>JAFJYJ010000019.1:7367500-8845000 GCA_019022615.1 Acacia melanoxylon
AATATATACTATTTTTTTTATCATAATTATAAGGCTTAGTTGATTTTTTTTTTTGAGAGATTAAGGAAATTAAATAAGTTACTTAATCATTTCATATGTTATGTTTTCTTAGATTATATACTACTTCCGGTCCTGATTATAAGACCTAGTTGACTTTTTTTGGAGAGATTAAGGAAGTAAAATAAGTCACTTAATCATTTCATATATTGTGTGTCCTTAAATTATATATTAATTTATTAGTTAAACTAATTAATTTAAAGAAAAAATAAAAATAAAAATACTTTAAAGTAATTTAATTAGCTTTTTTAATCTCTCCAAAAAAGTCAACTAAGTCTTATAATTTAATTTAGGGAGTATTAGTTTATTAGTCAGACTATTTAGTTTAAAGAAAAAAATAAAAATAAAAATACTCTAAACTAATTTAATTAGCTTCCTTAATCTCTTCAAAAAAGTTAACTAGGTCTTATAATTAGGACTAAAGGGAGTATATGAATACTCTAATCTATTAGGAGCCACGACATCCAATGAGAAGACTCATTGCACCAACTAAACTTTACTCTAACTTTGCATGAAATATTTATGGTTTCTTCAAGAGTGAGGACACCCTCCCCCCTCCCACTATTGACGGCCTTATCCAAGGGCGGATCCATAAAATTTATGAAGGGTGGGTGCCAGTAGTAGGGGGATTTGGGGGTGCCCTTGATTTTTTTTAAGGAAAGTTTTAAATACATTAAAAAACAAAAGAATACAAACAAGAAAAGAAAAGAATATCAAAAAAATATTCATGAAATCAAGTGAAAACTGATGATGTAATAAGAGAGACAGTTATTTTACAAACCTGTCATTAAGCAAGGCTAAGTGCGGTTAGAAATGCAGCTACATAAATTACAATGAAGGGTAGGTACTTAATAAGTTCAAGTACATATATTTTAATAACAAAAGTATATTACAGTAAAAATAATTACAATGTCATTATTCTAGGCTTTGTTTTTTGGAATTCCATCATAATTGCCTTATTATCAATGTTATTAAATACGTCTTTTTCAATATAAGGTATTAAACAATCATTCAATCATTTATCCCTCATCCGATTAGAAGTGTAGTCTTGATGTATTAAGGGTGGACAATCATTCAAACATGTATTAATTTTAAAAAAAATAATCTCCAATTCAAAGGTGGACACTTACCTCCTTAGTCTTATACCTGGGTCTGCCCTTGGCCTTATCCAGGTTGGTTCATCTTCTTTATACATACTATAACAAATGTAAGTTGTTGAGAGGGTCACGTCCCAAAAATTAAGGACTTTGGATTACATCCTTTGCGGAGTTAGGTCTGTTGCCGTCCGCTACTTCAAATAACACCGTTTTTGACGCAAAACACACACCTGGTCCCTTTTATTAAAAAGAAAAGAAAAATATTTAAGGGCACTGACGGGTAGTAAAAAGATAATTTAGGATACTGAATAGTATTGAATTTTTTTTCATGATCATGAAAAATTATTTTAGCATCTTGGAAAAATATTTTAGAGTACAGACTGTACTGAAAAAATAATTCATGATCTTTAAAAATTATTTTATGATCTCTAAAAAATATCCTAAACTATATTTTTAGTTGAAGTCAGTACTTGAAATATTTTTCAAGATTCTAAAATAATATTTTAAGGATTATGAATTATTTTTTTTTCAGAGTCAAGATATCCGAAGTATCCTTTTAAGATCTTATCAAGACTGCGAAATATTTTTTCAAGATCCGAAAATAATTTTTCAGGATCATAAAGAATTTTTTCAATACAATTCAGTATCCTGAATTATCTTTTTACTACCTAGAATACCCTAAATATATATATATATATATATATATATATATATATATATATATATATATATATATATATATATATATATATAAAAAGGATCAAGTGTGTATTTTGGGCCAAAAACAACGCCGTTTGAAGCCGCGAACGGCAACGGAGCTTGGTACGCAAAAGATGTAAGTCAAATCCAAAAATTAGTTGTCAAAGTAAAAGAACTCAATGCCTTATAAAACCAGTAGTACTTTTATTTTATTTTATGAAATTGTAGGAGTTAAGCCAAGTGTGAGACGCAACAATTGGTGGGAATCGATGGATATGGCACTTGGGACATTATGTTGTCATTGTGGGATATCAATGGAGCAGTTTTATGCCCCTCTTCCACTAAATCTCCTCCACCTTTCCTCCTCTCTTTTTAAATATTTGGGGTCATAACATCATTACTTTATTTTTTATTACCAATCAAAATATACATATATGTCTTTGTACTGCTACTTTCTAAGGTAATTCACATAGCCTCTCATGTTCTAACCTTGATAAAAAAAAACACACACACACACACGTAGGAATCAACTAATAACACGCTAGCTTTTCCGGTTTTGTTTCTTTTTCTTCTTTTGTTTTGTCCCTTTCCCTAGTTTAATGAATTGTTTATCAAGTAAATGAAACCACCTTACCTCACTATGTTAAATCTGGAAGAAGAAAAAACACACACCATCCAGAAAGGAAACTGTCGCGAAATGGCATGTGTATTTTACCTAGATTAAAAAAATAGACATTTATCCTATTTGTCATTGTCAATCCTGTTCTTACAAAATTTCATGGGACAATTCCCCTGAATTGGGAAAAATTTTAATTACCATGAACTTCATGTATATTATTATAAACAAGCCTTTGAAATCAAAGCCATCCATTATGAAAGATATTCGGAATATCACAAGAGAATCTTCTTTCTTGTATAAAAGAAACATGTGAGAGTTCGTATAACCCTCCCCCACAACTTGAACTGTATTTCCGGCACCTACAATCCAGAATCAAGCCAATATTTCTCTTTCGAAGTTCAGGTCAACACAAAATCGGAAAAAAAATTATCCGACCTGCCGGATTCGAACCAGCGACCTAAGGATCATCTGACGGGATAGCCCACTACAGTCCTCCGCTCTACCAACTGAGCTAAGGTCGGACTTTGGTATGAGCTGGTCCTATTTAATTATATAGTACTCTTTATGTTCTTTTGGTTATTCTCTTTTATATGTCATATGTGGATTCTGGTATTAAAAAATTGATGGACCGAGTTTGCGTTCGTGAAAACTACACATGGGAAAGAGCCATTTGGAGGGAATCGCGTTTTGGGAAACGAAAGAACATTTTCTTTAATCATGGGGTGGAAGCCTAGCTCAGCTCTGCACCGTCGGATCAATTTTCCGTCCACCAATCACACATCTCTCTGCTCATACGTGGGATTGGGATGCGCCAGTCCCCCCCTCCACGTAACCGGACCGCCCGAATAATCCACGCGCCCCACTGGAGCGTGTCTAGCAACTATTCCTCATAATCATAATGCAACAAGGACCAACAGGGCAAAGCGCCCTCTTCACCGTTGCCCACTTCCATGCCTTGCCGGTGACCGAATTTACAAACACCCGCCTGTTTCTTTCGGAACTGCTTCCTTCTTTCGATTCGATTCTCAGTCCTTCGGTTCGATTTTTTCTCAGCTTCCCGCGAACTTTACGGGTGAGAATATGATACAACGGTTTTCTAAGTTTGCAGGATATCACGTCTTTCTTTGCTGGGAATTTGGGGATGCCTCATCTGTTATCGAGAAATACCCCTGAGGATTTTTGCTTCAATTTTCCATTGATAGTCGTAATTGCATACATATCCCATTCGGTTACTTCTCTTCCGTGTTATGTCTTGCTTACTTGTTGATGATTTCTGATGTTGGTTTGAAGTCTATTTTCAATTTTATTTATTTTTATGTATGCACATCATTACCAGTTTTCATGCCTCATTCATGGCCTTTGTTTGCCGACTATCACTGTTGGTTATCAATAAGCACCAAATATATGATCATCAATTTATGCATTACTTTTTATATGCTGGAATGATCCCCTGCTTTTCTGATAGAGGGAGGCGAGTCAATAAACTTTTGTTTAATGGTTGGGGCTTCGGGCCTTTAGGTGGAATAATAATTACAAATTGTGCACCGAGTGGTTTCCTAAACCATTTGTATTTGTCACTACCTTTGTGTGTTGAATTAGTGATATATTGTCACATGGTAATTGAAAGCATTGCTAGAAAGCTTAAACTTCTGTTCGGATGAAATTTATGCTTTTTATATTTGACTTGTTCTCATGATGAGGTTTTCTAATCTTCAGAGGCATTATTCTTGAAAGCGACTACGTTCTTTCGGCTAACTTTTGTACTAATCACCACGGGTGCTGTCTCCTTTTGCAGTTGTAAAGACTGAAGATTGATGACACACCGTCTGGTTTGGGCTTCAAGAACAAGCAATTTGCCTGGTATCGTCGCTGGTTAGCATTACCAGTTGAGGGAACAATGCAAATTCTAGTCTTTATTGGTTGACTGAATAACTGACAATTTTTTTTTTTTCAATTAAAATTTAAGGGAAATAATGGCAGCACGCACTACTTCTTCCATTGAAAGGTCAAGCACTAAGCAGCTCAATAACATGGGTATGTCTGGACCATTGCCGTCATCCTTGTCAGTCCTTCCAACACCGATGGGAGAGACATTTGCCAAGTTTTCTGATTCTCAGGCGGCTGTAATGGCAAAAGAACTTATGTCTGGGCCTATAAATCAGTCGAGTCATTTAAATTCCAGCGGAGCAGTTGGGCACATGTTTTCATCTTCCCCGGGATATTCAACTGATCTTCATCGCTCATCTCTTTTGCCTCATGAAAAACACACAACAAGTGATCATTTCATTTCACAGTCATCCAATGACATGGGTTCTCTGCCATTTTCCAATAGTGGACCACTTCCTTCTTCTACACCAAATAATTATTTCAAAGAAAACAGTGCTTCCTGGAATATAGAACCCCTGCCCAACTTTCTTGATTTCCCTGTTAATACTACCATCGAGAATGGTCAAGCAGAAAACAGGGCCTGCAATGTCATGGTATCTGAAGAGTACGGTAAGCAAAATGAATGGCAAGAGTGGGCTGACCAGCTTATAAGTGAAGATGACCCTTTGACTTCTAATTGGAATGACCTTCTTTCTGACAACATTCAAGATCTTGAACCAAAGGTTAAGGTTCTTGTGACTCAATTCTATATTAGATTGCAAAGTGGTCCGATCCGTAATTTCTTGAACTAAAGTGTTGTTGGACTTGTTCTCTTGCTTTAGGTGGGATGCCAGGTTCCACATATTCCAGGAAACCAGTCCCAAGGTCAGCTGCTACTTCCTGCTTCATCTAGAGACAATTGCTTTGGTGCTCCCCCAGCTTCCTCAGCAAGTTCTACTCCTACCAAGCCACGGATGCGCTGGACACCAGAGCTTCATGAGGCCTTCGTGGAGGCTGTCAACAAACTTGGTGGCAGTGAAAGTATTTTCATTTTTCTTGTTCAGTTTCTGCACAGTCCCCTGCTTTATTATGAAACCTTTGCCTCATTTTTTCCTTTTCTATTTTCACTGCTTTTCATTTTACAGGAGCTACCCCTAAAGGTGTGCTGAAGCTCATGAAAGTTGAAGGATTAACTATATATCATGTTAAAAGTCACTTGCAGGTTTGTGCTCCTGCACTAAATTTCTAGATTTGTTTGCTGCCATATTTTTTTTACCGAAACAGATATTGCTCCATGAAATGCAGAAATACAGGACTGCTAGATATAGACCGGAACCATCTGAAGGTAAATAAGATATGAATTGTTGTATCTGTACCGATGCAAGATCAGTATCCATTGACATTGATGTAATCCTATATCAATATAATATTATTCAACAATTGTTGCATGCAATGAGCAAGAGCTTAGAAGCGACCATTTGAGATGATTATATGATGTCTGAAGTAGCGTATTCTAAGTCTATTCCCATAAGCATGAGATCCTGGGTTTTGTCGGCTAATATATATAGTGTTGGCAGGATCCTCAGAGAAACGAGTAACTTCCATTGAAGATATGCCTCCTCTAGACTTGAAAACGTAAGTAAACTACCTCAGGTGACTTGTGTTGTGTAGTAGGACTATCAATGCGGCATTTTCTATAATGTGAAATTACTGATGAGTAGGTTTTAACTCATGGGAATTAATAATGTGTATATCTTCATAATAGAGGAGATGATTGTATAATTATTAATTTTGCCATCTCTCAAGGGAGGGGAGAGTGAGATTAATGTACTCAAATTTGAAATGCGGGTGCTATGTATTATTGATGTTGGTTTCTAGTTTGATTTGGAGGGAAAATTTGCATGTTCAATTATGTTAATTAGTAAATAGGAATTGTATTCTCGAGACTGATACAGATAGCACCTCACAGAATAGGCATGTAAGTAATATGCAATTTGAGCATGTAGGCCTGTTTCTTCTTATGGGATATGACAGTAATTAACGATATTTATCACACTTCATTTCAGAAGAGAAACAGGTAACCCAAGTTAGGGAAAGGTTCAGGAATGAATACTAGGCCTAAAAAATTATTAATAGAAGAAAGAAAGAAAGCCGGTGTGAGCCCATCAACTACATTCTTCCACAAGACTAGAAGAGCGTAATCAAGAAAGGACTTTTCAAGGTTATAGATTCAGTGATCCAGGATTAAGGCCATAATAAGAGGACCAATGATATCATGGTTCTAACAACTATCTATGTCGAAACTGTTGATCATATTTTGATACACTGTGACACGTTCTGAATAACATACATGGTAATGGTCTTGTTATTCTGACTTCATTGCTGCACTGTTGACAGTGGTATTGAGATCACTGAAGCTCTGCGGCTGCAGATGGAGGTTCAGAAGCGGTTGCATGAGCAACTTGAGGTATGAACTTGTTCTTCTTCAAATCTTGTGGTATGGTCATACAGTGACTAGGTTTATATGCTTAGTCAAATTAACTAATGGTAGTTTTGATTAAATTGACGAGAACTTTTGTTTCATCTACTGCTAAAATTAATTTCTGTAATAATGTCTAAGCATATAGTTACACAAAATAGGTGTGGTGTTACTTCTTTCCCCTTATTTTTTTCCCCAGTTAAACACACATTACTACTTTGATCCTATTTATAAGTCTACTTTGACCAAAAAATTTGGTCATATTTATAAGTCTATTTTGACCAAATAAATGATATTGTGACAATTTTACCCATATTAATGAGAATGAGAGAGAGAGATTGGCTAGCCATGTCAGAAAGAGAAAAAGATGAGAGAGATTTGACAATAAATTTTAAAAGGTACCTATTCATAAATGAGGGTAAAGTTGGAAATTTGCTCTATAATCATTGAGATACTTACCTCTCCTTGGTCTGTGAGATTTGATCAAAATGGACTTATAAATTAGGGATCGAGATTTCAATTTGTTGAATTGTCTGAAAACTCGCCCTCCTTTTTCCTAAGGTGGTCGTGTATTTTATTTCCCCAATGGTTTAATGAAATTATTCCCCTCTCACCCTTTTTCTGTGTCAGATTCAACGAAACCTACAACTGCGAATAGAAGAACAAGGAAGGTACCTTCAAATGATGTTTGAGAAGCAATGCAAATCTGGTGCAGACAAGAAGGCGTCATCAGCATCTGCCACAGAGAATCCATCTGGAGTATCTTCAGATGCTATCAAAGATTGTCCTGCCAGAGGTGAGGCGGAAACCTCCCAAGTGGAGGGCGATTGCAAGTCAGGACGAGATCAAGCTAATAGCAATATTGCAGTTGAGGAAAGCTCTCTGGAAGTGGGTATGAAGAATGATGGTCCTGAAAATCAAGCTTCTGATAATGCTAAGCAACAAACCAGTGAAGAGAGTGCTCCAGCCTCAAAGAGGCAGAGGACAGACGAGTAACTGAGTAAGGTGTATGATCTCCTGGATCAGCGTTGAACTGACTAGACAATCCTGATTTACGAGAGATTTAAGTTAGTAAGACTTGGCTAAATGATGGGTAGAGCTCCGTAACTCATAAATTCCCTCTCTATTGTGTTGAAACGAATATTTCGCTGTCGCAAGAGTACGGGTCAAAGTTTTGATTTTGACATTCTTCAACGCCTTTATTTCTTCTTTGGAAAAAAAAAAGACGCCTTTATTTGTTAGTGTAGTTTAGTTATGGGAGGACGATGATGGGATTCTCGAGTCGAGCTGAGCTGAGCTCTTTCTTACCCTGTGAAGAAACATATTAGTGGAGAATTGAGCATGTTACTAATAAAATAAGTTTAAAATTATCATAGTTACTCTTTGTTTGTCAGGTACAATTGTAGCTCTTTCAGGAAGACATGTTTGCAGGTGGCTCTGATGACGTACGGTTAGTGTTTTCCACTTTGTTTCAATTTGATTTATTTTATTTTTTTTCCTGGTTGGTTCCAACTATTTAATTACTGCTATTTGGGTTAAGTCGGCATAAAGCCCTGCCCTTCCGATGTTGCATGTAGGCGAAGCAGCCATGACGGCCGTGGGAGGCCTTGCTTTAATCTCTCAAAGGAAGGGGACCTTAACACACATGAAACTTGTTTGTTTGAGTTGACGTTTAAAAATTACATTCACGTAAATTGACACAAAACTCATCTCACATATTTACTTCGTGTATCGTAAATCATGTCAGAGAAGCGGTTTCTACCGTTAATTCAAACAAGTATTAAACATTAAGTACACACATGACATGAAACTTATAAGTACTGATCACTGATATCTCGTAATTTAAATACAACTAACATCAAATGCATTTATGCATTCTTCCAAATGAATTAAAAGGTTATGAATATTGAAAACGATTTCGTATACATGCTTAATAAACAACATTAATTTATAGAATGAATAATATATGACAAAAAGGGGAGAATTATGTGTGTACTAAATTTATAAATCTTATTTTAAAAGAGGGATAATGGTAAATACTTTATTACTTCTCTAATCCTTAATGTAGAACATATATAAAACATATTGGTCTCGGTTCAGGGAAAAATAAAACCTACTTATTTAATTTGAGGAGATCAATGATGCAAGTTAAATTATTTAATTATAACATGTGACATTAATTTGAGGAGATCAATGATGCTAGTTAAATTATTTAATTATAACATGTGACATGATTTTTCCAAAATTAGCCATATCTCCCCCTGAATATAATACCATAAAATGTTAATTATGATGGTAGTATATGCATAGACATATAATATCAAGTTGTATGATTATCAAAGTTAAATGACATTAATTTGATTATTATTGTGGGAAAAAATGAAGGCCTATTTACCAGAATGCCCCTTACTACTTTTTTTTAAAAAAAAAAAAAAAAAAAAAAAAAAAAAAAAAAGCAAATGTATTGCTGCCTTCACCCACGACCTCCCTGCCGCATCACTGGGAATGGGGCAACATTTCCCTCTGGCATCCAATGCTTTGGCAATCAGCTTGATCACCGAAATTCCCTCCCCTGCTGTCGTAGAGCACGAATACCACTAGCGTCACCATGGAGTACGAATCCTCATTGGGATTCCACAACACCATTAGATCGAGAAACACAATCTGCAGCTTTACAACCCTAGAACGACAACCACCAACCCGTAAATTTGAATCCTCAGGGCCTTGTTAATCACCAGCGACGGCACCTTCCAAGTGGAGCACAAGAACCAAAACCGTAAGAAACACCAAAAGCCACAAACAAGATGATATTCAATAGGGTTAAGCACATACCATCGTTTGGGCACCATAATCATCGATTGTCCGAATGATCGAAGTGAAAGATGGAATATCACCAAGAGGGGGTGAATTGGGTGGTCTAAAATTTTCTTCAAAAAACCTCTGAAACTGACTAACAAAACAAAGTATAACAGAGAGGGATAGAGAAAGATTAGACACACGAGATTTATACTGGTTCGGTTCAAATTCTTGACCTACGTCCAATCCCAGACTCTCCAGGATTTCACTAAACTCTGTAACTCTCGGAGTAATTCTCTTACTAGAACTTTCTCCTCCTTACAAGTTGTAATCATATGTCTCAATTTCAAAGTCCTAATACTTTGAGATTCTTACAAGGATTGATAATCAATAATGAACTCTCTAAAAGAGCAGATGTATAAACACTGAAGATTTAAATATCCGAAGATATTAACTAATTGAGTAGAAACAGTAAATGCTTATATCGCTAATTGAATGCGCAGAGTTTCGGTAGGTGAAGAATTAAATGTTTCTAGCTTTTATAGTTGCTTGTAATAAAGACCATTGAAGTGAATTCAATGAGCCGTTGAGAGTAATGAATATATCCGTTGAAGTGATCGTTACTCAGACTCTTTGTATTCTTATGATGTTAGCCGTTATTCATCGTTGACATTCTTCATTCTATTTGTCCGTTGAGACTCAGTTAAAATGTTGGATGGAAATGGCCGGAATGCTTTATGGTTGCTCAAAAGATTAATTTCCCTTTTTGTGTCGTCTCTACTAAGCATTTAATGCATTTCTGACATCGATTTGCTTTAGAGTAAATTGGTGTTTAATCCATGTTAAAATCATCTGAAACTCATTAACAAACTGATTAAACCTTGTTAGGAATAACAATAAGCAATAATATGAAGTACCCAGATTATAATCGATTTATAGATTACAAAAACGGGGATTTCAAAAGCTGTGAGTACTGACTCGAGTCATCCATTATTGACTCGAGTCATACTAATTTGACTTGAGTCACTGATTCATTTTCAAATTAGAGAAGAGTTGAGAAATACATTGGCTCAAGTCATACAGACTTAACTTGAGTCATTGTCTTCAAATTACAATTTGGAACTCTTTGTAACGCGCTTGACTTGAGTCATATCTAGTGTAACTCGAGTTACATCAGTTTCTCAAAAAGCTGCTATCGGGTTTGAACTTTGGAAAAACTTGAAAACAAGACTCGAGTCATCTTTGAACAATGGATATTATTTGAAAAAGCTGAGTTGAAGAACAGACATCTGACTCGAGTCACACATACTTAACTCGAGTCAAAAGCTTTCCAAAAATTGATTTTGCAAAACTGTAACTCGAGTTATATGACCATGGCTCGAGTCACTTCGTTCCACGATCATTTTGCTTTTGACATAGAGAGGTATGACTCGAGTTATAAGAATTTGACTCGAGTAGTCATATCAGCACAAAAAGATACATTGTTATTAAACCAAGTTATCTTTCAAAATAAAACACTTTGGCTTGAATCAATAACAATATTTTGGATTTACAATTGTCAATTATCATCAAAACACATAGAGAATTAACAAGAAGCCTGATAGAAAAAAAGGGGCAAATGAAGCTCCTAGTAGGGGTACAAGATGATGATGGGAATGCAGATGGGGAAGACGAAGGATATGGCCAAGGTGTTGATTGGGGTCTTTTTGGGGATGGAGGTGTTGAGTAGGGAGAGGAGGGTGATAAGGAAGGCGGGCTAGAAGAAGTTGAGGGAGAAGATGATGTGGATGTGGTAGAGGGTAGCATGTTGGGCGATGGTGATGGTGGGGAAAGGGGAGAAGAAGTGGTGGCAGTGGAGGAGCTTGGAGAGGGCCTAGAGGAAGATGAAGAAGACGAGGAGGAGGAACTGGATAGTCCAGAGGGAATTGAAGCTGTGGAGGGACTTGAACTTGAAATGGAGGTAGAAGATGAAGCAGTGGGAGAGGAAGGAGATGAGGATGAGGGCAATTTGGTAAAACTATAATATTTTAAAAGGGTTTAATGTTTATGTTTTTGCTGTAAAAATATATTTTTTTTGCCATACTAACCAAAAATTAAAAAAGAAAAAGAAAAAAAAAGGGAGAATAATTAATCTATGAGTTTAATATTTTTGCTTTTGCTGCAAAAATATTTTTTCTGCTACACTCACATAAAATTGAGTAGGTCCCACTAATATTTTTTTTATCTTCTCTTTACAATGGGACCCACTCACTTTTATATTAGTGTGATAGAAAAAATATTTCTACAACAAAAGCAGAAATATTAAACTCATATATAATTTATTTATGGCTGTGATATATAGTTGACGAAAACACCTTAACTTTACTGAAAAAATTGTCCTTCAAGAAAGAGAGAAAAATAACCAAAGGAAGTAATTAAAAAGATGAACGTTTTGTTGTGTTATTGTAACAGTTTAAAGAAAAATAATCAAGATTAGCATTAGAACGCACCTAATCATCACTGTGACAACTAAAAATTGACTTGTGACAACCACTTCTGAGTTTGACAGTAACAAATAGGAAAAGAGAAGGACGACCATTAACAACAAACTAAGAGATTATTTAATGTAAACACCAACTTAATTTCTACGCTGGAGACGATAAGATCTGTTGATTAACTAAAATTGTGGGCTGTGTAAAAAGACAGGTTTATTTGCCATCAGATCGACTTCATTCCATGGGTTGGTTTTTCGTTTTCAAACAGATTATGCAATGAATTAGACAAAGAAAGAAAGAAATTAAAAATCGGTATCTTCGACCCTAAATGATTCCAGACTTAGCTATTACAGCCTACTTGCATTTTTTCACTCTTTCTATATATATATGCACAAAAATAGACAGACATATCAACTTTTAAATTAAATAAGTTGACATTTTTTTTTATTGTGTGAGATAAATAAGTTGAGATATCAAGATATAAATAAACCTGTAACTAAGCCAGTTTAAAATAATGAAAAGTGTATTTCAAAATATATTCTTTAAAAACAGCATCTCAACTAACGGGTCTGATTATCGTAAAACTGAGAGAATGATTAAGACGAAACAAGTACAAAGATCGGTTGAATTAATTGCTTTATCCTTAATTTTAACAGATTCGGAGGAAAACAGTTAAGTACAAAAGAAGACAGAATCATGAATCTATCCTTAATTGGCCTGCCGACTTTAAAATTGACTCTTGATTGCATGTGTGACATATTCACGTAAGATACATGCACATAAACAGGCACACATGTATACCACTCATACACACACACAATGCAATTAAAACTGGTCCGAACCGGTCGGTTCAGTCCAGAAACTGGCAAACTAGTCAGTAAATCGTTAAGGGTATTATCATGATTTATTATTATTATTATTTTAAAAAAAAATCATTTTTTTCTTTATAATTTTAAATTAATAATCTGAAATTTTCACTTTCTCACCAATTTAATCCTAGGTTAGCTTTTACCGATTGTACTCCAACATTAGTTATACATTCGTGGGAATTATACAAGATTAATTAATTTAATCAAATGATGATTACTCTCTCTATATATAGAAATCTCAAAGAATGATTGAACGTTGGGAAAACGATGTTTTGTAACAAAAAGTTAAATATACCAACTAAAATATAACAGTAGGCTGAGTGATATTATTGCTGAGGTGAGTTACGAGGGCGCTACTAGCTATATATTATGTGCGCGGGGAGAGATCAGAGAGAGAGAGAGAGAGAGAGAGAGGTGTGTGTGTGTGAATAAGAATAGAATAGAGAGAGAAGGGTGGTGATGGAGCAAATCAAAAGCAAAGACATGCCAACACACTGGTTTGATGGAAAGTCTAAAACATTCATGCACTCACTTCTCTTATAAATTATGTTGTTCTTCGATCTCCTTCTTCTTCCACTCTTGCCTCCACATATTATCACACCATGCCTTCTCCTGCTTCTCAACTTCTTCACTTCCCTCCTCTTCAGGTCAGCTTCTTCTCCTCCAACTATATACTCCCTCTGCTCCTAAACATATAAGACCCAGTTGATATTTTTGGAGAGATTAATTAAGGAAGCTAAATAAGTTAGCTCAGAGCATTTATACTCATTGTTTTTATATTTGTTTGACTTATAAAATTATATATATAACCTAAGAATACATAACATATGATATGATTAAGTAACTTATTTCAATTCTTTAATCTCTTAAAAAAACCATCTGAAATGAGGGAGGGAGTATAAGGCTTTGCCATAACTTTTTGTTGCCCTTGTACGTAGAGCTTTCGTCTCACATATAATTCTATATATGTAAACATGTGGTAATGGCTCTTACGTAGTAATTAGTTTCATGCATTATATTGATTGACGAACGTTGGGACGTATTACGTATATATATAGATGAAATCATTTATTACAAACCAGGCTTTAATTTATTTGTTTTATATATTATTATTGATTATCTCCGCCTGCGGGCGGTCATGTTTTTCATTAAACTAGCTTTTAAAATGAAACAATATAATGTGGTTTTTTATTTTATTATTAGTTATATATATTATGAATAGCATGGGCAGAAGGAAGCTGCGTTGTGATTATGATTAGTTATGACTGCAGGGAAATACAGACAGTAATCCACATGAGTTGTTGCTTGCCAATTCTCAAGCTTCATCTAGATTTTCTGCTCCAACAGGTAATCTTTTCTTTTTTTTGGTGTAACCAATTATTTGAAAACAAAGATTGAATTTCAATGCCAAATTGCTACTTAATTAGAATTATGTATATATGTGTGTGCAGAAATATAATATATCAAACTGTATATGCTCAGTGTCACACAACGAAGAAGTTTATAAATTTTAAGGAGGGTATTTATCCATTGTTGATTCCTCCAATTACAGTCCTTTTTTTGTTGAATTTAACTTTGTTAGTATACATATGAACTGACAGCAACTTCTCAATTATGTCTTGCGTTAATATATTTTGTTTATTTCTCCCCTCACATATCAAGTTGAGGAATAAACATTTGGTAAAACGCTGCTGCTTTAATTTTTCTTGGAGTCATGATTTGACTTGTATCAGAGAAAAACATTATGTTTAGGGCTGGGGGAGAGAAACATAGATCAGAGAGGATGAGAGTTGAATAAAAATATAGAGAACGAGCAATGATATTAATTAACGGGATCAATACACTCGCACATCTAAAAAAAGAAGATGATAAAACTGTCATGTAGTATTAAGAAGAGAAAACGTTTAAAAATAAATTAAACACGTACTGAGACTTTAATTTTATGTTACTCTTTGCTATGATTCACTAGAGTGGGTAAGATTTTTCAAACTATATTAGAGGAATCATCATTTGATATATCATTGTTTGTGTTTATTTTCAATCATGGGTCCTAGTTGCTGGTAAAGATTCCGACGATAAGATTGTGGAATGCAAAGACGGACAAAAAGATGACCAAGGGAAGTGCGATGATTCCCTGTAAGTTCGTTATTTTCTTGCAATCTCGATCCTTAAGGTTGTTTTTGGTTTGAAGGGAAGGGACGAGAGTTTCCCTCCTTAATTTGAAAAGTCAGATATGACAATAATACAAAATGTTTGTACCAACTATGATACAAATTTATGATTATATCTGACTTTTTACACTAAAGAGAGAGAAGTTCCACTTCCTTCCAATCAAACACTACCTAAATGAGGAGAGAATAATAAGACAAAGTAATTTATAAACTTTTTTTGGGAGATTATTTGTGCAACGCGAATTGATTGTATTTCATAAAGTATAAAAAATAATTATTTTAAGTGGATAGAAATAAGCACTAAATTAAAGTTGCATGGCCTATTTCTTTCTTTTATCAGACCCACATGAGAAATACATAAAAAATTACTCTCCCCGGTCCTAATTACTACCTCCGGTCCTAATTATAAGACATAGTTGACTTTGTTTAGAGAAATTAAGGAAGTTAAATAAGTTATTTAATCATTTTATATGTTGTGTATCTTTAGATGATATATTAATTTATTAGTCAAACTAATTACTTTGAAGAAAAAAATAAAAATAAAAATAAAAAATCTAAAAAAGTAATTTAATTAAATTTCCTTAATTTATCTAAAAAAGTCAACTATGCCTTATAATTGTGACCGGAGGGAGTATAAGACTTAGTTGACTTTTTTTGGAAAAATTAATGAAAATTTAATTAAATTACTTTAGAGTATTTTTATTTTTATTTTTTTCTTCAAAGTAATTAGTTTGGTAATAAACTAATATATAATCTAAAGACACACATATAAAATGATTAAATAACTTATTTACTTTTCTTAATCTCTCCAAAGTCAAATAACGACGGAGGAGGTAGTATTCAGTTTTCTGGGATTGACAGATTCTCTACTATCAGTATTTGTTTGTTTATATTAATTTTTTGAAAAGATAAAACTATAATTGCGGCAGTTCAAGGCAAGCATTATGGCGCAAAGTGGCAGTACCTTCAAACTTAATCAACCCATACCGAATAGTCATCGTGCTGCGTCTGATCATCCTAGCTTTCTTCCTCCGCTTCCGTATTTCCAATCCAGTTCACGATGCCTACGCCTTATGGCTCATCTCTGTAATCTGCGAAGTCTGGTTTGCACTGTCTTGGGTTCTCGATCAATTTCCCAAATGGTTTCCCATCACGCGCGAAACTTACCTGGACCGCTTGTCCATTAGGTTTGAGCACAATGAGCCAAGCCGTCTAGCCCCTATTGACGTGTTTGTTACTACTCTAGATCCGTCGAAGGAACCGCCCATTGTAACGGCAAACACGGTTCTCTCAATCTTGTCCCTTGATTACCCGGTTGAGAAGGTCACCTGCTATGTCTCCGATGACTCTGCGTCTCTTCTGCTTTTTAATACTCTATCTGAAACTGCTGAATTCGCAAGAATATGGGTTCCATTCTGCAAGAAGTATGACATTGACCCACGGGCACCTGAGTTCTATTTCTCTCAGAAGGTTGATTACTTCAAAGATAAAGTGCACCCCGCATTTGTTAAGGAACGCAGGGCCGTTAAGGTAGACATATGGATAGGAAACAAAATATACTTTCATTTATTTGTTTGCGATTGTAGATTTGTAGGTGTAATGTAAGGCCATTTTTTTTGCAAACTTGTTCTCTCCTGCAGAGAGAGTATGAAGAATTCAAAGTGAAAATTAATGCATTGGTGGCAAAGGCTCAGAAAAAACCGGAAGAGGGGTGGGTGATGCAGAATGGTATTCCATGGCCAGGGAACAACACTCACGATCATCCAGGAATTTGTCAGGTTTGGCATATTATCCTCATTTTCTTCCTGCTTGATTTGTTTCTGACGCTTTATTATGAAGATGCGCGATTTGGTGGATCTGAATTGTATTTCTTGAAATAGTTGGGTCTGCTGCTATGGCTCATAAACTTGTCATTGTAGGTCTCTCTGGGAGGTGCTGGTACTCTGGATGCTGAAGGTAAGGAATTGCCACGACTTGTGTATGTTTCACGTGAAAAACGCCCGGGCTATCAAAACCACAAAAAAGCTGGTGCCTTGAACGCTCTGGTACGCAGTTTAAACTTCAAGTTATATTTGTTACTTCCATTAAGACTGAGTTATTAGAAAAGTTGTTAATGATGCGTGCAATGTCATCTGTCCTAAAAAAGGTTCGAGTTTCTGCTGCGCTTACAAATGCCCCTTTCTTGTTGAATCTGGATTTTGACCACTACATCAACAATAGCAAGGTTATAAGGGAGGCCATGTGCTTTCTAATGGACCCCCATGGAAGGGGCCTCTGTTTTGTGCAATTTCCATTGAGTTTCGATGGCATGGATAAATACGCTAATCACTATACCCTTTATTTTAATGTAAGAGATTTTTTTCTTGATTCCAACTTATCAAACATGATTAAAAAATGCAACTTGTAATTTCACTAACCGACCTTCAACTTCTGCCTTTAATGTTACTTTGGTCATAGATCAACATGAAAAGCCTTGATGGGATTCAAGGTCCGGAATATTTTGGTACTGGATGTGTATTTAACAGGCAGGCTTTATATGGCTATGATCCACAAACACTTAAGAGAAGCTCAAAGATTAATTGGGACTGGTGTCCTTTGTGGGGTCGCTGCTGTTGCAGTGAAGAGAGTGATGAAAATCTTGAAGACTATGATGAACTAGGAATATCTGATCTTGAGGACATTGAAGAATCGCTTGAAAGTAGTGACTTGGAAGAAATACTAGAAATACTTGATCTTGACCACAGTGAAGAAGAGCTAGAAGGTTATGATGAGCCAGGGGAGCCATCCCTCATGTCACAGGAAAATTTTGTGAAACGATTTGGGCAGTCACCAATTTTTATTTCTTCCACTTTGAGGGGGACTGGTGGAATTTCAGAAGGCGCTAATGCTATGAAGGAGGCCATCCATGTTATATGTTGTGATTATGAAGAGAAAACAGAATGGGGCAAAGAGGTAATGACATTTATTGATGAGTTTTTTCCTTCAATTGCTAGTTTCTGTTACAAACCATAATTACGAACCAATTAGGTCTTCTTCACAAATTTATTTCCTATGTAGATTGGTTGGATTTATGGCTCAGTCACGGAAGGTATCTTGACTGGTTTTAAGATGCATTGTAGAGGATGGAAATCAGCGTACTGCATACCAAAAAGCGTAGCTTTCAAGGGATTTGCTCCAGTAAATCTATCAGATCAATTATGCGAAATTTTGAGACAGGCTCTTGGTTCTGTTGAGATATTCTTTAGTCGCCATTGCCCTTTGTGGTATGGTTATAAAGGAAAATTGAAGTGGCTTCAGAGGCTGGGTTATACTAATACTATTGTTTACCCAATCACTTCCATCCCTTTGCTAATATACTGTACGATTCCTGCTGTCTGTCTTCTGACAGGAAAGTTCTTCATCCCAACAGTAAGTAAATCATGTCTTGGTCAGCAAGAGCAAGTAATGAATTATATTTGGCTTAGATTTGATGAGATATTCGACCTCATAACAGTTAAAGTATCTTGTTGACTGATTACTAGGATAACTGATCTGCTTTAGGCTCTCGTACATTTTACTGTCAAATAAAGAGAAAAAGAGGAAACGTTAATTCTGCCATTAGCTTTGGATTGTCTGACCAGAACTTTATTCTGTGCAGTTGACAAATCTTGATAGCATCTGGTTAATGGCGCTCTTTATCTCCATCATCGTAACTCGTGTGCTAGAGCTTCGATGGAGTGGGGTTAGCATTCAGGACTGGTGGCGCAATGAGCAAATCTGGATCATTGGAGGCGTTTCTTCACATTTGTTGGCTGTATTTCAAGGTATCCTTAAAGTTGTTACTGGAGCAGATACTGATTTCGTTGTCCGGGCAAAAACAAGTTACACTGGCTTCTACCCCTTAAAGTGGACTAGTCTTCTCATCCCACCAACTACTCTCGTCATCTTAAATGTTGTGGGAATTGTGGCTGGAATCTCAGATGCCGTCAACAATGGCTATGACTCATGGGAACCTTTATTTGGTAAACTATTTTTGGCCTTCTGGGTTATTGTGCACTTGCATCCTTTCCTCAAAGGTCTCATGGGAAAGCAAAATAGGACTCCCACCATCGTTGTCCTTTGGTCACTATTTGTAGCTTTAGTTTTGTCATTGCTTTGGGTTCGGATCGACCCATTTTTGCCCAAGCAAACTGGTCCAGTACTCAAACAATGTGGGGTAGAATGTTAAGGTTGCAGAGACTAGTGGATGTAGCGTGGTCCCATTTCGTTTGATGGTTTTGAAAGTTTACATATCTCAGGAAGAATATCAATGTAGTCTGTAAGCTTGAAGAATGAAAAGATGATTATATTGAGCAAGTCAAGAGACTATAATTTATTTGAGCAATCCTTGATTCTCGAATTCTGGTAATACAAGATAACTAGCCATTTCAAATGATAGAAACATGTTTACTTAAATGCCTACAGCTTAGGCATATCCACACAATCATTAGCTAGTGAGTTTCACACGCATACGCTTGGGCACACAAAAACAAAGGGACAAGACACGTTTGGTCTAAGACATCATCATTCTACCTATGAAACCTCGTTAGCTTATTTAGGGTTATTGTGCTAAAGGGTTCAACGAGAGATGTCTGCTCAAGAGCCGATAATTGCTGGGCCACAAAATGCATCGTTGGTCTAGACTCGGGGTACGTTCGCGTGCATGCCAAGGCTATGGTCATTATAAAGGCTATGGCTTCACCCAATCGAGCTGGGGGAGGTGGGAGTCTTTGGTCTATCACATCCTTCACCAACACTTGTGGATTCTCCATTGATGGCAATGTGGCCAAGAAATCGCCAAGGTGCTTTCCCAGTATTATCTCTAATGCCACCACTCCAAAACTATAAACGTCACACTTCTCTGTTACCCGCATTGTTTGTGCTAGCTCTGCAAAATCAATGTTATTGAAATGATTGGTGGTTTATGAGTTCCCTAATCCCAAAAAATGAAATTGGTTAGAGATTAGATTCAGTACCTGGAGCCATGTAGCCATAGGAGCCAGCAATTGAGGTCCAGCTTGTTGAATTGGACCTAAGAAGCTTTGCTATGCCGAAATCTGCAAGGCGGGGTTCATATTCCGAGTCCAACAATATGTTATTCAACGTCACATCTCGATGCACAACTGGTGGGATACAATCACTGTGTAGGTAAACTATTGCTTGTGTTATCCCCTGCACAATTTTCACCCTTTGAGGCCAGCTTAATATCGTCTTCGTTCCTTACCGTACAACACATTTCCCAGGCTGCCTCTTTCTGCATATTCGTAAACCAAGTATGCGCTTTCCTGGCTGTAACAAAAACCATAAAGCTTTATGATATTGCGGTGTTTTGCTTCGGTAAGAGTTTTTATCTCATTCTCAACACTCCGAAGATTCTCAACTGGAATATCACTGGAATTTGAGATCTTGAGTCTTTTGACTGCGACAACTATGCCTGTAGGTAATTCTGCTCTGTAAACACTTCCAAAACCTCCTTTTCCAATGCAGTATTTTTCATCGAAGTCATCTGTGGCTTTAACAATTTCAGCGAATGTGAATTTTCCCTTTCTTCCCCAAATCGTGCTTACAGTTTTTTCATTCTTTTGAGCATCGCTGGACTCTTCGTCAGGAAGTGTGGTCCGTTGGTGAAAAACTCGGATTCTAACAGTAACAACAATCACCCCGAAAATTAGTAACGCACCAATTGGTATAATAACACCAAGAATTACCTTTTTGCTGACCCCTCCAGATCTGTCTTGGGATGATTTTATGGAACAAGCAATTAATCCTTTTGCCTTGCCACACAAACCAGAATTTCCTACATAAGCTTCAGTAGGTGCTGTTTGGAAAATACCCCCAGTTGGGGTAGTACCCGTCAAGCTGTTGTAAGAAAAATCGATGGATTGAAGACTGAGCATACTTGAGAATGATTGTGGGATTGTCCCTGAAAGATGGTTGCGTGAGACATTGAGGATCTCCAAATGAATGAGCTTCTCCAGGTTCTGAGGAATTGATCCTGAAAGAAAGTTGCTGCTGAGGTCCAGAAAGTATTGAAGCGAAAACAGATTGCCAAGTTCAGATGGTATCTCCCTAGTTAAATTGTTGTGGCTCAAATTCAAGCTAATTAAACTGCCACAGTTGCTGAGCTCCTTTGGTATGCTTCCATTTAAGCTGTTCTTTGATAAATCAAGATAATTAAGGTGGCCCAATTTGCCAAGACTCTGGGGGATTTCTCCTGCCAAATGATTACCACTCAAGTTGAACAAGTAAAGTTGCCTTAGATTTCCCATTTCCGGTGGAATGCTGCCCGTAAATTGATTGGAGTGCAGGCTTAGATATCGTAATTGGCTTAACAAGCTCAATTCAGATGGAATTTTCCCAGAAAGTTTGTTGTTATCCATTTCTATCCTCGTTAAGTTCTTGCATTCACTCCATTTTGGGGAGAGTTCACCAACAAACTGATTGCCACTGAGTGTGATGGATTTAAGATTTGGGTAAATCTCAAATGCTTCTGTGATGTTTTCTATGAATTGATTTCCTTCAAGCTTCACCAGTGTTAATGCTGAACTATTTCTCAAGCACTTGGGCAGTGGTCCAGAAAAACTGTTGTTATTCACCCTCAAGTCCTCGAGTGCAAAACCGCTGCACAAATCAGGAGGCAGTTCTCCGGAGAAGCTGTTATTTGAAAGAAAGACTACTTTCAAATCAGGGTTATACTCCCCAAAATCTCTTGGAATGCTGCCCGAAAAATTGTTGGTGAATACAGAAAAATTCTGCAACGTTTTTAACTGAGAAATAGTCTTGGGCAACACACCATGGAGAAAATTACTGTTGACATCAAAACTTATCAATGAAGTAAGGTTTCCAATTTCCATGGGGATGGTTCCTGAGAGGTTATTTGAGGCAAGAGTTATGATTGTAATGTTTTCAAGTCTCCATATGGTTGAAGGAATTGGGCCAGACAATTTGTTTGAAGAAAGGTCTAAATTTGTCATTGCTTGCAAGTTCCCAATCTCAGGAGGAATAGGTCCAGAGAATGTATTGTTGTATAAAAAAAGAATACCAATTTTTGTCAATAGGCCAATTGATGCAGGAATTTCTCCCGTGAAATTGTTGTTTTGAAGTTGCAAAGAAATTAATTCAGTCCATTTAGAGATCAACGAAGCAGGGATTTGACCTGTAAAGAGATTATCTGATAAACCCAGTTCTCTAATCTTTGTCAGATTGGATAACGACATAGGCAAGGAACCAACCAGAGAATTCGCTGCTAGAGCCAGGTAGGTTAGATTGGTACAGAGGCCAAGCTCAGAAGGAATGGTAGAACTTAAGGAATTGTGGCTGAGATCAAGATGCCACAAGTCGCTAAGCTGGCCTAGAGAGGAAGGGATTTCCCCCTGGAACAAATTGTCATTCAATTCAAGAACTTGTAGTCCAGATATTGATCCTATATCCGTGAAAATGGAACCTATCAACTTGTTATTACCCAGATGAATTTCTTTGAAATTGGAAAGCTTAGACAAGTTGGATGACAAGTGTCCTTCTAGCGTACAATTGGTCATATTGAGATATTCAAGCTTCTGCAGACGGGTATACATTGACTCTGGTATTAGACTGATCGTATTGTAGGACATGTCTAGATATGTCAAATTTTGACACTCTAGAATGAAGCTTGGAAATTCATAAGTGAATCCGTTGAGAGCCAAGCTGAGGTGGGTTAAGGAAGGCATGCCTGAATATTTTGACCACTCAGGAGGATTAACAAAGTAATTTGATCCAAAGTCTAGGTGCCATACCTTTTGGAGGTTCGTGACCTGATAGGGAATGGTCCCATTAAGGTTGTTGTTGTATAAATTGATATATTGAAGCTCTTTCAGCTGGTCTAGCTCAGCAGGAAGAGTCCCATTGAAACCGTTGTTACTGAGGTCCAGGCGGGTGAGATTGGGGAGAGAAGTGAAATCCAAACCCGTAAGTGTGCCAGTAAGATTGGCTCCAGAGAGGTTTATCTCTGAGACTGTTGTATTAGAACTGTCACAGATTATGGCACTCCAATTGCAGAGGTTGTTCATATTGGCGAGGGACCATGAGTTGAGAGTAGAAGGAAGAGGAGGAGACAAACTGTTTTTCCATTTCACTAGAGCTTCTGCTTCTGTTCTCAGTGATGCAGCTATCTTGGATGGAAGAAAACATAGCAAGAGTACGTGAAAGAACAGAGCAGAAGCATTGTGAAAGCTTGTCATGCTTCGCCCTAGTGTGTATGGCTTCTAACTGAATGATGATTGCATGCTCTGTTTTTCCATGCCATCTCAAAGAAATTGTTTTCCTCTTTTCTTTGTGATTATAGTCAAAATCCAGTTTCTATCATGGCGTTGAGCTGAACACGATACTTGGAAAGCTACAAGGATGGTTCACTTTAAGAGGTATGCTATGAGATTAGTCAAAGTTCTTCGGTGACAAATCCTGGCTTAAGTCATTCTCCAAACATGGCTTGTTGCGCCGCCTACTTGTATATATTTTCTAAGTTTACGCGGTTTGAATATTGTTTTTTTTACCAGATTTAAAGTTGACTCGGCAAGGTTCTGCCTATGATGATGAACCAATCGTCTTATGTGGGGTTGGAAGGGCATCACTACTTCGCACTGTGATTTCACATTTTGAGGCCCATTAACTATTATTTTATTCTCTTTAGAAATGCAAGTTATTTTCAATGATAGTAGAAATAAGTTATTATTAATGATTTTTTATTTATCTAAGGTTATGTTTGGATAAAGAGAAAGTAACAAGAAAATATCGCGGGAGAACACTAGACTGGAAAACTTCCATAAATAGAAAAAAAAACTTACTAATTTTTGGAGTTTTTCCTTTTAATTTTCTTTTCCTCATAATTTTCTCTCCATTTAAATATAGAGTAAATGAAAACTCTCTTATAACGTTTTAAATACTAAGTTTTAACAAGAACAAAAGGACTGTTTGGTTCAAGCATGTTCCATGTCTACAATAATAACCATGATTATATTATTAAAATCAGTGTTTGATTGGTCTTGAATACAAAAATATTTGGTAATCTCATTTATGGCTCTCCACCAAATTCCCATTATCACTTCATTATAGTTTGAAAAAGTCCAATTTGTTATTTAGTGTCACTTATCTTTGTTCCAGCTGTAAGGTTGATTGACTGTGATAAAGGTCTTAGTCAAAAAAATTAGCGTATATATGAGGGAACAAGATGCTTTGCGATAGTTCCAGCTGAAAGAAATTCAGCGACGCACTTTTTTCCGACGACCTAAAGATTTCCGGAGAGGGATGATAGGGGGAATTTAGACGTTTTGTTTTTAGTTTTTTTTTTAACTTCAGCTTTTGTAAAATATTATATTGACAAAGACTTTAAAAACGATTCGATAATTAAGTAACTTTGTCCCTTTCCTTTACATTATTATTGGCTTTGAGTCCTTTTTTTAACATAGGAGTATAGGACGTATAACGCGTGAGCTTTACGGCAATTTAGTGTTTTTTTTTTTAAAAAAAAAAAAAAAAAAAAAAAAAAAAAACTTTGCATTATAAGTGTAGGTTTTGGGAAGTTTTTAAGTGCGTAGCATTCCTTTTTCCAGCTAATAAAGCATTTTCTTTCTGTCTTTCTCCATATACTAACGAAGCATTATTACTTGTTAAAAACTTGAAAAAAAAATAAACGATCCTTAAGATTCGAGCCAATGAAAATTAAAGTTTAGAATAAAGTATTAAATTTAATACTTCTTCTAACAAAAGAGGTTATTAAACCATTTGTTGTTCCGATGATAGTATTATCTATTATCCTTAATATAACACTAAATTTGACTGATTTAGAGATATTAAATAAGTTAAATAAGTTATTTTTAAAGTGTTTGTATTTATCATTTTTCTTTAAATTAAGGGGAAATCTAAAAATAAAAATACCACTTGAATTTCAAAACTCCAAGTAAGTGATTTCTCATTAAAACAAGTTATCAATTGCATTCTTAATTTGTTAAGCTCATTACTCTTGTGGGTAATGAGATTTTAAAGTTTAAATGATATATTTTTTTATCACTTTTTCTTAATTTAATTTTTTTTATTTATAAAATGATATATAATCTAATATAACACAGCCTGTTAGTTGCACTGATAACAACTTCACTGATCAAAACAAAATAGATGTTGGATAAATAATTTCAGGTACGTAACAAATGGTTTGGGTTCGCTCTAATGTGTGAAAGGCTTGTCTTTTTTTTGGGCGTAAGGGTCAAATTTGATGTCTGTCACCCATAACAAAACCATTTATTATACCCATAGATAAGTCAAATTTTTTAATGATAATTAAAGAGATCCTGGAAAAAAGGGAAAAAAAAGTTGGGGTGAGAGAGGCTCGAACTCTCGACCTCAGGATAACTCAGAAGCTATGAGACCTACGCGCTAGCCAACTGCGCCACCACCCCATTCATGTTAATGGCCACCAAATTTAAGTAAGGAACTATAAAAGTCACATAACTGGACCGGGCCTGTATTCCACTAGAGCCCAAGATTACCCAAGTTAAAAATTGATGCCAGATTTCTTATAATATATATAATTATATGTGGGTGGTCTTAAAAAAAATAGCGATCACGAAAATTTTATTAAATTTTATTGGACAGGTTAATTACTTATTGGAGTTCTTTAAATGATTGCTCGAAATTATGGTTAAAATTATTATTTTACGTATAATAATTACTGTATCATTATAAAAAATCATCCTGGCAGATATATCAACATTCATTAAAAGGGGGTAAAAAAGCTGAGTTTCCCGGATCCATTTAATTGATTACTTTTTATGTATTGTTTGGTAGATGACAAATGTGGTGGTGAGAAGAAATGAATGTCTCCACTAACTTCTCTCTCCACTTAATGTTTCCAATTTTTAATTGGTGAGATTTAATGTTATTGTAAAAACTATTATTATTATATTACATATTATAAAAATCTACCATTATAATATTGTTACATAGCATTAAATCTTATCCATTAAAACATGATTTGTGACGTACATAGCATTAAATCTCATCCATTAAAACATGTTTTAATGATGGCTGTAACATTAAGTGAAGAGAAGGGTTGATGGAGTGACTTGGAGACACCCTTTCTCCCTCTGGGTGGCCGAGCAAGCCAAGCACAAGACAACAAGCCTTTTTAGTACATAATTGTGGTTATAGAAAATAGGATTAATAAAACACAAACACATATATATGCAGCGTTTTGTTTTGGAGCTATGTTCCCATGATATTGAGGTCTACTAATTAAACAATATTCATGATTTGCCGGCTGCATTTTCCCCTCCTAGTTCATCCATTGTTACACATGCCGCTCTTGTTCACTGAATAAAAGAACATTAACATATTAGTCACTTGAGGCTTGCTTAACTCAGATGATAAGGACGATCTATCGATATATATATATATATGATAATGGCAATTAACCAATATAAGTTGAAACCATTCTTATGTATGAAAGCAAATGAATAAAAGAAATGAACACAGTTTTAGACTTTTAGTGCACAGCTTTTTCTCTTGGCCGGTCTCTTGCAATATATCTTTTACTCTAGCCTAGCTATTTTCTATAACAACTATGGGCATGATTTTCCAAAATAAAATAATATAATTCACTCAAGTGGTGTTTATTGTAATGAAGCATCTGATTGAATTATATTGAAATAAATTAAAATAAAATATCTAATTGTGGCTCGGGCGCGCCATTGAAATTGGAAAAAGCCATGCTTATACACACACACACACACTAAAGGAGGAAAGTGGCAGTCACAAGCCATAGCCGTAACAACCACAATAACATAGTAATGGCAGAAGAAAAATGGGGTGCAAAAGAGAGAGGGGACTACACAGAAGACGGTACAGTGGATCTTAGAGGAAGACCCGTTTTAAGGTCCAAGACTGGAAGGTGGAGAGCTTGTTACTTTATACTGGGTACGTAAATATACATATGTATGTATATGTATGTGTGGATGCGAGTCTTCTTTTCTCGGGTTCAAGTAGAAAGAGTTTATACTGATGATGTTGAGTTAAACTGATATACGAGTAATTAATTATGACAGGGTACGAGGTGTTCGAGAGATTTGCATACTTTGGAATAGGAGGAAACCTAGTGCTGTTTCTAACAAAGAAGCTGCACCAAGGAACTGTCAAATCTGCAACTAATGTCACCAACTGGTCTGGCACTGTTTGGATCACACCACTCGCCGGTGCCTACATCGCCGACGCCTATCTCAGCCGATACTGGACTTTTCTCATCGCCGCTCTCATTTATCTATTGGTCTGTTACGTTACACACACACACACACACTGATTAAACCCTGCATCTTCATTGTCTCTTGTTAACGTGCTTGTGTTTCTACAGGGACTCTGCATGTTGACGTTGACAGTTTCATTAAAGGTATTGAGGCCTCCACCGTGCAGTGAAGGCATCGTGGGAACAACACAACATTGCCAGAAAGCGACATGGTATCAAGTTGGTATGTTCTTCTTGGCTTTGTATACCGTCGCGATTGGGGCTGGTGGGACCAAGCCCAATATTTCAACCATGGGCGCAGACCAGTTCGATGAATTTGAGCCCAAAGAAAAACTCCAAAAACTTTCATTTTTCAACTGGTGGATGTTTTGTGTCTTCTTTGGTGTTCTTTTCTCCAGCACCTTCCTCATCTACGTTCAAGATAACGTGGGCTTTGCCCTTGGCTATGGCATTCCCACACTTGGACTTGCCTTTTCAATATTCCTCTTCTTGGTGGGTACTCCATTTTACAGGCACAAGAAGCCCATGGGCAGCCCTCTAAGCAGAGTGTTGCAGGTTCTTGTGGCTTCTGTGAGGAAGTGGAAAGTACGGGTCCCACATGACCCACAACAATTGCTTGAGCTCACCACTGTATATTACGCCCAGAACCAGAGACCAAAGATTGATCACACCTCTTCTTTAAGGTTAACATCTAGTTATTTTTTTTTTTTTTTTTTTTTTGAAGATTAAGGATATTAGATAAATTATTTTAAAGTATTTCTATTTATCATTTTTATCTAAAATAATTTGTCTAACTTATAAATCGGTATATAATCAAATAATACACAAAATATGTAATGATTAAGTAATTTATTTATCTTCCTTAATCTTTTTAAAAATATCAATTAGATCTTATATTAAGGATCAAAGTGAGTATTGATTTTTTTGGTACTCCCTCTTGTCTTTAATATAAGACATATTAAGTGAGTTGATATTGATAATAAATATAAGATATAATTTTCATATTTTGTTAATCTTTTTCTTATTTACCCTATGATCTCTCAACAATAATCAAAGAGGGGAGGAAAAACGGAATTAAGAAAAATTATTAGGATATTTTAGAAAAAATATATTATATTAAATAAATATATTTAATCAAATTAGTTAAAATTTATTTTATATTAGTAATATTCAAAATATTTAATGAGCCAATCTGTTTTATGAGGGCAGGTTCTTGGACAGAGCAGCGACGAAGACGGGGGAGACATCACCATGGATGCTTTGTCCGGTGACACAGGTTGAGGAAACAAAACAAATGGTGAAAATGGTTCCTATTCTGATTGCTTCATTTGTTCCAAGCATTATTGAAGCTCATTCCAACACACTCTTCGTCAGACAAGGCTCCACGTTAGACAGAAGCATAGGTTCTAGTCATTTTCAGATTCCTCCAGCTTCTCTTACTGCCTTCGTCCCCATCTTCATGATGCTTACCGTTGCACTCTACGACATCGTTTTCATCCCTCTTGCTAGGCGTTACATCAACAACCCCAGAGGCATCACTTTGTTGCAGAAGTTTGGGATTGGCCTCGTGATACACGTCATTATTATGGTCACAGCGTGTTTAGCGGAAAGAAAGAGACGAAGTGTTGCAAGAGAAAACCAGGTCTTAGACGAGAAGGACAAGATCCCACTTAGTATTTTCATATTGCTTCCTCAGTTTGCTTTGGTTGGTGTTGCTAATGCTTTTGTGGAAGTTGCAAAGATAGAGTTCTTTTATGATCAAGCACCACAAGGAATGAAGTCTCTTGGAACTTCGTATTTCACCACCAGCAATGGGATTGGCTATTTTCTGAGCAGTTTTATTCTATCAACTGTTGCTCATGTTACCAAGAGAAATGCTCAAAGCAAGGGTTGGATTTTGGATAATCTGAACATTTCCCGCTTGGATTACTATTATGCATTCTTGGCTGTACTCTGTTTTCTCAACCTCGTTTTCTTTTTGGTTGTTTCCAAATTGTTTGTGTACAATGTTGATGTGACACAACCCAAAGCTGGATTGGATAATCCTCAACCATAACACTACTGATATGGTCATATGGCTGAATTAAATCAAGCTCTTGTCACATGTCATGGATTATCTTTTGCAAATATGTGTGTGTGTGGACTTTATTCAGTTTTACTAAATATAGATGTGATAATTAACATCTCGTTGTTAAGATCCATATATACTAGATCTGAATTCATTACAAAAAGGTGCTCAGAGTTTACTATATCCACCATCATGATTTCTGTTGCGGTGTTGCCCTCTTTATGGTAAGGGCCAGAGCAAGAACATGAAAAAAGGACATTCAAACGATATAAAATATAAAATTTCTAGCAAAGTACTCTCATTATTTGTGAATGATAATGTTAAGAGACTTAATTATATGCATCAACAGCATCAATCATATGGATATGGTCAATTTTTATTTAAAAATATGAATATGATTTTTTTCCCGTTTCATTGCACATGCATATGGTAGATATTTCTCTGAAGTCTACAGTTTAATTGGTTGAGGAAACAATAACTTGAATATTCCATTGGTAATATGCAGTCAGCGGGGCATCTGATGAATTGTTCAACAATTAAGGAGTGGTGGCGTGCGTCATGGATGCCTAGGGATCGAGGCTAAATAATTAAAGTCAAAGCTATTCATTTGACTTTTTGTGAGATGTACTCCCCCTTAATTAATATCCATTATTACGAAGTAAGCCGTGAACATGTTAAATATATCAAATTTCGTGCGATGAACAAGTCAGCAACCTACCAAGTTGTACATATATAACTGAATAATACATGGGTATGTACTATGATCTGAAATCTAAATTAAATGAGCTTATATAAGTACAAAGCTGCTTCCTTTCACCAAGCACAAAACGAAGTTGGTGTTCCTCGATCTCTTCATTTCAGCAAATAATGGCCATGACAGAAGAGAACGGCCTTGAAAGCGTGAGAGACGGCTACACCGAAGATGGCACAGTTGATCTGAGAGGCAGACAAGTTTTAAGGTCAAAGACTGGAACATGGAAAGCTTGCTCTTTCATCCTAGGTAACACATGTTTGAATACTTATATATATATATTTTCTCATCCTTGGTAATCACTACCTGTAGACTTTTCCTTTTTACGTTCTATCATCCTCTAATGAGACCCATATATCATATATGTACTTGCGTGATTTTCATCAGGGTATGAAGTGTTTGAGAAGGTTGCGTCCTCAGGAATATCGGCAAACCTAGTTCAGTACTTAACCACCAAACTCCATGAGGGTACTGTCAAATCTGCAAACAATGTTAACAACTGGATGGCTTCTGTGTGGTTGACGCCACTTGTTGGAGCTTATATAGCCGATGCCCATCTCGGTCGATATCTCACCTTTCTGATTGCAGCATTCATTTATCTGATGGTAATTAATATATGACATATTTAAGTAGTGCATAATTTTGATCTTAAATATAACATATATTTTTTTTATATATAAATATTTTCTTAATTTACTTTTATTAATATTCTCTCAGCAATAATCATCAAAGAGCAGGAGAATAAAAGAATTTAGGAAAATTACTAGTGTTTTAGAAAATATATATCATATTAATTAATTTAACTAACTTTTTTTAATTTAATCACAAATTAGATGAATATTTCTTATATTAAAGAAATCATATTCCATGTTATTGTCGTTCATGCATTGGGTTCGTATATAGTAACAACCATTTGATCGATGACCGCCATTATTTTTCTAACTTAGCTTGCTGATTCATCAGGGAATGTGTCTGTTGACGCTATCAGTTTCATTACCAGCACTGAGGCCACCAACATGCGGTGAGGGCGTCGGACAAGAAGAATGCAAAACGGCGTCGTCATTGCAAGTGGGTATATTCTTTTGTGCCTTGTACATAATAGCAGTGGGAACAGGTGGAATTGAGCCAACCATCTCAACCTTGGGAGCTGACCAATTTGACGACTTTGAGCCAAAGGAGAAATCCCAAAAGCTCTCATTTTTTAACTGGTGGATGTTCACCGTCTTCCTTAGCCACCTCTTCGCAAGCACTTTCTTAATTTACGTGCAAGATAACGTGGGGTGGTCCCTTGGTTATGGTCTTCCAACTATCGGATCAGCCTTTTCTATAATACTGTTTCTGTTAGGTACTCGATTTTACAGACACAGATTGCCCAAGGATAGCCCTATAACGAGACTACTTCAAGTGCTTGTAGCTTCTCTGAGGAAGTGGAAGGTAAAGGTTCCAGATGACCCGCGAGAGTTACATGAACTAAGTATACAAGAGTACTCAAGTAACAAGAGGCGCATGATTCATAACACCTCCTCATTAAGGTTGAATAGCTTCAAATACAATTACATCAGTTGATTTGTTTTTAGGATTAAGGTGTACTTTTGCTCCAAAAGTAACCACTCAGAAACGCTAACCATCTGAAATTTTTTGACAGCAATTTGACCCTATAAGTAACCAATATATAGCAATTTTGCCTCTTGTTGTTAATAAATATTAATAGTCAACATTAGTTTTTTTAACGATTATGGTAGATTTGCTTATTTTTTTTAACATTTTTGGTAAAATTGTTCTTTGAAAAACTTCATGATACCCAACACTTTCAAGTGGTTACTTCCCACATAAAATTGCAACTTATTTTTCATGTAATGATTCATGATCGATCGTGGTTGATTATTATTGCAGATTCCTTGACAAAGCTGCAACAAAGACCCACGAAACTTCACCGTGGATGCTTTGTCCGGTGAGCCAAGTTGAGGAAACAAAGCAAATGATGAAGATGATAACTATTTGGACTGCATCACTGATACCCACCGTTGTAATATCACAAGGGAACACACTCTTTATCAGACAAGGGACCAAACTAGACAGAAGCATGGGTCCACATTTCAAGATTCCTCCAGCTTCTCTAGCAGCATTTATACAAATCTTCTCACTAGTAACCATTATTATCTACGACCGAGTAATAGTTCCATTAACCCGAAGATACACAAAGAACCCAAGAGGGATCACATTGCTCCAAAGACTAGGCATCGGTCTTGTGTTGCAGATCATCGTGATGGTCACTGCAAGTTTAGCAGAAAGAAAAAGACTCAGCGTTGCAAGAGAAAAACACCTTCTTGGCCAATCTGACAAAATCCCATTAAGTGTATTCATATTATTGCCCCAGTTTTCATTGTTGGGGGTTTCTGATGCCTTTGTGGAAGTAGGAAAGATGGAATTTTTTTATGATCAAGCACCAGAAAGTATGAAGAGTCTAGGAACAGCATATCAGACGTCCACTGTAGCGATTGGTCATTTTCTGAGTAGTTTTATTCTGTCGACTGTCGCAGATATCACCCAGAGAAACGGAGACGATAAGGGTTGGATTTTGAATAATCTGAATAAGTCCCATTTGGATTATTATTATGCATTCTTGGCCATACTTAGCTTTCTGAACCTTGTTTGGTTTTTGGTGGTTTCAAAATTCTATGTGTATAATGCTGATTTAACACAAACCAAAATGAGGTCGTCATCGGAGAATGGAATGTCATACATAACACCCTTTGAAGGCTAGCTAGCACGCACTTGCACCAATTATTAATGTATATGTAAAACAACAAATTACTTTGTGCTTTGTGTTATCATTACTTTGAATGTGAGAAATATATCAATGAAGAAAATGACGAAATGTAATTTTACTTTAATTAAGTTATATCTGATCTAATGTTGTTGTTTGTTTCAAACCAAAAAAAGCACGTGTGTTCTCGACATAACTTAACAGCTACATGTCACGGCCTTGGACTTGATCTCCCAAATACCGTACCGGCCTTAGCTTGATCACCCCTCTCGATCTTCGCTAAGTCAGCCGAATCCCCTTGAGTAGGCAAGGAAAGGCAAAGAACAAGAGAACTTTTAGAGAGAGAAAGAGAACTTAGAGAGAGAAGCTCTTAAACAACAAATACTTGAAGACACTTGGATGGATTACAAATGAAGAGGACACCTCTATTTATAACCTACCACCTCCTCAATGAACGGCTAAGATCGATGAGGGAGGGAGAATTAAAAACATTGTAATCTCCTGCGTATCTAACTAAAAATGACTGAAATTATGAATTAATTGGCACCAACCTCTATCGAGAAAAATAATAAACCATTAATAAACGGACTTTTATATAGAAATGTTTATTTTCTTCCGTCAACAATAAAATAACAGCTTTTCAAACGAACCGGCACCTATAGTAAGGGACCGGATAATATTAATAAGATTAGCTTAATAATAATATAGTAATTATCAAAATATTTTTTTTGACCAACCAATACGTATTAAATTTGATTAACCAATAATATATTGAGGAATGGCGATTTACAATCTTTCCTCGTAGAGTCGTAGCTTACTATTCAGAGATGTCAAATATCAAGGTCCCACAAATATCACAGATTAGTTAACCTGTAACCACCATATCAACAACAACAATTAATAAGTGCTTAATACAATACATACTTACACTTACATAATGAAAATTAGTTAATATGACACTAGATGTAAACTTCAAATAATTTATTTGCACTTAAAAATGACAATTAAAATTAGTTAAGATCAATAAATATATATATTTTGTTAATTATGTCTTTATTTGTAAAAAGGATAAGTGAAAGACAAAACAAAAGCAACAAATACAGTCATAGGTAAAGTTGAAAAAAGTGAAATAGATACTTTGACAAAAGAAAAATAAAGCTGACATTTTGGAATAGGCTCATTCACAAATTTGAAGCATATTTTGGGGGTGGAAGGAGTATAATTTTTAAAACATTATAATCATTTTAGTTCTTCCATTTCTTTTCCTTTGATTATTGTTGAGTGAAAGATATATAAGAGTAAATTCGGAAAAGATTGACAAATATAAAAATTTCATACATTAAAGACTAAGATCAATTATATTTCCTAATTTTGCGGGCAAAAAAAAATGTTGAGTTCTTTACTTCTTTTGAACAAAGCACGACTCCACTACCCGCCCCGGGGGGAGCGGTCTTCTACCTATCTATAAGGGAAAAGAACAAATGTATTTGATTAATTAAAAATATATATTATAATAAATATAGTCTAACGGTGTAAGGTCTCACTAGATCCTCTTAATTTCAAATAACAGATACATGTGTTGGGAGGGGCAACTCCGAACTGGATACCGGATACCTGCCCCGGGGGCAGTCTTCTACCTATCTATAAGGGAAAAGAATAAATAATGTATTTGATTAATTAAAAATATATACTATAATAAATATAGAGTTAGTCTAACGGTGTAAGGTCTCACTAGATCCTCTTAATTTCGAATAAGAGACACATGTGTTGGGAGAGACAATTCCGAACTGGATACCGGATAATAATATTAAAAATATATATTTTAAATTAATTAAAAATTTCATTTATATATGTCTCTTTTAAAGTTAAATATAGCCGAAAATTATAGTCAGCTAATTTAGAATATATTAAAAATATTATATTTTACTACATATAGTAGTGCGTATCTTTTAATTAAATGAATTTTGGAATAGTATATATTTTAAAATACATCAATTGTTCATTCTTCTCTCTGTGATGGGGGTTGCCTTGTGCCTTTGCTTATATGTTGTATGTAGAGATAGAGTTCTCTTACGAATTATGATAAACCAGTTGTGCAACTGTGCAAGTGAAGTGTACATATATATTCAATTCGTCCATGCTAAGCAAAACAAATTAAATATCGTCATGCTTTGAAATATTAAAGGTGAAAAGGAAAAATCATTTAAAATTCACCATAAAATATATAGGGTAAAGGAGCAATTTTACACTTTGTTTTTTTAAAGAGGCCAAAGACCACGGCTTTTTTTTACGGGCAAAAATACACACGACGTTACGTTTTGGGAGCGCGTCGCACTACGGCCGTTAGTTGACCAAGCGGTCAGCGTTAACTTGGATGGAAGTGAACGATGCGTGGGTGAAATTACAAGTTTTAGGTGAAATTACCCTTTTGCCCTTAGTTTTAAATATATATTAAAAAAAAAAACTAAAATACCCCCCAGCCAGTGGGCCCCACCGCCGGCCACCCCCACCGGCGACCACCGACGGCCGGCGGTGGGGTGGCCGGCCGGGGTATTTTAGTTTTTTTTTTAAAAAAAAAAATATTTAAAACTAAGGGCAAAAGGGTAATTTCACCTAAAACTTGTAATTTCACCCGCGTTCATCGTTCACTTCCATCCAAGTTAACGTTGACCGTTTGGTCAACTAACTAACGTGATCTTGATGCGAGCTCTCCCAAAACGTAACGTCGTGTATATGTTTGCTTTTAAAAAAGGTCGTGGTGTTGGGCATTTCCTAAAAGAAAGTTCATGTGTAAAATTGCTCCTTCACCCAAATATATATAAATAAAGGTATTAAAAGAAATTTTCAAGTTTCTGATTACTGTTGAATCATGACAATAAATATTAATGGTCGGCCTTTTTTGCCTTTCTCCTCCTGAATAATCCTTTTACGTAAAAAATAATAATAATAATAATAAATGTTCCAAAGGTGAAAGCGAGCTTCATTATTCAATTTTACTGATGAGGTAATCATGGCGGCGGTGATGAATGAAAGGCAAATATCAAATATTTAAAGAAATGACGTACATTATGCATGATGAGTTTAACAAGACAACATATATCAAGTACAAAATGTAATTCGGCAGTGGCCACATGTGCCTTTAATTTCTTATTAGTTGGCTCATCTAAAATGTTCCCAGATATATATAGAGTCACCCATATAAAAAGGTCATAAAGAAGATGAAATTGCCTCACCAACTCAAGTTTGTTTTCCCCTCTCCTGCAAAATAATAATGGCTTTGGTAGCAGAAGGAAAAGAAGATTACACTGAAGATGGTACTGTGGATCGTAAAGGCAGACCAGTATTAAGATCAAAGACTGGAGGATGGTATGCTTGTTCCTTCATAGTAGGTAAATATATATATACCATCTTTAATTTAATTAGCATCGCTTTTCTTGAATTGTCACATGTTTAAATGCATTTAATTGTGTTTATAGGGTTTGAAGTGTTTGAGAGGATGGCATACTATGGGATTGCAGCAAACCTGGTGTTGTATCTAACAACAAAGCTGCATGAGGGCACTGTGAAATCTGCAAACAATGTTACCAACTGGGTTGGTGCCATATGGATGACGCCAGTTGCAGGCGCTTATATAGCTGATGCTCATCTTGGCCGATACTGGACCTTCGTATCTGCATCAGCCATTTACCTTTTGGTAATCAAAACCCCAGATTATTCACTTTCTCCCAATCTTGGACAAACAATATATACTCCTCTTGTCCCAGTTTGACTTTTTTTTTTTTTTTGGAAGAGGTCAAGGAAGCTAAATAAATTACTTAATCATAGTATATATTATATATCATTAGATTGTTATATATCAATTTATCCTAGACCTTGCCTAGACTGCCAAACCTTGTCATGACATTGCCCAAGGTAGCCAAGTCTTGCCCAGAGTTAGACTAATTAGTTTGGAGAAAAAACAACAAATATAAATACTTTAAAATAATTTATTTAATTAGCTTTCTTAATCTCTATAAAAAAAAGCAACTGAGTCTTATATTTAAGACCGAAGGGAGTGTGTGTATATATATATATGTTGTTTATGATTATCTTCTTGTTCTTCCACAGGGGATGTGCCTGTTGACTCTAACAGTTTCCTTACCAGCACTGAGGCCACCACCATGCAAAGAAGAGGATTGCCCAAAAGCATCGTCATTGCAAGTGGGTATGTTCTTTTTGGCCTTGTACATCATAGCAGCAGGCACAGGAGGAACCAAGCCCAACATCTCAACCATGGGAGCAGACCAATTTGACGACTTTGAGCCAAAAGAGAAATCAAGAAAGCTTTCATTTTTTAACTGGTGGATGTTCAGTATCTTCGTTGGAACACTTTTCTCCACCACCTTCCTAGTTTACATACAAGACAACGTGAGCTGGTCCCTTGGTTATGGGATTCCAACAGCTGGGCTGGCTTTCTCAGTGATAGTGTTTTTCGTTGGTACTACTTTTTATAGGCACAAATTGCCCTCAGGGAGCCCTTTGACCAGAATTGCTCAGGTCCTTGTGGCTTCTGTGAGGAAGTGGAAGGTGCACGTACCAGAAGACCCAAGAGACCTACATGAGCTAAGCATGAACGAGTATGCAACTAAGGGAAGATACAGAGTGGATCACACTTCTTCATTAAGGTATATATCTAAGGTTATAGTACAAATTTATCCTGAATGTTTTCACTAATTAGCCACGTCACTTTCATAAGCTTTTAGAGATTTAATATTGCCCGAAAGTATTAAAATAGAGTAATATTACCCCTTACAATTAAAAATCTAAAGGTCAAAATCAATTTTTTAATTTCAGTATTAGTTTTTTAACAATATAAGACAATGTTATTACGTTTTAAAACTTTCAGGGCAATATCGAATTTTAAAAAACTTTTAGAACAACATTGTTTCTCAACAAAAACTTCCTAGATAAATATATACCTTAATCCTGTATATAATCCACTTAATTGTAAACTTGTTTTTCGGGTTGAAATTAAAATTATTCATTAATGATTTTGCAAAATTTAATTTGCTGCAGATTCCTTGACAAAGCTGCAACAATGACCGGCCCAACTTCACCATGGATGCTTTGTACAGTGACCCAAGTTGAAGAAACCAAACAAATGATGAAGATGATGCCTATTTTAGTTGCAACATTTATCCCTAGCACTTTGATAGCTCAAGGGGGGACACTTTTCATCAGGCAGGGCACTAAACTAGACAGGAGTATGGGCCCACATTTTGAGATCCCACCAGCAAGTCTTGGGGCATTTACAACCATCTTCATGCTCATAAGCCTTGCGATCTATGACCTTCTTTTTGTTCCTCTTATGAGACGCTTCACCAAGAACCCTAGAGGGATCACTATGCTTCAGAGACTTGGCACTGGCCTTGTGTTGCACACCATAATTTTGGTGATAGCGAGCTTGGTAGAAAGAAAGAGACTAAGTGTTGCCAGAGAAAAACAGCTTCTGAAAATTAAGGATGTGACTCCTCTTTCTATATTCATACTTCTCCCTCAGTTTGGTTTGGCTGGGATTGCTGATACCTTAGTGGAAGTTGCAAAGTTAGAGTTTTTTTATGATCAAGCACCACAAGGTATGAAAAGTCTTGGGACGTCATATTTCTCAACCAGCATTGGAATTGGACAAATTTTGAGTTCTTTCATTTTGTCAACTGTTGCTGATGTTACCAAGAGAGATGGTGGAAAGGGGTGGATTTTGGATAATCTCAACGTGTCGCATTTAGATTACTTCTATGCGTTCTTGGCGGTCCTCAGCTTTCTCAACTTTCTCTTCTTTTTGGTTGTTTCCAAGTCATTCGTGTACAATGTTGATTTTACAGCAGAACCCAAAATAATGGATTTGGAGATGGAGGATTCATCACCAAACAAAACTTCTTCGTCTCATCAGGACATGTACAAGACCGACCTAAGCATGCAGTTTCCACAGCCAGAGGCCGCCAACTAAGATTAGGGCAGATAGTTTAACAGAGCTTGTCAGATTTATCTTACTGTACTGTGTGAGTCGTCTTTTCTTAATTTGCGTGGCATGCCCTATTACGATCTTGATCAAAGCAATACTAGTATATAGTTTTCCTTCCTAGTAATTTAAAAAGGTCAAGAAATTAAAATCAGAATGACGACCTTCTTATTAATGATTAGACAGACCAAATATAATGAAGCACAGAATATGATCCAAGTGTAAGAAAATACAAATTAAATAATTGAGTATGAGTATAACAGATGGCTAAACAACTTTAAAGTCCTTTCATATGAAAATATTAGTAAAAGAAAAGTGATACTCCTATATGTCATTTTGCTGTGATGTGATCGCTAGCTAGTTTCAAAGTGAAAGCGGTTAATGAATGATTCCAAGAAGCAAGGGCCGGCAGAAGCTATTATATTAATAATTTGCCGGGAAAATATTCGAAAGGCATATGAATGTGTTTGTTGGATAAGAGGAGGTCGTAGTCTGAGTCCAACAGTATGCATCATATGTGAAAAGACGTTCTCAATATTAACTCAACTTTATCTCCTCAGTGGGGGACCAATCTTGTGCTTTATGATATTCTAGCTGCCTCCTTGCCTTACTTTTTTTTTTTTTTTTATCGTTTTGTTCTTTTCAGTTTTCACTACTTCATTTATTGTGCATTTGTACTATTTCTTTGACATCCTTTCAGATTTTACGAGCCTCTCCGAAGTCAGATATCTTATTGTCATATGAGAAAAGAAGTTTTAAAATTTAGGTTGTACAAATAAATAAACCCTTCAATTTCAAATACATGATGACTTATGTTGGATATTTTTGTTTTGTGATAAATGTCTTTTTTCTTTAAGCTTCACGCGCGAGGAGTACAATCTATTAGAGAGAAATGTTAACGATTAAAGGAATTGCCTCTGTAGGATAAGTATTGATTTAGGTATCGGTACCTTCATATTTGATACAGAAGGAATTGCACACACTACAATCATTGTAATCAATGGCGTCTGTGTATTTGGTGCAGAAAAAATAGAAATAACAAAATCGCATCCACTAGTATTATTGATCTATGAGAAAGTGGTTTTAAATGAGTTCAGAAAACGAATTTAGGGGGAAAAGAATTTATAGCAAAATCTGCGGTTGGTCTTGCTTGTCTTCATCTTCGTAGAGCTTCGATCCTTATTGCTATGGTCTATGAGAAATCTATCTTTTGGTTATCTCACAGAACATGAAGCTCAACACCCCCTCCATCTCCTTAACTTGCTTTCCTAACAAAATCTTCAGTCTCTTGCATCTCGATGTTGGTTCCACTTTCATCCACCGTTTCGTCACCTGGAGATGCTGCAGATAATATTCCATCATGCTCTGCATCATCAGTTTCTTGTTCATATTCAGTATTCTCCAATTCAGTACGAATGTTTTTATCAACAAAATCTCTCTTCCTTTCTACAAGACCTAAAGATTCTTCTATGTTCAGTGAAACCGTTTCTGAATCGATAGCAACTTCTGACTCATCTTCCTCTGCAACTATGTCATTCTTTGAAGAGCATGAATCATCTTCCTGGGAAAAAACACCAGCATGTGAGGGATGGTCGGCCTCTTCAAGTGTAACCACGTGCTCCTTGGGTGGAAATTTTGTTTTCTCAATCTCTAGCAGCATTTGGATCGTCTGCGTAGCAGCATCAATCGCCCACTCATCATTATCAACATCTCTGAAAGGGAATAAGAGGACATCATCAGAAGAAAGGTAGCACTGAGAAAACACTGATAATTGAAAGAAAAAAAATTACCTGAAAGGATCGATTCCTGCTGAAAGAAAGGTTGATTTTATGAGTGAGACAAGTACCATGGGATCATTGGAAAAGTATCCTCCGTACATTGTAATTTCCATCAGGAATTGCACATCCAGAACAAACTGTTCAATAAACGGCTAGCTAGTTAAATGGAAATCATGATTCGAGTTGATGATCGCAATCTCAAGTTGGTACATGAGAACTAATTTTCCATTCCACTCTACAGACAACAAGTTCAAACAGTAAAACAACGTCATGTTAAGAGAAGAGAGGGAACGGGAAGATCAAAACCTGCTTAGAGTCATCATGTTCTGAGCTTGTATTCTCTTCTTCACTTCCGAGAATGTTTTTTTTTTGGGAAACCCAAATAAAGATGGACTCCATCATCTCTCTCAGTAAGCCCATCAGCCAATCCGCTTCCAAAACGTTTCCTTCAGCAAGTTGCTCCAATTTCCTCAGTTCAAGAAATAAAATCTTCCCATAATGGAAAAAGATATATCAGATCAAAGATCAAATGTAAAATATTACTACATAAATTTCTTAGAATAAAAAACAGGCAGCAGTTTCTTTGAACTTTCTTCAGTTATTTGTGTCCTTTCTACAAGTTACAGCGTCCTTTTCTGCAACTTAGTTTTAGAAATACTGAAGTAAACTTCAACAAGTGCTGGAAAGTGAAATGAATTTGAGGTTTAGTAATCTCAGCTTTCTCTTAACAGCCCATCCTCTTTGGCTTCACCACTCAACTTAATGATAATGTTGCCTGCAGATTCATTGCGCGGACGACTTTCAGGACAACATAAGTGAAAGACATACCTGAAGAACACCAGAGGGCATTAGATTGGGGATTGTGTTAGCATCACACTGTTCGTTATCGTGAGTGGCTAGAGTAGTTTCATGGCTTCTATGAGTAGACAGTACTCTGAGTATGAACTGCTGGCAGAATTGATGTCTCAACTTATTAGAACTTTCTTCTATAAACAATAGAAAATCATTAAGCTCCGTGTGCTGATAAGCGACCGAATAGTTTTCCATTGAGTTTGAATCTATGTCAATGGTGCTCCTAAAGATACTCTCACCCAAGATACTGAGAAGCTGTACTGACGTTGACATATTTGCCAAAATAGAAACCTGTTGTGGCACAGACTCAGCTGGCGTGATTCTATAAGTATTTTTCTCTATTACACTTGTGTCATATGTGAGGGCTCGTTCAAGTATAATAACATACTCTGAGAAAAGTTTCGTTAGTCCACTGATGACTGAACCTCCCATTTCAAGGTCAATCAAGGGAGATATATCTTCTACAATGGCCTGATAAAAGACGCGACGACTGAAATATGTTACACTTACTATCAAGTACCAAATCAATATATATGTTTGTGCGTGAGGTTAGGAGTCAGAACCCAAAATAATTGACGCCAAAAAAAAAGAGGAACCCAAAATAATTGGAGAGCAATTAGAAACCTGCAGTAGTGTCCAAAATTTCCGGCCACTGGAAGTTAGCAGGCAATATTCCGGTTGTTGCCCAACTGCCCGAGACGGTGATCCTCCACCAGAAAGTCCAGGTACAAGATATCTCTCTAGAACCCAAGGATCACTGGCGGAGAAGATAGCAATCACTTTCTCAAAGTGGTTTATATGTAGAAGTAAGACCTCTTCCATGCAGGGGCATAGATGCCTTACCAAGTATGGTCGCAGCACCAGGTTGTGATTTTCTAACAAAGAACAGTACGAGACTGCAAACTGCACAGCTTTTATGGCATTGGAAAACCCGCCACTAACCTCTGAGATGCTTTTAACATATTTTTCCAAACAAGTGATAAATGAGTTAGTTTCTTCACATGCCCACTGCTCAAGTTCAGATGCATAAGAAGAATTTTCTCCACATAATTTCACAAAGCTCCTTGCCGCATGTGAAATCATAGAAAATACGAATCTTGCCAGTTCTCTTATGTATATCCCATTCGAAGATGATCTTGACCACTGCAAATTACAAGTTCCGGTAGAAATACGCAAATAGTAATGTTTAAGTAAAAGACTGACAGCAAGTTGACTATCCCCAAGCCTGCGAATACCAGATAGTGCTTTGTGTAACTCCGGTCCTGCTGATTTTGAATTATCAGCTGTCTGCGTTAGTTGGCGCATAAGGGTAGACTTTCTCTCCGTAATCAAAGATTTGTATAACATGATCTCGCTCTGTGGAGAATGGTCTTCAAAATGATTGTTTTGAAAATATTCATCTGAAGACTCTAAGAGGTCCAATGCTTCATCTATCCGGTTTTCATACAGATAAATATCCAGCTTCTCCGTAACATCATTAATGTGAACTTCTAATTCACTGGGAGAAGATAGCAAAGCGTCTGTCTTATCTTCAAAGGTTGAATTTATGATATCTTCTGATAGTATCTTTGGATATATGTCATCTATAAGATTCTTAACTAGTCTTTGATGGGCTATAAAATGGTTTTCTAGTTGCAGAAGTTCATTTTCAACTCCTTTCACCTCCTCTAGTATTCTGCACATTTGAGAGAGCATCTCAACCTAGTATTCTTATAACCCATCACAAAATATAATAAGCATTTCAGAATTGTTGCGTCTACAAGATTAATGCTCCAAAAAGAGCCTAAAATCATACAGCTGATCTTCCTGAAAAATTCCGTTTGCATATTTAAATGAAACGAGGGAAGCAAAGATCTAAGTAAGCCTTCAGACCATGACATTGAACACAACAAACACGATCAATCACATTAGATCAAGGGCAAGCGCAATCTAGTAAATGGAAAATGATATCTGGGAAAACCTTTACCTAACGAAAGCTGAACAATTAGCCAAGATGTTTGTCTGCAACTCTTCACTTGCCACTACCTTAAGCTCCAGAAGTTCAGAACAGAGATGCTTGATGCCCTATCATCAACAAATACAATTTGTTTGTTTTGGGAAGGAAACATATACTCAATTGAAGAGAGAGGAAGAGAGGGTTTGGAATTCAAACCCGTCCAGTAATGGATTCAATTTCAGGCTCGATATCTCCTCGATCACTCGAAACCGAAGAAACGAAGGAGCTGGGCTCTGAATGCATCGAACTTTGAAATTCTTGGTGATCTCTGAAGTGGAACCTGGAAGACTCCATGGGGAAATACTGTCGGAGCAACAATCACAAACGCAAAAGCAATGCCTTCGCCAATCGTAAGGTCAAATGGTTTTAACGACGAAACGCAGGAAATCAAGAGGCTCAAACATTTGTAGATAACGCTCGTCGTCGTATTGCGGGACGATCATCCTTGGTTTTCCCAGTTGAAACTTTGGAATCTGAGAACACAAAAAACCCATCAACTGATCAACCGATACTGGATGTTTGTTTTTCATTTTGGCGCCACATTACCTGTTTCGTTAAAAAAAATAAAAAATGAATGAGAATAAATTATTATTTATTATTTATTCTTTTTTTTTATACATAATTATTATTTATTCTAGTTTCTCAATGATTGATCTTCTACAAATTATCATTCTAACAAGGGATTTTTTTTTTAATTCAATCATTCTGTGTCAACAAATATAACCACATTTCCCTCTATTTGTTTATAAATTCTAATTAACTATTTTTCGTAAATTAAAAAATATTTTTTGGGGCAAAATCTCAATATATATGCTCAAACGATTTGAAATTCCGTAGGAATAATTTTACAATGACGGCTACAGAATATTTTGTCACTGTCTGTGGAAATCGTAATAAATTTCATTTCACTGGAAATCACGACATATTGAAATTCTCACAGCTAAGATAATATAATTTGTTTGGATTAGTCGTGGTCATTTACAGTATTTACAGTGTATAAAGAAAATATGTAAAATTAAATACGTAAGAGGAATTTTTTTTTTTGATATATACGTAAGAGGAAATTTATTTCAGCTGTAAATATATTTTTGAAAAGCTAATTGAAACCGGCCTTATTGCGTTAAGCTTTGAATACAAAAATTCAAGAAATCTTTGCAGGAGTGCTGACAGACAAGCATCCACCTATTATCTTCTTATCCTCATAGTTCATAGACACTTGTGCATGTAATTTTGTCCAGAACGACTGAGTCCCCTGATACAGTTTTTTTTTTTTTTTTTTGAATTTCTTTCGGTTCACCGGAACCTTTAGTTCCAATTAATCCGGATTTCGTTTCGCGTCGGGGCCACGGTCGTGGGAGAAGAGCTCTCAACATCATTTTCACACATCGAACCGAGGACATAGTGGTGAGAAAACAAGTCCTTTACCACTTGCTTCCAATATTTGTTGGTAGTCCACTGATACAGTTTATGATACATAATTCTTCTAAATTCCCAGCCCAGTAATTAGTTTCTGAAGCTGATCCTGTAAATTCCCTTATGCTGGCTTTATCTAACAAAGCGAAAGTTGCTGGTCATTTACTGTGATGAGAATTTTAAGATGCCTCTATCCTCTTGAAGTTGCAGAAGTGAAGGAAAGATTAAAGGGAGGACCTTAAGAGCCCATTTGGTACGCTGATTTCACGTGAGGAGAAGGCAACTTGACGGGTTTCCCATTGAAAAAAGCAGTTTGGCGCGCAGCTCTCTCGGCAAGCTCATTTCCAACCTGGCACCATCTTCCCACAACGGTGGGAAAATTGAATCCCTCAAAAAGTGGCGGGATAATTGTGAAGTTCCCCGGAGAATGAATTTTGTTGACAAAAAAGCCCCTGTAAACAGTTGAGCAATTTATAAAAAAGACATTCGACACAAGAGCTGAACGAAGGACGCGAACCTGAAATCGACGACAGTGGCAGTTGCAGACGCAGCACAAGTTCAACGCAGGGGCAAATACAGGTGAGTCCCGATGGGTATGAGTGAATTGGTTTATGTTTTATCCATCATTGGTCGATGCCCTGTGTTGATTTTTTTTTTTTTGCCATAGCCGATGCCCTGTGTTCATTCTTTGGTGTCATAATACATTTGTTTGTGGATTTATAAATGAGAGAGGCAGCTGGAATAGGGCATCAGGTTATTCCTCTACATGCATCTCTGTTTAGTTTTTGTGTTCTGGTGGTCTGATTTTCTGTCTACAGGGTTGTGAAATTGCTGATATAAACCTCAAGCCAATGTCAGATTTTACGTTTGAACACAGGCGATTAGGTGCCTATTACATTCAAATGTAACTTTTTCGTTCGAACGTCCGAACGAACAGAGGGGCATTTTAGGAATTTCACTTCACCTTCCCACTTAACCAATACTCAATTCTTCATACCAAACAATTCATTTTCCCTCAACTTAAGTTCTTTTCCCATGTCTACCAAACAGCTCAACTTTTTAAATTCTCTCTCAATCTTCTTTTCCATTCATTTCCCTCCTTAAATCTTCTTCGTACCAAACAAGACATAAGAGTTTGTTTGGTTTGAGGGGAGGAAAAGAGGAGAGATAAATTTTTTCTCTCATCTTTACTAAATAGCCTATGGAAATTTTCAATATTTCAAAAATACCCTCTAAAAAAAAAAATCTTCTCATTAACGACAATTTGGTCATTATCCTCATCCCTTCTCATTCCTCCCCTCAAACCAAACACACCCTAAAGAAAAAGAGAAAAGAAGAACAAGGGGCCTGTTTGGAGGGGGAACGGAAAAGGAAGGGAAAAAGCACGGTAAGAGTAAAATGAAGTATTTGTATTAACATTTTTTCAAATAGGCTTTTAGGCCAAAAACTACTTTTAAGAAGAAACTACTAAGACCTACTTTTCACCGTGCAAATAGGTTTTTACTACTGCCAATCCAAATATACATTACATTTACAATCTGAATTTATCTTATCTTAAATTTGTAAAAATCATATTGCAAAAAAAATACTTCTACTACTTCTAATCAGTTGGCTAGTCAGTGCCTAAGCGCCAAGTTATTCCTGATATAATTGTGTGAAAAACAGGTAAATACCTATCTTTTTAGTCATTCTAGTTAAGCATGAGCATCTTGCATTTACAGGGCACCACAATTAATAATTGCAGGCTGGTCCCAAGACTTGGGTTGCAGTAGCTGTACCACCCACTTGAAAGAATTACTTGTAACAAAAGAAATTATGAGCTCCTTTATTGAAACATGTGATTGCACCGTTCAATCTGTTCGGAAACAATTTGTCAAAGTAGTCATCATCAACTTTTTTTTTTTCACCCCAATTTGTGGGACCTCTTATCACTATCATCTCGGAAATTGATAGACGTGCGAGAGCGTATAAGTGATCTGAACTTTACTGTTTTTTAGCGTTTAAGTTTCAAAAACTCTTATGATTTGAGTTGCTAATCCATTCAAGTAAAAAGATAAGCTTTTAGTGCCTGCCAAACGTGGAGTTTGAACTTTGATATCAGAACAAAATTATTTTGCAGTAGCGAACATGATTAGGCTGGGGCAGAGCAAGACAACCAAATTTTTTAATATGATGACAAACAGATATAAAAATGCCACACAAGTGACACCTAAACAGCTCTGTTTACGTTCAGAAAGAATAAAGGGGATGGCAAGCAAAAGACTAGAAGAAGACTAAATGTATCAGAAAAACCCGGCTGGCTGGCTAGCTCCTTTTTTTGATCTCGAACGAATATTTAAGCTCCAAGTGACACCTTCTGTCATCATCTTCAAACTGTTAAACAAGATACCAGAAGGAAATAAGATATATAATTAAAATGCATTATTATCATAAACATGCTCAAGTGTGAAGTGTTTTTGCTTCGCCATACCTTAAGTTCAGCAGAGTAAAGACCTCTTGCAAGCACGCCAGATGGAGTGATCTCCTCATTCAACGCATGGACATATGGTTCTTTTTGAGGAGCAAAAGTACCCAGCATTCCTTTGTTCTTGTCAACTGAATAATAAAAGTCAAAGCAGTTATAAAAAGATCATAAACGCAATACATGAGAAACCGGACACTACAGACATATTTCATTTCAACAATGAGTTAACTATAAAGCTACGAGACTTGACATTTTCCAGAATCTCAAAAAAAAAAAAAAAAAAACTTGAAACAAAGTCATAAGCAAAAATAACAGTTTTTTAACCACTAATGTTTGAAAAACACGATAGTGATCTTGCAGACTGAAGATTAGGTGAGAAGAGGTGTACTTTGAAGCCCAGATTTCCAAACAGTGTTGGAGTAAGCGAGGCCAGATACAATGTTGTGGAGGACAGTAAATTTGAGCTTAAGCTGATAGCGAGACCCTTCCTTAAGAGTGAATAGGACTCGACCATTTTGATTTTCATCCACAGGCAGGGGAGAAACAATTTCACCAAAATCATCAGAGACAATTCCAATGGAATGGAATCTCACTTCAGGATCCATTTGCCCTAATCATCAACAAGGAACACAACTTAAAAACAGAATCACCACCAAAAGAGCTATAGTATAAACAAAATCCTCAAACAAACCATCTAAATCACTTTCTAAGCAACCCAATAGCTTCTCCTTCCACCTCCTTAGGCTCTCGTCCTCCTGCAATCCCCGATTACTTTCTCAAATTGATGATCGGTAGCAGAAACGTAAAGCTTACATAAAACCCAAATAGAAAACGAGAAATACAAATTGGAAATGGAGATGGGAGAAAATGAGAGAGAAAAATATCACCTTGTCGAGTTCGATCTGTTCCTTGAGAGAAACAGGAGGAGCAGGAACAAAGGCATTAACTAACCCACCAGTTTTATGATGATCGGCTTCTTCTTCGTCCTCATCTGCTCCTTCTTCCTCTTCATTTGGATTTTCAGGCATTTCTGGTCTTGTTTCGGGGAGCCCTGAAGAAGGGCCAGCAGCTTCCTCCGCTCTCTTACCTTCCATCTTTCCCTATATGCGCTGCTCTGTAGATTTTTGCCTCAATATATTCAAAAGAAAGAAAAACAGGGAAAGAGAGAGATGGGGTCGGAGTCAAAGGTCTGGGTATATAAAGACACAAACTTTTTCTCAGCCCTGTGCGTGCCTTGTCTTTTTGTCTATTTCAGCATTCGCCATTTAACCTTCATTGAGTTAATTTTTGCCCCATCTCTGTCGGGTCGGCGTATTGTTTTGCTAAAGTGGTGGGTACTGGATCCTGGATAGTGTGCTGTTCACGTTGGAGAGGTAACACTTCAATCTTTGTTTGGCTTTTCGCAGGTCAATCCCCCAACGCAAACAATTTCCGAGATTCTGAATCTTTGTCTTTCGGTTTTTTGAAAAAAAAAAAAAAAAAAACACTAAAAAATGGTTTAATAGTAAATTATTTCACGAAATGAATAAATAGGCTACTAATCAAGCCTCTGACCGTGAAATGTGAACTGAATTGGATGAGATATATATTTTATAATCAAGTAATGAACTGATTGTCAGGTTAAATTTAGTGGCTAGGTGGATAAAACATTCGACAACAATATGAAGTTTACCTTTTTTTTAATAGCAAAAAATGGCGGTTAAATTATTGATTTTTCTGTTATTAGAAACACAGTTGCTCTATGCTATATTCGTGAAGCCTTTTGCAGTTTGACGTACTGTCTCATTCTATGGAAGAGATACCTAAATATATCTTTAAAAAAAACATAAAAAATAATCATTATATTTTCATTTTAAAAGCATTTTTTATTCTTCTTGGCTTCACAAATAGAAACTCTCATATAAGAAAAGGCAGGAACGACTAACGACGCGGGACCATTAAAACGGATTGTTTGAATATAAACGTTACATGTTCATACTTGCGTTTCCTTTCCTGGTTGACAGCGAAAATTCCGCGTGATAGTAACGTTGGGGCTTCTTTTTCTGCACTCTAAACCTGTGTCCCATGATATTTGCTCCTCTGTTTTCACATTCAAAGATCCAAGGAAAATATTCGAGAGACTCAACTGAACACAGAAATTCAGTCTTTGCTATAGTTTCTAACATCGTCGTCATAATCTCATATTCAATCATTGCAAATCAATTGATACAACTATACTTGAAGCGTGCCTTCCTTATTTTGTTTTCCCATTGAGCTATACCTCAGACCAGAACACGTAAAAACTATACTTGATTCCACATGCCAAGTGTAAAAAAGAGTTTTTAACAATCTGCAAGAAGAGCATGAGCAAGTCATCGGAAAGGCTCAACTGGTGCAGTTTCTTCAAGACAGTGTGCAGCCTGGAAACATTCCATGGCTTCCATTAATGAAGATACAGAACCCTCAGCCTTGTGAAGAAGGCCAAGATGGTACCAAGCAGAAGCATTCATTCTGTCATGCCTTAGAGCATCCATAAGATAGCCTAGACCTGCAGCATTCAATTTTTTACTACCGCACCTTCTGAGAACCAGAGCACTAGAAACCAAGCTTGGGACATGGTTGGGATCAATATCCAAAGCTTCACGATAAGCTTTTAGAGCCTCTTTATAAAGGCCCTTTGCTTCATATATTAGACCAGTTGCGTGACATCTAGATGCAGAGTATAGTTTGATGGCCTTAGACTTTGAAAGACACGCTTCTGCATCATGCCATTTTGACTGGCTTATGTATAAGAAAGCAAGATCATGCCATATTTCCATTTCCAATCCCTGGATATCATCGTTGTTATTTAGCTTCTTCTCAGAACCAAAGTTTGTGATCTGAATTTGAAGAACAGCAAGAAGCTGAATATACGTTTCCATGCCACTCCTTAAATGGCCCTGTGCAATCTGAAGTTTAGCTTTTGTTCGCAGCAAATTTCCTTGTTCCCATTTCCCAGTCTGGTCCAAAGCAGCATCGATAACAAATTCAGCATCCAAAAATCGACTTTGAGCTGATAATATCCTGGCTAATAATAACCACCCTTTAACATTAGACCCTGCTTCCAGTTCTAGCAAGCATTTGGCATAATAAAGGGCAGCATCCAACTTTCTCTGTTCAGCATATTCTAAACTGAGATGGTATAATATTAGGGGGTTTCTCATTCTGGACATTCTGGAGGCAATTTCCAGGCTGTGAAGTGCCTCAGATTGTCTTTTATCCCTCTCAGGATCAGAAACGGACGATTTTGACTGTGTTGAAAGTGAAAGACCAAGGAAGCAATTGGCAGAACTTGCTAACTGATCACATCTTCCTTTCAATTTCTCAAGCAATCTGCAAGCAAAATTTATTCCTTCTCCAGCAAGATTAGGGTTCTCACAACAAATCTTTGAAGCCATTAACAAAGCTAAAATATGTTCTGGGTCCTCTCTTCTACATAACAATTTTCTAAGAAGTCCCAATGCCACCGAGTCCTGACCTGATCCATAATAACAGAAAGCAATTGTTTGGCATTTTTCTGTTGGATTGACAGTGGAGGGGAGCAATTGTTCCAATTGATTTGCTAAAGCCGTCAAATCCCCTGAAACAGACAAAGCAAATGAAAGATGATCCAAAATTGAAGGATCCCACTCAATTCTATTGGAACAGACCTGCCTTAACAGAATCATCAAAAGAAGTATAGCCTCTTCTATGTTATTTCTGGGTACATATGAAGTGTCCATTTGGGAACGAAGACTGGGAGGACTTGCTTCCTCTCCACTAAATAGAAGAAAAACAGAAAACTCTTTCTGAATCTTTGCTTTGGTTTCTGCATTAAGATTCCACTTATGAAGAAGTGCCCGGCGGTAGGACATAATAGCTTCATGTGGTCTATCTGCAAGTTTCCACAATTCAGGAAGCAACTCAATCACCTTGCTCAGAGTCTCCTGCAATTTACATCCAACACCAAAGTTTTCAGGCAAGCCTTGGGGTAATGAAGATTCAACCATGTCCAGAATAACTGTGCAAGATAGGGCAGCTTCTGCAAGAATGATTTGAAATATACACCATCAGATAACCTTTTGTCTCCTCATATTGATATAGCTCAAAACTTCCCCTAAATTTTCTAAACGACCTAAACTCAAAGGAACAACACTATCTTGCTTGACATCAGACAAATTTGTATAAGAATCTCAACAGAATGACCGGCTCAGATTATCTCTTCTGTGATGAAATTCAAGCAAAGAAAACTAATTATTTAACATGATAACCACTTCAAGTGATGCAGCACATAGGATGACAAATCTGCTCAGTATTAAGATAATTGAAATAGCTAATATATGTCCTCAAGGTTGGCAAAAAACGAAAAATAATAAATGTCCTCAAGTGATGGGAACAAACTACAGAAAAAGGCTTTGTATAGCTGACAAGATAGGATGACACAATCATGTATGCAAGTGCTTATGGGCAGCTGTGTCTTCTTTTGGCTTGAGCTTGGAAATCATTTTCATAAATTTCTGATTAAAAGACATCTCGAAGTTTAAGTAAGCATGAGATCTAATAACTAGAACCAAAAGTATATATCAGATTATACGTTGTGAATCAAATTATCAAGCTAACAGTGAGCTTACCTTTAAACATTCCAAGAGCCTGCAGAGACTTTGCTTTTAGGAATAATGCTTCCAATAGTAAGCTAGCAGAATGAATGGACAATGACCGTGTAGCATATTTCTGGCGAAGTCTCTTGTGGTGCTTTCCCCTTTTGGCAAGAAAACTTTTAATCATGGAAGTTACAACCTCCATATCTATTCGCTCAAAAAAATGTAAAGCAGCTTCCATATTTCCTTTCTGATATTCATATTTTCCTAAACGAGCTCTTGCTTCCTGCAGAGTGCTTATAACATGTAAATAACTGAAAATTATGGACTTTTTTCAATCCATGTAAAGCCCAAAGCAAGTTTCCAGAAAAAGTTGCAGAAACAAAAACATCAATATAACAGAATATAGTTTCATTGAGGTCCTAGATTCATATGAACATGATGAGGCAAAGTGTAGAGGTGTTAAATACTTGGATGTAAACTGTAAAATCCAGCCATTATACATCTTACTGCCATAAAAGTCAAGAGATGTTTCCATGAAGAGGCACTCTCAAATAGGACCTATGAGTGTACAAACCTGTGAGGCTATGACAATAGCCTGCGGTCTGAGAGACTTCATTACCTTGATCATAAAAAAGAAAATGGGGCAAGATGTGTGACTGTGTCGGAAATCTAGCAATAGATGCTGGGGATTGTTCAATTTATTGGACAGAGAAAGATGATCTAAAACAAGCTTGGATTTAATTAAGGAACCAAAAGAAACATGAAGTCACTTCTTGATTAGATACTCCCTCTAGTTCTTATTATAAGACACCAACTAGCAATTTCCTTTTTATAAGGCACTTGTTTGTTTCGAAAGCACATTAATTATTTTTTCCATGTATGCCCATAATTAATAAGTGTAGTGGGTGAAAATAATAATTAATATAATATTAGAGTTTAGTGCAATTAGTAGGAGTAATATTGGAAGTTACTTAAATTGTAGGACAATTTTATTGACTTCAACTGTTTTTATTGGTTTATGAGAATTGTTAGTCGGTGCCTTATAATAAGGATAAGAGGGAGTATTACACAAGCATACCGTGGCTGATGATTCAGCATAGCAGTAAACTTAAACGCAAGGAATTTGGAAGAAACTAACCTCATAATTCAAACAACCACTTCCACAAAGGGATGATTCGATTTCCTCAATATTTCTATTATGTGGCATCATGTCAATTTGACTGGTCTGAAAAGAAATCCCATTTGCTGAACAACCGTTGTTTGCAAGAGCTTCAGATGAAAGAACCATATCATCTTCTTCTCTTGATGGCTCCTCTGAGCATGATAGGCACTTCATTACCTTCCGCACACCTTTCTTGGTATTGCGTTTCCTATCTGCTCTGATCATATCCCCCATTAGTTTTATCTTGACTCAAAAACCTGTCAAAGGGCACATATTAATTTATCTAGTCACACGTGATGAAAACGGTCGTTTCCTAAGACTTAACCAGAAACACAAGGCACACAAGTTATTGCTCCCTATTATTTGTATTTGAATCAAACGAACTTGAAATCAAAGCTGCCAATAAACTCATCAAGAATATACTATATGGAGTAGAATTGAACCTCCGAAACATAAAGGCATGTTTGACTTGTGCCAACAACGCAAAAACAATACATCACATAAAAAACAGTCCCAGATAAACAGATATCAGAATCAACCCCATTTGAATACCAAACCACGCGTAAAATTGAAAACAGACAGGGCAAGAGAGCAGCCTTCAACTTTAAAAAAACCATGATGACTTAACTATGAACAACATACGCATACACCAATTGCAGTAAACCACCCCAGAAACCAATAGGAGCCATGAAGTTAAATATATATTCGACATAGACTCATTAACAAAGTGAATACCTTTTGTTTTTCCAGCATGAAAAGCAGAGGGTTCGAGCCCACAGCCCGCAAACAACCTCGCCCATAACTGACTTTTTTTCCCCTTATCAATGCATCCTAAAGCTTCAAGAATCTTTCTTTCTTTTCTTTAGCTTTCCCTGTGCTTCCTTAATTTCGTGATTTATTTTCTGCGGCATATATAATTAGAGTACAAATAATGAAACGATTAAATTCGGGCTGAAGCGTAAGGAATTTCAGGGTATAAAGATGGCCAGAAAAAATTCCAGGGTATAAAGCGTTCGATGGAACGCACTCAGATGCTACGGGTTTTTGCGCGGAAGAAATCCGTTTATTGTGGCTCCAACCGGCGAGCTCTTTTTGAAAAATAATAAAAGCTGAAAGTTAAAGGGAAAAAAAAAAAAACCCCAAAGAGGAAACTTTTTGGAGTAAATTTCAACGTACATATAATATATGGGGGTCCGGGTAAATACATAAATGAGAAAATTCGATATGTAACTGCAAAATATTTTTCGGAGCGGGATTCAAATAACTTGTCATTTGAGCAGTACATGTGATCATTTACGTTAGTTTCTCAACGTTTAATGTCTCCACATTGGTGTTCGTCTGATCATTTCCGCGCCCACCTGAAATTGAAAATCATTCAATAGTCTTCTTCTTGTTTTTTTTTATACAGTATTTGACAATTAACACGTCTAAAATATAAGACATTGTTGCCTTTTTTTTTTAGAGATATTAAGAAAAATAATTAATTTAATTTAAAATATTTATTTTTTATTATTTTTTTCTCTAAACTATTTTGCCGATATGTAAACTGATATACAATCTAATGATACATAACATATATGATATGATTAAATAATTTATTTAACTTATTTATTTTCTCAGGTCGATTTTATCTCATAATATTTAGAATCAGAGGAAATATAATATTTTGCGTTCCCTCAGACTCGTGTGAAATTTCCCAAATATGATGTACATTTTGATAGGAATTGATACTAGCCAACACCACCCAAATTTGGTACGGTGGAGATATTTTAGACTTGTTTGGTTTACGGTGTTTTTTTTAAAAAAAAATAAAAAATTAAGAGTGATTTTTCAGAGCGAGTTTTAAAAATTAATTTGAATTATTTTTTTAAAAAAATATGTCTAAAACGGTTTTAAAAATAGGGTTAAGGTGATTAAAATTAAATGACCTTCAAGTTTTCTGAAAAGTGCAACGATAATCAATTTTTTGAACTAAAAATAATTATAAACATTATAAAAGTGGGTAAAAATAACAATGACGTTAATAATACCAAATGTATGTTACCATGAGTTTTTTAATGAAAAGCTAAGGTGCTAAAATAGTCATTAACTTATATTAAAAATGCAAAAATAATCATAATTTTTTATGAGTATTTAAAAGGTTATTTCTATTGAAATTAATTCATAAATTTTTCTTTCACTTTTTGTATTATGAGCGTTTTATCAATTTAGAGATTAAAATGACAAAAAATAAAGAAAAAATTATGAATTAATGTTTGAAAAGTCACTTTTTTTTTATTCTAACTATAATGACAAAGTGAAAGAAACTTGTCACCCCTACTTCAAAAGCTAAAATCCGAACATGAATCACTGATCTTAAAAGTATTGTCACTGCAAATGTTGAAGCAATCTCATAACCAACTCTAAGAAAATTCAAAGGGAGGAAATCTGAGAGGAAAACTAAGATGAAATGGAAGATCGAATATGCATATGGTAGGTTTGGAAAAATCCAAGTCACCCCTAGTTATCTCATAATTAAAATCCACTTGGACCCCAACTCGCACAAACAAAAGAAAAACTTATTAATGTTTAAGAAGTAACATTTTAATTATTTCTACATTCAAATTAAAATTTATAGTTATTGTGGCCCTTTTGATATAAGTTAATGGTTATTTTAGCACATTAACCTTTTATTAAAAAGCCCACAATAATAGACGTCTGAGGTTATTAATGTTATAATCACTTTTTCCCTATTTTATGAAATTTATAGTTACTTTTGTTTTATAAAATAAATTATAGTTACTACTGCACTTTTCAGAAAAATTGAAAAGTTATTGAAACACTTTAACCCTTAAAAATAGGGATAAATACCAATTTTCTACGGAAGTTTTGGTTTTGGAAAGACCAAAGACCGAAAGTTTTTTTTTTGGTGTCATTTTTGCCAGGAAGTTTACAAACATAGCAATCTTGCCCATCGGTTGATCTTGACCGTTGGATTGATCATTTTGGGTATCATTTTTTTTTAGGAAGTTTACAAAAATTTGCTTGTAAAAAAAAATTCCACGGCAAATTTGCTCCTAAAAAAAAAACTTTTATGGCATATTCGCTCCTTTTTGTAAACTTTCTGACAAAAACGATACCAAAAAAAACTTTAAGTCTTGAATAACGCCCCTAACCAATACTTTTGTGACAAAAATGGTATTTAACCCTAAAAAAATAAAAAATAAGAAACTAAACATGCCTGATATTCTCAATAATTACGAAGCAAGCATCCGAAAATGGCAAGGTAACCCAAAAGACAGATAAAATATGCAAGTGGGGCACTGTCCCAGCGCAAAACAATGGTAATTTGGGCCACATAACGAAACTTCCACTCTTCCTTCAATACCAACTGGTTCATATATGGATACCACATTCATATACGAAACTTCCACTTTTGTACAACAACAAAACTCCCAATTCATATATGGATGCCATATTGCTAAACATGTACATTTTTTTTTTAGGGGAATTACCAAGGGTAATCCTTTCCATACCTAGAGTCTAAACTTGTATATTTTTCCATTAAGGATAACTTTTTACCAGTTTTCTTTCACTCAAAAATAAATAACAACACCATTCAATGGCACTTTTTTGTTAATAAATACAGAAATAATACCAATCAAGTGGTTATAAACAAGATCAAGTAACGTCTAAGCTCTTTCATCACTCTCCACCTTCTAACTAAAAGGTGGAGGTTGATCAAAATACAAGAATTCCCAATCATCCAGTAAGAAATGTTAGCTAGATTGTCAGCTATACGAACATCCTCTCTATCTTTACAATGATTAGTTATACATCAATCCCTATGAAAAAACCACCTAACCTCATCAATGATGTCTATAAAGGGGTGATCACATTCACACCATTGTGAAAGTACGTGAATAGCTTCAATACAATCAAATTTAATAACAGCATTCCTATATCCCCTCCTCCAACATAAGTGCATTCCATTTAAGATGCCCACAATGGCACAATTGAAATGGAAGAAAAACTCATCATTAAGCTGTAAATACATAGAATTAACATCATGCGTTGGTAATTTTGTTCAATGAATTTATATACACTAAGCATATATTTTGTGCCTGTAGTTTGATATTTAATAGGCATGCTAATTTATTCATCAAGTGACAGATGAAACATGTCATGCTCCGTGCTTTTTTTTCCTTTCCAAAACATGCTACATGCTTTTTAAAATATACAATACTAAAATAGGCCTGCATTCAACAAACGAATAGGATCAATCTGGGGCACATTTGAGGAATTTTTCTCACAGATCAAGAGCATCAATTATTTAAAGTACTGTCAACCATTCGTTTCCCAGCTGGACCAGATTTTTTATGTAAATTAATTTTTTTCCTGTTTTGTTTTGCAAAATAATTTTGGGGGAATCAGAATGCCCTCAAAGTTTGATGAAAGTGAACGCCTTCAGCGTCCAAAACTCTTGACACTTCGTACATAAATGCAATAATTTATATGATCCCCACAATTCTATGCTTCCCCTTAGTTATCAATCAATCATTGAACACGAAATCAATCAAATATTTGCGTCAAAATCATCTAATCCAGCTCGAATTCTCCAAGGGGGAGAACAGAGAAACAGAAACAGTAAGATAGTAAGATATTTATGAACGAAGAGATCGAAATCTAATTGAAGGAAAAGATTTTCCTAATGCATCACAATTTATACAGGTAGATGCACAAAGCAGATACAAAGCCACAAGGGCCGATTTTTCAAATCTGTGAACCACAAACGAGTGGAAAAAGGGTTTTCATTTTTCTCTCCTTTTCTGTCGAATGGGATCGCCCCACGTGTACCGTGTACGGATGAACATCCTCTGGTAGATCTCAAGTCACAACTCACAACTGTAAGAAGCGGCCGAGCTGGGTGGGGTTGACGATGCCCGGAAGGTGGGGCCCCTCCCCTTTCAACATGTCCGCCACTTCTACGTATCTTTCGCGCTTCTCCGGCGGCGCATCGGCTTCTTCCTTCTCGCTCCCCGTGACTTTCCCTTTCATCTTCTCGGTGGGCCCCTCCTCCGCTCGGTATGATGGGTCCCAGGGTTGGCCGAAGAGAGTCCCTCTGGTTAGGAACTCGTGGGCCAAGTATCCGGCTAAGAGCTGATTGGATAAGGCGGACGGCTCGGACCCGGGTCTGGGCTTATGATCCGGCTTCAGCATTTTGGCTGTGGAGGTTGAGAGTTTGGGCGGGTCAAAACCGTCATCTCTGTCTTTGCGCTTATTAGGGGCGGAAGGGCCACTGCTAGTAGGCGTCAAGACACGACGAGGGGGCAAACGCATCGTTTTGGTACTCATAGCGATCCCTCTGCATGCCACGTCAGACCAGGAACTTTTTTTTCCAAAGCAGAGAAGTAGACACGGCAACCAGAAAAAGTAATTATCGGGTGAGGAATGGTTAAAATGTTGAAACCATGAGGGCAAAACCGTAAAATCACAAGTCGGAGAAACAAGAAAAGTGGGCGGATCACGGCCGGAATCTGGGATTTTGGCGGGAGTGATGCGGCCACTCTAGTTATTCAGCGATTGAAAGAGCAATAACTAAAGAAAGAGAGAAATAGTGGAGAAGAGGGAGGGCAGAAGCCGCGAGAGATTGGAGAATGACGAAACAAGCGCAGAATGGATTAAGGGGAACGGAGGTCATTATTTATAGGAGCGGTTTTTAGTGATTGCCCCTCCAAGCTCATGGATATTACAACGATGCCATGGACTGCTAAATGACTAAAACACCCCCATTCTGAAGATTAAATTAGAGAAAGTTATTGGAAGATCGGAATGGGGTTGGGTGTGGGAAGAGATTATTGTATCCAAGTAATTTTTTTGTACATGATTTATTATTAAATTCTGATATTTTATTATATTTTTTTATATTAAAATTTTAGAAAAGGAATTGAGTTCACCCACTATCCAAGGCAGAGCGAAACTCCCTTCTTTCTAGGTGATACTGATGTTGGGCAAGGCGAGCCGTCTATAATGTGCATGTTTGGAAGAGCTTTTTTGAGGGAGCTTTTGGCTTATTTACTGTTTGAAAAGTGCTTAGGTATTTTTTTAGTTTTTTCGTTTGGATGCAAAACTTGCCCAATCGAACTTATGAGCTGAAATTGAGCTTATTTCATAAGCTTCATTTCTTAGCTTATCAAACGAGCTTGAGCTTATATCTGTTACTAAAAAATAAAAAAATTATGTATTTTAGCATTGTCAAATTTTATATTTTAGCATTTTTCATATTTTTTGTAATTTTGATTTTAATTTTTTTCTTATAATTATCTCAAATATCACTTATCCATAAACCAATCCAAACAAGTTTATACCTAATCAGATTTTTCCATAAGTTACTTATGCAACCACCAATCCAAACATAAATCAAGTTTCACAATCGGACTTTTACCCAATCGGACTACCGGTATCCCAAACAAGCCCATTACCTTCAGGCTTTAACTTAGGTATTTAAAATCTAGGATGCCTCCCAGCGCTTTTGCCAACTCCCAAATTGATATTTTACTATATTGTTTGTACAAGGTGACATTAAGACTATTTTGATCACGTTCTTTCCCAGTTTTTACAACAAGCGTGCTTTTATATGTTATAAAGGAGAAAGCTTGAAGTCTATCCTTCTTTATGGTTGCGGTGGGAAATTGCTGGGCAGTTTACTTTATATGGAATTTCAGAGTCATGCTATTGCTAGGTTCCCTTTTGCCGTGTTATATTTGGTTTTGCGGGGCAATGAAATTTCAATTGTGGGAATTTATACTCTTCACTTTTAAATATAAGCCTCGTTTTTTCATAATATTAACCCACCTTCAAAATGGATTTTAATCTCGTAACATTAGGCTGTAACGTTTATGTGATTATTTTGAAAACAGTGTGTTCCTTATAATTTATCGGGAAAAAAATTGTTTACGGAAATAGAAAAAATTGTATTTAGATATTTCTTTTCATTACAGATATTTTTGAAGTTGACGCTGTTAAAAGCAAACGTGAACCAGTAATGATGGAGTTGAGTATGCGTGAGTCATTAGCATTGCCCCCAACTAAATGTAAAGATTTAAATCCCATTGGTGAAACAAATTATATTAAAGATGTTGCTTTAAATTAAACCTGGAACTGCTCAAATCCAACAGATGATATTGATCCATACAGTGTATATACGCAAAAAGTCGGTTATAAATATCTGTATCTTATCCAATTAATACAATAAATAAACAAATTTAAGATCATGACATATATAAAAGACACACTGTATGTTATTTAATAATTTGGAAAAGTGTTTTTAAAAATTTAAGTAGACTAAATTCAAAATAATATCACCCCACCTATATATGCACCACAGTGTATGGGAATTAATTATTGTAGATTTTTTAAGAACATGATATATATATATATATATATTAAAAATACTCCTAATTCAGCCCTCCCGCAGAAAAGGGTGCTAGGAGAAATTCTTGTGTGAATTTGATTTGCCACATTATTTATTGTCTGACCAGTTAAAATACAACAACTCAATTAACATTAATCATAATTAGCCACTTATGTATTTCATTTTTTAAAAAAATAAAATAAAAATGTACTCATCCCCTTAATAGAGGGATGGGCACATAAGATGCATATAAAAGATGTACACCTAATTTGAACCCGAAGATTTCATACCGTGCGGGGAGTGGAATAAAACAAAAGTTACCGTTGCTCCATTGTTTTTGTTGTATTCCAAATTACTTTCAAACTGTACTGGGATGGTCACTTTATTGTGTTGGCAAGGGATTAAACTAGTCGGTGGTTGATGACAGTTAAAAACGCTGATTGCCAAAACTTTTCAGGGCAACTTTTTTTAAGAAAATTTAAAACGTATCACTGGCTTGTCTCCAGACGCCATGAGCCATGTGAAATTGAGAATCTTAGTAGACTTGATCCACCTTTGAAATTGAGAATAAATATTACAATGCGCAATAGCAAAGAGTCCCTATTCATCCGGATATAATTTGATTAAAATAATAATAATTATAGCCCTTCGCCATGTTGTGTAAAAATTTTCAGTTTAGTTTTTTTTTTTTTTAAGGGTCTGATAATTCCTCAGATGTTGACGAAGAAGTAGAACCTCTTTAGAAAAGTTCAAGGATCACGCTATATATTCCACACGCCAAGCAATAAAGATGAACCACGATTCACTCTTTTGTTCTTCGTTGGCCTTCCAGACAATGGGCATGTTTGGGTTAGCGGTAGGAATGGTATTTTTTAAAAGTTATCTAACTTTTATAAAAGTTCGATAAGAAAAAAGTCAGATTGTAAATGTTATTTGTATTTGGATTGTCCGTTTGACTTTTTGTAGAAGTGAGTTTTTTTTTAAATTGATTAGTGTTTGGATTATTATTTCAAAAATCAACTGAGATAGAAAATAACTAAAAAAAGTATAAATCATATTGAATACTATATATATATATATATATATATATATATATATATTAGTTGTAATATATTAAGATAATTGAAAAATAAAATTTTAATTTGAAAAAAGTTAAATTATTATTAAAAATTTAATAAACAATAAAATCATTAATTAAATACATTTAAGGGTTAAGGTCGTCCAACACAACAAACTATTGGTTCAAGAAGCGTCCAACACAATTAACTATTAAATGAACCAACCTAAGACAACAAACTTTTAAAAAGGAGCGCCAAAGACAATAAAATTTTAAAAAGAGCGTCAAAGACAACGTAGTTAAAAAAGTTAACGTCCGTTATTTGGGCGCGCGTCCAACATAACAAACTATTACTCCAAGAGCGCCCAACACAAAATTCTAAATTTTACTAAATTAAATAATTTTTTTTCTCAATTGTCATTATTCAAAACTACTTGTATAAATATCTATGGACAAAAATTACTCATTCTTCAATTTAGTCAAAATTATAATTTGCTAAAATAAACAAAAGTTTTCATTAAAAATATAATTATATGATGAAGCACCCCCTAAACAGTCTCTGGTCGCTGCCTTTTGGAAGAGGACGATGAACAGTAGCCTCCCTCTCCCTCCGATCTGAATTTTCTCTCTCCGCTGTGAACACTGGCTCCTAACGCTGCTGAGCTTTTCTTCCAACTCTCCAAATCCTAGCTTCTGCGTTACCGAGCTTTTCTGGAAAACGCCCAATCATCTAAACGACGATCCAAACAGTACCAATCTGGCTTTTTTTCTACTGATGAAGCCACCGCCCCTCAACACTGTTAACGCTATGCTATCGGTGTTTCCAAACAGGCTCAATATACCCACTCGTTGTCAACTCATAGTGGCTCAATTAATTAGGACGTGACTCGTATTTTTACAAATATGATGGAAATATTCATAATGACGTTTTTTCAAATTTGTTTGGAACCGTGCCCTTTCTCTCGGATTGAGTTTCTCTTGTAATCCTTTTTTTACTATCCCTCTTCATTTCTAAATCATATCCGTTCAATCAATCACAATATTACTTTAACCATTCTCTCATATTCTCAATCAATGGTCTAAATGGACTGATGAGTGAAAATAAGGGGGGAAAAAAAGGAGAATATCTTCTTCCCTTTCTCTCACAAACTATAGACTTAATTCACAATAAAAAGGGGACAGAAGTAGATTAGAAATGACGCAAAGCCTTTTTGGGAGATCAAAGCAGAGGAAGAGTTCCCGGTGCCCCATGTAGGCATACAAACGTTACGTGGTTTTAAGCCATTCAAAGTGTGAGTTAATGGGAGCCGCTGAGTCTTCGTGCTCATCATCAATTGTCTTTCTCATCATCATAATAACAAACGCTTTTATCGGATCCCATACTCACAGAGATTAGCAGATTCATTTTTCTAGTGTTCTTTGGAAAGAAATTCCTTTAGCTCGTAGTTTAGCTAAACTTTTACATATTTTATAGAAAATTTTTGTATCTTAGATCATCCCCACCTCCTAATCAAGAGGTGGAACATGATGAAGGAACCTAGGTTGGTTTAGGTTTTCTTCCTTTTTGTTTTTATTTGTTGTATATTGCATTCTAAAGCAATGAAATTCAGTTTCTACTGAAAAAGAATGAACAACATTGATAGATAATTCAACATATTGAATATTCATACGCACACCAGTTTGCATGCTTTGATACGTTTTCGTCAATAGGTACGCATATGCCTGAGTTCTGAGTTTGATTGAGAAAATATAAAGGAAAGAAATAGAAAACCAACTTTAAAATTATAAAATCTTAAATTAGGCTCATTACTAAGAATTAATAAGAAAACCACAAAATTTGATAAGCAATTCAATTTTTTTTTTTGAAAATATCTGATTTAAAATTCTACAATTTTAAAATTCTTTTTCTGTTTTTTTCCTAAATATAAATTCTATAAACATTTTTCATTCAAGTCAAATAAGCAAGTATTAAACGGGTCGCAATTTGCAATTTGCAATTTGCATAAGCTCACGGCCCAAGGGAGGGGGCGGGGAAAAGGAATTGCTAGGGTCCGCTGTGGTCAGTGAGTTCAGCTGAGAGAGAAATATTGTTAATCTTGCGCCAATCTCATTTTCTACTGTCTGACCTCCGATCTTCGATTCCATCGCGCCATGGTACGGGGATCACTCAACAATCTCATTTCTCGTTCACTTTCCCTCGCCGGAAAATGGCAGCAGCAGCAGCTCCGCCGCCTCAACATCCACGAATACCAGGTCCTTTACCTTTTCCCCTCTTTTACGCAACCATTCTCGAGAGATGCGGTGAGAGGAATCGAGTGCAGATGGGAGTTGCCTTTATTAATGAACCAATGCTTTTCTGTTGCAACTTTTTTTTTTTTATTTGTTTCTCCAATTTGTGCACATTTTTTTTTTTGAGGAATCAAGTGACTGATTTTTGTAAAGTATGACGATACTTTGCTCTAGATGCGTGACTGCTCGCGTTGAGTCTGCAACTTCTTCTATATTGATTTATAGAAATGACAGATGCTTATATGAATTGTTTGATGAGAATGGCTAGTTACCTCTGATCTTCCTTGAATCAGGGAGCTGAGTTAATGAGCAAACACGGAATCAATGTTCCTAGAGGTGTGGCTGTTTCATCCGTTGAAGAAGTCAAAAAGTCCATCAAGGACGTATTTCCTAATGAGAATGAGGTAACTTATATAAAACGCTGCTACATCAGATTAGCCTACAGAATTTTATGCACTGCAGAAAGGATAAATTTCGAATTTGCATTGTGCAGCATGTTTATTGAAACTTTGATTCCCTTCTCTCCGCATATACTAGGAAAAAAAAGTCTTAGTGCTAAAACTTGTGAGTGATAACAAGCCATGAAACTTGAATTATGGTGCAGTTGGTGGTTAAAAGTCAAATTTTGGCTGGTGGTCGAGGTTTGGGAACATTTAAAAGCGGTCTCAAGGGTGGAGTTCACATTGTTAAGACGGATCAGGCTGCAGATATAGCTGGTAATGTATGCAGTCTCAAATATTCATCAAGCTGAACAATCATTCGTTCTCAATTACTATTAGTCTTATGAGATTGCGGGGTTGCTTTGAATAAGCTAAGTGAGTTCTCATTTTTGCATGAAATGTCAAGTCAATTTAGATTGGCAGACTATTTATTAGCTCATGAACTCTGCTACCACCATATGCTATGCTCTGATCCTTAAGTTGTGCTGGTAATGGTTTTATCCTTGATTGATTTTTCATTAATTCAACTTTTTCAATGATTGCTTAGTAATTTCTGAATCCTGCGGTGGTATACTCTTGATGTTCTTGAGACTAGATGTGTAAATGATAAAATATTTATCACAATCTTCAGACTATGATATCTACAATTTCAGTTATATATAATCTAAATTGCAGGGGTGTTTTTTTTTTTTTTTTCCTGGTGCTTTTTCCCCTATAATAAAGATAGCAATAACAATATTGTTTTCATTGTTATTTCAGGGAAGATGCTTGGACAGATACTGGTTACCAAACAAACTGGCCCTCAGGGAAAACTTGTCAGCAAGGTTTGACATTTATTCAGTGACTCTATCTTCAAATAAGCTGGTTCTTTTTCTATGCATTCATTCATATGGCTACCATATTTGACTGGTGAAGCAAGGCTCTGACCCTTGCCTTTGGTGGTATTGGTAACATTTGCTTGAATGGTCTGGGATTTTTGATGGCAAGTTAAGCTGTCTTTTCTGAACACAATAGACTCGTTATGTGCCAATGTAACATTTGTAAGTTTGTACTTGAACTTACAAGACAGGATGACATGGCGCTTTCAATTTTTCAAATGGTACTTTATAGGATATATCTCAATGTACTACATTGTATTAATTTATTTCAATGATGAGAAAGGGGCTATTGCTTCGGGAAGACTTCACTGTTTGACATGTAATTCTCTAAATTTACACAGGTTTACTTGTGTGAAAAGTTGTCACTCGTGAATGAGATGTACTTTGCTATAACTTTAGATCGTAATACTGCTGGTCCAGTAAGCTCCCTTTCCTATATCAACATTTAACTCTTAATCTTAGTGTATATGCCATATTATCTCTTATTTCTTCACTAATCTTGGATGATCCAGAGGATGGTAATTAGATGTCATATTTTTTTTTTTGTATTCCAGCTGATAATTTCTTGTAGAAAGGGAGGAACCAGCATTGAAGACCTGGCAGAGAAATTCCCTGACATGATTGTAAAGGTTTGTCATGACTGTCATTCCTCACGTGTTAATATTCCTATTGAAGCAGTATATCTGCGTTGCAAGATATATTTAATTTACTCATTCTTTCTTGTAGGTACCTGTTGATGTTTTTGAGGGACTTACTGATGAAGGTGCTGCAAAGGTTGTTGATGGTTTGGCTCCCAAAGTGGCAGATAGAAATAAATCAATTGAACAAGTGAAGAATTTATATAAACTGTTTTGTGAATGTGATTGCACTCTTTTGGAAGTAAGCATATACAAATCTTAGCCAAGTGTACTTTCTAGGTGCTATTCACATTAGATGACTAAAGTGACAAGTGGGTCATTTTCAACAGATCAATCCCATGGCAGAGACTGCCGACAACCAATTGGTGGCTGCTGATGCCAAGTTGAACTTTGACGATAATGCTGCATACCGTCGGAAAGAGATATTTGCTCTTCGTGATACAACTCAAGAGGATCCTCGAGAGGTTTACTTTTATTTCCTATAATCTCTGATAGTTTTTATATCGCTGTACATGTTTGTGCCTGTGATGTAGCTCTATGGATGCATCAGTTTTCACATTATTGATCTATTCTTTATGATCAAGGTCATATATTCTACAGTCCATCTTTCTTTCATGGGCTGTGTCATACTTTTGTGTCTTTATCCTTGAACAGGTCGCTGCATCTAAGGCAGATTTAAATTATATTGGGTTAGATGGAGAAATTGGTTGCATGGTGAATGGAGCAGGTTTAGCTATGGCCACAATGGACATAATTAAGTTGAATGGGGGTACGCCTGCTAATTTCTTGGATGTTGGTGGGAATGCCTCTGAAAACCAGGTAATGTTTCATGGATACAGTTTTTTGTTGCTCTCATTATGGTTATAGTTTTCACTCTATTATGTTTTGATAATATATTGATGATGCTTGTGCTTGTTTCTCTCTTTTTACTAAGTGATTAGCTTGCCAGCAGATGCTTTTCCTTTAGATAATATCCATCTCATCTTTTATTCCTTACTATTGGAATGGTGTAAAACAGGTGGTTGAAGCCTTTAACATTTTGACAGCTGATGACAAGGTGAAGGCTATTTTGGTTAACATATTCGGTGGCATAATGAAGTGTGATGTCATAGCAAGTGGAATTGTCAATGCTGCTAGACAGGTTAATAAAGCTCCGCCTTTTAGCACCCAATTATTTCCTTTGCATCATCATATGGTTGGGAATAGAAGGGTGGTACTATCTGGAACTATTTGATTTTAAACCAGTTACTCCAGTTTGATATGCCCGAATGTTTTCTACTTAAATACAACTTCTATCTTATCCTGACCTTATAATGGCATTAACTTCTCTTGGCTATTGTCTTCAAGGTTGCACTGAAAGTACCTGTAGTAGTTCGTCTTGAAGGCACCAATGTCGATTTAGGAAAAAGAATTCTGAAGGTAATTGCTATATTCTCGCAGTTCCACTTACATGTACATACTATCTGATTATGAATATTTTCAATTTGATAATGATGCTTTATTGGTCCCACAGGAAAGTGGCTTGACATTAATAACGGCAGATGATTTGGATGATGCCGCCCAGAAAGCAGTTAAAGCAGCTTACAAATGAAAGGAGCGCTTTTGTTCAATATTTATAAATTGTTTCAATACCGCACATTTTTTGAGTTAAACTTACTGTCTCGGTTATTGGTTCGTCCGAGGAAACAAATTAAGGAGAAAGGCAACTGATGCAAGAAATTCTCGTTTGAAGCATTAGAAGTGGCCGTTTAAGGTTTAACGGGGATTACTTCTTATAGTTGTTCCTTTGAGTTGCACAGGGCAGGCATCTTCCTCGCCCCATCAAGTGTTGTACTGTTTGCATTATCTTTTCATTAAAATAATGGTCTTTCTTTTAAACTTGTCTGATCATCGAGGAAGGAGCTCAAGCCTTCAAGTGCCCCAAGTTTTCTTTGCAGTCATTATTGCAAGAAATAACTAAAATCAAGTGGAAATTAGCTCCTCCCTCCGGCTTAAATATAAAATACAAGTTGTACTATAAATTTTGTCCTATATTTATGATTGGAGGTAGTATTATATTTTCTGTTCTGCAAAATCATAAATATGCTGTTGTTTTTGTAGACCCCTGCAAGTTTAAAAACACGATCTCAATTACCATAGCTCATCGCCCCTCCCTTTTTTACAAGATTTTCTGGTTTTCGTGGGGCCAATGTGTCTATATAATCTGCACCTCAAACTGAGACCCCCCCCCCCCCCCCCCCCCCCCCCCTTTTCTCTTCCTTGTGAGAAGCAAGGTGAAGATATCTTAGAGTGGAACCACATCCATTGGCACGGGTGCTAATAATCAATCTTGATCATTTATTTAGACTGTAGTTGGACCATTCAACTTTAAATAACTCCAACTATATCTAGTCTTAAATATAAAATATAGTTGACTCTTTTATAAAAAATAAGGAAACTAAATAAATTGTTTTTGAGTATTTATATTTATCATTTTCTTTCAAACTAATTTGTGTGATTTATAAACTAATATATAATCCAATAATACACCACATATATTATGATTAAGTCATTTATTTAACTTCCTTAATCTCTTCAAAAAAAGTTAACTATGTCTTATATGAAGAATCAGAGGGATTTTTTTTTTTGATAAATAGAAAACTTATGTTGATAGATATTGAATGTAGAAAAAGATAGGGAAAATTTCAAATAAATACTATTTGAATTTGCAAAACTCCCAGAAGTCTGTCGAATTTGTAAAAAGGCGAGAGTGCAGGGGCCTATGAGGGATATGCAAATTCGGGTGAAATTACTCTTACTTTTAAATAAATAAATAAAAAAAGGAAAACCCTCCACCACCACCGGCTGCCGGCCGGCGGTGGTGGCGGTAGAGGGTTTTTCCTTTTTTTTTTTAAAGTAAGGGTAAAAGGGTAATTTCACCCGAATTTACATATCCCTCATGTGTTCTTGTACCTCTCAATCTTTTTACAAATTTGACAGATTTCTGGGGGTTTTACAAATACAAATGGTATTTATTTAGAATTTTCCCAAAAAGATAATCTTGGCACTTGTTAAAAAATAAATTTATTATTTAAGACTTACGTAAAAGTGACACTGAAGGATCTAGATTTCATTAAACTAATGAGTGATGCTCCCTCTAATCCTTAATATAAGATATATTTACTTAATTTGATTAAATTAAGGAAGTTAGCTAAATTAGTTAATATGATATGTATTTTCTAAAATACTCTAGTTATCATCTTTAATTTCCTCACTCCCTCGCCTCTTTGATTATTATTGAGAGAGCATGGTAAATTAGAATAAAAATGACAAATATAAAAATAATATCTTATGTTTAAGATTAAGATGAACTCCTAAAATATATATTATATTAAAGACATTAGAAATACTAAACAAGACCAATTGTTAAGAATTGACAGGAATCCGTGCATGGACAAACATGCATTTGTTAGCATGTATGCCCCTAATAATTGGGACACACTCGCATTCCCATGACTGCTTCAGTTCTCGTTGTCCCACTACTCAAACGTAGGCTTCCCCTCACGAAATTAATAAATATTGAAGGCCTTTTAACAAGACAGCGGAAATATTAATTTGTCTGCTTTATTTTATTATCGCTCGCTTCATATTCTCATAATTCCAGTCAACACTAATCTCTCCGTTGGAGATTTATCTGGTAGAACTGACCTGTCCAAAATTCACTAAATTTAGCACCTTCAAGACTTTTTTTCCTTGTTGATACATGTATGTCACCCATTTTCACAGCTAAAATTTGATGGGTGAAATTGACAAACCAACTGTTGCCATTGAATCAAGGAAATAAAAAATGGGCATATGCTTTAAACAGATTCTGTTTTCTAGCTTCATCCCTTCTCTCAACTCTGCCACCTCCATGACGCGCTTCTCCAGAACTGTCTTCCGTTTTTGAACCATTCAAATCTTCCGCTTCTTGCAAATGACAAGAGAAACAGAGCAACGTTTCCTCATATCCTGAGAACCCCCAAAAAAAGAAATAAAAATAAAAAACCTGAAACACCCATGTTTCATCCACCTTGAGGGTTTTCTATGCAGCGTTTCTTCAACTTTAACTACACAAGGGTTTCTTGAATGTTGCTTTCGGAGAGAACTTTTGTAGGTGGCACTGTGGGTAATTAATGTCCTCGCCAACTCGGAAAGTTCAATTTTGGTTCCAGGATTACTAAAGGGTATCTAAATCCAGGCACAAAATTATATATTGTGTTAAGGGGATCATCATGCACACCCCTAAGATGAAGGGCATGTTTAAAGGCTTTAGATACTTCACTCATATGTTTGGTAATAAACCTTTCCTGTCTATGATTAATCACAGCAATTTTCAACAAGTTATTAAATATATACCCCTCTTGCAGAAAATGAAAAGAAATCAGATATGCAAATTGGTTTTCCCACAGATGTAAAGCATGTGGCTCATATAGGGTGGGATGGTCCCTCTGTAAATACTCCTAGCTGGGTAATTTTCTGTTTTTTTCTTGATGGAATATTTTTCTTCCCGTTTAGATTTTTGTTGTTGCAGAAGACTTGTTTCCCCTGCATAATAAAACTACTGGTCTAGATTTCTCATACTGTGAGGTCGAACAATAACTTCTTCAGATGAACGAGTTTAGATCTCCATCCTCGTATTCTGCACCTTTAGCTCTCAGTGGGAGCCTCGAGATTACAGAGTCTGATAATGCAATCAAATGGGTTCCAGAAGGTACATAATTGCCAAAACAATTGCAATATGATCATTTTTCTGGTTGTAAGGAAAGCATATCTTTTCAATTCGATAAAATCTATGAAACAGACATCATTTTTCAAGAATCAAACCTAGAATTTATGTGAGATGAAAATAACTGTCAACCTGGTGTGTGGTTTTGGAGATTAGATTCAAAGTCATCGAGCTCTCGACGGAGGGACCTGCCCGAGCTGCCCAAGTCATCAAGACGACAGTTAATGGACAGTGTCGCTGATTCGCCGACAAGGGAAAAGTCCAACAAACAAAGGCAGTCAAGGAAATCATCCAAACCCAAAGATCCATCGGTTTCATCTAGACCCGCCCGGGTAATAGCACCCTCAAATCAGAATCAAGGAAGTGAGTCTCCCGGCAGTGACCAAGCTGACATTCGCAGGAAGGCTCGCCGCAAGAAATCGAAGGAAAATTCTGGTGGTGGCACTTCCAAATCCAGATTGAGAGCCTCACATTCGGATCCGAATTCTGGTTCCGGGTCTCCAGTCGGAACCGTCCGCAGGTCTAGCAAGGAACAGAGGCCCGTTGAAGTAGATGGACGGAGCGAAAATGGATCGAGTGAGGAGTTTATTGACAAATTTGGTGTAACTTCATATTAATGCTTATTGGTTAGAATGTTTCCTAGCTAAGACTTGAAAACTAGAACTTGCCCATTAATTTTATTTTCAATACATCATTCTTTTTGATCCTTTCATTAATCTCTTCCTCCTTAATTTGTACTCTTCCTTGTCCACTTATTGCTGCTATTATTATTTTGTAGTAGTTTTTTTTGGTAAAATGCCATTATTATGAATTATGAAATATAACCAAACAGGTATGCATTAACTAAAATGTAACTTTGTTATGAACAAAAAGAAAACTCCCTAAATCCTTCTCTACCGTCACCATCACTTTCGTTTTCTTAGAAACCTTTAATTCCTACTCTATAACATTGACTTGAATTCTCTCTAATCTCAACAAAACTAATGAAAACAAACACTTGCCCTGCTTTAATAAGGCTAGGAGCCCTATGTTGCACGTGTACGAACAGCTTTTATAATACAGTAAAGACAAACATAAGACCCAGAGATATGAACAACACTTGAGGATCAAAAAGCAGGGAAGAGATCCCGCTGAAAAGGACAGCATTGGGAATATCTGGCTTGTTACAGAGCTTTAGCTGCCCCAAACAGTTCTTGTTTTCAGCTTGCATGCTCAATTGGTGGTCCACACAGAGTCCTCTGTTTCCTCCTAACTTCAGTTTTCCAAATTTTTTTGTTGAAAATGGCACTCTACCGCTCAGATTGTTGTTCTCCATGTTGATCTCACCTGCATCACCCAGAAACACAAACTCCTCTGGAACTGGTCCTTCTAGACTGTTATTATCAAGACCGAGATAAGACAGATTTCTGAGATAAATACCCATGGAGGCTGGGATATTACCAGCTAAACCCATATTAGAAAATCCTATTCTTGTGACACCTCCAAGGTTTTCCCATATTTCAGGAATTTTCCCACCTAGTAGATTCCCGCTCAAGTATATCTCCTTCAATCTGGGAATCTCCCCTATGAACTGAGGTACTCCAAAATTGCCAAACTGGTTGTAGCGGAGGTCCAAGAACTCAAGACTCTGCAAATTTCTCAAGCTTTCTGGGATTTCACCTATAAACCTGTTGAAACTCAGGTCAAGCTTAAGAAGCTCCGTGAGATTACCCAGCGACTCGGGGACATACCCTTCAAACCCATTTTGACTCAGGTCAAGAATCTTCAGCTTTTTCAACGTAGCCAAACTTCCAGGAACCTCACCGGCAAGGTGATTTCTGGATAGAGTCATCTCTTCCAAATCGATCATCTGGCTTATTTCTTGTGGAATTTCACCGTAAACCCCATTTCCGGACAAAACCAGCCTCCTCAGACTCGTGAAGTTTCGGAGCATACTACTTAAAGGCCCAATCAGAGATGGGTTCTCGATGAACACAAGCTCCTCCAGAGTGGATGAGAAACTAGGCGAAACGTCAGGTACAGAAACCAGAGACTCGTTGAAGCATCGGTAGAAGAAGAGCCTGCGGAGGTACTTAAAAGAGGTGAAGAGAACAGGGTCGAGGGTTGCATTCGCAGAACAAGGAGGGTTCGGAGCTTCGTCGGAAACATACCCGAAACTGAGCTCCACAATGTGTGCCGTTTCATTGGATTCAGAGGGATAGTCGCAAACAACGCCGTGAGGGGCGGATAAACAGAGATCATCATCATCATCGTTGAAGAGGGAACGCCAGGGAATATCAGAATTGACAGAGTAAAGGACGTGAAACAGAGATTCACGCTCGGCGGAGAGGAGAGGAGGTTGCTGGTGAGAGGGAAGCGCCATGGACAAGAAGGTAAGAAGAGCGAGAGGAAAGAAGGAAGAAGAAGCCATGGGAACAAGTGTGAGAGAGGGGGCGGGGGATGTTTTGGTTATGTAGAGAATGAGATAGCATAGTGGGTTAAATAAATACCTTGACGTGATTGGTTTAACAAAGAAAAGCATGAGAATTGAAGGACAAGGAAGAGAAAAAAAGCAGAGAATGTCAGGATAATATTGGCGAAGGAAGCACACTGGACTGGCACTGTCACTGCAACACCATGCAGAGACGAATTAGGTTGGAGGTTACAGGTAGGTGAAATTACTAAAGTAACCTTTCCGAGCATTGCATAGTGGCAAAGCTAGGCACACAAGCAAGGGAAAAGACAAAAGAGTAGGGAGACAGGGGGAAAACCAGAATAGGGGTAGCAGTTGCCAAAAATAACTAACCAAACAGCTGGCCTTATCATAAAGTGATCTCTGCTGCGTCCGAAGCTAACCGCAGAGGGCCAAAACGACGCCTCGTCGATCCCCAGAGAGACAGACCTACGGGGCGACCGATTCAGAGGAGCCTGTGGCTGGCTGCGGCAGCCGACCTCCGCCCCTGTGCTGTGCCGGTCGTTCCTTTATGATGCTAACCCGTCATTTGGCGACACGTGTCATGTACGAATTCTCAACATTTATGAACGCTCGTACCACATTCCATTAATCGCAACTCAATCATTTCAAACCATATGCATTCCCTCTCACTTATCATTGCCCGTAAGTTACAACGAAAGCTCAAGATTAAGTTCAACGTAGGCAATATATGCTCTATGATTTAAGCAATATAGGCCAAGACTTGAGCAGTTCTAGCTCTCATTATTTTGGTTGCAGTGCGCTGTTATATCGCTGGCAAGCCCCCAAGCTTAATATGCTTGTCCTTGTTTATTCAAAAAGAAATTAAAAAAAAAGCTCTATGAAATTCGAATGACATTTTTTGAACTAAAAAAAACATAATAGTGGATTATCTTGTTAAAACAAATTACATGTTATTCATATGTGGGAATAAAGATTCCAAAACGATGTTGTATAATATTCCAAACATATTTACGTTATTTAAGAGTGAGCTCAGTTTTATTTGAATTTTAATCAAAAGGTAAATTGGTAATAATTATTTTATAGTATGTGTGTCTATATATATAAATGATGGTCTCAACTAGATATTCTCATTAAGGCCAAAAGAAGTCAAAATTATATTTATTCTGAATTAAAAAAGCATGCACAAAAAATGGTATGAGGTTACAATGGAGATTGAAATTACAACCTCTCACTTATAGGGAAGCTGATTCAAAGCCATTTGTAAAGTCAAAATTATATTATTTAGGGGAGAAATGTATTCCTTAATGACACCGGCAATTTAGGAGTCTAATAATAGAAGTCAAGAAAAGAGAAGGGGAATGTTGGCTATTAACACAAAGGAAAAAAAGAATAGCATATGTTGAACCTAAGAGAAGATCCAATAAACAGTACTGCTGCTAACAGATAGGTCCAGAAAATTTACTATCATCATGTTTTTTTGGCCTGCATGTAAACAAACAGCACTGAGAAAGAGTTCAAACATAATAAAGCGAGTTCTAAAGGTGAGGTGTAAATAGAAAAGAAAGTAGGAGAGGAGACGACTTCATAAGAATCATGAAGTCCTTATCTCTTGCATCATTAAACTCTATCTAACATATTTTTAAGAATTTCCCAAGAAGCACCAAAGACAGAAAATAAACAAGGACATGGTTCAATGAAGATCCTAATCATTTGCAATATAAACTGTATCTGGTTTTTCTAAATACACCAGAGAACATGCATCTAAAAGAACAGAGTTTAGGCAATGAAACTCACCTTGCTCAGATACTTCTTCTGAATTTTTAACGCCTCATCACAAGCTTTTTTAGCGTCAAGACGTGAAGTTATATCACCCAATATCTGAGGATAAAGTTTCATGTGAGTAAAATGACATAGCTTCTGAATCTAATACAGGGGAATGAAAAGAGAGAAACCTTCACTACATCATCCACCCCCTTAGCCTCCTTCAAAATCCGCCTATTCTTGATCTCAAGGACACTTGCAACAAGAAAAACCGATAGTGCACTAAGCTGCTCTTCTGTACTGCCAGCCTGCAGTTTTTTTCTCTGAAACTTGCCATATTTCTTCCACAGTTTGTCATTTATTGTAGGGGTAGCATTATCTGTCCTAGCAGCCTCAGACTCCTCGTATAGTGAGAAGATGTTTGGGTCGTATTCCATGGCCCAAATCAGCTGAAAACATACTACATCATATCTTTAAAAGAGCTTAGTGACCCGAAATCAAATTTGATTCCGGTTATAATTGATAAAGTAAGCTCATCCTTACCTCCCAGAGGTACAAGGTATCCACAAACGAAAATTCTCTGCGGAAAAGAACCATTAGCATGCGAAATGCAAAGAGATACTCCCCGCCATCTAAATCCTCTGCGAAACAAAAAGGAGATGAAATTTATGAGCGGAATGATGCATGGTTTCTCTATAGCAGAGAAATATTCCCCATGTTCATCTCTTTGGAGCACTAGACTCTAATACTGATCAAATAGAAAAGATAGAGACATCTGACTTCAACAAAAATATCGGCTACCCATGAAATGTTATCGTACCAAGGTGTTGATGAAGCTGGGGATCAATAGTCTTCATTATCTGTGAGAGTGTACCCAACTGAGATTGCACTCCCATTGAACTAGCACTGGTCCTGAAGTTCTCTCTCTATAATGTGAGCAAAGGCAAGCATACCAACAGATTTCAAAAATTAATTATAGAGAACAAAGTTTAGCTAGATGACTCCAGATGAAAACAAAAGGAGAACAGCTAGAATTTACCATCCTTCGCATTGCTCGCTCGAAGCACCAAAAAGAGTCTGCTTCATTATCAAGAAGAATCACCATAGGCGAGCAAATATCGTTCATTCCTGCAAAGAAAATAACCTCCAATTTAATGACCGACCTTGACACTCCAATTTAAGTATGAAAAAACCATAGCCATAGTAATTCACCTTGCACATAACCAATATCGTTGTCTATCCAGGCATAAACTGATAGAATATCCCAAAGCTTCGCCTGATTAGATTCATTTTCATAGAAGACTAGTGCTTGATCTGTTCGAACAACATCCAAACCTATGACCCCAAATCATTAGTTACCAGTTACCACCAAGGGTGCTTATCAAAAGAAAATTGTTATTAATGGGATTTGAGCAAATATTTTGTTGTGGAAGAATTACTGCATTTTTGGCAGTTCGTTTCTGGAGATTTCAAGCACAACCATTCTGCCTTCATGTCATAATATTACACAAAAATGCAGAGTAGTGCGCAAAAATATACAACTCTGTTTCTCTGCCACGGATTTGTAAGAAAATTCGTCAAACAACTGGCACTAGACAAGAGTCATGTCTTTTGAAGTCATAAAATTGTGGCAAAAGCTGTTCTTTTTGACACAGCCCAATGGCAGAAGTTGTAGAACGAAAATAAAACTGTAACAGAACGAAGATTTTTAAGAAGCAAGAAATAATTTACATCAGCATATATACATACCAATCTGATGTAAAGTCTGCATCCACCGCAGAGTTTTCTTATCTGAAATTGGGACGCCAATCAGAGACTGATCTATTGGCAGGTCCTCGTCATCAATAAGAGGTGACGTAAGAAATTTTTCAGTGCCAATAATTGGAACCATCGTTTGACATTCAGATTTCCACACATTATATTGCTGCCTGAATCATGGATTTTGAAAGATGATAAAACAGTAAATAGAATAAAAGATTGATTTAGGGATTAAACCCTGACAAATTTGAAACATGAGTTAGCTTGAGGTAGAATCAAATGAGGCCTATTACATGAAACGTGCAAGTCAACCAGTCTTGTTAAAATTCATGGGACAGCTTATGAAACAAAAACAATAAAGTTTAATAGAATGCATGGTATGGTCACACAGATTTCATTACAATATGATATCCATGTCCTACTTTACAGATTATACTAAGTAGACAAGGTGAAATATTAATCTAACATGAACCTCCTCGTGACCCATGAACTACAGCCACTAATGGAGTACTTCCATGCTCTTTAAATCTTGTAATGTGAAAATAAAATTAAAAAGAAAAAAGAAATTTACCTCCGTTGTTCCTTGAGTTGATTACGTTCTTCAAATGTACTGTTAGGATCATAGCAACCTAGCAAAAACTCCCATACTACTCCTTTGATTGAGGGATGAACACCCTATTTAATATATTTTTTAAGGACAGTAGCAATAGCGTCGAGTCAGAATAAAAACAGAAGTATGGATGGAATTGACAGGCCAACTTAGAAGATAAACTTTATGTAGGGGTATAAGACCAATAAGAGGGCAACCTAATTTAACCCAAACTCAAATCCTGCTTGCAGATTCGTTTTGCTGAGTTTGTCTAAGACTAGAGGCATGTTCACACGCTACTTCATCATATGAGACAGATTCAGCAATTTAAAGAGTTTACACGCAGATGAAGGTTACCCCTCGTTGGATTCGTCTAAGGACTTTTGCAATATCCAAGTGACCTTCTTGCGAGAATGATGCATGCCATCTTCTTGCGCTTAGAGTTTTACCAGACTGCGGAAACAGACAATGCAGGGTGTGTATGAGTACCAATTGAGTTCATTAATTTCCAGGGGAGTGTAGTGTTGAACAATGTGCTTTTCATATAAAATGATTTGAAGTGTGATAACGATGCAATGGAGAAGAAGATCGCACCCTTGGTTTAAAACGAGTGGTTGGAACATCGGCTTCGCACTCTGGTCGGATGGGATAGAAAACATTCAAATCAGTTGTTCCAGTTCGCTTGAGAAACCTTGACATAGCTAGCGATCCATAACTATTAATAGCTGCTCATTCAACAAAATCCAAAACCAAATTCATCAGAAACTTTGATTTCTCTTCCTCTGAAGAATATATTAAAACAGATTAAAGGAACATCAATTTCTCCGGCATTGGCAATGGCATCCGTTGAGGAACAGAGCCCAGTTAGTTTTATTGACGCTGCCAATATCTAAAATACCCAAAAGCTAACCATCCCGTGCGCTTTCACAAAACAAATATATGATTTCTCCTCTAGTCATTTTTCCCTGACAATACCGGTGATAAGAACCATGTGCTCTTAATCCTCATCTGTAATTAAAACTAGCACTCAGATACCAACGAGTCGAAGCAAAAGAGGAATTTCCGTCCTGGAAAAATTCAAGTACCTGTCCAAAATGCGAAGGATCATAGATAATGACGTAAACAAGGACAGGTAAACCAGAATGGCACTTTGAGACATTCAAATGAGGATCTTCAACGCAACGTGTCATCCATCATCGCCAAAAGGGGAGAACATGAATTTCAAGGAGAGACCGAACGCAGAGGAAAATGGAGAACGAACAAGGAGCGAAAATTTTGTGGAAGGCACGACGGAGGGACTTCGCATTCTCCCAACAGTAATTTCAATTTGTCACATAATGTGATTTTCTTTCAAGTTAATACTCAGAATATTAATTTTTTCCTCCTGTCTTTGGATAATTTATTTTCTCTCAAAAATAAGAAACAACGATTAATATCAATGGTTAAGCTTTCTTCCCCTTTCCTTTCCTTTACCCGCGTTAGACTGAAAAAGGAAAGCCCTGCGCGCCATCTGACAATTTATGCTTCCATTTGTCTCCATATTTAATCTTCTCTTTCTTGGCTGGTTTGATTCTTAGGAGACAGAATAAAGTAATTTGAGCCATTGTTTTTAGATGTAATAGTACAGTTAAGTGCCAAACCAACAGCGGATGCAGCAAAGGAACTGAACGTCAGGTACGTACTTGTTGGAATTTGATAGAATACATTCATGAATTTCGTAGTAACAACCAAGACATATACACCTTGCCTGGAAAAAAGTCCAGGGAGGCGACAAAGACCAATTTGGCCAAGAAATGATACAAGTACATGGTAGGACTATCGTTGCATGGCGATTTTAGTACCAACTCATGAACAGAATAGAATGGACTTCATAACGTGAGATTGTCATCGGATGAAACTTGATCAAGCATGGCGCTGCTCAAGAATTTTTTAAAATGTCACATGACATGAGGTCTTACAAAAAGCTGCCCCCTTTTACTTTCTAATGGAGAGCAGCTCAAAGCTCCTGAGAGCATCTTCACGAGTGGCTCTTGTAGACCCATTGCGCGTAAAACTTGGTTGTTTAGTCTCATGCACAGCTTGAGTTCTATATGCGCTTGATGGGCGATTGGCACCTGATGTCAGCCAGCCAGCACGGCCTTCAGTATGGTCACCGGAGGAACTCTGCCGGTTTGATGAGATTATCGCTTTTCTTGAAGTGCTTCCATACCGAGAGGAACTGCGCCCCTTTTCTTGATCATACTGCTCAACAAGAATGTAGGCCTTAATTAATGTAAATTAAAAATAAAAATAACCCTTTCTGCAGATATTGATCATTTGACAAAATCTGTAGTTTCAGAAACAGCTAATTAAAAGAGAGATGTTTAGGCTTGGTTAACATTCAATTCATATGAGTGAAATGAGCATCCACGCAGGCAATCACAGATTCAACTGAGAACAGAAGTCAACAACTAAACTGCAAATTTTTTACACTCAAGTGACGTAATCACAGATCTGAATTTCAGAATCATTGACACCAACCAGATATTTATATGGATAAAACTCATGTGGGATAAACACTTGAAGTGATTTTTTAGAGAAAGAATATTTTACCAAATCCCTGCGTGATGGTACCTCCTCGAAAATCCTATTTTTGGTGTGATCACCATGAGGACTAGAACCTGTGGGATTCCGTCGGGGAAATGGTTCAACACCACCAGGAAATTTCTCCCGAATCTCTTTCCCAGCTGAAAGAAGCAATTGAAAGAACAAGATTATGTAAGGAATTCAGAAGAAGTGAGGTACTTTTACTAATGATGTTAAGACACCATTTTCTGTGAAACCTAAAGAAAAGACACTGCAAGAAATAAGTTCAAAGATCCTGAACACTTGTTGTCAGACTTGTTAAGATTTAGTGGTATACCAAGTTCATCAAAATACATGACTGAAAGGGACTAGACCTGGGATCTTTTCCGGTTTTTGTACAGATGGTCCTGCATTCATAAGTGCCTTGCCATTGCCAAGCTGATATTTTGGAAAGACTTCAGTAAGTGAACTTCAATGGAAAGCAAAAATCCACAAAAACAAGGTATACAAGCACTAACCCGCCCTTTAGAGCTGCCACCAATCTGAGGATACTTCAATATGGTCCAGTCAAAAACATAGTCAAACTGATAGCCTGTAATAGCAAAGTCAGGACAAATTTAATATTGAGCCCACTAAAAGTCTCCTACAAAAAATCCTTGCTGATATCCAAATCAGATATAAGCATACTGGACCTTCTCGAATAAACAAATCTCGGAAAAGCCTCTTTAAATATGAATAATCTGGCTTGTCCTCAAACCGTAATGATCGGCAGTAGTGGAAGTAGGATACAAACTCAGATGGGAATGATTTGCAGAGAACCTATTCGCACAAGCACATATAATAACAATAAAGCAACATGACCATATAAAAGTCGAGATAGATTGAACAAGTGAGAAATATTTGCAAGAAATATCCAATAGAAGTAGTTTAAATTTAAATAAAAATAGTCCAGACACATAAGACCAATGTATCTGTGATCGTATGAATATTCACATATCACATTAATGGGCCCAAACTATTATAGAGCTGATTCTCAAGCTTGGCCTGACTTCTCAGCCTCAGGTGTCATACTGATACAGAATATCCCACTAAATATCACAGCAGCCAAAACCTAAATTCACACATCAACGACTAGATCTAGAAGGAACAGTAGTTTCTAAAAAACATCTCAACGAGAAAATTGGTAGATACTAATCCAACTAGTCACAATACCTCTATTGGGGTTGATGATTTCTTCTCACTGATCTTATCATACTTCTGTTTTTTGTTGCCGGCCTTCAAACCTTGCCAGGGAAGACTAAAATGACAAAGAAAATCAACAGTAAGAATGCCATCAAAATAATATACAGCAGCAATGGGGAAAAAAGACGGGTCTGATGAATATCCAACCTTCCTCTTAAGAAGTACATGAGCACATAACCAAGAGACTCCAGATCATCTCTTCTGCTTTGTTCTGCCAGAAAAATAAAATAAGGTAGTTGAAAGCAGGCAAGTCTAATTTTGTAATGATTTACTTCTAGTTATGGGATGTTAGTATGAAAAGGAATATATCGAGCACAAGATATTTGCCCACCAATTCCAAGATGAGTGTTGACACTTGCATAGCGAGCTGTGCCAGTAAGGTTCTTGTTTTCTCTACAAACGGAAGACACAAAAATTTACATAACACATTTTTGAAGGGAAATACTAGCAAGAAATAGAAAATAGCAAAGTGCATACAGAATGTTGGAACATAAAACCAAAATTGTTGGCTACGTGGCACAATGCTGTTGTGCTTTTGTTAAACAACCAAATCTTTGAATAAATTATTAACTAAAAGATATATTCATTGACTTCATTGAGTGTTCTCTTTAGTTTTACTTTACTCCTCTTCGCAGGACTCAAAATTTTCTACTCCACCCTCCCTGGGGATTTCCACGATTGGATGGATTTAAGGTGTTTTTATTTATTTCAACCAATAAAGTGGCAACACAAGGTTCATTGTGCTATTTTATTGTTGCTTCTTGGAGAACCGCATTCCTGTGTAGTTCCTTCTAATTTAAGATATATCATGCCAGAAACACCCAAATGCACATGACTAAATGTATTGCACTTCCAAAACCGAGCACCTGCATGTCCTGAAAACAGCATGACAAAATTTACCTGTATGGTATGTGCTTATGAGTCTGGAGATCCCTAAACTTCTTTCCAAGACCATAATCAATGATGTAAACCTGCAATGATAAACGTATCATCAAAATAATTAAAAAACCCTAAAATTTCTGCATTCACCTAAGATTTTCTTATCAGAATCTACTGATAATGTTTTTCCTTCTTTGATTCTTCAATTGACAAAAGAATGTAAATCCATATTCAAAATAGGCTGCCCAAAGGATTCTTTTAGAAAGACACCTACTCGTTATTAATTATCTATGACACTAGATTTTATCTTTCCAAACCGAATGAACGTATGCTAGGTTTTCTATGAAATGAAATTTACAAACACCAAAATTTAGTCTTCATTAAAACAGGACAAATTTTGCTAATTTCCATTATTATCTTCATTGTTTCAATTCATAGACAATATACAGTTAGGATGCCCCAAGATCTCCCTACAGTTAACTCGCCAAACTCAGGAAAAACACCCTTAAAAAAAACAGCAAAATGACCATGCAATGCATTATATGCTAAATGCTGGATAGAGATGCATGGCAATCAGCAAATTGCATCAGCAATCTGCTTAAAATGACAAACCATATAAAACCCCTTAAAGAAGAACACCAGAGAGCATAACTCCATTACCTGGTTTGCTTTGCGCCCTAGACCCATTAAAAAATTGTCAGGCTTTATGTCACGGTGAAGAAATCCTCTTGAATGCATATATTCAACTCTATTAATCTGAAAATAACAACAACAATAATAATATGAATACTTAGCACCTCCGACTAAGACACCTTATTCAAAATTTTCCAAGAAGACTTACACATTGATCAGCAAGCATCAACACTGTCTTTAAGCTGAACTTCCGGTTGCAGTAGTTGAACAAATCTTCTAAGCTTGGCCCAAGAAGGTCAATAACCATAACATTGTATTCTCCCTCAATTCCAAACCACTTGAGGTGAGGAATCCCCGCTTCATTGAAGAAAAGCCAAATTCAATTACTTTAAAGAAAGGTTATCTCTTTCTTCTTCTTTTTTTCAACTTCTTTTGTTTTGTTTTGAATGCAAATACAAAAAGGAAGGATCATATGTTTTATTTGTGTCTTCAAAATTGCCAAGTGAAACCTTCACATTAGCAAACACTTCAAGAACCCCTAGTCACAAAAAGCTAAAACGTAAAAGCAACACAGACTTACTTCCTCCTTGAAGAAGCATATATAATTTTGATTCATAATGAAGCTGTGGATGCCTGCTCTTCACAGGTTCCTGCAATTTTTGGGGAGGGGGGAGGGAGCAGAAGAAATTGGTTAAAAAATTAGCAAAATAGAATGTCATGCGCATGTTGGAATCAATAATCACTAACTGGTTTATAACCGCCTCTCAAAGGCAACAAAAGTAAGGATATTATAATTGCCGACAGAGAAAGGATATGACAGACAACCCAAGTTAAACCAAAAGAACTAAAATTTGTATCAGAAGGACTTCAAATAAGTACATAAAAAAAAAAAAAACACAGCGTTTCACATGCCTCTTTAACCCTTAAAAAGATTATTGATTTCTTCTAAACTTTAGCTACTGTTTCAAAGTTGAGATTGAGAGGTTGAGAGATGTCATTCCTTTTCCTCAATCAATACATTATTCCTCACATCAGGGTTTGCTTATCACTATTGCAACTCCCATAGCAACTATTGAAAAAAATTGCAATGCACTTCACCATCGAAAGTGCCCATATCTATCACATAGAAAAATAGAGCATCAATTATCCCAAGCAGGGCATTAAGTAACAACATTTTATATTGAGATTATAGATGAATACGAGTTCAACAAGGTAAAAAGAAGTGATTTGATCGTGAAAAACTCTAAGCAACCCTTATACATAGCAAAACATCACAATATATTCAACTTTTAACTATTTTAGCCCTGCCAGGCAAAGAGTGGGGTACAAACTTCAACAAGAGATAACATACCAGCTTAACAGCCACCTCCTCTCCAGTTTGTACGTTAACACCTTACATGAGAAATAAAAGAAGAATTGAGTGTTCATAGAAACAGAACATCGCAATAGATGCTGCCCCCCGCCCCCAGGAGGGGGGGGGGTGAAGATTCACGCTTACCTAAATAGAGCTCTCCAAAAGATCCACTCCCAATCTTCCTTCCAAGTTTAAACTTGCCGGCAATCACATGATCCATTATGAACAAGACCTTCAGTACGCCGCCAGGCAGTGACTGTAATCAGTTGTTCTGCTCAGATGTTCCCCAGATTAGTATCTACATGTTCAAAATGTCATAAATACCAGGGGAAAAAATCAAAGTTTTCCTCCACAGACTCACCAGCTAAAGGGGCCCAACAAATCAAGTTATTCGCTATCTCAACCCGATTCTAATGAAATTTCCCAATCTGGTGATCCAATTGATCGTAAAATTGCGTATGACGTCAATCCAGATAGGAGAAAATCAAAGCGAACCAAATTTATAGCATCCCCGGGAATGAAGAAGGAATATTTAATCAGAAGACCAAACTAAATTCTCCAGCATCCATTTATCGCAAACAACCCAAATCAATTACCCCAGAGCTCAGATAGAAGCCCTAATTTCCAGAAAACATGAACGAGTTGACCAGATAAAATCTGACGCGAACATTACCAGAAAGAATGAAAAAAAAAAAAAAAAAAAAAAAAAAACCTTTAACAACAGAAAATAAAAATAGTAAAAAACAGAGGAGATCGAGGAGTATGCGCTGGATGCGATATGAAGAGACAAAAGTAGTTCCACAAAACAAAAGCTGGATGATGGACGGCGGAAACTGATGCCAAGGGGAGAGAAACATGACAGTGGAAAAATCATTACAACGTGAAATTTATATAGTAATCGCTGTTTCTTTCTTTCCTTTTTCCATCCAATAATAATAAAATTCCTAAGACCCAAAAAAAAAAAAATCATTTTTTCCTCTCCATCCCTTGCGCCAATATTAAGTAACATCTTAAAATTATCCCAAAAAAAAAAACTTACAGATTTTATGTTTCGCTTAAGTCGAAGAACGACGATGAGTTAGTTAACACTTGAGCCTCCCTGGACCCTGACTACCACCCTGATGTGCTATCAAAGGATTCTGTTTGATCTTTATCTCTTTACCTTTTATTCTCTTTTATTGTTTTCTCCTTTTGCTTTTTGTTTTTTTAATTCCTTTTCTTTTTTCCCCTCTCCTCTCTACCCTTCCTTTTTTTTTTTTTTTAACCAATACTTTGCTCAAGTCAAATTGTTTGCTATTGTCGTCTTATATTTTGTTCTCCTTATCATCTGCTTCTTCGTATATTTTATAATCAACAAGTTCTCGATTCACGTTCCTGTCTCTTTCGATGCTCGGCCTTCTTATCCATACCATCTCGGATTCATGTATAGGATTTGACAATTTAAAATACTCCATATTTTCTCAAACTATCTACTGTATGACATTATTGACTAATCTTAAATTTAAATACTGCTCCATCTCGTTTTTCTCTCTGTTTTCACTGCAGAACTGCGCCATTAGAGGTGTAGTGAAAGGTCCAAATTTAATATTTCAAATTAAGATGTTAAAAAATGTCAAATTTAAACCATTCCATCACTGCCTAACTATTCACATCCATTATACCCTTCACAAAGTACTTGAACTCACAACTTCACACTAAAAAGGCCTCATGCTTAGGGTATTTTTGGTGTGAGGAGAGGGAGTGGAGACTGATATTTTAGGTACCCAAAACATCAGTCTGCTCCCTCCCCTTATACCAAAGCCCTTAGTATCAGTTGGGTTGCAACTTGTATGACCCCAACCAATATTTATGTAGTTTGATTGTTTAAAGTTGGGTATTTATAATGTATAATTATAAATATATATAAAAAAAAGGTATCACGGTCGATGATATTCGAATGCACTCCATACTGCACGTGATAATATAATTAGGTATGTAATTTGAAGCTGTTTCTTTTGTATCCAGTTGAAAGCGATTACTGTAATATTTTCGAGCGACAAAAGTAATTATAATTATAATCATATTATTGACTTTGATGAAAAAGTGAAATGTGCACCCAACAATAAAAAAGGAATATGTCCCCACGAACTATTCATTGATAGGGCACCTCAAGTTATCAGGAGAACATAATAATGAAAACTATGATGGAAATAAACCCAAACATCTGAACAAAGTCGCGTTAAAAAAAAAAAAGATAAATGAAATTTGTTGTCTTGGTTTGTGATTATATAGTCATACGCTTAGATGATCGATTATGTAGAAGATAGAGAATAATTGAAACATCCCAGTCTTGGAAAAAATGAAACAGCAAAAAGAGGTTGTCATGTTATGAGCAAAATTCAGGAGCTTTTGACAAAAATTCTAAAGTTGGCCAATTGATGCGATCAAAAGTGTGATGCTAATGGTATAAGATCATGATGACCTAGACATTTGGCAATCTCAAACATTATCTTTTTATAAAGCTGAGAATTTGTTGTGAATCAGTTTAATAAGATAATCTTCTCCTTGTTTGTGAATCTTGAATTGGTCTGATTGCGGCAAGGCTTTGAAGTAGCATCAAATTGTTAGATTAAGTCACAACGAAAGATTAAGACGGAGATTACGCTAGGCCGTACGGCGCCAGCATTTTTAATCGCGAAATGAAAATTTAGACTTTAAAGACTATACATATTCCCCCATATCCTTATTATATAAACTAGCCTTGATGGCTTGGAGATGTTATATATATTTTTTAGGTCAATAAAACAGAGACACAATTTTAAAAGAATGCTTACATTTCGGATTAGGTTTACTTAATCAACCTCTCAAGTCAATGACTAATAGTGAATAATGATGAGCAAAGCAATATTTAAAAACTATTAGGTATGATTATACTATGTTTATAGTGCTCTATGTTGTATGATATTGACAAATATAATAAGTTTAATCATTAGTAAAAATAAAATAAAAAATACAGCTAATATTTCATAAAATGTACACAAAGCTACAGATACTAAATTTTTAAAATTGCATGAGAATCAAGGCCTCATACCCTGTATATACCAGATGAATAGATCAAAAAGAAACTCGGCTTGTACTCCTAATGGGTTTTCTTTTCTCCCCCACCCCCATAACCCACGCAGCCATTATAATTTCCACAAAGGGACACAAAAATGGAGACGTTCTAACATGATCTCAAGAACTATATCATAACACACTAATGGAAATAGGGCGAGCCATATATCTGGAAAATAATTGCAGAGCATTGCAAGATAGTCAGATGATACATAACGAGGGCTTTGGGTTTCAATCTAAGAAAATCTGAAAACAGCGAATATTGCTATTTCATCCAGACACGAGAAAAGAAACACTCTTGATTAGATTTGATAAACAAGTCGCATACTCGTACTTTCCCTTGGATATTACACGCTGCAAGATAGAAAGTGAGGCAAATAATTGGCTATCACTAACTTACAAATTTACAGAATACTTGTTTACAGTGTTTTGTACCAACATGATGCAGAAAGAGGTTAACACCTCAATAGTTGAGGTCAGTGACTCTTAAGTAACAAGCGAGCTCGAGGCTTATCAGTTGCTACAGGAGTTAGGGCACATAACTTTCTTCACGCCTTTGCTCAAGCGTGCGATCGAGTATCAATTAACCATTAATGTAGCCAAGAACATATCCAAGCATGGAATAGCGTTAAGTATAAATAATATTGAACATTAAAAAGGTTAACGCTGTTGGCATGAATTATGGCTCCTACGCTGTCAGACGATATGTCACAAGTTTTGCCTTGTTAGGAGGTTTCTTTATTTTTATGATACCCCTCATAACGGGGCGGCAAGAGGTTTAGGAAGCTCCCTTGAGAAGATTGATTGCCTGCAGGCGCATCTGAAGAAGCAGACACCTCTGATGTTTCTGACTCACCCTCTGTTTCAACCCCGTTTTGATCAGATGAGAAACTTACAAGTAACAAACAGAAAAGTACACAGAAGATATCCCAATTTTTTTTAAAGGTCAGAAAGTTTTGAAAGCCTACCAAAAAGTGACTTGATAGATGGCCTCTTTGATTTGGAGGATTTCCTCTTCAATTCAGCTGCAAGGCAAGAGGAAAAAATTATACCTGAACTATTTTGAGCATGTATATGTCTGATGATACTCTCTCATGTTGTTCGAACCCGTGACCACGTGGGTGAGAATTATATTCCTTTCAATCAACCATCATGGCACTTGAACATTGACTGTGTTTGATGATACTCAATATCCATGATTGTATTAAAGGATATAATTTATCATAAAAGCATTTTCGCATATGAGATATGGACCATAATTTCCATTCTGAATCTAGAAAGGCACAAAAATACACATGAGGAAGTAAAAATGAACTCTAGTTAAGTTCACTGTTGCATTTGTTCTTTAAAGAAAGTCATTATTTCAGTATTTGGTAAAACATTATAATTGTTCTTCTAATGATCCAAGGTATAATTGTTCCAATATAGAGCCCCTGCATCAAATACTATATATTGATATGCGGAGGTAGTAAAGAAAGTAAAACGGACATACCCATCCCAGGAACTTGATAGTCATTGACAATTTCAAAATTCTTGTATGTGTACCCAACAAAATTTAAGTCCTTAGACGAGAGCATCTGTGAAATCACCCATTAAACAAGAGTAGATGAATCAGAAAAAATGCGTAGCCTTGAGAGATCAAGAACTAGAAGATGAAACAGGAGAGACAATCAAGAACCATATAACATGGTATATTGTTTAAATAAAAATTTCATTGGCATCAGCTAATGAAGAATATAACCAATGACTGCACTGGAGAAAGGCAGGTCCATTTTTACTGCTAATAATAGCAACTCAAACAAACTAAGTCTTTGATTGAGGAAAGATTTTTACAATCCATTAAGAAATGTCTCCCGAGTAATTCCAAACAACCTTGAAGCAGCATTGGCATGCTTCATCATCTACATTTCATTGAGCCCAACAAATACAAAATCCTACCAGATCCATAACTTCAATTAAGACATTTGTTTGCCTCAGCATTAGCCAAATGTTTTCAACAGCCAGACTTCGTCTAAAATTTAAAAATAAGTGAAAGATTCTGATATGGTAATATCATACAAGTTTGATAGCCCGTAGCATACTTCCTACCTTGGTCCTGCCTAACATGCTTTTAAAGATCTATTCAACTTGGCTCAACAGCCAAATCACAGCAATGTAAAATCAAAGGGAAGTTAATTTTTGGAACATCCAAGATTTATAGTAATTTCCATATGGAAGTGATTCAAATAACGATGCTGGTTTTCTTTTCATATCTCATACTTGATTGAAAAGAAACACCACAATGCTTCATCACCATATCAGTCAACAGAAGATTATGCAAATGTTAACTATACTGATAACTTGCAGACAAATTGCGAACAGAGAAGCATACTCCAAGGATTACCTTTCTCCAAGGCCCAGATCTTGATGCTTGGTGATTTTGGATGTCTGCCTGCAAATGCAAAACGGAAAATGAGGAATGATGGGAGAAGGTAAAAGGCACTAGATGAGCATTTAGCCAGAGAAGAATCTTAAAGGCTCAAATACCTCTTCAAACTTCTCAAAGTTCTGAGTATCTAATTCATCATTGACCTCAGGAATAAATGCAGCTTCCATTTGATAGAGTTTATCCCATTCCACACCTCTGAAGAATGGATGAGCCTGAAATGGAATACAATAGCAAGGTAACCTCTATATCCAAACATATAATGGAACAAATCCAGGATTTTAGAATAGAGCACATCACACAACACCTTAATTTCATCAGCACCATTTGACCCTAGTCTGTGGTTCACATTGCACAAAAGTTTACAAATAAGATCTTTAGCCTCTGGAGATAGCCTTGCCTCTTCTGGAAACTTCAAGTGAGATTTCCAACTTACTATCTGCATAAAACATATGTATTTCAATTAATATATGGCAGACTCACAGCAAATGGTTTTAATAGGGGAAAAAAGGGCCAGCCTCATCATTACTGCACATTGGTTTATATGGTTGAATTTTCTTATCCCAAAGGGTTGTTATTTGATAACAGCCAAAATACTTTGTCATCTCACATGACAAGGTAGAATGTATTAGTTTTTATTTTATTTTCTTTTTGTAATTACCAATTTTATCCTGATATTTCCACGTGAACTAGCTCAAAAAAATCACTAAAAAAATTGTAAGAAGAATGTTCAAAGGGTATATTTGGAAATCCAAAAAGTAAATAACGTTGATTGACACATCAAAACCAAGTTATCTGTACTGTGACATCTACCAAAATATCCGAGATATTGTGGTAACTGAGATCACAATATACCAAATGCCTCCTTTTTATCATTTAGATCCCATCCAGATGTTATAGAAGGCAAGACATTGATGAGAAATGCAACAGAATTATAACATACGGAGTACCTACTAAAATTTCAAAATCAAATGCAAACTGCATGAGTTATAAATACGACGGTGTCTTGTAAAACTAAACACTACGTCAAAGATATGATTGTAATAGTGGACAATTCTATCAGAGATATTACCTTTCTACATGTTGACATTGGATCATCCGAATAAAAAGGAGGATACCCCACCAGCATTTCATACATAATGGCTCCAAGCGACCACCTGTAGATTTTTTAACAATCATTAGTGTGTTTAAATAATATATGAAACCGTAAATAAAAAAGAATCTCAAGTTGAAATATGTTGAAAAGATAACCACTGATTTATGACAAGAACAAACTTGGATGCTAAAATACACATTCTAATTTCACTTGCCATGCAAATCAGAGAGAAATAAAAAGTTAAAATTTCATAAAGCTCACCAGTCACATTCCATTCCATAGCCTTTCTTCAATAGAACTTCCGGAGCAATATAATCAGGTGTGCCAACAGTAGAATAAGCCTGCAACATCCACAAATTCACCCTCATAAGTACACATGCAACAAAAGTGAAAAGGAACACATTCATCCAGCACTCATTGAGAAAAGAAACAGATCTTTGGTCCTTACAAATATCCTCAGTATCAGAACTCATGGTTCTCTTCGATTTATGTCTTTTTTTTTGGGGGGGGGGTTGTTGATGTATAAAGATAATAACCTGAATTCAGGGACCTAATTGTAAACTAGATAGTTAGTAGGGTAATTAGTCATTAATCCTAAACTAGCTGCTAGTTAGTGACTTGAGGGAGGTTACAGTATTATAAATAGCCACTCCTCCATTACTGTACAACCAGATTTCATATTTGCTATGACTATGCATTGAATACAGAACTAAGAGAGCCTTAGGAGCTCTCTTCTCTTCTACCCTCTTACTTGTGTCTCTCTTCTTAATTGTAGATCAATAAACATAACAGTTGTCATGTATATCTTATCAGCCCGTAACTTTTATATTTGACAAGGTTGTGAGGAAACACCACAGAAAGTATTGAACTATCAAGTTGACACACTACGACATGATAAATAAGAAGAAGCTAACACATAATAGCAGTAAACATACGAGTGTTCTTCTGTTCTTTTGCCAGTGTTGTAGTACTTCTTGTTGAGTGCGTTTTGGAGCTGAGCGTTCATCATTCTGTGTAGATCCATTTGCATTTTGACCTACTGAAAAATCATCTTCTTGAAGCGTGCTGCAATCCAATGGTTTACATAGTCCAAAATCTGAAAGTTTCATGTGTCCATATTTATCAAGTAACAAATTATCAGGCTTGATATCCCTGCAACATGAAATGTTGAAAAGATTTATGATGTACAGTTAACTAAGGCTGCTTTTATTGCAAACAAATATCTGTACAAACAATTAATTATTTTTCAGACATCATATATTTCAGGGTCACATAATTTTGAAATCAAGAATCATAAGAAGATTTATAATTCCAATGATGGGTTTGGGATTTTAGTAAGTCACTATATATTGGCTTCACTAGAACCTAACTCATCATACACTAATAAACAACAAGCCACATACCGATGGATATAATTGTGTTTATGAATAGATTCAATAGCCAGAACTGTTTCAGCAACATAAAATCTGGCTTCATCTTCAGTCAAGGTGTCCTTTCTCATAAGAAGGGTCATCATATCTCCACCAGGAAGATACTCCATGATAAGATACAGATACTCATCATCCTGGAAAGAACAATAAAGTTTGACTATACAATTGCTGTCAACCTCTGCAAGGAGGTTCCTTTCAGCTCTGACATGCTCTACCTGAAGAAATGTACAAAATTCAAAATCAGTATGATAACCTCGTAAACTTCAATAAAATCTAGCTAGACCTATAAATGTAAACCTGGCCTCTACGAAGCATCTCTGATTTCTTTAGTTTTTTCATAGCATAAACACTGCCTGTCGTCTTTTCCCTGCAGATCCTAACCTACATCAAATTCAAAATTTTAGGCAGCAGTCAAACCGTTAACAGAAAAACAAGTGCCAGAACAAAGAGATTCAGCTATTAAGTACAGCAAATTTTTATTCCAAAATCAAATAATTATTTTTTTGGGGGAGTGTGTGTTACCTAAGGAAATAAAAACTACTATATCATTACTAGCAGATATTTGAAAAATCCTTTTCAACATATTCACTTATTACAATTTTTTTCCTCTATACATCTACTCTCTAAAAGTTCCTTGATTGAAATATACCTATAAATAAATTGAGAGTTCAAAAATAAAAAATTACGTATTACATTTGATCCTCAGTGATGAACTCAGATGATAAAATAAGAATAAATCAGCCTACCGTTACATTTCAATGTATTAATAGTACAAAAATATTACAAACTTGAAGAAGAGAGCATAGTCAGTCATCATAATATATAATCTTAAACATACCTCTCCAAATGCACCTTTTCCGATCATAGTCAATAACTCAAAATCATCAACACCCATCTTATGCCTCTGAATGCGCATATATTCTGTTTCCTTCTTTTCCAAAAACTTAAGAAGGTTGTTTTGATCTTCTTCTGAGACATCAGCATCAGCCAACTTCTTTTCCAAGATAGTTCGACTGATAGAAAAACCAAGGCTTAGAAACTTTAAGCATGCAATTAATTTTGAAAAGCAATAATCATAATTCACATTAGCATCCAAGCAGAAATAATTCTTTCATCAATTTTGACATGTTCATAATGAATATAGGTCTACTAATTGTTGACTTAATAACGAGACCCACAAACGAAACATCCGTCATTATCAGATGAGACACGAAGCTTTGTAATAAAACAAAGTACTAAAACTGCTTGTATTGCGTAGACTGCCAAAACAAGAATGCCACATGACGCTCAGAAATTTATTTTAGGTAGTCTGAACTTTGAAGAGTCATCACTCGCCCTCTCTGTGCTTTTTTTGGGAGGGCGTTGCTAAGAAAAGTCTAATTACCAGCGTGGAAAAAAAGAAAGAATCATACCGCTCCTTCCTCTCCTGAAGGTTCTTCATTTGCTCCTTGTAATGGTTCTCAATGTACTGCTTGGCTGCAGCAACCTTCTGTTTTGTGGTACTGGAAAGAGCTTCTTCATCTACCGGTTGATTTGGTTCTACTCCGGCACTATCCTCCTTTTTCTTTGATGATGACCTCATTTTATCTCGTGGTTGTAACTTTTGCAACCAGCTCCTAGCGGAATCCATTTAACTACGAGCTGAGCAGTAACCTCAATGATTCTTAACCATGTTTCTGTATGAAAGAAACAAGAAAAAATCCCTTAAAAATTAAATTGCATGAAACTTCAAAAAAATAAATCAAATCGCACGAAATCTGCATCCATAAAGGCAGCAGACATAGCCACAATTTCCAGTTTCCACGCTAAAATGAAACCCACAAAAAATTACTGCCGTTCCCGAAAAGGAGTCGAGGAAAACAAATAACCTGATTCCCCTCTTCGGAGTTTTCATATGACCCAATTCCAATGACAGGCATATACATTTGTTAAAATTTATTTCAGAAACACAAAACATTTTCCCCAGAATACCTTGATTCCTCGGGTTAGAGCATTCAAAGCAAAAGCCATATCATATATTAGGCAAGGTGGGAGGACCCAAGAATTAAATGAATCTAGAAACATTGGGGATCAAGTGGAAATCGAAATAACAATCCCAATGAGACGGGTTTCAGAAGTGCTGGCAGTGGAAAAAGCTGAGAATTCGGATTACCACGAAATTAATAGTCGAGTGCGCGAAACCCTAGAGCGGGAAAGAGAATTGGCGATAAGCCCAGCAATCTCGGCGCGCACTGGCTTGGCTGGCTTCCGGCACTGCGAAACTGAAATGACTTGTCCGCGCGACGCTCTTGAACTCGTACATGGAATAGCCGGTGACCCTTCTATTTTATATAGTTTTTTCATCTCTCTATTGCGTTCAATATTGAAGCTGACTCTCTATTTTATTGTTAAATTGAAATAGAGACAAGACTATAATTATAATTTATCGAAATTAAATGGAAGAGAATAAATAAAATAGTTAATATTTGTAACGGTGTAGTATAAAATAGAATCTAAAATTTTTCTGAACAAAAAAAAAAAAGAATCTAAAATTTAAAACAAAATTTGTTTTTTTTCTTATATCGGTGTACTTTTTTATGAAGCTGCTCCATTTACGGTTTTAACATTTAAAAATTAGTTACTGCGGATCCCGCGAGAAGGCCGGCACGACAAGGTTTCATTGCCGCCGCTGTCCCCGGACGACAATTTTTCCCCTGTTCAAACTCAACATAAGTTTAATGAGTATTTCCGTACATCACAGCAACTCATTTGAGCAAAGGATAAAAAAAACAATTCACAATCAGTTTAAACAAAGGTAAACTCGTAAAAGTCTACTTTTACCGATAAATAGATATATTTTAAATCTAAATAATTGAAATTAAATCTATCAACATTCATAATTTATTATATTTAACAAAGAAATTTCTATAAAATTTACATTTATATCTCATTGCGTGATCAAATCGAAGAAGTTAACACGAGTTTAAGGATGAGTAGACACGATTTTGTAATCTGGAAACGTAGAAACAATAAACTTGATATATAAACTCGTGAGTTTAACTGAGTTTACAATGATGATAAATTTACTGGTGACTCGACTCTTTTGTAAGCTAGAAACGTAAAAACGTTAAATTCGGAGAATTAACTTGCGAGTTTGACAACAATGCTCACAATATTGTTTTATCATGATTTAAAATATTATTCAACGATGATAACTGATAAATATTTTTGTGTGGATCGTGTTTTGTATGATTGGCATTTTTAATATTTTTATAGTTACATAATTTACGGTTGATCAGGAAGCGGGGATTCTTAAATATTTGCGTGCATGCATACAACCATTCTCATTCTTCAAGATCACTTTTCGAGATGAAACAATTTTTTCTGATTCTGTGCTTTGGAAGAGTTCTGAGAATTAGAATTACGTTTGTTAACCCATTTTATTTTTACTCGAGAATCAGAATTACGTTTGGTAACACTTTTTTTTTTTTTTTTTTTCATTCCGAGAATCAATTACGTTTAACACATTTTATTTTTATTTCAAGAATTAGAATTACCTAATACAATACAAATCTATTTCTTTATTATTTTTTTTACAAATTTCATCAACGATAAAAATTTTTTTAACCAAAATGCCAACATTTCAAATTTAACAAAAAATATCTAAAAAATATAATTCATATTTTAACCAAAATGTCTTTTTCTTTAATAATTAATATAATTATTATACTTTACAAATAAATTTAAATTTCCTAAAAAAATTATTTATGTAATTTTTATATGCAAAAAATTATTTATGTGGCGGCGACGGTGGTGGGGTGGCGGTGGCGGTGGTGGTGGTGGTGGTGGTGGTGGTGGGGTGGTGGTGGTTGTGGCGGTGGTGGCGGCGGCGGTGGTGGTGGTGGCGGTGGTGGTGGCGGTGGCGGTGGTGGGGGTGGCGGTGGCGGTGGCGGTGGCGGTGGTGGTGGTTGTGGCGGTGGTGGTGGCGGTGGTGGTGGTGGGGGTGGTGGTGGTGAATGAGGGTAAATTTTTGTTTCGAAGAGGAAGGAGTCTTTTTTTTTTGGGAGAAAAATGATTCGATTAAATTTTCTGGAAGAGAAAGTTGAAAATTTTAGCTTCTTTTTTTACTCCCAAAGATAAAAAATAAACCGGTTTATCCGGGAAAAAAAAACCGGATTTACCAAACACAATTCACATCTATTTTTGTTTCTGGGCATAGAAATTAAGAAAAAATGCATTCGGAGAGTGTTACCATGCACACCCTTAATTTGACAAAACAAAAATACCATATTTCGAATAGGAAAAAATAAAACAGGATGTAACCTAAAAATGCAATAATATCGTCAAACATGACATTTGCATGAACAAAAATAGGCATGTCGTTGGCGTGGTAGATTAATTGTGGCGTCGTAAGAATTAATTCGAGTTTTGCATAGTAATGGTCGATTAACTGAGCTTTGCATCAGTGGTCATCACTTGGTGTTTTTATTTAACGCCGCTAATAGTAACTCCAAACTTCTGAAGACAAGAGCCAATTTAAGGTTGAATGAGCTTTAAACTTTATAATACTGTGAAGCTTATAATGAATAAAACATATGCCTGTGTATCGATGCAGCTGCCAGGAAGGTTGAGAGATCTTTCCACTTGCTTTTTTGATCATAGATAGTCGAAGGATGCCGATAAATCTCATGATATACATATGCAGAGGAAGCCATAGTTGGAGTGGTATTTGGTTTGAAGGACATGAGGGTTCTACATTAGGATTTTTCTTTTAGTTGGCATATGCATCTGGTATATTAGTCTATTTCTTTTTAACTCGGAGGATTTATCAAGTCAAATTAATCCGGATTCGCCTCAGGTCGATGTCCTTAACAGAAGAGAAGAGTTATCAATGTCACTTGCTCCATTTACAACTTCAAACTAAGACTTGCTTAATGACTACATTAGGAGTTTTAATAGTATGTGAATGTTTTGCCGTTGGGAAGTGGCAAAAAATAAATAAATAAATAAAAATCTTTTGAGGGGATATTTTAGCTAATCTTAATAATCTGTTTTTGCTGCGAGACAGCTCAGTGCATGAGAGGAATAATGCTATTTTGCAATGATAATGCGTCTGAAATTACTGGGAATAATTTCTAGATGTACTTTTGGGCACTTTCACAAATAAAACGTTTCATTAATGTTTGTTCCCACACACACACGGGCCTAACTTCCATTGAAAAAAATGATTGAATAACTTCTATTTCCTCACTCATGATAGTTAAAATCTCAATTTATCATTTCGTTTTTACGTTTTTATGATTTTTTTTATTAAAACAATTTTACTAATTTTTCAAACGTTTTTATGTTTTTATGATTTTACGTTTTACGATTTTTTTATGTTACGATTTTACGTTTTACGATTTTTTATCCCTCTTCCGATTTTATGTAAAATCTCGATTTCAACTACCTTGTCCTTACCTATCATCACATTAATTAAACATGGGCATATTTGATAATGACAAATAAATATTGCCATCATACTTTGTAAAGGATCCTATACAGGAAAAATGGGGAAGGAGATCTTCTCCTTATCTTGTTTCTCCTTTTTTCTCATTGGCTTCATCTGGGCCCTTGATTGGGAAAGTGAGAGAAAAGTTAAAGTAGTATTGTATTGATTGGATGAATATGATTTAGAGATCATGAGGGATAATGAGAAAAGGATGATGAGAGAAACCCAACCCAAAAAATAAAGAAAAATGGTCTATTTAGAAGGAAGGGGGTAGTATTTTATAGTAGTAATATACATATTCTCTCTGAGCAAAAAATATACATATTCTCTCGTTTTTTACACACACAAAGCGAAGCTTACAAAATGTTTGGTGTGACGTGGTCCCCTGACAAGTGAACAAAGGCCAATAGAAAGTTTTTGGGTGGGCTGAGGTGGTTGGGAAAATGGAGTTGGAGTAGAGTGGCGTTGTCGTCTAATAGTGACGCAAGCTTAATAAAGTAGTTGGCCGGCGGGAATAACGGTTCCACCGATCCATCCAATCCGATTATGCGTGACGCTTTTTTTTTTTTTTTTTTGATATAAAGGGAGGCTAAGCGCCTAAATTACAACAACGAACTTACACAAAAGAGGAATTTAATCCTAAGCTCTCCTGACCGACCCAGTGCGAGAGGTAAGTCGGACACACATCTAAAAGCGACGACTTAGAAATGCCCGATTTGGCCAAGGCATCAGCAATACGGTTAGACTCACGTGAGATAACACGAATATTCACCTCCCAATCCCAACTCAACATGTCCTTAATCTTCACAATCAAGTTGCTCCCAGAAAGATAAAAATCATCAAGGATCAAACTAACGACCCCATCCGCATTAGATTCCAAAATGATCTTCTTTATCCCTAAATTCCAAGCTAATTGAAGCCCATCAGTGACCGCCCATTCTTCAGTCGCGGATGCCTGACATATCCCAATATTCCTGCTAAAACCCACAATCCAGTTGCCCATAGGGTCACGGATGACACCCCCACATCCCGCCATAGAAGATTGCAGTGCCATAGCCCCGTCAACGTTCAGTTTGAACCAACCGGTAGGAGGTCTCTCCCAAGCCAAAACCTGTGTAGAATCTAGATGGCCAACCTGTGTCTCATATCCATCCACAGAAACAAATTTTGTCCAAATCATAGACAAAGCAATAGCAGGGTTACAAGGCTTTACAAAAGAACTATCAAAGTTACATTGATTTCTCCAATTCCAGAGTTTCCAAACTGCTACCCCGAAGAATAATTTCCAGCTCTCTCCCCAATACTTTCCAACCTGATGCTTAAAGTTTAGAATTAACCAATCACGAAACCCACAAGAAAAGAAAGAATTTACATACCTTGGCTTGATAAGGCTGGCCCACATTCTTCTAGCATACCTACAGTCTCTCAAAATATGCAAGATATCCTCGCATCCAGAAGAACAATGACCACATAACGCCGAAGTAGATGACCAAGAACTTCGCCATAGGTTAGTGGGGAGCTTATCGAGTAAAGCCTTCCACAAAAAGACACGCACTCTCTCCACGCCTTGCCACTTCCATATATCCTGAAAGACCTTATCCCTTAGCAACGGGGGATTGGGTTCAATTAAGAAATAAAGCACTTCTGAGGGAAAACCTTTCATCACTAGCGGCACCCCAAACTAAGCAATCATCAGCACTATTCAGTCTAGGCGGGAGGGTAGCTGCAATTCTTTGAAGACCTTCTTCATTAATAATAGAAGATAGCTTCTCAAAATTCCAGCATCCTCCAGTAACCCAATCCGCCACTACCGAGGTCTCATCCTCATCTGACAAAGGAGTAGTAGAAAAATTCCTCAGCATCAAGCCCACCCCAATCCAACAGTCATAAAAGAAGCTGACTGAACAACCATTTTTGATTTGCCACTTCGATCCTTTGTCCACCACCCCTTGTTGAGAACAAATGAAACGCCATAAGCTAGAGTCACCTCTCCTATAAGAAAGCAGTGAATCCTCATCTCTCAGCATATAGCGGTGGGTCAAGATGTCCGCCCATAAACCACCAGCACCAGTAATGAGCTTCCACGCCAACTTAGCTCCACATGCGAGATTCATCGATTTGAGTCTTCTAAGGCCAAGACCTCCATACTCCTTAGGCCTAGTAATATGCTCCCACCCAATTGGATGGAAGCCTTTAGTATCTCCACCATGCCCCAGATAAAGTTTCTCTGGAGTCTTTCAACTTCCTGGCACACACTTTGAGGGATTTTTGCAACGAGCATAGGATACAAAGGAATAGTACTTACAACCGACTTGGCAAGAGTGATCCTCCCTGCCATAGATAAGCTATTAGCCTTCCATACACTCAATTTCGATTTCACCCTGTCGATAATGTATTGAAATCTAGCCTTAGCACTCCTATTCCTTGTAAGAAGGAAGCCCAAATATCTCCCGATTTCACTAGAGATTTGCATTTGAGTCATATCTTTAATTCTCAACTTGGTATGCAGAGGCACCCTAGGCGAGAAGAAAATAGAAGATTTAGCAGTATTAACTTTCCCACCAGAGGCTCTCATGAAAACATCCACACAATTCATCATAACCTCTGCTTGAGTTTCAGAATCCACACCAAACAACAATAAGTCATCCGCAAACATCAAATGGGAAACAGCAGGACCACCCCTTGGAACACTTACCGGTCTCCAACTACCCTCCTCCACCTTATCACATATCAAATGAGACAGCTTATCCATACATAGGACAAACAACAAAGGGGATAAAGGATCACCTTGCCTAAGACCCCTCTTAGGATTAAAGAATTCGGTAGAAGCACCATTCCACAAAACATTATACGAGACCGAGGAAACACAACTAATAATAAAGTCAACGAAGTGACCCTCCAGCCCCACCTCAAGAAGAACTCTCTTCAAGAACTCCCAATTAATTCGGTCATAAGCTTTCTCAAGGTCAATTTTAATCGCCATGAGCCCGTTTCTGCTTCTGTTACTCCCCATAATATGCAGAATTTCCTGGCCCACAACAATATTATCTTGAATGCATCTACCCCTGATAAAGCTGGATTGAAACGGGGAGACCACATCATTCATCACTCCTCTCAACCTCAATGCAATAACTTTGGCGATACACTTGTAGTGAACCGTGCATAAGGAAATCGGTCTAAAGTGAGACACTACCTCCACATGGTCTTTCTTAGGGATCAAAGATATGAGGGTTTTATTAGCCTCCACAAAGGACACTTCACCAGTAAACGCTTTCTTCACAAAGTTGCATAGAGTAGGGCCCACAGTACTCCAGTTTGATTTATAAAAAATAGGCGGGAAACCATCAACACCCGGAGCCTTATAGCAGCCCATAGAGAAAAGCGCTCTCCTTATCTCCTCACTATCAGGAACAGCCGACAAAGAGGACAATCGCAACGGATCAATTAAAGGAAACAAGGATCTCGTACTTCGTGCTCTAGCACAACATTTTTACAGTATACTACAGGTTAAACCGTCCAATCTGAGATTTACGAGAGAAACCAGAAAAAAGCTAGTTTAATGATTATGCCCCAAGGTGATAATACCCTCCAAGCTATTCAGAGAGGCACACGTATTCTCAGATCTCGACAGTCACTTTGACACAGTCAACAGAGGTGGTAAAAATAGGCTGGCATCCAAAACATGGTCGTAAGCCTTCAAATAAAACTTCAGTCCCTAGAAAATGAGAAGTGATACGGACGAAGAGCCAAGAAAACTTCGGTTACCTGGCCTTTTTTTGGGGTCAAAGGTTACTTGGCCTTTGGAAACAGGTAAACTTCAAAATATCAGAGGTTCAGATTCCTATGATGAGCGTTATTAATAAAAGCAGACAGACGGAATGGAAAATGCAAGTATTAGGACACGGAGGATATTTAAGAACAAGGCCTTCCACGTTAAATTTGACACTTGCAACAAACAAGTCCTCAACACTCCAGAGAGCTAGTCATTCAACGGTGAAAAATAACAGCACATCGTATTGCCGTAAATATCCAGTTACGGCAAAGTTTGTATCATTTATGGTATGATAAATTGATTGCACAACAATATTGTCCAAAGGCAAACACCCCGTGACTTGACACATTCACCAGGCTTGTTTACACATAACTTCAAAAACATGAAAGAATTGATTATTTATTTGTCTCTGAACGTAAACTACTTTTATCCGAATTTTCTATCAATAGAAGCCGCCTTGCACATATAACCTGACAGGCATGAAGGAATTGATTGCTCATATATGACTTGAGCGTAAACTTTATTCATCAGAAATTTCTATCAATAGAAGCTACCGATAGTATGCCATGTGTCTCGATGAAATAAAAGGAGAACTACCAACAGAAGTCTTTTGGACGCTGGAAGCGTGGTTTACAGGGCTCTTCTTTTCAAGCTTTGTCTCAGCACGGAGCCATGACTCAACAACAGAGAGTAGATTAGACGAACACTTCAACTCACTAACATCCGATAACTTTTCTGCCCTCCTGAGCTCACCGTCTTGTATGTATGCTAGATGAGTGGCCCATGTCTCCAGTCCATCAAAAATATGAGTTGCGTATACAATTGTAGCTCCTCTCTGACAACAATAGAAAGCATCAGAAACACTCGTAATAATTGATAATCATTTTTCAGAAACCCATCACACAAGCCATAGCAAGATGGCCACACTAGCCAGCCGTCTTGGCTTCATATTTTATCAATGCATTACGTTTTTCCAAGTTGGTTTGCAATTGACATTATGATATATGCTTGACCCTCTACAGAAACATATATATATTTTTTTAAAAAAAAAAACTAATATCACTATGTCAGTATGTTGTGTTGTGATTATAAGGAACAGCCACAGATGAACTAATGTTGCACATGGAGCTGTCCTCCTTTCTGCTGTTCTCCATAAGTCATAACCATATCCAGTTCAGCATGTACATGGAGTTAGTGATCACCTGCTCACATTCTTCCCTGAAGAAGTCCAGCAAATCCATCCTAGTAACAACGTCTAGGTCCACAGTAACCTCATCCAGCAAGAGAACCTGAAATGTCATTTAAGAGTTCCTATTAATACCAAACTGACTGCAATTTTAATAAAACAATCATTTAGAGAAGCCAGATAGAAATAAATAACACTTCTAAGTCAATGTATGACTTGAAGTACTAACAATGTGAAAGGCAATAGTCCATTTATTTTATACTTGGAGTAAAAAGGCTTGTGGTTCCACCATACAACTGACACTGAATTTATTTACAGCAGCATGACAACCAAACACATTTTCTAGACTATTAATCCTAAATACCTTGTATGGATGAAGAAGACCCATGCAAATTTGCACTCTGCGCCTCTGCCCATCAGATACCTTATGCATTCGCCACTGTAGATCTATATCAAGCAACTCAATCAAATTTTCTCTCCTTTCAGGATCTGTTCCCTCAACTGCCAAAAAAGAAAGGGATACAAATATAGTATAAGATTGTAGCTAAAGAAGGTGGCAACGCAACTTAACTACAACTGTATCTAACAGTTACTCACGCTGATTTTGAATTGCCAGACAACATGAAGAACATCAATTCAAAACCATGGAGTGTAGAAAAAGACATAGCATGATCTCATCACCTTTTATATATATAATATATATATTATCCTACCCCGTAAGAGCTACTTGAAGGATTCCAAGTTGATGCATTATTCCTTCCTCTCAAATCAAATTGGATATGCATTAGAAGCAATGAAAATTAGTTTATAACCTACCTCCAAATATCATATGTTCAGCTGAGAAGTCTCCCTGGAGTGGAATCTCCCCCTGGATATTAGCAAAGACATCAAGATTAAAAAACAAATTGAGCAAAGCATATAAATACTTTTAATGGGGAAAATAACACTAAGATAAAAATCTCATAAAAAATTTGCTAAAGTTCAAGACCTTCAATTATTGATAGTGTGTTTCAAAATTTTATGAGCATCAAACTCTTGTTTATACCAAACTCCATATCACATAGGCCATGTTGGCGATGCACAGTTGTTTAATAAAACAACCACTGTTTAAACAAGTGAAATAACTATTTAATAACGCTGGCTGCAAGAATATTGAGATTGTACATCTTAAAGTATTCATTACGTAGCGTCTACCCCACTTTTAACAGATTTGCACCTTATTGACAAACTTTTACCATTTTTATCATGGTAACAACTATCCTATAAAAAAAGAAAGTACATGAGACCAGAATCTGGAAACTCACTGCTGAGCCAACGGTTTTACTCCAGGATCCTCCCAAATAGGCGAGATCACCACTGCAAACTAGTTGAGTATCGTGGAAAGCGGAACAATTTAACACCCGAACAACATCTCTTCCTCCGACCATATGCTTGCCTGCCAGAATTTTCAGCAAAGTGGTCTTCCCTGCAGATTGGAGAAATTCTGAATCAATAACGTTCTAGTTCTCCATCTGTCCTAATCTTAGCTAGTAGAAAACTTAGGAGTTGCATTTCTACACAGGAACAATATGACATCAATTTCAACTCCAAGATAAATTCGCCTACGCTATCAAATTTTCCGAACTATCCAGAAAAGGTCATAAATGTATACTTATTTCATGCGCATTGATCAGTAGGCGGCTATTGTGATTTGATTCTGAAGCTCTTAGTAAATCAACAAACACTTCCCACCATTTTAAGCAGAATATTAATGGGAAAGAAATAATTAGAGTAAAAAGGAAAAAATATACGAGGGAACTGCTTTACCGGATCCGTTGGCGCCAACCAGAAGGCAGCGCGATCCGGTAGAGATCTCAAGGTTGAAGTCGACAAAGAGCGGTGGTTGCCCATCGTAGGCGAATTGCATACCACGCACTCTAATTCCCCTGCAGCTTTCATTTTCATCTTCTTCCTCATATTCGCTTCTCTGCCTCCGAGTTCCTTCGTCGTTGGCCATTGTGGCGAGTGGCATCCAGCCCGGTCCCTTGTTAACGAATGCTCGTCCCCGTCAATTTCCCAGCCAATGCACGGTCGTAAATCGCAACACGTCTGCACTAGTGGTGGTTGGGAATGGAGCCGGTTAACGACAGGAAAAAAGAAGAAGCGACGTTCGTTAGGTACAAGTAGCCTTAAAACGACACGGACTCCGGGGTTTACCTATAAAACGGCATAAAAAGTGGGGTCCGCCTACACTTTTTTATTTATTTAAAAAATAACGGATCCGCTTCCACCTGGCGCAAGAAGCAAGACCGCGCATGTGTTTTCTTTTTCCGCCCGAAGGGTTGAATACGTCGCATGCTTGAGCGCGAACTGGGAGAGGAGGCGGTGACAACATCATTGTTTCGGACCAAAGCTTGTGTAATCTATATTCGTTACTTGGCGAATTTCATTCTTGCAAAATAATTTATGAAATAGAACCATCGAGGCCTGATCGAACATAGAAGCAAGCAAGGGTTCTTGTGCTTGTTTTGTTTTTGGTAATTGATTTTGGTAATTCTATGAAATTGAAATTCACCGTAGTACACTGTGGGCTTGGTCCCAAAGAAAGCAAATGCTGCTTTAGTGTGTTGAGATTTTCCATGTTTATCTCTTGTAGGTGGGCGTTAGTTGGTGTGAAATAACATTATGGAGGAAGACGAAGACAGAATTTTGCTAAATAGTTTGGGCGTAGAGTCTGCCAATCATGAATGCATCGAAAGAGACGTATTAGCTGAGGTACCAGGTCCTGGTTCTGACCCATTAGCTTTTTGGTTCCTTTCAAGTCTCAGTGACCGCCTACGAAAATAGTCAGAAATTTTGTTTTGGCCAAGAAATAGATTTGAGTCGAATTGAAGTAGCTTGATAGTTTTCCCTTTTATTGTGGTTTAAGTAGAACTGCTGCGTGAGTACTTCGGTTTTGAAAGGAAACGCCCCACTGGATTCTCATTAGCCGTCCAATTGCATCTTAAAGAAGAAAAATATGTAACTAGTTAGCTGCAATCTATGGCTAGTTTGATTTTTTTAATTTAGCCTCAAATTTTATTGTCTCTTATCGTTATGTGAGGGAAAATGCATCAGCTTAAAAAATAGGGTGGCGTTCAAGTTCAAGTTCAATTTTATATGGTCCTGTGACAATATTTGTGTAAAGAGGAGAAAGAAATGTTAACAACAGAATCTTGTGATGCAGATTCAAAGTTATTTTTGAAATAATTCTAATAAAGTGTTTATACTTGTATCTTATATTCAGGTTTGTTATCCTTTGATTGTAAAATGAAAACCTTGCTCATGAAAACCTCTGGATTAATAGCAAGCCAATTCCTTGGTCTTTGGTATTTGGGCATCTTTTAAGAAAAGTTATATATATAGTTGGATGGCTTTGAAGGATAGCATTTAACTAATAAATTGGAAGTACTTCCATGGACTTTGTTTTGTTATCAATTGTGATTTGTAATTTACTACTAAAAGATAGATAAGGATTAATGAGCCTCCAGAAAGATTTCACTCCAGTTCTTTTTTCATCATTATGTTTAAAAAATCTCATGAGAAACTTGATGTTGAATTTAAATTGTAACCAAATATGGAATATGTAGGATCTCACTTGTGTTGCTTGAGAAATTATATTTAAACCGAATCTTAAAATTTGATCGTGGAGAATGTTAACTTTTAGGCACAGAATGATGTGGTGACCATTACTGAAGCTGATGGGAGCTCAAAGGAAGAATCTACTCAGAAATATGAAAATGCTGATCCATCATCTATTAGCAAAGCAGGACTTTATCATAAGTTGAGGGCAGTAGATTTTGAAATCAATGCAGTTGCTTCCACTATCCAGGAAGTGAGAAATATTGATAGTGATGGAGATTGTATTGATGGTGGTGGTGCCAACGGGGAGCAAGGGACTACCAATGATGCTTCCTCCAATGATTTGAATATTCAACATGTTCTTGCTGCTGATAGGTTAGAAAGCCTAAAGAAGACAAAGGCTCAACTTGAAAAAGAGCTTTCAGATTTGTTCAAGGAGAAGCCTAGCGAAAGTATTGATCGGGACAAAGATAATGAAATCTTTAATTTGGTTAAGGAAGATCGAAGATCCAAGAGGAAGCCTAAAGAAGCTAAAAGCTTAACAAAAGGCTCAGGGAAACGGCATAAAACAGTTTCATTTAATGATGATGTAGATTTTGATGCAGTTTTAGATGCCGCCTCGGCAGGCTTTGTTGAGACAGTGAGTTACTCACATTCTTTTTTTTTTTGGGTGAACGGAGTTACTTACATTCTTGTGTTCTAGCTTGTTGCTTAATCTGTGATAAGACAGGAAAATATATTTTGCTTGACGTCATAAGTTGCTTTGCTGAGAATGAATCAAATGTTATGCTATTGGCAGATGGAGAAGTTGAGGAGCTAATTTCCAGCTTCATTTTTTCAGGAAAGGGACCATTTGGTAAGGAGAGGGATTTTGACCCCATTTTCTAACCTGAAGGGCTTTGAGCGCCGCTTTCAGCAATCAGAAGCATCTAGTAGGAGTCAAGAACAAAAGACAGATTATCTTACTTCTTCTAGTCTTGAAAGAGCTGCCCTCTCAATAACTGAGGCAGCCAGAGCTCGCCCAACCACCAAGTTGCTTGAGTCTGAAGATCTGCCGAAGCTTGATGCACCCACTCATCCTTTTGTCAGACTCAAATTACCACTAAAACTTCCTCAGTCCCAAGAAAGAGAGCTAGAGAAGAAAAATAATTTGAAAAGGCAAAAAAGGCGACCTTTGCCCGGTAGGAAATGGACAAAACGTGTTTCTAGTGAGGAAATACATTCAAGAGAGAGTGGTATGTTTTATGTTTTTTCATATGGTGTTTGTGTTCCTTATTATTATGACAATAGAGAAGGGAAAATTAGAGTAAGTTAGTTGGCATCCAATGGTATAATTTCAAAACTTACATAGAGATCCCCTGAAACATAAATTAGTTTGCAAAAAAAAATTGTTCATACTAAATGTATCTTCACTCAATTTTTGAAACACACACAAACTTCTCCTAAGTCAGTATAATTTCTGCAAAATTCAGAAAAAAACTGTTGTTAGCTTATTTACTGATGATTGTAAGCTGTGTATTGGTTCTCTATGGATGGGGGTGAAGGTTGGCTACTTGTCTATGAACCATTAGCTACCATAAACTGGTTTCAATCTGCTTTTAAAGCCCTTGACTTCGTTGTTTGTGCCATTATATGCGGTTTTTTATTTTGTTCATACTTTAGTTGTTGCATGCTTTTCAGAGGAAGCAAGTGGATGCCTGGACCCTTCCAGTTGTGAAAATTTAGATACTCAGGATTTTGAATGTGGTGATCATGAACCTTCTTTTATAACATTAGAAGGTGGGCTGAAAATCCCTGATAATATTTTTGATGCACTATTTGACTATCAAAAGGTTGGTGTTCAGTGGCTATGGGAATTGCATTGCCAAAGAGCTGGTGGAATTATTGGCGATGAGATGGGTCTTGGTAAAACCATCCAGGTTTTATCTTTTCTTGGTGCATTGCATTTCAGTGGTATGTATAAACCAAGCATTATCATTTGTCCTGTGACTCTCATGCGACAGTGGAAAAGGGAAGTTCAGAAATGGTACCCAAAATTTCATGTAGAGCTTTTACATGATTCTGCACGAGTTCCTGATGTTAGAAAGAAGCAATCCAAATGTGATGAATCAGACTATGATAGTAATAGTTCAAGTGACAGTGACTATGAGACCAATATTCAATCAAAAAGCACAAGAAAATGGGAATCCCTGATAAGTCGTGTAATGAGAACGGAATCTGGATTGCTTATCACAACATATGAGCAGCTCAGAATATTGAGGGACTTATTACTCGACATTGAATGGGGTTATGCAATTCTTGATGAAGGACACAGAATAAGGAATCCAAATGCTGAAATTACTCTAGTTTGCAAACAGCTGCAGACTGTACACCGCATCATAATGACTGGCTCACCTATACAGAACAAACTGACTGAACTGTGGTCATTGTTTGATTTTGTTTTCCCTGGAAAGTTGGGTGTTTTGCCTGTATTTGAAGCTGAGTTTGCTGTTCCTATAGCACTGGGTGGATATGCAAATGCTTCACCATTACAAGTATCAACAGCATACAGGTGGTCCTGATCTTTTTTGTTAATCGTTACATATAGTATTGGCCTCTGTTAAATTATGTGGTTATATATATTGTTTATAATAAAGAACAGAATATTCTCCCAATCTAGTTCTGTTGTGAAAGTAGAGAAATGAAACCAAGAAGAATTTTCAGTTAGATTGTTGGTATATTTTGATTAGGGAGGTAACCGTTGTCAGTTCTCCCGCTCATTAGCTGCAACACCAAATAATTAGTTAATTTTTTACATTTTACAGGTGTGCTGTGATGCTTCGTGATTTGATCATGCCTTATCTTCTTCGGCGGATGAAAGCAGATGTGGATGCCCACCTTCCAAAGAAAACTGAGCATGTTTTATTTTGTAGTCTTACTACTGAGCAAGTATCTGCTTATAGAGCATTTTTGGCAAGCTCTGAAGTGGAGCAAATCTTGGATGGACGGAAGAATTCTCTTTATGGAATCGACGTAATGCGTAAGATTTGCAACCACCCTGACTTGCTTGAAAGGGAACATGCATTCAGAAATCCAGACTATGGAAATCCAGAACGCAGTGGCAAAATGAAAGTTGTGGCACAGGTACTTAATGTTTGGAAGGAACAGGGTCATCGAGTTCTTCTTTTCACTCAAACCCAACAAATGCTTGACATTATTGAGAACTTTTTGACCACTTCTGGTCATAATTACCGGAGAATGGATGGAGCCACTCCCATAAAACAAAGGATGGCTTTAATTGATGAATTTAATGAGTCAAGGGAAGTATTTATATTCCTTTTAACAACAAAAGTTGGGGGCTTGGGCACGAATCTTACTGGTGCTGACAGGGTGATTATCTTTGACCCTGATTGGAATCCTTCAACTGACGTTCAGGTAATTTTGTTTTTGATACATCCTGCCAGGTCTTGAATTAGTTTGAACACAACTGTGAACTTTCATTTGCATCATTGTGTTGTTCATTTAGTCATTTAATATCAATTAAAGACATCTGAAGTTTGATGCAGCTAGTATCATTCAAAATAGCTCCCCGAAATAATGATGCTAGAATTGAAATGTATATATTCTGTAGAGTACTATGTATCATTGTTTATAAAGAAATTTCCAATTCATTTTGGTGGAGAACTATGCTTTGCTTCAATTTTAAATCTTATCTTTCTTTTATTTATGATAATTATTGTTTTTATTAGGCCAGAGAACGAGCTTGGCGAATTGGTCAGACACGAGATGTGACAGTTTATAGGTTTATCACGCGTGGAACAATAGAGGAGAAAGTGTATCACCGTCAGATTTACAAACATTTTCTTACTAATAAGATATTGAAGAACCCACAGCAGAAAAGATTCTTTAAAGCTCGAGATATGAAAGATCTTTTTACAATGAATGTGGATGATAAAAGTGGGTCAACTGAAACGTCAACTATTTTCAGTCAAATTTCTGAAGATGTAAATATTGTTGGGGCACATGAAGATAAGCAGGATGAGCATAAACACCCCCAAGCTGCTGAACCAGGTTCTGATGATGTTGTAGTTAATAGGGATGGCAGGTCAAAAACAAGATCAGTCAAGGGAAAGGGAAAAGAGGAAACGGATTGTCTTGATGAAGCAGATGAGGAAACAAATATATTGAAAAGTCTTTTTGATGCCCATGGGTTACATGTAAGCTTCTTCATTGTCTTTCATTTTACATCCAATTTATCAGATGTCTTTGATTTATTTATTTCATTTTTGGAGATTCGCATACTGTTGGATGAGTCGGGAATATTTATACATGACATCATTTTATATGCACCTTAGATTTGATTTACCCTTGTATGTCTTTTTTGTAAATGGTGTTGGCCTCTTTGATCTAACTTGTTTTATGATCGTAGAGCGCTGTGAACCATGATTTGATCATGAATGCCAATGATGAGGAAAAGATGAGGCTGGAGGAGCAAGCTTCCCAGGTTGCACAGAGAGCCGCAGAAGCTTTACGTCAGTCTCGAAAACTCCGAAGCCGTGACAGCATCGCTGTTCCTACATGGACAGGAAGGTCAGGAACTGCTGGTGCACCTTCCTCTTTTCGTCGAAAGTTTGGTTTAACCGTGAATTCCCAGTTGGTGAGTAATTGCAAAGAATCTGGTGAATTGACTGGTGATGGAACTAGAAAATTAAATGGATCTGCTGCTGGGGCATCATCCGGTAAGGCATTATCTTCTGCTGAACTTTTGGCTCAAATCCGGGGTAACCAAGTAAAAGCCATTGGTGCTGGGCTGGAACATCAGTTTGGTGTGGCCGTTTCTAATCAAGCAAGATCTGTGGATGTTGGATCCTCAAGGACTTCCAGAAAGGTAGATGGAGTGCAACCTGAGGTATTGGTTCGGCAAATCTGTACATTTCTACAACAGAGAGGTGGTCGTTCTGATTCATCCAGCATAGTCCAGCATTTTAAGGACAGGATACCCTCAACAGATCTTGCCCTGTTCAAGAATCTGTTAAAGGAAATAGCAACTCTGGAAAAAGGACCAAATGGATCACATTGGATTCTGAAGCCTGACTATCAAGAATAGTGAGCAAGTCACACACGACTGGTATATTGTGTTGATGGAATGGTCATTCCGTTGCCGGTCTTTGAGGCATGTTTCTTCGAGTTTGACGAGTTTTTTTTGTAGATTTTATGCCCCATGCTATTTCACAACTGATCCAGAAACAACTTCTCTACTTGCGAGAGTAAAGCCACGCACATCTAGATCTCTCTAGATCATGCCTGATAGGAGTCTTGTGCATTGGGCTACCAGCTATTTTACAATTGATGTGTAGTTTTACTTGAGTTTAATATGCTCTTGTCTAAATTCAGGTTGGACAGATTGAACTTAGATGAAGACTTCAGTGAAACTAACGAGAGTTGTAGAGAGGTCTTTTCAAATATGATCACTATATTTTTGTTGGATTCGGCTGGAAAGAAAGTACCCCAGTGTGTATATTCTTGGCCTGAGAAGGGAGTCTAATATTACATTTGCTGACCGTAGCACAAGTTTGTGAATCCTGAAGGGACAAAAATGGGGAAGTGGAACTGCTTTTGCTGTTCTGTAAAGGGTGGTTTTGTGTAGGTGCTACATGCCAACGGTCTTTTACTCTTTTCCCACCATGGAAGAGTGATGTGATGGTGATGCTCTTTATCTAGTTGAAGAACTTTCCCCGTCATAAGGATGTTTCCAAGGAGCAAGTCCTCTGCCCGTACGTCCCAATTGAGAAGCATTCTGGACGTACTCTTTCTTTCTTGTTTTTTTTTTCAACTGACATTTTATTAGGAAGGAAATAAAACAAATTGAGATTTATTAGCCTAATGTAATTGCATGACAATTTTGAGAGGGGTAGGTTTTGCTCCGCTGCACAGAAAAGAAAATTTCCTGCTGATTGTGTAGAGTTAGCTTATCACCATGCGTGATTTAAAGCTTCATAGCAAGTCTCATGTAGCATTTGGTATTGGATGATTATACATTATAGAAGAAAATGGAAAGCAACCTAAAAATTATTACTGTTTTTTCATTCCTCTTATGAACTGAGAGACGTTGTTAGTGACTGGTTGATCAAAGATCAGCGGAATTGCAGCAAAAACACGCTCTTCTTGGAACATTATTTGGAATACATCAGCGTACGGAAAAAAAGCCATTCTTTTATATAGATACCGGAACTAACTTACAATCCAGGGAAATTAAATAAGTCATCGACATTTGGCAGGAGGTTGTTCCCGAATAAATCGAGTTACTTGTATCATGTGCAGACTCGTTTACTTCTGGAACCACCTGCTTCTGCCTCTTTTGTCAAGGAATAACTAAAAACGTATGTATTCAGGGATTTTAAAGGCCTCGAATGGATCAGAAGGCTGCCCATCCTGATGCAGTGGTCGATCCTGATGCAGCTGTTGACGGAAGGTTCTTCTGTAAATGACAGCCAAAAAAAAAACACGAGGAAATTAATGGATTTATCCAAAAGGAAAACGTATCACAGCTCAGGAAACTCAAACATGTTAGTTATACAACGAAGAATCCTTAAACACACAGGCAATAAACGTTCACGGGGGGCTTCTTAATGGACTTCCATCACACCAAGACACCATCAACACAAATCACCCAGCAAGTGACTAGGTAATGGATATATGTTATGCTTTGAACTGCAAATTATATCTTATACTAAGGAGGTAGTATCAAGGTAACTGTTCATTCCCTATAATTCTGTTTCAATCACATAGGAATCTAAATTGATAATTAGGATATGAAACTATAGTTCAATAATTTAAGGTGTCAAATTTTCTTACATTTTTATCAACAAGTAATGAACCGCCAGTGTCACTATTCTTATCGTATTTCTCGACCGCATGGCACCCTTATATTAGTATAAGAGTAGATATAAGAAAATGGCCGTGGTAGAATTCTGCTAAATAATTTAGCTATCTAGTGATCTAAATTAAACTCAGTTCAATGATACAAGTGAACTGACGTTGCAATTTTGCATCAAATAAAATAAAGATTAGGCTCTAATTCGCCATACGCAAACCAGCATATTGACAGATATTGCATGCAAGAATGAAACAACAAAAGGATGAGGAGGCCATTATACCTTTAGTTGAGAAAGATCTGAAATAGAATCAGTAGAATGTCTCACGCTATCATTCGATCCTTTAAGATCAGAACTGTGACTGGTAGATTCCTTCCGAGCAACAACAGGATCATTTGGAGGGGGCGGAAGTGGCGACCTGATTTTTCCTGCTCCAGCTGGCGGAGGAGCAAGGCTCAAAGCTTTAGGCTTCGCAGTTCCAGAATGGCCCCCTGTTAAACCAGCTGCCGAAAGCATGCCAGTGCCAGTAGATGGTTTGTTTTTCACGTTAATCCGGATGGTTTCACCTTCCTACAGGTTCCCAAAGAAAAAGAAGTCAATTGACAGAAAAATGCAGTGTCCTCTTTTTCGAGTTTGTTTGGAAGGGAGGGGGGCATTAAAAGGAGATTCGTTCCCATGATCATCTAAAAAATGTACATGACTCTAATCTCAATAGCCAAGTAATGCGCACATATTATAGAGCAACACAAAACAGAGCCGCTAGGAAATGAGACGAACGAAATGGAATAGATAACTAAACTGATTTCAATTAACCACTTAAAAGTAACCAAAAATTCGACAAACAAAGCAGTGGATCACGCTTTGTTCACTCAAACTCGGCAGGTAGGATAATCAAAGCACATCCTAATTTTTAAGATTATAAAATGCGCAAAATAAAAAGTGACAGTGAGACGTTCTTGTATCATACGTATACCTTCAATCTGTGATTTACGGCTGGATGAATATCAATATGAGATTCCTCAGACGCCTCGCCGGATTCTTTCTCATTCTCCCTTCTCACATACTTGTCGTGATCAGACAATGCCACATTGAAGTCAAAAGCTTCATTTCGTTCCGCAAACCCTAAACCAATAAACGCGTGCTTACCTTGACCGTCCTCGATCTTCAGGACGAAGTATCTGGACGAGTCGAGGGTGGACTCAACCGAGTTCTCGCGTTGGCCAGGGTAGACGAAACAAGCGGCGAATAAGTCCCCGGTGTTTGGATCCTCCAGCCGGATCTCGCACCGATCCTTGCACGATACGACTCTGAGCCGACCGGACCATATTTTATCGGATTGAAGCCATTCGCCGCACTTGTACCCACCGGATGTAGTTCGGGGCGGAATCTTGTACACCGAGACCTCGCGGACTACGAGGAGGGTGTGTTCGAATGCCTCCTCCTCTTCAAAAGACATGGTTGACGAAGCCAAAGTTTTCGAATTGACGGGAACAATGTGAAACGAATTCGGACAAGGTTCGAGTGGATTGATCGAATCTAGTGATGAAGCAGGGAACCCTGGGGGAAGACGATATGATTGTTTGTGAAGTATGAATTAGAGTGAATTTGCAGCAACTTTGATGTGAATTAGAGCCTTGGCTTACCAAAGAGAGGTATGAAGGCGAGACTGACGCATCAATTGGGAGATCACAGAGACGTGGTCATAAAGTAACATAAACAGGGATTTGGCCCCGGAAGAGTCACCAAACCTCCCTGAGATAACAATCAATCGATCACAGTTTTAATTCAGCTTATAAGAGTCTTTGTTATTCAAACTTGTAAATGTGCCCATTCTTTTCCTTTTTTTTTTTTAATAGCAAAAATGTTCATGACAGTGACCCCATTATTTTTTATTAATCCATTTTTTTATTCAAACTCGTGTTCTCATTTTTTTATGAGATAAGACCCTTAACATCTCAACTAATAATTTGATTGAGATCATGAGTCAATTCAAGTTATAGATTACCCTAATTTGTTTAATGTAAATATAATTGTTATGCAACATGTAGCATTTCTAGGTTGATTTGTGTGCCTGCAAGTTTACATGAGTTATATAAATTAATAAGATATTGTCATTATCAATTTTGATCACTATCAATGTCACTACCACGTTTTCACCGTTAGATCATAATCTCATCTATCTTTATCATTTCTCTCTCATCTTGAGATTTTGATCTAACGGTGGAAAGTTGATAGTGACAATATCATATTCCAATTAATATTGTGTGATTTTAAAATTCAAAACTTCCTTGAACCATTTCTTAATTTTTTTGCCTGAACTAATTTTTTTTTCGTGCTACTGAAAATATAATTATTTTACCATAAATATTGGTTTTTTAGATAATACTCTCATCAACTCATACATTTGTACTGTTGTTTATTTGGATTTGGTATTCTAAAACTCTAATCTACCTTTTCAATTATAATTTTACAGTTTATAAAACAAGTACTCAATCTAGTTCTAATTATAGGACAACATTTGAAAATTTATATTGTTCCTAATTATAGAACGAAGAACTAATTTTAGTCAATTTCTTCCCAAAATACCACTAAACACAATAATAATTTAATAATGCACTTATATATTTTATAAAGTGAGTAATGCTTGTAACTCATTAATGTCACATCACCTCAATTCTACTATTTTTTATTTTTATAATAAAATAATTTTGAGCAACTTTTGTCATATTAAATTACACTTACAACCTCTAAGAGTGGAATGAGAAGTTGTTGAGAGAGATTGACGATATCGAACGTGAGAGCTCGCTCGAGAAGTCATGTGTGAGGAAATATCCCGAGAATACAGATTTTTAAAGAAGTCATGAGCCATTAGTTTCAAAGTATCATGATCCTCAATCCATTCCCCCTCTTCATTTTTAAAACTAAGTGTGAAGCACGTTATAACATCCTAATTTTATTTTTAGGATTTAATTGTAATTAAGAAATAATTATATATAATTATGGTAATTAAATTGTAATTGTGGGAGAAAAAAATAAATAATAATAATAATAATAAAATAAAGTTTGGGCTCTTGTTGTTATCTTGCCCATTTAAAAAAAAAAGGAAGATGAAACGTGGTGGTGATGGAAAGAAGGAAAAAGAAAATTAATTAGATCACCGCCTCATTAATTGAGCCGGTGACTTTTGGGGCGCGCGCACACACACATATATATGTTGCACGGTGAAATTGAGAGAATGAGGCGGTGAGAAATCTGAAAGTGAGCCCGGTGTTGGAGTATTTCTGGTATGTTATTTATCTTACAAGATCATTTTGATAGTTAAATTAGTTTCTTTTCAATAAACTTCTTTCATGAAAGTTGTTCTATATATTTTTATCTTTCCAATAAATATAGTATTATGTTGGTTAGTGAAAATTTTGAGATTATGATTTTGGAAAAGCTTTGAGTTTTATAATAGATGACTGTATATATATATATATAAAACGATTAATAACTAGTTTTAATCGGTTTAGAATTTTTGATTGATTGTTGTAGGAATTTAAATTAATTTTTCTACTCAAGAAATTCAGGATTTATATCCTACCGAATATTTTTATCGATTAAAAGTTGTAGAAAATTTTATTTTGGGTTAATAGAGGAATTACTATATTTTAGTCGGTTAATTTTGGAATTTGAAGGATTAAACTGTTATTTTTAGTTTTTATTATGATAATATATATTTATTTGAATTTGTGTAATTTAAGATATATGAATTTATAATTGTGATGATGTAGAGTTTATTTGTGACCGGTGATTGCTTGTGTTTTACTCCCTGAGATAAGATTTAGTTTGGAGTTGAGGTAACCGGGGTTAATTTATTTCATATGCTTGTTTTGGACTGTAAGGTGTTTTCTAAATCTTACTCTCACATAAATTGTTGTCATGTGTTTTAAAAAATTATGTGTGTATCTGAATATGAAATCGTTTCAATGAAGCAAGGTATTTTCTAATATATGTATGTATATAAGTAACATTGTTATTAAGATTGTGTCTGTTGTGATAATTATGATGTTTGTTGTGAAATGTTGTATATGAAATAGTAAATTTTGTTAGGTATTGTTGTTATGATGTTTGTTCTGGAATGTTGTATATGGAATAATATATTGTACAATGTTATTGAGAAATTGTGGTGCCGTATTATCTATCTGTTATGGATATGTTGGGTTGTATGGAAGAGATTTAGGGTGAAATTGTGTCCATCGGCTCTCTCTTTTCTGGCCCCGAATTTGAGCTGAGTGTTTTGAGTTGACACCTTCCTGTTACAATATATTGGTGGTAGCATGAGAGGAGACAATATTCTTGAAGTGACTAGCTAACCTTGGCCAGGTATATTAGCACTGATAGGCTGTACCACGTTCAGATGATATAAGGAGGAGTAGGATGGATGAGTGGGGATGGTTATGAATATTTTTAACTATTTTGTATTATATTATTGAATTATTGTTGATATTATAATTATGTTAGCAAACCTGTTTCTCTGACTTGCAATTCTTTCCTGCATATTTGGTAAATTAATTTTGGTTACTGGGACTTTATATCTCACCCCGTCATCATCAATATTTTTCAGGCGAGACCTCTAATTTTACTAAAAGTCAAGGGAAGCAACCGGAGGCATAATAGTTGTGAACTTTATAAGCCTTTTTTGGTATTGGTGTTATATGAGTTTATATATTGCCATTTTAGGGCCCACATGTTCTGGAAATACTATTTTAACTATTTTGGGATACTGTTAAACCAAAGGTTTTAATTTATATATTAATTTATATATATATTGGTGGAGCCACAATCAAAATTTGTATGGAAATGTTTTGGTGTAGACCCTTTGTTGTGAATTTTGGTGTTGTTTTAACTTGTGGGCTGTGTATTCTTTTGTTTGATAATTGTGTCCAGAGTTAAGAATTTTCTGTAGTAAATTTGTGGGCGAACAAGTTTTATGTAAGGAAAGGGTTTTCTTTAATCACTTATTAATCTGGTTTTGTGACATCATTATGGTTAATTAATGATTTGTGAGGAAGGGTCTTTCCACACGTTGATGGAAGCCTTTCACCTTCAAGAGAGGTAGTCCCCATATACCTCATTTGTTCTTTGACGATGACCTCATACTCTTTACGGAAGCCTCTAGTAACCAAATGGCTAAAGTTCAAAAAGTGTTGCAAAGCTTTTGTGAAATCTCATGGTATAGAATTAATTTAGAGAAATCCCAAATGTTTTGCTCTAAAAATGTCAATTTTAATAGAGCTCTAGAACTGAGTCACTTGCTTGGGATTGGGCTCACTACAGACCTTGGGAAATACTTGGGGGTGCTGATTATTCACAAAAGAGTTACTAAAGCTACATACTATCCTATTGTGCAAAGAACTCGACAAAAGCTATCCATGTGGAAAAGCAAATTTTTGACTATTGTAGGTCGCTCGGTACTTATTAAGTCAGTCCTATCATCTCTACCCAGCAATTGTATGCAATCAACTCTCCTCCTGCTTTGTACTATCAATGAAATCGAGAAGATTTCTAGAAATTTCTTATAGTCTCAAGATGGAGATATGAGAAAAATGCATCTCGTTGCGTGGGACAAGATTACTCAAGCAAAGAAGCAAGGGGGGTTGGGCTTCAAAAATCTTCGACAACAGAACAAAGCCTTCATTATGAAACTCTGTTGGAGCCTCCTAACAAAGAAAGATGCTCTATGGGTTCAATGTCTTTGGTCTAAATATAACTGTGGCAATCTGCCTATGCCTACTATTTCCAAAAAGCAAAACTCATCTTCTGTCTGGAGAGCGATTGCTGGAATATGGGATAAATTTCTCACTGAAGTGGGGAAAAAAAGTCAACAATGGGTGGGAACCAAATTCTGGTATGATCTATGGCTCCCTCTTGATTGCCCCATCATAACCTATGTCCATGATCCCTCCCTAATTAATGAAGATGAGACGGTAAGCGACTAGATTTTGAGGAATGGAATATGGGATACTAATCGATGGCAAGGACTGTTACCTTCTACAATTATTCATACTATTTCCAAAATGCTCCCTCCTTCCAATAACTTGCCTGACCATTTCACTTGGCGAAAAGCAAAGGACGGATGTTTTTCAGTGAGATCTGCCTACCAATTTCTTTCTGACAAAGGAGCAGTGAACAATGACAGCTTCTGGACTCAGATTTAGAAATGTCAATTACCTGAGAAAGTGAAACTGTTCATGTGGCAGATTGGCCATGAGAGACTTATTACCAACTTGCTCAGAACCAGGAGAGGCCTTACCAATTATAGTCTTTGTACTTTTCAGTGTAACAATGTGGAAAGTGTAATCCATATCATCGGAGATTGTGAGCGAGCGAAAAACTTGTGGAAGCAAATTTTAATGCCTAATTATTTCTCTCAATTTTTTAATGGTAATTTGCAGGATTGACTCAACTGGAATACCAAACACAAACTTGGAAAATGAAGGCTTCGGAACTTCTCGTGGACAAGAATTTTCAGTCGGAGTGCTGGATCCTTTGGACAACCAGATGCAAATTTTTATTCCAAGGAGCAAACACAGACATCGAGGAAATGCTTCACCGAAGCAACTATCTTCTCATGGAAAGTAATGCAAAGCAGATTCTAAGTCACAAGATCTTCCAACTTGACAAGATTGGGGAGCAATCTTGGACCCCTCCTCTTGCAGATGTCATCTGCATTGATGTAGATGGCTCAGTTCGACACCAACACCAAGCGGCATGTGGGGGAGTGCTAAGAAACACTTAGGGTGAATGGTTGATGAGCTTCTTTAAAGCCTTTGGCCTTCATACAGTTATTGAAACTAAAATCTATGCTATCTTGATAAGGCTACAAATTGGTCAACATATGAGTTTACAAAAAATCCTTATCTATTCTGACTCTTTAGATGCTATCAATATTCTTATGAGATACCGTCCCACTGACCATCCGCTTAGAGACATTATTGGGGAAACTCAAGATCTTTTGTACCGAGATTGGGAAGTGGAGCCACATCACACTCGAAGAGATAACATCTCATGTGCTGATTATATGGTCAAACATGGCCATGACGTTGCAATTGATGCAAAGGTGGTTCTGGTTCCAACTATCCCTAAAGGATGCTTAGATATGGTTTTGAAAGATCAATGATCGTGCTCTTCTTAGCTTTCTATTTAGTTGTATTAAGGGCTAGATTTTCATAATCGGGCTCCTGAACTTTTTTTACAAGCCTTGGCTTGCCTGTTTTTTTTTATATATATATATATAAAAAAAGGTCTAAACACCGGTAATATACGTATGTGTGTAGCTTTAAACGTGCACGGTAAATAAACGGCAACTCAGGGGTAGTTTTGGGAATTGGGGTTTAGTGCGAAGACTTCCCTCGGTCAGTCGTATCCTCATGTTATAGTATTATCGTCCTGCTCTTCCATGACCCTCAGGAGCGGAACTTGAACTATCTCCCAGTGGAAGTCGTCGCCATCGAAGTGCAAGTACTGAGAGCTTCTCAGCCCACAATATCATGTTTCATACACGTATGGTTTGACCCCTTTCTCCACAATCAAACCTAAACTGATCCACATGCAAATCACTGGTGAATCCATCATATGCCGCTAATTGAAATGATCTGAGTTATTTGTGCAGGAATGGCCAGAAACCTAGCTGCATTTCTGGTGTTGCTTCTGTCTATTTCGATCTGTGAAGCAGCGACGATTTACGAGCCGATCTCGGATTCTCATCGAACTGTGGCTTTAGAGCTCTTCGCGCCTGTTAATGGATCATATGCCAGGTGAACTAAACCCTAATTAAACCCTTTTTTAATCTTAGGACGCTATTATCCGTCCTCCAGCTTCCATCGGAGAGCGGAGGATTGGTGAGAGAGTCTTTTGCCACCAATTGTTCTAGAGCCAATTACATTTTGATGTTACAAAAAACAACAAAGAAAGATTAATTTTTGGCGACTTCTATTTTTTTATGATGTACCGAGATTAACGTCCAGAAAGAAAGTCCTTATTTTTTCTTTTGATAATTTGGATGGACGATTGCTCTTCTTAGGTGTCGTATATTACAGTTAGTCTCTTTGGTTTGCATCACTTTGATAGGCAATTAATTATTATCTTGCATCATCACTTATCAGTTTAGAAGATACATATGAGGCCTTAAGCATTTATGAGATTCTTGCCATAGAAAAGAAGCCTGATGTGAGTACAACCGCTTGTCAAAAAGTATTGGAGATTCTTGGATCATCATCTCCTCCAAAGGATGTGTTCTATGCCTTAAAAGTTAATGGCAAATTGAAATGCAAGGTTGATGAGAAGGTTCTCAAGGTACCTGAATGCCTTGTCCACTATTTTGTTTGTTGCGGCTGAAATGTTTTTGCTTATGAAACTTTTGGTGTTGTGTTTAAGTCTCAAACTTGACGCTGCCATTTGTTTTACATGTATAGAATATTGCTTCAAGACTTAAAGCCACTGTCAGTGATGCAAGTACGTTGCTCGACATATACCATTCAATAGGAAGTCTGGTTCTTATGAAGGTAATTCTTGGGATTTTATTTATTTGTGCAGGTAAATATTTTTTTCTTCCCTTCAGTATTCATTAGACATGTTGGCTATTATTCCAGAGATGTCTCTCTTCTGAGATTTATTTCTTCAGTGCTGTTGCTGTCAGAAAGCAATGTAATATCTTTTTCTACAACTGCTTCTGATCTCCCAGTGTTGTTTGCAGGATCAGACTTCTAATGTTGATGTGCTTCTTGCTGATGGTGATGGGACTTTTCAATCAATCAAGGTTGTGTTTTATTTACATTGAGATGCAATCTATGTTTGCATTGGGATAAATATCATTGTTGCTCATCTAAGTGGTGCTGGGAATCTAGGATTTAGACCCACAACCCTTACACATAATTTTCTTTTGCTGCAATCACAATTCATACCTTAATGCGGAAAAGTAAGTTAATGTCATGTGTTACTGGCAGGCTCTGAGCCAGAGTGATGGAAGATGGCGCTACAGTTCTGATAACCCTGAATCTAGTACTTATGCTGCTGGTAATTATACATATTGATCTCTCTCTGTCTTAGTGAAGATAGTCATGATAGCATGGTCCATGAGATTCCAATGTAATTATCATAGCTAATCTATACTCACAAGTAATAACTTGTTTTTAACATCTATGTTGCAGGATTAGCTCTTGAAGCATTCGCTGGAGTGATCTCGCTGGCATCTTCTGAAATTGATCAGTCTAGGGTAAACTTCTGGATCTCTAAACGGTGCAACTTTTAAAATCAAGGGCGTTGGAAAGTTGCATATATTGTGCAGAAATTCACTTGATGAAGCTTACAGTCAGTATTAGCTTGTTAAATTTGAGCAGCATTGATGCATGGCTATTTTAGGGTTTTTTTTTTTTTTTTTTTTTTGGGGGGAGGGGGGTGGGTTAATCCTGTGATTTCATTGATCACATACCGATGCTGATGCTTTTCTCTGATGCATTGTGCAATCATATCTTACTGGACACTTTTATTGGTATCTTATATATTAGCTTCATATTGGCAGATTGATACGGTGAAAAATGATATATTGAAGCTTTTTGACAGCATTGAGAAATATGGTATGTGCATAGCTTCATGTGGTTTGTTGTTTATGTAATTATGTTGTCCTTGCACTTTCTTTTCTTTTCCTCTTTATTGTTGATTTAGCTATGATTGAAGATATCCTTGTAAGTTGTAAAATTCTCCTGGTCACCGTAGCTTTTGTCTTTGGGATTTCTCTTTACCTGACTTCCATTCTCTGTTTTCTCTGCAAAGGGGCGTTGTTGTTGGGGGTCATGTTTTAGTGCACTAAATAGGCTGGTGGCTAAAGTAAGCAAACGGACCTCTTAAAATTCTTGCATCTAAAAGGCCTGATGTTTCTCATGTACATGAACTTCTAATTCTCTTGTCGGGTTGAGTACAAGTGAGATTGGTGCACGTTTGACATCAAGTTCCTTTACGTAGCTAGAAGATACTTGTAGATTGTGAACACTTCTAGTTCTAGCTCCTCTCCCTCCTAACTTCTAATAATGTTGTCACTTTTTTTGTGGGTATAAACTATCTGGTATTCAGTTCTACTACTAATCTAGATTTGAGCAATAATTCTGTCGCTTTTCTCCATATCACTGCATTTTCTTGTTATGCTGCAATCTAAGCTTTTTATATCATCACAGTGATCTTAGTTGGACATGTTGTCTGTTTTCAGATGATGGGACCTTTTATTTTGATGAGAAAATTGTTGGTGGACATGAGCATCAGGGTTCGCTTTCCACGACTGCTTCAGTTGTGCGGGGGCTTACAGCATTTTCTGCCATAACTTCAGAAAAACTAAATGTGCGTGGTGTGTATGGGATTGCTTCTATTTCTTAGTCTTTGAAGATGTTCTATTAATGCTCTGGCTTTACATTTCCAGCTCCCAGGGGATAAAATTCTGGGTTTGGCAAAATTCTTCTTGGGCATTGGAATCCCAGGAGATGCAAAGGACTTTTTCAATCAAATAGAATCATTAGCTTTTCTAGAGAACAACAGGTGAGTAACCTTTTAAGATCAATTGTAAAGTTACAGTTTTGCGGTTTTATATATATTTTCTTCATCTTTTCTGGTTAATTAGCCTCTTCATTATGTTTGAAAAAGGCACATAAACTGAATCTCTTATGGTGGAACTGTAGGATTGCCACCCCATTGATACTGTCTGTTCCTGAAACTGTATTTTCATTAACCAATCAAGATTTGCTTAAGGTATGCAACTGAGTTTGAATTTTTACATTGTTGGTTTTGTATTGCTTTTTTCATTTTTTAATAACATTGGTTTTGTATTGCCTTTTTTTTTTTTTTTTTTTGGATAACATTGGTTTTGTATTGCTGTAGTTATGAAAATTAGGCAGCTCTAGGAATTCAGGCTTTAACGAGTTTCTGAATGTCATGATTAAGGCAACCATTTGGGTGCTGTGCCCCAAGCCTGATTACAATGGATAATGCTCCTTGCGGTCCTTAATATAGGACATATTTGAGAGTTGGCTTTGGTCCTAAATACAAGACATAGTTTTCATATTTGTCAATTTCTTCCTAATTTATTTCTATTGACAGTTCCTCAACAAGAATCAAGGAGGAGAGGAGATGAGGGAATTAAGGAAAATGACTAAGGTGTTTTAAAAAATATATGTTATATTAACTAACTTAGCTAACTTCCTTAATCAAATCAAATCAGGTAAATATGTCTTATATTTAGGATTGGAGGGAGTACTTTTTATTTATTCTCGGTCTCAGTGCCACCTCATATATTTGCTCTACTGTTTTTCTGACATTAGCATTACATTTTCCTTCAGCTACTAGATTTGCAGCTGTGCAGTGTTGATGCTTGCCATTCTCTTTTGACAAAATTTGACAAACACATATTTCGATATTAATCAGGTTAAGGTGAATACAGTGCTTGGTTCAGCTGCACCACCTTTAACAGTTAAACTTGTTCGAGGATTCAAAATTGGTGCTGAAGATTCATCTATTATTGAGAGTAAGGTGAGCAATGCCTTATTTCCAGGAGCATGGTTTCTTGATATTTTTCCCTCTCTCTCAGAAAACTTAGTTACCTCTTTGAAAGATTTCACTATCCATTTTCTGATTTCTCTGCTCTTTTTGCATGATACAGGAGCTCCAGTATGACTCAAAACGTGGACTTCATGTCTTCAGTTTTCTCTCAAAGCATGTGGATGTGGGAAGTTATATGTTTGTTTTTGAGGTATTTCCTTTTGTTTGTTTATTTGTTTTCCTTTTAGTTGCATCTGGGCATATTTAATGTATGTAAAACCTGTTTTGTAGATGGTGCTTCATGGAACTGATGATGATAAAGTATATGCCACAGGAGGCCAAATTCACGTGCCAATATATGTCACTGGAATTATTAAAGTTGGCAGTGCAGAAATTGCTGTTCTCGACAGTGATCTTGGAAGTGTTGAAACCCAAAAAACGTATGTTTCAAGTTATGTTTAAGAAATTAGTAACTGTTATATTCAAGGTGCTACTCCTGATTTCTGTTAAGTGATAAAGATAGCAGTTTCTAATCATTGTATTTGAAGTTTGAATACGATACATATGAAGTACTCCTCTAATTCTAAATGTAGGGTCTAGTTTGTAGAGCAATTCTTTTAGTGGCTTTTTGGGCTTTTGATTTCAATTGACTTTTTACATCCTGTTTTTTCCTATCCAGGTTGGACTTGTCCGGAAATAATGTTGTTTCACTCTCAGCTAACCACCTGCAGAAGTTGCGTTTGTCATTTCAATTGACAATGCCTAATGATCGTGCTTTCAAGCCTCATCAGGTTAGTAATTAACATTAGATCTTCTTAATGAATTCTTCTCAACGCTTGGTTTATTCAGGATTTTGTTGTTCTGCAGGCATTTCTTAAGTTGAGACATGAGACAAAGGTTGAACACATCTTTGTGGTTGGGAATACTGGCCAGAAGTTTGAGATCATTCTTGTTAAGTTTCTCTTATTACATGTTTTATTATCCTGGTTCTGTATTCGTTTGAGTACTGTTTTTTTCATTTGTTATATCCTATAGTTGCACATAAGCAGAATTCACGTGTGTTCATAATGATCACTTTGTTCTCATTTACTTTTATAGTTCTTGTTTTTCTCACATTTTCATATTCTGGCTTGTAGGATTTTCTTGGCTTGGTGGAAAAATTCTTTTATCTCTCAGGCAGATACGAAATGGAGTTGACTGTTGGCGATTCTGTCATGGTGCCTAGCCCTACAAGCTCTCTTTATTTTCCCCTCTTCATTTTGATACTGGCCATCTGAACTTTTATTTTTATTATCAATTTTTTTTCCCAGGAGAACTCTTTCTTACGGCCTCTGGGCCATGTTGAATTAGATCTTCCGGTTGCACCTGAAAAGGGAGCTCGCCCTCCTGCTCCACCTGTTGATCCTTATTCAAGATATGGACCCAAGGAAGAGATAATCCACTTGTTCAGGGCTCCTGAAAAGCGACCACCCCAAAATCTATCGCTAGTTTTCTTGACTTTGACCTTTTTGCCATTGATCGGCTTTTTGGTTGGTGTAAGTCCTATAATCCTCAATAATCCGTGTTGTGTGTGTGTGTGGTAATTGGGACAAAATGTGATGGCTGTTAAATTCAAGTTATTTGAAATCTTTGGTCCAAAAGATAACCTTAGTCTCTGTTAGAGGTCTGATCTTGATATCACTTTTATAACTCACTCCTCAGCTAATGATCTTCAGATTTGTTGTACTTTTTTTGGCTTCTTACGATTGTGAAGTGTAAGGATTGTTCAATGTTGTTGAAACATTCCAATTACTTGCATATTTTTTTACCTGCTTTACCATGGTTCGCATTCCTTCTGTGGGACCAGTGGTAACATTTTTCATTCTATCCGATCATTTACAGCTTTTACGATTGGGAGTGAACCTGAAGAACTTCCCTTCTTCACCAGTAAATGCTCTTTATGCTGCTTTGTTCCATCTTGGCATTGCTGCAGTCTTGTTGCTTTATGTGCTTTTCTGGTTGAAGGTATGGTCACTTTTCTTATAAATACTGATTGGAGCAGTTGTACATGTTTCTGCCTGCTTCTGCTAGGTGGTTTGAAGTATTTTGTATTAGGGGTGGTTAATTCCCCATTCGATGGTTAACTAGTAGGCTAATCTATGATGGATATATTAGTGGAGTGTTTGTTCAATTTTTGGTTCCATTTTTCTTCTGACATGGCAGTTAAGTTTAAAATTTTCTTCCTAATTTTTCTGAGTAGTTACTGTGTATGGACCTCACTTGTGTTCTTGTGCAGCTGGACCTGTTCACCACACTCAAAGCACTAAGTCTTTTGGGAGCCTTTCTGATGTTTGTGGGACACAGCAGTCTTTCCTATCTTGCTTCTACATCAGCCAAGTTGAAGTCTGCATGAGTAAAAGGAAGAATCTCTCTCTATATATATAACAAGAGATGACGATAGAATGAGTTTTTTCTTGAAGAGAAATCGGTACTAATCCAGTTTTGTAGGACATTTCTTGTTATATCAGCTCATGGCTAGTTGAGGTAGTTAAGTTTATTGAAAGAGAGAAGTTATTCTCGTTGATCTTTTGCTATATCACCAGGGAAACCCTTTGATGGTCCGACCAGTGTTATAGCATTAGTTCTACCTTCCCTTGACATTATTTATGACAAGCATGGCCTTTTTAACCTTGTGCTCTCGAGTCGCTAAATATCTCTCCCCTGGCAACACCAGCCTTCCCATTTCAACACGTCACTTTGTTTGGTTGGATGCACCGTCCATACATGTGTTGCCATGCATATTGTGGGGATGTATGTTCTGTGTTGTCATTTTAAGATAAAGAAAAATTAAAGGGCCGGTGCTATTGGCTTGAAGATATAACTGAGATCGAATCCCTAGAAGGGTTCACTCAATTAAGCAATAGTGTCCTGGGGAACCATCCTTTTTTTTTTGGGGGGGTGTCGACAAACAATCTTAGATGTGATTGTCATTTGTCATGAATGATTTGAAAGCTGAAACTCAACGTCCAAACTGAATGGACCCGGGAATCTTTATCTTGAATGTTTATCACCCCATAGAACGAATATTCCTCTCAATAAATGAGATTCCCCACCCTTATCCTCAGCTATTTCGATTTTTGGAATCCACACTCATTAGTCATTACTACTTTATGCATATCTTTTTTTTTTTTTGGGGGGGGGGGGGGGGGGCGTCAAAAATGCGTTGCCTTTGGAGAATGGTTTTCTCTAGGAAGCTGATCCTTTTTCTTGTTATTAGATTAATCTTTATTTTGTCGAGGGTATACGTAGAGTTTATTATCTTAAAATCTCGGTATTTTCGTATCATCAGTTTTCTACTTATATTCACACGTTATGGGCATGTTTGGAAAAGCTTATTAGAACCACTGAGTTTATTTACTATTTGAAACTAGCTTATGGGTATTTTTTGTGTTTTTTTTTCATTTAGATAGAAAAATTGCTCAATTGAGTTTAAGGGCTTAAATTAGCTTATTTCAAAAGCTGCATTTCCTCGCTTATCAAAAACAGCTTATTTCAATCGAGCTTACGATAAGCTGAAAATGGGAATATTTATTTATTTGATCAAATTATGTATTTTAGTATTGTCAAATTTTGTAATTTAGCATTTTTCATATTTTTTGTAATTTTAATTTTTTTTCTTATAATTATTTCAAAAGTCATTTATTTATAAATCGTTCCAAACAAGTTTGTACCCAATCGGGTTTTTCCATAAGCTACTTATTCAACCACTCATCCAAACATAAATCAAATTTCACAATTGGACTTTTACCCAATCAAACTTTTTCATAAGTCCGATTTCCCACCAGTATTCCAAACAAGCCCAATTGATTTGAAATCTCAGAAGTGAGTTGCGATCCAATAATTTCATGCAACTATCTCCATCTAATATCACTGGGTAAACTTCCAATTTTTTTTCCAAAAAGAAATCTTACAATGTAATTTTAAATTTTACAATCCCTCTTGTGCTGCCACCTGCCAGGTTTAATTTGAGGCCTTTTAGGCCTAGTTAGGGTAGGATTCTTCAGCATATTCTTTGGATGCGTATTCTTAGTGTGTATTGATTTCGTAGTGCATCTGCTCCTAATTTGATTAACTTATAGTCATAACCACAATGATTGCTTCAAAAGTCTGAAAAAGCTGAGAGAATTAAAGCATAACGTACCTTTTGACCCAATTAATTGTATATATATATCAGAATATGTATGGAACTTCCTTATTTAAAAGTGATGATACATTAAATTTAATTTTAGATTAGGAGGATGTTATGTGTAAGGTGTTTCCTGATTGAGTTGTTGCTTCATGCTGGAGACAAATTCAGTTAGGTAATCCAATCCATTAATTCAGTTAAGTAAGACGGATTCTGTTATTTAATTATCTGATTGATATGCGTTGATTACTCTGAACTGAGCATTCACTCACTTTTTTTTTTCTCCTCATGCACATAACTCCCTTCCGTTTAATTAATAACCGCCGTTGTGTTTTGTAAAAACTAATTGAATACCAAAGTGAATGATGTCTTCATATCTAAAGCATTATATCATCACTAGTTGCTAAAAAATCCTCGCTATTAGTATCAATATTAATTTAATATATAATTTAACTTCTATAGCAAATCATTTTATTTGTAAACTGTAAATAGTATGATTTATCATATATTTTATGGAATAATGTGGCTAACCTATCTACCACTTTGGTCCTATTTATAAGTCTCTTTTGATCAAAAAATTTGGTCCTATTTATAAGTCTTTTTTGACCAAATAAATGAGATTGTGACAATTTTTCTCATATTAATGTACTAATAAAAATACAGAGAGAATGAAAAGTTGAAAGATACTCATTCATAAATGAGGGTAAAGTTGAAAATTTACTCCATAATCATTGAGCTAACTAGCTTTCCTTGGTATGTATGATTTGGTCAAAATGGACTTATAAATAGGATCAGATTGATAACTAGTAATTATTATATCTACAGGAAACTTAAACACTTTGATAATTCGACACGCGTAAAAGAACATACAGTATTGTTTTTTTAACTTATATGATTACAATAATTATTGTTAGGAAATATATGCCTTAAGAGTTAAGACGTTAGTTAACACAAAAATCACATAAATAATGGATCAAAATAGAGTTATCTTCTACAACCATAGATTATACAAAAGTTTAGTCACAATGAGTTTAGCTTATCTGAAAATTAGAGTAGAGCGTGGGTGCTGATAAAAAGTTCAAGCTCTCTTGATTTAACCCCAAAAAAAATGTACATAACCTTGGTTATATTTAATATTCATTGCTTAATTTACATATAATATAACTAACAACTCCTCACTATTTTTAATGATAGTTGATTTTTATCCTTTTTGTTTAAAGGTGTATCAGACTTGAATTTTGTCCAGAGTAAATTGATGTTAAGAGCGTTTGAAACTCATCATTAGAATCAGTCAGGACCTAATATTTTTAAGGAAAGAAAAACAAACGAGGATGAAAAAAAGAGGGAAATTTTCAGTAAACTATCATGAAAGCTATTTTATTCCAGTCAATTCCAAAAAATTCTGAAACTTTATTGTGCCCCCTTGGACCATAATGTACATTAAATTTTGTGGGTAAAAAGATAATGATATCCCTGCCTTATTTTGTGAATTCCCTCATTTATCTTGTGAGTGGTCAAAATATTTTTAACTCTTGAATCCCTTTATTTGTCTTGTAAATGCCATTATTTGTTTTGTAAATATTTTTATTTATCTTGTGAATGCCCAAAACGTTTTTGTTAACTCCCTATATTTTTTTGAATCCATTTATTTGTCTTATAAATACTCTTAATTTTTTTTTTAAAAAAAGGTATCATTATTTTTTCACCCATAAAACTTAATTTCATTTAGGTCTAGGGGGTGTAGTGAAATTTCAAAAATATATTTAGGATTGAATGAAAAAAAAAAGGCCACAAGTTCATGTTGGATGACTTAAAACCTGTTTAGAATGACTATTAGAACTTAAAAAAAGACTTTTAAGTCATAATTTAAAGTGTGTAGGGAAAATACGTGAAAATAATATTGTCTCCACTTATATATGAATGTGTCTATTATAAATAATTCCAAAAACAAGCACTTAATTTCACTTCTCTCAAATTTGAGGTCCAACCATTCTGAGTTATGCAATGCTTCTTTTATCTTATATTTATATGCCAGGCCAGGAGAAAGCTTTTTTTATTATTAACAAAAATTAAATTTATTGCATAAATGTATGATTTTATCTTTAATTTATTTTTTTAGACTTCTCAGTTTTCACTCATTCTTTCACAACAGAAATAAATTTGAAATATTATTAAATTTTAAACAAAATTAATAAAATTCAATATTTAATAGTATGTTTTTTTGGGGCCAAACGAGATTTAAACAAGAGAATGAATATAAGGGATCTCATCACTATTTCCAGATTCATCGTCGTGTGTTGGTGGTAGATATGCTGTCCACGTGTCGCTTCTGAATTTGTCTCCTAATTACGCCACCTTCCTTTGATTGCTTGTGGCCGCCAAAGTTATGGCTACTAGATTACAACACGGGATTATTAAAATTCATACATCTTCCCTTTTTTTAAAAAAAGGAATTATATATTTCTGAAAAAGATAATATCTTTATGCGACTTTGAAAAGATTCTTAATTTTATTTGTTTCCTTCAAATAAGTCCGCGCATTTAATGACTTTATTAATCATTGTAAGCAACCTCTTCTAACTTTGTTTTTCCGGCTCTTAATCTTTAATTAGTACTCCCATTAGATTCAAACCCACTGTGTCTATGTCTTACTCGAATTTTCTTGTCCTTCTTTCTCCAACAAAATGAAGCAACGAATAACAATTTCATTCTAATTATTTTTCTTAAAGATTAATTAGTTTATCGTTTCACACAGAGCATCATATCTAATATCCTTCATATATATTATCATAATTTTTTTAATTATTTTTTGGACTTCTCTACGACGGACTGATAACTCCCAACAAATCATTGCATCGAATTTGGTTGCACTGTCTATTAAAGCCCAGCTGTATGCAGACAAATTAATAGTACTATCTCACGTCCTAAATATAAGATATAGTTTGTAGTGCAATAGTAATACCCGAAGGAGAATTTTTACACTTCGAAGACAGACCTCGGATTGAAACTCTTAATTCAAATGACCAATCGAAACAACTGATGTAGTTTTCAGAGGCGGAGGTTGGGACATAAATTTGGGGCAAATAGTGGTGGGGGATTCGGGGGTTCGGGCATTAAAAAATAAAAGAATATAAACAAAAAAATAAAATAAAATAAAAAAGTACACCACAACATTGGAAGGCAAGAGTTTGAGGTTTAATATGTTAATTTATGTGATTGTGAATCTTTGGTTCAACCATAAACTTCATGTAATTGAACACCACAACATTGGAAGGCAAGAGATTGAGGTTTAGAATAAAAAATCAATTAACTTCATCTGTAGGTGTAGTATAGAATGGGTAAAAGCATAATAAAGAATACACCACAAAAGTAAATTTCACTGATAAGCTAAAAATTTCAGGTAATTAGAATGAAATATAGAAAAAAAATGACAAGACTAATATAAATCATACAAGACCCCACATGGAATACGAATTGAATTATAAGCCCCAAAAATATAAAAAAGATGGGGGAAATTGAGAGGGCCAAAATTTAATTTTACATTACATTAATTTTTTTAAAAAAAATTCTAAACAATTTTTTTTTTGGGGGGCATGCCCCCCCTAGTCATATAAAAGCTCCATCTTTGGTAGTTTTGTTTTGGGTCACTGAATCGACAAAGACCGAATCAGAATGGAACAACATTTCATTTCACAAAGAGACTGATTAATTGAGAAAATTACCTTTAATTTCCGTCTTCATCAATTGATATCCACTAAATCAATCAAACTCTGGAGCTGGGTTTAGTTAAGAGTCATTATAAGGGAAGGGGGACAATGATATATGTAGGAATAATAATGTTCATGCATGTTTGATTGATACAGAAGCTGAACAGTACGTGAGGATTGATTAGAACGTGTGACAAATTTTTAATGGTTGGAGTGTGATGAGTACGTACTATATTATTTATATATAAGGTGACAGGCCAACCTATGTCACTTGACGCTAGCGTGCGTCTTTGTTTTAAGAATAATATTAATAGTGTTGTTGGATGTAACTGTTTCTCTAACTGCTAAGAATAATATTTATATGATTGAGGTTCTACAGAGTAAGGCAGCTCAAATTTGAGTATAAATCCAGGAGCTGATATCTAATATCTCTATCTCAACACAACGTAGTGTTTCTGTTCATGAGTTATTCCCTAACTTAAGGATCACGGGTTCTTTTATGACTCAGCATTTTTTATAGCAACCCTAGCTACTCATCTTCTTCTTTATACTCCCTCCGGTCCTAATTATAGGAACACTTTTGTAGTACAATTTACACTACAAATTATAAAAGTATTTCTATAATTATGACCGGAATTGCACTACAAAAGTATTCCTATAATTAGGACCGTAGGTAGTATTATTATTCCAACCCGAATCACAATGATTTTATCTGTCATAATTGATAATTTACCATCAAATTTTCAATATCCTTCTTCATTATATTGTTGCCTTGGACTTAATTGATTAATTAGGAAACTTTCTCAAACATTCATGCATGTCTTCATCAGTTAAATTATATGAAATCTGTTCTTTCCATTTGACTTACGATTATCAGCAGAGACTTCATCTACATTATCAATTGATGATGAAATCCAAAATTCAATGCAGCTTTACCTCCCCTTTATAATATACACACGCGCATACATTATATATATGTATTACGAATTTACAAAATACATATAACACATTTTGCCATTGTTTCACTGTATAGTTTTCTAATTTAAAAATACGAAAAATACTAAATGAAAATTATCTCTTACTATCAGTTGGTAAGAAAATGATAAATTACAGTAAAAATAAATAAATAATCCACACACATATTCACAGATTGAAGGTAAATATATGTGTGTACTGATGTATAAGGAGAGAGATATATAGTAGAAAAATAGATGATAAGTATAAAGATGAGGCGAGAGGTGTAAGGGTGATTGTATTTTTGTTGGTATGAATTCGTTTTCACGTGTAATAAAGAAATAAAAATACAGACAATTTAGGGTTCGCTTCCAGCATGAATTATTACAGACCTATAATTAATGATGCTGACGTTGGTCTTATAATTAATTAAACAGATCGTGGAGCATATAAATCATCAATCGGTTTGATGTGGGCGCTTAATTATTGGCCTGAGAGTCTTTAATAAATAAATTTGATTATTATTATTTTAGAAAAAAATTCAAATTACAGCATTCCTCGTGTTATTTTATAAACATGCATGCATATTAATTACTTTTTTCCTAGCCTCTAATATATAGAGTAGCTTTTACTTTAATTTCGCTGTGTACGAGCCTATGATATATATCTTTCTTTAGTTTTTATATATATATATTGCACACAACGTAACCTATATGATAATGCACGCTTTCTATCTATTTATGTCTCATCACTCAGATCACGTCGCGCCCAAACAGATCTTCTTTTCATTAATTTTCTCTCTTCAAAACCTCCATTTTTATATTCACTAACGTACTTGGTGCGATGTGTGTTTATGTGATTGGTTGGTTTAACTATATTTTATGTGTTGATTATTTCTCTAACAATGGTCAAGTAGTATAGTTAAATATCTTTCATGACATGGCCGAACTTAATAAATATATATATATATATATATATATATATATATATATATATATTTCGTGTTATTTCATGGTGATCCCCAATCATATATTTGAGGTCTTTTATGCGTGAGATGATGCTTATGCTTGTAGAAATCAATTTCCTGCGGATTCAAGCTAGCTAGTTATACATATCACCAGAATCTTGAAGATGTGGCCGCCTCATGCATATTTCTCTTCTCATTTTTTTAAAATTTTCATATATTTGTATAAATCGACAATGACATAAAGTCTTAAATTATGGGTCTGTGTCTTACTAATCATTTATCCACTCCTCTGTACAATCTTATTCTCACCAAGTTATCTCCCAGACCTTATGATCACTGTTTAAACTTCTTTCTGGTGGCAGATTTAATTTCTTCGTGCGTTTTTAATATATAGATTGATGATTTCTCTCATATAAATTAAATTTTTTGTAATTTTTATGCCCTGATAACCTATCTTTAACATCTCCATATATAATAATCTATTTAATTCTAGTTTTACTGGTTAATGTCTTGACTCATATTACGTACTAGTTATGGCAGCAACATTTTTAGCATGTGGGCGGCTATATATGTGATTGATCAGTAATATCTTCGGAAATAATTATACTTTTTTAATCAAATCATATTCTCGTATATTACAGAAATACAGAGGAATCAAACGTGCATGTTTGAATGAAAAAAGTTAATGGTAAAAGAGATGTCGGAAAGCTCTATGCCTATATCCCTTTTTTAGGGCTAAGCCAAACTCAAGTTTAAATAAATTTATAATACCAATATTGAATAGTTCTCATAACGGCTACTCATGTCACGAATTTTTTTTTTAACCTGAATGTCACGATATTGGTTGTTCCTTTAAAAGTGCAAATGTAAATTCATCTATTGATAGAATTTAAAATAGGACATAATCATTTATGTTTCATAAATATTACGATTTTTATATGTTTATTATATATACTGATATTCTAATTATAGTTTATAAAATCACGTAAATAGTAAGAATTTTTATATATTTGATAATACATCCATGTTGAATTTTACTATAGCTTTAATTTGTTGACAAACACACCGATAGGGATTCTATAAAGGCTGGCACTTTTTGATAAAGATAAGGATTTAGATATTGGATATCGTATAAATTCGCCGAACATTTTATTCTAAATCCACAAAAACATTCGAGGGGGTAATTAACGTACGAAAATGAACAAAGGATCGTCGACATCCACATGAAACAAGATCATTTTCTAATTTTGGTACCCCCCTCGGTCTTAAACATAAGATAGTTTTGATTTTTTTTTTTAGAGATATTAAGAAAACTAAATAAATTACTTAATCATATTATATGTTATGTGTCTTTAGATTGTATATCAATTTATAAGTTAGATAAAATTGTTTGGAAAAGATGATGAATATAAATATTTTTAAGTAATTTAATTAGTTTGTTTTAATATATCTAAAAAAAGTCCACCTTACCTTATATTTAAAACTGGAAACAATATTAAACATTTGCACATTGGGCGTTCCAAGCATTTTAACTTTCCACGTGAATATTTTGCTTGTGGAATTATAATACTAGTATTATATAGAATACTCCTATATATATGGCCTTTTTTGTTCCTTCAATAACAAAACCACCCAAATCAAGCACGAAAGTGTAAACTAAATAAAGGAGATGAATTAAAGTTTCTTTCTTGAGCCGCAAGTACGAAAACTGCATCGCTGTTCGATGATTTCTTCTAAAAGCAAGTTACTTTAAGAGGACAAAAGTTGGGGGGGTAAAAGTAATGGCTACTACTCATTGATTAACGATGTAAGCAGGGAAATGGATTTATTTTCAAAAAAGTGCATAAAGTGAATAAGATGCCTATCTTTCTAAAAGGTGTTTGCGGAATCAAAGTGGAAAAGATGGGCCATATTTAATTCGTGGTTAAAGTTGTATTCCAAACGTTATCTCATTAATATATTATGCTTCATCTCAATTTTGGAATCCGTTGCCTAGGTGTCAATCTATTCCGGAAGCAGTTGCTACATAAAGAAGCCTTAACCCTATCCCTCTCGATCTGTTTTTTTCATCTCTCTCTCTCTCAATATATATATATATATATATATATATATATCAGTCTGTGTGTGTGTGAGTGTACAGTGTGATTTTCCGCCTTCATCTGCTAATTAATATCACTTTTAAATTTTTATTATATATGTCTATCTGCTGATATGTTGTGGGTCAGCAAGAACATTAGTTAAGAACTTTATAGCAGTCACGAAACAAATAAATGTCCTTGGAGCCTTGCTCATTAAACATATAGATATGTATATACTTTTGTGTAAAACACAAGTCATTTCCAACAAACTCAGTGAAATTTATTGAACAGCGAGTGAAATTTATTGAACAGCGGTTAACTCATTAAATTTTATCTATATTAAGCGATGTTTTGAAAAGGGAAAACTATGAGGAGTCACGTTTAAACGTTGATTATGTATGAAAAATCATTAAATAAGCATTAATTACTGATCTCCAAGTGGCTTGTACAATGGACTAAAAAATCTCTCTAAAATATGACTTATGTTTTAGGCGGAAGGGAAGGGAATACACAATATGGAGTATGGCCATATAATGGAAGCATGAAGGAGCTGGATCAAGAGGATATATATATCTAATAAAGACGAGAAACAACAGAAAGTGAAGAAGTGACAAAGAATTAATCAAGTGATGAAGAGGCACTGTAGATTAATTAACCAACAAGCAAGCCTGGTTAATCGATCAGTTAGAAAAACTTGCTTGTCATGCAGAATCAGATCAGGATAATTATTGAAATTTGTCCTTGAGAAGTTTTAAAAAAGTCTGAAAGAACACTCAAACAATATTATTGTGGACCCGTAAAGTGACATCGATAATGATCATACCCCACACATGAAAGAATTGGAAAACACAAGTTATATATTATATTAAGGCCATTAGAAATTGGGAGAACGCCACGTAGGTCCACGTACAGCTTCATAAACACCTTAATCACAGGCCCCACCCCATGAGCAAATAATTACTAACAAATCATGCAAATTGGAAAAAGAAAGGTATTCCATAAATATATATATGTATCTACATTAATTAATGAGAGAGAGTTCGGGCAACATCAGATCGTAATCAAAGTAAAATCATACATTTTTGTTATTAGCCCCATAACTTATGCAAGTAAAATTAGGGCTAAATAATAATAACGATTTGAAAGAAAGCTTGAAAGAGGGAGAACAAGTTATTGGCCACAGAGGAGAGGAATATGAAGCCGTCACTCATTCTCCAACATTATCTATCCATAACCCTCCTTCCACCTAACAAAAGTTCCATCCTTTTAGACAAAAACCCTAACCCTCACAATCATATACACACATCTTTTGCTTTGGTAGGGATAGCAGTCATAATAATATTATTAATTAATTTTAATTAGAATAATCTTATACGTCAAGCCCTGTCCATGACGTGTTCCTTCAACACATGTGTCCTCCAGAAGCGCGTGCCCAGGTCCCGTTGATTCAGGGCTATAGCCCCACTCTACGAGTCTCTGTCATTTTCACTTCTACAAGATTCATTTATTAGGGCCAAATCTTGACCGTGGTTTAAAAATAATATGATTTACACTTAATGTGCCTTAATTTTCGTAATATCGCTTCACTTTTAATAATCTGATTGGTCCAAGGAACAAGGTTAATATCTATTGCTTACATTAATCTCCCCGATTCTCTCCGACATGCCATATGTAGTTTTCAATAACCGTTTCCATCGATCCTGCCACATAACCCATTTTAATGGGACCATTTCTTCACTGTGGTGAAAGGGACACATCATCCGAATGGGCAAAGATAAGTGACCAAACTCACAAGTTATCCTGACACATACATCGATCCTTTGCTTCATGTTCATTATATCTTTTATTTTAATTCACATTAATGTTAGATACTAAGTTCTTCTCCTTTTTGTCACGCTCACATTAATAGCGCATGAACTTAATTGCAGAAGCTCTATTATTATTATCCTAGCATGGAACTCGATGGATATAAATCATTTTAGAGCGTGTTTGAGTTGGTATTAGAAAATTACGTTCATATAAGTTGAGATAAAACTCCTTCCACAAATTTATCTCATATACCGTAAATCATGTTGGAAAGCAGCTTCTACTGCTAATTCAAATAGACAATTAATTGGTGAGACCCCAGTGTGGTCATCATCGTCCACAACACTCTCATAATTATTGTCATTTATTTAAATGATAATGTATGCATGTGGGGACAAATATAATTTTTGTCCTCATTTACAGTATTATTGCTTATCTTCTGTACTTGTTTCCTGATCAGAACCAGCAGAAACGAGAGAGAAGAAAATCATGGAGTGGGAAAATAACAATTTTTTCTGAAATAAGTGTAGACAAGTTCAAATGGGCCTGAGGTGTTTCGTGATCAATCAACGACAATTTGGCTGCCCTACTAAGAGTCGCGTCCTTCCAATCTATCATTCTGCAATGGAAATTGGAACAGATGGGACTTGCAACTTCATGATTGGCATTTAAATTCAATATTTCCAGCTATCAAACTTGAATTATTTTCTTGTTTTTCTTATAGGGATCTGATCAGATGCTTCTCATCAGTTGAACCTTTAATTTGGCACTTCTCTCTTACATGTGTATGTGTGCATGTTGGGTGTACGTGTATATCTTTTGGCTCCTTAAATGATTCTTCATTTAACGTTTTTGGTTTAAGACATATAACTGATGTGGAGTTATATGTCATAGTTTATATAGATGAAAATTTGCTTGCAAGCCTTTTAAATATGGTTTCAAAATATATATATATATATATATATATATATATATATTTGTGACGCTTTTTTGGACTTTTGATATATATGCTGATGGCCTAACGAACAGAATCACTTGTCTTTTATAATTTTCCTCCTTTTCACTTTGAGTCACAGACAAATTAAGGATGGAAAATACAAAAAGGTGTCAGAGGAAGCATAGAAAAAATAAATTGAAATCTCTAGATTTAGATCTTGGGGACACTTCATATATAAGCTACCTTACGGCGGAGAGGCCTAAAAAAATCTTGAATAGAATAATAAAGCCAGAAAAGTGTTGGACTGGTTAGTCCAAGAACAAGCTAAGCTTGACAAATCTGAATCACAGTCCCCTAATTTTCTAAACAATCTGCAAATGAAAGTTGATCAAGTTAAGACTAAAGCATTAAAATAATAAGTATTATTGTGCCATTGGATGGATATGTATAGGTCATATTTATTTATTTAATTATTTTCCACTACGTACGTAGTAATATTAAATATTATATATATTGGTGGATATTCTGTGCGCGTCCGTGATATATGCTGCAGAATAAGATATTGTTTGTATTTAACCATACCGTTATATAATATAATTAAAAAGTTTCTCCTCTAGTACAAGGAAAATAGCTAGGAGAGTGGGGGGATAACTTTAGTAATAATACAAATAAAAAAAGGAGTATTTTGGAGGGTTTCTCTCAGAATTATATGCTGGAGGGGAATTTGTCGCATGTGAATGATGATGAGCATGCCAAAATAGTTGAACCTCTAATAGATTACAGAGATTTCTTGTAGCATTGGCTTTTGTTGAAACTTGCCACTATAACTAACCTCAGTTACACAAGCTAGCAAAGCATGACCACCCTGCTAGCTAGAATGTTAACAATTCCTAAATGGTAAAGTCTCTTTCCTTCATCTTCCTAACTAAATATGTATATAGATACTCTGTACCCACCTCTCTCTCCCTCTACCCCATCATAATATATATTCCAAATACCCTCAGCAAGTATTATTTCTCAAAGCTTCTTTTCTAGATCATCATATATCCACAAGCTTATAAGCTCTCTCTCTCTCTCTCTCTCAATTTAAAGAGCAAATTAAAGAATGGGTCTGAGAGATATAGGAGCCTCACTTCCTCCAGGGTTTCGATTCTATCCGAGCGATGAGGAGCTGGTGTGTCATTACCTGTACAAGAAGATCACCAATGAGGAAATTCTCAAGGGCACTTTGGTCGAAATTGACTTGCATACTTGCGAACCATGGCAGCTTCCAGGTACATATATATATATCGCCATCGTCCTTTATTCTTATCCGAATTCGTTTTTGTTCGTGAGAAATTTTTTTTTTCTGTGTCTGCGCGTGATCTCGATCTTGCATATTTTTTAAGAGAGGATCGCGTGCGTGCGTCACCTGAGGGAAAATGTTTGAGGTATGATCCTGCTCGTGTCATAAACCAGATAATTTAATGTTAAACTATTTAATTCAGATAAGATGGTCTCTCTCCGACCAAAGGCAGAGAGCAATTAATGAAAATTCCATAAGACCAAGACATGCGTATATATGCATGTCTGTCAAATCCGCAATTAATATGTAAGCTGACAAATTTGTTTCAGACGAACGACAGAGGGAGGGAGATCCTTTATATATATATATATATATATATACACATATACGTATATATTAATTAGTTTACTATCAGTTCTATAGTGGGCAAGGAAGTGCATGCCAGCTTCGTAATGAGTTCGTTGGCAATATATAAATCTATTCTGGTCATGGAGCTGAACTGTGTTGCGATCTCATCACCACCAACTTTATTTCACTGTTATTCTCCCTGATCGTAGTACCTTGTTTTATTTAGTATATGTTCTGGATATTCAAATATAAAGATGGCGGTGGGAAGTGGAGCCCAATTATTGAATATGGCCTCTCTCTCTCTCTCTCTCTCTAAATTATTCAAGTATGAAGGCAAATGTATTTTACTTGCATGGCCTGTTTGGATGGGAACTTCTCATGTGCAAATTTAATAGGGTCTCTATTCCATTATATTATTGCTGGTTCCACACATGCTGCAAACAGCTTTTAATTAATACACCAAACTATAAATCCCTTGCTATATTATTACACGCACATGCATCATACTCTGCCTTCTCCTCCATTTACTTTATCGTATATCTTTATAAAAGTATTGTTTCAACTTATTTACCTATTATTGGAGTGGCATAAAAAAAAAAATTATCTTCCAATAACCAGGTGTAAGATGTTTTCTGCATATAATTAAAGCTATAACAGCCTTATTAACACTAGTTAGTCTTAAGATACGTCAGCGTGTGGTTCAATATAGCACTCGATTTTCCCTTTGATCTTTCAAGCTCATTTCATACTCCTATATACACCACCGCCTTAGTTTTGGCCTTTGGGTGTGACATTTCCTTAATTAGATTCCCTAGGAGAACATATAGTGCATATTCTAAATTACCTTTCTATTGGGAATGACTCCCCATCTATGTGATATTGACTCCTTAACATTCTTATATATATAACTAGCAGTCATATAAATACACTCTAAGTTAGAAAAGTGAATATTTTTATTCACATAAAATGAAACTTGATCTTTCTTGCGTAAGTTATTAGTTCTCAAACTCATACGCAGCATACTGCAAGCTGTGTCCAAAAAAGGTAAAAATATAAAGGTTACGTAATTACACACACACATAGAGATATAGCAAACTTCTCGAACCTTTGCAGCTAACACTATAATCGCCATCACCTTTTTTTCTGAAAAAATATTGGGGGCTCGAAAACTGCGCATACACTCACTCACGGGGCTGATCATATACATAATATATTTTTCCCATGGCATATATGTTAGTATTTTCTTTTTTATTGAACTCGTTCATTTTAGAAGTACTACTATATATTTGTCTTATCGGAAAGGACAAGAGTCCAGAGTCTCAAGTACCTAACCTTAACTATACATTGCTGGTTTAAATAAATTATCCCAAGTCTGATAAATATGTTAAACTGTTCATATCTCATGTTATATATATCAACCTCGAGCAAAATTAGGTATATGTTCGCTAATATATATATATATATATATATAATATGTATATATCTTATATGCTTGTATCTTATGTGACTGACGAAACTGTGGGTTAACGTTAAACTGTTCGTACCTTATTATTTGTTATGTTTATGATGTGCTGTAAAAATCTGACTTATCGTGTGTGGGTGGGTGGTTAATTATTTCTGAAGAGGTGGCGAAGCTGAACGCAAACGAATGGTACTTCTTCAGCTTCCGTGACCGTAAATACGCCACAGGATTTCGGACGAATAGGGCAACGACATCTGGATATTGGAAAGCGACAGGGAAGGACAGGACAGTGCTGGACCCAATCACACGCGAGGTTGTAGGGATGAGGAAGACGCTGGTGTTCTACAAGAACAGAGCCCCCAATGGTATGAAAACTGGTTGGATCATGCATGAATTTCGCTTGGAGACCCCACACATGCCACCCAAGGTTTGATTCCTTCTTCTTCCCTCTGTTTTTTTTTTTTTTCAAACTCCCCTACCATTAAGCCTAACCCTACTCATTAGCTTCATTAGTGATACAATCAGTAAATTTTATTGTGCTCCCTGCTCCTCTCATAATTATATTAACGTACAGGTGTCCTCTTAATTTGATAATTAGTTTCTATACACATCAATACAGTCTTTTTTTTATTAACAGATCGATAAAACGTGTATTTTCAAAATCAATCAATATATATATACACAATTCAATTATTAGACCTCTTATTACTGTATATATATGATTTGATGATTGATTTTCTCAATGGGTTTTACATCGAATGATGTAATGACAGTCAGTAAGACTTTAATTATTTCTATTCAATCAAAGGTGAATTAAGCTTCCATGTGTCAGCTAGAGACAAGGAAGTGAAATAGATGTGAGGGTTGTCTACTTATTCCTGCGTCTCAGATTAATGTTAATGATTAGTGTGTTGGAGTAAGGATAAAGCTTGTTTAATAATTTCAAGTGTATGAAAAGCGAGTTTACGTAAATTTTTGCTAATTAATTAGGTCTAACTTGTGATGATTACACAGGAGGACTGGGTTTTGTGTAGAGTGTTTCACAAAAGCAGAACAGACAACAACAGTGACAAACTCAGCCCACTGGATATTTTTGAGACCGCACCTTCATATACTTTTCCTTCTTCGTCTCCAACCAATCAAAATCAGCCTCCTGGCTTCTCCACTTTCACCTCCATGCCACATCATGATTACCAATACCAGAACCAAACCAGTTCTCTGATGAATCTCCTTCAATTCTCTCGGGAAACAAACACCCACAACACTACAAGTACTGTGACTACTCAAACTATTCCAATGAAAGGAGATCATGTTGGATATGACGATGGGTTCTTATGGGACATGGACCTGGAAGAAAACATCATCCACCACCACCACAATGACGTGGCCTCAGCTCTGGATGGAATGAGATTCGAGGTTGATAATGATAGTATGGTCCTGTTATAAAATTGTGCCCGTGTGTATATGTCTGGTTCATATCTCGCAAATTACCAACAACAAAAAATTGTTGATTTGTTAAAAATGCACATATGTTTAGTTTGGCTTTGAGACAGAAGTCATCATCAAGGTGCTTGATTTGAACTTCGAAGATGTTTTAAGGTTGTGACATAGTGTTCAAGTGCTTAGTGTATCAGGGTGCTTTTAATTCATGTACAATCAATTTAATTTGTTCAATATATATCATTAGTATAAAAAAATGCTCACTGTTTTATCTTCATCTCTTATTTTTTAATTCACTGTCATGCATGGTATTAATATGAGATGGCAACCCAACTTGGATCCACTTAATCAATGAAGCTCCTTGTCCTAGTGATCAGGTGTATAATAGATAAGGAGGAATAAATGGGTATATATCGGAATAGTTAAACGTGATTATTAATTAGTAACGTACATGACAGAGAAGAGGCAATTGGATTGGATTGGATCATTATGTTTAATACTTTTAAGGCCAAATTATACACACACAAAAACCTTGAATTTTATGTCAGTTGCATATAACCACCGGCATTTCAAAGTTTAACTTTGAGGTTAAATTTAAGCTTTGAAATGACAGTGGTTATATGAAACCCACCTAAAGTTCAAGGGTTTTGTATAATTATTCAATCATTCTTTAATTTGATTGGGGTTAGTGATAAAGCTAAATAAGGGCATGCATGCGAGGAGGAAAAGGAATAATGAAGATGAAATGGAGTGAAGGAACATTGTGATATCTGCTATACTTTGACTTTAATGTGTGGACAGCTGCAATCCATTGGAAGTGGTAACCATGTGGAGATTACTTTTTAGACACATGAAGTATTGGAGAGTCGTCCAATTAAGACAGATTCTTTGGTTTGATTCCAGACCACTTAATTATTGATATTGTTCACTTTTTTTTGCTTTTGCCTCTCTCATGGCAATTATTTTATTCCACCAAAGAAGCTTTTCTAGTTATAGGATGGATGGCAGCTATTTCATCGCTGCTTTCAGTTTGTTGATGATCAAGAACCGTACGTACGTGGGACATCATAGGTTTTTCTGTTTAAACCGTTCAGCCGACAACTTATGAACCCTGGTTCAATTTTTCTGATATGATCTCACACACATCTTATCCATTAAGTTCTTTTAAAAATTTATTGCAGCGAAATTAAAACTCGAGACTCCATATTCAGGGCTCATCTCTTCCCAGTGCCCTGTGTGTGAGAGTGCGTTCCCCTGTTACCCCTTAATATTTTTCATATTTCGGAGGCAGTTTGGCCAAGGCATATAATATAATTGACTTTAATAAATTACTTTGACAACAGGTTTTTGAGAAGATATACCAATGAACGGTAGTAAATTGCGGCTGTTAGAAGGCAGATGGCTATGGTGGGTTTTAGTCTCCCTTTATATGCGGAGAAAAGCCAATTGTTGAATTAAATGTATTTCCTTTCTTTTAAAAGAAAAACAAAGAAAGGAAATGAAAGAAATAGGAAAGAAGGAAAAGAGTGAGAAAATGGAAAGAAAAAGTTTTCTGATTTTTTGTTGTGAGAAGGATTATTCTTCTTAAAGTTTCCTAATTTGAGGTTGTATCTTATTTAAGTGGACATGGGAATATTAGGATTTTGGCAGAGAGGACCCACTGAGACCGGATAGGATGAGGCTAGAGAGGTTGGAAAAATCTAATGTTGCAACCATGTGAAAGAAAAACTCAGCTTCATAGGTTAGGATCGATAAATTGGCATCTATGTCTCCTATGCCATTTAATTTCTATCATATATTTGTTTTTTTATTTCCTAATTGACTTTTGTGAGTGATAGGAAAGTTTAACATTGGTTGCGTCCCTCCTCCTAATAAGTGGCGCCGACTGTGGGAAAGATTAGCAGATTCTATGGTTGCCTAACCATTAAGTCACTAATTTGCTTGAGTGACGAAGACAAATAGGATTGTTTTTGTAAATGGCCAGAGGGTGTATATGATAGAAGCTTTGGTGGCTAGAGATAGTGTGAATGCTATAGACAAGCGGCGGACCCACACTGGTGCCGGTGTGGGCAAGTGCACACACTAAAATTTTTATAATATATATATTTTGAAGGAAACCTATATCATCTTACCTATATAGCCTAGTTGGTCATAAATTTACAAAGTTAATGGCCATACTGACCCATGTTCAATTCTCCAGGGTGCGTTTTCTTTCATAATTTTTTATTTAAAACAGTGAAACGCCACGCTGCACACAAAAACAGCACCAAGAGGTTTCGAACCCACTACATAAGGGTGTGCTGCACCCTAAGAGCATCTTTTCATCCTTTGGATGTTAATTTATCTTGTTTTTTATTACTTACTAAATTGACATGAAGTTGAAGTTTTCTTTTTCTTTTATTATTTATATTCTTTTGTTTTTTAATGCGTTTAAAACTTTCCTTAAAAAAAAAAAAAATCGCCCCCCGAACCCCACTACTAATTGTGCACCCACAAACCTGAAATCCTGGGTCCGCCACTGGCTATAGATATGGAGGTATCAAGTTTGCAGGATTAATCATATCAATTAAAAAAAGAAGAAGAAGAAGAAAAGGTAAATAATATACTTCCAGGTTTGAAGAATGCAGAATTATATTGGGGAAGTGTTCTCACTGCATAGTTGGTGAACAAGTTAGAGCATCTTTCACAAAGAGCTTTTCTTTAAGAAGGTCAGAGTTGCTTGAATAGATGAACCTGATATTAGTGGAAAGTTTGAAGCTTATCATGTGAATGCTAGATTGCAGTTGTCTCCACATAGTTGTAAGGGGGAAGATGTTGGGTTTTGGGTTTCCTTCCTATGCGGAGAAATGCCTAAACATGTATTTTCTATTTGTGGGTTTCCTATTTTATGAAAAGAAAAAAAAGGTAGGAAAGGAAAAAATAGGAAAGAAGGAAAAGAGGGGGATAATGAAAATAAAATAAAGTTTCTTGATTGTTCTCCGTGAGAGAATATTCTCTCAAAGTTTCATAATTTGATATTGTGTCTTGCTTATTTAAGTGAAGAGATAGCACATTAGGTTTTTAGACAAAGAGTCCCCGCCGAGGCAAGATAAGCCCGAGGCTGAAGAGGTCGGAAAAGTCTAATTTTGCAGCCATGTGAGAGAAACACAACTTCATAGGTCAATATCAATAAATTGACGTATGCACATTTGTTTCCCGTTGGATCGAGCAAAAACTTGGTTAGCAAGTTGAGAGCATACGGTTCGTCATTTTCAACAGTGCAATCGTTATTTGAAGGCCAAGTGTAAGATAGAATGTATTTGTGATCAGAGACATTTTTCCTGGTATTTTTTGTTATTTTGTTCTCTAAATGTAAGCTTGTAACTTTAGTTATTTATCTAGTTGATTGCACGTATTTATGCATTTGTTTTAGACTCTTTTGTACCCTATTCTAATCATAGTAGATCAAATTTTCATTGGTTTGGACGACCCGTGGTTTTTATCCTTATGTTGAATGGTTTTCCACATAAATAATTCCGGTATCTCTTGTACCATTTAATTTATGTCATATATTTATTTATTTGTTTCCTCATAAACTTTTATAAGAAATAGGAAAGTGTATCATTCTCTTCGTAACATGCTATTGACTATAATCGACGATGGTCAGTCAATAGCAATTGACTGTAACAACTGACAAGTGGTTAAATAATTACTCACTCCAGTCTTAATCATAAAACATAGCTAACTTTTTTAGAGAAATTAAGGAAGCTAAATAAGTTACTTAATCACATTATATGTTGTGTATCTTTAAATTATATATATTAGTTTATTAGTTAAACTAATTAGTTTTAAGAAAAAATTATAAAAAAATGTTCTAAAATAATTTAATTACTTTCTTTAATCTCTTTAAAAAATTCAACTTTATTTTATATTTAAGAATGAAGGGAGGGAGTATAATGTTTTGTTGTGAAATGTAGGGGAAACCGGACTTTTTACCCATTTTCTCTATTTATTACAGTGTTGGTTCTTTATGGAGGTCAAGAAAATCGGATCGTTAGTTCAAATGGCTGTTGTCGTGACGGGCTTTCAGCAAATTTAAGCACGATAAAGAGATGGGCCCCATTATGTGAAGCCTAAATTCCCTTATTATCTGGCGACTGAGTTAAAATATAATTATAGGAAAAAATTTGTAATGTAATTTCCACTACGAAAATATTCTTATAATTAGGACCGGAGGGAGTAATATATCTCGGCTCTAATGCCATAGAACTAAGCCTTGTTCTTTGTAGTTTGTACTAACAACGTTATAATGGACACACGCCAACAATAAAATCCATTTATTCAACTATTATTTATTTTCATGTGGGCGTGAGTTGACAACAGACAACATATATGTCAATCTAATTAACTTTTGAACCCTTCTCTAAGGTCAGAGGTGTCAATCTAAAAAACTGACTCCTTAACTGTATGGATACTCACATGGTCTGACTGTTCCCTGCTTCCGAATTTAGCCTGGTCTTCTATCACAAACACCACAATAAAAACAGTTGTTGGTTCTGTTGCTTCCTTTTGCCTTGTTTACACTTAACGGTCGTTTCTGCCTCTGTTTTGAACACAGCCATTGTTTTTGAAATTCACAATAATATCATATTAGAAATGGATTTAAAAATTCGCATGTCATTTTCTTAAGAGTTGTGTGTAGAAATCTTCTCGAACCGATCAAGTTGCAGAGTTAGTCAAGGGTAGGTGTCAACTTGGGTGTCACGCCTTCCAATGTCTTTGGTGCAGCAGTTAGTCAATAATTAGACACAGTAGTAGTAGAGGCCAGGGTCTTGAGTGACGACAACCTCATCTAATAATTGATACCAGTAGTAATATACATCCTTTGAGTTTGAAATTCATTTACAGAGGAACCCCAGCAAAGGTGAAAAAATGGAACGCGAGCGAATATAAGTACAAGTTTCAGACCCCATGAGACTGCCAAACTTTGGGACATAATAAAGCAGGTAAGGCAATTTTACTAAACAGTAATGAAGACATGATGAAAGAGTAAATATAATCACACCACAGTGCTACGGGTCTTGTATTTAAGATTGGAGGCTGAATCATATTTGTGTTCGGCATTTTTACAGGTTTTAGGCTTTCTTATGATTTTTTTCTTTTTTACATTGGAACAGGCCGAGTAGCTGCATCTTTTTCTAATACGGGCCAATGAAGCCCACATGACATATTCTTAGAGTGGGATGGCCCAATAGAGCAGACAGAATAAAATGAGATGAAAAAGAGACAAAGATGTTCAAAGGGGAGATGAGAGAGCGCGTGAACAGGGGCTCACATGGGCCGTTGGGGAGCAGTGCAGACCCCTTACCTTTTTTAGCTTCTTGTTGTTTTAAATCTCTGTTATTAGTTATTACAACTGTAATTTTTTTTATATATAAAAATTTTAGGAAAAGAGTTGGGTTCACTCACGATTCAAGAGCAAGACGAAATCTCCCTTCCTCCTGGCCATACCGACATCGGGCAGGCGAAATTGCCTATTACCCTCGTGCGTTTACCCAAGACCAAGAAATGGGGATCCTCCCCCAACATTTTGACTAACTCTAGGATCGAACCCGCCTTTAGTGAGAGTATCCAACCCCTTAACCAAGTGAGCAGGTTCTTACAACTGTAATTAAATTAAGTAAATGAACACAAGTCAGTTTTTTTTTTTTTTCGCTCGATAAGACAAGTCAGTTCATGGTATGGACATATAAATAAAGATAAGGACATAGGGCGGATTTTTCATATCACAAAGTGTAGTTGGGCAAATAAATGAAGGCAATTGGATATGGAGGAACACAGCAGAGTCATGTGACCATAAGCTGCACCGTCTGTGCGCGTGCGTTTCTTTATGGTCCCTGTCGTTTTCGCCTCTCCATTTACTAAATGACGTCCCCCTCCCTAACTTTCCCTCCTATTTATATCCATCGTACCCTTTTCATTCTTCAATATACGACACTCGTCACAATTGATGATTCCCAATACTGACACAGTTGCCAGTGTCTGTACTGTACCTGCCGCTTTGCCCAACTCATCCACCCAACTGGTTCCTTCCCTATTGTTACCGTACAACGAATTATAACAAAGTAATGGGCCAACACAATTTAAGTAAACTTACATGGCAAGGTTATTTGGAATTACAGTTTTGTACATGATTTGGACGTATTTGCTAACTAACGTGCTTTGGACACCCAAATCCGATATGGGTCTATATGGTATTGAACATTGGGGATGTTGGTGCCTCCTACAGATACTGCAACAAAATATCCATCAGACTGCAATATAAACTCTGGCCAGTCTTCCAATGGGGTCGAAAATATTAAATTGGGCCATCCTACATATGAATACCACATTCTGGGCCCAGATAGAGACGATCTTAAACAATGGTATATGAGGTATCGATCCCTTGGACAATGGTTGATAATCAAGCACACCGAGCGATGAAATTAAATAGCTAGCTAGCTTGAGATCGGAATATCAAGTTCGCAGTATTCATTTAGCAATATGGATTTAAAAGAGAGTTTATGAACAAGCAGATCATAAGAAACATAAATGCCTATTTATTTTGATTTTAAGAAGTGTCGTTACAATTTATGAACTAAGTATATGACAGAAATTACATCTGGAGACTTGTGAGAAAAGGCTTCTAAAACCTCACGGTCATGGTTGTTTCCCAAGCTGACACCAAATTTAAATTGTCTGTACAGAAGGATCACTGTTTCTTTTATCACGAGCATTCTGTAGATCAACTGGGATATGATATTGATGCGCACATGAAGGCTCCGTGTTAAAAAAAACAACTGAATTTCATCATAACTTTTAAGTGGAATGGATCAATTAATTCAGAATGGTAGACAAGACAGGTCTTCTACTGTTATAATCCCGAGCCACAAAAAGACAAAAAACTTAGAGTGAAGTTCCTACTTCCTACCAAACATGAAATCGTCGTTCCTGAATGCAATAACTACACATAGAAAGCAGATCTTAATTTATAGCGAAGTTGCTGAAGTGATAGCCCAAATGAGTGGCCGTCACTGTTATTTGGGGGAAAAATCGCCCACTTGAGAACACAACTGTACTCGCTCACAATTATAAACCACCAAACCTATCTTTCAATATCTCTTATCCATGATCCATCGTTTTAGTTCGCGGTCATTTCATAAATTTTTCTCTAAATATAGTACATTTCTTAAATGACGTGACGATGTGAAACAGGCATGCATGCCTTAGACTTAGAGTCCTAGACCATGTGTGGCGACTTTGCTGAGGGAAAGAGTTATCTTGAGTTCAGACTTGAGAGATGATTAAGTAAATAAATAAATAAAAAGGAAAAAAGAGGAGAGGAGAGGAGATTGTAGTGGTGCAATAATTGAGGAGAAATGTGGAGTTGGATCAGTGAAGCACTGTAGAGAACGTGGGGGAGGGTACAGAGTTCAGGGGCCCAGTGGAGGGACCTTTCCTTTGCTTCTGAAAATGGCAGGCACTAGCCCTAATCACACACTTATGGGGAACCCAAACCTTTCTGCAGCTTTTGCATTCCCTGCGACGACGTCGTCGCATTCCACAGTCACAGAGAGAGAGAGAGTAGAAACTAGAAAGTGCTGAGCCAGCTAGCCAAGAACCCAAATAAATGGCTTCTTGCTTGTCTCGCTCGATGGAGTAACTACTAAACGGTCACACAAGTGAGATTGATCGGTCCTTGGAGTTAGGACTGTTACGTTGCCTCTCTAGCACAAAGTCTCTGCTCAAAATATGCACTTCTAGTCGATGCTACTGTATCATCCATCAGTTAGCTCAGCTGTGAGACCCTTCTGCTATCTAAATAAAATTCAATCCATTGTTCTTTTACCGTACTTCCAAATTTATGTCAAACAATAATAGTACGCCATAAAAGGATCCAACTATAAGGTCTGAATATTTTATACGACCAGCTGAAACTTGAAAGGGACTGTGAACCAATCGTCCCACCATGGATGTTTGGATCTTTTTTTTTGCTCAAGAGGATGTTTGGATTTAGCTTGTGGGATTTTTAAGATTTACGAAGTAAAATTGGTTTTTGGAGAATAGTTTTTAAATAAAAATGATAGTGTTTGAATATTGTTATCGGAATAACTTTTTCATAGTCAAATTTACCAAAAAAGATATTAACTTTTTATATAAATTGTATATAAAGGATAAAGTTGTATTTGAAATATTATAGAGAAAATCTTTTTGGCGCTTTTTGGTGTAAAAATCCCAAAAAAGAACCTCAAAACTCGATAAAACCCGAAAAGCGCCTAAGGTCTTTTCAAATATTTTTAATCTTAAGGGAGTTGTTAATCTTACGATATAGTTGTAACGAGATCTGATATAGTTGTTAATGAAATTTGATTTAGTTGTTAAAAAATTGTTGTTAATGTGGCTGATATAGTTGTTAACTAACAACTATATCAGACAAATTAACAACTCGCGTAAGATTCTGAAAATACCTGAGGGCATTTTCAGGTATTTTCAGATTTTGAGGATCTTTTTTAAAATTTTTACACCAAAAAAGGCCCTCAAAAGGATTTCCCCAATATTATAAACATTATATTTCATAATAAATACCAAAAATCATATAAATTTATGTATAAAATTAAAATACTTAAGGGTACTAACTGTTAAGGGTACTAACTGTAACGACAATAATGTAAAAATAGATATAATAATTCATAATTTTTATTTGGGCGGAGAGAATAATTAGAAAAAGAAAGTGCAAGAGCAGGCTCGTTCCTGTTTTGTAATAATTGAAGAGGCAGTTTGGGGTATTAATTAACCCTACCCTATCTTGCCCATCGCATTTATGATAGGGATTTTGACCAAAGTTGCCTTAGAGATATATATATATATATATATTCCTCATAAATGATCCGAACGGAAGATTTGAACCTCTTCTTCCTTCGTACGAGTGCATTACAAAATTTCTATACTAACTAGCCTATATTTTAGTATTTTAACAAATAATTTGAACCTCTTTCACTGTACGTGTGTTCATTATTATTACCTTTTGTGAGATGGAGGGCTTGTGTGTAGCTTTGGCGAATCCTAGGTCTCAATGATATAAAGGGCCATGATTTTCTTCCATTATCAACAGCTAACAAAAGGAGTTGGAGGGTATTACACAGTTACTGCAGTTACTGAGTGTTAATGGATCCTGTCATTTCCAAAAGATTTGTTAGATTGAGTTTTTCATGTGCTGTGCCTGTTTCAAAACATAGGTCCCCACTTTCAACTCTGTCGGCCTGCCCTACCAATTATTTTCCCCAATTTAATAAAATAGAAATTATGGCTTTATTTGATTAGACAGTGATACAAATGAAGCGCACTGGCCCGTTTGGATCAAATAATTGGTCGCAAATGAAAAATATTTTACAACAAGGATATTTTCGTAGGAAAATAATAGATTACAAAATTTAAAAATAAATTTTGAAAATTGAAATGCCTATATTACCCCTTACCCTAATAGAACAAAAAATCACTTCCTCCTCCTGCCCTCTTCAGCCATCAACTTGTCAACGTACACCACCGATCAACATTCAATAAAATAAAACGTCGCACCCTTCGGCTTCTTCCTCCCTCCGCCGCCGATCAACATTCGTTTGCCACCTCTTCCTTCGATCTTTACCCCCCCCCGCCTTAAAACGCTCCTCAGATCGACCAATTTCATATCGACACCCACACAAATCCACGGTACTGAATTCCTAAATCCATCGTTGCAGTTGCTGAAATGGCAGAAACGAACAAGGGCGGAGAACCTTGTCTCCACATATCTACTTCCATCGTTGTCGTTGCCATTGTCGTTGTTGAAATGGTGGAAACGAACAAGGGTGGAGGATCTTACCGTTGTCTCCACAGATCTGCTTCCAAAGTTTTTGTTATCATTGCCCCTAGCTTGGTCCGATGGCGTCATTTTACAAGGAGATGGTTTCTGGTGAAGGGTTATTTAGTCATTAGCCACGAAAGAAAATCGGATACCACCTATGATCGAAGGAACCGATTTTCACACATTTAAACAAAAATCTTCAGCAGCTAGAAAATGATTTCTAGTGAAAAGGTGTAACCAAACTACGACTACCAGTAAAAAATTGAGATTTGCCTTTTCCTTCCCCTAATTTTCGCTAATCCAAACGGGTTCTAATCAATCATTTCAGAGTATGAGTACGGAAAAATTCATTAGACTTTATGACGTTTTGAGAGGAAAAAGAAAATAGGGGCACATAGTGGTATTGATCTTCACAACAAATTTAGAATTCCCCTAAAATATTTATATCGCATGTTTGCATGTTTTTCTAAAAAGGGTTTTATTATTATTTTAAGCCTTCCGATCGTTAGTCCTGAATTATACATATATTTTTCAAATATGATTTTTATATGTGATGTGTGTCAATACTCGATTGTATGCAGATCAAGTGGGTTTTTCAAGCAAGAATCTTTCTGGGTAATCATTCGATGCATGAAACTTATTAAATGAATAAACCACCAAAAAAAAAAAAATTGTTGTCAACGGTGAACCATATAGAAGTTACTGATTAATTAGTTAGGTTTTGAGAAATAATGCGGTGACTTTCAAAAGCTCACATGCGAACAAATACTATTAAGGCCGTGATTGATTTTATATTAAGAATTACTAGAATTAGACCATGATTTGGCGGTGGAAAGCAATTGTATTCCCCCCTCACTAAAAATCTAAACCACTTATAGCGGATCATCGATGATGAATAATAGGTGTAATTGCATGGTAATTCTTCTGTTTTTTAATATAAGACATATATTATCTAATTTGATTAAATTAAAGAAGTTAGTTAATATGACTTATATTTTTTAAAACACTTTAGTTATTTTTCTTAATTCCCTCATTTTTTTTCTCCTCCTTGATATATTAAGAATGATCAATGAGGTTAAATTAGAAAAACATTAGTAAAAATAAAAATTATGTCTTATATTTATGATTAATATTAACTCCCAAAATATATCACATATTAATGATATAAAGGGTTAAGTAGTTTTTGTTTCTTAACCGTTATTATTTTATTTAAGTTTTAAACAGACAGATATACAATTATTCAGTTTTCTTTATGACCATCGTCTTCCGCTGTATGCAGTGCCATATCTTTCTTCCGATCACGAACTGCCCTATAATTCACACAAGCCCCTCCTGCTATGTAAAGTCAAATCTAACAAAATCAAAACTCCAAAAGCTGTGTGGCTATATTTGGCTCCACTCACTTTACGTTTCTAATTCATATTGTGTCATAAACTAAAGCAGAACTATGACACGCAAGACACACACACACATATTTATTGACACTTAAACGGAACGCAATCATCTTTAGATCTCTCATAATACAACGTACTTGCACAAAATGAAGCAAACTAAACAATTAATTAATTATTAGACATGTGTATAATAAATAAATTAAAGCTGTACGTCAGGGGAATACACCCTTAAAGCATCAAAACGGATAGGAAAAATCTATATACATGGCTCTTGCATGCACATATTCGACACAAGAAGGGAAAGCCGAGAAAAAGAAATACAAACACCAGCTGATCATTAGATTTCATGATGAAAAATTTGAGTCACTTTAAAAAATAAAAGCATTTTCGCTCGAGGTACTTAAATTACGGAGAAAGCAACAAGTGAATTTAAGCCTAAAAGTCTCTGATAAATTAACAAAGTATTCGATCCATCTAACAGCACCATCAGTTTATATATGTTGATTGATAAGTTAAATTGTATGCTTCATATTCTATATAAAGGGAGCTTTCTAAACCGACGCTACTAAAAAAAAAACTGCTTAAACTCTAAACCAATAAAATATACCTCAAGGGTTGGGGGCAGGAATATATTCCCGATGTCTTAAAGTGGTAGTCTCAATACCCTCCATTAGAATGTCTTGAAAAGAGAAAATAAGATTGTTCGTCAACCTCTCAGGCGCCTATCATGCGTCTTGTAGGGTATTTTCCTCTGAACAACTAGGGGCATAACATTGACGCCTCTTCATGAATATAATAGAGGAACTAATTGCCCAAAAAATTCTTCCTTTTTCAGCCAAAATGATCACACAAGTCCCATTGGGGGGATGAACCTTCCCTTTTCAGCCAAAATATATCCAATCGCTAACAGTCTTGTCGCCCTAATTGGTTAAGAAAACTTCATATCATCGCTTCATACTCAGCGCCTGTCTCCATACTTTCTCTAGTCTGATAACTTCATATTTCCTTTTGTTTAGGCGCTCTCATACTTATTAAGACCAGTTTTTTTAATTTACTTTACGTGTTAAGGTGAAAAAACCAATGAAAATTATAAAAGGGCAGAAAAATGCACAAAGCTTTTAATAAGTGAAATCTTGGAGGAATAATGTATGCAGCATTACTCCCGTATATAAGGAAAGAAATTGTTTTTAAGATTTGAATCCGTAACCTCCAAGTCACACAACATCAACCTTATATCTCATGTATAATATTTCTCTCAAATTAAAGGCTGAAGGAAATTATCACTGGATCTTATCATTCACCATGAGACAATCCTCAGATAGAAGAAGGAAATTAATGTGATGAATATATATATATATATGCGCTAGATATGCTCATTCAAGAAAACAAAAATTGCATTTTGGAAATTGCTCTTCCTAAATAGATGACATTAATTAGGACCATAACCGTTTAAGTGGTAGGTTGAAGATTAATTACATCAAGTCCTTGCCATTATTATTTTCGGTTTCTTCCAGCAATGAAATGACAGCACGACTGCTAAAAAAAACGTCATCCCAATCAAAAGCGATCGAAGTTAACAACAGCAGCCACCGGCAGCTCGTGTTGATTTTGATAAGCCAAAAAACTTCTCAGTTCTGAAACAAATCATGTTATCATCAAGCTTGAGAATTCTATCATCATCATTTCTCCTTATATACATATATTAATATATTTGGAGGGGGACAGGGTGGCAAGTAAAAGAGAAACTGAAACTGGAGGAGACAATCGAGGTAGGAAAAAAGAACCAGTTGGACAAGATCGATATGCGTGAAAAACTGAACATCAATCGAAAAACAAAATATGCAAAAAATATAGATATAACGAGACATGAACGATTGATTAATGAAATTGGTTGCAAAGCACAAAAATGGTAAAAAAAAAAATTGACGTGTGAAGACGCAGAAATGTTAATCTCCAGCATGTCCAAGATTGACAAAGAGATGATGATATTGAAGTACAGAGAATTATAAATGAATAATAAGGGCACATATTCTTTCTGTTGGTAGCTAGTAAGCATGATGATACGAAGGCCAAGCTAGCTCCATGCACATTAATTCACTCTCTGAGACTCTCAATATACCAATTTGAGTACCCCCAAATAACACACAAATTAAACTAGCAGTCTACTAGCACTGTTTGCCTCAAAAGCAGATTCATGATATCTTTTTTTGTTCAGGGAGATTCATGATATCACAGATTATCTTTAACCCTTTTGCTTCTGCCAGAGGAAACATCATACAAAGACAAACAGTGTCCATGCCCAGAGATAGAGAGAGAGAGAGAGAGAGAGAGATGGAATTAAGAGAAAGAGGGCAGAGTAGTACTGGAGGGTTATTGAATTAAACAAATTAATTGATTACTGATGATGAGTTGCACCTGGAGGTGGAAACATAGAGGATTGCTGCTGCTGGTGCTGCTGTTGTTGTTGTGGAAGACGCTTTCGCTTCTTCTTTTCATAGCTAATACCTCTTGCTTTGGACTGCAGATCCCGAACCTCACGCAGGTACAGCCTCACGGCTCGAGCTCCGAACGGGTTAGCTTCAGGCTTCCCTCCGTTCTCTTCGAACGCCGCTCGCAGCCGACCGATGAGCGCATCCAGGCTACCCCAAGCTTGCCGGAGTGGGCACGGACATGGTGCCGGAGGGTTCGGGTGCCCGTAAAATGGACACATCAGTATGTGCACTTTGGTCTTGCCAAATTGGTCCAGGTATCTAAATTAATATATAGATACACACAATTTTACCATGATATCCAAAAGAAAGCTTGTATTCAAGAGATGGTACTTATTATTATAGCGTATGTATGTACACATTCAAAAGGTTATAGCTACCTTAGAAATTCAAGTACGTGTGCCCCGCTACATCTGGAGAGGGAGAGGGGGGGGCGGTGGTTGTTGAGGTACTGGCCGAAGGTATTCCAGTCGCGGCGCTTTTGGTTCTCGTAGCGGCTGCTGCTGCTGGCGGTAGTGGTGGAAGAGGAGGTGGCGGCGCCGGCGGTGGGCGCGGCGATGGTGATGGGGAGTTTGTTATCGGAGTGATGACAGGAAGTGTCCATAAATTGTTGGAGGGAGTCCATAGGAAACTTGAGGGTTTGGGTTCGGAGATCGAAGGTGGTGGCGGTGGGGGGATCGCCTTCTCTCTTTGCTTCAATGAAGTTCATCTATCCCACTTGTTAGCTCAAGCTTCTCGTTAGGTTTAATTTCCTGAGTACAGCGACCACACACTCACTATCTCCAGATCGAGGGAGAAAGAGTGTGGGAATTGCAAGTTAGTATTATTTTGGTCTCACAATAACATTGAATATATCGGTATTTGCTACGCTAGCGATGCCATAACCTCGTAATTTGAGAAGATGATACATACAGAGAGAGAGAGACCCACACAAACACACACTTTCAGGAATTACCGTTAATGAATCGACAACCTTGGGATGAAAAAGAGAAAAGAAACCTGTGAAGAAAATAATAAAGGGAGATGGGTAATTGATTACATACAGTTTCTTGAAGAAAAATGGAGAGAGAAGGATGTTGATGAGTTATGATCGATGTGGGAGGAGCCGAAGAAAATTATTAAGGATGGTAGAGTGATGAGACTGATGGGATGAGGGTGAGTGGACTGCTCCTCTTTTATGCATCTCTTTGATGCATGACGAGGAAGCTAAGCTCCTGATGAGTGTGGTTCTTTTGGTAGCTTTGATTTCTGAGATCGCCAATGGATTTGATTTTTTCCTTAAAAAGGTGCAACAGACCCTCCACTCTCACTCCTCACTCCTCCCTTCTTCCCCTCTTTTACTCTTCCTTCTCCTCCTCTTAGAGAGAGAAACAGCGAAGCCTTATTAGGGCTTTTGTGCCAAGGCGTCCCCCACACCACACAAGGAATTATTTCTTCTTTTATTCTATTTTTTTTTTTATATAAAAAAAGAATATTTTACTCTATTTGGTTGGAAGATAGAAACAAGTGTTTGATTTTAAAGAGATACAGTGTCATGTTTTTTTTTTTTTTTTTTTCCAGAAACACACACATATATTTATGCGAATATTTAGCATTTCCCGACAAGAATAAAGGTGCGAGGGTAAAATTAAGGGAGTAACATGATTCTGCTTCTTGACCATGTAGTATTGAATGACAGTTCCTTTCTCACGGTCCAGAATGTCCATGTTCATCATTGACCCCCCCCCCTTTTTTTTTTTACTTTTCTCCTTTAATGAAATGATCTTACTTTAATTTCTCACGCACCAAAAATAATAATCAACACTAAATGCCCCTGCATATTTCTTTTTAATTATTAAATTTAACTACCGTTTTTAAGTTTGGGTCAATTAATACTTTCAACAAAAATATATTTTTCTGGTCTTTATTATAAGGCACTAACTAACTTTTCTCACAAACCAATAAAAGTAGTTAAAGTCAATAAAGTTGTCCTATAATCTAAATAATTTCTAATATTACCCCTACTAATTGCACTAAACTCTAATATCATATTAATTATTACCCTCACCTACTACCTTTCTTAATTATGGGCAGACATAGAAAAAAATAACTTATGCTCATTGGAAGTTTATAAAAAAAACCAAATAAACTTACTAATTGATGTTTTATAATAAAGATCAGTGGAATGACAAACCATTAACAAGTAAATTCGGCATCACACAGCACTTTGTTATCACGTAATTTCCCAAATCACTTTACGTGTTAGTACATATTTTTTGTTATTGACTCGAGTGTAAGTAAATTACTATAAAAGGACGACATCATTTTCAAAATTTAACATTGAAGGAAACAAACATTTTCAAAGAAAACTCCAGCCTGATACATTCAGAGGGGGGTAATAAAATGTGTCTGGGGAAAAAACCGAAGAGCTCGCCTGACTTTCGCTATCAGCGCGTGCTTACGCAATTAATATAGGCACGTAATTTCTTTTCCGGTAAGGAACGATATTAGCACATAAATAAATTTTTAATCAGTCTCGTGTAATGCAACATGTGTGTGTGTTTGTAGTGATATCAATTAATGAGATGACTTTTACTGCTTATACATGAGATCTCTGAGTGTTAAAAGATTTCTGAACATATAAAGCATTTTTAAAAGTTACTTCCAACTAAAATTAAATATATACTCAAATATGATATAATCATATAAAAATAGGGTTAAGATGTAAATTTACTTCAAATTTATAACTGTTAAAATGGAGTAATGTTATTCCTTAGCTTGAAAAAGTTAGCGATCAACATCAATTTTTTAATAATCAACGTTAATTTTTTAACGGTATAATGTAACATTGTTACATCTTGAAACTTTTAGAGTTTTAAGCTTGAGAAAATTTTTGGGGCAATATTACTTCTTAATAAAAACTTTTATAGCAAATTTACTGACTCTATAAAAATATTACTATATATAAGGTTTATAGTGGAGGTGGTGTGTGTGAAAAAAATCTGTTGAAACTTGAAACAATTTAAATGTCTGTTCGAGTTAGCGTTTAAGAAGTATGTTTACTACGTAAATCAAAATAAAACTCATCTCATATACTTAATTCATAAACTATAAATCACGTTGGAAAAATAGTTTATACTACTAATATAAACATAGAGTGATAGACTGAAATGGCGCCAGAACATGAGGTTAAGTCATATGGGAGTGAGATGTGTGCATATATAATTGTACTACGTGGAAGGGGAAGAGCGGAGGAGAGAGATTGACAAGATGGATTAAGGGGCAGTGCGTGAACCCAAGTGGAGAAGGTTTAAATAATTGAATTCCAGCGAAGGAAATTCTTGTCGCTGATTAGTTTTTAATTATTGTGGCCTTGTCTCCCACAATTATATCTCGTACGGCCATCCTCTCATCCTTTGATGAATATAATCAAAATTAATTTCCAACAAGGGATCGCATCTTTGAGATTTGGTTATTTTTTGGTCAATTAACTACCCCCTGGTCCCATCCCAAAGGAGTCCGTCCACATAAATATAAAATATTTCCACTCAGGGACATCTCATTTTTCGTGCTTCTTAAATATATATATCTTGTCCGAGCTCGCAAGGCAACTGGCCAACGCTGGACCGTTCTAGCTATAGCATAGAATCTAACTCAGACAACCCCTTCTGAGCTATCACTCAAAGCCAGTGCGATTGCATATTTCATAAATCATAATCCATTAGGTTTCAATTTCATTCCGTAAAGATAAAGTGCATATACATAATTCACCCAGTATAGACAGACGCAGAGGTGTTTTCGCGCCCCACTCTATACACTACCATATGCAACAAGGTGTATGCTTGTGATGAAAAAATAATAAATAATAAATATTTGTTAATCAATAAATTAAAGGGTAAAAGTATGATTGAAAATAAATTATTTTTGTAAAAGATTTAATTACTATAACATAATGAATGTATTTATACCATATCTTTGCATTTTAATTTGCGCGCACAAGTGTTGGATTTATTTTTTTTTCCAGCGAATGAAGGTTGAAGAATGGGAAATAACATTCTTAACAGAATTTGAACCCAAATGTTGGAAGGAGATGAGTCATATGGGTGGGGCCAAGTATTGTTTGGTTGTGAAGAGTCCGAAAGGGCCATCAAATCAGTGCGTAGACCTAGGCATGCAGTGAAGGCCCTCTCACATCTATGCATTTGTGTGCCCAACACAGGCACGAACACACACAGGCTAGTTTTTTACTTTTTTTTTCTTTTTAAGATATTGGGTAAAGGTGTAAAGAGGGCTAAGTGGCAATTTTATCTTGGAAGTATACCCTATGTTAATTTTTGTCTAAAAAGTTTTTTTTTGTTAAAGTTTGTGTTTGGAGGCGAATTTTTTCGCTCTCCGTTAACAACCATAACAAGATCAACATACTTCCGCGCAAAAAATGCTACTTAACTCTTTTTTATATTTAATATTTAATTTTACAATAATGACTCGTTAATGAAAATGCAACCCTTTTTAAAAAATATAGGCCTCCTTAACAAGACACAGACCAAACTCGTGCTTAAAAAAATGGCTCTAACAGCCATGCGCAGCTAAAGCCACTTTGTTCTTACGAATGCACCTGGCTTTGTTAAGGATAAGCGCAGGATGGTCTGCAGTCGTTTCCACCCTTATATATTATATAAATAAGAATTAAAAATATATGTTATTATAAATAGCAGTTTTAACATTTTTTTGGGTTAAGAAGCAATTGTGCTCCGGAAGTTTTTTTTTGAACCAATTTTGCTCCTTCGTTAACAACCCTAACGGTTAGTTGATCGTTAGGGTTGTTAACGAAACATCGTCTTCCAAAAAAACTTTCTGTGCAGAATTGAATCCAAAAACAAAATTGCTCTTGGGGATGTACTTCTAAGGCAAAAATGCTACTTAACCCGGTGTAAAAATACACATGTGCTTTGTCTTTAGGAGCGTTCAACACCAAATAATTTTTTTTATATACAAAAAGGCACATGTGGTTATAAAATAGGTATAAAAGTCACAACACCATTAAAATCTTGCTTAACGGTGTTAATTCGGTGGGGCCCACACTATAATTCTGAAAATACCAAAATGCCCTCTAAAATCACCCTCCAAACCATGATTCTCCAGACCTGGAGAAAACAGAGAGCCACCTTCGCTCTGAACCAGACCTTCATCCTTCTATCACCGTCCCTTCTTGGTCGCCGGCGACCATCCTTGCATCACCGTCGCCAACGAATTTCGCCTATTCTATTACCTATGCAAGCTCGAAACTATGAAGACGAGATATATAGACATCATCCAAATTACCTCCAAAAACGCATTGATCGTCTTCTCTGTCCGCTCCACTTCCACCCACCACCATTTGACGGCATACATAATCCACCCACCATCACCCTTACTTCAAGTTCGTCTGTGTTGCTGCGATGATGGCAGAATCGTTGGAGATGCTCGGTAGGATCTAGCCTTGGCGTGTTCGTTTCGCATCTCCGATCCTGACTGTGCTCCATCCATCGGAACTCGGTCACTACCACTTTCTCTATTTTCCTGCTTATATAATCTTGATTGAACTCTCCTCCCTTTTTCTCGATCTTACCTCTACAATCAAACTCTCAAAGGTATTTTCTCAAATCCAATTCATTTGCCATGTTTCTGTTCTGATTTCAGTTTCTAATAAACCTGTCACTTGTGTGGGTACAAATTGGGAAGAGTTTTTTTTTTTTTTTTTTTTTTTTAGATTTGGGGTATTTTGGTACTTTCAAATTTAAATAAAGCGGATGTTATCTTCTTCTAATGGTGCTGTGACTTTTGCACCTATTTTATAACTACATGTGTATTTTTTCACTTAAAAAAACACTTGGTGTTAGACGCTCTTGAAGACAAAACACATGTATATTTTTCCACTTTACCCCAATATACTCCATCATGTTCATTACCCAAGGTATTTTAACTAATTAAGGAAAAACCAGAAGTGATAGTTGGATATGTCATAAATTGAATATTGTTTCCATCATTACCTTTGTGTTGGAAATCTAACGTGTGAGCAATATAGAGATGAGAGTTTTTTTTTTTTTTTGCTCGGAAGATGAGAGTTGATTATATGAACAAAATAGTAAAGTTTTAATTATCTGACATATATTTTCAACTCAGTTATTCTTCTATAACCGTTTATATTGTGAACTAGAGGGAGTAATTATTTCTTTCCATTTGCACGTGTTTTTGGACATGACACTACTTCCTCCTTCCAATAAGTATGAGTTCTAATATGTGTTAAAGAACATTTTTATCTTGGAAGTTTTGGCAATCCGATCATGGATACCTTGAAGTTGCAAAATCATAACAATGTGGCTTTTTATTAACATAATCAATCAATCAACTGTTAGTTGATTATTTTATGTTAAGGTGCCTCAGCCTCTGGCTCATAAGATATTTTGTCACTTGTTATTCCCATATCATAAAAAATAAAATTGTGAAATACCAAACATGCCCTTAACTTACAAGGGTCTCATTAGTCCCCAACGCATTCTGCAGAATTCCAGGAGAGGGCATCGAGAAGCCTAGCAACATTCTATACTTCTCTCTTACATGCTTTTTAGGTGCTTGTCTCTCTAATTAAAGGGAGAACATATTTTTTTTAATATATATTTTATTTATCTAGGTTAAATTATATGGTACATCCCGAATTTTTTTTTTCAGATCCAATATCTCAAATTAATTAATTTTTAGTCCGTATTCAGAAATATTTTCCTATAATACCAAAAGTATCATGAAAATCAATTAATATGAGATCTTGAATGTAAAAAAAAAAATCGTGATACAACATATAATTTAATCCAAATAAATAAAATATATATATATATATATATATTTAAAATGCTTTCAACCTTTTTATTAGAGGGACAAGGACCTAAGAAACATATAATGTGAATTAGCGATATGAACCACCAACAATTCCAAAAGCCATAGAGTGAAAATCAAAACTAAATCTACCCAAAAATTTAGCGGTTAGCTTGAAGGATCGAAAAAGCCCACCTCTCACTGTTTTCCCCGTCTTTGTTAGATTTGGAATACGATTTCGGTCAGAACGACGACGACGAAGGAAGCGATGGCAACGGACTTGGTCAGCCACCACACATTTTGGTTATATCATTCTTGTTATGACTTAGATTTATGGGTTCTTGGTGTCCGTGAGTGTAGATTTCTGGTTATTCAATGTCATATTGTCTGCAATTTTGGGGAGAGAGGAAATACAGTTTCTAAAGATGATGATCTACATGGTTGATGAGCCCTTAGTCAACCAACGGTTGACTGTTTGATTCTATAAATGAAGGGTGATATTACTATGATTTTGCAACTTCCGAAGCCACATTTTTTTTTTTTTTTTTGGTGTCCAGTGCTCATTAGCAAAAATTTTGATGGCAAAAATGTCTTTTAACCCATTCTAATATTGAAAAGACATAGAAAACGAAGAGGAGGAAGCATTTTGTAAGGAAGCTTAGAAAATAAATGGGGAGCAAGATCAATTGGTGAATATAATGGAGTACGGCGCACATATGGGGGATTAAGAAGGCTATTAGGAGCCCTAATCCTTTATTAACCACCTTGCTTCGAGTTTGCGTCCTTTAAAATATGTTACACTCAATTTTATACCAGTTGCAGTGCTCAATATAATAATAAGCACCAAGAACTAATCATCAACATAGTTGTTCATATCTGATTTGGATGAATTAGATTGAATTTTTTAACTCTTTGTTTTTTGTGTGCAAAAAGGTATCTTAATGTGTACAAATTCTAATATAAAGATAATATCTTAACTGTTAGTTTTTTCAAAAATAGTTTTTTATTTAAAAATCATCATTTGAAAATATTAAAATTGCATAATTTGATTTTTATATATATATATATATATAAAAATTTTAGGAAAGGGTTGGGCCACCCCTAATTTAAGGGTAGGACAAATTCTCCCTTCCTCCTCGGTGATATTAATATTGGGCGGAAAAAGTTTGCCTATTATCCTCAGTGTTTATCTGTTCTCAAGAAATGGTGAGGATGTTTTTAAAGTCTTGACCAATATTTGAATGATGTATATCTTATTTCATTGTTTAGTTTTTATTAGTTATCATTGCGATAAGCACTGAAACTAATTTTTTTATTTATTGGTCTGCAAGTTTGAAAGGTGTTTGACCCCCACCCCAAAAGTTTTTTTTAGTCACCAATACACCCCCAAGTAGGGTGTTTGGTCCATCGAGGTTTAATTTGTAGGTGTTGAATGGATAAGAGAGTTTTGGAATTTGTGGCTGCCCTTGGTGGCAGCACCCATTCCTCCACATGATATAGAGCCTTAAAAGTAAAGCATCATTCTTAAATACCTTTCACACTATCTTCCTTGCAAAAGTTCTTTTGCCATTCAACCGCACTGCACAGCACACTATAGAAGCCAATGAAGCAAAAAAACTCTTCTTGATCTCTCCCAAGTGATTACGTGGATTATATTCCTTAATTAATCTTGGAAAACTGTTATACTCTACTTTTTCTGTTCTGTCAAAAATTCATTTTGCTATTTGACCGTGACGCAAGTTGTATAACTTAATTCACGTGTACAATGAATACGGATTGTATTATTTTTATACTCATATGAAAATCTAAGTTTGAATATTTATTATCTGTAAAGGAAGTGCAGTAGCTAGGAGCAGGCTTTATACTTTTTGAGCGAGTGAACAAAACAAAACAAGATGTGACGCTGAGGCGCGAGCAGCAGTGACCATACATATATATACGTACTCGTATTTGACGTGAGGCATGCAACAGTGGGCCACGACTCTAGGGCAGTGTTCCAAGTTCCCTAACTGGTTCCTCCTCAACTCCCACTCTGCCAACATCATCCTCAAATCAACTCAATTTACAGTTCTGGAGGACAAGTCCCTGAAATAGAACTCTTTCCACAATTTCTTTCCTACTCTCTATAGAGTGCCTGCCAAAAAAAAAAAAAAAAAAAATCTCTCAGGCCAATCTCGGTAAAAAGCCCCGTCAAAAGATTAAATCAGCAAACATAAGCCCGATATTAATTATTGTAAATAAAGCAATCTGGTTACCAAAAACCTTTTAGGCAAGTGGGTAGTATGAATTAATACTCCTCTATTGGTGGGAGGTGAGATATATAAGAGAAGTTTTATCTCATATAAAATGATTTTTGAAACTATGTTTTGTGTTTCCCAATGCACTATGTCTTTCAAGGTTATGCAATGTTCACCACAATAATCTATATATATCTACATGTATAGTTGTGATTCAAAATCTATAGAGATCACATCACATTATTTATAAAATACAAACAATGCGTACGATTTCTCATAGACCTGAGGAGTCAAAATTCAAAACAGTGGCAAGTTGCTTATAAGGAATCTTGGGCCTTTTCTTCCTTACGACTGGGGTCTACCAGGCCTTTCAAAAATATCTGAAATGTTTTTTTTTTTTTTTGTCTTGGCATGAAAAATCTGATACCGACGAAAATGTAAGAGTTTGTTTTTCGGCATTACAATAAAATGCCAAAAAAAGATTTAATTGCCTAAATGTCCAATAACAATTGATAAGTACCATCTAGTGATAAGTGTCAATAGTCAATACAAAAAATGATAGTGCTCGGGTGCAAATTACACTATAAACTATGTGCTATAGAGACGTAGTAACAGGTTTATACCCTTTAATTGCATTAGAAATTTTTGGTATAAATACTAATCCCACTTTTTTTGTTAGCAAGTCACTAAAAAATCAGCCCTCAAATCCTCAACAGCCATCATCACTAGTTAAACGTTAATTAATTACCTTGGAAGATGACGGATGGTTCCGCCATCAAACAAATTTATCCAGCCACTTTAATTTGAATGAAGAGTTCCATGGAAAATCTTCGCTAGCTAGTATATATATTTGGTAGCATTGATTGCTATGAAAGCAAAACTCTGTAACTGTGAAGAACACATTTAAATGCATAACTGTGGCTGTCATTTTCGGCACTATTAATTCCATGACATTTTCCACTCCCTCCTAATGGATACCAGATCAGCAAAGTGCGTGCATTTAAACATGAGGCCAGTAAATTTGGTCCGCGTCTTATCAATTAAACATTTGGATTAGGCAAGGCCTCTGATCCTCTCGTTGGATAAATAAGTGTGATTTTTGTTGTCTTGCGTTGTTTAATGTTCTGTCAGTTGCTTGCCCTGGTCGCTTTGAATGCATGAATTATCGGGCAAGGATTTATTACTATCTGTACGTTGCTGTACTCATTATCATTATACAAGTGTTCTTTGCCGCACAGGTTAATAAGTCATGATGATTTCGTTATCAGAAGCACAAGGAGTAGAGACGTGAATGACTTGTCCCCTTGCATATGCATATGAATATTAATCTTTTTCTGCAGACGAGGTTTGTTAATCTTGGAAGCGAGCCGTGTCGGCACGTGCTGTAGTTTTTTCCGCAGAAAAGTAAAAAGACACTGCATCTTTAAAATGAGAGGCACCTTCATGTGAATCTCATTCTCAACCCACCACGTACCAGACATTATCCGAGAATCGCTTTTGACAGTTCCTTATGATCACGCATGATGGCAAGCAAATTGACCAGCTGATATTCCACTTGTCTAGTCCACATTATGAAAGACAACCTGATAGCTATAATTCAGTTATAGTCACCACAAGGATATATGCAAGTATATCACTTTAGTTCTTCATCACATTATATTCCACATCCATCTAGGCCTTGGCCAACACTAGTTGCAACTTGCAAGATTTTCATGGGCCCTTTAGACTATATATATGCCTTGCAAAGCTACTTTTTTGGGTTACAGTTTCCTGTTGAGTAGAAATCAGATCAGGATCTGTGGGAGAGAAAGAGTACTGCTTGGAGGCGGGGCTTCACTTAAGTGAATGTCATTAGGCCCCGTCTCTCATGCTTGTTTCTCGCAAACAAATTCTATCAGATTAGATAAATAATGGATCGTGTTGATAGGATTTAACGAATCATATCATCAATCATATTATTTATAATTTATGAATAATATAACTTGTTATAAACAACTCATTCAATATCGAACATATACATCCAGTACACAGCATACAGCTTCGTCTGATGCACTCATGCACGAACCCAAATTATTGATTGCCTGGATATATGTGTGTATAGGTTCGGGCTTTGACACTTGTTGACGTCTCATCAACATCCAATATTTGCAACACGCGGATGGATCATTTGGATAAGTTTGTTTTCGATATTTGCAACAGTACATCTCCTATATCCAGGCAATCAATAATTTGCAACCAGAATATATTTGCAACACGCGAATGGATCATTTGAATAAACGTTATATATGTCTCGAAGGTTAAAACTAAAACTATTAATTACGTAATTGCGTATGTCATGTATTGCATGGCAGATCGAATTCGCAAAGACAGTTCAGTGCCGGGCTGGCCGTGGTGTTGGGATATATAACTCTGCCTAAAATATGTCAGATCGACTGGGCCAAATGTTCAACTCTGTGGAGAGTCAAATTAGGAAAGACCCCTTTATTCTAATGCACGAGAAGTCGAAAGAAATATCCAGGATACTTACTATAAAAATAAAATAAAATTGACCGAAGATACTTCATTCGTTTCTAAAGGAAGCTACTTCAAATTAAGTTCAAATCAAAGGAGCTTGCACGATATTGAAACGTTAGAAGTTAGTTAAATGTATAGGTCTAGAGCTCGATCACCACTCAGCCTGAGAACCCATGAAGTGCAGAAATACCATGAACAAAAATAGAGACTGGATGATGCAAAACAGGGAAAGGGAAGAGAGGAAGAAGATAAAAAATACTCCATAAAGGGAAAGAGAGAGACCAATAGAGAGAAAAGAGGAAGGCAGTGCAATCTCGTTCAATATCAAAACCCGTGTGCAAATGTCATGTGTAGAGGATTATCTACAGCATCAACTTTAAGCCCATGAATTAATGGTAGAAATTTCTGAATCGCAATATTATCATAAGGGTAAAAAATTCAAAATCAAAATAAATAACCTTGAATGTGAAAAAACAAAATAAATAGTTATAAACGAGAATGATTCAACATTAAACAAAATAATCATCAAATCGCATTGGTATCCTTTTCTCCCTTTATTTTCTGATTCCCATCATTTGGATGTTTCAAAATTACCAAGTGCAAACTTTTAACTTCATGTGTAATTTATTGGACCATCATATATATATATTTTTTGTGCTAAGCATCACCAAAAGTGGAAACCTCCAAATGGATTCAAACATTAGTTCGTCATGTTATAAGAGACAAACTCTTTAGTTAGACTTGACCCGGTTGGCTATCTTGCTTGTGAAAAAAGTTAACGTTGATATATTCAGAAATTATCTTGGGTTTGGAGCTCAATAGATTTATGAGACGGGCTATTAATTTTTTTTTACTATATGGTAATTGGGCCTTAGATCATTGGAGTTGGAAAAAAAGAGGGGGCTAAAAAGGAAAATAACAATAAGCTTAGAAGTTAGAATTGTTGTGGCCTACCCCAATTGGTAAGGGGTCTGTCTCATAACTAGGTTGTGAGTTCGAATTTCATCGGTACGAAGATTTTGTCGGTAAACATTCTGTAAGTACCTTTATAAACCTCTTGAAGCTCGAGACATATTTTGACCATGTGAGCTCTGAATCCAAACCCAAAAGCAAATGTAATAACAATATTGTAAATTCTTATCAGAACGTTGATGGAAGGAAAAAAAATGAAAAATGATTCCAACTTCGTCTTTTATTGTATGTTTGGATAAGCTTATATAATTTTGAGGTAAATATAGGACACCTCAACTCAACTAACTGAAAATGATTTTTGACGGGAGTTTGGATTTTACCCAAACATATATATTGACAAGATCAGAGTGGCAGGGGGAAAACGGGAGAGGATTTTTTGCCCAGCAGCCCCTCTCCCAATCTCTACCCGGCGGCTGTATCTCAGCCGTCCGATCCAGATTTGGACGGTCGAGATGCTGTCCCCATCCAAAAATATATATATATATTTTAATTTTAATTTTTTTTAAAAAAATCTGGACCGTTAGATTAAGATTTGAACGGTCCAGATGGTGATAATGAGGGATAATGAGAGGGGTGATGATGAAAGGATCCGTGGGGAAAACCGGATAGTATGGGAGAAAGAAATAGGATAGTAATGAAATCTGTTAAAAATTGATTGGGGAATTAACCTACAAACATTGATCCCGCGTTGGAGCATAGCGCCAAAAATCGCGCCTTTGGAGCTGTAGTAGCGTAAAAGCGTTACAGTAAGCAAGAGTAGTGTGTGCTACCACTTCCCAGTAGCAGAACCCCGAAAAATGTGTCTCAATTGTCAAAATCCTCCCGCCAATTCTTCGAATCTCTCCTGTCTACCTCTCTAAATTCTCAAATTCTATTCTCTCTCAATTCCATCCTTCAATCCAGTCAAACCCTTCTGAATCTCTCTTCTTCTTTCTTTCCCGTAAATCCCCGATTTCTCTCCCTGACTTCCTGTGCCATTAACCGACGGTTCATTTTCTTTGAAACTCCTCGTTCTTCATCAACAGCTAATCCTCTATTTAAACCTGAACTCATCCGCTGTTGCTGAGACACACCTTTTATGTACCTGGAGATTTTGGTTCACTTCCGCGCGTAAATTTCAGTATTAAAGTTAGGGTTTCGTAAAACCGAGCCATGCCGTCCCTGATTTCTCCTGGGAAAATCCATCGCTTGGAGATGGAAAATTTCAAGTCTTACAAGGGTCTTCAAGTCATTGGTCCCTTCTACGACTTCACCGCAATTATTGGCCCCAATGGTGCTGGCAAGTCGAACCTTATGGACGCTATTAGCTTTGTGCTTGGTGTAAGGACAGGCCAGCTGCGTGGTGCTCAACTCAAGGATTTAATCTACGCGTATGACGACAAGGAAAAGGAGCAGAAGGGACGGAGGGCGTTCGTTCGTTTGGTTTATCAGCTGGGCAATGGTTCGGAGATCCAGTTCACCAGGGCAATCACGAGCGCCGGCGCAAGCGAGTACCGGATTGATGGGAGCCCTGTAACGTGGGATGTGTATAATGCCAGGCTAAAGTCACTTGGCATTCTTGTCAAGGCTCGCAATTTCCTCGTGTTTCAGGTTATATATAAAGTGTGAATGTTCTGCTTTGGTCTCTATTTCAGTCTCTGGTAGTAAGATACAGTTGCAGGTTATCTTAAATTCTAGCTACTCCGAACACTCTATTGGTGGTAGGCTAGAGAGTCTAGATTCTCTTATGTTCAGAGCCCGATGGAGAGGGACACGCCGTCATGGCTTCACGGAGTCCTATGTTCTATGTTAACATCTCCCGCGTTAGGATCTCCTGGACATGAGAATACTTGCGGGGTGACAAAATTATTACCTTTTTTGGCGTGGACATGCGCCAAAAAAGGGTTAAGCTACAAGAGAATAAGCTGAATGAGAGACTAGAAGCCGATTATAGTTATTTTGTAACGATTCATAGCTGCGCATTGCTGATTTGAATAATAAATTTTAACATCCATCCATCTATTAGAAGTTTTATAAACTATAATGTATAAAATACTTTGCATTTAGGATACTTATGGTTCCCCCCCCCACCCCCCAAACCTCAAATATTTTTTTTAATGGGAACGTAAAGTTTGAAATATCAGAATGTGTTATTTATGTTGTGTCATTATTCATACTGTGTTTATGGCATGTTTCTTTGGTGGTAGACATGATCGCAATTACTGAATGGTGGTACCTAACTACTTACTGATATACAACAATCAACTTTCTTATCTAGGGTGATGTGGAATCCATTGCATCGAAGAATCCGAAGGAGATCACTGCCCTTTTTGAGCAGATATCTGGCTCTGATGAGCTCAAGAGAGACTATGAGCGATTTGAAGAAGAAAAAGCCACAGCTGAAGAAAAATCAGCCCTTGTTTTTCAGAGGAGGAAGACTGTAAGTTTGGAAAGAAAGCAGAAGAAGGTGCAAAAAGAAGAAGCAGAGAAACATATTCGTTTGCAGGATCAACTGGTAAGTATATATGTCTCAGTGATGTTTTTCTGGTATGATTGGTGCATATGCTGATATATAAGTAGTTTGCAGCTACGTGCAATTTGAACAGTGTTTTCAGCTTCAATATGGGTTTATTAATGAAAATGTTTTTACTTTTCATTTCCTTTACATTTTCTCTCCAATTTAAACAAAACTTCTCATGGTGAGCTTCTCAAAATTATTTGTTTTCTTTTCTGTATTATTATTATTATTTTTTTTTGCAGAGAACTATAAAGGAAGAGCATTTCTTGTGGCAATTGTTCAATATAGAAAGAGATATTGAAAAGACAACTGATGGTCTTGAGGATGAGAAAAGAAGTCGAGAAGGTGTTATGGAAGAACTGGAAAAATTTGAAGCTGAAGCTAGTAAAAAGAAGAAAGAACAGGCAAAATATCTGAAAGAGATTACACAATGTGAAAGGAGAATTAGTGAGAAAAGCAACAAACTTGACAAGAATGTGAGTTCTCTTTTACTCTGGAGGAAGGGACAAGTTAAGATGATTGTTGGCACTTTAACTCTTGTTAGTGACATGTGTTGGTCGCTTTACTTTTTAAGCTTTGTTATTTTTGTTTGTGATTCAGTTGCAAACACAAATTTCCAGCTTGCAGATGAAGTTGTTGCCATTTGGGCAGTTGCCCGACGATGGCGTGAATTTCTCTTCCTCTACCTCTTGGTGTGAATAACTGATCTATTGACAGATAATTTATATCTATCTCCATTACTGTTGGGTTCAGTTCTTGTATGGAAGTAAATAAATGTACGTTTTTATACATTATGCGGATATTGATGTGAGTTTGATAATCTCAAAGGTGGTTCCTGACTAAGTTTTCCTCTCATAAGCTGTCTGGGCTGATCCTTTGATTGGATTTTAGCTATCCTTCTTTGTGGTCTATGGATTTTTCGTTTGGGTTTTGGATCCCCTGATTTTCTCTTTGTGTATAATCATTTTCTAATGTATATTGATGGCATACTTGGGTCATTTGTTAATTGAAGCAATTATTAATGGAAGAAAGAAGTATCTTCACAATATGCCTGTAATGATGAAATTCCTTTCTGCATGTTTGCTAAGCCCAATGTTGTGGTCTCAGGCATCTTATCTGAGGGTCACAGTATTTAGACTCAATATGTATTCATATTGATCTCTTGATAATGATATCAAACAAATCTTCATTTTTTCTTTCTCTGATTTTTCATTAAATTTGTTCTCTGGCTTTTCTGTCCTGCTTGCAGCAACCTGATCTTCTGAAGTTGAAAGAGGAAATGGCTCGTATTAACTCAAAAATTAAAAAAGGGAAGAAGGAGCTAGACAGAAAAAGGGAAGAACGGAGAAAACATGCTAATGATATAACGGAGCTACAGAGGGGTATACAAGATCTCACTGCCAAATTGGAAGATCTACAGGAAAAGAGTCGAGATGCTGGTGATGAACTAAAGTTAGATGGCAGTGACTTGGAGGAATATTTTCGAATGTGAGTATATATTACCTGTAACCTTGTATCCTACTCTCTGTCAGACGATATTTGTTATTTTTCTATTTGCATTATGCTGTTAAGCAAGAACTGAAACTACTCTTTTTCATTATTTAGCTTGCGATTTCTTGTGAAATCCAGACTAACTTTTGTGCAGCGTGCATCAAAACTAGTCTGCTTGCTTTTAATTGCTTGATGCATGATTGTGCTGGTTTTGGAGATAATTGTGTTAAGAGCATTATGCTAAGCAGTTTTGTTGAATCATATATGTTGGTCTCTTGTTTATATTGTGAAATGTTTGTTAACGATGAAGAGAAAGTTCCCTTGACTGATGTATTTAATAGGTCTCAGTATCGTTTTCCTTTATTGTGATTTTTCGTTCTGTTTTTGGAGTTCATGATAAACACGTTGCTATCACAGCAAAGAGGAAGCTGGGATGAAAACTGCAAAGTTAAGGGAGGAGAAAGAACTTCTGGACAGGCAACAACATGCAGATAGTGAAGCTCAAAAAAATTTGGATGAAAATCTTCAACAATTAAGGAATAGGGAGTCTGAATTGAATTCACAAGAAGAACAGATGCGAACTAGGCTGAAAAAAATTCTTGATAATTCTACAAAACATAAGGATGACAAAGCAAATTTAGAGAAAGAATTGCGTATGATGCAGGACAAACATCGAGATTCCAGGTAATTTAACTTATTCTTCCATTTTAAAATGTTTATCCTTTTCTTTCAAGGAAAAAGGAAGAGCTATTTGGGGCTGGGGGTGGGTAGGGGTTGTTAGGGCATTCATTTTTGCAGGCTTTGTTGTGCCTATGCTTTATGAAATGGTATCTGCTGTTGATATTTGTTATATATATATTTTTTGGATGAATTTCTGATTTTTTAAAGCTTTGTGCTAATTTTCATGCGCAGGAAGAAATATGATAATTTGAAGTTGAAAATTGGTGAAATAGAAAATCAACTTCGAGAACTGAGGGCTGATCGATATGAAAATGAGAGAGATGCAAAATTGTCTCAAGCTGTGGAGAGCCTCAAACGCCTGTTTCAAGGAGTCCATGGTCGCATGACTGATCTTTGTAGGCCAACACAGAAGAAGTATAACCTAGCTGTTACTGTTGCTATGGGTAAATTTATGGATGCGGTTGTAGTTGAGGATGAAAAGACTGGAAAGGAATGCATCAAGGTGCTAATGTGATTTTTTTATTTGCATCTGTTCTTCCCGTAGGCTTTTTTTCATCTCTTTTCAATGACTCAGTCAGTCAACTTCTAGAATACAGTTTTAATTTGCTGTTGAAAGCTTAAAGTTAAAGTTGGTGCTTTTACCTGTGTTTTCTTTATTAGATTTATTACAGATTGTTATAAAATTATGCATGGGCTTTCAGTAAATAATCTAAAGTTTTGATTTAAAATGGTCACCAGGTTTTAAAGCCTTTGTGACAAGTTGTCAAGAGTTTGATCCTCTCTACCCCTCATTCCTCATTCGAATTAAGTTTGAGCATGAAGTATGCTTTGTTTATACTCAAAGCTTTATGTGATGGGGCATGAGGTATTATGATATAATTATTCACGGGCTTCCACTTGATGGGATTGCATTTGACATGGAAGACAAATGCGTTAATATAGCAGTAAACAACGTTGCATCATTCTCAGCTTATTGGAGTTTATGAATCACTTTTTGCCCATTACAACTGGAATATTTGTAATAATACAACAAAGTTGACTGGTTATGGTATAATGATAGCCTCCATTTTAGTTGATCAGGAATTCATATTAATTATAAGCATCAATTGGAACTCTGACACTTGCTTCTCTACAGTATTTGAAAGATCAGAGGCTTCCTCCTCAGACATTTATTCCTCTGCAATCAGTTCGTGTGAAGCCAATTATTGAAAGATTGCGCACATTAGGTGGCACAGCAAAGCTGGTTTTTGATGTTATTCAATATCCTTTTTGACTAATAAGTAATAACTGCTTTGCAGACCCTGTTGCAAATTGTTTTTTTATTTTTTTGGTTTATAGACATTTCTTTTGTTATCTGAATTGTTCATTAATGTAGATGAGAACTTCCCTGAATTTTTTGTTCTGCAATTGGCTTGTCCCTTGATAATGCACTTTCTCACTAAAGTTTTTTCCTGGCCTTTGTGATACAAGATTTTTTATTGTTGAACAATTTGAATGCTAACAATAACAACCCTTATCTCAACTGTATGAGATTGGCTAAATGTATTGAATGATCCCGTTGTGCTCTTTCAGTAACTAATTGCTTAGATATATCATTCACCCAGATCCCATTTTTATAACTTTTTGAAGTGTCATTCACCATTAGATCCCATCTTTCAATGTGCGTTCTGTCTAGCCATTGCATATTTTTGCAATATTTTTTGTTGATGAACTTCCTGTTGGTAAATTCCTTCATACTTTCTGCATAACCTGTGACTTCCTAAATAATAAATACATAGTAATTTGATTGTCTATTAAGCACTGTGCTTAACTCATTCATGCTTTATCTCTTGTGATTCTGTAGATTATTGCAAATCATCTCGGATCATTGAATGTTTTTTTTTTCCTGTGCTTATCACTTGTCAGCCAATTATATATATATATGTATATATATATATTCCATTCAAATAAAATTATATGGCTTTGATGGACTGAAAAAGTGCTTTAAGCTTTTCAACTTAACTAGTGCAAGTTTGATCCTGCCTTGGAGAAGGCAATTCTCTTTGCTGTCGGGAATACTCTTGTTTGTGATGATCTTGAGGAGGCCAAAGTTTTGAGCTGGAGTGGTGAGAGGTTCAAAGGTAAGAATGCTTTCTCACTTGCCCCCCTCAAGTGTTCTCTGTATTTTACTTTTATGACAAGCATTTTCATCACTAGAACCTAATAGAAAGAAGTAATTTATTTTTTGTATTTTTCTCTACAATCTTTTCAGTGTGGTATCTTATTAAACTTTCTTCTTGAGAAGTCACATTATTTTTTATATTACTTTTATTTATTGATTTTCTATTCTTTGGACATTTAGGGTGTGCATGGTAACGCTCCTGGAATTAGTTTTTTTTTTTTTGAAAAAAATTTATGTTCTTAGTAATAAAAATTGGATAGAAATAATGTTTGGTAAATTCATTTTTTTTTTGGTTCCCGTGATGAACCGGTTTATTTTTTGTGCTGGGGAATAAAAAAAATTTAAGCAAAAAATTTCTGCTTCTCTATTCTAGGGCACAAAATCAGAATCATTTTTATGTTGTTCCTATGTCAGAATCGAAGACACACCCTAGTCCCAAACCGTCAGAACAACCCCACCCGCCGCCGTAACTCTTCCCTCACCACCACCACCCACAAGACTTCATCATCATTATCATCTTCAGAACCAGAAGCTGCTTCTTCAAGAAGGGTGATCAAAAGAAGACCACCACCACCAACAGAACAATCTCTACCTGCCTTGATTTTCAACTTATTCGACGCCATCATCAACAACAACTTAGATCCACCCATCAAACCTTCCGTTGATCCAAAACATGTCCTCTCCAACAACTTCGCTCCTGTAGACGAACTCCCCCCAACGGAATGTGACGTCATTGAAGGCTCACTCCCACCTTCTCTTAACGGCGCCTACATCTGAAACGGCCCTAACCCACAATTCCTCTCCCGTGGGCCATTCCATCTCTTCGACGGCGACGGCATGCTTCACTCCATTCTCATTTCTCAGGGCAAAGCCACACTCTGCAGCAAATACGTTAAAACATATAAATACAATGTTGAGAACCAAGCCGGTTATCCTCTGTTTCCGAACGTTTTCTCTAGTTTTAACGGCCTTATTGCTTCTGCGGCTTGTGGGTCCTTCTCTGCCACTAGAGTCTTAACGGGACAATACAATCCCGTTAACGGTATTGGTTTGGCGAACACGAGCTTGGCTTTGTTTGGGAATCGTCTTTTTGCTTTGGGAGAAACTGATCTTCCTTATGAAATCAAAGTGACACCAAATGGTGATATAGAGACTCGTGGCCGTTACGATTTGTTTTGGCGAACACGAGCTTGGCTTTGTTTGGGAATCGTCTTTTTGCTTTGGGAGAAACTGATCTTCCTTATGAAATCAAAGTGACACCAAATGGTGATATAGAGACTCGTGGCCGTTACGATTTTGACAGCAAGCTTTTCTTGAGTATGATTGCACATCCTAAAATAGACCAAGATTCCGGCGAGGCTTTTGCTTTACATTACGGCCTTGTTCCTCCGTTCCTCACTTACTTCCGATTTGAAGGTGGTGAGAATGGAGGTGGTTTGCTGAAACGTTTTTGAGGTTTCAAGGAGGAGAAAGGTTCGAGAGAGACATCAATATATTCCAAACTCCGAAGATGAAGAAGACGTTCTATGTTGTTCTAAGAGGAGGCCTAATCCTTTATACAAGAGTGAGGAATAAAAAAAATGTGTTAACAAATGTAATTCTGATTCTCAGAGTAAAAATAAAATAAGTTAACAAACATAATTCTGCACAGAATTAGAAAAAACTGTCTCATCTCAAAAGTAGTGTTGGGCAACAGAATGGTTGCCATGCACGCCCTTATTTATTTTTTCTTTATCTAGTAATATTTCTTCCTCCTGGAGGATGTTGACTTTACTAACTTCGTGGATATAGGATGATATACTGGTTTCTTTTAATATGGTTTTGCTTGTTTAAATGCCAAAAGTTAAACTGTCATGTGTCCTTGCTAGTTGTAACTGTGGATGGAACTCTGCTGACAAAATCTGGCACAATGACTGGTGGCACTAGTGGTGGAATGGAGGCTAGGTCAAAACAGTGGGATGACAAAAAGATTGAAGGTTTGTTTTTTTTTTTGTTAAAATGTGTTTCAAGCCAATTTGTCCTAGTAACGACCTAACTGTTTTTCAGGCCTTAAGAAAAAGAAAGAGCAGTATGAATCAGAGTTGGAGGAAGTTGGATCAATAAGAGATATGCAACTTAAGGAGTCTGAAGCATCTGGAAAAATTAGTGGACTTGACAAGAAAATTCATTATGCTGATATTGAGAAGGTAATTTACCCACTAAAAATACACTCACTCAAAAAAATATTGACTAGTGCTAGCCTCGGTTCTGTAATAGATAACAATATTTTTTACACTGATGGCTTTTTGTTGCCTCTACTATGAACTTTCAATTATTTCATCTTTTGTTTTTTTCCAGCGAAGCATTGAGGATAAGCTTTTAAATTTGAAGCGAGAGAAAGAGACAATCAAAGGAGAAATCGAACGGATCAGTCCAGAACTTCAGAAGGTAAGGTGACATTTGTGACAACTTGGTTTAGTCATTATTATCCATTTGTATGCCTAACTGATGCCTATTGTTTACACTTTGCAGTTAAATGGCATTGTTGAAAAGAGGAATGCTGACATACGTAAGCTGGAGAAGAGGATCAATGAAATTACTGATAGGATTTACAAAGATTTCAGCAAGTCGGTTGGGGTTGCTAACATTCGTGAGTATGAAGAAAATCAACTCAAGTCTGCTCAAAATGTTGCAGAGGAGAGGCTAAGCTTGAGCAGCCAGCTATCGAAGTTGAAATATCAGTGCGTTCATTCCTCCCTTCTTCCCCCTCCCCCTCTCACACTTTAATGTTCTTTTCACCTAAATTCCTGGGGGATGTTCTATCAATATTATTTGAGCTTGCAACCTACTTCTGTTATGCTTTTGCTGAAAGTGCATTTCAATGCCAAGAGAGCTGAATTGAACCCGTATCAACCTGGATATTTACTTGATTATGTGATTGTATAAGGGAAAAGTAAAAAATCTTGGCAGTCATCAATTTATATTCAAGTCTGAGATCTTTTGCTATGGATAGCATAAATAGGTGGATTTCAGGAAACATCTGCTTTGTGCCTTGGAATACATTATCTATCGTAAAAATATAGTACAGGGGGGATTTCAAAGTTTCAGTAGTTTTAAGAGCACTCTAATTTATATTTCTATCTTTGAATGTGAAGTGATGGAAGCAGTTTTGTGACGAATGTCATCTGTTGTTTTTTCTGACTCAATGTTAGTATTTAGACTTGAGCCTTTTCCTGCTATTAGTTTTATTTTCCTGCTGTTGTAGACATGGACCTTTTTCTTTGTGCATGTGAAATAGTTGCGAATGCGGAGGGTTTTTCTGTTTGTATTCCCTTTTCACACAGAAGAAAATGGTGTATCTTTAAAATCTGAAAGCATAGTTGATTTTAAAAAAATTGTTTGAATTGGGGCTTAAGTTTTAACTTAAGTCGCAGTCTGTTTAGTTGCTTTTAAATTAATTGATGCATTTATTTCTTAATATTCTTTTTTTTTTTTTTAAATATCTATCAGGTTGGAGTATGAACAAAATCGGGATATGACTACACGAATTAGAGAACTTGAATCTTCTTTGAGTGCCCTTGAACATGACTTAAGACAGGTACAGCACAAAGAGGCTGAAACAAAGTTGGCAGCTGAAAAAGCTACTGAAGACATTAACCAGTTGAAGGAAGAAATTCAGGGTATATTTGGTGACTCTTGGTTTTGCAATATGATATTTCCTAGATAAAATACATTTACAATATATTTGGCCAAGATTTTGCGTTATGATGAGTGAGGCCTTAATTATCTGAGGCTGACATAAGTTGGTTATTTGCTGCTCTCATTTGAAATTGATGGGATCACAGCTTCATTGGTCTTCCACTTCCCATTTATTTGTTTTTGTCTGTGAATCTGATTGCTGTTTTGTTCTTGTAGAGTGGAAATCCAAGTCTGAAGATTGTGAGAAAGATATCCAAGAGTGGAAGAAGCGTGCTTCTTCAGCCACAACAAGCATATCTAAACTCAATCGTCAGATAAACTCAAAGGTTACGGTTGCTATGAATTTGTTCATTTGTGCAACTTGTGAGTATAATTTATAGATTGATGAACGCCTCTTTATGGTCATAAACAGGAGGCCCAGATTGAGCAGTTAATTGTGCAGAAGCAAGAAATTGTAGAGAAGTGTGAACTAGAACAACTTAGCCTGCCAATTATAGAAGATCCAATGGATACTGGTACTTCAATACCAGGTCCAGTTTTTGACTTTGATCAACTAAGTAGGGCTCTGAAGGATAGGAGGAACTCTGACAGAGACAAAATTGAGGCTGAGTTTAGGCAAAAAATGGATTCCCTGACATCTGAAATTGAAAGAACGGCACCAAATTTGAAGGCATTAGATCAATATGAGGCTCTGCTGGAAAAGGAAAGAGCTGTAAATGAAGAGTATGAAGTCGTCAGGAAAGAGGAGAGCGAGAAGTCTGCAAGGTTCACTGCAGTTAAGCAGAAGAGGTATTTTTATGCTATTGTGTGTTTAACCAACAGTTTTTGTTTTTGTTGTACAAATTTGATGAAAAGATATAAAGGTGTCTTGGGTATCTGGTAACTAGGGCAACATGTTTGTTGACCTGGAAAAGGCAGTTTGGTAATCTTTTTAATGACATCTATTACATGAGAGAGAGCCTTTTTTGTATAGCATGTGCAGGTTATGTTGTTCTTGATGTCATGAATGATTTTTTCATATACGATTGCTTATCAGTAAGAGAAACTTTTATGAAAAACAGATTTTTGGTATGCCATGAGAAAAGTTGTATTAGTTGTTGCTACTCAGAAACACTGAAATTAGGATTATTATTTTCCAAATCGGATGGAATTGCAAAAATATGCATCTCAAGTTCCAACTAATATTTGCTGTTATAGAGCTCGTTTGAGTGTTTTTTTGTATTTGTTGTTTGTGCATCACATCTATCCTCTAATGAAGCCGGGTTCATTTATAATATAATGCAGGTATGAGTTGTTCATGGACTCTTTCAACCACATATCCAGTAATATAGATAAAATATACAAACAACTTACAAAGAGCAGCACACATCCGCTGGGTGGAACAGCATACTTAAACTTGGAAAATGAAGATGATCCATTTCTGCATGGCAGCAAGTACACTGCTATGCCCCCGACAAAGCGATTCCGTGATATGGAGCAGCTATCTGGTGGGGAGAAGACTGTTGCTGCACTTGCTTTGCTATTCTCCATCCACAGGTAAACATCATAAATATATAGACCTGTATCTCAAGCATGTTTCGACTCGTTATTTTCTAAGCTTCATCTTAACTGCAATGCCTTGTATATAGTTATTTATGACTTTTTTCTTTTTAAACATGAGTTCTTGTTAGGTATATGCTTGATACATCTGGCACTGGCAGCCACGCTCTATAGTTGCATTTTTGATCTGCTTGTCGAGTTTCGTTAACCCTACTTTATTGTTGTTTCAGTTACAAGCCTTCACCTTTTTTCATATTGGACGAAGTTGATGCTGCATTGGACAACTTAAATGTTGCAAAGGTTGCTGGATTTATTCGTTCGAAATCTTGTGAAGGAGCAAGGGCTAGTCAAGATGCTGATGGTGGCAGTGGCTTTCAAAGTATTGTGATATCCTTGAAAGACACCTTTTATGACAAAGCTGAAGCATTGGTTGGGGTTTACCGTGACTCAGAGAGAGGGTGAGCTCGACATTATTGAATTTAAATTCCAACTTACATTAATTTCGCTTCTTGTGATCCTCCATGTTGACGTGATGCACATAATTTGTTCTCTACAGCTGTTCGAGAACTCTGACATTTGACCTGACCAAATACCGCGAGTCATAAAATTCAGATAGGCTACAATGGATTATCAACCTGCTGTATACATATAACTTGGTTGCATTCTTCTCTTGTATATACTAGCACTCTGATCAATGTCGCTGCTGCCTCACCCCTTTTGTCACCATGATTTATGTTCAAGTTGCCGTGTCAGTTTCACTTTTAATATTTTGTAAATATGACTTTCTCACGGAGGATGCTCTGTACCATTACAAGGGCAATCAATGCAAAACGCAATAGCTAGATGACCGATGAGTTGGCTGCGAAAGTTCACGAGTATGCTCGGGGTATGATCAGTGGTTCTGAGAAGGAATAAAAATTATGAATATAAGAAATTATTAACAATGGAGAGAAGGTTGAAGGAATAATATATATATTTCTTTAGATCCTTCTGGTTGTCTGTATTTGTGACTTAATTTGTTTTTATTCATCAACTCTGGCAATCACTCAGTCTGCGAATGTTTGTTTTCTTGCAGAATTTGAGTTTACTCCATCTAATCCATTTTTTGACAATTTAGAGCTCATGGACTTGGATTTTTTCAACCTTCACAAAGTTTTCAACCTTCACAAAGAGAGGTTGGACTGGGAGTGCTTTTGTAATTCACTTAAATGCTTATCAAAAAAATTATGAATGGCGCGAAGGCCTAAAGGGATAGGCAGAACTTGCTAACTAAAGTAAGGGCTTTCAACTTAAAAACGCATGCAGCTCTAGTTGCTCCTTCTACAAGAGATATTTCTTTTTGAATGGATATAAGATATATCTCAAAATATATGGAAACTTTGGTTCTTCGCATTAACTTGGTTTAAAGTTCATTAGGAAGGAAAGTATCATCTCAAGTTTTATTATGCAAAACTTCATAGTGACTTCAAGTACTTGGCAAGTAACAAATAAAGTTTAAACCCCATGCTTTGACCAAGTTGAAAGAAAGAGAAAATGATATCAAATGCAAAAATAAACCTCAAATTGCGTTGTTTTAACATGTAAGTAGCCAAAATATGAACTGACCAACGTGATAGTAATAAGAATGCATTTCTTAAGATACTAAAATATGTCTGCATTAGCCAATGCAATTTGACAATAATAATGTTGACATGCTCCACCTGAACTTAATGAAGCTGGCTGTTGATGTTCTAACCAGTGTAAATCACGGCGAAGTTTATGTTTTCCACCAAAGCAATATCAACAAATGTGGTTGGAATATGTTTTTCTCAAAAACAAGCTGTAAAGAAAAAGGTAATTAAAGGAGACACATGAAGCTTCTGAAAATGGCTCTTCAAACATGGGAGTGTAACATGTCGATGTTATAGAGCAAGTAAAAAAATTTGCAGTGTTAATGTAAGATTGTGTTAAGTTATTTTGATACAAGTTTATCTTTATTTAATTATTATATGAAATATACTTTTATTAGTAGTGAGCTATAGTCAGTCCCTTTAGTTGTGAATTTTGACTAAACCTTTGGATTAACTCCTATGCCATGCAAAAATGATGGCTGCATAGCTTACCATGTCTACTTAACTTTGGTCTTATTCAGAGCAACGAACATGGATGATCAGCTAAAAATGACTAGACCTTATTTTGCTTTTAATCATAGTATGGTCATCTCTTTCTTTCAGTATGCAAGAACTTTGAAAGGACCTCAATCTGTGCATACCCTTTTTTGGAAGATGGGTCTCTACTTTTTGACAAGTGATAGGGAATGGTAAAGTTTATTTTTGTCAATATCTTTTTTTTTTTAATATATAAAAAGTTTAGATGGGGGAGACACCGGTAACCCATCAGGGTCAGAACACGCCTTCAGGTTCAAAAAGCGGTTATAGAAGTACTTTTTTTTGTCAATATCTTAATGCTACATAAGTTGGGCCCAAATGGTTTCATAGGTTGAGTCGGGTAGTCATAAAATTGTATTCAAAACAGACGAAAAAAAAAAATCAAAACCAAATTTTTTCCTGAACCAAATTTATCTGCTTGCCAAAATTGTTTTTTTCTGCTATTGCTATATGAATATCTGCAAACTTCCTTCACACATACTTTGACTATTTTGAAAAGTTTATAATTGTTTCTAGAATTTATCTGCAATCCGAACATTTGTAACTTGGAAATTCAGTTAAGGAACTCATACCCCCTTGCCTTTTTTCAACTGTGCTGAGTTCAATTTTTTTTTTGATTTTCCATTATTTCGTTCATGCTAGACTTATTTAGTGTCTGTTTGAGTTGGCATTTGAAAAGTACGTTCATGTAAATGAAGATAAAACTCTTCTCACATACTTATTTAATAAATTGTAAATTACGTTAAAAAAGAGGCTTCTACCCACATAGTGGGCAGCAGCAGCCTAGATCTTGTCCACCGGTTTGAACGCTGTATTGACCCAGAGTATATTGGGCTTGTTTGGGATATCGGTGGGCAATCGAACCTATAGAAAAGTCAGATTGGGCAAAAGTCAGATTGTGAAATGTGATTTATGTTTGGATTGGTGGTTGCATAAGTAGCTTTTGTGAAATAAACATTTCTGATGACTTATGGATAAGTGACTTTTGAGATAATTATAAGTGAAAAAAAAAAAACCATAAGCCCGATTTAAATAGTAAATAAGTCAGGAAATGAAGTTTTTTAAATAAGCTCTTTTTCCCCATAAACTTGATTGGCCACCGTTTTCATCCAAACGAAAAAAGAAGAAGAAAAACCCATAAGCCCGATTGAAATACTCCCTCCGGCCCTAATTATAGGAGTAAATTACCAGAATTAGGAGGGATTAAGGAGGGAAGTTAAATTAGTTAATTATATATATTTTCCTAAAATACCCTTACCTAAAATTTAAATTTTAAACGCTAATGGCTGACACAATCGTAGTTTTGTTGTTGGGATTTAATTTTATTTGTCGCTCCGTATTTTCTAATAACTTCCAATCACTGTCTTTACGGTCCCTTTCCATACTACAAGACAAGAAATTGCTACTCAGTACGCCTCATTTCGTAAGTCGTAAAGCATTAATAATAACTTGCTCTTATGGCATTAATTATACTGCGATTGTCTTTAATTATTATTGAAAAATATAAATAGGGGGTATTATAGGAAAAAAATGACAAAAGTTAAAACTTGCTCTTATAATTAGGACCAAAACCAACTCTAAAATTTGCTCCTATAATTAGGATCGAAGGGAGTAGTAAATAAGCGCATAAACCCCTCCTTTTGCTATACAGATTCTGAAAGACAAATAAGTGTAATTGTCCCTCAAAAGGATAAAAAAATATAAAGAGTACAATCCAAAAGTTCAACAGCTATTCAGCAAAAGGTAATGGGCATGTTTCGTTTGGTTTATGGGAGGGAATCGGTTTCCCTACCTATCCTTGGGATAGGTAGGGAAAGCTCTTCCCATCTGGAACGTCTAGATTTTTTTTTTAAAAAATAATTATTTCAATGGGTAGAGAATCTAAAATAAAGATGATTTTTAAACTAACAATTTTTTTAAAAATGATTTTTTCATTTAAAAAATGACAGCTAAAAAAAATATGGATGGTCTAGATTTGGAAGAGCTCTCCCTACCTATCCCAAGATAGGTAGGGAAAGTGGTTCCGTATAGCAAACTAAAGTTGATGTTGACTCTATGCTCTAATTATTTTTTCTGCAGCTCACATGCTTGCATAAAAGAGATTCATGAAAGGGATTTCATTGTAAAACTTTATTGATGACCATGTTGTCTAAAGGAAACACTTAACATGACATCTTCCATGACGATCTTTTTCAATGAATTTTCTGTCCTACCTATTGTATCAATCCCTCAGTTTTGCTGTAGTTTTTTATTTTATTTCCCAATTGCCTTCACATGGATGAAAGACCGAGGTTTCCTAAAACATGACAGCTTCCATTCTCATCTTTTTTCAATGATTTTAATGTCCTCCCTTTTCTAGAAATCCCTCGGCATTGTTAATGTTGAAATGTTCTTCTCAATTCAATCTTTTCCTGTTGTTTCATGCATGCATCAATCTGAATTTCCTAAAACATGATAGCTTTCATAGTCAACTTTGCAAATGAATTTAAAATCCTTCTTCTTCCATGAATAACTCGGTCGTGCAGGCATCAAGCTGTATCATGCAGGCATTTTTCAATGTTGATATGTTGTTTTTCAATTCAACATTTTTCAGCCGTATCATGTATGCTTCAAGCTGCAATATGCTTACTTTTCCCCGTTTTCCATGTCTATCTGGTCACCCTTTCTTCTCTCCTGTATTACGCCTTTGTGGTTTCTAAAATTGTGTGCAAAGAAAAGGGAGGAGCTGCCATTTTGTTCTCTGTTTCGTTTGTCTTATTTGCATTAATTTTTTTTAACACGTTTATGGATATCTTATATGCTCTGTATGAAAGTTTATCAGGTCTCAAACCTTTTACACAATAACACATGTAATATGTGTGTTGTGCTAAGTAATGCTAACCTATATAGTAAGTTAAAAAGTCATACCAATAAGACCTAAAACCATGATATACTTTCTTTCCATTATATATACTTTTCTCCCGCTTCACTTTTAACCATTGCAGGTGACAACAGTATTCATACTAGAGCATATAGCGTGATAAGTTGAGCCTGATTATTATTACCATATACCTCAACCTGCGGCATATGTCTGCTATGACTACTTCTACTATCATTACTTTTACCTCTATCATCAGGTATGTGCATGATCAGTTCACTCTTCGCCAAAAGGGAGAAATATCTAATCAATCATGCTTATTTTAAGGTTAAGGAGTAATTTTGCCACGAAAGATTTTACTAAGAGATAATTTTTCCCCGGAAGTATTTTTTTTTGGGGGGGGGGGGGAATTTTGCCCTTGAAATGTTGAAAATGAAGCAATTTTTCTCTGATCGCAATCCCAATTGATTATAACAGTTAGTTAACCAAATATACTGAACTGACAGTTTAGATATCATTCACGTCATTTTTCTTAAGGTACTAATTTACACCGGAAGTCCATGTGTCTTCTATTTCATCTTTTTTTAAAGTTAGATTTAAGACTTTTGGCGCAAATTTGCACCTTAATAAATATGACATGGATAACATATGCACTGTCAGCTCTACATATTTCGTCAACTAACGATCAAAATTAACTGAGACAACGGTCAGGATAAAATTGTTCTATCTTAGAAACTTTCAATGCAAAATTGCCCATCGGTGAAAGCTTCCGGAGCAAAAACGCCCCTTAACTCGTGATTCATAAACCAATCATAAATTTTGTTGGTTAGTGTAAAAATCTTCTAATGAGATTTCTTTATCACCTGGTTTTTTAGGTTTATATGTTAAAACGCAAGTATTGATAAGGGATTGAAGCAAAAAATTATATCTATTTGGTCCACATTATAAATGCAGAGGCACATCATAACTTTCACTTATATTCATTTATGGTCTACCAGACTACCACTATATATAAGTTACAGAATGCAAGAGTAATAAAACGCTAAGGGAATTGTTAATTTTTAATGGCTCTCAATCTGTCCATTGGTTCCTTTAACATTTTACTAAATCAGAGGGCATGGCGCAGACTGCAGAATAAGATTCCAATTTAGCAGATTGCAGGTAGAGAAGATCCCTTCTTCCCTTCGTATATGCTGCCACAGAATTTTTTCATCTCAATTTCACTAAGGATATTAATTTTTTTTCCAACTCTTAATGTACTTCATGGAAGTAGGAGGACAACAACAAATGTTGTCTACAAGATGATATTTACAAACATTAATGCATGATCTTGAGCCATAGTTGTAAATGTTGGAGGACAAAATATTTTAGTTTGATAAAATGGAATTTGCCATTATCATTCGTTGCCGTTGATGGTAGGTCTGCTATGCTCATCGTTTTCTTTCTTTCTTTTTTGCTATAAAAATTTTAGGAAAGAGGTTGGGTTGACCCATGATCTAAGGCAAAGCGAAATTTTTCTTCCTCTTAGGTGATACCGATGTTGGGCAGGGAGAGCTATCTATTACTTCAGGCGTTTATTTGGGCACCTAGGAGCTAGGATGCTTCCCAGTACTTTTTTTTTTTTTTTTTAATCGTTGTTAAATTGCCTTGGTCTTAAAATTATGGGCTAGTGGGTTGTCAATACTCGCTTGTACGGCCGTTCCCTAAACCTTTGGATTCAAGGTCGAAAGCCCCAGTCACAAATTTTAAAATGAGTGGAAAGAAAGATTGATTGGCCGACAAAGTCACAATGAGTCATATTTTAGTCTTGGTTAGTCATTGACCACTGTAACAAAAGATTAAATGATTTACTTAATCATAATATTAGTATTGAATTATATATTATTCCCTCCGGTCCTAATTATAAGACCTAATTGATTTTTTTTGGAAAGATTAAGGTTTAATTAAATTAAATTTTTAGAGTATTTTTATTTTTTTTCTTTAAACTAAATAATTTGACTAATAAACTAATATATAATCTAAGAAAACACAACCTATGAAATGATTAAGTAACTTATTTAGTTTCTTTAATCTCTCCAAAAAAAAATCAACTATGCCTTATAATTAGGACGAGATGTAGTAGTTTATATGTCACCCAAATTAGTTTGAAGAAAAAATCATAAATATAAATATTCTAAGATACTTTATTTAACTTCTTTAATTTCTTAAAAAAAGTTAAATAAGTCTTATAATTAAGACAAAGGTAATATATAAAAAGAAATATTTATTGGGAAGACAAAATTGTCCCTAAATCAAAGAATTAGCTTATTGAAAAATCTAAAGTATTTTCTTATTTTCAACCTTTTGAAGGAGCCCTGCCAATCGAATTATTCTAAGGATAAATAAGAAGGGTAAAAGTGTCTATTAAAATTTAAAAGAAACCGGCGTCACGCAAACAGACAAGTTATCAATTTTCACTAGTTTCGAGAAAGGGGAGACTGGAGAGCTGGCGCTGGTGTTTGAAATCTGAAAAACCACAAGAGAAGCAATCTCAGAACTGAGATCTCGGAGAGCGCAAAATGGAGTATTGATTCACAAATGGAAGTCCAAGTTGAGTGGTTGGGGTACTGCAAGATGAGTGCTCTTCTTCTATTTTGTCTGTTGTTATTCTCAGATTCGCAAATAGCTGCGGCTCGAGTACAGAGGCCTGGCTTCCTTTATACGAGGACCAGAGGAAGATGTACTCCACAGTAAGATCTCTTCTCTCAACATTTCAATACAATTATGAACATTCGAATTATGTTGCGCAAATGACCTGAAGTGTTAAAAGTGAAGGTTCTGGAGCGGAAGGAGGGAGACGTGGCCGAGAATGGTGCCGGAGACATCGACGGTGTGGAAGGTGTTCGGTTCCAGGACTTATGAACGGTACAGTTGGGATCTGACATTGGTGGAGGCGACTGCGAGGAACGACGAGGAGAACGCGTTCGGGAGGCTAGTGAAGGAGGCGAGCGCGGCGCTGCTGAACTCGTACACTAGAAAGGGGTATCCGTACAGACCTTGGCAGGTCAAGACTCTGCTCATTCAAGCATTGGTGTCGGAGGCCGCAGCTTCATCTCAAGCGAAGCGCTTCTTATCGGCCAATCTCGCTTGTGATTGATCCTATCAATCCCATTCTATCACGCGCTTCAATCAATTCTCTTATTGGTGTGGTGTGATTTTGGTGTTGATCCAGTGCATTTTAGTTACAAGTAGTGACTTTCACTGTTTTACTCATTTTGTATTATCAATCGAATCTTGAAATTGTTTCTTCTTTCTGCCTTTGATTTCTCATTTCCCCCCTTACTCGTCACCAAAGGTTTTATGAGAAATTCATCTATGCCGTATAAATAAAATGCCTTGTGCTCTTGAGTAAAGCCATTTCATTTCACAGTACTCTTCCCTCCCCATCTACTTCCTCATTTCAACCGTTGGATTGAAATCTTAATCGCTCAGATCTAATGTTTTATAAAAGTATTATTTTTATATATTTTTTAATATAAAAATTATATTTTTATAAAAGATTAAATCTAAACCGTTCAGATTTCAATTCAACAGTTGAGATTGAGAAAATGATGAGAAGGAAAGAGGATAAGAGCCACTCCCTTTCCATTTGACTATTCTCCCCTACTCGTACTGTGTATAAATTATTAGATAGATCGTGTCGCAAATATTTGATGACAATGGCTTCTAAGTTCTAACATAGGTAAAATTTTATTTTTTTTTTTTTTTAAAAAAAAAATCTTTAAGATTGAGACAAAACATATACGTCTTGTGCGATTAGTGCTGGAATTTAGCTCTTGGATGGCACAATTTTTTTCTCTCCTCAGTGAGAAAGCACGCATGTCCAGGCCATTCATTCGAATCACGTACAGGTCCTTAGTAAATCCAAATGATATTGGGCTTGTTTTGGGAGAACATGGGAGGAGCATGCAGCCTTTATCAAAAGGACTTAGGAGTTTTTTCCTTAAAATTTTGTTTGGATGAAAAAAATTGGCAATCGGATTTATCTCAATCGGGACTTATTTTAAAAGCTCCAAATCCTACTTATGATAAGCTCCAAAAGCACTTATCTATAAGTCACTTAATGCCAATCCTATATAATATTTATTTAATCAAATTATGTATTTTAGTATTAACAAAATTTTTAATTTAGCATTTTTCATATTTTTGGTAATTTTGATTTTAATTTTTTTTCTTATAATTATCTCAAAAGTCACTTATTCATAAAGTCATTCCAAACAAGTTTGCACCCAATCAAACTTTTCCATGTTTCTACTTACGCAACCACCCATCCAAACATAAATCACGTTTCACAATCGGATTTTTTACTCAATCGGACTTATACCCAATCGGATTTTCTATAAGTCGATTCACCCAGATCAAAAATGCCCATTATATGGGCAATCCATAATGATCATGTGAGAGGGGAGCCTTGTTAATGGGCTGTTCGTATTTGGGCCTGTCAGTGGGCTCATTCATTCTCGTTTTTAAAAATATGGCGATGGGCCTAGGCAGATTCACTTCGGGGGAAGAGCCGAGGTAAGTGGCTCTGAACGGGGCAACCCTAAAGTACGAAGATCTTTACTGTGTGGCAAAGTTTGCTCGCATCGCTTCCTTTCTTCTTCCTCAAGATGGGAAATGAATAATTAAAATATTAAAAATTTAGAAATATCAACAAACGTACTGATCAGGCAGCCTAATAAACCGAATTTTTTCGAGAATAAAAGCTCGATAATTTCCTCTTAGTTGAGCCCTTCAAATGACTAGCAGAAAGCTGGTTCGTGACTTGTTATTGTCCCAGCGATATCTTTTTGTTCAATTCTCGTCTCGGCAGGTTTGTTCGTTTGCACATTTGGTGTAGAAATTTATTTTTGTTCCTGATATCCACGGCCAATATTTTGTGTTTGTCCGCCGACCATTTTATGCAGCCGAGATTTCCAATTTCACAGGCTTCAAGCACGAGATTGCGCTTGCTTTCTGCGGATAGGCATTCGAGTCTTCGCGGATATAGTGTATTCAATGAATTCTCTAAGAAACTGAAAGGCGAAGCTGATAGGTAATTCACTGTATTTATCATTCATTCTTTCATGCTAATTCTATGCCTGGCCGGGACGTCTTAGAATTTACAATTGGGTCTCTATCAATGCATTACAATGGCGGCAAGATATGAACAGCGACAGTGGAGTTATTTATTTCTTTTAGGTTAAAGTAAAGGTCTTTACTTTCTCTTCTTCATGTGACCATCCACGGGTCTTCTTCCTTTCTCTGACGTGAATATCTGGTTACCGTAATTGTTTACTTTTCTTTCCATGGTCGTAGGAATCCAGAATTCCAGCAGTCTGTGACGGAGCTGAAGGAGAAAGCAGAGGAGCTGAGAGGGGTAAAAGATGAGCTTAAAGAAAGGTAAATCCTATGTTGTGGCGGCCATATTGCAATGTATTGTTTTTCAGTTCTTAATAGGCTGAGACATACTGTTGTATGTCAAGGCTGGGTGGACACTTCAATGGAGGGCCTGAGATGGTGAAATGGCGAATGCAGAACAAAGCAGAAAACTGAGCGGCTGTACAAACAGGTAGATGAAGTGTGGACGGATGCTGAAGCTGCCGCAAAGAAGGTATAATCAGTTTATCACGGTTCTTCTTCAAGTTCACCCGTTCTCCAAATAAGTGATTCAGAAATGTATAATAATTATCCTCAAAAAGACCAATACACTCATGCTGTACATGTTTTGTGATGGAGAATTTGATATTTGTAGCAAAATATAGAATTTTATTGTGTATATATATTGTGTTTAGTAATTGTCTTCTTTTTAAAAGTTAGGGTTTTTTCTTTCATTGATTTTGAATTAGGCTTTATCTTATTTCATCTGATCTTAATCTGGTTTAAATTTGTTTAGGTAAATATTACTATATCCAACTACATACTAGGTGTTACATTTAGGACTGGAAGAGAATTATTTTATTGTTTGTATCTGAGTTGTCTGAAACTCTGAATAGCCCTGAGATATTTTTCATTTGTTAGGCCTTTTCGCCTATTGATTAATATTCTGTCGTCACACTCTCCCCCAATTTCTCCTTTTTTCCCTCCATTGTTCTCTTTCCTCCCACCCTCTCCTTTTCTGCTTATCCTGCATCAATCTGCCCCTGTTTATACTGCAATATATTCCATTCTCATTAGATTATTATCTGTTCTGGGACTTGTGACTTTGTCCCTTATCTATTTTAAATACACTGATTAGTTTATACTTTCCGAAAATTAGATTGGTAATAATTCTTTTTCCAGGTTTCTGAAAATGTGAAAGAGAAGATTTCATCTACTACTGAGGAGGTTTGTCTGAAATTTCTTAATTGGCAAGGGATGACACTTGATGGTTTGTTGACTATATTCGTTGTGTAACTTAGGTGAAAGAAACTTTTGGGATTGAAAAGCAGGATTCTTCAGGATCTTCTGGTTCTTCATCTGAACAGGATGCTGATGCTAAACAAGGAAGTCAGACCTCGTCCGAGGATGGGAAACACCAGCAATTTGGGTCTAGAAATGCTGCAGACTCATTCTTTGGCAAATTTAAGTCAACCATTTCTTCCCCGAATGTTTCTATGGCCTTCCAAAAATTGAAGGAAGCAAAGATAGTCGACATAGCCAAAAAAGGATATGATATTGTGAAGGAGGAGATAAGTAGTAATCCGGCAAAGAGAAGGCATATTCCTTTCAAATCAAATGGGGAAACGAGTACACGAACAGAACTTGTTGTCATGCCCTCACAACAATCGTGGTGGGCTAAGAAGTTTGATCAATTTAAGGAGAAGGTAACTTGTTAGGCAGTGCTTTTGTTTAGTGGATAATCTTAAAAATCTTTCTACCAATCTATTTCTTTTCCTTCTATGTAGGTGAAGGGCCATCCTTTATCCAAGCGATTTGTTCGGTATAGTGACCCTGTGAAGTCAAAGGGCCACGAGGTGTGTTATACTCCTGTTTTTCATTCTTATGGGAAAATAATTCTGTTTTTTCTATGTTACTTTTCCCAGTAATTTTGTATTTGGAAGCTTAAGAGTGTACCTCTTGAGATATGGACATTTTATTAAAAAAAAGTCCATATTTGACTCCCTAGTCACCATTTATTTGTGCTCTAAAACTGACAGATTGTAGAAGACTTGCGTGAAAGATATGAGACCAGTGACAACCCCATTATTCACAAAATACAAGAGTATGCCCGGATTTCTCTTTAACCCCTTTTGTGCTTAGAATGACTGTATGGCTGGTTATATTTCAAGATAGGCCAATTGCTAATTTACCATTACCCTATTACAGTATCAATGATAGTATGTTTCAAGAGTCGGATGCTGCACTATCATACAAGGAAATTCGTCAAAGAGATCCGTATGTCTTGTGTCTTTTGTTTTCATTGTGGCCACTGATATTTTGCAATGTCTTCCTGTTAACATCTACATCCTTTTGTTGTGTTTGCATGGATTAGTTATTTTTCATTACCAGAATTTGTGGAGGAAGTTCAGGAGGCAATAAAACCAGTGCTTAATGCTTACGTCAAGGTCAGTGCTAAACTTCAGCAGAAAAAATGTTGGAATTCTAATTCTTTGATGTGCTTTTTGTATTGCAGTTCATTTTTTAATATGATAAAATCTTTTGGTAGTCAATGTGAGGGTGGGTTCATTTCTTTTTCTACACGAATTTTAAATATTCTTGTGCAGGGAGATGTTGAACTTTTGAAAAAGTACTGTAGTCCTGAGCTCATTGAACGCTGTAAAGCAGAGCATGCTGCATACCAAAGTAATGGCATCTTCTTTGATAACAAGGCGAGATTGCTAATTTCTTGAATCTTTTATTTTTCTTGTTCAAATTATTTGCTTAGGAGCTGGGTTGATAATACCTAATGGCATGTTAAAGTATATTTATTTGCTCTCTCATCATTTAACTGACTTTGTGTGGTAGAGCTGATAGGGTTAAATGAAACGAAACTCTTAATCTTTGCTTGAACCAAGATCCATTTTTTCTTATACTGCCCTTTGTAATGTTTGAGGTCTAATGCAGATTTTGCATGTATCCGAGGTTGAAGTGAGAGAGACCAAGATGATGGGATCCTCTCCCTTAATCATAGTGATGGTATATAAACATTCACTTCTGAAAGTATTTTGCTGATTCACAAATTTATACTTGGTGATGAAAAATAAAAGCTTGTGATGATGGTTTTTGGTTAATAAATTTGCAGTTTCAAACACAGCAAATCTACTGTGTACGTGACAGGAATGGGTCAATTACAGAAGGAGGCAAGGTAAGTGATGTACCATTTGGGATGAGACCAACGAAACACAACCTTGTTTCTCATCATCGTCCATTTCATGTGATAGGATACAATCCACACAGTTTATTATGCTTGGGCTATACAACAAATGGAACCAGAAGATCGAGGAGAAGATTGCATTTATTTGATGTGGAGACTAAGAGAGATGCAACAGCAAGGAGTCCGAGCCCTCATCTAACTTTCCCCCCTCTCTTCAATACGCTATTAAAAAACTGCAGAGGCTTTTGTATAATTATTGCCTTCTTTTTTATATTCCAACGATGGTCCATTTTGTCTTGAAATTATTAATGTTCTTATTTTTTTTTATAATAATATCTCTGGGTTTTATGCTTTAAGCTTCTATAATAAGTAATTCTTTTGGCTTTGAAATTGAAAACTCCCAAAATCAAGAGCGAGTCTCAAGAAAATGGAGCCCTGGGAAAAGAGTTATTCGTTACCACAGACGACATTCACTAAACTAAAGTGATTAAATTTAATGCTTAAATAAATATATGATTGTGACGGGGAATTTAAATCATAAATTGTGTTACACTGCTTATTTTCCAGCCTTTTGGTTTCTCTTCTCACTCAATTTCATCAAACACACAAAATGCTTAAACAAACCGAACTAAGATTAGCCTGACAATCTGGAAACTTCTTTCAAAAAAATTAAAATTATTGTTATCATGTTATACTTATATTGACAAAAAACATTAGCACGATGTTAACTGAGAAATGATACAGTTGGCTAAGGTGTTGTCGGCGCAAAAGTGAAGAGGTTTGATACCCGCTAGTCGATATGAAGGTCTAGTTGGTGGATGATATATAAATATTTATATAAGCGCTTTTTTAGCCTGACAACTCTAGTGGGGTTATAAGGAACCGGTACGTAGCACCCAAAAAAGGAAAAGTACACAGATACATTGGTATGGGATATTAGGCTATAAAACTTTGACAAAAAAAGAAAAGAAAAGGATATTAGGCTATAAAGTCAAAGTTCACGTGTTATTAAAAATGAAGGTGTGGGTGGCAAAGTTCACATGATTTTTATTTCATGTTTTTTTTTGCTCGTTTTCCTTGCATACATTAATGCATGCTTCTGAAATTTTGAATACCGACACTTATTTTTTTGTTAATTATACTGTGGCTTGAGCAGCTCCATGCTTGGACCCTTTAGCAAAAGCCCTTCCAATTATTGATGGCAATTTCTTATCTTTTACAATTATATTTTGCAATATAGTTATAATCGGCAAAACGTTTACTCTTGTAATACATAATTTTAACAATCCTATATATATATATATATATATATATATATATATATATTAAGGTGGATGATGAAAAGGATTTTGGTTCTTTTTTATCAGACATCAAATATATTATTTATCACTTATTTTATATATTCAATATAGTGTAGTGGTTGCATCAACTTCTCAGGCATTCAATTGATATGAATAAACTTAAAATTATTGTTAATTTTTCACAGAGTTTATGCGTTTTCAGCATCTTAATAATTTTCGGTGAAAATGTTAAAAATGCTTTTATAAATAAGATGGAGAGTATGTAATTAACAAGATGAATTGAAACATTCCTTGCACATCTCTTCTCTTAAATCTTTCGTATTTCGCGTCCAAGGCTTCACTTTTGGGTGTGAACTCGTGCGAAGAGGAAGATCATTAAAGTGATTGGACTACGTCCTTCTTAATCTTTGAGAAATATTTTAATTCAATTAAGATAATGATTTAATTTCGCATCAAGCTAGAACTTATCCTCATCGTTTTTAACATTTTTTTTTTTTTTTGTATTTCGCCAGGCCATCATCCACGTTGTTGTATTATAATAAGAGACACAATCTTGCAAATCGTAATGTTTATTGCTCAATTCCCGGGTTATAATCATTGATATACCATAGGGAGGCCTAGGCTAACTACATTTCCAGATAAGAAATATAATTTTAAAAGATAAAATAAAATAATATTTTTTGTCCTTTAAATTTATAGAGTTTTCACTTTGGTATGGTCCCTGAATTTTTAAAAATACTTTTTCAGTCCTTTAAACTTTATTGCTCTGAGTCTCAAATCTCAAATGATGATTTTCTATAACAATTATTGTTATATTAAAAATTAAACTTAAAATGTCACCCTTTGACATCATGGATTCCTCCCTAGATGGCTATCGATCAGTAGTCAAAATCTGAAATCATGTAGATCGCAGATCAGAAAGAAAGAGGAGATGACAAACAAACATCTCTTGTTGCGTGATATTCACGAACGAGCAGATTACAGATGAATATCATAATTGTGGTAATAACCAGTTAACTCGTGGGCTCTGGTGTAAACATGACCGTCCCAAAAGTCCATGTTAAAACCATCGCAAATACTTGCTTCAGGAGAAAGTGGAAATTGGAAGTGTGGGTCAGCGGCATAAGCACCCACGCCTTCAAGTTGGCTGCTTTCGCCGGAATTATCAGCCGACAGGACTTCCGACCAGAAATCCTCGTCCAAAGTCGTATCGATATTATGGGTCAGCATTTCGACATGATTTGTGGACATGTCGTCACTGTTAGGTTCGATGTTGTCAGTGCTAGTGAGGGTGGAGGTATCGCTGATACTGATAGAGCATTGTGGGGTTTTGATCACTGTGTTGTCGTCGTCATCGGAGGAAGAAGTCACGGGGTTTTGTCTGTTGTGTTTAGGGTTGCGAGTAGTGGGGAGGTGTTGTTGGTTGAGTAGGAGCCTCTTCTTCAAGTGGGTGTGCCACACATTTTTTATTTCATTGTCTGTGCGTCCCGGTAATCTCGCTGCAATTGCCGACCACCTGCATCATTTTTAAAAAAAAAGAACGTACGCATGTTAATGTTTAAACATATTTCCCTAATGATAACGCTATGCACTAACCAATATGCCAGCCTTTCATTTGTCTGCTTCTTTCAGTTTAACGGGAAAGAAAAGTAGGGTGTTTATTTTATTAAGAAGGACCACGTGAAAATGGTGCAGCTCAAGGTCGACGGATTCATGTCGTCATGATTTCGGTCCTATATGTCAAGATAAGATACAAGCAATATAATTGTGCTTTTGGGTCCAACTCAAACATCAAGATAACGTACTGTTTAACTATATCGTTTCACCATTTTAGAGGGGGGGAAATTGCCTATGGCATGTAAAGAAAAGAAAAGTGTAGGTGTTGTTTGTGGCATATATATATGGTTAGAGTTTGAATTGAGAAAGAAGAGTATGTACTAGCCTGTTTCCCAAGAGACGGTGCAAACGGAAGATGGTGTTCTCTTCTTCGGGGGTGAAGTTGCCGCGTTTGATGTCAGGCCTCAAATAGTTGGTCCATCGCAGTCTGCAACTCTTGCCACACCTTAAAAGCCCTGTTTACATACATATAATGAATATGTCGTCATGAGAACACAAAATAAAAAGAGAAGCTGTTTCGTTGGATGGCCGGGAAGATCGAGAATGAAAGGAAGGAAGAAAAAGGAATACCAGCTTGTTTGGGAAGGGCTCGCCAATTGGCGTGACCGTGGGATTGGATGTAATTGATGAGAATATGGTCTTCTTCTGCGGACCAAGGTCCTTTCTTCAATCCCATTTTCTCACAGCACGGAGCTCTCCCCATATCTCTCTCAACTCTCAATGTCGTAAACACGCCTATGCGCTATTTAAGCAAGCTGATCAGTGCCTCACACGCGCCGCTATCCACAACAGCACGTGCGGCCTCGTCCTATTCCTATACTATCACGGAAACTTTAATTTGTATGTCTGCGTAGCATTATAATTTTTTACTAATATATAAGAAAATGAGTATTCCTTAATTAGAGTTTGTGGTAGTATATGTTATTAACAATAGAGGTCAAACAAAACGTGCAAATTGCCTAACTGATAAAAGGGCAACAGTCTTCATTTTCATGCTCTCTTTGGCTTTCACTCATTTGTACGTATCACCATCTTGTCTCACCCTCTCTCCTTTTCTCACATCTCTTTTTAAGGCCTAACCACACATACAAACTAATCCCTCTCAAAATAAAGGGTACATTCGTTTCCTTAATTCCCATTCTCAACTAAGTTATTACATCCACGGATGGCACGAGCTAGGATTTTGACATTTAACCATTTGTTTAAACTCTTCCACACACACACATCCATCAACATATATATATGTTAATTAAATAATACTCCATGAGCACCTTAGACTGATGAATAATTTTTATTTCTAAAAGCTATTTATTCTTCAGTTTTGATCTTCTTCTTCTTCTTCTTTTTTTTTTTTTAAAGTACCTATCTCTAGGAATAATAAATCAAGGTATTTTAAAGGGGGGTTACAACGAGATTCTAAGGAAAATGACTTATTGTCCACAAGTTTAATAACAACTAAGAATCATATAATAACAAGTTCTAGTACAATATATAAATTCCCGCAGAAAACACAATGAAAAGGCATATATATAACTATTATAACAAGCGGTATTTTTGCCATGATAATATAATAATACTCCATCTTCTTTTTTATAACGTCTTTATTATTAGTTTCAAATAGCATTAAATATTTTTCACATATACTCATATTTAATAAGGATGATGAGAGAAGGTAAAAATTAATATGAAGTGGGAGTTTAGTATAATGATTGATATTAGGGGGAATGTTTGGATGTGTTCAACTCTAGTGTTGCTATGAACATTAATCGAAACCACTATATCTAATCTTAAATCACTACTACAAAAAGTTGATATTACTTCCCTAAAAGACGTCCTTATTTTAAAAAAGGAAGTAAAAAGTATAGATGGTGGCATTTTCGTAATTATTTGACTGAATTTTGAGACTTAGGCGTCCTAAATATAATTTTAGGACACCTAAAATTAATTTAGGCCTCCTATACTATATTTAGGACGCCTAAAATTATTTTTTTGGCACATTTTGAAGAATTTTTTGGCGCCGAAACTTTTTGGCGAACGAAAATAAAATCGGGACGCCAAAATTGAATTTTAGGCGTCCTAAAATATATGTAGGACGCCTAAAATGAAATTTTTGGCACCAGGAATTTTTTTGGCACATTTTGAGGAATTTTTTGGCATCAAGAAATTTTTGGCGGCACGAAAATAAAATCAGGATACCAAAAATGAGTTATTTGGTGCACAATTCGAAATTTTTTTGCAATTTTGGCGCTGGTTAAAACTTTTGGCGTCCTAAATTTTAATTTAGGACGCCAAAATTTTGTGACTTTTATGTATTACTTTTTTTTCCCTACCTGCTCCCACATCCCATCCCTGACTTATTAATTGTCTCTCACCTTTCTTTTTTTACTCAGAACCTCTCTCTCTCTCTCTCTCTCTCACGCCAAGGTATCATCCATCTTGCACCATCTCAGATAACTTTCCATCGTTCGTCGCTCACCGTCACTCGTTGCTCGCCGCTCGCCGTCGCAAGGCTTCGCCGTCGCTCGTTGCTCGCCATCGTAAGGCTTCACTGTCACAAGTCTTCACCACAGCGCATTTAAGCTTCAGAAGGAATCATGTCTTTCGCCATTGCTCATCGCTCGCCCTTCGCTAGTCTTCAGGTTCCAGATCTGCTGTTCTTCTTAGATATGCATTTTTATATTTTTAGATCTGCTTTGTTAGATATATTGTTCTTCTATTTGTCGTAGATCTCATTGAGGAAGAAAAGTTTGATTTCTTGTTGAAAATGGTTCGATTCGATTTATTTTTCATCTCATATGGACTGCATCTGATTCAATTCTAAGTTCACCTCACAACTCTGTTCATTTTGTTCTTTTTTGTTAGTGATTGAATTTCATAACTTGAAAGAATATTTAGGGGAAAAATGCCTCATCTCCTTTCAAGAGAGTTTGCCTTGTATTGTGTATGCGTATTTGATTCTGAACTGTATTTGATTTGATTTATTGTTAAACATTTACATTCTAAGAGTTTGCCTTGTATTGTGATATGCATATTTGGTTCTCGACTGTATCTGATTCGATTTATTGTTTAGGTTTTTTTTTTTAACAAAAAGGACATATGGCGTCCTAAATCATGGTTTAGGACTCCATAAATGGAGTATAGGCGTCCTAAAATATTTGCCTTAAACAAAACTTATGGCGTCCTAAAATAAAATTTAGGACGCCATAACTTCTAATTGTAGCGTCCTAAAATAAAATTTAGGATGTCATAAATTCTAATTATGGCGTCCTTATTTTTTTGAGGACGTCATATCTGCTACGTCCCCCTAAAGAGACGTCCTTTTGAAAAAGGAAGTAAATTGGGTTTAATTTAGGACGTTGTACATGTTTTTTGTAGTAGTGAATATAGGATAAAATTTATAATACGATTTACATTACAAATCGGAGGGAGTAGTAAAAATAATATCATCAAGACACGGACGAACTATAAAAGTGGAAATGTACAAATTCGCAAATTAGAAAAATGATTCAAGTCGTGCTATGCTTTGCTCACGCCTTTGCATCAAGTAGCTCAAGAGAGGTCAAAGAAAGAGGCTAGTGCCAAAGTTGGTAGCCCACGTCTTTTTTCTTTTTTTCTTTTTTTTTTTCACAAAAAACTATATTTGAAAGCACTGCTTTTTTATGAACATAAAAAAAAAAAATCAAAGCCGAAGGACTTTTTGTATTCTGCATAAAATTTAAAATAAATCACACTATCAGCAGGCTCGAAAAATAATGTATGAATTTTAAGTATATTATGTAAAGATGGACCTCGTCTTTGGTTTCAATTGGCAGTAAAGAGGTCGGACACTCTCATTAAAGGGGAGGGTTCGATCCTGGAGTTGGTCAAGGCGTTGGGAAGACATCCAGCTCCTGAGTGTTTAGGTAAATGTCTGAGGGTAATAAACAGCTCACCTTGTCAAACATTGGTATCATCTAGGAGAAAAAGAGACTTTTGTCTCCGCCTTAGATCGTGGGTGAAGTCAACCTCTTGTTAAAAAAATTTATATAAAAAAATATAAATATGTATAAATATAAATTAGACTATGAAGTTTGAATATGGTTTGAAGGAGAATTTGAAGAGAAGAAAAAACAGTGGTTATTGTCAGAGATGATGTCACTTAATTAGTAATTAGGTGAAAAGCACGGCGGGCGGTAGCAGGTTTTCAAGATAATTGACCGCGCTTTCAACATAATCTCCATAACTTTATGCCATTCAATTAATTTATTAATTACTAGTCGATCCAGCCCCACTTCTACCAACATTACGTTTCATTATTAATTACTTGTAACAAATAAGACGACAAAGAAGAAAACTGCAAACACTTGCAGCATGATTCAACTCAAAAGCTGACTTAATAAAATATCTCTATACTTTAATCATATTCTGTTTTTCATAATTTTCTATTGTTTATTTTATTGCTCTGTTTGAAATATTACCATGTTAACGAATCAGATAAGAGAATTAACAACAACAATAAAGAAATGAACAATTTTCATTTCCTGACAACTAAAAGCCCACCCCCTTTGCCACCTTAACATTTCTTTTACTGTGCTAATTCTGGCTGCCTGCTTTGTGTGTCCAGATTTGTACAACTTCGTCAATGGCCTTCAGGTAGTATTAATAAATAGCATATTACATATATCTATCTTATGGCTTTATCAAGTAAAAGTATTCGAATATCAATTTACAGATCCGGCACTTCAACAAGGAACAGACATCTATATTTATTTATTCTAATTCTAAAGCAGAATATCTGCAAATGGATCTCACTTTGTGTTATTCAGATCTTAATGCTCATCTGCTTCTGATCTTCCATGCTTTAACCTACCAACTTTTTGCGCATGGTTTTATCACTCTAAGCAACATGCTCATAATTTAATCAAGCTTCATGTGACATTCTATTTGGTTTCTTCAATGGATGCCGTGATTCTCTTCCATTATGTTTGTTCGAAGAATAATTTTAAACGTGACGTGCTGTTCATCTCAGAGTAAACAGATAAATTGTAAATTACTATTATGTCAGGCATTAGTACCAGCTGAACAAATTTTCATTAATTAAACCTGAGGTTTCAAAAATGAACGAGGACCAACACACTACGAAGTCATACTTTACATTACTACACAGTTTAAAATGAGTCATAATATTTTGTAACTTGCGAGTAATATGATTTCTTGGAAATTTTATATATATATATATATATATATATATATATATATATATATATATATATATATGCAAAAGTGTCCGTTAATTTCGTCCTTAAGGATTAGGAAAGCTCCTGATTTTCTTAGTGATTTGGTTAGTTCTCCTCAACCACCATCCTACTGAGGTGGTGGATGATACGAATAGTGTCAACAAGGTTCGTCTAAACCTTGTCTTCTGTGATCGGCCTCATGTTTTTTTCTCAAAAGGTTCGTAAAAGCACGCCATTGAAAAGCATATAATCTGATGCTGTCTAGATGAGGGTCACATTTCCCACATTGTTAGTATTATGCTTCAATGATTCATCATCTCATCTCTCATAGATAGCATATCTGCATATGCTCTCCACTAAAATAATTAACCATTAATTACTCCACAACATTCAAGGAACCAAAGGAGCTCTTAATTGCTTCAATCATAAATGCTGTTAACAAGATCACGGACCAAAAATGTTTTCCTCTTCTCTTAATCTGCGCAAAGTTAAAAAATCTACGCCTTTGGCTATGCATTCACATGCAGGCAGCCACAGAAATGGGTGAAACCTGAAGGCAAACACAGCATTAACTTGTCGCTATAATGAAAAGCGATTCCCAGCACCATCCATAAAACGATCAGTATGCCATCCTTTGTCCTGTAATGCTCTTAGAAATACAGGGAAGACATCGTTCATTTTGTCGTAGGCCTCTTGCAGGGTCACGGCACTGAGCTCCTGAGAGGGCTTGTCCATCTGAGCAGCACAAGCAGCAACCAACCAGCCTCTCAATGCATCTTCCGCAGTAGCATCATGCTCCAACACCATGTCAATGCATTTACCTCCCCCATTTAAGAGAAACTTCTCCTCAGGGAATAATTGTTTTATTTCATGGAGTCTTGAAGGCTTAATGACCTTGTGCAAAGTCCTACCCACTCTAACATTTCCGGCACCTTCTATGAGTCGCCCAGGAAATAGCAGATCTTCTCTGTATCTAATGTCAGCAGGACTTGATATATTCCCTGCCTAATTTAGATTGAACTCTATGCAGTCAGTCAGAAGCCATTTCTCTCGTACAAATAAGAGAAACAAAACAAGGGAGCATTCATATGTTAAAATAGTGTATAACCAGATTCCAGACCTGAAGAAAATCAGCCACAACTATTGCGGTTCTTTGTGGATTCAAGGTATTGATAGGAGTAGCTTTCATTTCTTCAACCACGCTGTAGACATGTATAATTGAAAGGAGAGGCCCCACAACCAACTAATAACAAACGCTCCAGAATCCATCAGTTGGGAAACATCAATAAAATTAATTCTTCTCATTCAAACAAGTTAAAAGATTCATTAAATCTCTTAAAGATAAAATTGAACTGGCATATTTGCTTCTGTGATAAAAAAGTAATGGTCCATATTATAAATAAGGTAATAAACAATCCTATGACATACGCCCTGAGGCATGACTCCTAAGAGACATACGATTTCATAATCTTGTCACTTCGGTATACCTTTTTTTTCTCTTGATAATATCGCCACTTCCATATTTAACCGCAAACAATGTCTCATTTCTGGGGGAGTATATTGATCTGTTTTTTGAGATTGTGATGTCCAGATATATGGTCTAACCTAAAAAATTCTCTACAATAAAGCCCCGAGTATCTTTTTCCCCTCATGTTGCTGCAACTTTCATCTTTTGACTATCAATCAGAAAGTCATTAAATAGCTTGTTTGCACAAACCTAACATGGGTAAAAAACTGAGCGAATGCGTATAAACAATACATCTCAGGAAAATTATAATATGGTATTATACCTTCCCATGCATTGAAGTACAGATAGTAGATGCTAACTGAATTCCAACTCCCATTCCAACAACATTGAAGAGAGTTGAAATAGCCTCCCCTTTAGCAAATAGATCACTAAGGTTTCCTTCTTTGGCAAATGAAGAATAAATAGGCAACCTAGTTGCTCTTGCTGCAACAACTCCCATCCCCTGCCAACTCCAAAATAATAATAAAAGAAAGAAAAAGTTTACAGTCAACTAATTAATGAGACCCAGTCCCAGTATCAAATAGGAAATAACAGGTCTTTTACTCAAATGGGACATAATCTATGATAACATACCTTCGCAAAATTGCCTAGGCCGGCCATTTCAAGAAAAAGATGTGGACATAAAGGGGAAAGCACTTCCAAGCCAGTGCCTAAATCATAGAGCACGTCAGCTGTAAAATGCAAGGCTTATTGAAGTCAGACACCCTGTGAATAAGCAAATATGAACTATAATAAGAAGAAAGACTTTAGCCAAGATGCAAACCAAAAATTCTCCAACGTTTAGGCTCTGAATCCATTCGAGCACCCAAATTACTACATATTAGCTTCCCTACATGTTGCATTCCATCCTTTAAAATCTGTATGTCAGAGCAACACAAGGAAAACATATCTTAAATGGATGCTATCATTACCAGTCTCAGAATTGTTAGTTGCAAGGTGATATCAAATTACCCAACTAACAGCAGTTGATTGAGCAGGGGTGGGCTGCAAGCCTGCAGCAAATAGCAGTGACTGCAGAAGTATAAGCATACAGACCAAGGACAACCACTTCATACTCTATTATATAGTTAAGATAATTCTTATTCATACAAAGAAAAAAGGAATAAATCAAATACAAAGAAAAAAATTAAAACTTGTATGTTTTGGCAAGTGACTTTATATCAACGCAGTAAAATTATTTCTAGTTATATATTATACTGATATTTTGTAGTCATCAGAAGACCTGAGTGGACAGCACTGATAGTGCTGCACTGGTAACATGCTGAAGTGCTCGAAACTGTGTATATCTAAGGTAGCCCTCATTCACACTGCAAAGAAAACATCAAAAGTTTGAGTCATCAGATTAGAATTCCTTGTCTGAGCCATCTAGCCCATTCCAATAGAATAAATCCTATCAGGAAAGATAACAACCTATATGGATATCCTGAGGGGAAAAATTTATTTAGGAAAGACTCCACCATCCTGTGATATATTGGCCTGGAGTCATCTACGAGCTTTACCTGAAGGGAAACCAAAAATTAGTTAGGGCAATTAAAGCAAATAACTAGTTGAACAAACATTTTCATGAAAACTTAAATCCAATTATGAGCAAAGTTGGTGTAGCGGTGTATTTTCTTGACTACAGAAAACACTTAAAGCTTTTTCAGAAGTGAAGCTCCTAAAAAAGAACTGTAGCTGCTGAAATGTTGAATGACATATCACATGTTTGACTCCAGCAAGCATGAATTTCCCCTCTTCGTTTTTCAGCATTTAGTTCTAAAAAAGGTGAAAAGTAAGACATGCAGACAAAATAATGGGGATCAAAAAAGAAGAAAGAAAATTTAACCCAGCAAGAATCATCGTTACCACCGTTAAAGGCACTTTATTCTCTGGAATAAAACCATAAAGAAACTGATACGATACAGAGGATCCAGCAGGACGGCAATTAATTTTTCCAACAACTCAAATTTAAGTAAAGGAAACATCTCATAAGGATTATTCGAACTCGAGAAAGATTGCAATATTGCTATAATAGAGACATATCACTATATCAGAATATAACATACATTAAAAAGGAACTTCATCATGCATAAAGAAAATGGACAACTACAGTTTATGCAAACTTCAAACTGAACCGTTCACCGAAAAGAAACTTCAAATCGAACTCAATACGGGAACAAACTACATTACGCATGAGATAACAAATGTCTTCCGAGAGATGAACCTTCCTAGACTAGGAAAAATAACACCATTTGGGAATATTTCCTGTTCATTTAATAGATTCCAATACTAGAATGACGAGAAATATGACGGCACTCTCCTTCCTCAAGAGTATAACTAAAGAAAGTCAACTTCCGAGGTCCTCATCAAGATTCATCTCCGTGTACCTAAATAAATGAACAAATTAAATTAGGAGAATAAAAACGTACGGAGAGTTGGCCATCGGGTTCAAACTGGAACCGGCGACAAACGGAATCAGAGGTTTCGAGCCAGAATACAGGAACTTGAGGTTGATTGTCTGGCTTCTTCTTGCGCATTTTAAGCATGACCTATTTTTTGTTTGAACATTGAAAAGAAAATAAAAACATAGATTGAGCGAGGAAAATAACACAAGATAGTGATTGGTAAAGTACACACCAGCAAATCCATGGAGAGGAATTGCTGGTGACAATTTGAGTTGTTGCCAAGCTCAGATTTTTCGAGGCAAAAAAGAAATTCTGATAATACTCATGGACAACAGATGAGGACTTCGCCACTGGTTGAGTGCCTTGCAACAAGCGGGAGAGCCGGAGAGCAGACCGACGACGAGGAGGAGGAATAGAGTAGGAAGGGTATAGAAAAACGACGTCGGATGATGACCGAACGGAGCCATCCTAGTTGGAAACATAATCGGTGCTGACCGGCTTTTTCCCCAATTTGCCCATTTTTAAATAACTATTTCCTAAAAAATGCGCCCCGTCTAAATCGGAAAAACTATTTTTCAATATCGCCCCCTTGTTTGAAAACTATTTCCCAATATGTCTTTCTGTTTGATTAAACCAGGGTTTAGTTGACTAAATCATGGGTCAAATTTTTTAAAGTGATTCTACGATTTAGTGATTAAACCCTATGATTTAATCGACTAAATCACCACGGGGTCAAATTTTTTTTAAGTGACCCTGTGATTTAGTCGACTAAACCTCGACAGAGGAGGTTTTTTATCATTTTATTTTATTTTATTTATTATTATTTCTCTATAATTAATTTAAACTCAGAGACTATCCTAACTCTTTTAAATTAGGAATTTAATAAATGCTCACACCATGTAAAATATGCTTCACTATGAATATATATATTATTTTGTAAATAATATTACAAGTGAAATAATATAAGACTTATTTAAATTAGATCCTATTAATTAGGAGTTTATAAATACTAACTACATAAAAATATATTTTATTATTATATACATATATATTTAACCACATAATCTCAACTAACAACAAAAATCATGTTTCCTTTCTTTTCTTTTTTATATATATATATATTTTTTTTATTGTGCAGCTCCATATTCTTCTTATGCGCATACTTATATATATCTATCAGGTGCCACACATATATTTATATATTAATCTACCTTTTCTTTTCTTTCCAAAAGCAATACCATATATATATATATATATATATGGAAAAAGTATTTCTCCAGTTACTGGAGATAAGTTTATCTCAAGTGACCCCTAAAACTACGTCATTTTAAATTAATGAAGGGTGTGTTTGTAATTTTAGGTGAATTAATGAAGGGTGTTTCGGTAAAATTTATATGATAAAAAAGTAAACAAAATTACGCAAACACCCTTCATTAATCCAAAACGACGTAGTTTTGGGGGTCACTGGAGAAAAATTATCTCCAGTGACTGGAGAAATCCTTTACCCTATATATATATATAGCATCCAACTTTTTCAGTAATAATGGAGTAATAGTTTTCCTACCTACAATGGCGTTAGCGTTGACACACATATATTAATATATATATTAAGCCTCCTTTTTTCTTCCCTATTTTTTTTTTTATAACAGCAACCAAGAAGTTAATACCCAAGGTCATGCTTCTATAAAAACAAAATACTTATGTTTATCTGACAGCAATTGTTTTTTTTTTTTTTTTACGGTTTGGCTTCATATGAATAGCAACAAACCATCTATATTAGCAAGTTTTAATTTCCCTTTTTGTTTTCATTCTTTTCCAAGGCAACGTATATGCTTTTATTCATCAATTTTCTGCTTCAGTTTTCAAACCAGCAACCACGAGACTCATAAATATATATATATACTGTGCAGAAAAACAACTCAAACAGTCCCTGTTTTAGTTTTGTTTTGCATAGAAACTCACGTGGAAGCCAAACTACATCCTTACGTCTTCAAACTCGTTGGGATATGACAGAAGCTAGAGGGAAAGAAGCACGATGGGTACCTTGGTTGCTTGCTTGAATCATAGCTGCTTCACCGTCGAACAACGCACCTCTGTTTTTTTTGGTTTAGACAGAGCAAATGATCATGTCTCGTGTTTCTCTCCCCCTCTCTCACGTTCTCAAAACAAATGGGTTTTTAAAAAGCATCTCGTCGGGTTTGTGACTAAACCACTAAATCACGGGGTCACTTAAAAAAAAATTTGACCCCGTGGTGATTTAGTCGACTAAATCACGGGGTCACTTACAAAAAATTTGACCCCGTGATTTAGTCAACTAAACCCTATGGTTTAATCGATTAAACAGAAGACGTTGGAAAATAGTTTAGACAAGCGCGTTGGGAAATAGTTTTAGAACGAGAGGAATTTTGGAAAATAGTTATTTAAAAATGGACAAATTGGGAAAAAAGCCGGTGCTCACCGCCTAAATAATCAATAATCATCTAAGTTAAGAGCACAAAATCTACATCTGGTTCAGTTTTAATATTATTTTATTTTGATAATTTTAATGGCATGTAATTTTAATCCTACAAGTAATCTCCTAACTGTAATTAAAAATAAATAAATTAACTTCAAAATTGGGATAAACTAAAATTTTAAATAGGATTGTCTATATTAGGTTTGGATGGTTTAATCAAACCTGCCCGAGTTATCCATCATTGCTTTTCTTCCTAGTTCTTACATTAATGATCTCAGCCACCGTGAGATCTACATCTTCAACAACACCCTTCACGCTTTCACTTCCGCGTCAGTCTTCTTCGATCTCTTTGTTTTTCTTTGTCTTGGTTGATTCCTGGAAATGGTTGTGGATTTTGTTACGCGGACATTCGTTGTTTGGTCGGGAATATTTCTGGGATATCAGGGCGGAGGCTAACCACGATGATGGGACGGACGGTGATATATTTATTTATTTTTTTCCCAACGCCGCCGCCACAATAGTAGTTTAATTAGTTATATAATTCTACTCAATTGTTCTTATTATATTGTACTATTTTTTCCAATTTTTATGTGATGACGCAATGTTTGAGAAATACGTAAATTACTTGTCAAGGATATAACTAAAAAGAATGTTAATTATACATTGATACACTAAAACAACAATTAAAGTGGACCAAAAAATTTTACCTGACTCACAATTCATTTTCTCCTTTTTCATACATGATTACAGAAAACAACTGAACAAATTACACTCACATGTACAAGTCTGACAAACTCCCATTAACTTGTCAACCGAAAAGGGAGCAGGAGAAAGAGTTAAGTGTCCAGCAGCTCCCCATTACCAGAATGGACAAGACATAGAGGGGCTTTCTTCAACTGCGAACAACCACGTCCACAACCATCTGGTCTTGAACACTACATGAATGCAATTCAGACAACAGTAGAGCACCTAACTGGGGCATTCATTCGGTTTGCAAGCAATTTTTTTTGGAGGATCATGGATTACACAGGTTAAGTGAAGAATTGTATCGGCACCACTAATAATCATAACGTTAAGTCAGGATCGTCCTCATAATCAAAATCTTGTTCACTAGAAGCCCTTATTCTCTTTGCATCCCTAGGCCCACTTCTTCCTTTCTTCGGTTTACCCCTGACACGTCATGTACATGTTTTAAGCTCACAAATAAACAATGCATGTATACCGTATATGTTTGCTAAAATTTTTACAACATAATCAGAGATCCATCAGCGGATTACTTACTGCCCATTGGCATAAATTCCACCCTTTGAACGTCCTGGACCAAAATCTGACCTTCCATCTGCGATAAATACCAACGTATGAAGACGCAATCAAAGTTATGCCAAAAAAAATTATTGACATGTATGCTTATGTAATCTCACCATCTCTACCAGCGGCAATCTCTTCGGCCTGTAATGGACAGTTGAAGAAAATACAAATCCACGTCAGAACTTCAGAATTCAGAAATAATGATTCCATGAGAAGATCCCATAACATATTTATAATATAAAATCTCTATAGATAAATAAAACAAATAGAAAAATAGGAACTTTTCTTTTTGAAAAAGTGTTCAGACAAAATGGGTCAAGTCCTGTAAGACAAATAGAGAGAGGGTCAATGACTTCACCACTACAGCCAAAATATTTCAATACAGTTGCACCTGAATTCCTTGGTTAGATGCGTAAGGTTTTACCAACTTAAAACACAGTTACAACCTATCCACTGCCAACATACTGTTATTACTTTTTCAATGCTTCGATTGATGCTTCTATGTTCAAAGTTTTTTATAATTTAGTGCTTAGTACCAAGTCACAAAGATGACATAGACAAATCGCATCTAAAAATCTGACTCCTTTTATGCACAACATTACATTCCTCTGCAGTCCGAATTATATACAACTAACCTCAAGTAATTCTAATGTCGAACACTGAATAAGGGATGAAGCATACAACTCTTAATCTGAGATAAGGTTTTAAACTTTTGCTATCATTGGACTGTTTCCATAATGCTTATAAATGACATCTGTTCCAAATTGCTCAAAACGCAACCTTTAATCTCACGTTCTTAGCCTAACTTTCAAGCTGAATTCTCCCTGCAGTCTCTGGATCAAAACAGTTTCATAGTCTTTTAAGTGAGTGTTTGACAGGCCAACTTCTAGAACCAAGAAAACTTATATGACACCTTCAAAATTAGTGGAAGCAAGCTATACTGCTATCTACTTGCTTCCTCTATTTTCACGTTAACAATAAAATATTACAGACATGTGCTTATAATCAAAGACAATATGACAAAATAGTTTATGTATCGTATCTCTAGCCAAAAAATATTTTTCTTAAAGTTTTCAATAACTCTCTTCTTTTCAGGTGATAAGCAGAATCAAAATAGTCAAGTACATAAAAGTGCCATAACCAGTTTTCTTAACAAGGATGTGAAAGTTTCATGACAGAGTTAACTTAATTTTTTTTTTTCTGAGCCACAACTAGTATTTCACACTCATAACCATACGACCTTATCTTCTTGCAGCTAATTTAAAATTACAGAATACGCACCGCTGGTGAGGTCACTGAGGATAATGAAAAGAGCCTATCTTCAGGCTGAAACTTTCTAGACCGCTTTAAGCTGCCATGAAGAAGTTAGATCCTCTGATGTCAGTCAATTATTAAGCGTTATGTCTAAGTTCAAAATCACTAGATAACACGAGAACACATGCCATGCAACGGCACACACACACACCATTGACACTATATCGTAGTTGGTTTATAAAAAAATGTTAATAAAAAAACAAGTCATCTATTTAGCATGGAAAGATATACAAGACAAGAAGTTTTTCTTCCAAGTTTCAGAGTGGAGCTTTCATAATTGTTGTGCTATGGGCAGCACCCCAGGTACTCCACTTCTCAGCATTCCATTCAAGTCTGTTTTATCTGATGAAAACTTGGTAAGACCCAAATTTTCTTTTTGGGCCAGCAGAAATACTAATGAATCTGGCAAAGTGGCCAACAAGCTATCCCCTTATGTGATTTTTCGTTTTATCAATGTAATTACACAACTCATGATCCAGCTTTCTCCAACCATCAAAGAAGCAATCTACAAAAAATTTAATAGACTCATTATATTTTTTATGACTAAATGGACAGATCGCACACTTAGGACTTAATATGAGCCTGCATTACCTCCCTACGTTTTCTTAATATTATCACAACATCAGCAACTAAAACCAAAAGGAGTTCAATTAATCAGTAGACAATAAAAAAAGATGAAAACTTCAATATAAAAAAATTAAAAGATGAAGCTCCGTACAGAGCAGTGTTCTTCGATGAGGATAGGAACCCATCAAATCCTTTTAATACATTGCCACACTGTCCCGGATCCTGTAAATAACTTGTCTCCATGTCATAAACCTGTCTTAAATGCAAAATATTAGTTGAATTAATTTTAATATCCCATATCAAATCCCCATTGTCATAACACTCTCAAATCAGTATTTTCTGTTAAGGGTGTAAAAACAAGATTCCCTTATACACAACCGTTTTCTCTCGTTTTGGGTAACTGAAACAAATTAAAGGAACATAGAGGGGGCCAGGAAACCCTAAAGAGGGTAGAGAATTGCCTGTTTTTCTATGTTACGAAGCTCCTCGTGAAGCTTAGCTCTCCTACTAAGAAGCGATGCCAACATTGCCGAAGGGTTTGCAGTTCCTTTTTGCGCTGAAACAGCATAGAAGATAAATCGAAGGAAAGTTACGGGTATCGGTCAAGAACAAAACTGAAGGTCCAAACGCAAGGATGAGAAGGATGGAAAAGACCGTTATTCAGCAATTACCTTCCGTTTCCATTTTCGCGGGAAAAGCCCTAAATTCGCGATCAGTTCGTCCGAATAGAAATCCCTCCAAGAGCAAACCACACCGGCCTACCCCGTTGTTCCGATGCGTTCTTCTACACCTGATTCCCCTCGCTTTCAACCCAACCAATCACATAACAGCACGTGCACTAAATATTTTCGAGGCCCATTAGCAGCAAGGTCCAAACCAAGAATGGGCCCAAGGCCAGTACCAGTTGGAGGAAGTAGAGAATTGATAGTAAGATGTTTGGATTAGCAATTGATGAAAGCAATTTTTAAAAAAAGATTTTGAGTAAAATAGATTTTATAAAAAAAAAAAATGAGTATTGTATATTTTATAAAAAAATAATTATTGAAATTTGTTCTTTCTAACTTGTATTAAACCTCTGTTTTCTCGGGGGAAAAAAATGTCGTGGGAGAAAAAGGGTGTTTGGATAGTCTAGGTTAACATCATGGTTTTGAATTTGATTGTAAGAAAATATTGAGTGGTTAGGTTGTTTTCCTAAAAATCATGGTTTTGGGGATCATTTTCATTTAAATTTAAAGTATTTTGTATTATAAAATATATTTTTTGCGCAATTTTGCCTTGAAGATATTTTCTCAACAGCTCTCATCAACACCCACATGTAATTTCGGGTCAATTTTATATTTAAATTAATTTCTCATGAACAATGAAGAAGCCCAAGAAAATGACAGCAAATTAGACGACTAAGAGAGGGGCAATTCCAACACTGAGGAGGTGCAGCCATCAATGAATTGTGCGGAGTACTGCAATGACAGATAGGGTCAGTAAAAGCAAAAATATTGGGGAACACGTGTAAACTATTGGTTAAAAAGTCAATATTGATTAATATACTAATGATTATACCATGTGTTCTGGTATAGAACACAGATGTCTAGCCTAAATACCTATGAAGCAGATATCCAGGAGAATGTGGAATCACTGTACACAGGTGGGGCTTTCGCCACAAGGGGTGCTGTGTGTGTACAGTTTGACGATATGTAAATAGTTCAGAGTTTAGAACGTGTACATCTTAATGGTCGACCCCTATATTTATAGAGAGTACCTTCGGTCCGTATCTGGGGCCTATCGTGATCTTAGGCCGTTATATCATATCCAAGATATGAATTCAGATATACTCGGATTACCAGTAAGATGGGACTTCCCATTATCATAGGAGGATCCCAACATGGGGTCTATTTTTTAGTGGGCCACCTCGGTGTTGGGCCTGATTGGGATCCATAACAACATGTTTTTCACTATTCTAAGGTCTTCAAATATATATATGAACCAACATGTTGTTGGTCCAGCGGAATGTGGCGCTGGATTCCCTTAAGAAGTCTAGGGTTTGAGCTGCGGTAAAACCACTCGTAATCCGCCTTGTATGGAGCTACCACTGTTGGGAGGATCGTCCTTGCCACTGTAGAACCCGGAATGGTTGCACACTTGCCACCATTTTATTATATCAAAAAAAAAAATATGAACACACACAATTGATTATAAACCTCTTAACCATTTCCTCCAAGATGATAAATTCTCTCTCCCTAAGCCTACAGCCTTGTTTGCACAGCTAAAAGGATCAGCCCATATCTTTTCCAAGTTTGATCTCAAAACAGGTTTTTGGCAACTTGGGATCCACCCAGAAGATAGGCCCAAAACAGCCTTTTGTATACCCAATGCCCAGTACCAGTGGACTGTTATGCCCTTTGGCCTCAAAGTTGCTCCATCCCTGTTCCAAAAGGCCATGATCAGAATATTTGAGCCTATCCTTGATCATGCTCTCATCTATATTGATGACATCCTCCTGTTCTCACCAAGCGAAGAACAACACCAATCACTTTTGGCCCAGTTCTACCGGATTATTGCCCAACATGGTGTCATGCTATCCTCCAAGAAAAGTGATATTGGAATTATCAAGTAGATTTTCTTGGAATGCATTTTAAGGATGGTAAGTACGGTCCAGGTCCACATATTGCTCAGGATTTACTGAAATTTCCTGATAACAATCTCTCTTACAAACAAGTTCAACAGTTCCTTGGAATTGTTAATTTTCTCAAAGATTTTATTCCCCAATTGTCCCATCACACCAGCCACCTGTACAAGATGTTAAAAAGAATCCACCTCCGTGGTCTCAAGTACAAAAGAGATCTTGTTATCACTCTCAAAAGAATTGCACAAAACCCTCCACCATTAAAGATTTCCCGACCAAGGCCGAGGAGAATCCTTGACCGATGCTAGTGAAGAATATTGGGGTGCAATGCTTCTTGAAGAAGTTAACGGGATACGTAATTATTGTGGCCATGCCAGTGGCCAATTCAAAGACTCAGAGAAACACTATCATGCTACCTACAAAGAAATCCTTGCTGTCAAGCGAGGAATTGAAAAGTTTAGTTTTCATCTCGAGCCCCTATCACTTTGCGTAGAAATGGACAATACGTCCTTTCCAAAAATGTTAGACCCTAAAAAGAAGCTACTGCCAGATGCCCAGTTACTCCGGTGGAAAGATTGGTTTTCACGCTATAAATTCTCAGTTAAACATCTCAAGGGTCCTTAGAACATCCTTGCGGATTTCCTTTCCAGACCACAAAAGACTCCTCCTCCTCACCCTCAAATTCTCTACATCTTCACTCTTTCAGACAAACTTCCTTCTGTCCCCATGGTTTATGTTAGCAAAGCAGAACTTCTTCCTCCAGATACAAATCTTCACTCTTTCACCGATTTTCACAAATATGCCACGTAGAAAATCTCTACTCTTGGCTCCATCTCCCTGTTCAACAAGACCGACCTTATTCCTACAGCTCAGAATTTCAGTCTCTTATGCCCTTACACCACCATCCCGTTCATTCAAGGTCCTATACCTAATGAACTCTTTTGGTACATATGGTCAATGACCATACTTCACACTAGTACTATTGCCCTTGCTCCTCTTCCCGTTTATCACTACATTTTAATATGATCACAACGAAAATTCTTCCCTTGTCCAGCTCCTCACTCTCTTTGCCCCTCTTCACTTCCGGGAGAGGATCACCGTTTAATACTCTCACTAATAACAACCTTTGGGATTTAGAAAAACCTAAACAAAAAAGATTTTCTTGTGTGTTCTTTCTTCGCAGGATTATCACTCTCGGGCTTTTGATGGTGTTTACTTGAAGACCAATGCACAACCTTGGGATCGGCTCCTTGATCGGGTCAAACCGACCCAAGTCGGCTCAAGGAACTTGGCCTCGATTAGCCGACTTCAACAAGCAAGCTTTAAAAGAATGCAGTATTCTTGGACCACTGCCCAAAGAAGAAGATGCTTATGAACAACTGTATCAGCCAGAGCCTCACTATGTCACCACTTACTATGCTCAGCCCTCTTCAGAACAAGGACCCCTAACTGACTCTCAGGGAAACATCCTCCAAGACTCCCAAGACCCTTACGAAGATGATTATGAAAGTCAGGTTACCCAACCATCTTTATCGTCCTAGTATCCAGCCCAATGCTCTCAGCCACAAGCCCAAGACCTAGGCCCAAAGGATGACCCATATTACAATATGATAGATCCGCTCAGCTATCTCCAGTCCGGCTACGACAGTGACAGTGACAATAACAACCTGTCCCCAAGCCATGAGCCCATCTGCAAAGGGTCTCCGAAATAAGTGTCGGCAGACAGTTCCGGCCCGATTTCCGGCTATTAGTCATGTGTTTTATGTGTGTGTACTACTTTTTCACGCATGCTTCGCTTTATGTTTTACTTTATTAAGGTGTCGTACGATTGTCATTTATGCATGTCCTGTTCTTTCTCTTTAGCTCTCGTCCACTACTTTTGTAAGAGTGCTTTATTTTGAGTTGTCGTGTAGTCTCCCTGCTTCCCTATAAAAGCAGGATCAGTCCTCAGTTATGGGGCAGAACCAGGTTTCGAATAAAATACCAGTGTGTTTCTATGAAATCCTTCTAAATTCTCTCTTGTTTATGAAAGCCAACGTTCTAATATGTTAGTGTTATCTGCCACTTAGATTCTAAGTATGCTCTGCACTTGCCTCTTTTAGAGGACCCTGTGCACCAGAACAGAATTAAGACCACGATCCACTATGAGATAGTATTGAAAATCAGGGTACTGAACATGCCAGTTTAGTATGTCTTGGGATGAGGCCTGGATCCTAAAGTGTCCTTGAGCGTGAGCAAGGAGGCTTGATAAGCTCGGACTGTCCACTGGATTCATACCTCATTTTAAGATTTTCTCTACAGTCATGCCTTCAGTATCATAATTTTCAGTTTATCAGACTCTCTGGGTTTACCCCAGTAGATAGATATGATAGATCAAGGTCACAATGACTTTGTTGGTGTCTGTGTCTGAGATCTTCTAGTTCTCCATTTAAAGACACTACACAGTCATTTGGATCCTGATACATCCACCCTCCCCGGTTGGTGGCTAAATTTCAACCTATAGAGGTCAATGGTGTTATGATACATTGCTATTATTTTTCTTAATAAATACTGAAAGTTATTATTACTTTCGATTTTAAATATAAGATAAAAATTTATAGTACTACAAACTTTATTTTATATTTAAAAATGAAGGTAGTATTTATTAGTTATCCGGTCAACTAAAAACATCCAAGACTCTCGACGGTGAGATTTTTACCTTTTAATTTTTTGACCTCAATGAAGAGATACGCGGCGACAGGAACAGGAAGCACGGTGGGGGAGTGGTGTGGGGTCGTCATGCGGGCCCAAGGACGGTGGAGATTCGTTTATAGGGAACGTCATTATGGATGTCGTCGAATCTGATTGGTAGGGCTGATGGTCCCCACCGCCCCACAAAAAGCAGAGATTGCCACTGCATCAGACTTGGCTTTGCGTTGCTACGACGCACCGTCCCACTTTTAATTTGTTTACTTGGGAATAGATTTGAGAGCCCCACGTACGTAAATGGAAAAACTCTTCCCGCATATTTGTTCGTAACGTAAATCACAATTAAGAAAGTAGTTTTAAAGCTCCCATGGCTATTTCATATAAGAACAATATTAGTGGATATCCCTGTATTTGAGATTTCCACCAGCATTTCACCATCTATCGGATTCGTTCTGTGTTTTTCTCTCATACAAGTTAAAACCTTCCCTTTCACTCTTTATATTCTTGGGTCATTTCGTGGGGGCTTCCTCATCTCTCCAACTTCTATTTTCCTCTCATCTTCAACTCCAAGTTTTCTCTTCCTCTTCATATCTTTTGCTACTTTTATCTTTTGCTGCCAGCTATGTCTTTCAGAGGGCTAAGCCGGGTAAAGAATATCTACTTTTATTTATTAGTTCGTCGCTCTCGTTGCTCGTTTCATTCTGCCAAATCGTGTCTTTGGATCGAGATGTCATCATTTGGTTTTCTGTTCTGCCATATTTGCGGCTATTAAGCTTGTTCATTCTCCGATTACTCTAAGCTTTCTCAGAAAATTATTAGGTGGATTTCCCGCGGCCATTACGTTCTTTTAAGGCTGTAAGATTATATATATCGCGCATCGGTTTCCTTTATAAGAGTTTCGATGGAACAATAAATCGTTTAACTCAGAAACTTAACTTTTAGAAGCTGGAGTCTTATGTCAGCCTGTCAGTGCTACTTTTCACCTTTCATTTGATATTATTTTGGTTTCTTGCTTTTTTTAACGTAGTTTAGGCTTTCGACTCCTTGATTGCTGTTACTTTTCTACTGGAAAGTAATTTGTGAAATTAATTTGAAATGATCCAGGATCTGTATTAATTTATAGCATCCCATATTTAGTAGACAGTTCTCGCAGCTTCTCTTACAACTTTCGTGTTTGTTTCTTTTGCTACTTATCAACCTATTACCTATAGTTTTGACACATTCATTTTGCTTTCAGCCAAATGCTTCATCGGGCATGGGTGTTGCTGATCACAGCAAAAACACCTTTATGGAATTGAAGCGAAAGAAGGTGTATCGATATGTGATCTTTAAGGTTGATGAAAAGAAAAGAGAGGTTGTGGTTGAGAAGACTGGTAGTCCAGCTCAGAACTATGATGATTTCACCGCATCCTTGCCCGAGAATGATTGCAGATATGCTATTTATGACTTTGATTTTGTGACTTCTGAAAATTGTCAAAAAAGCAAAATTTTCTTCATTGCATGGTTAGTTTATCCGACCCCTTTCTCTTTCTTCCTTTCCTTTTGAAAACTCTAACTTTTTAAGAGCATCGCACTAACTGCACAAGTAATTACTGATGTTTGGGGGAAATAGCCACTAAGATTTGGATCTAATGTGCATTTTCCCTCTGCTAGAAAGCATTTTCGTTCAGTACATATATGACCTATTGGCTGTGATTTTTGTGCTCTGTTGGATGACGTTACTTGCCATGCAATATTCGCAGTGCTATGTCAAAATATGTTCAGTGGCATTCTTTGCAAGTTTTCTGATTATAAAAGATAGGCATAGATGAAACCAAGCATGCATCTACATGCTTAGATAATCAGCTCTCTAATTAATTATTAATTGAAAGTTCACTCAGTCCCTTGGCCGTCTTGGAGTGACTTGAATAATTCTTTATACAATTTATATATAAGTGCTTCTAAGGCCTCCAGTCCATTGTTTTAGCTGAAAGATCAAATTTCAAATAGTCAAAATTTGTGAATTTTATCATCTTTAGCATTGTTAACTAGTAACTACTGCAACTACAAATTCTCCCTTAATATACGGATTTCTTCATGACTACATTGTTCTTGGGACTTGAGGCCAGTGCACAATCTAATTTGAAGGCAATGACTATTAATTGGAATGTGTGCTGTTGATTACCGATAAACTTGAGTGAAATATTTTATGGTCTGAGTCAGATTCCTACAAGCAAGTATAGGTTTTAATGTTTCCACCTATTTGCTGAAGACAGGGAAGGCTGTTCTGTGTTCTGACTGATAATTGTCTATAATGTCTGCATAGTAATTTCCCCCAACCCCCCCCCCCCCCACTACTTTCCTACATTTTGTTACATCTTTTATTTCATTTATTATTTGCATATCTCACTGGGGTTCGTTGTCCATCCTGTTATACTTGTGATTGCAAGCGCCTTTCCACGAATATGCCATTGAGATATGATCCTTTGTTCTTGATTACATGATATTTTATCAGGTCCCCTTCAACCTCGCGAATCCGTTCCAAAATGCTGTATGCCACATCTAAAGACAGGTTTAGACGTGAATTAGAAGGTGTCCACTATGAAATCCAGGCTACTGACCCTACAGAAATGGATCTTGAAGTGCTCAGAGAACGTGCAAATTAAAATTTATGTTTTCTGTGCTACTTGTTACAATGAGTTGCTTTCCATGCTTTATCATGATGTGTGAAGCGTATGGCCCATATATGGCCGCGGAGATATGATTATCTTTAGATATGAACGTCAGGGCTCATAAACTGGGCTTGTGTCAGTTGTTGCTACAAATTACAGTTTGCTTGACTGTTCTCTGTGAACTCAAACATTGAAGAACATAATATGCCTTGTATTATGGTTGTCTGGTGTTTAGACCAGGTACTAGTGAAAATGAAGAAATCTATAAATTTTATCCGCCTCACAAGGTTGGCTTTAAAGCAGAGTGATGTGGTGGCATCTCTGAGAGTATATGAGCATATGCGTAGTATCCATATATTGGGAGCAACAAGACAAACACGTGCCGACCTTTTCTGCTCCGGCTAGATGACTGCTGAGCAGAGCATGTCATACGACTCGTATCAAAGTAAAAAGAATATGATTCGTACAACTTTTTGCAGAATCTCTTTGAAGAAGGAAGAGAATTTAACGCTCTTGTTTAAGAAACAGAGGAAAGAGTCCTGAGTAATTTAGATCAGGGCCTGCCATAGCTAACAAAATATTAAAGATGAAAAATCCTGTAGTGCGGTCTCTATATGCTAATTAGAACACAAGAAAGATAGACTATTTCAACCTGAACGAAGAATGAATTCTAAAACACAAATGTTACCCCAATTTCAGGCACCATGGCTTTTAGCTGCCGTGAAGCCGGACAAATTCTTTGGTACACAGGCCGGAATCTTGCGAGGGAACTTCCAGCTGGGGCAACGAATACAGTGGTCATGGGTCTACAAACACAACTACATATCCTTTTAAGATTAGCAATGGAATAAAAAAGCCGAAAATGCGAGTGTGCCGTTGAGATTATTTGTCTATACAGGAGTCATGAAATGATACTAAAGCCTCTTTACTCAATGTTCCAGGGATGCACCATGTTTGGCGGTGTAAAATGTGACGTCGTTCTCCTTGGTCTGTTCATCGGCTACGTGTGCCGGCTCAAACTGATAATGTCTTCTCACACGTTCAATTTAGCTGAGAGACGAGAGTATTGAGAAAATCTGCGTGAAAATGGGTTTTATGAATGAATAGCTCGATTCCCAAGATGAAGTGGTACGTTGTGTGAGTGGCTCGTGAGAGAAAGTATGTGGGAACTGAACATTGATATGAAAAATGTTTATTAAATCTGTAGATTGAAGGGGTTTCTCATATCTAAAGACAAAGTGATGATAAGGAGGCAAAGGCTCGATCGAAATAACAAGACTCCTCTACCACTACTCTACATTGATCAGCTTGCTTCTTGTTCTTCATTCTCGCCGGATATTTCCTCCAAAGATCTACCCCTTGTCTCCGGCACCAGGAAAGTACAGAAGAATCCCAACACGCTGACGACACCCAACGCAATAAGCGAATTCCTCACTCCAATCCCCGAAGGGTGCCCTGCATCTGTCTTGCTCGGCTCCTTGCTCTGTGCCAGATACAAGAACCCAAATGCCCCCACGATAGCACCCAGCTTGCCGGACGCCGACGATATGCCGTGGCAAGTTGATCGGAATCTCGCCGGGAAAACCTCTGCCGGCACAACAAATGTGGTAGAATTAGGCCCAAAATTGGCAAAGAAGAACGTGAGGGAATACATCACCACAAACCCTATTCTATTATCCCTATGAGTCCAATGGTCGTAAGGAATGGCCAGAGCAAACATAAACACGGTCATGAAGAAGAATCCACCCAGCTGAATCCAAAACCTTCCTATTCTATCAATGAAGGCCACTGTAAACCAGTACTCCGGAACAGAACCGCAGAGAGCTATCAGTGTTTGAGCCTTTGCGATAAAGAACATCTCCTCCAGGGCATTCATGGTCATAGCCGGAGGAATCCAACCAACGGCACTGAATATATCTTTCTGAAACAGATTTTGACTGTAAAATGCAATGTCAAGCAAGAACCATGTGCTTGTAGTTCCCAGCAAATGAAGCCCGTGACGGGTCAAAAATTCCTTGGACAACATCCCATACGATTTAACCTTATTATTAGACTCCTCCACCTTAGGCTCCGATGCAATTTCCACCTGAAGAACTTTAGCCATGTCAGCTGCAGCTCGCTCTGCGTTCTTGGCGACAAGTGCAGTGAAACGAGCAGTCTCAGGCATCTTGGATCTCGAGTAAAATGTCAAAACAGCAGGCACCGCTCCCGCCATTAACAGAATCCTCCACACGAAATCTGCTTGTGAAACAGTTGAACCAGCAGGATCAGCCTCGTAAGTTGCAGCTGGAAACTTAGTCTTGAACACACCAGACAAGATGATTGCGAAGATACCAGCAGCCAGAATTCCAAAACCCTGCATCGCAAAAACTGCAGAAATGAAGGCACCCCGAGTCTTCTTGCTCGAATACTCTGACATGATGGTAGCAGAAAGAGGGTAGTCTCCCCCAATACCGAAACCGAGCCAAAATCGGAAGAAGCAGAGAGTGATCATGACAGATTTTGACGTGTGTCCAAAAGAGAGGCCCGAACAGAGAGAGCATAGGATCATCGTCAAGAGGGTGATGCCGTACACTTTTTTTCGCCCCAATTTGTCCCCGAGCCACCCAAAGAAGAGCTGACCGGATATGGTTCCGCAGAAGGCGACGCCGTTAACGGCGGCTGCCACATTAGGAGGCAGAGTACCGGGTTTGGGTGAACCTTCCACGTAGTAGTATACACGGCCAAGTAACTTGGTGACCAAGGATATACTGAACAGATCGTATGCGTCGGTGAAGAAGCCCATTCCGGCCACGATGATGGCCATGAAATGGTACCATTGTGTTTTTGCCACATCCAGAGAATTTAGCACCTGTGCCTGATCTCTGGCCATTACTCGCAGCTCCAGCTACCAGTTTCTTTCTCTGCATGATCATGAGTTTCTTGATAAGTACATGTGGGTCAAAAGATATGTATCTATCCATGGATTACTGAGGTTAAACAACATGAAAGGCAGCCGAAATTCATGCATGATCTAATCAAACGGTAAGAAAATGCCATGATGCACGAGTGGCGCTTCTCTAGTTTCAGAACAATGAGGGTGGAATAGAAGGAAGAACATGTTGCGGTTAATTAATACTACTTCCGGTTCTAATTATAAGAGTAAGTTGACTTTTTTGGAGAAATTAAGGAAGCTAATTAAAATACTTTAGAACATTTTTTTTTCCTCTAAACTAATTAATTTGACTAATAAACTAATATATAATATAAGGATACACAACAACATATGATGTAATTAGGTAACTTATTTAATTTCTCTAAAAAAAGTCAATCCGGTCTTATAATTAGGACTGGAGAGAGTAACTAAAAGCAAACAACACAGAAAGAAGGGCAGAAAGGAAATTTTCAAAAAAAAAAAAAAAAAAAAGCCAGTAATTAAACATATTTTTTTTTTAAAAAAAATAGTAGTAAGAAAGAAAAACAGAACAGATACGGGGGAGAAATTAGAGCAGATAGAAGATGAAATGGGAAGAGTATGTGATAGGTGACGCGCGTGAGAGGAGAAGCAAGTGGACGTGCCTGGGAGTGTAACGAAGCAGAGAAAGGAGTGAAGTATAGAGGGAGGGAAGGAAGAGAAGAATAAGTTGGTATGAGAAAAGAAGCGAGAAGAAGGGGCACGAATTTATAGAGAACCAAAATATATTCAAAGGAAACAGTTCCTGAGATATTCCACAGGCATATACTCTGCTCGCCCTTACGACGTCACTTCCCTCTCTTCACTCACACTTGTTCCTCTTCACTCGATCTCTACTTCCCTTTATTTTTGGTTAAACTATAAATAAGTTTGCAGAGTAGTAATCGACTCACTGTGATTGAGTTGAATGACTAACCTGATCTCCACACTTGTATAATATCTACCCTCCTTTTTACCATATTTCTTTTTTACTACACATGCATTGGGTCATTGTATATACGTCGTTGTTTGATTAAGTACACGTGGTGGACTCCATGAAGATTCTGATTCAGTGCTTCACCTCAAGCAATTAATGTTATATCGCGTTCAAAGCGCTGCCCTTTGAAGGGTGCCGCCTGCTATGCATTTTCCTTTTAGGTGTGTACAGTGACTCAAATTTATAATTAATCAGAATCCCCTCCTAGTACATGCATGGGCATAATAAAAAATGCAGTCAGGTATAATATCAAGCATATACTATAATCATTTAATCTACGACTGCTGATACACACGTGCATATATATATATATATGTGTGTATATGATCATCTGAATGGAGGTGGTGATGGGGAGAGATATATAATTCTAATTATAATTAAATGAATAAATTAGTGTTGGAGAGTGAATTGGGTGGGTGGATGAGACTAGAGAGAGTGACAGTGTTAATTAGTGTTTGGCTGCAAAGTGAAGATTCGAGAGGGCATGTGCGAAAAGAGATGGGTGTGTTCTATAAGTGATATGAACGCATAGCCGCATAAGGAGTGGACTTCGGGGGGCCACCAGCTGCAAATTCGCAAGCAACACATATAGATATCATGGGTCCCTCTCATTTGACTGTCTACCTCCACCTTTCAATATCTAATTGGCTCCCATAATTTCTCCTCCCCTCCTGATCTTCACTTGCAATATACTCTCCACAACCGCAGGCGGCAGCTCCTAAATTGTCATACAATTCTGTGGATCTTCTAAATCCTCTCTAGTGAAATGCATATCCTGTTAGCGGGATCACCTACAAACAATAGAGTTGATTCGAGTTATACTTGAGGATATTATCCTTAAGAGCTATTCTACAACTACTGGTAGATAAGAAGCGGCACTCCCTAGGATTAAACAAACCTTCCTACAAAACAAGATGAGCAGAACTACAGAAGATAATATAACTCAACAAAGTAAAACACCAGGATTAAACGAACCCTTCCTATAAAACAAGGTGGGTAGAAAGGTAAAACACCAGAGGAGAAAAGAAAAGTTGCTTGAGAACTTAGAGCTAGGTACACAAAACTTGTTAAATGACTTTGATGAAAGATAATATAGCCATTGGTGGCTCAATGGCCACAACCTTTTGGGTTAACCAAGTGGTGGGGTTCGAACCCATCCTCACCACTTTGGGAATTTAAATTCCCAACGGAATATTCCTATTGGAATACTAATATTCCCGTCGTAGCTCTCGTTGCCGATAGGGTGTGATTGTCGGCAGCCAATAGGCCATTGGAGCTTCAGCGACGGTTGGTGGGGATAATATTTTTAAAAATATATATATTTAAGATCAATTTAGTTATTTCCTTTTAATTTCAAAAAAGACAAATTAAGGAATTTTGAATATTCGAAACATCATTTTACCTTTTAGTATTTTAAACGTTCTTTATAAGGGTTTTCCCTAACATATATTTTATGTTTTAAGCAAATTCATGCAAAATTTTCATTCCATTAAGAACGAAAGCTCGTTAACTATAATAAGCATGGGACTTGTATAATCTGGCACATGACCACTGTTGAGAGAGAGAATAATACCTTCTTAGTTTAGAATTCTCATATGCGTCTTTATACCTTCGTCTCTAGTGTGCCTGGTTAGAGGTCAGCCTCAACCACTTACCCCAAATCAAATTATGAGGTCTTAAGTGAGTCCGTTATAGAGGCAAAAGCTTGAGCCCCTTTGTCCAGCTTTAATATGTTCATAAAGCATTATCAGACTCACTGCCTCGACACACACTTTCATCGGGTGCATGTCTACTACTTCTCTGCATCAGAATTCTAGACGGTCATGCCCATATACCACTGTGAGTTAAAACTCAATTCTCATTTCAACCCTGGCACCTACAATTACCAGAGGTTCGAACCAAACCGAGTTTAGCACTCATAATAATGAAAAACTGTCATCTCAACTTCGTCACGAAGACGAGAGGTAGCCTGTTTTGGTCTGCTTCCCTATCATGAGGACTCAAATAATGTCCTGAAATGAGGCACACACGAAAAATATGAGACCCAACTCAAATTTCCCATCTCATAAGAGGAAAATACCAATTTAAATATAACTATCAAATAAGAACAAAGCTTAGAGGCCTCCTATTCAAGAACATTGTTGTCAATGCCCGCCCCAACAGAAGGATTAGTAGATAATAGCTTTCTAGTTTGTTGGCGGCAGCTCCTAAATTGTCATACAATTCAGTAGATCTTCCAAAGTCATCTCTAGTGACATGCATATCCTATTAGCAGGATCACCTGCAAATAATAGAGTTGATTCAAGTCGTGTCCGAGGACACTATTCTTAAGAGCTATTTCGCAACTACCGGCAGATAAAAAACGGCACCCCCAAGATTAAACGAACAATATTTCCTATAAAATAGGGTGAGTAGATCTACAAAAGATAATATTATTCAGCAAGATAAAACACTAGAGGAGGAAAAAGAAGTTGCTCGAGAGCCCAGGTACACAGAACTTCAGTCTCATACCCCCTTTTTAGGTTGCGAATCACAAGAAAACATTGGACACTTAAACACAATTAAACGTCGGTTACAAAATTATAAACCCACTTAATGAGTATTAATAGGGAGGTTATTGGCCGTGATATTAAACACACAAATAGGTATTTATGAAATCATATGAATTAATCTTGTGTTTTCGAAGAAAATATTTTCGTTAAAAGTGCCAAATACCGCATTTAACCCGCACACAAGGGAGGGGGAAATTTCCGGATTTCAACTGCATTACCGGTAGCCCGTTGACGTGTGAGTAAGCCTATTACTCCTCTTGACCCATTTACTAACTCATGATCACTTGTTATTACTCGGACCCCATAATCCTATGCAATGCGAGACTCTTCCTTTGACACACCCACACACACTATTCCCAATATATTGTACAGGACACGTGTACTGTGATAATAGGGTCTATTGTATTCTGCATAACTGTATTCTGTTATTCCAGAATGTGGTATTGCTTCCTATATATACGAGATAACACCAGAGCACCATTTAGTGCTTCTGTACTCATCATTTTGCCTATATTATTTAACTTGGTATCAGAGCGAAAATGTCCACTTCCTCTGTTGATTCCGGCGTCTCATCTATAGCTAAGACTTACTCCCTATTTAGCTCCTCAAGCCAAACAACAGCAATCAAGTTGGATTCGCACTAATTAATTTTTTGGTTTGGGAGTCGATTGTCCTTCCATTGATTGAAGGAAATCGTTTAGAGGGACATATTAACGGCACCATGTGTGCCCCGCCGAAGCTCATCCCCGGCGACTCAAGGAATAGACCCAATCCTGAGTACGCTAAGTGGTTTTCCGTTGATCGTATGTTGGTTGGCTGGCTGTGAAATACCCTGACACAGGACGTTGGAGCATAGCTCCTCCACCGTCAGACTCTTGAAGCCATTTGGAATGAGGCTCGCGAACTCACCTGTGCTTCCACTAAAGCCAGTGTGATGATGGTAAAACACGAATTCCATAATACAAGGAAAGGGTCTCTGAAAATGGACAAATATCTCAACAAAATGAGAACATCTGACCGATGAGCTTGCGCCGGCTGGTTCGCCGGTAGCTACAGACGATCTTGTTCTTCACACACTCAATGGCTTGGATGCGGAATACAACGCAATCGTGGTTCAACTTGTCGACAAACCTGATCTCTCATGGATCGAGACTCAGGCTGCCTTACTTTCCTTTGAATCGAGACTTAATCAGCTCAGTCAGTTCTCTAATCTCAGCCTTCAACCTTCCATCAACGCTGCTCAACGAAATGAAAATAGTAATTCAAACCAGCAAAAGAACTGGTCAGGTGAGAGAGGCAGAGGAAACTCTCGCAACCCTCGAGGCCGAGGAGGACGATTTCGTGGTGGTCGGCGAGGTGGTCGGCCCTTCTGTGTCCATTGTCAACGTCCTGGGCACACCTTAACTACATGCTACTATCGTGAAGATACTAGCTATGCTCCTCAACAATTTTCATCTCCTTAATCTCCTCAGGCTTATTATGCTGATCCTTACTGTGTCGCAAATCCAGTCATAGTACATAGATAGTGGAGCTAACTATCATGTTACTTCAAATCCTGAGCAGCTGGAGGATATTACCTCAACAAGTAAGTCACAACTCACTACCTGCACCGGTGCAAAGAGCCCAATTATAGGAATTGGCTCTACCACCTTACCATGCTCTCGAAACTCCAAATTAATTTTAAATGATGTTCTGTATGTGCCTTCGGCAACCAAAAACTTACTGAGTGTTAATAAACTCACCTATGATAATCCTGTCTACATAAATTTCACTAATCAAAGTTGTGATGTGAAGGATACATTGACTGGAAACCTACTGCTTCAGGGAGTTCCAAAGGAAGGACTGTACAGAATGAAGGAAAGAAAGCCCAATGATCGACCAAAGGTGTTACTGGCTGCGCATGGAAATTTACATTCTGAGTTTTTAAAGTGGCATCATATCTTAGGCCACCCTAGCACAAAAGTTCTTAAACAAATTCTAGACAAATGTAATAACAAAGTCTCTAGTGTTTCTGTAAGTGACGATTATGTATGTGAGGCTTGTCAATTAGGAAAATCAAAGTTGTTGCCATTTCCTAACTCTTCTTCTCAATCCTATGTTCTACTTGAATTAATCCACACTGACTTATGGGGACCTACCCCAATTCAATCAGATCATGGTCACAGATTTTATGTTCACTTTCTGGATGACTACAGTCGTTATACATGGATTTATCCATTAAAACATAAAGGCGAGGTTGTCATCGCCTTCAGGAATTTCAAGGCACTCGTTGAAAACCAATTTGACTTTAAAATCAAAGCTATCTAGTGTGATAATGGGACGGAATATAAGCCCTTTATACCTATAGCTCAGGAGGCAGGAATCAATATGCGATTTACTTGTCCCTACACTTTGGCACAGAATGGAAGAGCAGAGTGAAACATCGCCATGTGGTTGAAATGGGACTAACACTGCTTGCACGTGCCGGAATGCCATTAAGGTACTAGACTGATGCGTTTCAACACGTCATATTCCTTATCAATCGATTACCAACACTGGTACTAAGAAATGAGTCTCCCCTATTTCACTTGGAGAAAACAGAACCACAGTATGGTCATCTTCAACCCTTCGGGTGCTCATGTTTCCCGTGCCTTAAGCCTTACAATATACATAAATTTTAGTTACACAGTTAAAGGTGCGTGTATCTCGGCTTTGCGTCTCAACAAAAGGGGCATTGATGTTTGACTGATTCTGGTAAAATTTTCATCTTTCGACATGTTGTCTTTGACGCTAATGTTTTTCCATTTAGAACAAACTTTATGAAGAAACAGGCAATTATTGAAGCTCCAGGTAGCAATGTTCCTCTGGTTATTCATTTCAAAGACCATACCGAGGTCAATGATGGTAAAGCCAATGATGAGTTTATTGAAGAGCAGGTCTCCCGAGGCTCTTAGACAGAGCAAGTTTCACAGATAGAGGACAATGAAACTGTTGAAGCTGGACCTGGTGAAGCTGATGAATGTGTTCTAGCACCACCGGCAGCTCCAAATCAAACTCGGCCCAATAACCAATACCTAATGGTTACAAGGGCCAAGTCTGGAATAATAAGGCCCAAAACACCCTATATTGGGTCATTTAATGCCAGGTCACCGTCAACACCAATAGCTCTGTCAAACTCGACACTAGCAGCTCTGCCAAGCTCGTCTGAACCCTCCTCTGCCCGAGAAGCATTGTCTTCTGTTGGATGAGTTCAACGCCTTTCTTCGCAATCGTACGTGGATGCTCGTACCGTTCGGCTGTCAAAAACTCATCGCTAATAGATGGGTATTTAAGACGAAATTTCACACCGACAGAACAATCTTGAGACACAAAGCAAGATTAGTCGCAAAAGGATTCCAACAAGTTCCAGGAGTCGATTTCAGTGAGACCTTCAGCCTAGTGGTTAAATCAACCACTATCCAAGTAATTCTCTCGCTAGCTGTTACATATCGATGGGGGATTCGACAACTTGACGTCAACAACGCGTTCTTGAATGGCTTTCTACAAGAATAAGTTTACATGCCTCAACCTGAAGGATTCATCAATCAGAGGTATCCAAATCATGTCTGTAAGTTGTTTAAAGAGATTTATGGCTTGAGACAAGCCCCAAGAGCCTGGTTTGATAGGTTGCACCTAACTCTTATTAATTGGGGCTTTAGAAATTTGAGAAGTGACATCTCTGCTTTTGTTCTTCAAACACATAGGTTGACTGTTTTCATTCTGGTTTACGTTGATGACATTTTGGTAACTGGAAACAACTTTGTGTATGTAGACAAATTTGTGAAAAGACTTAAATGGTTTTCTCTTTGAAAGATTTAGGACCATTGTATTATTTTCTTGGTCTAGAAGTCTACAGAGATCAATTTGGAATCTACTTGAATCAAACAAAGTATATAGCTGATGTGTGAAAGAAATTTGGAATGTCAAGCTGTGCGCCGGTTGCCACTCCCATGGTGACTGGCCGTTTGATTTCAGCTGAGGATGGTGAGCTACTGAGTAATCCTACTGAGTTTAGGCAGGCGATTGGATCCTTACAATATCTCACCACAACACGCCCTGATATTTCTTATGCAGTGAATAAACTTAGTCAATTCATGTCTCAACCTAGAACCTCTCATTATCAAGCCATTAAGAGGTTTTTTAGGTATTTGAAAGGCACTAGTGATTTGGGTTTACATATCAAACCATTAAATAAGCCTCGACTAGTAGTATATACTGATGCTAATTGGGCGTATGATCTAGATGATGGCGTTCTACTGCTGGAATGTGTGTATTTTTGGGCAACAATTTGATTTCTTGGTCATCTAGCTAGGAAGCAAAGAGTTGTGTCTAGGTCCAGTACTAAGTCTGAATATAGGTCTCTTGCTTATGGGTCTTCTAAAATTAAATGGTTAAGTTCTCTATTGTTTGAACTAAGCCTATTTCTCAAACGTCCTTCTGTTATTTGGTGTGATAATCTAAGTATCAAGGCTCTAGCATCTAATCCAGTGCAATATGCTAGGAGTAAACACATTGAGATTAATATTCATTTCATCAGAGATTTGGTTCTTGCTGGTTTGATCGATATAAGATACATTCCCTCTTTTCATCAAATAGCAGATTGCCTTACAAAGCCTTTGTCTGAATCACGTTTTCAATTCCTGAGAAGCAAACTCAATTTAGCTGTCACACCCTTGTTTGAGGGGAATGTTAAAATATAAATTATAATCTTGTATATGCTGTGCATTGTAGCCGTTAGGATTTAGTGGATCTGCAGAATATATTGTAGAGGACACGTGTACTGTGATAATAGGGTATATTGTATTCTGCATAGTTGTATTCTGTTATTCCAGAATGTGGTATTGCTTCCTATATATACGAGATAACACCAGAGCACCATTTAGTGCTTCTGAACAATATACAAGAATTTTTCTTTTTTTAAAAAAACTTGCTATTTATTAACGAATCGGACAATATGACAGGGTTTGGCCATTGGACCCATTATATGCGTGAGGTGAAAGAGGAGAGATAGAAGACGAAGAAGAAGCAATGAAAGAATTGAAAGTGAGAAGACAAATGCTACGAAAATGAAACAAAGTCACAAGAGGTCAAGCTCAAGAGATGCTCCAAATATTCAGCCCCCAAATCCTCCAAAACGAGCACGTTGTTGGGAGCTTGTGTCTCCCTGATGGAGGAGCTTTTATTCTGTCTGGGCCTTTTATGGCTGGAGCAAGAAGACGACGACGACCTTGATCTCAAGGAATGCTTTCTCTTGAGGGCCAAAACAGGAGACGAACCTTCCTCCCATGGCTTACTCCCCATTCTTTCTAGCGACTCCCTCACCACTTGCTCCGCGAAATTCAGCACCGCCTTCGACCCCTTCATGCAGTAAGCCGCCTGGTCGTACGCCAACGCCGCCTCCTCCGCCGTATCAAACGTCCCGATCCACACTCTCACCCCATTTCTCGTCGAGTCTCTTATCTCCGCCGCGAATTTCCCCCAAGGCCTCCTCCTCACTCCCCTGTACGGCCTCCTCTCTTTCTTATTACTCCCACTACTCTGATATTCTGGTGTCACCGATATTGTGTATGAATTAGCATTATTTGTCACTTGCATTTGTGATGACACTTCTTGACATTCGATTCCTCCTGCAGAATTGGATTGGGAGGATGAGTAGTCATCGGAGCTGAAGGTGAAGAAATCTTCCCAGCTGAATGATTCTTCAGAAACAGGGAAATTGAAATTTGCAGAGGATAGCTCGTGGTTTTGGAACTCGAGTAAATCCATGTTGCTGGCTAGCTTTGAACGACCACACACCCCCCAATCACTTCTTTTATATAGATTGTACTCCCAAAACTTTGAAAATGATGGCAAACCATTCAACTCAGAAAAAGTTAAAAAAAACCGTGATTTTTTAAATGAAAAAGGAAGAAGAAAGAGAAAACCGATCGAGATTATTGGCTAGGGAGGATGTGTTTAGTTTTGTGTCATTGTAGAAAGGACACAAGGCCTGAGTGATGAATCCTGTTAGCGTTATGGATTGGGAAGTAAATTAAAAAGGGAATGATGTCTCTGATTAATTCGCACGTGGTTCAAACAAAGTGGCAACGTGGGCAGCTCCTAGTGGATATACACAATTAATTACGCCTCTGTTGAATTGAATCATTATTTGTAAGCCCTGCGCTCACAACCATCTCATCACTATATTTTATTGGTAATTAATCCGTTGATCTTTTAATCAGTTCTTGGTTTTTTTACTGATTTTTTCTGTTCAAACTAATGTGGCTACACATTTTTATTCATCCATTATAATTTTTAAAACCATCACAAGATTTGTCAAAAAAAGATTGGCATTTACTCCGACACATGACAACAATACAAGGTACAAACATGAAACCTGAGTTAATTAAGTTGATCTAGTGCACAACCAATCTTAATTACCATAGTCCTGCTCTTAAACCACACATATCCATATTAAGAACGGCCATCAAAATAAATGGGAGAACAAACCTCCTCCCATAACTTCCACACATAATATTCAATGACGATAAGTTCAGATTCCCCACAAGCAGGACTGGTAAAAAGATGTGTGCAATAACTGTATCTCCGTCTTTGAAGAACAATTAATTACAAGTTGATTGTATTTTTTTAATCCTCAACTTGGTTGAATTCCAAAAGAGTGTCTGTGAGCAGTCGTTCGTTTATGGAGTATATTATTTTCTCATCCACAAGAAATAATGTATGGTATAGTACAGTGCTGCATAATTAGGGGTGCCCCAGCTCCTTTAGGCTATGAAGAAAGATATCATCAGTAGAAAAAGTTAGAGGCATGCAAACACAAATAATTCAATTTAAGAACAAGGCCCTTGGATTAAGGTGTGTGGTTGTGGAAATTAATACAAGTTGTAGAAAAAGAAATCAAGAAACGGGTAGTGGCGTTGCCAATAATTGAAGAAGAGAAATTAAAGGAGAAGAGACGAAAGGTTTGAACGAATTATTTTATTTGGGAGAGGAAGGAATTAGGACCAAATAGGGATTAAAGTAGGAACAAGTGGGCTAATAATAATAATAATAATAATTGGTTTATTCATTTATAAAGGGACGGGGCCGTGCATGCACCCTCCGCAAATAGCTAGGCTGATATTGACTACCAGTATTTGCTTTCATTCGATGACGTCATTTATCCTTCTTCTTTTTTTTCTTTTTCTTTTTTCAATTTGTGGGGAACGACAATAATATGAGGCGGTCAATCCGATCGGCTGAATTTTAAATACGTTCAAAGTTAAAAGTCAAGACACGTGATGTCAGTGTGACTCTCTCGTCGTCTCTTTTTTTTTTTTGGCTCAAATGTCGTCGTCTGTTTCTCATATCATGAATTACGATACCAAGGGTCCAAGCATGCATGCAAAGTGTTAAGAGAAAATCACACCAACACCAAGAATGAAGGATCTAATCAAAAAATATGATATCGGAAAAATATTATTCCTTAGGATCTAATTATAAAACATAATTACCAAAATTTAGAGAGATTAAGAAAAAAAAATTAAATTTCTTAAAAAACCCATGCTTTGAATTTAAAATGACATCAAACTTCGATAGCCCTGCACACGTCGGTACAAGAACTTTATGAGCTTCGCTTATTTTTAATGTGTTAGCACATTTTACTTCTTCCTCATTTCTCAAAATTAAAGGTCTTCAATGAAACACACACACACACACATATATATATATATATGTAATACACACACTTACACACATATAAGCTATCTATTATTTTATTAAAAAAATCAGTAGAATTGAGATATATATGGTATTAATGAGTTGTAAATATTACTTACTTTATCAAATTATATTGAGAAAGTTTCAATAAAGGTATTTTATGAATAAATTGACAAAAATTAAAATGTTGTCCTATAATTAAGACTAAAATAAACTCTCAAATGTTATCATATAACTAGGACCGAATGTAGTATAACTTATTGATTGATGGTTCTTTCATTAGTAAGCTATAAGACCAGCTTTTTTATACTTTTTTTTTTATTGATATACGTTGGTGTGATTTTTTAAAAATATTAATGCATCGTAATCATCCTTAAATTCTGTTCATTCAAATTCTGGGAAGCTAACTCACTGCTCACAAAAAAAAAAAAAAAAAAAAAAAATTACCCACGCACAATTGTTTATGCGATTTAGAGGAACTATTTGGAAAATTTGGTACTTCCAAATTTTATTAGTCATAGGCCTAAAATTCCGATACTTTGTATATACTTCCTTCCTTCAGTCTTAAATATAAGACATGATTAGAGAGATTAATGAAGCTAAATAAATTACTTAATTATAATACTTTTGATCATAAATATAGGACAAAATTTGAAGCTAGTGCAATTTACACTACAAACTTTATCTTATATTTAGGACCGAAAGGAAGTATCATATATTATATATCATTAAATTATATATCAATTTATATGTTAGACAAAATAGTTTATAGAAAAAAATATAAATATTTTAAATTAATTTAATTAATTTCCTTAACATCTCTAAAAAAATTAAATTTATCTTATATTTAAAACCAGAGTACTTTGTATGATGCCATATACAACAAATAGTACTAATATCTGAATTAAGGTCATATTCTGACAACGGAAATGTATATAAAGGGACTTTTCAATAATTTTTTCACATTATTCCATGTATTAGTAATAACTATATGGTCATATATATGCCTAAGTAAGAAAAGGGATTCAAACTTTCAATGCAAGAAGGTCACACTCAAATAATTATTCCTATGTTACGTTGTTATTTATAAGGTAGGGAAATAATTTTTTTTTATCATTTTTATAACTGATGACATGGTTAATTTTTTCATATAAATGCACAATTTAACATTTCACTTCTTGTTATTGTGTACCTTCTATTCCCATGCAGTATACTAGTGTATAATAAATAAAGTAAAGTTATAAAATTGTCAAAGTTTAAGGGCCCGTTTGGAAGACCCCAAAACCTAGGTTTTGGAAAAGTTTTACCAAACACCTCAAATTTTGTCCAAAATCATTTTCCACCCAAAACCTAGGTTTTGAGCTCAAAACCTAGGTTTTGTCAAATCCAACTTTTTTTCACTTTTACTTTTTCAAACTCATTTTATATAATTGTGGGGCCCACCATAATTGTAAAAACCCCAAAATACCCTCCAAAACTCTGCCATTTCATCCTCGCCAGTCACCGCGAATCCTAATCCTCCTCTCTGCCACCAGATTTCATAACATTCTTCCTTTTATACACACACTTCAACAACTCCAGTACTTTATTTCCCTCTCCATCGAATCTTTCTTGTTTTAATTCACAGACGAATCAAATGGCCATACACAACTCCACTGTTTTTATATGTTAAAAATATGATGCCAAAAAATAATTAGTTTATATGTTAAAAAAAAAAATCTGTACAATTTACTATTTTTTATCATGTTACATAATTTACTAATGGTAGAAATTTATATTTCTAACAATTTTATGTAATTTTTGGTATTTATTATTGAATATAATGTTTATAATATTTAAAATACTACTTTATCCTTTAAATGCAATTATACAAAAAGCTAATGTCTTTTTTGGTAAATTTGATCCCCCAAAAGCTATTCTGATAAAAACATCCAAACACTATCATTTTTTTCCAAAATCATTCTCTAAAAATCATTTTCCAAAATCATTTATCCAAAACATAGGTTTTACCTCGTAAATGGTGAAAATCATTTTCTAAAAGCAACTCCCAAACGGGCCCTAAGTTAAAGTTAATGAGGTCTAATATTATTCTTGATGCTAGTAAAAGATGTTAAAATGTACTTGTAAATAAGATGTGACGAGTAGTAAATATAACTGAATTCAATAGTCGTGTATGTAGTCTGATACTACTGTCTACTACTCCCTCCGGAGTTTATTTGTAAATAATATGGATTAGGTTTCAAAGGTTTAACATATTTAAGAAGTTAACTTTAGTTCGAAATATAAGACAGATTTTTAATATTCGTCTTCCTTTCTCAATTTACCTCTAACGATACTTCATCATCAATTATTTAGGAGAAGAGAGAATGAACGAAATAAGGAAGATGACTATGGTGTTTTAAACCATAAATATCATATTAACTAGTTTATTTAATCTAATATAATCAGATAAATATATTATATGTTATGGGGTCGAGGGAGTATATAATAATATGGGATCTCTCTAATATTAGATAGATGTATGATATTTTTATGGTTGATTTTTACATACAGATGAATAAAATGTAAGTTCAATCCAAACAAATTAATGAAAATATTTTTTTTTTATTCTTTTTAGATTTGAGGCGTAAATACAAACAATTGCAATCAATAGTTTCAATTGTAAAAAGTTACATTTAAATTTTTATTTATTATTGATGATAAGACTTCTGAACTTACAAGTTACATTTACTCTAATCGATGTTTATAGTTCAAATTTCGGAAAAAAAAAACTATCGATAATTTAACTATAATCCCTTGTTTCGGGACCAAACTATCATGCATCCATATTAGATGTTGGCCCTAATCAACGGGGGTTACGACAGTGGTAAGCGAAGCATGTCGCTTAAACAAGCGCCTCAGTTGAGCCTTATAAAATGCGAAAAAGCCCCATTTGGGAGACTCACCCATCATAAAAGGTCTGTGACCGATCGGATCTGGATTAATCAAGGCGAAACTCTGGATACCATGGGCAAACCAAAATAAAAATAAAAATGTTGGCCCTAACAGGGTCAAGGGGTTAAAATGGGAAAAAAGAACTTGAAGCGCGATGTCACAAACAAACAAAGGGACCGCACATATAAATAGAACATCGATTAGGATTGGGCCCAACAAGATGCAAGCATGAAGCCTGAGATGCGCCAGCGTCGGTCATTTTGCTGCGGTTTGGTTCCTTGTCTAATGTAGAGCAGTAATGTCAAAAGAGTGACCCAGTTAGTCAAGGCGTTGGCCTTCGTCTTAAAAGGGAAGATGTTCGATACCCACTGATCGATATAAGGGCCTCATTAATGGACGATCTGTAAGTACTTCTGTAAGCGCTGTTTAAGCCTAGAGGCATGTTCTAACCTTGGTGGAGCACTAGTATCTATCTCACATAAACTTTTTTATAACGAAAAAAAATGTAGCAGTAATACCGAAAATAAAGCTTAAAGATGAAGATTGAGCATCCCCCAAAGTCAGTAGATTTGAATTAATTGGTTATTTAAGCTTTATAAAAACGAATTAATGCATGCTTGTTCTGGATAAGGGCGATGCAATTTTTACTTTTCTAGCCGCTTACTTAATTAATGCCGTCTTCTTTTATTTGATTTTTCTTTTAAAAAAAGGTAAATTCTAGAGCCGTGAATTTTGAAGTCATGGATGCTATTGGTCGCAAAATAAAAAGGAATGTGATCAGAAGTTGAATATTTACCAGTCAGATTGACTTGGCATTTATAGAATGTGTAGAGCTGAGTAGTTCATCTGGGAACATGAAGTTGCCTGGGGATGAGGCTGAAGGAAGAAAAAAGTGGGCAGGGATAAAAGTTTTCGCTGGTTCTATTAGCGGTCATCATCGATCAGACGAAGAATGAAGACTGCTGATAAATAACGTATCAGTAAAAAAGAATCAACCACAAAAAAACAATTATTTTGTTGACCCCATTCTCTTGATCGATGTCACTTAATTCCCTTTAAATCGGTGTGTTTGAAAATCTTCATGATGGTGGGCCAGAGCCATCCCCCCTCACCCACTAATTAATCTACTCATTTTTTGATGGATTGACCCAATTCACATCCACCTTGAATTCCAAAGCACTTGGCTAATCCAAATGCTATTTGATATCCATTTATTATTATTAATTAATATTTTTATATTATTATATTTTTATATTTGTTGGGATCGTATTTTATTTCAGCCCAAGCCCAAAAGAACAGGAGTGGAAAAGATCATTAAGAAAGCTCTGCATAACATTATGGAAGTCGCAAGAATATGCTCTAAAGAAGAGAGGAAAACACTACCAACCAATGGGATTAATCGTCTGTTTTGTTTTAGCTTTTTTAGAAGTATTTTTATGGTTTACAAAATAAGCATATAGGAATAGTTTTGTTTCAATTTATTAAAAAAACACTACAAAAAATTTCTATATTTCCTAAACAAGCACTAAGTCTGATGAAATAAACGACTTCATCATAATGTGCCCAACTAATATTCGAATTTCTTTTAGAAGAAGACACTTTTCTTGGGGAAAAAAAACTAAGACCCCCCTTTTTCTGAAAAAACTCGAGAAGGAAGAAAAATGGACAAAGGAGACAGCAACAAACACATGCGCTGGCTAGACTCTTTATTTGGAGGGAAAACCGCAAACAATTAATATTATATATATTACTCTGTCTAATTCAAAATATAAGAGTTAAATACCTATTTTAGGTACATTTATGAAGATGTTAGTTAAATGTAGTTAAAAATAACAAATAGGTAAGATATGTACTTTCTTTTTCTAATATAACAACACTAATAATAATGGATTATGTTTATACCATTGTAACATTTACCAATAATTTTATTGTGAGTGGAAGTAATATTTGTTTAATATGATTTTATAAACAATACTACGTGGCTTTCAAATTCAATATGCTCATATATGAATTGAATGGTGTGCATCATTAATATAAGTAAGCAGCCCGGCTTCATGCATGCTCACCCAAATCTGAATGGAAGGAGGCTCAACTACGTACTTACGTGGCGGTCATTAATATCATGTCTAAACGTGATGTTACGTCCGTCGAGCTTTGATTAGAATTGAAGAAGGAACTGACCAAGACAAGGTTGAGAAAAATAAAGAAATTAAGAAAATGGAATATAATAGAGCAACATGTAGCCGTCTTTCCTTGTCATTTCGTTGGGTCCCACGAATCTATGCACGCCCTACCCTTCCACGCACTTTAAACCATTCATAATATACAATTGTGTCGCTGTTGGAATTCAAACCGTCAAGTATGACCCTCCTCAGGTGGTCAAGGCGGCCCCCCCCTATATATACTCACCTCACGTGCCCCGGTCTTAGAGTTACTCACACCCAAACTTCACGTAAACCAGAAGTGTGAAGAAATTAATTAACAGGGAGAATTATTCATGGAAGAGGCCAATGGAAGGTCAAGTGTTCATGGTGAGGTGAGATACAGAGGGATTCGGAGGAGACCGTGGGGCAAGTTTGCTGCCGAGATCCGTGACCCGACCCGCAAGGGAACTCGCATTTGGCTTGGAACCTTCGACACCGCCGAGGACGCTGCCAGGGCTTACGACGCCGCCGCCTTTCATTTCAGGGGCCACCGCGCTATTCTCAATTTCCCCAACGACCATCACTCTCTTCATCCTCCCTCTTCGTCACTGCCCCTTCCCTCTTCCTCCTCCTCGAGAATTCCGCCGCCCGACGCCGACGACGGTGCCCTGGAGTTTGAATGCTTGGACAACAACTTGCTGGATGAACTCCTCCAACAACAAGTTCACGCCCACCCTAACTTCCCCAAGTGAACTTCCCCCTCGTGCTCAATTATTTTGTATTATTGCAGCTTGTCATCAATTTGTTTTTTTTTCAATGCGTCATCGGCAATGTTCAGTGGTGATATATTTTGTGAACACTGTATCTATGTATCGTGTTTTCTCCAATACTTCCACTCAATCAATGTTGATATCTCCGATGAAGAATCTCGTAACCACAATTGCCGAATAGCTTAGTGACATGTTCAAGTGGACAGGGTGATTTCATGCCCATTTGTTACCCTCGTGTATTGTGGAACGGATCCCCTCGCTCCACGATTCCATTCCCAATATCAGTTTTTTTTTTCCCTTTTGTTTCTTGTGTGAACCGAAGTAAAAGCGAAATCTTTCTGACGGTTTAGGCGTTTGGCTTTTTTTTTTCCCTAGACACAAGTATTTTCTTATTAGAGACAATCATGTTTAAGACACTAAGTGTAGGTAACTTTCCAAGGGAGATTTAAACCTTGATTCGTCATATCGTGAGAGACTAACATCTTCCTGTAAACTCAACCCCGTTGGTATATATTTTAATTAAGAGAGGTCGTGTGATGTTAAGAGTGGATATTGATGAGAATGTGATTCACACTATGATCCAAAGGCAGGCCCAACATTGGAAGACCCATATAGCAGGTATCTACTAATTTGCATCTCATTCCAAAATGATTCCACATGACCAACATTTGTTGAGAATAAGTGGAAAAGGACTTGATCCCTTTAACCACGTCATCGATTCGAGATGTAGGATTGGAGAAAATGATGTTAGGAGTTCTTTACCCACGACCGTGGTCCCGGCTTGAGGCAAATCCAAATTAATCGAAACTAAAAGTTCTGATGAACCAATACGGAAAAAAAAAAAGGATTCCATATTCTTATATGCGCGCGCGAAATAGATGCTAGTTAACTTGCGGATAAGAAATTCAGCTTCGTGGATTTGTAATGCGTGCATGGTTTTGCATATTAATAAGAATGCACGGTCGTGAGAAGCAAGCTGCAATAAATATGACTAGATTGATAAATTTTGGGGCATGAAAATACTCAGCAATGAGCATGATGTGAGAGAAATGCTCCTAGACTACTTCAAATTAAATCAACCCATTTGGTGGTTTGGTATGGACGAAAAAGAACAAAATACAGAGTGCGACAATGCTCCGCCACCACATCCTACAAATTAAATTAGTGGAGAGAATCCCACTTAATTCTTTAGTTGACAAAGATCACTTATTTTAATTCGTCTAGAGACTGTATGTCCTATGAGTCAAATCGAAGTTGCCCCTCGCTCGTGTGAGATTGATTAGCCAATATTAATTAGGGAGGACGCATCAAGAATGACGACGTGCAACGACGTGACTGCACTATATATATATGCTTATTTTAAGCCTCATCAAACCGACTTAATATCAAGTTAGAGGTACACGATCATCTGCTGCATTTTCCTCATCTTTATCCCAAGCTCACTTTTCATGGATGAGTACTACAAAATATTGTTTTGTTTGAGTTGATTTATGAAGAAATTGTGAGTGAGGCCCTCATACATAAGCCTCTCATCCATAAGTATGATGATAAACAATTCGTACGTGGGCACATATCCGTATTGCCTTTTTTCTCGTCGCAATACCATAAATGGTGCAAGAACCGAAGACAGTGAAGCTCAAAGTATTGAATTCTAGATCATTCCTTACACATAATGAAGGTGTAATGTGGTCCCTACATGTTGCCCTGGCCATACTGAATTAAATCACTCGAGTCCACCCTGGTCTTTCTTGATAACATTCATTTCATTCTACAATGTAACTCCACATCCAACTCTGCAACGAGATTTTTTCCCCTTCCAGTTATCCATAGGCCATAGCACGTGCATTGATGGATTTCCCCCTAATTTGATCTGTTGCGTTTCACACTTAATCATTCTATAGAAAGATACCACAATTTCATTTTTCTTTGTGGGCATTGCAATAGGATCCATCAATTTACAGATAAATGAGTGATCTACAAACATATTGTTTGGGCGAAATCTGCAAGTAAAAATTAAAATACCTGGTTAGAGTTATTTCGTAACCCCCTCAGTTGAATAGGAAGGTGCTCACAGAATTAAACAAACCATTCCTTAGAGGATACAAGTAACAAAATTGGTCAAAAGATAATTAAGACTTCTTGTTCTTATTGTGTTATGATAGAAGTAGCTAGTTATCAACAATAAATTGATAACTTGAAGTCGTGCTTCTTGAAACATTATGCCTCTTCAAATAAAAATCATAATAATTTATTGATTCATGAACTAATACAAATCTCTTAATCTATAATACCATAATTTTTTAAAATACATCTCTTTATTATAAAACATTTTAATGATGTTGGAGAGACTCTTTTTTTAACACACCCTCACAACACGATAAGTGTAACAAAGTATTGTGACTTGTTTATTAAAAACCAAGCTGTTGGAAAATCGCAACCATAGCACGGAATGAAAAGGGTAAATTGTGGAGTGTGCTTGGTAAGGCTAGGGGGAACCAGTTAGCCTGCTTGTCCTTTAGACAGCAGGGGGAACTCGTTCGTACGGACGAGCTTCTAGCCGTCAGATCTAAGATCTGACGGCCTAAATTTTATTTTTTTTCTACATGAAAAATCATTTTTTGAAAAAATGCTAGTGGAGAGACTAACTTTATTTTAAGTTATCTATCCATTAATTTTTTTTATTAAAAATAAAAAAGTAAAAAAAAAATAAAGATCTGACGGCTCTCCCCTGCTCGTGCTAACTGGTTCCAAGGGTAGGGGGCGTACAGATGCGACCCTAATTTTTGTAACGTTGTTAAAATTAAAATCTGCGGAATAAGGGAAGAGGCGATTCAAAACATAACGGAATAGTCAAAATCAGGGAGGGGGCAAGTGTAACATGTGAAAAAGAATGAAAGCCACACAAAAACCCAAACTGTTTGTCACAAAGTCAAATCCCGACCCCACGTGCTCTTCCGTTTCATAATCCGATTCATTCGAGGGGGCGTGTCCCAACTCGCAAGCCTTCTTAAATTAATCATAATACCATATACTCATAATATACTAATATTTGCTTTTTTTTCAAAAAAAAAAAAAAACCTTTTTGGTTTTAGAACCGGAACCAAGATCTGTGTGACTCATTAGTCAAACCTATTTATCCCGTACATGGAAGCCTGAAGCATTCCCGTTCGCGAACTCAGGCTTTTATGGCTACCTCGGACTCTGCTTTACCCGTATTCGCCATCGTCGTGCTCAGCATCATGGCCACAGCTTTCTTGCTCATCGGCTACTTCACCTTCGTCACCAAATGCTTCTCTTACTGGCACCACCTCAACCCTCTCACTTGGCTTTCCATTTTGCGTCCCAGGCACACCGAAGACCCCTTCATAGCTCTCTCCCCCGCCACGTGGAATCGAGGCCTTGATGAATCCCTCATCCGAGAAATCCCCACATTGCAGTTCGTCAAAGGTGAGGATCATGATGTGAGTACTGTGTATGGGTGTGTGGTGTGTTTGAGTGAGTTTCAGCAACAGGACATGCTCAAGGTCCTGCCCAAATGCAGCCATGCTTTTCACTTGGACTGTATCGATATTTGGCTTCAGAGCAACGCCAATTGTCCTCTTTGCAGATCAAGCATTTCTGGCACCGCGCGTCCTCCATTGGATCATATTGTAGCACCAAGCTCTTCTCCTCAGGATTCTCAGTTACTCTCCAACATGGGTAGTGATGAAGACTTTGTGGTCATTGAATTGGGGGGAGAAGATGGGGGATCACTGTCACTGAGGCGACATGAACGAAATCTGTCAGGTGGGGGAAGCTTGGCGCAGAGTAGAAGTCACTCTGCGTGGAAGATGGAGCAGAAGATCGGGCACTTGAAATCGAGGAAGTGGCACCACGTGTCCATCATGGGAGATGAGTGTATTGATACGAGGAAGAAAGATGAACAGTTCTGTATTCAGCCCCTTAGGAGATCTTTCTCCATGAATTCTGCAAATGATAGGCAGGTTTACTTGGAAGTTCAGGCCATTACACAGCAGTCAGATAGGCATCAGAACGAGGCTAGTGGGAGTGAAGACAGTAACAGTAATAGCAGAGGTCGAAGGTCTTTCTTTCCATTTCGTTATGGTCGAGGATCCAAAAACGCAGTGCTTCCTCTGGAGAACGAGGTCTGATGATGTAACATATTCTGTTCCCTTTTTTCCTTCCTTGGGTTGTTTCCTTAATTTTCAGTTGTTAATGTTAATATCTTCAAGTGGGGAGGATTAGAAAGGGAGTGGCACCAAAAACAATAGAGTGCTTTTGCAATGATAGGGAATGGGGAAGTGAGTCGGACGGTGGAATAGAGAGAGGCATTATATTGCTTTTAGTGTCATTTGCTTAAGTTTGAAGGTGCATGTCTTCATTCACAATGAATGCGAATGATTGCTTCCATGTTCCCTTCATGTGTATTTGGGAAGAGAGAAATACAGAGCAGAGGGACCCACCCAGAAGACAGTGGGAAGCCATGAGTAGAAGCAGCATGAATGAGAGAAACGTCTCTCTTTGGGAAATCATCTCTACCTTCTTTTTGTCTCTGAGCTATCATATGGATATGGGAAAATGCAGTATAACAGCTATGACGTGGGGTTCTTTGCGCAATCAACATTCATACCTTAACTTTCTTTTTCATGTAAATTTTATAATCCAGTCAACAATTCCAGCATCAATTATACATCTCAGCCATAATCTCATTACATAAGTTTGACTAGTCAGACTTTACTCATAAGACTGAAACGAAAATTAAGCAAACATAAACAAAGCCCTTGCTCTAGCTTTCCTTGACCTGAAGGTTACTTTATTCAAGATGATTCATAAATTTCCCATGTCAAGAATGCATATACTAATTGGTGTCAGATACTGTCAAATCATGGTTTTAGAAGTTCTTTTCTATAAGTTGAGACAAAATTCCTTTCATATACTTACATCGAATGCGGTAAAAACACTTATAAAAAACTAAAACAAACAAGCATTTAATGTAAGGAAGAGCAATGATAATGGCACATTCAAATGTCGTACTCCCGGGCAAAGAGGTACAATACCGCAAATCAGCGTGAAGGACTTTGTATATATTAAAAAGGAAAAAAGAAAACTGTGTAGATAGCATTACTATTTGAGTTAGAGAAGCTTAATCCAACTAAAGCGGAAAATATGCGCGAATAAAAAATGGAGTGCAGAAATTAAACACGAAAATGGATTTTTTTTACAAGTGGAAGGCGGCGCAGAGCCGCTCAAACGCCCTCTGACATTTCAAATTCAAGCAGAGGCTCAGTAACAACTAGGCATCATAACAAAGAATCAATCTATATACAGAAAAGAATAAGAATTCATTAAAGGACGGGACAATCATGACTAAGCTCATGCATTCCAGATGCTTGAGGGAAGCAAGAACCTTCTGAAGCTTCCATCAAATGCTTGCATTGTTTTGATTAACAGGGTCCATTTGTGAAGGTCCCCTTTAGATGTCAGCAAAATAAGATTCAAATTTCCCCGTCTCTAAGTCATCTGGGCAAGTTGTTGTAGCTAATCCTTGATAGGCTCCCCAGTCCAAGTCTTGTTCTGGATCCTCCCAGCTTCTATCAGAGAACTTATCATTATAATTCCGTGATGTTCGGTCATTAAAATCTGGAGGCTCAAAAAAGCTTGTCTGAGCTTGTCCAGCCTGTGGGCTGCTTCTCGCCCACCAGTGATTTCTGATAGAGTGGGACTGATCAGTATAATTATGAACTTGAAATTGGCTTTCCTCCCCAAGATGAGATGTGGACCGATCTTCACGATATTCTTCATAGCAAGGTGCAGTCCGAGTCAAGTTGGAACGAGACTCAGTTTCTTCAAATGGTTCTGTTGGAACTTCTCCCGTAGTTGCATCATGAGGTCGAGATGTATAATACCAATCTAGAAGATAAGGATGGTAATTTTGGTTGGCATCAAGCAACCACAACGAACCCAAGTGGTTGCCAAATACACGTGGCATTTCCCAGGACGTAAACCTGTTTCTGCCTCCATAGCTCCTGGTATTGCAAATACCCTTGCACAACCTGGGAAGAGGGAATACATGTCGGTTTCCATGTCCTTGCAAATTTTGCTCTCTGAAGGTTCTAAGATTTAGCAAAAATTGATTCCCCTGAGAATTTGGTGCCCATGATGGATAACTACTCTGAAAGCTGCAACAATAACAGTGACTTTACCCTTTACTATTTGAGTTATTGACATTCAGTATTGCATTATGGCAGCACATTTGAAAAATAATTGCTTTCAGACAGCAATGACAACAAAAAACAAAGTGCTAAATGGGCGGAATCCAAATTTGTGTTTCATTACATACAGCAGTTTTAAAGCCTTCTTGTAAAACTACATAAAACAAAGTGCTAAATGGGCAGAATCCAAATCTGTGTTTCATTACATACAGAAGTGTTAAAGCCTTGTTGTAAACCTTTAGCCTAAAAGTAATAAATGAAAAAGGCTTCATGGAAACTAAGAGGCATTGCCTAAGCAAGAATCCTCAATGATAACAACTGCTTTTATGGCTTGAAGGCAGGAAAATTAAGCAAAGCAGCTAGAAGTATTCGCACTTGTCGAGCTCTGCCATGGGACATACCTCAAAAATGATTTCTCCATCTTCCCCTGAGAACTCCTCTGACTACGAGTTGCATTGTGTGGGGAACCATAATTGCTGTTTCCATGCTTTCGAAAGTCAAAGACACTGAAACTACAAACAATAAAGAGAGTAAAACAAAACAACCAAAATCACCTGTCATTAACACAACAAAGAAACTGGAAAGTGGAAGCAAACGAGAATTTCATAAAAAACAGCCCAAACAACAGGCTGATGCAAATTAAAAAAAAAGGATGTAAATCACAAATCATGACATTACGTACAAACCTGCAAACCTGGCCAACACCTTCAACATTCACTGAGAAATCTGTAATGAACTGCAAAATATCATCGACCCGCTGCAAAATGAACCAAACAAGCAATTAAAACATTACAATAAATGGAAAATAATTGAAGTAGAGACTAAGTCCAAGTATGGCAGTGACCTTTGGGACGATAAACATAAGTAAATATGGAGTGAGGAAAATTGAGGCCATCTCCTCAAGTAACATCATCCCTGTATACTGAAATGCACAAAAACATAACAGCATGAGAGAAAGCAATATCAAACCCTATGCGATATGATACATCAGAGAGAGTACCTGAAACAATGTTGCAAATTCGAGATGAACCATTTCAGTATTTTCTTTGCCTCTCCATTTCTTTGGCATATAATGAGTATATTGAACCACTATTGACATAGCTCCCTCAGGATCAAAGACCAGAAGCTCATTTGCAATCACAGCTCTGCTAATTGCAGTTATTGTTCCAAAAACGGCACCATACCAAAATAAGTTTCGACCGAATATCTGCAATATTATTTTAGGCACAATAAATCTATCATTAGTTATTGTCATGGTGTTTCCTGGTTTAACTTATTTTAGGCAAAACTAGTAGAAGTCCATTACATGGCCCTCTAGCAACGACTCCTCGAGAAAAGCAATGATGATCAGAATTGCAGCAAAACCACCCGATACAAAAGAGATGAACCTTGCAATTGTAGATATTATAGGTGAAGGAAATTGATTCAGATACTCGGACGCATGTATTTCACTGTTATTGATCCGATGCTTGAAGAGATGGTCCACCTGAAATACAAGTCACATAATTGGTAAGCTATGAGAATATTTTCTTTTAATCAGCTGGCTTTTTTTAAAAAAAATGGTAATTGTATTGTATCCCCTGATCTCCTAACCATAAAAACAGATGAAAAATACAATATGTACATGCTCCTACACACAAAATTTTTCATACTGGTTCCTCCCCTTGATTATTCCCCTCTTTGCCAACCCCAGCATTATTTTTCCCTTCCAGTTCTTTATGATTTTTCAACAAAAATCATAACTAGGCACTATAACTTTCAAACAGTTAAAACAACTACAATGATATTACAGGAGAACAGATAAATATGAATGATTATAATGCATCAATTCTGAGTGACTCCAAAATGTCCCATGCAGCTTAGTTAAAACATAAGCTCTAATCGAATAGTTTGCATTAAACAAGTAATATGATTTTGTTTAAGAGACTAATACTTCATTTCTTTCACTAATGCTTAAAAGATAATTGAGGACCTTGATAAATAATATTCCATGGCTAGCATTTTGGTGAGTGATAATTTTATAATTCCAAAGAGTGAAGCTTTTTTTCTTACCAGATTGTTAGTCAATAAATCTTTAGGATTAAATCTTTCTTGTGTAATAGATATATTCATATACCAACAAGAAGCCCACACAAGCAACAAGCAAGTTGAAAAATAATGTTGAAGAAAACAAGGTAAAAACAATTATTATACCTCGTTGAATTCCCTGAACATACACCTAGACAAATTTGACCATCTTCGAGATGAAGCTCTACTTGGGTGATTAAAAAATTGTTCAGCATGCCTCAGAAAGAGATATACCAACATCAATATGACAAGAAATGGAGAAAGTAAAAGCATTGCAAGCCCAACTGCCATAAGCCTTTTCTTTAATGTCTTTGGATTAGACCCAAAGTCCCTCTTAACACAAAAGTTTCTGCAGAGAAAGCATGTTTAAAGGAGAAAGTCATTGATCTTGGTTATAGCCTAAAAAACTAAACTTAAAAATAACATTCTTATTCAAATTACCTAACTGCACAACCACATGAGTCAGTCTAAGCAAAATTTCAATACAAAAAATGATAGCCCAAGGAAAATTCAAATATACCGATCAAACATGCTCTGTAAGATGCACCAATTCAAAGCCCATTCAAGGGTCTTGGTAAGTATTAGACGGCATTGTGTTCCATTAGGACCAGATTTTATCATAGGGCCAGCACCAGGAACCCAATGAGAAATGGGGAATGCAAGCACGCCCTTGTTGAGCATTCCGATCAAGTAGTTTTCCTTCCGCATCAATCTCATCACCATGTCATGAGCAGAAAGATCCTTAACCAAACAGAGCTGTTGTGAACTTTGTATTGAAACAACCTTTTCAAGGATTGTTTCCCAAGGCATGGTTTGAATTTCATTGTCGGTTACATGAAGACTACAAGGAAAACATGGTTAATCATGACCAAAAAATATCTTATCAAGCAAAAGTTATCATTTTCTTCAGCTTTGTTTATTATCTATACATACCAATTGTAGTAAAACTGACGGATATCCAGAGTGTGCTTTAGTTGAGTAAAGAACCTCAAGAAACAAAATATCCAATAGATGGAAAATATTCCCAAGTATCCAACAATAATAGCTTTATTAAGTGTCAGTGGTGTTAAGGGGTGTTGCAAAAGAGCTTCTTTTACTATATCACAAGGTTTGATTCCAGATTCAACTGCATCCATCCCACACTTTGCATTGCGAAGCCCATTCCAATCAACATATAGTAAAAAGAATCCAGAACAACATATGGTAAAACCTAGAATCAAAAGTTCAACAATCCACTTCACAATGATGTGCCGAAGCCCTTTCTCACAGTAGTAACTGTAAAGCCTTTTGAAGAAGAGATCCAAATCAACAATTCGCTCCACATTTAAGCTCTCATCAGTAACTAGCCTTGAAGGGCTCTCACTTCCTTGACTTGGGATCCTTCGGTAGTCAGACAATTCAACCTCTGGGGAGCATCCAGAAGCAAACCTGATATCAGTGATGATTCACCTTGAAATTTTGATTTGAATATACCAAACGCACTCTCACCTCTTGATCTGATAAACATTCTTCACCGACAGTGAGAGTAGGCATAAACAGCCAGCCCATGCCCCAAGGACTAAGTTGGTTATGAAAAGGTTCGACAAACAAGACAAAGTCCAGATTAGTATCATCTACACAGAAATCATATAATTATGCAGTCTACTGATGATGAAGAGTCCAAATGAATTTTATCTAGACACCCAACTTTCAAGAGGCGTATCCATTAGCCCGATTACAATCAAGGATTGCAGCGGAATGAAATGCAGCACGCAGCTGTTGAACTTAGCCCCCGTGACAAAACATCAAAAGCAATTTATCTCTACAACATAACGTAAATACTTCTTGGTAAAGCTACGTGAACTTTCCCTTCTGCACCACCCAAAAAAAAGCAATGAATTGCAATAAAACACATCACCATTTAACTCCCTGCGCATTAAAGTACGACTTCTCAAATGCCTTTTGGACGACTACGGAGCGAAGAAAGATTAGTCTCTGCTTTTGGCGGAGGATACTGATTTCTATTTTTTTTTTTTTTAAAGTACGACTTCTCAAAGAAACTTTAATTATCCAAAACAAACCGACCACTCTGTGCAGTAAATGCACATGCAAAAGTATACAAGCAATAAACTGGTTGAGGCAACCAAACTAATTACAAGAGACAAGAATCAGAAAGTTTTTGGAACTATCCGAATCCAAAGTTCCTCATCAAGAATGACATTACAAATAATAATAATAATCATTAAAAAAAATTATGTTTGCAATAAATATGTGGGGAAAAAGAAGAATAAGAGGAATGTCAGACAAAGAAACATACCTGGTTCTAAGCAGAAAACAACAAGAGGAAGTAGATAACGAAATTTTGAGGGGAGAACGAGGTGGGAAAGAATAGAATTGAGTAGTCGAGTAGCGGTAAAGGCTAGCGAGAACCGAAGAATTCGAAATTTAGGCAAGAGGGTTGTCCAAGAAGTTGAGGACATCAAGGAGGGTTCACATTAGGTGCTAATAATTAGGTGCTTATTAGGTGCTAATACCTCTAATTAGAGGTATTAGATATTTTTTTTAATTTTTTTTAATTTTTTAATATATTGTATTTATTTAGATTTAAATTATATCTTTTTTCGAGATTTTTTTTTTCGAGACCTAAAGATCTCAAATTAATTAATTTTCATAATCTTGGTGTTACAAACAAATGCAGAACCGAAAATTAATTAATTTGAGATCGAGTCAAAAACAAATCTCAAAAAGTAGATATAATTTAAATCTAAATAAATATAATATATAAAAAAAAAATTAAAAATTTTAAAAAATATGCTAATACCTCTAATTAGAGGTATTAGCACCTAATAAGCACATACCTATAAGCACCTAATGTGGATTCCATCAAGGAGTGCCAAGGAGACGACCCCAGCACAGGAACGCTCTGACTGCGTGGAGCAAGATGGAGTCTTCTTTTTTTTTTTCATTTTTTTTTTATAAACTATTTTTAAGAAAGGGGTTACCACGATTCAAGGACAGGGCGAAATCTCCCTTCCTCCTAGGTGATACCGATGTTGGGCAGGGCGAGCCGTCTATTACCCTCCGGCGTTAACCTAGGCAACTAGGAGCTAGGATCCCTCACCCAACTCCTTGACCAACTTCAGGATCGAACCCCCTTCCTTTGATGAGAGTGTCTGACCCCTTTGCCAGTTGAGCCCAAAAATGAGAGGTAGTAAGATGGAGTCTTTGTTATAGCAAGATTTTTATTTTTTGAATGTTGAGATAAAAGAAATAGGGTTAAGTACACTTATATATTTTATAGTAGGCTAAAAATTTTAGTCCTTAAACATAAGATATACTTTTGATCCTTTAGCTTTATAAAGAATACTTATGGTCCTTAATATTGCTAACGGCGTTGACGCAGCAAACTCAAGTGATAACTAATAACATTTAATTACACAAATTTCATATATTCTTCAATTTACCCATTTTAAATTTAAACTTAATAGCATTTAATTACACAGTCATCGCTTAAATTTACATCGTTATCACTTGAGTTTGCATTTTCCGTTAGCAAAATTAACAGTGTTAGAAATGTAAGACTAAAAGTATACTTTATAAAGTTAAGTGACAAAAAAAATATCTCGTGTAAATTTAAATGACTAAAAGTATACTTTAGCCTTTATAGTAATTAAATAAGTATAGATTTTGACCGTACGTTTTATTAAATTTATTAATATTTTATATTTATTTGATTATCTTTTATATATTTTTATTATTTAATTAATTATAGGATAAAATGATATTTTTATAAAATCTACTTATATACCAATCTATTTGGCTGGAGATATAGTATGTGATCTACGAGTGAAGAAAGTATTGACTAGATCACCTGGAGTATAAAAGAATATATACATATATATATATATATATATATATATATATATATATATATATATATATATAAATGGACTTGTTTGGGCCTAGCAGAAGAAAAATGTTAATCTAGACCGTTTAGGATAGCTTCAAAGATTAATGGACTTATGGCAAAAAAAATGACTTCTGATGGAAGTCACTTTTTCAGCTTCTGGAGTGACTTTTTTCAACTTATGTAGAAAAGTGTTAGGGGTAGGTGATCCAATAAATAATATACTATTTATTCACTAGAGTATATTTAATTAAGTACTTTAGATTTTTTAAATTTTTTATCAAATTTAAATCTGTATCTTCAATTATTAATATATATATATATATATATATATAATATTCAATAAGATTTATGTTATTTTCAGTCATTTTCTATTTCAAATGACTTTTTAAACGCTATTGCAGACAAGAGTTTATTTTGAAAAAAAGTCACTTCTATCACTGCTATCTCAAATATAAATCACATCTACAATTTGACTTTTATCTTATCTTCCGTTAGTAAAAGCTCATCTTAAAAAAAAAAAAATTTACTTCTGTCACCGCTATCTGAAAGAGACACGAAATATTATAAAATATGAGAGATATATGAGATTCGGATGAAAGGCGTTGTGAGCAGATTAAAGGATATACTTGGAGCATGGTGGAAAATCAAAGACATTGATATATTTAGATATAAGCGTGTATATCAAAAGGAAAAAAATATCATATAAAGTCAATTGAAATAAAAAAAAATTGTAAATGAGGTTGTTTAATACAACAAATTTTTAATTGCATTATTTGTTAGAATTTTGAATTAATATTTGAATTAAGCCTTAGAAGAAGGACCAAAACCCAGTTAATTTCTTCTTTCATCTCAGAACAAATCAATAGCTGGAGGTATGCTATTGATTAGCATGATTTGGTTATTTAGTTAATTAGCATGATTAGATTACTTTATTTCTAACATTTGGAATGAGAGATATGCATCTGCCTTGATTGTCATTGATTGAGCTTTCGTGTACAAGAGATCAAATTTATTTAGTGCTTGATTGCTTATTATATTGCTTTTCGGATTATACCATGGGAGGATATTAATTTTATTCGATGAACCATCACCACCTTCAAAGAGATTTGGAAGGATCCGAATTCTTGTTTAATAAGAATGCACACGAATGATTTCCAAATTGCATGTATATAATCATTTTCGATTTGATCAATTTATTTGTGCTTGATTGTTTTATGATGGAGGTTTTCAAGTTCGTGTTTTGATTTTGTTTCTGAACAGATATACATGTTGATTGGCTCTTTTGATATGAGAATTTGTACGCCTGAGTCTCAGATTGATGGACCAGAGAGGAACTTTTGTTCTTCAAAGATCTCTGTCGTTCCTTATCAGAATAACCAAAGGAAAAATAAAATGAGTTCAATTCGCGTTTTTGAAATTCGAATCATGGGTTTTTGTTTTATGATTTCATGCAAGGTTATTGCCTAAATTTTTCTTTGTTAACGCTTTCCGAGATCATCACCGTCATACTTTAATCTGTCCATCGAAGAGACCAAAAGTGCAGCACCGTTTTTGTTTTCATTCAGTTTATTTCGATTTGATTTTCTGTCGATTCTGTGAGATCATTTGAATATTGTGTTGGAGATCGTTTTTCCGAGATTACCTTCGTCGAAAACGTCGTTCCCGAGCTATCCGATCGCCTGAAATCATTGCCTAAGATCGCAGATCACGGTGGCTCATTCCGGGTCATATTGGGTTGGCGGGTCGTGTAGGGTTTCTGAAACGGGTAAGGAAGAAGCTTGAAACGACGCCGTTTGGGCCTTAGTGAAACGTTGCATTTCACTTATTAAATGGGCTAGGCACGAGTTTGTTGGGCCGAGTTTGATTGGAGTTTTGCTTCAGAACAAAAAAAAAATGTAGCATGGAAAAGGGGACTCGAACACAAGACCCGTGGGCGCCTGGAGGCTAGCGCTCTGCCAGCTGAGCCACGCGCTTCTATGTGTTTTTTTTTTGGTCAAATGGAAAATTATATTAATATTAAAAGTTATAATAAAGCATGACGATTACATTGCGAAAACAAACTGAAACAAGAAGACTAAACAATACAACAAAATCAAAACAAATGTAAGGAAAGCTAATCACCACAAAACATGTAGGAATAAAAGTAACATCAAAAACTCCAACGGCTTCCTGAACATCCAAGGTTAGAAGTGACATGAAAGAAGGTGTTGGTTGCAAAACCCACCCTATAGGGCACACCTCCTTATAGAATAAGCTGCACATAGATCAGCTACATAAACGCCCTGACTTGGGGAACAGGACAGAAAGAACCCAACCTTAGAAAAAGAAAGACCAGTGAAATCCTGAAAAATACTTTTGCTCCTCCATTGAAGCAAATCTGGTGACGTCGACCACCCACCGAACAAATTTTGGCTAACACTAGCGATTTGGATTTGCCACCATCAAACAATCCTAACAATGGTCCTCACATATCAGCATCGACCATCGAAAAAACCCTTCCCCCAAAATTGCAAATCCAAGCTACAACAAGAAACACCACCACAAATGCCCAAATCCATAACCACATCAGAAGAAACATACAAGCATAAAACAATAAAAACAAAAGCACGGGAAAATAGGAAAAAAGGAACAGGAAAGACATCCCCTCCGTCGGTGACCACCATCGGGCTGGAAACCACCGTCGCACCAGAGGCTATCGTCGAGGGAGACGTCCAGACAGAAGCTCCCACCGCCAGAGATGAGAGAGGACCACCGTTGCACCCAGAAAACAGAGGGACGCCGGAGCTGGAGAGATGATGAGGACAGAGACTAGAGGAGAGCCGACGTTGGATAAGAAGGAAGGTCGCTGCTTTATGACTCTGTTCCGACCTAAAACTCGCCTGAACCTGAATCTTCGAGGTCCGATCTGTACTTCTGTCGCGATTGTGGTACAAGAGAAGGCTCACCGGCGGCAAAGACGTCGCCGGCGAGACAGAAGCCAACTGGTTTGCAGAGAGAGCGCGAGCGCCGTGTCTGCTAGGGTTTACGGAGAGAGAAGACGCATTAAATCCCCAATAGAAGATCCGCGCTTCTATGTGTTTGATTGTGAGCATTTATTAAAGGGTTAAGGTACGATTTGGCCAATAAACTATTGGTTTAGAAGCATCCAGCACAATTAACTATTAGTTGGACCTTAAATACCAACAAACTATTTAAAATATTAAATTTGCACAATATAAGTGGGAGACAGAAGGAAGAGAGGGAGAGCTGGGTTTTGGGATTGGGATTCACGGGCTTCACTTTATTTCATTCACAATCTCACCAACACCCACCACCGCCACTCTTTTTCTTCATCTCTTCCATGTTCTCGTTTCTGTTTAGTCTTGGTCTCTTCCACGTTATCACTTCTGTAGGTGACTGGTTATCACTTCTGTAGGTGACTGACCGAAGTGAATGAACCAGAAATGGAGAAGTGTGAGCTTATTGGGTTCGGTACTCCCTTCTTCCTCCAACGATCTTCACACCCACAAATGCTCTCAGCTTTCTTTCGGTGCTCTCGGTCTATCACTATGACAGCAATCACTCTCGTGCTCTCATACTCGTTCTATTTGTTGTGTTCTTGCTGTCACTCTTACAATTTTCTTTGTTACGCTCTCACTTTCTGCAAGTTCTCGGCCCTCAACTCCATCTCGGTTTCGCCTCTCCTTCTTGTTGTTCTGTGAAGGTCGAAGGAAATGGATGAGAATAGTGGAGCATGGCGTTAACATGCTGCATTCCGAGAGAGACAATGGAATATGCGCTAACATTTACGGTGAGCTGTCTGAAAACGCAAGAGACGGGTGTGTGTTTGCTGTCTGAAAAGCCTGCATAATTGTTGTGATTTCTCCGCCAACTCAGTCTCTTTTCTAATGAAAAGCAGCCGAATGAATGATAATGGAGAATAAAATATGCGCTTTTGTTGGTATATAAGGTCCAACTAATAGTTAATTGTGCTGGACGCTCTTGAGCCAATAGTTTATTCGTCAAATCGCACATTAACCCTTTATTAAATTTAAATGATTTCTTAATTGATAATCAAAATTTTCAAAGTGTCATAAGTGGGATTCGAACCCGTATTCCTTTGGACTAAAGACTTAATTGGGCCTTTTGGACCGTTTGGCTGAGTTGACACTTGTGTATTTTCTAAAAAAATTATTTACATATTATGAATTTTCAAATTTAAATATAATAATCTGAAATTTGTTTGAGTTTGGGATTCTTGTGATTTAATTTTGGATTTATTTTATCACGTTTTGGGCTTTGGAATGACTGAAGGAACATTTGTGCTTTGGGCTTTGAGATTTTAATTTACGAAATGAATTGTAGGTTAAATAAATAAAAAAATTGTCCATTGTTTCCTAAATTAACTTCTGTTTTATGTATAATTCTGATTATATCACATTTAATTGTTTAAACTAAGAAAAGGATTGATTTTGGCTTTTTTTTTTCTTTCATATTCTGAAAGATTTACAAAATTATTTTATAAGTTATTTAATTGTCTAAATGTTTGGAAAATTAACTTTAGACAATTATTTAACTGTTCAAAGTTTTATAAAACTTAATTTTAGATGAAAAGTGCTAAAATTAATTATTTAAACAATTTTAGGGTATATAAAACAGCGGGAGGATTTTTTCTTTTAATTAGATTATTTAATTAATTAATTAATCCCTCTGTTAAGATGTGCATATATTAGATTTATTTTGAATGCACAAAATAGTGGGAGAATTTGTCTAAGTTGATTATTTAATCACATTTTGTTGATTAAATTGATCAATTAAATTATCATTAAAGATTTGTGCATATTTGGATTCTAAATGTACAAGATTAATTTTGGTGATTAATATTGGTAATATTAATTTAATCAAAGTGGGAGGATTGTATTTAGTCACTTATGTTAATTAAATTAATTGGTTAAGTTCTTCATGAAGTTGTGCATATATAGAATTTAACTGCACATTATTGATATTTATGATTACTCACTTATGTTGATTAAATTAATTGATTGAGTTTTCCATAAAACTGTGTATATACAAAATTTAATGTACATTATTGATATTTATGACTAACTTGCGTGCTAGAATGGTAGCTACAGCCCTTGTTGTCAAACTCGTGAGTTGACTCTCCGAATTTACCGTTTTTATGCTTCTAGCTTACAAAAACGAGTCGAGTCAGTGGTAAACTCGTGCTAATCGTAAACTTGGTTAAACTCACGAGTTGATACACCAAGTTTACCATTTTTACGTTTCTAGCTTACAAAACCGTGTTAACTTACTCTTAAACTCGTGTTAACTTTTTTGATTTGATCATACTCAGCGACTTTATATAAAAATTTTATAGAAATTTCTTTATTAAATATGATAAACGATGAATGTTGATGGATTTAATTTCAATTATTTGAATTTAAAAGATATTTAAATCAAATTGTTGTCATTTTATATTTAAATTATTTAATTATATACTTGTAATACCTATTTAATAATAAAAGTAAACTCTTACGAGTTTACGATTCGAGTTTACGTCACTGTCATGAGTTTGCTTAAACTCGTGAGTTTGACAACCTTAACTATAGCGCCCTCTTATAACATGCATGAATAATCACATATGGATTTTAGAATATCAATCTTTGGAAGGTGAGTAAATGTAATTTTATTCACATTAATGATTTAGTTGATTAAATTAATTAAATTAAGATTCCTATTGACATTGTGTGTATGGTATTTAGATTGAACATATTTGATATTAGTGATTAGCATACATATTTTGCTTAAGGAATAACTACAATATCCTTATGCACATGTTGTATACATATTTAATCACATATGGTTATACCATATCAAAATTATAATCATATGTACAATTAGTACGCACAATGCTGTGATGTCTTTATGATGAGTATGTAGAATCGAGGAGTAGCCAAAACATCCTCACTAGGCACATATACTCTATTTTGTTATAACGAACAAAATACATCACACAAAAGGATTTAAAGACATCAATTGTAATTAAATGTGTGGTTATAATTAATCTTTGCTCATAGGTAGATAATTATAATCATCGTTTTAATTAGGGTGGAATGGAACAATATTATATTTTCTAAGTAGTCCACAAGTATTAGAGGATATAACTCCATTCTAGTTTCATCAATTTGAGATAAATTCATGCTATGCTAATGTCTTTGCCCACAGGTAGACTTTAGTGATACGAATTTATAATTATATAATTAATTGGGATAGAATATCAAATTATATTCTTAATTTACCCACATGAATTAACATTAAGGAAATAATTTGATAGTTTTATCATGGATCTAATTGAATTGTAACTTTGGCCCACTGGCAAGTTGTATGTCAGTAGATTCATGTTTTTTAAGCATGATTTACATTGGTAAATCATGATATGATTTATTAGTCTCAAATTTTAGTTATAAGCATGTATGTTCAATACTATGCAGTCATACAACCTACGAATTTCTCTGATATGAAATGTGACATTCCCGAACTAAGAGGTGATAAGTATAAAGTGTGGAGGGAGAGAGTTCTCCTTCATTTGGGGTGAATGGACATTGATTATGCTATTAGGAAAGACGAACCACCTTTTATCATTGAGACCATCACTCCAAATGAGGTTGATCTGTATGAAAAATGGGAGCGATCTAATCGCCTCTCAATTATGTTCAGAAAGACCACAATCTTTGGTGGCATTCGTGGTTCTATCGAACAACATAACAAGATTAGGCCCCTTCTGAAGGCTATTGATGAACAACTTCAGACTTTAGATAAGGCACTTGCCGACACCCTAACTATGAAGTTTTCATCCCTGAGACTCACTATAGTGAAAGATGTGTGTAAGCACATCATACAGATGAGGGATATTACAACTCAACTGAAATCACTTCAGGTTGAAATGTCTAATTTCTTCCTTTTGCACTATATGCTTAACACTCTTCTACAGCCATATGGACCCTTCAAGATATCCTATATTGCACATAAGGATAAAGAGTCAATCAATAAACTTTTGACCATGTGTATTCAGGAGGAGGGAAGGTTGAAAATGCAAATGAGAGAATTTCTTGAATATGTCTTGATTAGTGGGAGCGATCAATTCAGAAACCTTGTTGCTGAAAAGGATCATTCAGATAGCCAACCTTCCACTTTGAGTTTAAGATTGGTTGTTAACAATGTTCCTTTAGCTCAACCGAGTGTTGTACAACCAATCATTCAAGATCCACAACCTGCTGATATTGATCTAGTATATCAAGTTGTTGATGAGGAACAACAAGAAGTTGTTGAACAACCAATTGAACAACAAGTTCCTCAAGAAGATAATGAAACAACATTAAGGAGATTTACTAGAACAAGAAGATCAGCGATACCTAGTGAATATATCGTGTATCCATAGGAATTTGACTATAACGTAAGAGCTGAAAATGATCCTAAAAGTTTTCACAAGCCATGGACTGTAGAGAATCAAACTCATGGTATGATGTTATGAAGGATATGGGAGATGCATCTTATGTCATTGGCATTAAGATAAATAGAGACAGACGTCAAGATATTCTAGGTTTATCTCAAGAGACCTATATCAACAAAGTTTTGAAAAGATTTCGGATGAGAAATTGTTCACCAATTGTAGATCCCATTGCGAAAGGTGACATGTTCAATTTAGACCAATGCCCAAAGAATGACTTTGAGCGAGAACAAATGAAAAACATTCCTTATGCTTCAGCAGTAAGAAGCCTTGTGTATGCTTAGGTCTGCACAAGACTTGACATTGCACTTGCTGTTGGAATGCTAGGGAGATATCAGAGTAATCCAGGTATATGGAGAGCTGCAAAGAAAGTATTGAGATACCTTCAAGGGACTAAAGAGTACATGCTTAAGTACAAACGAATTGAAATTTGGAAGTGACTGGTTATTATGTTTCAGATTATGATGGCTGCATTGAGTTAAGAAAATCCACTTCAGGATATATTTTCATGCTAGCCAATGGAACTGTATCATGGAGTAGTAAAAAGCAGTATTTAATTGCTACTTCTACTATGTAAGCTAAGTTTGTATATTGTTTTGAGGATACCTCACATGGTGTATGAATAAAGAGTTTTATTTCTAGGCTTGGAATTATGGATCCAATTTCTGGGCCGTTGAGGTTATATTGTGACAATTCAATTGCTGTTTTTATGGCTAAGAACAATAAAGGTGGTAGTTGAATCAAGCATATCGACATTAAGTGTCTAGCTATAACAGAGCGTGTTAAAAATAAAACAGTGGTTATTGAACACATGAGCACTGAATTGATGATTGTTGATCCTTTAACTAAAGGCATGCCTACATTGAAATTTCAAGATCATGCAGAAAGAATGGGACTTAGTTCCTTTATGTGATTTTCATTGTAAGAATAATGTTATTTGTGAAACTCTATTTGTGATATTTTCTCATTCAGTTTTGTGCACATATTCATTTTTGAGAAATATCATTAAAGTTTGGACCTAGAATAATCATGTGGTTTATTCATTAAGTCACATGGGCTTGGGAGACATGATGCACTGTGATACATGGAAGATAATACTCGCTTTAAGAGGATCTGTCGCTAGGATCCATGCATTTTGTTTTTCCTTGTGGTATATGATGAAGTGTGTGGACCAAGTGGGAGAATGTTAGAATTTTGAATTAATATTTGGATATTTTGAATTATGAAAATTCCATTAAGTGGTCCACGTGTATGGATTTTATATGGTTTATGTTCAGGCCCACTAACCCACTACTCTTCTGTAACTGCCCACTTTGTATGCATGATTATGATCTACCTCTGTGATGGCCAGAGGTTAAGTTAAGACGTGTATATATGATTTTGATCCCTTAAGTCTGCTCACACTGCACATTCAGATCGTACACCATCTATAGAGTGAGAGAGAAGGCTTAGAAGAACCAAAACCCAGAGTTAATTTCTTCTTTCATCTGAGAACGAATCAATGGCTGGAGGTATGTCAGATCCTTATTCTTAATTCCGCATTGATCTAATTGCTTATTTAGTTAATTAGCATGATTAGATCGCTTTATTTCCAATATTATGGACTCAATTTAAGATTTTAAAATACAGATAAAATAAAATGATACTCTAACGTCCCCTCATGTGTCCTGTTTCATGGCCAAAGCATTTCAAAAATTAATATTACTGTTACGGTAAAAGAGATTGAATTAATCACGAGGCATGAAAGTTTTGATCTTCGATAAACTCCTTCGCAACTGAAAAGTTCTATTGAAGGTATTGCCTCCAATTCCTTCCACAAATGACTTGTCAAACACTTCCTTGCAGTCTGTAAGATCGTAAAACTTCTATATGTTCCAGCAACAGCAAAATTCAGTCCCTCCTATTTGGTCCAATTTCTTATTTCAACATTATGGTTTCACCAATGGAATGCTTAAAGACTTGGTTGCACAACAACAAGAATTTCATTAAAAAAAATAATAATAAAATTGAGCGTATATTGTGTGTCCCTTCTCTGTTTAGGGATATAAAAAGATAGAACGATCAAGTCTGTGTATTCAAAATGAAATCAATGATAAGACGACCATCCGAACATCTTCCATTGGGATATGGTGACGGATGACGGTTTGCCGTAGGAAATGGGGGTTTGGATTGTGTCGTTTACTTTTGTCATCAACTGCCTTAAATTGAAGGGGGTGGGAAATAGAAAAAAGGGTGGGAAAGATTTACTCACACGGTTGATTTTAAAAAAAAAATATAAGATAATTTTTTTTTTTAGAGATAAAGGAAGATAATTAAATTATTTTATAGTATTTTTTTTTTATTTTTTCTCTTAACTAATTAGTTTGACAAATAAACTGATATATAGTCTAAGGATGCACAATATATGATATGATTAAGAATTTATTTAACTTCCTTAAACTTTCAAAAAAAGATCAATTATATCTTATATTTAGGATGGGAGGGAGTAATTTTTTAGGGTCCTTTTATTTTATCGTTATAAAATTTGATAGCATAATAATTAATAATACATGTATTTTAGAGAGAATTATAGGGAAGGACCTAAGAAAAGTAATAATTTATTGGATAGGATCTTAAAATTTAAAATTATTTAGAAAGACCAATTATCAAAATAAAAAATATAATTCTATATTACCCCTACTAAACCTCAACATTCTCTCTTAACTATCCTCTATTTTTTTTCATTATTTAATGAAATAATCACGTTTTATTAAAATAAATTTGAATTTTAAAGTCTGAAACTAACTCTACTTAATTAAATTAAATTAATAACTAGCACTAGTTAATTTCCTTTTCATTGTATTTAAACTCTTAGGGCTTTTTTTAAATAGTACTCCATCTGGTCCTAATTATATGAATACTTTTGTAATGCAAATTGCACTACAAAAGTGTTCTTATAATTAAGATTGGAGGTAGTAATTAGTATAGCTTTTAAGACCATAAAGTTCAACCGTATTTTTTATTTACTACATACTTTTATTTTATTTCACACCAATATAATTCTAATGTTAGGATGAAATTGAATTTTCTCGAACTTAGTTAATTCAATAAAAAAAATAGTAGTGAAACACCTACGCCTGAGGCCATTGATAGTAAATTGATCAAGACAGAGAAAATGGGAGAATATGGAGATTCCTAGCTATGTGCAGCAGGCAACAAAGGTTGAGGTGCATGAGAAGCTTAAATTCAAAGGCATCTCTCTGGTTCCTGAATCCTCATCAAGTGACACCGGGAATGAAATAGAAGAGGCCAGTTACATACTTGGTTTGTATATATTTGGGAAGAAGCTTGTTCAATTAAAAAGATTTGTTGGCAACCAGAGACCTTCACAACCTTGAACCTGACCCCAGGAATATCACCAACGGCATGGCCTTTACGCCCAAATCCAGCAATCAATACTTCATCCTACAAACACGCACGTAACACCTCCATATAACATCATAACTATTGAGGGACAAAACCCAAAGAAAAACACGACATATATTTCCTTTTTTTATGTCATGACATGACATAGATTTCAATACAACAGAAAATGTCACGTCATCGGAACACTTCAGAAGGAATGCTTACATTCTCTTCAATATAGTTTAAGCAACCATCGTTTGGGACAAATGCGGCGATCTTCTTCCCATTTTTAATGAGTTGAACCCGGGCACACTTACGAATGGCAGAGTTGGGCTGCTTAGCCTCAATTACTCTGCACGTAAAATATCACATTAGAAAAACTAGAGGTAATAATATGACAGACAATCTTACATTTTTTCAAGCACAATACCCTTTGCATGGGATGAGCCAGCAAAAGGCTTCTTCCACTCATTCCCAAGGTGAGACACTTCTTGTATGCTTTGTCTGCCCACCTTTCCCTCCTGCGGTGGGATCTCAACTTGCGGGCAGCTCCCATACCACGAGTCATCCTGCCATAGCATTAAACAAAGAGAGAAGACTTAATTTATAAAATCTGATGATCTGATTTTAGATTAAAGAAGAAAATTCCTAATCATTGCGATGGAATGCAATTCTACTCAAACGAATGAGAGTTCAAAGATTGCAGATTAATGAAGAGTCAAAGTGAAGACAGTCTTTCATGTAAATATTCGGAACCAGAAACTTTAAATTACATGCTCAGGAAGAAATACTTGTGAGTCTCGCTGTTATTCAATAATTAATCTTAAAACTACAATAACATTAATGACATGAAACCCACATAACATAATCTTATCAAATGTATGATGCCGGATCCTAAAGTTGAGACATCGTAATTATCAGATTTTACACGTCACCGGACTGAAACTAAGAAGTAAGAACAACAAATTTTGCAAACAACCCCAAAACTTGGAAAAACGTAAACACAGCTTACGTAAACCGTAAGATGCACCCCAATACAAATCGAAGATCACAAACCCATGACAGAGCCAATATATTACCATAAGAGTCATTTCAAATTATTTTCTTATTTTTTGCAGCAGGCCATGCATGTCGATCCGATCCCTTTTTCCCAAAATTTACGCCTATTTTATTTTATTTAAAGGTTTTTTTTTTTACTAAGAAATCTCGTGGGGTATCAAAGTGGCCTCGCGAGGTATTGTTCCTTTTTATATTGTTTTATTTTTTTTATACCGGAGGTACCTCGTGAAGTATATCTGGTTTACCTCACGAGGTAAAAAAAATTAAAAAAGTTGTTTTTAAAAAGTAAAAAAAATAGCTCAATTGTCACTCATCCCTGGACCCTGATGTCCTAGGAGGTGTATATGTTATGCGCGGGTTTGCTCCTCGGCGAGGGGATGCGATTTTAAATTGTCCAAATAAAAAGAAGTTGTGTTTCATAAAAGATTCAATGTTTACCTTGTAATATAAAATTGTAAATCTGAATTATTAAAATTTGGATCTACTCACATACACGAGAGCAAAAAGGAAAGAAAGGGTGGTCTTGCGTGCCATTAGCACCACCCATGGAACCATTGATACTTGGAGCTGCATCACCACCAGCCGGCCACAACCTTGGCCACAAACATGTCTTCTTTTTCACTGGTTTAAAAGAAACAAAATAATAAAGTAAAAAAGGTAACATGCACAAAGGTAATGGGAATATATATACAAAGGAAGTTGGCGTTTTTATCATGGCCGGGTTGGGGAGATAACTAGGAAGAAGAGTCCAAGAGGGGGCCATTGAAGTTATCGGCATGAGGTGGCAGAAGATAGGGTTAGATGCGGCGGGGAGGGGACTTGGAATATAGAACAAGTATATACAGGCGGAGAGATGATGACGAGGGAAGAAGAAGATGAAGAGAGAAAGGAGAGTGAAATTTAGAAGGCTGCAACACCCACGTTTGAGAGGATGGTCACCTTTGCTAGCCAGGAATATACCCAAGGAATCTCTGGAGCACAAGGCATCATCATCCACCCCCAGGAAACCTGGATTCTTGAGCAAGCTTTTGTTCTTTCGCAACAGAAAAAGGACCACCTCTACCGTTACCTTGGGCTCCGGCCGAACATGGCTTCCCAGACTGGATCCTCGTAACAGGTGGCCTAATGGCTGGTGTTGACTACATCCATATATAATCAACCTCTCTCATTCTGTCAAAGCCTTGTTTAGTGATCATACTGAAACTGAAAGATGCTTAATAACTAGTGTTATTAGTGTTTGTCTTCCACATGTAGTGTGGGTTTGTTTAGATTTACTTATTATAATCACGTCGCTCAGACAAAATTTCTCAAACATATTTATTTCATGAATTGTAAAATTGTGTCTGAAAAGTGAAATCGGGCTTCAAATGGCCAATCCAAATAAGCACAAGACTGTGACAACTACGGACCAGGGAGTTGTTGAGTGATGTATTGTATTGCATTAGGCAGTGGGCACTGATTGCTCAATCAGTTGAGTTTAATTGGGCTTTTGGCTCCAGCTTAAAAAGAGCCTCCAAATGTCCCCTTACTCGATCCTCACTCACAAAGGCTTTCCTCTCCGGGCAACAGTATTGGATTAATTAAAAGGCGTAGTGAGGACAACGGTCAAGTTGAAAGCAAGCCTTTCATGAATTGATGTCGCACATCACACGCAGATTAATTAACACCATTGGGGCGTCCTTAACTCACCTTCTCTTCTGTAAAGGTGCGTATTAGATTAATTAATTGAAGCACTTAATCTTGCGGTTACAGAATATCTGTTCTTTTTCATGGTGTGGTGGTGGGAATAGCTTTTTCTAGTCACTTCAAACATTATTATTGTTCCTTTTTTGTGGGTTGAGCGGACTTTCTTAATTTTAAAAACGCATAATTATTGGCTTTCCATGCAACAGTATCATTTTAGGCTGCATGCTTGTGCATCCTTTGATCAAAACCCAACACGAGAAATTTAAAATATATGTCATGTCGTTATTCTCCCCAAAGCAACGTCCCTTTGCTGAGGATTCCAACTTCTCTCAGACCACAATATTGGACTTTAACATCCTCTAAAAATATTTCTACATATTTATCTAATCTGATAAAATTAAGGAAGTTGATTAAGTTAGTTAACATGACACATATTTTCTAAAAAACACCCTAGTCATCTTCCTTAATTTTTTTATTCTTTCTTCTCCTTGATTACGGTTGAGGGAATAACAATAGAGGTAAATTAGGAAAAAATTGACAAATATAAAAACTATATCTTATATTTAAGATTAAGAACAACTCTTTAATTAAATATGTCTCATAGGAGATGAGGAGTATTAATTATGTAACACTCCTTAACTATTGTGGTCACAAATGTTATAATTCAACGTGTTACGTACGAGTGACAGGATGAAATTGACAGGAAGTATTCCCTTTTCTTTCTCTTCTTTACTGACATTCAAGAAATTATAATATTCATACTTCGAGGGGAAAAAGGGAGAGATAATAAAAAACTAACCAGATTTTTAATAGTAACATTTTATTTAGTTTCCTTATTGGATCCCCTCGTCTTGGTTTATATCTATCCCTTACTTCTGTAGATTTCATAAAAGCAACGAGAAATAAATTAATTCACATGCATCAAGAAAGATTGTCCAATCTGCATGTAATAGCCACTTGCTTATATCATATTCATCAACACTACCATATATGGCTTCGTCTTAACGTTTACGCCTGTGGATGTGTTGACTTAAAAGGGGAGAAAATTTGGGGAAAAAGGGATCGGATCGACATGCATGGCCTTTATAAAGAGTGACAAATCATAAATGTATGTATCCTTATTGGATTAGGTGTTTGTAAAAAGCTCAGCTATAAGATCTTATCGACATGATTTTGGCTCCCCCAAAACATGTCAAGATAAATATAAAGAGGGAAAGCAACAATTTTAAAAGGAACAGTTACCACAGACAACATAAAAACTGACTCTTGGAATCTAGTCGGAGATCCAAATCCTGAACGCACGATAAGATTGCCTTTACGCTCTTTCTTGTTCGCTTGCGACAACAATTAAATGGACTTCTTAATCCTTAATTACCATCATATAATTGTATTATTGTCATCCCTTTCCAAATATACTGTATAGAGATTTTGCCAACAGAAAAGAAATCATATTGTTCTTTGTCGCTTTGCACATTCACGAGAATACGTAGTCCACAATACACATATTAACAAACCTGTCTCGTCATGGGAATCACTGGCTTAGGCCGTACGTTAGGCGTATTTAGAGCACGGCCTAGTTTGACTTTATTCCCATTTCCCTGAAGTATGTATACATTTTTAAAAACAATACACGATTCATAGCACTCATAAATAGCCTCCCACACATTGTTAATTCGCCGCCGTACGATTACAAACATCAGAATGAATGATAGCAATGATAAGAATTTTGCATATTTTTCGTGGGGGGTTTTGACCTATATGGTAAATTTTTCAATGCACCGGAGTCAAATCTTGCATGAAGTTTGCTCTTCTATTGGAGATGATGGGGAACACCATCATGGTCATCGTCATCGACCGTTGAGGAAACCTAGGGAGAGAGAGAGAGATATATATGTATAATTGATTCTTTTTTACGTACATATACGAGGAAAAAAATCAATTATCTAGCAACATCATTGTGCCTGTTTAATTGGTAGGGAACGGACGAGGCAAAACTGTAATTTAATTAACTACTTGGCGACAAATTGAATCCGTTTACTACCTAAACCTACGTTGTTTACCCACGTTAACGTTAATTAAATTGATTAAAGATCATTTTTCTGCTTTAACATTGAATGCTTTCTATTTTCGTCCTTTGCGATTAGTGAGCGAGTGACTAAATTCAGCCAACCTGACCATCAAGCTCCGAAATCACTCTCATGAAAAAGACGCATGAAGACAAAATAATAAAAAAAAAATCAAAGAAAGAAGGCAACATGAGAGAAATCAATTACTGTAATCATATTCTGGATCACAATGTTAAAACTCATCATGGGATTCCTAACATGATGCTGAGCTGGTGAGGGGCAAGAATTCGTTCCTGTTTTTTTTATTAAGATGGTACGACAAGAAAATCCTGAACCATAAACACTCACTACTACGAAAAAGCTCTATTTTTTGACATATTTTATGTCCTTATTCAGCGGGACGCGTATATGGGAGATGCAGTAAAGGGAGAGTTTTGGGGTCCTAAATTTTTTAGGATGCTATATTGCTTTTTTATTTTTATTTTTAAAAAAAACCCCAAACCTCAGCTTCGGGAGGTTGGCAACCAGCGACCAAGAAGAAACCGATGACCAGATAAGAATAAGATAGATTACCAAATTAAAAGTAACAATCGACAATCAACATACTCCTTAATCAGATTTACACAAAATCAAAAACTTCAATCAATAATATCAATGCTTGACAGCTTGACACTTCAAAATGAAAAGGCAAATCAAACTGAAAACTATCAATAATATCAGATCTACACAAAATCAGAAACTTCAATAAGTGCTCGACGGCTTCAAAAAGCTTGAAAAAAAGACCAAAAGGTTGACGTTGTCCTCAGATCTGCTCACGGCTTCGTGTTGTCGTCCGACAGCACCAAAAATGGAGGCTGCAAAAATCTGGATCGACTCCCTCCGTCGAAGTTTTCTTCCCCTGCGACTGAAAAATCTGGATTGACTTGCCGTCCGCCGTCACCTTCACCGTGGAAAAGTTGGAAGAAGACTTCAATTTGAGCAGGTTGGAAGTGACGAGATTTGAGAACAGATTTGTGGGTGTGGATCTCTGATATTTGATATGAAAAGGGGCACGAAAAAAAAAAAGAGAACAACAAAAGTCAGAAGTCATGGGTGTAGATGCGCGAGGAAAAAAAGAAGAAGTCAAATTTGAAATGACCTTGGCGTCCGAAACACAACATAGGACGCCAAAAATATTAGTTTTGGAATTCAAATTAGGACGCTAAAATTTGTTACTTCCCTTTTTTAAAAAATGATGTCATTTAGGGAAGTAAAAGCTATTTTTTTGTAGTAGTAACTCCAAGAGATTTGTTGTTGTTGGTGTTTATATATATATCTTAAACATCGCCAATTCACTAAATTGAACTGAATTGGAAACACATACACAGAGAGGTGGCTTAATTAACGGAATACACACACACATCAAAATGATGCTTCCTGTAATATGAATGAATCGGTGACCTGCCAATTATCATGCACAGGCCATGGCCACTATTCAATGAACATGAATTAACTAGCTAGCAGCCAAATGAGGGCCTATAAAAAAATTCATACTTTCTCTAGTCTTAAATATAAAACATGTTTTATATTATAATTTATACTATAAACTATGTCTTATATTTAGAATCAGAGAAGTATATTATTGTGAAGGTGAAATAGAGAAAAACGAGGGCGGCCTGATTTAAAAGAGATAAGATCATTGTTGAAAAGGACAACAAGAGGGTTAAGTTCATCGCAATGTCATAAAAACAAACAAGAAAGTATGAAAATTGAAGGGAGGATAAGAAGCATTCCCTCCAAGGAGCATGATGTTGTTGGCCATAAAATAACTCCACCTGTAAAGTGCCCTCATAATCGAGTTGGATTGTCTAACTTTCTTGCCCTTTGGTCTTGGGCTCGTGGAAGTTGTCATTAGCGTTAAACATAAGCTCAGTCTAGTCTCTAATCCTTCATTATTAGCTTCAGCCCTTGGGCTTTTGCCCATCCCTTTAAGTCAAGTCTGTAGGAGTGAGAGAAAGTCATAGGAAAAGGTTCATGCTCATGAGGATAAAGTTTGCTAAAATGCGCGTTGTGTGTGTTGAATCATAGAGTGGGATTGGCGGGGAAAGTGTTGGTGCTTGTAAGTTGTAACGCCACTCCGCACGTAACAGAGTGCTCATGTAACTCGTTATATATAATAGTACTCTCTTTTCTTCTACCCAAAGAAAGTGAGTAAGAGTAGCATTTGGAAAGCCGATCATTCTTTTCTTCAATTAATGTACCTTAATTCTCTTTGCTCACTCTAAAGCTCTTAATTTGCAGCCCCTTTCCTTTTCTTTTCTTTTTTAAAAAAATCCCTCTGCGTTCAATTTTTTCCTCATCCCACCTGAGGAATTCACTGTATACTTTCAGTTTTCGCACTCTGCCGTGCCTCCCATGTCGTCCGATATAAGCTAGAGTCTTCAACACTCATTTTCCTTAACAAACTCGTTTGGTGTTTTCTTTCTAACCTGCCTGAAAAAGTTGCGGAGTTTCCGGCAACATTCCATGAGTAATTGCAAGATATGTATGCTTAGGCACTGTCCTGTAGTTGTCTTTTTCAGTAAGGTGGCGGGTATTGTTCTCCTCTCGAGTTTGTAAATCCTTCACAAGCAAATTTCGAAGCTTGAGGGTATACTAGACTTCGTGCTTCTTGTGGGAGTGATGGGTACGGATCGTCTGCTGCGGCCAACAGTTGGACCGCCATTAAAACGGCGAGCTGGGTTGCGGAGGAAGCAGGCTGGAAGAGGATCTTATAGGGGAAGCTAGGGCAGCGGATCATCGGGAGTTGGGGGGCTTTTATTGTTTTTCTTTTTTCACAGAGTCAATCAATAATCCTTTCTTCGGGTCGTCGTCGAAATTCTGAGAAGATGGCCACGAACATACATCAATTGCTCAGAAGTATCTGTTTAAATACTGATTGGAAGTACGCCGTCTTTTGGAGACTCCAACAAGGGGGTCGGATGTACGTCAACTTTTCCCTTGCTCTTTAATTAGCTCATCTATTGCATCTGTTTTTGATTCGTGTCCCTATTGATATTTCGGATGCTGACAATGCGTAATAAAAAGAATTCAAGTTTTAACGTTCCTTGACTTGGTCATTTTTAAGCGCGGGGCGATTTAATGGGATTGATTATATTCGCTGGGTTTTTCTTAATATTCAGAACCCACGATAATTTATCAACTTTTAGTTGTATGAATGATTTTATGAAGAAAATGTTTGACCTTTTGTGTCTTGTCCTACAAGTTGGCTATTTCTCTGCCTCAGTTTTATTTGTTCGTTGATAAGATTCCTGGGCGATTTGACGTATTTATTGCTTATTAATATATGAGGGAACACCTTGAGCATCAAGAATTAACATAAAAATGTCATCATAACACTTGGGGATTGTTTGCCATTGAGTGCCATCTACTTTCATTCGAGGAAAACTATGAAGTTAGGAGCAGCTCGTGTGGTGGATACTAACGTCCTTGTGTTTTGTTAAGGTTCTTTATTTTGCTGTTAATGACACCTTTTAAGCAGTGCATATACAATATAACAGACTAGTGTGCAATGACCCAGTTTTTCATATATAATTTGTCAGTTGATTTGCTGGTTATTAGAGTACCAGAGTAGGAAAGTTAAATGCCATAATCTTAATGTTCCGATAAATTATTTTCTGGTTGTGGCATTTACTCACAGGATCCTAACATGGGAGGATGTTTACTATGACAACCCTGATGATCCTGATTCTTTAGCTAATGAGTGCTGCCAGAAGACCATGAAACAGTTTGACAGTGGGTATTTTTCCCATGACCCTCTTGGGTTCGCGGTGTCAAAGATGTTATATCATGTATATTCGTTAGGGGAAGGGTATGGTTAATTCAATAAAAGTTGATGTTACTTAAGATTAATTTTATCTATTATGTATTCATATTCTGTAACCAAGTTAAATCTAATCTACCTATTGTATTGATCCTTTCCTCTACAGTATTGTTGGACAGGTAGCTCTCACTGGGAAGCATCAGTGGATTTATGCAGATGATCATGCGACAAGTTCTGGTTTTTCCTTTGAGGTGAGGCTCTCTAGTTGGTATTTGGTACCTTGTCTATAACTTTCCAATCATTCTCATTTTGCCCCCTTTGATTTTTAATTTTAGTCTGCTGATGGATGGCAGTCTCAGTTTTCTGCTGGAATTAGGGTAAGTAATTTTCTTGTTCTTTTATTAAAGTTTAATGGGTTTTGAATTAATAAAATTAATGGGTACTGAAAGTGAGAATTCTTTACATTCGCCTTGAAATCAGAATTATTCTACACTACTAAGTATCGTAAACTTTGACAATATTTTAAAAATTGTTCTTAATAATGAAGCCATTGCAGTTCTCTGTCTCGTTGTTATTTTGACCAGAACCACAATTGGCTGCATACTAAGGCATTAGTCAAGAGTTTGATATTGCAAATCTGTGTAAATTTTGATGAAAATATATTTAGAGTCTCATATTTCTTTGCTGAGCATGATAGCTATCTCTTTGATCGGCCAAACATCAGATGTGGATACTGCAAAACATTATTATTAATCCAGTGAGCTGCGTTGTATTAATAATTTCAGTACAAGAGTTTTCTTTTAAAAGAAATGAGACTCTTTGTTTCTCGTAGTGTTATACAAAAAAGAAAGGAAAAATCATTAAATTATTCTTGCCACAGTAGATGACTTATCAAGAATAAAGAGAAGGAAGAGAAAATTTGAGTTCTGGACTTCGGTGCACTTAGTGTTGGAAAGCCAATAATTCTTCTAGAAGTTGATTTCCTGAGCTTCTGCACTTTAGATTTGATCTGCATGAAGATATTTCATTAACAAAGCTCTGTTTTGCTTTGTAGACAATTGTTGTTGTAGCTATTACCCCACATGGAGTTGTTCAACTTGGCTCCTTAAATAAAGTAAGACGATTCCAGTCTATTTTTTGTTATTTGCTTTGCTTAAACTTCATGTTGATCTTTTACAAGATAGGAGTCTGTCATCCCTTATGATGATATGCATGGCAGCTTTATTTTTGGATTTGTAAATTTTGATTACCTGCTTTTTCTTGGGAGTATCATATTATTTATTCAGATAATATAACTTGCCTTTTAGTTTTTCTCCATTTGATCTGGGTAATAGTTTGCTTGTTGATTGGGCAATTGTTTTATACTGATAATATATTCACCAGGTGAATTTGCTGAAATAATTTAGAGACATGCTCCTAGAGTTATGGATTATAGCTTATAAACAACGATTTTTTATTATGTTAAGGAGGAATTTAGGCATAACTCAACTTGAGTTCATTTAAATTCTGGCTTAAGCATGTGAGAGTGTTTGGTAAAATGATGGCCTAACAAGTGGAGGAAGTTTTGATACTGGAGGCTTGTGACTTGTCGCTCCTTTTCTCTGAAATACTTTTATGTTTCCACCTATTTTTAGATGCAAATTTTTAGTTAGTAAATAAATCTACTAAATATAATTTCATAAAAAAACAAAAGTAAAACTGTTAAAAAAGCTTAATTTTTTAATTTGGTTGGATTTCGATATAATTGTGTTGGATGTGTTGGCCAAAAAAAAAAAAGTGTTGGATGTAACATAGTTTCTGGTATACACACACGATCTTTTATGTTTACGTGAATTCATTATTAATATATTTAATTCATAATTAATAGTGTGAATGTGTGATTCACTTCTGCCATCCCTGATAGCAGGAGATTGAAGATACGAGAGTTGTAACTCATATCAGAAATATTTTTTTGGCCAGTCAAGATTACTCGATAGGCCATGTTCCCAATCATATACAATGTAGCGTGAAGAATTCTTCTTCTTCGGTAATTTCCTGCTCCCACCTCTCCCCTATATGTCCATGTGCCTTGCACTCTGGTTCTGGTCTGCAGGGGATACTGTGTGCCCGCGATTGTGCAAATTTTGAAAATTACCATCATAATTAGATTTTTTGGTTTTTCAGCCAGATGTACCAACAACAAAACTGTGTTCAAAAATTGGACCTGCTTGCTTACATGATACAGAGGAAACCATAGGGGGTGAAAAAATGGATACTTTAATGCCCTTTCCATGCTCTGCGGAGAACCTTCCACCTCCTCCTGTTTGTCAGAAAATGGCTGTTGATGTGACCAAATATGGATGGCCTGAGTTTTGCAGTGATGGAAGTTCGGTTTTGCTCAAGTCAGTATCAAATATGATGAATGTGGAGCATCAGAAATTTTTAGGTATGAGACCTCCAAATGAGAAGTTTGAAGGGGGATGTAGTGGCTCCAAAGATATTAGGGCGGAATCAGAAAAAAATGTTACATCATTGCTACGCAATTTGGTTATGGACAATAACTTCAGTGATTCTGTAGGTCCATCTGAAAAAATTGGAGCTGATTTGGTTTGCTTGCCTTCAGCCATTCATGATGTTTATGATGGTGATATTAACCAGAAAGAGGCATTGACTCTTCCTAGATCTTCAGATGCAAGCTCCCAAAAAGATACTATAAAGTCAGAGTTTCAGTCTGCTCCTTCTTACAGGAGTACCTCAAATACATCGCTCAAATTTCCTGCCGGCTGTGAGCTACTTGAAGCCCTTGGACCAGCTTTTGTGAAAAGTGGATATTTTGATCCAGAGGGGCAGGGGAATGAGGATGTTACAATGATGGAGATGCCAGATGAGATTAGCTCTAGCCAGCTGACTCATGAATCTCATCCGGAGCATCTTTTGGAAGCAATAGTAGCCAATGCTTGTCATAGTAATAATGACATTAAGAGTGAACTATCATACTCTGCATCTGTGCAGTCTGCAACGATATCCGAAAGAAATCCTGAACCTTTCATGCACACTTCCCCTACTATTAATTCAGAGGGCTATTCAATCGAGTCTTCTCTTGTAAGAGAGGACATATTCCACTCTTTGACTTCATCGCCATGTCCTAGTTCATGTAGTGAACGGTTTGAAAGATCTTCTGAAACTGGTAAGAGCAAGAAGAGGGCTAGGCCTGGAGAAAGTGGTAGGCCTAGGCCACGGGACAGACAACTGATCCAAGATCGTATTAAGGAGTTGAGAGAATTGGTGCCAAATGGAGCAAAGGTAGTTCCCTTTAATCTACATTTCCCAAAATTGTCTGGATTAATTTTGACTTTATATTGTTGTGGTTCCTTTCATGTGGCTGAATAAATTGTGGTAACTTCAACAGTGCAGTATTGATTCACTACTGGAGCGCACGATAAAGCACATGCTCTTTCTGCAGAGCATTACCAAGCATGCTGACAAGCTAAATAAATTTACTGGTTCAAAGACAAAGGTACTGTTTCAAGTAATTCCAATAGTCTGTCTTCTGGCCCACGGGCTATATAGAAATTTACTGACTACAAAACATCTTCCATCAATTAGGAAGTGATATTTGAAGGCTATGGTTAAACAACAAATTAATTGGTTTCATCTGTTTGTCCATTTTATAAAATTTTCACCTAGATTTAATGTCTATATGTAACTGCTACCGCATATAGCAAGACTGGATTTTATGGCTTCAATTGCTACAGCAAGTTTTTTGAGCGATGATTACCCTTCAGAAGCTCCATGTCGATTTGCTCCCCACCATCCAAAGAATCGAATTAAGAAAACGAATGTATCTACATGCTGCATTCTCATCGCCTAACACCTTACTGCAAATTGTTTTGCAGTTACATCACTTGGAATCAGCTGTTCCTGGATCCTCTAGCTATGAACAGGGGTCAAGTTGGGCAATGGAAGTAGGTGGTCATTTGAAAGTTCATTCAATATTAGTGGAGAATCTCAGTAAGAATGGACATATGCTTGTTGAGGTACGTTTGAGTTTGAGGTCGCAATTTTGAGTTATTGTATAATAATATGATTGATTTGAAATTTAATTGCTCGGGATCAAGGAAAAAGCTGCTCCAATGAGGAGTCAGAGATAGCGTTCCATATGCCTTGCCATCATCAGCTGCTGATCATGCTATTCATAATCTTAATTATGCTTATGCTGCAGATGCTTTGTGAGGAGTGCAGCCATTTTCTGGAGATAGCTGAAGCCATAAGGAGCTTGGGCCTGACAATTTTGAAAGGTGCAACAGAAGCTCATAGTGAGAAGACATGGATATGTTTTGTGGTTGAGGTATGATCAGGATATGTTTTCCCCCCTTTGGGGCAACTGTTCACGATTGTAATCATTTGCTTATTTCCAAGTGATTATTGATAAGGAGAAGTGATATGTCACAGGGGCAAAACAACAGAAATGTACACAGATTGGATATATTGTGGCCGCTTGTTCAAATACTGCAGTCCAAGAGTACAATGGATGCATAATAACTGGTTGGTTCTCGAGAACTAGTTCTTGGCGCACTAGGAAAATGATGTTGGAAATCCTCTGTTCCTCTCCCCCACTCGTGTGACCCAGAAAATAAAAAAAGCTGCGTGGGGAAGCATGATAGGGTAGTGCAGAAAAATAAGAAGAAGAAGAAAAAAGCAAACTTCATGAAGATGTAAAATATAGTGGCTTTATAGCGAGACAAAAATGGCAATGCTAGTGGGATCGAAGCATCTTCTTAGAACTAGCACTATAGATAAAGAGTGTGTGATAAGTTAAAATGAAAGGCGTGAGAGTTGTGAACAAAGGTGTTGAGTGGCAGCTTATTATTCATGGATTCTTCACAGCCTAAAATGAGGGAGGGCCTTGTTGCCATCGAGGCCTTTTGATCTGTAGTAAGCAAGATATTCACTAATGCTTGTCTGCCTGTAGAATGGTGGGTCCACGGTGGACGTGAACTCCTCCAGTGGTCCGTATCCTCTACACTTCTCCTTTGGATATATTAGACATGCAACCGATACCCTGGGCCCCGCTCGTCCGGCCAGGACCCTGTGCTCCACGCTCTTGAGCTTATCATTCGTGATCAGCTAATCAAGCATTATTAGACACAATTAAATCAGTTATTTCACTCTCACCCCATGCTTGTCATATAAACTTCCAAAAATAAAAATATATAAATAATCAATCTGCTCATTATTGAGGTCATGCAATTTTTTTAATTTTTTTTTTAAAATTTTTACAATAAACGATACCGACAATATTCAATAATTTCATTTAATAATCATATAATATAGTCGTGTCAAGTCACTGATCTTTTCACGGATTTGGCTTAGGATTTGGCTTAGGTCCGCTGCGGATCACTGCCTGAAATTGTGCCGTCACCCCTATCCTTTTTTCTCAAAAAAAAAAAATAATATTCAGGCACCGCTGGATAGTAAAAATGATAATTCAGGATACTGAATAATATTAAAAAAATTCTTCATGATCTAGAAAAAGTATTCTAGGACCCTGAAAAAATATTTCGAGTCTTTTTAAGTATTGAAAAGATATCGAATTGCATCTTGAAAAAATAAATTTTCAGTACATAAATTATTTTTTTAAGATCCAAAAATAATTTTGTTAAGATTATGAATTATTTTTTCAATATCCTAAAGTATCTTTTTAGTACCTTTAGTACCCTAAAATATTTTTTCCCGATCTTAAAATAATTTTTCAAGATCATTTCAGTACCATTCAGTATCCTAAATTATCAGTATCCTAAATTATCTTTTTACCGGGAGTAGTGCCTGAATTATTATTATTTTTCAAAAAAAAGGATTCGGTGCAGTTTCAGGCAGCCCTCTACAGCGGACTTAAGCCAGATCCTCTTTTCACACGTCGCAATTGAGGGAAGTACGATTTTTTTGGGGGGTGAAATTATCATGAGGGGAAGACCCGCATGCAGAGATTCAAAAACCGGGGGCGAATAAAGGAAAGACAGAAATTACCTGCATGAAATCTCCGATGTTGGCGACTAACGCTCCAGGAACAGCGTTAATGTGAACCCACTGGTCTCGATGAAGAACTTGGAGGCCACCTATGTTATCCTGGAGAAGAAATGTGAGGGACGATGGATCTGAATGCTTGGTGGTGCCAAATGTGAGATCTGGCTGGGGACAAGGAGGGTAATAATGGCACCCCATTGTTTCACTTTTCATGCATTCCAAGTTGCCGAAACGGTCCGTGCTCAGGCCCAGTGCCTCAGACAATAGTCCCGATACTCTCTCTCTCAACTTCCCCATATGCTGAATGTACTCGCTCACCGTTTCTCTGCAATAATTCTTGTGTGAGCCGAGCCTCACGTACGTGAAAGTATTTGAACAAGTTATTATTATTATATTAATTACCTGCACACTTGAGGGAAGGCTTGGGGATTGAGGGGACCGTCCTGGAAGTCAAAGAGCAACGTGTCTCTCCAGTTTGCTGCTTTGGAAACAAAGAGGTCTCCGTTGCAGAAATACCTTACTGGTGTCTTGCGATCACGGGAATACCACTCCTTCTTCACCTCCCTTGCTTGTTCGTGAAATTCTCTTATGACTTTGAGCAAGTTGTCCATGAGAGGAACTGGGACTCCATGATTCACCATTTGGAAGAAGCCCCACGTTTCTGAGGCTTCACGGATTTCGTTGACTATCTGAGTTCGGCGAGGGCTTTCATAGCCTTGGAAATCTATCACCGGCACACGGAAGCAGGTTGTGGCAGCGTCAGCGACGACGGCGAGGGAGTTTGGAAGTGACTCCGGTGGATGAATGAGAAACCTGGGGAGCCTTTCAATTCCGGAGTCAAGGAGGCCTTTGACCCCGGCTTTGGTCTCTTCAAATTCCTTCAATTCCTTAGCTCTGTCATAGGCAACACCATGATCTTGTCCCATGAGCTGCATGACTTCCATGTTAAACCTAGCTAGTTTGAGATAAGTGATGAGAAGAAGGCTGCTTCAGTTTGAGAGTTACGAGGGTGATTTAATGAACGGTACAAGATGCCAAGCTTTGAATGGAGCTAGCAAAGAAAGGCCAGTATGGTGAGATACCCACTTTGGGCTTCTCTCTTTAACAGACCATAATCTTCCGACGTTAATTTAATTAGTGTAATTTAATAAGCCAATTGCAAGCATCAATACTCACCCCCCACCCCCAGGGGAAAAAAGATTATTTAATTTAGAGATATGCTTTTGGTATATTTTTGCCTCTCTTATTTCATCATTTTTTTTTTATTTTGTAGTCAACTCTGTTTTCTCTCGTACCCAAAAAAGGAACCTTTAACGTTTGTGGTTATGAAATTATTGTGATGGCATATGTTCGCTGCTTAATGCACGCAATGCCATTTGAGTTTAATTTGGCCTTTAATTTGGTTACGTAGGATTTCAGATGTACCTTGAATACGATTGACTCACTGGGCATCCATAAGAGATTGGATCACCAATCATGTTATATAAGGAAGAAGAGAACCATATAGAGAGAATTTTCTACGGAAATTTTTCTATAGTTATGTGAAAACTGACTTTCAAATTTGATATCGTCCTATATATATCTCACCTACGAGAAGTTGTCACAATTCGAATTGTAAGAATAAAATTCCTCATTTGGACCTATATTATTCCTTATTTACATTGGGTTCGGGCCTAATCCCCCAAGTGTAGATTGACCATATTCCAACATGTTCATTTATGACCCAAGGAATTGTATGTCCAAAATTAACATTTTAGTCAGGAGATTAATGCAGGAGCCAGGAGGTGATATATATATTCCAAGAATGTTAGGGTGCAATTCGAACAAAATGGAGACACTGGAACTCGCTTTTACTGTTTTAAAAAAGAGGGGCTTTCAGAATAATGAGAGGGAGGGGATGAAAAGGGGAGTGATGGGGATGGAAAGCTGAAAATGAGGTAGGACAGGAATGTCGGTCTCGCTCTTGTTCCTTAAATATCAAAGTCACAATCGCATTAACTGTTCAGTTTGTCGCTTCAAAGATGTGCTCGCTGCCTCAATTAAGCTTTGATTACACGCTAATAAGTATCAAGTCAGTATTAAAGTTGGGAGACAATGTACTTACCTTTGAGTTAAGCGCATTATCTAGGCGTATGTTTCATTCACCACTTGGCGTTGTCAAATTACTGACGAGTGCAAATGTTGCAGAGATTTTGACTGTAGAGTGTAAGCTAAAATCTTTTTAGAGAAGCTTATATATATCCATCAGCATATGATCTGGCTCTATTACCACTCGAAGCCAAAAGTGAATTTCCAGGGCTAATGTTGAAGACAGCTGGAAAATAATCAATGTTGAAGGATATATAGCTCTGTCACTATCAGCTTATATGTATATATCACCAAGGGTTCGTGAGATAGGAGGACATCAAGATCAAGATCTGAATGTAGGAGCCAAATTCTACTGTTAACACACATTAATTTGCCGCGGAGACTCAGAAAAAAGGGGGGGGGGTAAATAATAAGACTGCGTAGTTGCTGGTTTAGAAGAAAGTAATTATTTGTGGAGCTAGAGTTAAGAAGAGAAATTAAGGAACCAAAGCAACATTATATACTCCCTCATGTCTTAAATATAAGACATGATGATTGATTTTTTTTTTTTTGAGAAATTAAAAAGGTTAAATAAATTACTTAATATAGGATCCTCTATTGTATATTATTATTATATTATATATTGGTTAATAATTTAGACAAATTAATAGTTAGGATAAAAAATGATAAATATAAATATTAGAGAGTAATTTAATTAATTTTTATAATATCTTAAAAAAATACTTGTGTCTTATATTTAAAGACTCGAGGTTGTATTAAACATGAATGAGGAACATCATGTTGTGGGATAAAGAGTTGTTGAGTGCAGCACGTCAAGAGATAAGATAGAGGTTGGAGTGAAAGCGAGAATGGAATAATTAATTAAAGTGGGACGTACGTAGGTGAGGGTCGGTTTGGAGTTTCGACACAGTATGTTTAATGGAAAATGACATTCACGCCTTAATATTAGAAAAATTTCATAATCTGTGAATGACAAGTAAAAAACAATCATTAATAAATAAATGAATGAGCTATTACTAACGAGTGGAGTAGTTATCACTAATAAGTTTTAAGATTTTTCTGATATTATTTTTTTAATTAAAACTTTAATGTCATTTTCCCTATATTTAACCTTCTTGTATCATCTACTTATTTATATATATTGGTGAGAACGACATTGCAGTGTCTATCTGGGGGCCATGAAAATAAAGATGGGTGCAGATTGGAGCAACGGAGCTAGAGGTGGAGTGAGCAAATTAGAACTGAAATCGAAAACTGAACCGAACCGAAATCAAATCAATTCAAATTTTTTTGGTTTGGTTTATTTGGTTTTCAGTAAAATATTGGTTTTTATTTTTCTTAAAATTTGGGGTTCGGTTTTGGGTTCAGTTATCAGAAAAATACGCGGTTAAAACCGAAATATATATTTACATTTAATATATACTATTGGATAAATGCATGTTTTTATAATTAAATAGGTGTAGATTTTGAATTATATATATATATATATCTAATTAATATATTTTGTATATTTTTCCACTAAATATAATCTTAAGGATAAAAAATAATCTTTTTTAAAAGTCTATTTATATATATTTTATTTTATAAATAATAAATAAAAAAATCAGTTAAATTGATTATTAACCGAATTGGACCGAAATATTTTAGTTAATTTAGTTTGGTTAATTTGTTTTAAACATTGACTTTATTTGATTTTCAGTGATTTCAATTTTTACCGGGATTGAATCATTGAATTGAAAAACCGAATGCTCGTCCTTAGAGCTAAGGGAAGGGGGGGTCCAACAACACCATTGTCTATTGATGCATGTGCGTGTTGATGGAAATAAAAAAAGGTTCGTCTGAATTTTGGGTCTCTGCGCAAAAGTGAGTTCTTGATCAATCGTTTTCAGTTGCTTGTCCATATATATACTGGCCATCCTCTACCTCTGGATCCTCCCTTTATTATTATGGCTTCCCACTCACACGCCCCAACTCATGTTCGTCTATCTTCCTTTTATATAGATATTAAGAAAACAAATTAAATTACTTTAAAATATTTATATTATCATCTTTTGCTTTAAACTATTTTGTTTAATTTATAAATTATTAAAATTTAAGGATACACAACATACGATACGATTAAATAACTTATTTGACTTCCTCAATCTCTTTAAAAAGGAAGTATATGTATTCTTCTTCTATCATTCATGCGAAACGCCATTACTCTTTGTATTCTTCTTCTTATATATAAATATGGCGTTCGTGCTCTTTAAAACATAATCAATTAATTCTGACTGAAAATGATAAACACGCAATACCCTGAATATATTTTGTCATGTACTATACCCTGTATGTATAATATATGTGCTGAAGCTGCGAATTATCGTTTCTCGTCAGCTATATGATATATATTTTAGGCCCCTTATTATATAATTAAGTAAAATAGCACCCAAATTTATATCCCTATAGCAGCCACGGGCCCCAAAGGTGAAAGGGATGCCATGAAAGATCAATGGAAGACAATGAATTATCGTAGCCTTGATACCAGTTAAGCAAGCAGGGTTTAACTATGGTCCATTTTTCTTATCGTCCTCTTCTTCATCTCAACGATTCAGATCTAATGATTTATAAAAATATTAATAATTATTTTAAAATAATATTTGTATAGATGATTAGATCTAAACCGTTGATGGTAAGGAAAGTGGAGTATAGGGAAACCCAAGGAAACATGTAGCAGACTTTTCAACTAATAATCGGCGCCTAATACTACTATTTATGACGTGAGTGTGAGTGAGAGTTATATGGTAGTGGCTAGGGAGGATAAGGACTAGCGAGACTAAATGCGTTTTCCCACAAAGCATCACGTGGCCTTGTTGGAAATAGAATCCAGATTTTTCATCGGAAGAATATTCTGATGACGACACGTGGATCTAATCTCAATCTCTTGGAGGAGCAAATGATCCCCTTCCTGTTTTTCTTTTCTCGTGCATTCGCGACAACTCGCTTCTCGCGGGCTTGCTTCCATCTCTCAGTCCTGATATATATACCAAATCATATCGGTCAGGCTTATATATTGCAAATGGTAAAAAGAGGAAAACAAACGAATCAAGTGTACGTTTTGGACATCACAAATGTATGAATCATGAAAAGGAGAACCACAAAGCTAGTATAAAGTCTCCATATCGATCAGATACAATACAACATGCATGGCATATATATATGGAGAGAATCCAAATAGAGACAGACGTGCCTTCGTCCAGTGGTCAGTGGTCACCGTCCCTCTACTCCATTATTTGATCATATATGATTAAACAAATCTAAGCATATGATCCCATTCAGCTTAATCGTATCCTTCCAAACGCTACCTCGAATCGAATTCACGTAAAAACAAACAGAGACTTCAATTATATTAATATATGTATGGGCCACGGTTCATATTCTTAATCCTCACACTTGTTTCTTCTCATTCCCGCCCTTTTCCATGCAGTGGATTGTATTTATAGTGCATGTCTGTAACATAATGTGTATGCTTGTATGAGTGAATATATATAATTAATGATGACACCAGTATGAATTAACAATAAATAAGTGTTTTCAGGTTTTTCTTTTAAAAAAGAGCGCAAATAAGTGTTCTAATCTCAGCCAAATAAAGAGTTAAGTTGAAAAAATATCAGTAACAATAGGGCCAATTATTTTTTTATTAACTTGGATTTTGTACGTCGACTTTTTCTGGTAATTTCCATGGTTGCACGTAACCGTCAACTATGTTTAAAAACTGGAAATTCCATCCCGTCCCATAAGACAGGGCCCCGAGAAGAAATTGGGCCGAAGCGAAAAGCTAACAGAGTAACAATGAATGTGGTCCAAAAATCAAGTTGCATTAAAAGTCTCGTGGGCCTTGATCTCGGTGTGCGTGTTTATGGATCGTCGAGAAAGAGAGAGCATTGCCCACACACACAAAAAACGCAGAGAATAAAAATGATCCGATCGCAACATTAAGTAGTGATAAGTAGATATTTTATAATTAAATTAGTATAGATTCTGATATATATTAGATAAGATTTATTAATATTATACCTATTTAATTATCATTTATAAATTTATCTATCTTTTAAGTAAATATAGGATAAAAGGATATTATAACGAGAAAATCTATTGATATCCTATTTTATTTGGTGCGAGAAGATATTATGTGATCTAAGAGAGGAGAAAATATAGGAAAAGCAATAAAGGCAACAAATTAAATTGAAAAAGGATATAATATAATATATTATTATAATATAATATATGGTTATATTATATTCATCAATAAAGATTGAAAAGAAAGAAACAAAAGCGTGTATACATTGGAGGAAAAGACAAAAACAATATATATGATATATCATATCTTCAATTGGGATAGATATGCGTAGGGCCCACGGTAAAAGCAAAACCTAAGTAATATATATTAAGGCCACGCACATTCATTGGGGCACACAGAAAGAATTCAAGAAGGAATTGGAAGAACGACGCAAGAGACGCAAACAGGGAAGAAGCTCGCACATCAACGCAGAGACGCGAACGGGAATTCAAGAATTTGAAGACGCGGCAGGGAGGAGCACATGAGATCGAGGATTCAAGGAGTCTTTATTTCTCCTTTCTTTTCCTTTCCCGTCTAAAAATCAATATTATTTTACTTTTATGGATTTTATTATAAGCCGAAAATGCTAGTTTTCTTTAGTAGTTAGGGCGAAGATAACTCGATGTTAATTTGAGTATTTGTTTGAATTCTCTATTGAATGTTATTTACCATGATTGAATGAATTATATTTACTTAAAGCCTTCTTAAAAGACTGATCACCTTTTAGATTGTCATAGGTTAGTGCGTAATGATAGAGATGTTGGTGTACAAGACTTAACTAACCTTTAATTCATCATAAAATTGCATGACCTAGACATAGGCTTACAAATTTATGTGATCTTATAATTCGGTTTATATAATCTTTCTAAATAATACTAAGACATTAGGTTATTTTCAAAGATAAAGACTAAGGTAAAGATCAAGACATTGAGACTTAGTATAATTTTAGAGAATTGATCGTCAGTTATGGGAATAATGATCAATTAGGGATTTAATTCGAATACTTAGAGGAACATAGGGGAATTCTACGCTCTATTGCGTTTTTTCTATTAATCATCTTTTCTAAAACGTTCTTGAAATTCTTGAAATTCTTATTTTTTATTTAATTATTTAAAACCTTTTTAGTTACAATTCACCCCTATTACTCTATTTCACCCAACTAAAGTTGAAATAACTAATTAGTGGCATTAATATCTTAATACTATTCCGTCGGACGATCTCTTTCTCACATACTTTATTACTTGTAACGATCGGTAAGACTTCAATCATTATCAAGTAGCATAGCACAGAGTATAAAATGTATAAAAAATGTAAAGTTCCATTGTTCATAATTTTTTTTTTATGTAGTAATTTATACTAGCTTGATTAGTATAAATAAAAGCTAGTTATTAGGACATTGACATTGGCCTGTTTGGAGAAGGCGTTTGATAGAGGAGAAACTTGCAGTGTGGTGGAAGAAGCTCCCACGCTCACCGGGCTTCTTGGTTTAAAGCTTAGTTTCGCGAAAGTTGGCCATGGAGCGTTGGAGATGAAGCTAAGGAGAGATATTGGTCTAGGAGAGAGAGGCACGTTGGTTTGGGAGCCAGAAGTGTTGGAGAGCAGAGGTTGGTCGGGTGTGCAGTGGTAACGCTCCCAAAATGAGTTTTTTTTTTCTATTCTTTGGATGAACCAGTTTATTTTGTGTGCTGGTAATTTTTTTTTTAAAAAAGATGAAAATTTTTGCTTCTCTATTCTGGGCACAAAATGAGAATCACTTCTCGGCTTTCAAAACTCACCTTTTGTTTTGCACCATCACCAACTCATCTTTCCATCAATGGATGCCACTGCCACTTACTATAGCGCCGATGGAAGCATTATCGGAGTCGATGCCACTGGGCCGCCCTCTGTTCTCCAGCATTCGCCTGGCCACCCCTTGAGACGTCCCTCGCATACACAAACTCATCCACCAGATGGCCGTGTTCGAGCGCCTTTCCAATATCTTCTCTGCCACCGAGTCCTCTTTGGCCGCCACTCTCTTCAATTCTGAGCCCTTCCAGTCCTTCACCATCTTCATGCTCGAAGTTTCCCCCAACACCTACCCTGAGTTGACCTTCAATCCATTCTACAAATCGACAGTTTGGATCATGAATCTGGACCTTCCGATTGAGGATCCGAATAGATGTACGTTTAAATCGGAAGGCGATGACGTTGTGGTTGCTAGATTTGTGCTCTTCTTTCCCAATTTCCCCACGCTTACTGGTAAGCCTGGGTTCTATGTTGAGGATTTGTTTGTGAGACAGTGTTACAGAAGGAAAGGGTTCGGGAAACTGTTGCTTACGGCGGTGGCGATGGGGCGTGAGAGAATGAAGTGGGTCGTGCTTGATTGGAACATCAATGCCATCAAGTTTTATGATGAAATGGGAGCCAAGGTCTATCAACCATGGAGGATTTGCAAGTTAACTGGTGTGGCTCTTCAAGCTTACGGAATCGCTGAGTGAATTCTCAACCTACTTAATACTGTATTGAACTGTTTCCAGTTGATTTCCCCTTGAAGATACTGTTTGAAATCGAGTGTGAATGTGTGAATTTAGCTTTAGCTTCTTTATCAACTTCAAAATCACCATATCTTTTTGACACAATCACCAAGCACTGTCTCTTTCAGTTGTAGAGATGAGACGCTAATGATAATGCAGGATTATTGTCTTGTCATCCTTGTAATACATTGATCCCTGAGAATCAAGCTGCTGCCACTTTAGACTTGTAGCCTTCTGTCTACTGACTTAAATGGATCACTACATCAATAGCTAGTTCTTTCTATCTGGAAATCCCAAGTCCTTTGGTGGATCATCCCTTTTTTGGTTGTTTTTGTTGTCATTGTCACTAGAGTTTCTTTAAGTATCTCATATCATCTCATTAGCTATGCTGAATCAACACTCTTTTCATGGATCCCAACATAGTAATGGAGTCTTCAAAATCTTCTGTTCTTGAGATTTCTCAGCAACATTTCTTTAAGTTTGACGACGTTAGCCAGTGCATTTTGAGCATGTTGTACAAGGAAAAACCCAATTGACAACCACAAAATTCAATGGATTCTGATGGAGGTGATGGTTGGAGGTTGTATTATAAAGGTATCGGAGATGGAAGAGTAGGAGGAGTGATAGGAATGGCAGTTTTTAAAGGGAATGATGTCACAAATTTTACAAGGTGGTCTGGTTTTCTTGTATAAACAAGTTTACTGCATTCATGGCTTGTCCTGCTAATGGCTATCTACATTCTTTTATGATTTCACTTTTTAGCCGAATGAGTCTGGGAGAAATAACTTGGACAAGCTGTTTCTTAAGAAATCAGTAATACTGATATAGAAATTGTGTTCCTTTTTATCTTTTTTTTTTTTGGGTCATAGAATCTGTTAGTAGAAATAGGAAATTGTATCTTTTCTTTTTAATTCTGACTTCAGAATGATACACTTGTGTTATTTCATAATATGTTCTATTTGATTGCTGTGAACTGCAATGTTTCTGATATATAAAAGCATTGGCTTCCAGGTTCAAACATGTAATGTCTTTTGTTGGTAAAGAAAGGAAAAATAATACTTCTTCCATCCTTAATATAAGATATATTTAGAAAATTGATCTTGGTTATAAATATAAGACATAGTTTTTATATTTGTCAATCTTTTACAGTGTATTACAATATATTATTTTATATTGTTGATGAAATATGTAAACAAAAAATAAAGAAATAGATTTGTATTGTATTCGGAATAAAAATAAAATGTGTTAACAAACGTAATTCTAATTTCTGGAGTAAAAATAAAATAAGTTAACAAACGTAATTGTTTTTTAACTCTTCCTGCGCATTTAATCGAAAAAACTGTTTTATCTTATAATCAGTGCTGGGGAACAGAATAGTTACCATGCACACCCGAAAAGGAATGGTGATCGAAGCAAGAGAGAAGTCTTTAGATTTTTTTTTTTTTTAAGGTTAAGAATAAAAAATACTTTGGAAATAGTGAAGAAAGTCAACTTTAAGAAAACGATGAATAAAAAATATTTTGGAAATGATGAATAAAAAATACTAGTTTTTTTTTCTAAGTTAAGAATAAAAAATAAGAATAAGATTTATGTCTTTCTTAATTATTTTTTATCTTAACTAACTTTTAAAATAACAATCTAAATACTTATTAGTTTAAAAAAAAACAACTTCTATAAAAGTCAAACTGGTAATCCAAACACATATTACATTTACAATCTATTTTTTTTTCTATCTTACTTTTATAAAAGTTATATAGAAAATAAGCCGAATTTTTTCTAACGCTAACTCGAACAGGCTCAATTTGTGAGATATTATTGGTCCAAAGGAAAAAATATTACTGTACTCAATATTTTTCTCACCCGCCCTTCCTCCCATATCCCATTTGTAAATTTTAAACAACTGAAAGAAAGTAAATAAATTGAAAGAAAATAGAAACTGAAAACCCAGAACATTTCGGTAAGAAAACTGAAAACTTGTAACATATTAGAGATGTGATAGGATATTGTCACTACCATTTTTTGTCACTACCAATGTTCCATTTTTTCACCATTAGATTAGAATCTCATCTACTTTTATCATTTCTTTCTCATATTGAGATTCTGATTTAACAGTAAAAGAATTTTAATGACAAAAAATGATAGTGACAGTATCCTATCCCATTAAAGATATCTAAAATTAATTTTGTTTCTCACAAATTACGTAAGCAAACATCATTTATATCTTTTTTTTTAATTATCTTGAACTCTTAAATCTAATTATAAATTTAAAATATTTTTATAACATCCAAACCCAAAATTTTTTTCAAAAAAAAAAATCTCTGAATAGATTGGGGCTGTAATATTTGGAGTTATCTTACCGTTCTTCTGGTCTCGTCCGACGAGAGCGACACTGAGTATTTGCAATATTTGTTCATCTGTGGAGTTACTTGGTTCATTTGCGTGTGTAGTTACTGCTTCTGTCCCACCTACAGCGCCGCCATGGCAGTTCAATGAGTCCAGCTTATTATCTGCGCATCCGCCACTCCCCACTTCCCCGCCGTCACCTTTAGTCCTCTGGTACTTTCCCAAACACCCCATATAATCAAACCCTCTATTTGAAAATGACTTGCCGATACGTGAAGCGACTGCTCCATAATATTTGTAAGCTCGTCTTTTCTTTTTGCCTCTCGTGCCCTTCTTCAACAACTTCCTTCTTTTTTTACTTTATTTGTTCCTTCTTGATATCTTCTTTAACACCATTCTTCTTTCTCCTACTTGTCTTGTTTAGTACCACCGTTTAATTATCATGATCCCTTGAATTTATAATGCTGCAATTAATAGCTGCAATCTTCATGACCGGTAAAGGGGAAGCAAGGTGCTGAATTTCTTCCGAATTTCCGTGATTTGATCGGCCTTCAATGGGTTGCCTAATTTAACATTTGTATTTTCCATCCTCCCTGTTTTTCCTTCTTTCATTTTTTCCCTGGAACACGAGTCTCTGATGTCTCTGATAAATGGTTATGTTGGTTGGAGGATGAATTCTACAAGATCAAATAACCTCATGTCTAATATTAGAAAACATGAAGCCCCTTTAGAAAGAAAGCCACCTTGCCCCTGCAAAAATCGTTTTAATCTTGCTGGCATTAATATTTCAGGTGGACACGATCATTCGGCATCTTAAACACCCTGCTCTTTAACAGGCCTGCTATATATTTTTGCTGCAGTGTGGGTTGCTATGATAATCCTCACATTTTATAGCAGAATTTTCCAGAATGGGAGTGCTATTTTTCTATTAGTCGCTAAAGTTAAAAAGACCAATCTTGTCTGGAGCTTGATCCTGTAATATATCTTACTGAGAGGCTTCGTAAGGAACTGGCATCCTTTGAATGCCTTATTGGATTGTGTCCAAATATTCTGCGGACTAGTTACTAGACTCAGCTCTAAAGTTTCCATCATATAAAAGATTTGCGTGCACACAGTTCTCCTTCTAATTAATACAATTTGGATTCTGGATATTCAAGTTCTTTTAATTCACTTTGCAGACTGTACTAAAGCGCTTCTCAATAAAGAGGAACCGTATTGGAACTATATGCACCGTATTGTTAACCGGAATAAACTGCACAGGTCAATAGCAGACAAAGCTGAACGAGGTGAACTTAAAAAAATGGACAAAACACTTGAACCTTCTCTTGAGAAGAAGGTAGACAACAGTGTCCAGGTTAGCAAATACAGCTCAGATGGTGAAGATCCTGCTGATAGTGAGTGGAAGTTAGAGCTGGCTTGGCTCACAAAGGCGCTTGAACCGGCTCTGCAATTGTGTAGGTGGGCTCTTCCAACAGGTTTGTTAATTGTAGAGCATGTTTCATCTCATGAAATTAGCCAGCACAGATAGTTAGAACTAGCCGGTATCTTTCTATATTATGTCGTGTCAGTCTTCTAATCTGCAGAGTATGAAAATCCTTAACCGCGTTGGTAAAATTGAACACAACTGATTATATTCATAATGTAAACTCTTATTTTGTCTTTATTCCCCCTTTGCGCTTCAGACCTGTGGGATAATATGGAGGGCAGAAGGCATACTTTCTACTACATTATATTAAAGTTGCAGTTTGATCAACATCAAAAGAAGATTATTCTCTTGCTCCACACAACACAAGTCTATATAACCCATTTTATTATATACTGAAGACTGAGTCTACAATTAATAATATGCAGGGGATGAAAATTATAGAAATGGAAGCAATCCTCCACCAAGCAACCGGTCCCTTTCGGAAATAATTACTAGGATCCAACGAAGCAAGGTTGGAATCCAGGATTGGAGTTTGAGTGACCTTACGATTGGCTTATATCTTGTATATCTTCGCCAAGCTTCTGGAAATACATTTGAAGATATCAAAGGCGTCCAGATTTTATCAGAATCAATTGTAATTTCTAAAACTGTATTTCAGAGAGCATACATGTCCATGTGGCATAATTATCTACAGTATATATTTTGTAATCTCAGCTTGTCAGTGCTAGTCATCATGTCACGACAGACTCTTGATTCTTATTAAGTAAACTCAATTGGATTTCAGGTCCAAGATCTTATATACCATATTGAGTTGGCTAAAGGTGCTTATAGGGATGATGCTGCTGGCCTTGCAAGGAACAGCATGCTCCGAGAAAGTAATGTCTTGAAGTTTGTTAGAAGTTCCAGTGTTATGAGGCCTGGCTATTATATAGGGGTTGATACCCGTAAGAAACTTGTTATTTTTTGCATCCGTGGCACCCAAACTGTTTCTGACCTTATCACTGATGTTGTTTCCTCAAGTGATGGTGAATTCACTTTTGAGGGCTATTCCACCCACTTTGGAACTGCTGAATCTGCTCGCTGGTTTCTTTATCATGAGATTGGAACCATAAGGCAATGCTTGGAGAAACATAAGGTGGGGATGGTCTTAATTTTTTATGGAAAAAATCATATTGATCTCCCTTGAGTTTGTGTAACCTACACTTTGTCTAGTTTCATATTATGCAATAACCTTCACCGTTGACATTTACAAAACCTATGCCTATATTCCCTGCATTTGTATACGTCAATCTTCTTCACATCATCTTGAACAAGTGAGATTACATTATTGGGAGGATTTATGTAATTAATGGGACATATTTTTAAAATAAATTAGTGAAGATTAGTGTAATTCATTTTATTATCTATTTTTCGGGCTCCTTTTATAGTTTACCCGTTCTTTTAGTTGGTATGACCAACTCTTTAACAGGGATTTAGGTTAAGACTTGTGGGTCATTCTCTTGGAGGTGCTATTGCTTCCTTAATAGCGATAATGATGCACAGAAGATCATCTAAGGAGCTGGGTTTTAGCCCTGATATTGTATCTGCTGTTGGATTTGCTACTCCACCATGCGTCTCTGCAGAACTTGCTGAAAGCTGCTCTAGCTATGTAACAACAGTTGTCATGCAGGTGGATATTTGTTGATTCACACACATAATTATATGACTGTTTGATCTGGATTCTGGAAGAAAATAAATATGTTTATGAAGTTTCTGAGATGAGTCCAGATTCTTTTCCTAGTTTTTGTCTTTATTACCTGTCGTCATTGGTATATAACTACTTCGTTTTTTATTATATGCAGGATGACATTATACCTAGGCTAGGTGCAGCTTCCCTAACAAGGCTGAGAAATGAAATTCTTCAAACTGATTGGTGAGGAAAATTTAATTTAGTCTTACAGATAGCAGGTCCTTCCTCCGTTTACTACAAGAGAAGGTGCTAAAAACACGGAGGAATTGATTGCAGCTTATAATTCTTGAACAGTACAAATCAATAGCAGCTTTTCCATCAAGGAATATTTAAATGTTGACACTATAATTGTTTTCCTTGTGCGTGTACTCACATGTGCCTGCATGAGAAGAGAAAAGGGGGTGGAGGATGCCTCTGACACTATATCACAAGTCTCTAGCACTTTCAAACTTTGACCTGAAGCTTTTTGGTTTATTTGAGTTCTTCCTTATCTCCTATATTCTTAATAATAGTGTTTTGTTATGCCGAAGAAGGGAGTTGTTAAAGAGGTGCCTTTTTCTTTGATGCATCATATTCAGTTGATTTTTTAATTGTTTTTCAATTTTATCGTTCTTGGTTCATTAATTTCCTTGTAAGCAATAAGAAACCCTGAAAGGCATGAGGGGGCCATTTAGCAATAGCCTCACATGTCAAGGAAAAGGTATAATTTTTTGGCCGAAGAAAAAAAACTGTACTGTATTTTATAGCAGGCAGCCTGGCCCTTTAGGGAAGTATTTTACAGCTAGTGACCAAAAGATTTACTCAAACTTTGTCTTGTACAGGATGAGTCTAATTGAAAAAGAAGACTGGAAAAGCATAATCGATTTGGTTACAAATGCGAAGCAGGTTGTATTGTCAGTTCAAGATGTAGCTCGCAAATTTGTTGATTACGCAAATTTCAGGAGAAATAAAAGTTTAACTGGTACGTTTCCATTGGCCTGTCTGTGCTGGCTTAAAATTTCCTAGAGTGGCGACCTAGAATTTGAAATACACCCTGCTTTATCTCAATATGTTCTGCAAATTTAACTAGGGGCCCAAGGTGTAGGTGGCTGGCCTCAAGAATTGCCATCACAAACCTTAGTTGTGATCAAACTTCAAATAGCCTGCAAGCCAGTGGTCTTCAGTCTTTCTTGTTATTATCCAAATATCATTCTGAGTCTAAGTTGCCAATAATTATTTTCAAAACTGTATACTAATTTGTTTCTGCAGTTGTTTATGCGATCACATATTCTTATGTTAGCTATATTGTTGTGTGTAAACAGATGCTTCCATAGGCAAGGAGTTGCCAGCTGCTCCAGGAGCCCGTGTGATTCAGAAGGAGACTTCTGTTGCCATGAAAACTGGGGGAGACGAGTCTAAAGTACCTGAGGAATTATTCATACCCGGGATTGTTTACTGTCTAAAAAGAAACAAGGCCTCCCAAACTGAAGGCGGAAAGCAATATTTCACCCTACTGAAGAGGCATCCTGGTGAGCATTTCCAGAGGATAATCCTTTCAAGCAACTTGATCTCAGACCACAAATGCGATAGCCATTATTATGCTTTGAGAGATGTTCTCAAAGGTTTGCCTTGGTGCGGCGAGGAAGGTATTTTCAGATAACAAACTTATTTTCTTAATTTTTTTGTGATGTTGCTAAAACTTGAAAATATAGATGTTGGCTTTGCTAAATTCTCTTTATTAAAATTTGTTTATTAATTGATGTGAACAAAAAGGAAGAATAATGGATAATTGTGCCTATTCTTTTGTTTTAACTAGTCTATCCTGCACAGGACACAGGACAGTAGACAGTTTATATAGATATGGAATGTCCCAACAAAATATAGGTCGTAAAGAATGGCTAAATGATAAGCTGTAACACGCAAAAAAATAGTGTTCCAGGCGCATCATTTTAGTGTGCATGCAGTTCTTTATTTGGTGAGATTCGTTTCTGATGTGATGCGCCTGTAGTTTTTGGGAGGGGGATCGGATACTGGCAGCATAAAATCATCATGTAGATATATTTCATCGGTCACACTTCACAATGCACTTTTGCTTGCTTGTCTTGTTTGGCTAGAATGATCGGTGATGATGATGATTTCAACTGAGCTTTTTTGTCATGGAGTGATCTGGCTTGACAAAATGGCAAATTTTTAATTCAAATGATTGAAGAAAAGTCTCTACAATGTGGTTCAGGGGGTGTCTAAGTGGACGGTGAATCTCACCTGAGCCTTTTAAAACAGCTGTAATATGTCTTTTAGTAGCCCGTCATGCAATATCTTCTTTTATGGTGTCACATTTTACTTTTTCTAATCCCCGTCTCCATCGTAATTACTTTTTGATTACCACATTTGTTTTACAATTATTATGTGTCTCCACCAAGTCATGAAAGAATAAGGTTGCATTGTCATGGAGTGCCCCTGAGGAGATTCTTTTCATCGCTGATGATGAATCCTACAGAATTGGGTAAATAAATTATTGAGAAGCTATGGATCAAAGTTAAAAGGTGGTGAGGATCCACTGAGAGACGGGGTATTAAAGAATAAGGGATACTGGGAAGGAAAGCTTTTGTTGTTAAGCTAGGGCAATTAAGTATTAACAAATGGAATTTGGATCATCATTAGCGACCTAGGTTATTTGGTAGGGGCAGGGAACTAACCTATTTGCCTATCTATTCAGCAATTTTTTATATTTTACCACTGTGGAAACTTCGGCTTATGTATCTGTCAAAGCTTCGTAGCACACCCAAAAATGAAAGATTCCATTCTTCTGGGCTGATTTGCAACAGCAAAAGCTTTTGACCCACAGCTTATATATTACAGTAAACAATACAGCTTCTTTTACTCTGTGTGTGTGTGTGTGTGTGATAGTCATAACTGCCCCTGCTTTTTGTAGATTCATGATTAATTAACGTGAGTGCATGACGAATAGGAGAGTAAAACTATCAAAGTGGGTGGGGCATTAGGTTTTGTCCTTTGTGGCCTCATACCTATAATTTCTCAGGTGGGCGGCGAATGCCCGTCCCTATTTTGCACAAGAATGGATAATATATCTGGACAGAGCTGCTCACTTCACAAGTACTATTTTCACTACCCTTTTGAACGCCTCTTTGCACAGTTCCATTCCAAAATAGCCGAACCCCCAAAGTCCTTTTGAGTTTCCTCCTATTGTTACGAGCAGGCCAGCACAAGTCTACAGTTAACAGTTGCATTAGCAGAGCCAAGCCTCATTATTCGAAAGTTGAACTTAGTGAACGAACATGCTTGTTTGAAATAAGTTTTAGGAGTATTACTGCACTTAACTTCGTGTTGATGGTATTCATATAGGTTCAAGTTAAATGAATAAACTAATATCCCCTAAACTTCAGTTCAAGACTCTCGGCTGTGCATATCACTCCTGCTCTCGCAAATTAAAGTCTCTTCACCCTCTCCTTTACTTGCAAAACAACAAACACTCACATATTTCTTTGCTTTTAATTACATATGTACGTAACATATATACCTAATAAATTGATGAAAACCGGCCAGTCCTTAATTCATGGTTTCGCTTTGAACAGCTGCTCCCTCTTCAGACTACATTTTAAATATTCAAGTATCCTGCGGACAAACTAGTCTATTTAAGCCACCAAACCTGTTCATTAATTAATTTTAATTTTGAAACTTGAAAGTGAAGGTTTTAGCAGATGTTTCTCAATCATTCAGCAAAACCTTGTTTTTCCCGTAGTTGGTAGTATTATTAATTAGATTTCAAAGCCCGTGAGTCGAACTTCATTTTGAGCTGCAACGATGGGGACATTATCTTTTGAGGTATGGTATTGGTGTTATAGTTATTAGAATTCAAAAACCAATTATAATTACATTGTATAGGTTAGGTTGCTTATGTACGAACACATTAAACATTGATTTAATTAAGGAATATAGGTGGAGAGTGAGAATGGAACAATAAGAGGAGGGTCAATCAGTCATGCATGCACGTGCAGTGGCCCCATTAGGTGTCGGCTTGACCAGTCTCAACACCCGTACGTCTGTGTCTGTCCACCATCTTTAATTTTTTTGTTTACGTACATATATATCATTTGACCGACCATCTCCATGATTACTCTCCGGCCTTTTGCAAACTGCGAACCACACTCATTCTCATTCTCCCTCAGTCTTTCATAAACTGCCTAATAGTAAACATCACTGCATATTGACTACTACACCTTAGCTTCTTAATGCGTAATATAAAATAGTTTTCTAGCTACCTACACCCTAGCTAACCACTTCCACATTTCGTATTTATTAATCAGTGAAGAGCTAATTCTACCGGTCATGTTTATATATGTGTATGCGCACCGCTTTGTCTATATATATATTATACTACCTCCGGTCCTAATTATAAGAGCTAGTTGACTTTTTTGGGAGAGATTAATGAAACTAAATAAGTTACTTAATCATTTTATATGTTGTGTTTTCTTAGATTATATATTAGTTTATTAGTCAAACTATTTAGTTTGAAGAAAAAAATAAAAATAATCTAAGCCAATTTAATTAGCTTCCTTAATCTCTCTAAAAAAATCAACTAGCTCTTATAATTAGGACCAGAGGGAGTAATATATATGCAACGTGAGCATCTCATAAAAAAACACAACAAATTGAAGAGTTTTGTAATTATCATCATAAAATTATTCACTTTCCCTCTAAACAGAAGCGCCTGAAACACTCTGGCTTCAGAATCAGAAGAATAATTTTATAGGGGCTGCGTAAGGCAGGTTCTGTACGTACGTTGACCAATGTTGATTTTATTTTAAATCTACGCATTCAGTCAGGACACACACACACACAAACAGATTGATTAAAATGATCTATAACATACATACATATATATATATATATATATATATATATAAATTTAAAGAAAATAAAATGGAGAGACATGGATATATGGGCATATATAAAATCAGAATTATGTTTTAGAAGTTATGCATATAGTATAGTGGACCAACGCCAAATGAAAAAACTACATAAAAGCCAGTACCCAGGTGGTGTTTTCTCTTTACATATCTCAATCCTTTAACTATGTATAGTAGAATGAGTCTAGCTAGTTCCAATTATGCGTTTTTGTTTATAATAGTCATTTTGGATTGGTTGTTTACTTATTCATTATTCAAAATCTCAAGAAAGGCTGACCCCTGTCTTATCGTTTTGTGATTACTCCGTGACTAATTAGTTTATTTAAGAATCGGCACAGCACGAGTGACAAATGGCGGTGAGGCGGACACATGTATCGGGTGTGTCATTGGGCCCAATCCTATACTGTGACCGTGACCGACACACACTCAAAGGTTTGATTTTTATTTTATATTCTGAACATTCTAATTCTGATTCGATGTCGCAATAAAGAAGATTATGGAGGGAAGCCGTACGGGCACAAAGTTAATTAAGAATATAGTGCAGTAGCACTCATTCATGAGTGCCTGTGTCAAGAGACAGGAAGGCTTGATTCAGCTGCACACATGCATTCTCATCTCACAATCCACAACCCTATCCTCTGAGCGTGATGTGAAAAATTAATTGCACTCGATAAATAATTTAAACAATGATATGATCCCATAATATGCATGATCTTGCTAGCCCACTTGTCAGGTTGCAGGGACGTATAGAGGGAAAAGGAAACACTTAATTGAATCAGTGGAAATGATCTCAGAAAATTGGCGTTCAACTTCATGGAGCAGAAACTAGAAATGAAAGACAGGCAAATGTCAGAGATAATGTTGGCAATAATGAAAGTGGGTTGACTATATATAATAACAACAAAAAACAGTGCCTTATCGGCACAACAATTTGGGTGCCTGTCTGGACACAGCCAAAACGAAATTAGCTGGAAAGTGTAAACGTTTTCCTCCTTTCCAGTCTGATGCCAGTCCACAAAATGACTCAAACACCAATTCCCTCTCTCTCTCTCTCTCTCTCTCTCTCTCTCTCTCTCTCTATGTATTTTCGGTATATGCATTCACCCGTACGAATTTTTCAGAACACACACCAGAGTTTGTCTCAAATTAAATCATCTTCTACACAAATTAATATTGGTAGCTAGTGACCTGTGGGGCATTATGTACCAGCTAAAGATGTACACATACGTAGGGTCAGGGAACCTTCTCATGCCTTCAGATATTATATAGTTTATATATTCGTCACTGAGTTTCCGTTCTCAAACAATGTTAACTAACGCACCTATACTATAAACTAAATTTACCAATCGAGAGCTTTAGTAAGTGTTTAAGTAAACTGCTGAATACAAAATTGATATAATTTTACCATGATGATAAAATAACTATGTATATTGTTTATTAATAACCATAAATATATACACTTATCAATATATCGTACGTATTTAAAATATTATTGCTGTGACTTTTAGGTGATTACTAAGTATTATCATGTTGTAATTAAAGTTTATTCAACGTATATGATCTCATCATCACTCTCAATTCTCTGCAACATCTTTTTGATAATTAATACCTCTAGTCTTTTTTATAAGTTTCAATTAATTAATTACTCTGCATAGGTTAAGAAACTTAGTTAAAATTAGTTATTTAATGTAAAATCTCGAAATGAACCTTGATAAAAGTCATTAGTTGAATGAGTTTTGTTAATTAATTAGTTAGGGATGTTGGATGGATAAAATTAATACTTTCAACATGTCATATTATGAAACATGCATGTAATAAGTTCTCGTAACAAGGACTGGGGGAAATATTATATGAATCCACGAGTCATCAACCATTAACTAAGTTTTGCGTAAATATGTTAAATATCATAGGGTTTGTTGGAATAAATAGTTGTACTGTCATATTCTTTCTCTCCCTCGTTTTGGGGATGTTGTTTGTCGTCTAAACGAACATAAAAATTATAACTTAATTTACAACATTGGAAAAGAGAGTTTTCCCGGAATGAAATAGATATTTTTAAATGAATGAGATTTGTGGTGATCCACTCAGCGTCATGTGATCGTACACCTGAAAAGAGAAGAATAATGAGTTAAAGCATGTTGGGTCAGTCATTTTGAATTCATGTGTCTTCGAATGGGAAGACCAAGAAATCCACATCAAATACGGTGTCAGGACGAAGGTGCTCATCGATCTTTCCCAATCGAATTAACAAAACACTCAGAGTTAAACGCTTATCAGTACATGCGAAGCGAATATAGCTATGTGCCACTGATTAAAAGTACATACCCGGACAGCGAAATGTCTTCCACGTACGCTTGGTTAAGCCTTTTAGCGCTGTGCAAAGGCAAAAGGCTGTGTGCCACTGTTGGATAAGGAATTCTCAATTAATTATACTTGCCAAATTAAAGTGAGAAACGTAATTAGAAACTTTTCACTATGCTTTCTCTCTTGCAATAGTATTATTAATTTGCACCATCATTGGTTGATGTTTAATGACATTATACAATGAATGTACCATATAATTAATGGGGTAAATTTGCCTAGGCCTCCATCTCTTGCTCTAGGTTGTCGCTATAATGCGTGATAGGCAAACAAATACATGGATTACCAAAAGTTTTTTCCTCTCATTCCGGAGAGATGATGGCTTTCCATCTCAAGACGATGCAAGGTTAAAAATGCCAGTTGGGTATATATATATATAGTGCAGATATTTAGTTATGGATCTATCTCATCAACGCACCCGCAGGTTAATCCCATAATCGTCCCTATAAGCCCTAATGAGATCAAGTTTGCTATCATCCTAATTTAGCAAGCCATATTTAGATGATATTAGCGATGTTAGACAATATAATGCAATACCAGATATATGTGTAACGGCCTCCTATAGTTAGCTAGGGCAAACCATATTGAGTAGAATAATATTCATCGCAATATGCGAGATATATACTGGTTAAAATGCTAGCTTGGACCATAATTATAAGGTTATCATCGTTGAATTTGAGACTTGGAATGTGTAGTCCTCTACTCCTCTGTAAATGTTAAAGGCGCTGCGAGCCATTTCCATCAAACAAATTAACCGGTTCTCCACAGAGCAATTTAAATTGATATATGCAAATACCGTTTCCTTGATTATTTGGCTGTATTCTCATCACTGGTTTCCCCTTTTATATTTCTGGCCGTTTATTTGTCCAAACCCCTTTTCATTTTGACGCTTTTTGGTTGGGGCGTCATTATTAGCTAGGGTTGGGAGTGTGGGCCCGATCACTATTTGGTGAGGTCTACATGTTGGTCCTTATACTAGACACAAGAAAGTGACTTGAAAGTCATGAATGAGAATACACACACTATTTAATTTGTTATATGAATAATTATACTACTGTATTGATCGACAAACTGCGACCTGGATGTTTAAACAATTCTAGCAGTGGAGGGAACAATATCTTCTCTCCCTCCTACCTCTCTCTTAATTCCTCTTGTGTTCTAAGCTAGCCAGTGTCTTCATCTCTTGTTTCTTCTAATACTTGGAATCTGATGGTTCCTTTTTTGTTTAATAAACACTTTGATTTGATTACCTGGACTAGTTAACGGGACAATTATTATCCTCATAACAAGAAACCCACCAGGAAATGTTGATCCTTTGTAACATAATATATTTAATTTCTAATCAATGTTATTAATTAACATTATCAGTGTCTGTTCACTGAAAACACCGATCCCCACTGGCCTCCTCGAGAGACTCTCTTGAAGAGGCAATTAAAGCTTCCTTTGATGGTTGATGTCTGAGTGCATAATATAATTATTGGGTTCAACTTGTTTATCTGATATGTCAATCAATATTGCTCTTAAAGTTGTAGGCCTAATTTACTTTGTTCTTTATGTCAGACCACGTACCATAGTAATTTGTGCCAAAAAAAAAACCCATAGAATAGTTAAGCCTTTTAATCATTTTCTTGTTTTTCCAATATTTAATTTTAGATGGAATTAGCTAACCCATACATTATAAATGTACTTAGTCATGCATGCCCATGGGACACATTTAAACACGTGTCCCGTTTTTTTTTTCCCGCTTTTCAATAAGTAGCAGTACCATCTTTGTTTCAAAATACTCATTTACAATCAAATAGTGCATTGGGCGCCCCACCTATATCGTTGAAGACTGGAGAAAAATTGTACAGAAGTACTAATAATAGTAATATTCATTAAAATTATAGAGTGATGATGATTATTTTGATAAGAAATAAAATGTCAAAGTGACAATTATTTTGATATAGAGGAAATTAAATACATATTTCAAAGTGGGGAGGAAGAAAAGTTCTTGCGTTGGAGGACTATACGCATGCGTACGTGGAGCATCCTTAGAATAATACTTTGCGCCACATGATGTCTGTCGTTGCTTCCAAGCGTGAGGCAGATACTAAGATGTTTTTAAAGAGTGAAATCAACATCGACATTATTAAATGATGAGTTATCTTACAGTAAGGCTGTAACAAACTAACAATTAGCTTTTAATCAGTAGTAACAATAATTAACTTGCAGGTGTTCTATTCTATTTTCTTACGTGCACCGCTATTAATATATACTTTGGGGTGTCCCATGTAAGGTACTGGTACAACCAATTATTAATATATAATTCGATCGGCCGAAATCAGAGAAAGACACAGTTGGAGAAGATAGATACAATTATCAAGCAAGTAGAAGATATATACATTATAGTTGTTTTGTCGTCTTAAGGAAATAATATTGCTGAGCGGAATCTCATTTATGAGATAATAAAAATTTTAGAATGGTTGATGATAGTATTTTATATGGGGAAAAAACAATGAACAGTGTAGGCCATTTAGGGAACCTAAAGTAGTTAATTATTCCTTATTCTAATCTACCCTTCCTCTTGCCCTTGTGTATAAAAAAGATGGTGATTAATGATTGTGATTTGCACAAAGCTGAAGAAATCATCAACCAGAAACAGCTTAGAAACCAGTTAATCAATCAAGATGACTGGCTCTGGATCTCCGTGTGGAGCCTGCAAATTCTTGAGGAGGAAATGTGTGAGAGGGTGTGTATTTGCACCATACTTCTGCCATGAGCATGGAGCTAGCCACTTTGCAGCGATTCATAAGGTGTTTGGTGCAAGCAATGTTTCCAAGCTCCTTGCTCACCTCCCTGTGAGTGACCGGAGTGAAGCCGCCGTCACCATCTCCTACGAAGCTCAGGCTAGGCTTCAGGATCCTATCTATGGCTGTGTTTCTCATATTTTCGCCCTCCAGCAGCAGGTTTCATTTCATTTATTTCCATGAATTAATTAAGCTGGAAATTTCTGTTTATAGTTGAAAGGCGAATTGAACCCTATTTAATGTTTGTATGTAGGTGGTCAATTTACAAGCACAGCTAGCTTATCTGAGGGAAAAAGCAGCTCAAAGCTTTCACACTGAAAACCCTAATGAAAAGTACTGTGGAAAACCTACTACTGCTACTAATTTCCCTCACGATCTTCATGGTTGGTTCCAGAGCCAAAATTCCGACACGGCAGGGCCTCATCATGAGTTTCTTCCAAACATGTCTAATAATTATGGGAGCAGCAGCAGCAGCAATCCTTTCATGAATCTAAACCCTATGGGGAATAATAATGAAGAAAGAATGTCATTTTCTAGCTTTGGTGAGACTGCTTCTAATAATTCCATGTCCTATGACGTGTTGCAAGCAAACAGCAAGCACTGGGGCTTTCATGAAGTGGACGACCTTCAGTCGGTGGCTTTCGGTTTCTGCCGATCGGCTTCGTGAATGAATTGGTGAAGACCTTTACTAATTTTGAAATTTGCTGCTGCATATATAACCGTGCAGCTAGCGCTTGCACCTGATCTGTGGTTTAAATAAGATAGGAAGCCTAGAAATGTTTATATAAATCTATATACATATATAAGTTCGAACGGATTCCCTGTTGTTTTGTTTAATCTAGGTAATTACTTGAATAATAGTGTAATTTTCTTAGAGATAACCGAAACAACTAAGGTTTTCTATGAGCTTGTAATTTGGTTTGCTTATGGACCTCCAGACAATCCTTAATTCTGACTCAACGAACACCCAGACACCTAGCGTTTCTAATTCGGTGGGAAATTCCAAAGTAAGTACCGATAAACAAATTCAGAAACCTCAAGTAGCTAGAACAGAAACATAGTCTTTTTTTATTTGAAATAATAAGTTTAATGCTTAAAGATAGAGGCAAAGGACAATATATATCCAGAGAGAGTGTGTGTGTGTATGGTTTAGAGACTATATATCTAAGATAATTGGTCCAACAAGTATTGAATGAGTTGTTGCTAGCAGGTAAGAGCCGCGTTTGCTGCTGGGATTGATGCATATGTCGCACATGTTACATTTCCCACTCCACAATTTGTTGTTTCCCACATGACATGGGCCTGTAATGAAATCAAAACCTGTTCACACACACACACAGTATATATATATCGTAGATATACATACATAAACACATGACACACACACACGCATATATAAAGTATTTGGAAATGTGATCCTGATAAAAAGATAATATATATATTACTTCTCCACCGTTTGTTTATTATTAGTGGGTAAACCAACTTGAGTGATAGATGTTTAATTACATGTTATTAGTATTGCCTTGTTGGTGAGGCTGAGCTTTTCTGATCGATCTCCTGATGTGTCTGGTGTAGTATGAAGGAATGAGTTTATGAGCGGTGAGGATTTTCATACCACATGGATGGATGGATGGATCAAGACGCTAACATATATTGAGAAAGCAATGGTTGATGATGAGTTTCTTGGCATGCTTAACTGGTTTATCGCTTGTCTGTTTATCCTCAGCTGTTAACGTACTGTTGAGGTTTCCGAATGTGATGATGACGATTAACGAATATGGCTTTTCATTTTAAACTAGAATTCATGGAAGGAGGGGTGGGCATGTGGGATGATCGAAAACTGAAGGAGAGCCTCTTAAGAGATAACTCTGGATGGTTTGATAATAGCATAAACGAGTAGTATATATTAATAATCCATGGAAGCTTTATTTAAAACTACAGTAACAAATGAAATCTAAAACTTGAGCTTCTAGCTAATGAATGACATGCCCAGAAGTGTGTTTATATATATATATATATATATATATATATATATATGCATGTAGCTGGCTAGTTGCAGTCCTATATATATATCAACTGTATATGGTGCAATTATAATATTCTCGCATCCCTGTGTATATTTCTGGAGTAGCCTAATATTGTATTTATCATTCTGGCACTTAATAGTTAGTCACCTAGTCCCAACGTATATATATGATTTCCTGAGTTAATTGAGTAATGAAGGGGGTCTTTTTCAATTGACGAACCTTTCTGCTTGAAGCTGCTGCTCCTCCTTATTCCAGTCAAATTAATTTAAAGGCTGTGTGGGGTCCAGATATATATTATTCCTGAATTTTCAGATGATGGGATATGCTGCTGCTCTGATATCGTATTTTGTAATGTGATCACTTAAATTACGCCTTTTTCTGTTTTAAGAATTATCAAAATTTATAAACGATAAATTTATTTTGATGGGGCTTCCATAAAGTTCACTAATAATACACAGCTTTTTAATTGGGGAATATATATATACAGGACTCAAAAGGTATTGCCTTCGTCTTTAATCAACATGCATTCTTCAAGAACGTGTTTTGGGGGTCATGAAAGGGAACAATCTTTAGTAAAGGGTTATAAAGCAGGAAATACAAAGGCTCCGAATCAATTAATAAGAGCGATGGTGTCATGTTTCTGAATGGCTTAATTATAACTTAATAATTTTTTGTAATGGTATCCTATATTAAATGGCCTTTTACCAATAACTTATTCATAGTTACTCAAATATTAATCAATAGTTATATACTTATATTATCATTTAATCTAAAATTACCTTCTAAACTATCCATGTACGTCCATGCATCATGATTTGATCTATCTAAAGCCATTTAATTTAAACAAATAATTAATTCACTAATTCGAGAGAGGCAACTTTATGTTTATATGAGGGCACATGGTCTTATGTTTCTAAATTGACTCGCGCTTGCTTGTAACTTGAATATTTCAGAGTGCTGGTCACTCATCGAATTATTGGGACATAATGCTCCGGGTTTGGGTTCATCAATTTGGTTTCTTTCATAATTCTTTTTTTTTTCCCTTTTCTCCTCATAATCCTATCTTCATTTTCAGATTTTAAAAAATAAATAGTCCAAATTTAATGTTTTATAAAATTATTATTTTAAACATAAATAAATAAACTTAAACTGTTAAACATAATTTTCACAATTCATAACTGCAATACAAACATAAATAATAATAAAACTAATTTATAAAACACTATAATCATAACTTTAGAAAATATTAAATTTAAACCATTTCTTTTTTTTATTTAAGGGTAGTAGAGATAGGATTTTATTTTATTTTATTTTTTTTAAAAAAAAGATTGTGAAAAAATATGCCCCCAGTCATGCTCTAATCAGTCACGAACATCATCTGACTCAAGTGTCAGGGTTTTTGAACCGGGAATGACAGCCGTTGTTGGGGTTTGAGGCTTTGAGCTGTTGCCGTTTGTAACCTTTCACAGGTTGAGAATTCAGACCCAATTGCTGTTTTCCTATATTGGGCTCAGTATATATTAGGTTATACAATCACTAAACATTCTTTCACTCCTGTATATATCAAAAAAAAAAAAAAATCTTTCACTCCTGTACCCAAAAGATTTATGACTAAAAGCCCACCCCACAAATTACCGTTTGAAATTGTCAATAAATTCATCTCAATAAACCCCTCGTTTTTGGGTTCAACTGGCGAAGGGGTCGGACTTCCTCATCTAAAGGGAGAGGGTTCGATCCCTGCGTTGGTCAAGGCTATTTGGGGAAGACATGCAGAGTGTCAGAAAGCGTGGAAACTTGGTAGAGGTGGAGACATGTGTCTTTTCTCACAAGATCTTGCTGTAATTTGGGCCCAAAGCGCCCCGCTTCTTCGATCAGAAAGGCCCAACCCTTTTCCTGAATTTTTTATATTAAAAAAAAAATCATCTCAATAACCAATAGAGAGTTTGGTTTAACGGTATAAAGTCTCATTAGATCCCTTTGAATCTTGAGTTTATCTCCTATAAGAGACACATATAGTGAGAGGGGTAGTTATAAATCCTGAACCGGATACTAGATGATAATATAAAAAAATCGTCTCAATAGATGGATTTAGTAGAAATGGTTAGTCTGTCATAATGTGATGAATTAATGTTTGAATTCTTGTTAAGAGAATTGCTTATATTAAGTATCATATAATACCTTCAACATGATTATCTCCAATAAGATAATAGGAAAAAAATGTCTCAACGATAAGGGTGACTTAAAAATATAATTCATAGTTGAATACTTGACCAGGGTAGCACTGAGTCTTGGAACGTTATTAATTATAGCCTTGAGATCAGCAAAGTGCAAAGTATGGTCAATGGCTTGGATAAAACGGGTCAATTATTTTTTGTCAGCATCGATTACAGCATAAAGTGTGATAAAAATCTGTAATTCAATTTGGTTGAAAAGAAAAAAAGAGTGGTTATTTTCTCACTACTCATGTGCACGCCGCTCAATAATCTTTAGGTGGAGTTCAGTTGGGTGCTGACCCCCGCACCTTCCCAACCTTTCAGTTTCTCTAATTTCTACAGATTAAGAACTTCCGTTAATTAATGAATCCCTCATTGACCGTTTGACCTCCTCCTTCACGACTTCACGTGCACCTCGTCTTAAAGTTAATAAAGTACTAGTTATATATTCTGCTACTTTGACTATAAGCTTTTTCAAAATAGTTTAATTAACTGGTGTGTTTCAAATAAAATTCAATAAATTTAAAGTATACGTTTGATCCTTTATGTTTTTTCCAGTATCATTTGAGTCCTTAAGTTTGTAAAAACATATTTTGGTCCTTAACGTTAACACCGTTAGTTCACTTAACGACGGAAAAAACTGACTCAACAATTTTAAGCGATGATTATGCAATTAAATATTAATCAAGCATGCTAATATGTTAGTATTTTAATAAATTAATATTTTAAATCCTATTAATTGAAAAAAATTAATTTTCTTTGACAAAAAATATATATTTAATCTTCAAAAATTATGAAAAACCACAAAACAGTCTGCGAAGATTAATTTTTTTTTTTCAATTAATAGGATTTAAAATATTAATTTATTAAAATACTAACATATAAACATGCTTGGTCAAGCATTTAATTGTACGTTCATCGCTTAAAATTGTTGAGTCGGTATTTTCCGTTAAATTGACTAACGGTAACATAAGGACCAAACGCAAGACTTTACAAACTTAAGGGATTAAAATGATACAAGAGGCAAACATAAATGACCAAATGTATACTTTAGCCAATTCAATAATAACAAAGTTCGTACTTGAAATCAAATGAAAAAAAAGCTATACACACACACACATAATGGGAAAGCCTTAATCAAAAACTTGCTGGATCCTACCATCATGAGAAGAAAGTAGTCAACAATGATGTAGATAATATGTGAACTGTTAGTTCAACATATTTAATCAACTAACGGTCAAAGTAAAATTACTCTATTTTTAATACTTTGAGAACAAAATTACCCCCTAAGAAAACTTTCAACACAAAATTTTCCCGTAACCCTTAATTAAAGAAGCAAAGGCCATTAGGTCCATTACAACTTATTGTCTTTGCTTTATGTGGGTTCCATGTATATTTCCACTTTTATGGGACCGCTTTTGCACTCCCACGTTCACGTTCAGCTAATCATCGCCCATCGGCCGTATTATTTAACTAATTAAGGTCTTATTGTGGAATGATTGCTGTCTCAGATACAAGTAATCTAGCTCATTATTGGAGGACACCTGCCAATCGGAGTCTACAGCTTTAAAGCCTTTTGCAAATTTTCTCTTCTCCCCTTCTTTTCTCATACTCGTACTCTCTAATCATACTAACTAGAGTGACCCGGGAAATATTGTACAAAATAAAAATCAACTAAGGTTGAAGTGTAAACATATATATATGGTTTTTCTAAAGTGTACCTAACACCAATTGTTCTTTTTGGGTGTATAACTGACTATGTGGTTATAAAAGTGGAGCAAAAATACACAGTGATTGTTCGTTTAAATTTTTTGTATTTTTAAGGTTGACATGGATGATGATGACTTAGTTAAATTTCATCCCAACTAGCTAGCAGTAAAGAACTGGAAAAAATTACAGAAAATTACATAGATATTTTGAAAATTACATTTAAGTCATTCTCTCTCCAATTCCCCTTCTCTCTCCTAATCTCAACTTACCCATCAGGGCGCCCATATCGCCTCTTTACCATCGTTGCCGCCTTTCTATAATTTTTAAAATTATCTGAGCCACTTTTCTGTAATTTTCTCCAGTTTTTCACTGCCAGTTGAGATGAAATTTAGCTGAGTTTATGTTCATATCAGCCTTAAAAATACAAAAAAGTCAAATTAATAGTTAATGAGTATTTTTACCCTATTTTTATAATCACAAAGTCACTTTTGCAAAAAAAAAAAAAAAAAAAAAAAAAAAAAAAAAAAAAAAAAAAAAAACTTGGTATTGATTGCACTTTTAAAAAAACACACATATATTTTTACATCTTAACCCAATCAACTATTCCACAACTTTCTATGTCTCTTAAGTAATTTATATAAATCAAGTGTCAACACGAAAACGAGTATATGGAACAGGAATAACTTGGCCCTTGACTAAATTAATTTTATGTCATATCGAGGCAAGGGGCTCGAAGAGTATATTATATTGATCAGATTCAACTTATAGTCCCACACATCTCGTCCTAGCTAGCAAGGCTTCGAATTCAAACGGGAACTTTACTTCAATGGTCTGCACTAAATTTAATTTTTCTTAATGTTTTCTCTCACTGTAACAGCTTAAGTAGTGTTTAACTTTTGAAGATCTTTCTGCTCTGTGCGCTACAAAATGAGGTGGCGACGAGACTGCGATTATCTTTGGGCGTCTGTCTGCTCTACTAAGATTGTTATGCTCCCTATTTGAGGGTTTCTATGTACGCATGGTCCCCAAACATATAGCCTCTAGACTCAATAATTAAATTGCTGAGAATAATATTGCCCCCGCGCGGATATATACAGTCATATTCATGTTCTTGTTTCTTTCCTTGTCTCCTCAACTGTGGGTATCATCTCTTCTCGTATGCACAATTCTTGACGTGCCAACTATAATTTTTTACAGACTTCAGCAAATCCTTTGAAGATCACTAGGCATCATTAAAATTACTAGCTACCGCTAATCTTAAATGTAGGACATATTTTATAATGTAACTATAAAAGATCTTATACTTAGGAGGAGTATTATTTATTTAGCCGTTAATAGCTCACTAGTGCATGCAACAAAACATTGACAAGTGATTTGAAGTCAACAGAAACTTAAAAGAACGTTGAAGCTTGCACCGAACTCGATCCCATAAGATCATTACACAGTAGCACTGGCTATGCGCTCCATGATACACATAATCACCATCATTATTATGGTCATGAATGATCGATCCCATTATCATAACTCTTGTATAATTTGGTGTGTGTGTGTATATATATATATAGTTAAGCATCAACGTAACCAAGTGTTAACAACCCCGCTTTTGTCACTAAATTATTTTCAAACTAATTATGCTCAACTCCTAGTAAAATTAACGGATATCAAACAAAAGCATACTTTTCACAAAACCTGGGCAAGACCAGAGTAATCAGAACTGTTGATGCTTTGCAGTATTTTCCTGAACTATTTATTCGTTGGAGGGAACTATATTTGGGAAAAGCACTATTGTAACAACTTTTACCAAAAATTGTATCCAATTAAAGTATTTTAGATAAGATTTATTGGAATAAGGTAGTTAATAGCACTACGTCAGAAGACGTCATTAGTGGCGTCAAAGTGTTTGACGCCACTACTAGTGGCGCCAACACATTTGACGCCATTAGTGTTGGCCCAACACATTTGACGTCAAATGCTTTGAGGCCACAACACATATTAGTGGCGTTAAATGTATTGACACCACTAGTGGAGTCTTCTGACGTGGCGCCACTAGTGGCGTTACACACCTTGACGCTACTAGTAGCGTCTTCTGACGTGGTGCGATTAACTATCTTATTCTAGTAAATCTTATCCAAAGTGTTTTAATTGGGGAAATCTTATCTAAAGTGCTTTCATTGGATATAATTTTTGATGAAAGTTGCTCTGGTGCTTTTCCCAATTATATTTGCCAGGTAAAAAAATAATAAGTAAGGAGCCAAAAAAAAAAAAACCGCTTACATTGCGTAAAGATCAAGGAAGTCAGAAATTTAGACCGAACATCTAGGCAACTGAAATGTATCTTTGGAAAAGCAAAAAGGTGCTGAAACGTGTAGAAATTTTCTTATAGAAGTACTCGTTCCACACTGATAGTCATTCATTAGTGCTAGCTAGGGTATTGGGTAACATATACTATATACTCCCCTGACCATAAAAAAACAACTAATAATTCACACAAATCAATAAAAATAGTTAAAATCAATAAAGTTGTTCTGAAAATTAAAAAACTTTCAATATTACCCCTATTAATTACTACTAAATCCTAATATGATATTAATTATTACTCTTACCCATTACCCTTATTAATTAGGAGCATAAATGGAAAAAGATAATTAATGCTTATTGAGAACAAGCAAGTGTCTTATAAAAAAGACTAAATACACTTACTAGTTGGTGTTTTAAGAGTATGTGCTTAATCAATAGGATATGCTTTTTGAGAAAAAAAAAGAAGAAGATCATATGCGCTAAGGTGTCTCTTTTAATTTTCTTGTGATGGCAGATCAAAACTAGCGATGTTGCCTGTGCGTTCAATCCAGGGGACACTTTGTCTACTTTAGTGATGGATAAAGACTCATAGCGTATTGAATTACAATAAGATTAGAAAATTAGTGTTAGGTAAATCCGCCTGTTAAATTATAAAGCTAGGCAAAGAGTGGGTCCATATAGGTACTCACCCTAATTAACGTTGTGCTTGCATATAATGATAACAATAGCATATTCCACTGCAAGATCACACCAAATATGTCTCATCAATTCCCCCAAGGGAACATCGCATTTGGATCCAATAACATGTTAAGCAACAGGAGCCGCGTGTTCACTTTTGACTTCATCAGTTCGTCTGTTTCCAATTTTTCTCACTATTTAAGAGAAAAATAGTCATGTGGACCAAAATTTCTGCTATATGATTAATTAAGGCTCTTCTTGATGCCCTCCTTTAAGTAATCTACAGATTTTAATTAGAAGAGTGTCTCTTAGTGATGAATCTATCAATAATATTGTCTACCTCCAAAATAACTCATAAACGTGGGTGTTGAGATGGGACAAGGACAGCTGAGACCAATTATATTTGTGTTTGTCTCAGAAGAGCAATACGTACGCCAGTCCAAATTAACCTATATATAGATTTAGATTCCTTCCTCTACTAGTCCAGAAATAAAAAGAAAAGGTTCAATGGGGATTGTCATCATTTAAAAATTCAAGGAAGCGTGTGGTTTTGTTAGAAAAAAGATCGCATTGAGCGAGGCGGAGGAGGGAGAGAAAGAAGAGACAAGGACACCTCATTATTCATAGGCATGCATCATTATTGAGCTTTGACACAAGGCCAAGGATGCTTAATACTTTATTAATTTAATTAAGAAAATCCCGAGCTACTTTTGTTGACTTCCACTTTTTAGTTCTGGCTATCTCTATTATTGCAATTCACATAAAATTATTCAGAGCAAAAAAAAAAAATTCACATAAAATTAAACTGCTATAGTTTCTCCACTGCAAAAGTGAACCACCGCATCCTCATTTGAGTATAAGCAGAGCGACTTAGTCAGAGAAGAAGAGATAGAGAGGAAGAGAGAATATGGTCTAGTCTGCAAAAATTTTGACTAGTTAATTTTGGATTGAACCCACAAACAGAAAAGGCTAATATATTGCCTAGCAACATATAGGCTCATCAGTTATGGTAAGTTTCCTTGTTGACACTCACCCAGTATATACACAGCACTAAGAGAACATCATTCCTTGAAGAAAACAAAGAGACTATTTATATATAGGAATTAATTAAAGGCTTGCCATAGCTAGTTCCTCATCATCCTGAGTGCAAGCTGATGGAGCTCGCCCAAATCATTGTTATAAGATCTTCTTTTAGGGAATGGAAATTCCTCTCTACTTCGTATATCTTGCACGTTGATTCCATCGCCGATGTTGTGGTCAATCGACTCAAGAGAACTCTGAGGAGAAATAGGATTGGTGTTGTAAGTATTCATTGCCTGATGACCTCCCACAATATTATGATGATTCCCCAGTGCCCACTGGGTTTCTAGGTTCTTGTGCGCCACTTGAGCTTTCACTTGCATCAGTTGGGCCTGCAAGCACGCCACCTACATTTACCAAACAAATAAAATATTATAAGATCCGTGACAGGAAACTTTGTATATGTGTGTGTGTGTGTCTAAAGTTGTAGACGTACCTGTTGTTGCAAGGCAAAAATGTGAGCGACACAACCATAAACAGGGTCTCTAATCCGAGCCTGGGCCTCATAAGCAATAGTGAGGACGGCCTCACAGCGATGACGAGCGGGAATGTGCAAGAGCAGTTTAGAAACATTACTGGCGCCAAACACCTTATGAATGGCGGCAAATGTGGCAGGGCCTTGATCGGAGCAGAAGTAAGGCGCAAATATGCAATCGGCGGCGCACTTTCTTCGGAGGAACTTGCAAGCCCCGCAGGGAGAAGCAGAGGTAGAGCCAGAAGAAGCCATAAAGAAGAGGGGATGGAGTAGTGTACGTGAAAAAGAGAAGAAAGGGAATAAAATTATAGGCGCACGAGGAGACTAGAAAATGGTGCAATTAGAACAGGGAGGGAGGGAGGTGATGAAGTGGGACATAAAACAAAGAAGGAGGCTTCAGGCGTCTTATAAAGAGATGACAGTGGGGGACAAGGGAGGCTCGCCTGTAGGCTTCCTCCGCGACATTTATTTATGCCTGGCACATGCAACATGCGACTTATATTTTTTCTAACGCCTTATGTTTTTACGCTTTTCTTGCTTCTCTGACGCTAGTTTCTCATTGAAAATAAATAGTCGTAATTTTGTATGTGAATGAAGATATCGGTAAAAATTGTTTTTTTTTTTTTAATATGATTTATTATATATGAGGTAAATAGTAGAAAGAGTTTTATTTTGACTTAGGTAAACATGAATGCTAACTTAAATAAGCCCTTAATAGATTAGATGTAATGGTTTTGAACATGAAGCAGAGATGGGATAGAGTTTTGAGTTGTTTGGACTCTGGAAGCGTAATGAATAAATAATGAATATTTTTGCGCCGAACGCCGCACCTGGGAACTGCTTCTCTTTGTCGTTTTCACGGACAAGCTGAGTCACACCAACTGCCACCTGTCGGTCATTTCATTTAATTAAACACTCTAATCTAATTGCCCTTTCGGAAAATAAGTTAAAGCTCAACTATCGTTTTGGGCCTCATGATTATTTATTCATTTCATTTTAATTATTTCCCCTGTTGGTTAACCAGTTACTACTACTATTACTCGTTGCACTTGAACATCTCATCACCTTATAGTTTGTCTCTTCAATTGAGTAAACTACTAACTATATGTGATTTCTTTTATGGTATTTTTTTCGTTTCTCCCCCTTCTATTTTACATTCAGGATTTTTCAAACATTTTCCAATCTATTATCACAGTAGAGTCAATACTTCATTGAAAAAACTTTGCCCATGTAATAAGATATTGTTACTTTTCTCATTAATTAACAATTTATTAAATGCAGACTTGTAGAGTGTGAGTACAAAAGCTTCTTGCGTCTCCTAATAGGACTTTTTTTTTTTTCTTATTACAAAAGGGATAGATTCAAATAAAAAATTAAACTGAGATAATAATTTATTACAATCTCCTTAATAAAATGACTAAAAGCATATCTTAAAGCTCTGTTCAAAGATGAGAGCAGGTTTATCTTTTTTCCCCAGCAATGGGTTTATCAACCATTCAAAGAACGTAGAACAACAATTTTTATTTTTATTTTTTGGCAAAAAGAAAAAGAAAGAAAAACCTCGACTAAGAATTTACAAGTCAACACCTCGAAATCAGATCATATGTCATGGAAATTAATGCAGCAAAAGAAAGTTACAAACGAGTATGTTTAGCACTTAAACAAAGGTCGCTTGCATAAATGTTGCCAAAAAAAAGTCGCTTTGCGCCAAAAGTGGGAGTTGGCAGCGGTGCCCAACAGGGCATGATCATACACCTTCATAAACGCATCATATGAAGAAGAGGGAAGAAACCGAAGCTTGAGATAGCTGCGTCATCCTTGACTAAGAAAATTGGCTGTTTATTTGAAGAATATCGGAGAAGCCTAATACTCCATCATCATTGATTCTTAAAGTAAATGTTGATTAGTGGCAATCTTTTCCACCAAAGATATAATTGGGTTGATAGGCAGGAAGCGAAATCCAGTTTTCATGTATATCCGATCAGCCAAAGCATGGCATAACACCCTCACCTATTCTGCATTAATGAAATCCCTATTAAACCAGTAAAGGCGTTTTCTTTGGGTCCTTCTCACCTGTATCACAATATGACCTCAAAGTGAAAGTCATTCTGCACCACATAAGTGGACATGTGTCTTCAACTTCGTATGGATTTCACCTGTGACACCTGACTTAAACTCTACAGATTTATCTAGAACAAAACGACCTCATACAGAGTTTTGAATGATGATTTGGCAGGTATAGCTATATTCAGAATATGTTTTGCTTAGGCCCTTTGCTTTGTATCTGACGCAATCCTTCTTGACACCAAAACGAATTTTCCAAGCAGCTGGAGTATTATTATGTGTCCAAACATCGATTGCAAATGACTTGCAGAGAAGCAGATCAGATTTGAAGGCTCTGGGAAATTATAATCTTTTAATCAACCAATATCTTTCTATGTTCAGTTTTGCAGGGTGATGCATTTGAGCGGAGGCCTCTGAAAATCAAGCTATTTCTTTTGTAGATATTATTTTTATCGATGTTACAAATCCAACTTCAAAATATCCCTCCTAAGTTGAGTGGCTAGCTAGTTTTTTTTTATTTAAGGTTGGGGTCTCAACAATATGTGGTGTCACCCTAAATCCAGCAAGATTTCTGCTAATCCGCCAAAATGATTGACTCTGACATTAAATAGTCTTGACTCTTAGTCAAGTCAGAATTAGTCATCACAACTTTAGAAGTCAAACAAAAGAAAACAAGTATGATGTCGAAGAGCAAATACCAGTGGGAGAGCTTGCGCAAACTCTTCATATTTCCAATGCTTCTTACAAGACTTCTGACGCCAACAAGTGCACCTTGACAGTTTTTAGATATTTATGTGTCAAAATAATCTCATTTTATCTTTTCAACGATAATTAAGATACACTGAAGGAATATAGCAAGACGCCTAAGGCGCAACAGGAATATCCATTGATTAACAGTTAGCAATACTAGGAGTACAAGAAGTTTTCTGTTTCCTTAAAACAACTCAGCATAAGAGACACATCAGTCTCTCATTTCACTGCGAGGAGAATTCTGTATATAATCAATTTTGGTGCTTTCGTAGGAAAGAATATCGTCAAAACTGAAAAGAACCAACCTCTTCTTTACTTCAATTGAGGCAAAGTCACGACTCTAGAGAAGCACCTCTCCAGTCTTTTATATCACTGTATTCTCCACCATTTTCCACGTGCGAGCATCAACATGTATGTTAAACTGTGAAACATGTAAGGATGACCTATTCCTAGACTCTAGAATGAAAAACCTCTTCGCAAATTCTTCAGTTAGTTCATCTTGTTTATGTATTCTACATGCAGTCAATATAGCTCCCCAAACTCTAGCACCAGGGTTTCTAGGTATGTTGCATAAAGCTGCCTCAATTGGACCAGCATTAGCTAACAGATCTATCTCTGAGTTCCAAAAAAAAAAAAGCTATGAGATCCATCATACAGCCATAATGTTCCTCAGTTGGAGACCTGGCATAATCCTTCATGAACTTGACCATTCCAGAGTGACAAAAAACAGAGAGAAGTGAGATAAATGTTACCGGGCAAGTGCTTTTTTGATCAAAAGTATTTAAGAGCTTCCAAAAATAAGCCATATATTCCAAAACCATTTATCATTGTAGTCCAAGGGACTACGTTTGTTCCAGGCAACATACGGAAGATTCTGTGAGCTGTTTTAACATATCCACATTTAGTACACATTTCTGTATGATAAGTATAATTTTCCACAACCAGGTCAACCCTGTTTCTAATCACAAAACCACAAGCACTCTTGCCTTGCTTGCTAGACAGTGTTACCGGATTTGGGGCGACTAATTTTACCGACATCTGTTTGAACAGGGACATAGCTTCTAAAATTCTCCCTTTGATAGCATAACCATCTATGACACTTCTCTGTGGCACCACATGGTTATCATTAGCTTCTTCAAACACTCTGTTTGCGTACAAAAGAAACCCACCTTCCATATATATATGGACAATGCACGTCTGAAAATAGGCATTAGCCAAAAAATCGGTCTTTATACACAGCCCATGAGATGCTTTCCCTTCCATTTCCCTGCCAAGACATTTGAACATGCTCGAACCAGACCCACCATTGTAAGCGTATCCCTTAGAAAACCAAGATGACAAGTCATATTAAAGCATAACTCAAACATTTTGGGTTCTTGAGAAAACTTCAAATACCCTTTGATCATCAAACCCCAATGACAGAACTTCTGTGAGAAAATTGTTCAAATAACTCGTGGGCAGCTCTCAGAGAGCCCACATCGGCGTACATCTCTCGAAGCGCAGGCACGGTGAATAGATTTCCTTATAAGCCCGATTTAACGGCCAAATAGTGAAACAATGCCAGAGGAACAATCGACTATTCGGTTTAATTGCAAATTCCAAGTATCGACCCCATTTCACTCACTTCGCATCCGACTAAAAAGATGTAAAACATCATCATAAAATTTGAACTTGAAGAAGTAACCGGAGATGAGGGTATTCCAGGAACAAAGGTTATTGGCATTGATTTGAAGGAAAGCTTTCGAGGCTAACAGAAGAGAGCCCGATTCGAAATAGGCACGGGTGATGTTAGAACAGTAGAGGATCTCTTTGTGAAGACCATTGATGATGATCTGTGCATGAATTTGAAAACAAGGACCTGTCCCTGAGAATGGAGGCCAAATCATCAGATTCTTGAGTGAATACCGAATATCATCAGACGTGGCCGCTCAACTTGGGGGAACAGTACAATTTGGCGGGTAAGAATGAATCAGTTTCTCTACTCAACCGGTTTTCCCCCTAGAGCATGTATAGGTATATAACCCTTTATTCACGCTAACACTTTGCCCTATCTCTATCCGAGACCAGGTCAAAATAAAAATAAAAATAAAAATTCTCTATCTGAGACAGCTAAAGGGTAAAGAGAACATAAATTTTAGAATTTATATTTAAAATAGGAAAGGGCCGGTGAGAAAATTAAAATATAAAAAGGAATTAAATGAGTTTTAATAATGTAATTGGCATGCGGGAAGAATATAATGTGTTCGTATTAAATTGATAAAAATCAAGCTTCAAATAATAAGAAAATAGACAAATGATGCCACGGTTATTATACAAGTGGCAGCCAAAAATAACCCCTACCCCACTTATAGCGTAAGTTATACCACAAAATAAGATTTTATATTAAAGATAGGAGGAAGTATTATTTTTATTTTGTTAAGCGAGGAAGTATACTATTTGGTAATAGCATAACTTCTTTAACATATTGATGTCACTTGAAATGGATCAGGGGCTTGGTGATGAGTTGGAGAAAACTAACATTTTTATATATACTTGATGATCCAGAGGAAAGTCCAAGCAAACAAGACATGAGGTTACGCAGAAACAGGTGGGCAATTGCAAGAGGTAAATAAACTTGAGAAACTTCGCATTTAATTAAATGAAATCTCCCTCAGCCTCAAGTCTACACATTTGTAATTAAATTGATTTCTTAAACTAACCGCCAAAGTGGTTGAGTTCTTTGTTTTCTTGCTCTGTGTTTCGTTGTGCGGCTCCTTACATCGCCAATATAATGCGACTACTCTTTCATTTCTTACAAGAATGTACGTGAGGAGAAAACAAATATTATAGAGAGATTATATGCACACATGCTAGTGTAAGTACAAAGGAACTTATAAGTTGTATATGGAGATCTAGAATATTGGGAGACGGAGTATATAAAGCATATGCCCCAATAAAGTCTCTGATGAAATATAAAACAAGTGTGACCGAGCCAATCCAACTATCAGTAATGTTACGTTATGCAATATTTCGTGCGTTGAAGATCCAGTCAAGCAGAAGCTCCGTCCATAGCCTGCTCAATTTCTTCTATAATATAATATGAGCTGAGGGTGAGCCGTCTACATCTTCCCTTTCACTCTTCAACGCTCAAACTCCCTTTTCTTTATTTTCTTATATAGATCAGATGTTGCGTGTATGTATGTATATATACCCGCTATTTTCTTTGAACGTTTCATAATAATTATAACACGCAGGCTTCTACGTACCTTTAGTAATCTATACCACTTTATAATTAATAAGGGCACATAAGCTTTCATATCACAGAAGAAAAGTGTGTAGAAAGGAGAGAGGGAACAATTTAAAATACCTGTGCGTAGTTTGTCCAGGCCCAATAATAATATGTTAAATTTGACAAGAATTAATAGATGTTTGGAAAAACCTATCCTAAAATGAGTAATAAAACACGCCACCAAATATTAATCGATGGAAGGCACATGTATTTATTTATGATATTACTATCCAGTATCTGATTTGGGGTTTGGGGCTACCTCTCCCAACATATGTATCTCCTTAGGAGACAAACTTAAGGTCAAGAGAGGTCTATCGAGGCCTTATACCACTAGACTAACTTTGTATTGGTAGGCATATGCATTTATTGAATTTGTGATCATTCTATTCCTAAAACCAAAGGGAGCAGCTTCCCACCCACGACGGGAGGATCATCCACCAATCTCCAGATTGCAGCATATATCATATACCTTATATGTCATTTATTAAAAGTCTGCTTTACTTCCTAATCAAGGCATTTCGGAGCCTTACGCCCTTACCGGATATATAAAAAACAAGCGTGGGAAATCTATCAAGCCAACCTGTGAGCGTGTACGGGCACGCACACATATAAACTTAAGCTTGTTTGAAACTCTTGACACATGCACAGAACCTCGGCCCATGTAGCTCCCCGTGAAAAAGGATCATGCATTGTTTTTCTGAGTGCTGAATGCTAATATACGAGCTATATAACATGCTTATGATCCAACTATCTATACAGTACCAGTTTAATTAAGCAGACTTACCTTCAGCCAGCCGCTGCATCCATATCTATTAACCACTATTAATGTATGGGTGCGTGTGCGTGTGTATAGCATAACAACATTTAATCTTCCATTTGCAATTGAAGGACTGGATAATTTCTATCCTATAGCACCTACTAATCACTCATCATGGTGCACTCTCCCTAATCACTTTATATCTCTTGTAATTTTATGGCAATTCATATGCAAACACATATGCTTCTAATCCGCAGGCAAGGCAGACTTATAAGAAGAATGATATATGACGAATCGTGCGATTCGCACATTGTTGGTATGAGATTTAAGTCCTTGCACACGTAGGCGACAATAGTAAAATAATAATAATAAACACATACATGCTACATACAAAGATACCTAATTTTTATTGCCAGAAGGCAGGAAGCTGCATACAAAAATGATGAGTAGCAAAGAAGAAACATGGAGTACCTTTATCCGAACCTAGGTCCTAGATATTGTATGCATCCTCGATCATATTCCTTACTTTCAAAGAAACCCCAGCATTGGACTTTATTTTTCCTTCCACTTCCACCATCTTCCAAGCCATTTCTGCGCGCGCTTGTATATATATAGGAAATAGGAATAATACTCATTCAAGGAAAACATGCTCAGGATGATCAAGAATATCATATATGCATCAGGTTGATTGGGCACTATTTTTGATCCAGAAATGAAACATGGGTTTAACAAATTCCAAAAAGCAGTACTATATATAAGGACAATACATAGGGACACGAGAGGACATATATATAGTTATATAATATATATTAAAAAGAGCGGATAAAGCTGGTGCTATGGGTGATAACCCAGTCGAAGCTCCAAATCCAGGCCATCCTCTGACATATCGTCTTGTATCTTGTCGCGTACGACGCAGAAAGGATTGGTATACAAGCTAAAGCTTCTGGTCCTCCAATCTGGTACATGCGAAGAAGAAGATCTGCTTGTACTACTGGAATGATAAAATTGAGGGTAATTACTATCTACCTCATCAGGAGGAGTAGGTGTTAAGTAGTAATTTCCAGGACTAGTAGTAGTACGTGCAGAATAGAAACCTAGATCCACAAGTTTGGTTGAAGATGAAGGACCAATATTATTACTGGGCTTGGTTTTGGCTCTATCCTTCCTGTGTATATTCATGTGTCCTCCCAAAGCTTGTGCTGTAGTGAAGCCTCTCTTACAAAACACGCACTCGTAGGATCTTCCAATCCCTGTCGTATCATCGGTTTCGTCGCTGGAGCTTCTGGAATCTTCTGCGTTTCTGAATTCCATGGGAGTGAATTTTGATGTGGGAATAGATCGATCAGAGGATAATATCAGAGGTTATTATAGAAGAAGAAGAAGAAGAAGAAGGTTTGAGCAAGAGACAGATGAAGCACATAGGCAATACCTAAAGAGAAGAAAGTCAAGTGGGAAAGTAGAAAAATTTCACTAGTTTGCTAACCACAGGTATTCTGTTAGCCGGCTGTTCTAACTCGCAAATATATATATTTTTATATATGGCCCGCTCTTCTTTTATTGTGATTTGTCTCCCCCCTTTGGAATCTTGTGCTTTTCTTTCCACTTTCCTTTCTTAAATCTCCCCTCTCTCCATCTTCTCTTCCTTATCATTAAGGGTGGCAAAAACCTGATGGTCTGATCTAGTTTGGTCTAACTTGAACTGGTCTGATCCAGTATGTTTCAATCCAAATAAGCAACATAATGAAACCGGACTAGATTGAACTGGTCGGGTACCGGACTGGGGGACTAGACCACTTGGACTACTAGTCTTATCTGGTCTAGGTAATTTTTTAAAGGGTCAAGAGCAAATCCATAAGGGAAAAATAGGCCTAGGAGCGATATGTTAGGAAGTTTCAAAAAAGCATTAACGCAATGTTTTCTCTATTCCGTTAAAAAACTATCATTAACCATTAAAAAATTGATATTGATCGTTAAATTTTTAATAGAAATGGGCAATATTACTACATTTCGAAACTTTCGGGGCAACATTAAGACAAGAAAAACTTTCAGGGCAACATTGCTTTCTTGAGTGAAAACTTTCGGGGCAAATTTGCTATTTAACCATTTTTAAAAAATATCTTTGTACATGTTACTTTTATTTTTTATTTAATGTTGTTGGAGTTTTTTTTAAGGATTTATAATTAAGTTTATTTTTAATTTAATGATGATTTTCATATGATTATAGGTATTTTTATTATTTTAATTGTATTTATCATGTTTAAATATTTTTTCCAACATATTTTATTTATTGTTGTTGAATATTGTTGGATATTCTTATAGATTTATAATGTTTCAATTTTATCTGATGCGTTTTATATCATTATAGGTATTTTTATGGTTCTAATTTCGCCTTCCAATGAGGGGGGAAAATTAGGTCATAGACTACTAGGACTGGTCTAGGTAGTCCATCAAACCTGGTCTAATCCAAACCGGCCTCGGGTCGGTGCTGAACCAAACTAGACCATGGGCAGTCTTATACAGCTTGAGGTCATCTACAGACCAAACATCGAGTTGATGTCAGCCTCAGACCAATCCAGTCCAATCAGGATTATTGCTACTTGTCATTTACGTTATTCTTAAATATCCTCTATTTGCAGACAAGTTTTATAAATGTGAAAAAATTTGAAGGATATTCGTCCAAATGATATGTATAGTCATGGAGTTATCAAGCATCAGTAGAATCAAATTATCTTATTTCACTTTGTACCCAGATAAAATCTATTTCGACAATTATATAAGCCGTAGCCACTACAGATATATTTAGGGAGTTGAAGATATGGAAATTAATCCACTTTTCTATGTTTAAATTTAAAAAAGAAAGAGAAAAAACATTTGTCCGCCGGAAATCCTTCAACCCACTAAAATCACAGATAAGATTAGGCAATGCATTTCTATTTAACTATTTAATCAGGAATGTGCCAGCTAATAACATCATTATTTGACTAATATTATTTTAGACGGTCCTCTTAGTTATCGTTTTGAATTTTAGATAACATTTAAGTGGTTTAGTTGGAGACATAAACTACCAGATTTTGGAATTCAATGGTACGAATGTTCCTTAATTTACGGTGAAGCCACATGGTAATATATAAATTACCATTTAGTAATCAAGACGCTTGCTAATTCTCGATCTAGCCAATTATGCAGCCATTAAAAATTTACAGCCTTGCATGACCAGCTCCAAAAGGATTAAAACTAAGCAAAGACCCCTAAGGAATCAGGAAAAATTAGTCTTTGGCATATGGCAATCTCTATATATATGTGTGTGTGTGTGAATCAATCAAAATTTACTGCACAATCAGGAGTTATTCCAATTAAACTCTTTGCCTCTTGAGGGTCTTGCCTGAGTATATACTGCATATATATACTAATTAACCATTCAAACACACAGTCCAAAAAGGTGGCCACGTAGATTTTGGCTAGGCATGACGCATGCATATTATTCATGATCAGACTCTGATCGATCTGCTCCCAGGCGACCCTTAACTTATCAGTTTTTCTATGAAGCTGATGAGATGACTCAGATGGATGGGAAGCTACAGAAATTGTAAAGGGAATTAATTAACAAATTCAGGAAACATGTAGGAAACTTCGTGCAGGAACATGTGATGAAGTGAGTGAACAAGAACATGCCATTTGTAGTTTGTAATTGTCCTTATGTTACAACTTCTTTTGTTCTCAAAATTAGATCTATTTAGTGGCAACACATCACTACATCATCTTTATGTCATCCGTCACTAGCAACAACAATCATCATTACAAAAAAAAATACCACCAGTTCCACTTTAATCAATGCTTGGCCTACATTCTTTTGGCTTGCATATGAAATTGAAATTGATTAGGTAACAACCTGCTCTTGTTAATAACAAACAAGGGCATATAGCCCTTGGAGTTCTCTCTGCAGTTTGCTTTAAATACAATATATATCCTACTGTTTTGTTGCCTTCTGTTTATATATGTGTGTGGTCTCATTGTTTCAGTAGATTGCTCTTGGCCTTTAGTTGTCTGGGTGATTTTTTGTACTCTTTTTGCTTCTAGTATCTTGTCATCCACCAACTCGATGGAGAATACCTTGAAAATGAGATACTCTTTGATGAGTATGTCTCCTTCCTTTTTTTAAATTTCCCATTACCAGGAGGGAGGGAGAGAGAGAGAGATCTCTTAATGTCGAGTAAAAGCGACAGGCTTGATATGTTGGTGGGCCAATTATTTAGGAACACATTATACCATTTCACATCCTTCCATTTAAGTAATAGTAAGAAGAGAAATCAAGATGAATGTAACTTGCAGCTGCTTCCAAGTTATTTCATTATTAATTTTCAAATCCCAACACAAAATTGACGTGTTTCTGAATTCTTTATGCATGCATGCAACAATTTTTAATCACTCAATAGTTTTCTGGGTGTTAATATCAGAGAAAACAATATTCTCCAGTAATTTTCAAACCAAATTCTACAGATAAATAGTAGTGAACTCACTTTTTCCATATTCTTTCCTTGACGAGTAAACGAAGTTTAGATTTTATAGGTTCTTAATGTTTGAAGTCGTCGTTAGAAACGGCTAAACTTTTCAATCAATGTGAATGTGGGGACAAAGAGAACAAAGAAAGTCTAAAAACAGATGGTCAAATGGTCAAAATAATACACCAACCGGCTCTTGATTCAATCTCGTATTTATATATTTCTGACAAAAAAAATCTCCTGTATAAATATAATAAATTTATCTGCTTTTTCAGTGAAAACGAATTTATTCAAGAGGCAAACAATTCAAAACCGGGAATGTCAGGAACAAGTCCACAAACATATTTTAGAGCTAGTTGATTATTTTTAAATTCATTAATTTCCCATAGGTGATGCTGTCCATTCAAGCCGTCCTTTGCATTCTGAAGACAGAGAAATCAACAAGATTTCATTGGGCTTCGGCCCATTTCAAATTGCTTGGGCCTCTGGCTACTTTCTGAAATTACTTGTTTTTTTTTTTCCGGAAAATTAATCATTTGTGCCGTAGTTTTGACTGAGTTGTAATTTGGTCCTTACAATTTACCGACTCAGTATAATTTAGTTCCTACAGTCTTGACTTGGTTGTAATTCAGTCTTTAAACTTTTACTCGTTGCAACTTAGTCCCTATAGTTTTGACCATTTTATAATTTAGTCCTTAAGTTCTAGAATAAAGGTGGGGGGACTAAATTATAAAATAGTTAAAACTATAGGGACTGAATTGCAGTGAATCGAAGTTTAGGAACTGAATTACAACTAAGTCAAAGTGTAGAGACTGAGTTACAACACAGTTAAAAGCATAGGGACCAAAAGATTATTTTCTCTTTTTTTAAGAAAAAAAGGTTATGATTTGCATCTACCACTATAAAATACTCCCTCTTATTCTTAATATAAGACATGTTTAAGATTTGATCTTGATCCTAAATGTAAGATATAATTTTCATATTTGTTAATATTTTTTTAATTTAACCCTATTGATACTCCTTAAACAATAATTGAAGAGTAGAGGAAATAAAGAAGATGATTAGGGTGTTTTAGAAAATATGTGTCATATTAAGCAACTCAATTAACTTCTGTAATCTCATCAAATTAAGTGAACATGTCTTTTAGTAAGAATTGGAGGAGTTTTTTTTTCTTCTTCTTCTTCTTCAGCAGCACCCAACGTACTTTTGAGGCAATTTTACTTATTTTTACAACAACAATGATCACCCTAATTCTAATTCTAGAATACCGGTTCTACTTACTTGTAGTATTCTAGTGCATCATTTTTTAATTGTTTGTTTTGGCCTGGGATCCCATTATCCCTCATAATTTAAAAAATTCATCAAGATGGAAGGTATCGAGACTTTTGTAAGACGCCCATCGTTCGCCCAATTGATAACTCCCCTTGACGCATTAGAACTTGTGAGGGATAATGTAGTCTCAGAGCGGACAATTCTAAGGGAGCAATGTTTAAAAAATATTTCTCATGCAATTTAACCCAAAAAAGAAAGAAAGGAAAAGAGTAGGAAGGGAGATAGGGAAAGTGACGTGCGCCGATTAGGTGACTTTAACCCATGCCTTCAACTTTCACTAAAACTGCACTTTAGCAGGCGGCATTATGTTGGACACCTATATGTCCATCTTCTTCTTCTTCCACCTTCATTTAGTGACATCATCATCATTCTACCACCACTTGAATATACACACTTCTCATTTGTTTTCAAATCCCCCTAATAATCAATTCACAGTACTGAACTGACTTTAGCAGATCAATCAAAATGAGAGAGAAGCAAACATTAGCCTGTTTTGGTGGGTACTGCCTCATACTCTGAAGTTTCTTGTTCTGGTAAGGCCATCATGGTATATAAGCCACACATCACAGTACATTGGGAATATGCAAAACACATCACTTAAACTCCTACTACTCCTATACTTTGAATTGTGACTCAGGACAAGGCATAAAAGCAATTCAGGTTGCTATGCCTATTCCTATTAAAGCTCTGTACGTATAGCTGCAGATTCAACATTTCTCTCTTTCTCTCTCTCTCTGACCCTTTCCTTCTCTCTGTTCTCTCCTTTTCTTCTGTGCTTGACAGATTTTTTTTTATCCGAGAATTATGCCATCAATTTCACAACATGTTGAATGTCCCTCCTGACATGTATCTTCTCTGCCTCTTCCCTTTCATTCTATATTTTGCTTATGTAATCCCTCAATTATGTTCCTTTCTGGTTCCTGTACTTTTCAGTCTTCTCATACTTTCACCCACTTCTGCTTTTATCTTTCTTTTTTTTTTGGGGTCAAAACTTCTGCTTTTATCCACACACACATACATAAATGTTAACAGCAAAATTAGCTAATGATCCAGAAATTCACGCATGTATGTCTATATATTAATTGAAGAGTTAAATTAAAAAACGAAGATACATATAATATACCCTCCTGGCTCATGTGCTCTACAAATATACATTTACCTTTACAAACTAATGCTTTTTTATACCAAATCAAAGAAAGAAGAAAACCCTGCTAGCTAGGAGATTTCTAGTTTGAAATTCACAAGGTTAAGCAAAGAACCATGCACCAACGGCCATTAGCAATTTTTATTTTTCAATCTACTTCGAATTTCGAACTTTTGGTAAATTTAGAATTTACGGATGGCTTTTTCAACACAAGCCTAATGATCATTTATTAATTTTCAGTAAATAAAACAAAACAAAAAATGAATATTGAGCGTTATGCATTCAAACCCACACATGCTCATTGCTGGAGATCCACACACACGTGCACATATATGACTTCCGCATTCCAATTCATTTTCAGTGTATTGACTACGGAAACTAAAAATATAAGGTACCTGGTTACTGCAGGAGCGTATAGAACACACACACCTATAAGACATATTTATTTAGTTTGATTAGAATAAAGAAGTTGATTGAATTAGTTAATATAACATGTATTTTAAAAAACACTTAGTCATCTTCTTTAATGTCCACATTTACATTCTTCCTTAATTATTGTTGAGAGAACATCAATAAAAATTAATTAATTATAAAAAGATTGAAATATGAAAACAAGCTAGTTTTATATTTAAAATCAAGATTAATTCTCTCTAAATATACGGTTTTATATTAAGGACTTTATATATATATAAAGCATTCTAGTCGTAAATTCCGCTCCAAAGACAAAGCTATGATTTTCTTGCACATCCAGTCTTATATATGTAAATGATCTGATCGCATTCAGTGTTTCTGAATCAACGTGGTTGTGCGTTTCCAAGAAAAAAGCATGACAAAAGCTAACATCAGAAAACTAAAAGGGTGCATGTGCGGCCCAAGAAAATGGACTGATATAATGAGGATTGTTCATCTGAAATACGAGGTTTAATGGAGACTGGAGATAGAGAGGGAGAGAGAGAGAGAGACTGAACGTATGTAACAAGTAATATTCAGCGCTCATATTTTGGTCAAATTAAAACATGAACTCTGCGATCACTAGCTGCCAAACGCTTAGGACACAGACCAACATAAAATTGTATTATATATTTTACAGCCAATAGATCAGAGACAGTAGGATCAGAGAGAATATTATGAAGTTGAAACCCATAATTTTCTTCTACTTCTTTTTTGTACTTTATGGCTTTGCGTGTAATAACTTCACCATCACTTCCGAGTCAAATCGTTTTTCTAACTACGCTAGCTCCTTGGATCGACAATCTAATGGCTACGAAGAACAGAAACAGTGATGATGAACATTCCAATCTCAACCCCAACAACTTAGAAGAGCTGAATTGCCATCTGAACTAATTAAAGTTCTTGGGATGCTCATATATAATATAATAACATACATAAAGTAGCAAGCTTGAATATAATTACTAAAGTGGTGCAAGAACCTAAATAATATTGAAACGCATTGCTCGCCCTTTTCTTGTTTGTAGCTAGCTAGAAATGGCCGAGTCGAAGCTCCAAATCTATTTTCTCCTTTGGGTGTTGAAGCAACCCTAAACCCAGCTCCAATGTAATATTATCCTCCTTAATGTCCTCGAAACCCTTAAGCCCTTTCTCCTTTGCACACCCCTTCTTCAATTCCTCGTTAACTGATCTAATTCCACTCCTCGTGTTGCCACCATTCATGATCATTTCTCTGCTCTGAGGGCTCAGAAGAGGGAGCTTGGAAGAAGAAGACGTGACGAGCATTGATGGTTTCTTATTATTATCATCACTCGCAGAAGAAGACAAAGTGAGAGAAGGAGCATGAGCAGAAAAGGAAGTTGGGTTATTAGAAGGTGGCCTTGAGGTTTGAGGGTTAGGTTTAAGAGATGAATCAGAATTATGAAGCCAAAAGGGTGGTATTATGCCTGATCTGAGTCTAGCCCTATCTCCCCTGTGCACGTTCATATGGCCACCCAAAGCTTGAGCTGACCTGAACTCTCTCTTGCAGAAGCTACATGAGTAATTTCTTGCTGGCCATGAGCTTCCCCATGAATATTGCTCCTCCAAGCTCACGTTTTCTTCTACATGCTTCTGATCTCTTCTCACATAGTTTCCTTCCATCGATCAAGCTTTTACCTTTTTAATTACCTGTGCAGAAGGGGGAAAAAGAGAAACTTCATACGCATTTCATTAAAAATAGAAATATCCCATGACTTTGTTGTTAAAGAAGAAAAAGGATGAAAGAATACAGCATACGGATCTGCTTGCAGAAGAAAGATGATCAGAGTTAGAGTTGATGATAAGAGAAAGAGAAAATTAAGAGGTTAGGCTTAGAATTGGTTCACAATATTGAAGCTGGGGTGTGATGAGGCAGAAAAGTGAAGATCTCAGGAAGCGTACTTCATCTGCCACTGACTCTGCAGCGACTCTGTTTGGTTACAAGGTTATCAAATTAAATATAATGGAGAAATTGAGTGATAGTGGATTTCCTTTTTGCCTCATCCTGCAAATCCCTTCCACAGACAATACTTATAGCTATACTAATTCTTACACTCCAGTCACTTTTGACAGCATTTTTTGCTTCTAATAAATAACAAGATGCATTTTTTTAGGAGTAAAATAATATGGATTTGATTACTGATTGAGAATGATTTGTTCCATGAATATAATCCGCATACATGCATTTTCTGAAAAAGGTTTGTATGGTAGTACCGTATACTGGCAGGTATAGAAGAAATTCTTCAATTCGTATCGTATAACACGAGCCATAAAAGATAAAAACACCTCCTTGTAGTTCGAAATTTGTTCCAAGTGTATTTCATTGATTTGATCAAATATAGATAGATGCAACGAAAAACTGAAACGTCTACCAATCAGCCCTTGAGATTAAATTTCATCCTTCTACATTAGAAATAATGTGTACATGCATTAATGCATAGCTACTAGTTTTATAAGACACAACAAAGGGCAGTTTACATTGAAAATGTTATTAATTACAATATAATGAAGTTATTGTTACCTTGTCATAATCTATTTTGAATTTTTGTATATATTCGTTCAGGCATGCATAAAACTTATTCATTCTGTCATCAGCCATCGTCGACCAATGAAAGGTATACTAGGTGAATCATATGCTAACAAGGAGAACATATATCAAGTGCCTATACATAAACATGTAGCAGCATCGGAGAGAAATAGAAGAAAAAAATTAAAATGTTTCTGAATGGAATAGATCTCATACATGATGCACTTCCCACCGTTTTAATTTCTTGTATCATCATCTCTCACAGCATCACAACATATGGATGCAGAAAATTCAAATTAGAAAAAGAGAATAATTAATTAGAAGATTTTCAAATTTAAGAAAAAGAGTCAAGGTTTTAAGGATTAACAAAGAATATTTCATCTACTAGTTCAAGATAAATTTTTTCACAACGTAACATTGAAATAAGAAGCACCCCGTATTGGGTGATTATTACAAAACAAGTGAAACAATACTATTATGTATACTGTACGTCGGAGGTTTGCATCGGATTGTCATCTCGCTTCATGTCAACAATGCAATTTTTTACTTCCTCCCTCTATAAGAAAGATATTTAGAGAATTGATCTTGATTTAAAATATAAGACATAGCTTTATATTTGTTTATATTCTCCTAATTTAACATTATTAAGAAGTCATGAAGAGGATGGAGGGACCTTTTTGGATGCACGCAATAGTTAAAGAAGAGAGAAAATAAGGTAGTTTAAGAAGATAACTATATTAATGAACTTTGAATCCAAGGCATCGTAGGTTAATTAATAAAGAGACAGAAGTGGTATCTTAAATTAACGAGATGTGGGTTATCTATTACTCCCCTCTAGTTCTAAATGGAGAATAAAGTTTGCAGTGCTATGTACACTATAAGTTTTATAAATATAATTTTTTAATAAGTATAGGTAATGTGATTTCCTGTAAAAAAATGGATATAAGCTGTATTAACACATTAGCATCTTAAAATAAGCACATATTTACAAGTGTTAATTTTATTAGAAAGAGTTATGGCCATTTAAATACAAGTGTTAATACCGAAAACATTTTTAGACCGTTTGGTTCAATTTCATGGGAGAGGATTACATGTAATCCTAATACAATAAATTGATTACAACGTTTGACTGGGTTTATATAATGTAAATATGATTACATTTTGTAATCCTTCTTACATCACTTGATGCAATCAGGATTACACTACTAAGACTGATGAGTGAGGATGCATATATCCGGTAATCAAGTAAAAAAAACATTATTGCCATTATAATTTTTAAAATTGACCAAAGTACCTACCTATAAATGTTGTTAATTATTAAATAATTACCACCATTAAATATTTAAAAATTAATTAATAATATAACAATTTAAGAAAATATTCCCCCATTAAAAAATAAAATAAAAATCTATTCCACCGTTAAAAATATTAAAATATCCCATTAAATGATATTCTCATTATTAAATATTAAAAATTACTATGAACGCAACCTGTACACTATATAATATTTCCACCATTAAATATTAAAAAGTTGCTATGAACACAATATATACAATACACAAATTGAAAAAATTACCATGAAATTGAAGCGTACATTATACATATATATGTATAGTCAGGGGTAATTTTGTCTCTTGCTATATTATTCCCATATATTTTTATATTTGATGTAATTTAACTAAACGTTTTTATGCATACATATATAGGGAAAAACATTTCTCATGTTGTAGGAGAAATGTATTCTCATGTCACACACACATGAAATAGTGGGACCCATATATATATATATAATTAGCATTATATATATATGTAAGTCCCACCATTTTATGTGTGTGTAGAAATCTTCTTCTTCTCATGCAACATGAGAAGTTTAAATCCCATATATATATATATATATATATATATATATATCATCTTTTATTAATGATGAATCAAACAAATTCATGTGATTATCATTGCATTGCATTTCATTACATTATCTTTGATTTTGTGAACCAAACGGACACTTTAGAAAAAATTAATTTTAAATCGGATATGACAATTTTGGAACATAGATTAATAATAACGTACGCAAGTTACAAGTACACCCACAAGAAAAAAAAATCAGGCAAACTAGTCGATAGGTAACATAAGATGTAAAATTATTCTGTAAACATTCGAGCACTTTTATTAGCTTTAGTTTTTAATTCAGTCAAAGAGACGGATTATATTTAAATTAGATATATGAGCGTGTCATGATATTTAAGATTAGTTAATATGATAATTTATTATTAGGTGAAGGTTCAAAAATACTCATGAACTCTTACTAAAAGTGCGTAAAGCACCATATATAAATGAGAGTAAAAATGTTTATTTTTTATAGTGGGACTCACTCTTTTGCACATGCATATATAACGGTGTTAGGTTAAATTTAACGGTGCTGGCATTTTTACTCTAATTTTGAATATTTATGAGTATTTTTACACCTATGAAATGTATACGTTATTAGACGCACTTTTGATAATAATTTATAAGCATTTTTTCTCCAAATCCCTTGATTATTTTTCATTGATAACCAACATTTTGAAAAGAAAATTTGATTGTGTTAAGGACAAAAATCTCCTTTCTCTGTGTCACAATATTTTTTGGCCATGAATTGACCACACACATACAGTCGCACATCCCTCTTTAAAAAGTTTAGTCCAATAATACTCTATAAATTCCTTATAAGACGTAATTAATTTTGCATTTTATTTATAAAATTACCACTCCAACCTAATTGGAGGCTTGTAAATGATTTTAAGTGATTTTGTAATGTCCAGATAAATAAATAAATATGTAAGAAGAGAATTATCTAGTAAGAAGAAGTAAAAATAATTATTTTAAGTGTTTCCAGAACAATGCTAAGATTAGATTATATCAAAATTGAAGTTAAATCCCCACCTTTAGACTGGACTAAACCAAAGGCCCTTTCATCATCCGTAAAAGCTGCTTGGCGCAACAAGGCAAGACAATGATGTATGAGCACAATAATTTAACAAGGCAAGACATAACTCTGGTCCTCAGGCTCCATAGCACATAATAACAAATGTCATGTTTCCCACAAGTTCGTTTAAGCGTCGATGTTGCAACAAAACAGGATTTTCTCTCAGTGTTGGAAGAATCCTGATCCTACAATCACTACTAGCAAATTATATTTAAACATAATGAACTGCCAACAATGATTGAATTACATTTTTATTTTTATTTTTTAAAAAAAGACAAGAAAACAGGGGGACTCAGCGGGTATATACCATATTTTCTCTCTATCTGCCATTTGACATTGTGAAATAAGAATGACCTCAGCCGGGATATCTACATAGTTTAACACTAACAAGTTTTTCTAGCTATAGCTGATCGATCTACAGGATCCTCAACGAACTGCGTATCTACAAATTTGTATTTAGTGCATCTGATAAAAAACGAGTGGACATGTCTAACAACAATGCCAAGTCCCCACTCCCTCTTATTTCCACCAATTAAGAAGGGAATAAAGTAAAATTAAGGCAGAAAAGGAGAGATACAAGGTTTACTAGAAGCAATCATCGAATGTTCCCTCCTTTTCACCTTCAGATCCTGCAAGTGCAAGTGTGCAACAATAAGAACAACACATGGTACGGTCAAGCACAAATTAAAATGGAAAAATAGCTAGGACAATGGCATTTACAACAAAGCTGGACTGACCTGAATCATCCGCTACAGTGACACCCTCAACAGCTAGCTGAATAGGACTAGGCTGCGGGTTAAGCTGATTGGTTGTATTTGAAGCCGGAGCCGGAGCTGTGAAATCAGAATCTGTGGATGAAGTATCAGAGTTGCTGGAAGCAACATCAACTCTAGCAATAGGCCGAAAAGTTGAACTTAATCTTGATGAAGTACTTAATATCACATTCAGTCCCGCAACTTGGCTTGAAATGGAAGATATCATCCTGAGACACACTAGATCAGATCTAGTATTAATCAAATAGTATCCAATTTTTATAAGTCGTGGAACTGTAGTGATATTCATGAATCCTGGAAATGAATACTTGAGCATAGTCATATATTTAGATTTCATTGGGTATTGTTTTAGAGCTTTATACATTTAGTATTAATTTATGTCGAATGATCAGCAGTCATTCCAAATATTTATAGTAGATAATTCTGAAAAACTACACCAATCCTCAAGGGAATAATTCCAATTCTACCTGTCCAGTGACTCTTGAAGCTGATATACTCTTTCTTCTGCTTCTGCTAGCTTTTTGTGTAACTCCTCTCTAGATTCTTGGGCTTCCTCATATTTCCTTTCACAATCATCTGCTCTTTGTTTTTCTGCATGCAACATAACCTGTGGAGCGTACAGATCATATAAAGCTTGGTAAGCTTGTACTGAATAATCATGTGGTGAAACATGTCACGTACATTAGAAACATATCACAACAGAGCATCACTTTATTACCATTCATCAATCAAATAAAATATGAATCAAGATGACTCGTCTTATTACAATGGTAGTGATGAGCTGTTTTCACCTCTCAATACTTCTCGTGCCAAATATCCCATATTCTTAAAAAATGCCCCCAAGATAGCCAACTTTCACAGTTGCAAATAAGCGCACAAATGTTAATTCATAAATTCTCCAACTCCTATCATCTTCTAATCTTCCACCTCAATCTAACTAGCTATGAACTTTATCCTAACCTCTGAAATAGAGATAAGCACGGTTAAATACACAACACTTTATTGAGGTTTGTCAACTCATTGTCATTGGAATAGTTAAAGTGTTTGAGACAGTAAAAGGGATTAGTTGGTCATAATTAAAGTGATTTAATCAACTTATTGTCATTACAACAATTAAAATGTTAGTGGGGCTGCAAAGGTAAATAGGTAAACAATTTGTAAGGTTCAAAACACCCAGGAAGAAAGAGAAAAGTAGAACAATGGGAAAGCAAGGAAAAATGAGCACTTTAAGCAGAAGCACCTCACTACAGCCTTACCATGGCATAAATCTAACTCTAATTTTCCTCCAATGATAAACATATAAAAGTATCAGTTTTGTCTTATAAGGTGAAGCATTGATTTACTCAATCAGTTTACCTTCAAATTTATGACTTCTGAAGTAAGAGCCTCAATCTTTTCTGAGTCTTGGAGAGGACTTGAGGATCCTTTGATGGCATGAATGCTTTCAGTATTTTTACAATGATTTGTGGATTCTTTCACATAAGGGCTTTCATTTACCACTACTTTCTCCACAACCTGGCTTTCCATTTCAACTGCTTTCTCTGCAACCTGGCATTTCATTATATCAAACAAGTTATTTCGTTAAATAAGCTCCAAGGATTAAAAAAAAAAATTATACTGAAAGAGGGTCCTTCAGGTTTTCTGTATTATTTGGTATTTTGTGACATTCTCAATTATAATAGTTTTGCACAAATAAGTTTTCCGTCCAAGAAAGTCACCCAGCAGTGAGTTGTAGTGTCAGGTCCTTCATGAATTGAAGTGACCTAGCTGCCAAATGAGATTATTCCGTTTTTGCAAAAATAGATAGATCAATAAATGGTCAAAGCATACCATTGATAACTATGGTTTAATAAAAAGCGATATGAAAGGACCAAAGCAAGGATGTGGTCCTTTGGATTAAAAAATTCAATCTCTCTCCCCACATAACCACCTGCTGTTTGCTCTTTGGTGTTGCATACTTTCCCTATCTTAGCAATTGAAGGACTTATCTTTTCAAGGATCAAGCTTCATATTTTTTCCTCTGGTCTTTAATTATTCAGGAATTAAGATTCCTGAAATGATTCCGGTTTATTTAGGACTTATAGTTAATATTTTTCTAAATAATTGGGACACATACATTATTATTTCGTTTATGCTATCTGTTTAGACTTTTAGACGCATTTTATACCACATATGTCGAGCAATTTTCAATTTGGTTATGAATCTTACATTTCAATACAAGACACAATTACAAAATGGATCAGACTTGTTACAACTTCTCACATTTACTTATTACGCTGCCCAATCAGAATATAACAAGTGCATGAATTTCCAAGAACAACATGATAGCTGTATGATTTATTTGCAGAACCATATAATTGATATTATCAACAAAAACCATACATCTGAAGAATCATATCCTTGTCATGCTCTAACTGAAATATTTGACAATAAAAATATAAGAAATCGCATCCAAGATTTTTCTATCAAATATATACTTTATAATTAACAATTTAAATAAAAACTATCTTGTGGTCATCTTTCACAACTTCCCTGAGCTTCTTATAGGGAGAGAGCTCTATATCGGTGGCAATGGGACATCAATTTTTGTTTCTCCTTTCTAAAAATTCAAGCAAGTGGGAAAGAATATATATTAATAAAAAATACAAATACAACATTAGTAGGACAGCTCAAACCTGAAGTTTAATGGATGCGCTAGTTTCCAGTCTATATCTCAATTCATCATGAGCTGCCATAGACCGGAAGCCTGTCTGCAATATAATGGCAGAAGTATATATTTGGTTGTATTTTTTCCTTGCTAGTTTTCCACGAATATTCCTTTGAATTCTGACTGCAGCTGCATTTCTCTTCATGTGATAGTACGTTCTCCGAGCCATTCCTCCTAAATTTACAGCGATCAAGGAGTTAATTCTAAAAGTATTTCATTTTATATTAATTATTTGAAGTTCTATTTATGTCAGACAAAAAAGGAACACAAGAGGTATACACACAAAATTGTAAGAGGGCTAAACTATACAAAAGGTCATCTTGTACACATTTCATAGACTGAAATATTAAAAGCATGCTAAGGACCATGCAGCAAAGTGATCTACACATCACATGTTTCCATTTTCCTGCGTTAACTCTTACAAACTGTTTTAAATTTAATAGAGCTATAAGGGGAAATAAAGACCGACTCATTTTTTCACAAAACATGCCAGAGTCTACAAGTCTCCTGTCCTTTAAGAAATACTCTCACCTCTAGAAAAAGATTGCACACAGACAGAAGAATTTTGCAATGTTACGTATCTTTTCTGAGCCAGATGAGTTTTGATCCGTTTCTGGATAACAATAGCAGAGTTGCTAAGGAGGAGTGCCCTTCGAGCGTCTAACTCAGCCATCTGACCAGCTCTCAAGAATATCTGTGATTCTCCTATCTGCAAAATTAGCAGAAATCAGAAATATTCCATTTCAATGTGGGAGACCATTTTGCCATTGCAACAAAGGATATATACACCTGCTATCCTACGCTAAAAATAATCCTTATATTTATTTCATACCAGATATGAAATCAATATAGTGCCAAAAACGAGTTCTACAGGCAATAAAATTCTAATTCTACCTGATAACCCGTAAGGCCAGTCTTCTGCAAAATCTTTATACATAAATCTTTCTCGTCAGAGCTGCTTAGATGAGGATTGTTTTCAAGTCCAGAAACCAAGTAAATGTCAGAATCTGGCATCACATCAAGACTGCCTTGTAAAAGTTCATATAACCAAAACCTGAGTCAAGGCACACATACTTCTCTTTGACAATCTCTGGAGCAAAAAGAGCCAATCGAGTCAACAAATCACGAAAGGTCCTGTGTGTTGGAAATCCAGCACATTTAATTCTTACTGCTTCAAGAACACCCTACATCATCAACAATAAGCGTTGATTGCACAAGCAAAGGTTTAAATCACATATGTACAACTTAACTCCAATTTCTGCTTACACCAGAGCGAAGTTGTTGGATGACACTCATATTATCAAACACAGCAGGTTTTAATTCATCATTTGGCTTCACACATCTAATATAGTAGGGCTCTGTGGATTTTAGCGTATCCATCAGTTGTTGTAATTGTAGCTGCATAGATAGATACAAAAGTAATCAATATTCAACAATTTTAGGGGCATTTCAGATAACATATTTCCTTTTCTGACAAGGCAAAGAACCAACTATAAGATACCTTAAAGCGGGCACCGATGGAAGAAAATTTGGCAGATTTGGCTGTCTCCTCAGAAATTGGGGGGAAAAGGCCTGCTACAAAAAAACATTTGGAAGAACTCAGCATGTCTTGATGCTCAGGAACAACATAGTCTTTGTTTTTGTCTAAAAACTGTTCAGACTGATACTGAACCTGAAAAGAAGTACATGATAAACTTTTAACATAATCCCAAGAGCCAAAATAGTAACCTACAAGGCAATGTTACAGAATCAAACTCACCTCCCCTGCATAATGAACAATGGTAAAATCTGATTGAGATAATTTTGGCTTGATGAAGCGCTTGTTATTTTTGAAAGTCTGATAAAGCTTTTGTGAAAAGGTTTCATGAGTTGACTTTGGAAACATACTACAAAAAAAGAAGAAGACAATTTAACACGTCATCAACAGGATAGAAGATCAGCAAGCCACCATGACTTATCCATTCTTTCTCCATAGAATCATAAGGAAAATGGTCAAAATTAATCCTAGTATTGCCATCAATGTATTACATTTACATTAATTGCATGCGACTTTGACAGACGACTACATTGATAAAACATGCATCAGACCATACGTATAATCCCGTGGCACACAGTTAAATTGCTTAATATGGCTCCAGAATTGGCGAGCTTTGTACATAAAGTCATTTCACATAAGCAAAAACGACCAGTCTAACTCCTGCCATGGTTCAATTCAGATCTTTCCCATTCCCAAACACAAATTAACAGCCGCAAAGTACAGGAATTTCATCATACCATGCCTCATCAAGCAGAGCAATGATTCCACCTGGTTTCTGCAAAAGAAGACAAATATCAAGATACGCATATTGTAACATTATGAAAGCAGATACATAGATTATAGACTGAAAATGATGAACAAACAGTCTAGGAGTATTCCCAAACAAAAGTCCAGCACAGTGTTATCATGTTATGTGAAAGCCGGGGAATAGTGGCATAATACATTTGCATGGATTGAGGATTATTATGAGGCTACTTTTTTTCCTTTATGAAGGAAGAGGTTATAGGAAAATTTTAGCAATCTAAGAGTTCTTGGTTATAAAAATAGATTTGCCTATTTGTAAGTCCCGCATACATTGAATACTAGAACCAGAATTACAAATTATTACTAATTACTAATGCATTTTTGTTCTCCCCATTTTCTTCTATTCACCTCCTATTACTTTCTGAATTCTCCCCCCATTCTTCTCTCTCCTCAAATCTTTCTTTCTTTCTTCCCTCAAGCGTTCACATCAGAAAATTGTTCAGCATGTCTAACAATAAAATGGCTTAGAAAAATCAAACGCAGGGTATCTTTTTTATGGCTGACAAAAGATGTTCCCCCTTGAGGATTCCATTAATCAAGTTATAAGACATATTGATACATGGGAAATTAGAAATAACAATAGGAGCATGTGGCTTAGCTGTCAGAATAAGAATCGTAACTACTTCTGTTATGGAAGTATAACAGAATAAGTAAATAACCAAGGGGTATAAATACCAGATGTGTGCTCGATTAGGGTTGTTGAATAAGAAATTACAACAGTTCTCTCTCTCTCTCTCTGAGTACTATTGAAAGAGTGCAGTAACAAAAGTGAACTATGGGTGTTTAGCAAACAAAAAAGTCTTCGCACAGAAGAATCTACCAAAAAACAAGTTGTCATATGTGATGTTGGGAGTTGTGGGAAATATATTAAGATGAAGAATTATAGTTACCCTTTCTTCTCAAGCACTTACTGCATATCCCAGAAAGTAAGCATCCTCCTTACTTCATTAGAGATTCATAAGTCAAAGCTCACATAGTTTTTCATTATTTTTAAGGGGGAAAATACTTTTTGTGGCAAAAAGAGAACATAAAAACAACAAGAATCAGCAATCCGATCTAACATAAAACAGAACAAACATTACAGCAATGTCCCCGAATGACATAGCAAAGCCACCTATCTCCTCTCACATCCCAAAGACGTGAGCTGAAAATCAAAGGGAATCAACATTGTATACTGAATTTTACCTTTACTTTTTTTATTGCATAGGTCAAATGCCATATTTAAAGCCAAGTATGAAACTTGCAAGCACATTGCAAAATATGGAAATCTGGTCTATCAATATATGAAACACTGGATAAGATTTGCCCCTACCAACAGACTAAATTATAATTATATCAAATTATAAAAGGAGGGAACAAGCGATTGCATTAACTCAGTGATAGTTTCACCAGAAATGTGATCAGCATTTGTTTGCCTAAGTTTCAATGAGGTTGCTAACAAAAACCAAGCTGCAAATCATTATTTCACAAGTCTTATTAGAAGATACAACAATTAAGTCCAAAGTTATGTGTAAAAACCTTTTCAATAAGATCCAATACATCTTGATTATCTACAAATTCTAAGTAGCTCCAACCAATTCCTTCTCTTGTATATTCCTCTTGCTCCATCTTAAACACATGCTGCATATCATCATCAACCTCAGATTGCATGTTCAGACAAAAAGTCATAACTCAGGTTGTAAAATCAATTTTAAAAAAATCAAGACTAACCTCATACCTGGTTGAAGTGTTGCTGCAGCTTTTCATTTGTGTAATTAATACAAAACTGCTCAAAACTGCAGCCAAGGAATTAAATATCAGCTTGGGAAAATCTTAGTCAACAAAGTACCATAGTGCAGAGGACAGCCTAAATTTTGATCACTTTCTTCACAACTAGCAACATCATATAGTATTGAGGGAGCAGACCCCACTCACTCATGATGCAAAGGATCAAGAGTTTAAGCCACCAAGGCATAGTAAAACAGAAGCTTACTAAGAACGATGAAAATACATGTCTACACACCATTCATATGAATGTGTGCTGCTTGTGTGAGAGTGTATTTTTCTGTGTCAAATTTGTGCAAATGCAAAAATATAATAGCATCTTTAGAGTCAATATACTCACCGATTAGTTTGAAAACTTTCAAAGCCATATATGTCCAGAACTCCAATGATACATTTTGAGCTGGGATCCTGCCCAATGGAGACATTTATTTTTTGGACTAACCTGAACAAAACAAAAAACCACGTGACTACAAATGAATAGAAATAATCCAACATTGAAGTTTTTTTTCTTTCACATTCACATGTGACAAAACCAGTTTACCAGTCAAATAACCGAGAATATAATGTCTTGGCTAAACCATCCCGGCTAACTGTCGCAGCAAGAGGATCGAGACTTCTCTTAATGACTTCCTCTGGGGTAATCATCATACGCTTACAAAGTGCATCTTCCAAAGCACTTGGAACACACCTGAAACAAGAATAAGTAAAAGAAATTATATTCAACTTCAAACAAGGAAAGCTATCATATGATAATAGCAAAGATTCACCCGCACTTGAGGAGTTCTGCTGTCATTTCGAGATGGAATTTTGATTCTTCATCTGCTAAAACTGATGAGTCTTCTTCTGATTTTTCAAACTTAATGTTTCCAAGATGAAGAATAGCAGCCACAACTCTGAAAATTGCATCCTGAAAAGAAGGGCCAGGGAAGTTTATATAGAAAATTTACTAACATATTTTGTTAGTAGATGAAGCTACAAAATTATTAGAATCACTAATCAAGGTCATAGTCATGCCTGTTCTTCAATATTGATTCCCACTACATCCATGGCTCTCTTTGTGCTCAAGTACTCCTGGGCAGCATTAACACCATCTAATTCATAGCAACTGGATTGATTAAGGTAGTGAAATGATTTAGGATCTCCCAACTTATATCTCTGCTTTTCCTAATAAAAGCGGACATAAATTAGAACGTCTTGTGAATTTGTAAAAGGAATGCAGAAACAGGAACAGATGATCAAGCTCAGTAGTCCTACCTCAGGCGGAGCTGCACAGAGAAGGTAAAAACAGTGATAGTTACGCTCAGGATCAGAGATTTGGCAAACACGAGATTTCTCTAGGAGATATGTTCTAATGGCTGTGCCAGATATCTTGCCATGCTTATTGAATTGAATCTCAACAAATTTTCCAAAACGACTGCAGGAAAATAAAGTGAATGAGCATATCTACTTATAATCAGTAAATCACATATGAGAAATGCCTCGTCTCAATAATGCTAGATATTTGTCACTTGCATATATGGTCCTCTTTCACTTGGAAAAAAATATATATAACAGTAACAAATCCATGAAGAATAATAATTTAGTCTGCAAAATTATCCATACACGCAAGTCACCTGCAAGAAATTAGAGGATAAAGCTAAAATCACTTTCAAAGAAATGAAAGCAGAGTGCTCAAGAAACAATAATATGCAAATAAATACCAAATGAAAAGCACCATATAGCATAACCAGAATATGCTCACCTGGAATTGTTATTTCTGACAGTTTTTGCATTGCCAAACGCTTCAAGAACTGGGTTTGACTGCACCAATACCATTTCAACCAAAATTCAGTGCCTCCCAAAGCTAAACAGTTTGATAAAATTAATCGGGACATCCTAGAAAAGTGGCAAATAACACCTTTTATTGTCTATATTTGCAAATTCTAGAACCAACAAGCTCTAGTAACATGTAGACATATATGATTGGAATATAATATTTATTCATTCTAAGGAGATGGATGTATATACAAGAGAGAGGAGCCTTTGTTTTAATGGCTCATAAATATAGAATAATATCCAATCCCTACAATAAAAGTGTAATATCTACATAATAAAATAAATCTTCTATACTCCTAACAAGTAGGTAAGAGGAACGACTATTGATATTTTCAATCTAAGTGGCTGTTTCAACATGTCACTACTGTGGACCGCAGACACACAGAAAGAGAGAGAAAGGAATGGGGGAAGAACATCCAACAAGGGAAAAGTGGAAGTTGAAGTTCTTTAATATATGCTTTCTCAGATTTAATATGGATATCAACTATCTCCTAATCCACTCTTAATTTTGCACATTATTTGCTAACTGCTTACCAAGGCCTCAGTCCAATGTATCATTAGACAAGACAGTCCAGCCCCAAGCCCATGATCATCAGGTAAAGAGGACTATGATATGCCCAAGAATCTACACAGTGGAATCAAAATTCTGGTAATTCTTTTTTTTGGTAATATTTTTTTTTTTGGTAATAAAATTCTGGTAATTCTATTATCACCATATCTTCTTTATCCATTCCATAATGGAATTCTCTGATTACCCCTTTTTATAAACTAACAAGGACAATAAGGCAGTGACAATGGGCAGCTACATATTAACTACCACTAGTTAAGGGCAATAAACATGTATTTTTTCCAATTTTGCCCTTATTTGTAAAGAGGATAAGTGAGAGACAATAAATGCAACAAATATAGTCAAGGGGTAAAATTGGAAAAGGCACAATAAATGCTTTAACAAATATAAAATGAAGCTTATATTTTGGGACACACTCATTCACAAATTTGAAACTTATATTTTGGAACGGCGGGAGTAATAACCTATAGATACCTCCCTTAAAATATGAACGGATATTACTACCATGTCCATCCTGGACACGTCTCTTCATAAAAATTAACACCGTAGGTAGGAAAACTACCATGACCAAATATGTCCCTTGATACATCTGCTAACGGCTTCATACAAAAATGAAGACTAACTGCCATGAGTTTCATCTTGGAAGCATCCATGGTCACTTTGACCCATAGAAAGAGATCCAATAAGCTTGTTTTAACTATTTCAAGTGATTCCCAAGTTTTTCTTTTCTTTTTCACTGTTAAGCAATAAGCTTAGGATGGGTTTAGTAGTGCTATCTTTTCAAGTTTCAAAGAATGTTTCTTTGGTGTAAGGGAGGGCAGAGTTTAAGGGTAATTTCAATAAAATGAAAAGGTTGGGGTATTTTACTCCGATATGTAATCACAACCAGAATTTAGAGATAGTTAAAATATAGTAATTCATTTTTGAATTATAGAAAAATTAAGCTAGTACTTATGCAACAAAATCTCTCCCTTGACATTAAACAAGCCTCGTGACCTTGATCATAATTCCTGCTTGATTATCCCTCTATTAAGTCACAAGGGGTGTGCGTGTGTGTGTTGAAGAACATCCTAAAATAGGCCAAATCCAGTTCATAGTGAATTGTTTAGCAATATATAAAAGCATTACTTTGTCAACTTTTCTGATTGGACCTGAATCACAACCTTCCCGCATGAATGTATTCTTTCCACTCTACACTTACGAAATATAGTCTATTATTGTTCTTTTGTCCAAGAGACCAAGACTCTAAAAAAATGGCAATGTTTTCCGGTCATTGTTGTTATTTTGTTCTTACTTTGGCTGAGACCAAGGAAACTACTCCCTTTAAGAAACAATAAATTTGTGGAGCAACAGCTACCATAATGCAGAGTTAGATGACCTTACTTCTAAAACTTGTTGCTCAACACTACTTCCTTCAGTTGAAGCATGTCCACCCAAATATGCCAGATAACGCATGATCATTTTGGTGGTTTCTGTCTTACCAGCTCCACTCTCACCACTAACAAGAATAGCATTGCTTTTCTCCTCATTGACCATTGCCCTAATTTAGGCAAACAATAGGAAATAAAAATGGCACTAAAGAAATAAAAGTTAATAATAATATAGGCAGTGTTAACCCACCTGTATGCAGCGTCAGCAATAGCAAATACGTGAGGGCTTAAATCTCCAAGCATTGGTCCCTTGTACTTTTTCATCACATCAGCGTCATACAAGTGCAGAAGACTTTGAAAGGGATTGACAGCAATAAGAATATTTCCAGTGTAAGTCTGCCATCATATTGAGGTATTATTAGAGCCTCGTAAAGCTGTATTGATCCGCCATTCTCTTTAACATTAGCTAACTAAAAGGTGGGGATAATCTTACATATATCTCATTCATCTTGTATCTAGTTGCTAAATTATGAAGCACTGCTGGCTCATGCAAATAAGCAAGCTTGGTCATATCATCAACTCCATCAGCAGGAGCATCTGCATCCTTGGGATGTAATTTTGACAAACTGGCAACAACCTGATGAAAAAGAAAATAAAATACACAGACAGAGTAATTGACTCAGATTACAAGATAGCATCTGTTTGCAAAATTACTTTTTTAGGACATTATGAACATCAATTGACAGATATAAGTATTCAAATCACTGTCCTCAAAGGTCAAAACATTTCTTCTTTTCTGTTTTTTCTTTCATTTTTGTAAACCCCCTGGATCCATATTTCTTTGCTCAATCAACATTTATCTGAGAGCATTATATTATGTATTTTAGGACACTTGTGACCTCTCTCCCTTCTTTATTAACAGATACAACAATAGCGAGAGCACTTGAATTTCCTTTACTATCATTTTTGGCAGCCTTGAAGACATCCCTACCACCCTTTTGTAAAGCCATTAAAAACAGATGCTTCCTTCAAATGATAGGACAAAAATAGAAATTGATGCGCACCCAAGGCACAGCATGTGAACCCACCTCAAAAGCCATGGCTGGCTAGGTGTAACCCACCAGCCTTAAATACACTATTGAGTAGATCATACCATTTGATGTGGGACTAAGCACACAATGGCTGGTCCTCATCAGTACCCCCTAGCCGACAAAGATGAGATCCTGTCAATTACACTATGCAACACTTAATCAACCTTACAGCCAGTCAAAAACCTTCTGCAAGTAACCTTTTGTGAAGCTGTCAGGGAACCAGCTTGATATCTTTGATGGGCAACTAAGGAACAGCCAGGAAACCCGCCTCAGGAACCATGGCTAGTAAAGTGTAGAACTGCCCCATAAGTACAACATTGAATAAACCATACTATTCAATGTGGAACTTAGCATAATGCCCATACACAGTGCCAGGTCCTCATCAGAATTTGAGTAAAGAAATTCAAACCGTAAAATGCAAACCACTAGAAATGTAAGAGGAATGTGACAAGCCATTCCTCCATCCTCCTAAGGAAGGAAGTACAAACCAATAAAGAGTATGATCACTCCATCCCTCTTTAAAATTCACGAGATAACTTATATTGCTAATTTAAAAACAAGAATATGTTCATTTGAAATATCAAAGAAAAGCCATGTCTTCTTGACGTTGAGGTTTTCTAGCCTTAACCATGCGTTTTAAGGACAAGATCCTCCTAAAAACTGAAAATGCCATTGACAGAATACATTTTTCTTGAAAGTTGAAACTGAACGACAAACATGAAATCCATAGAAGGAAATTGAAATATCTAAAGCTCTTAACAACCGAGGGACCCAAAGGAACTACAGGAAAGTAGAACTAGAGAGACAATTGAAACAGAGGGCCATTAGTGTGAAAGTCAATTACCGTATTCCCAGAACTAGTTTGAACCTCAACTTCCTCTCCATTGATTTTCAATACTTCTCCATCAATCCAAACTTGTTCTGGATCACCAACCCAAATGAAAGAACCAACAACTATGTTTTCCGAAATACCCTGTAACATTCAAAATCAAAAGCATTATACTAGTTGTCAAAATATAATATGAGGTGCCTCTTCATTTTAAACGTCTGTTAAATCAAGTGTTAAATACAATTAGGTTATAAATGTAGACATAAAAACATAAAGTAATTATTCTAACTTGCCATCACCTGAACATTCTCCTGCCAGAGATTGCAGAGATTACGTTCAGACCAGTCCCCAGTCCCCAGTCCCCATTCGTCTAAACTCTAAACCTCAACCCCACAGTTCCCTAGGCCTAATACCATGATTTGAATTCACGCCATTACTTTGGAACTAGATAGCTCTTCACATGGCCATTATAAAACATTTGAAGATCTAAATACAGCATTCAACTATGGAGACGACTATCTTGACACGAAAAATCATATTAATGTCATGCTGAATGCCTAAAACAAATAATCGATATTGGCTTTTAGCACAAACAGACTCTTTATCTTGCAGCACATTATGTTTCCTTCTAGAACTTCACAGCTCCACTATTTTCATACTTCAGAAGTGCCCTTAATCAGAATACTAGCACATGAAAGAGAGCAGACATGCTGAATGCAATATCAGAATCCAATTACACATCACACCTCACCTCAGCGTAACTGGTCTCTTTTATTAATTAATTTTGTTTGGGAGCATATAGCGACCGGGACTTATAGTATTGACCTCCTATTGATAATCAACGGTCATTGAAAATTACCAAATCTCACTATTTCTGCATCAATTCGGATCAACAAAGTACATATGTGCATACTAGAGAGGAACGTGCATTTCATTGTCTGTGACGAAGATCTCGATTTTACATGGTTTCCAACAAATATTCTTACCATTTATAAAGATAGAAAAACTTCGCAATTCAAACATAAAAGGTAAAGGACAAGCAGATGTCTAACATGGTTGTGCACGGCAACTATTCCATCAACTACCTTCTGTACAGAATTCAATCAAAATTCGGGTAATAGAATATTGGGAGCTCCATTACCATTTTCTCAATATGAATCTCGACTACATAGATATGTTTCTTCAAACAACACTCCAACAATAGCAGGTACGTCCATCCTTAATGGACTAAAGTCGTTATCCATCGAACTTTAACTCAAGTAGCGTGATTCCCAAGTCAATTTCGTACTGAATCACAAGTCGGAAATTGCTTATATCGTACACTTGTAGGATCAAATCCCTGGCAATCAACGTCAATGTCAGTGAAACAAAATGCCCAAATTTCAGTGGGACGATGTGATCTGATTAGAGCCAAGAAGAAAAACTCTGAATAAACACTCAAATTTTCTTGGTATTTTCTTTCGCGCTTGGACTCGCCTTCGCAAGATCCTATGGTTTGGAGAAATGGCATTGTCCAAAGGCCCTCCAAAATCGCCATTTTTGTGGACATTCTTGTGGCTCAGACCCTCTCACTATTGGCCCTCCCTCTCACTCTTAGCCTCTCTGGCTCTCTCTCTCCACCTGTTGGTCGAAGAGTTCGCGCCTTCGCGCGCATGTGTGTGCATATATGTGTGTCCATAATAGACACTTGAATTTTCGTGTGTCCATTTTTATTTTTATTTTGAAAAATCGCACTTAGATCTTAAACGCTAGAAAAATTAACACAAAAGTTCTTTTTTTTTTTCTGGAGACTTGAGTACGATTTTTTCCTTAGGGAAAATTCACCTTACAACTATATTAGTACATTTTATCAAAAAAAAAAACTATAACAATCCAATATTAATAACTAAATCGTTAACAACTATATCAATACAACATTTTTTGAAATAATACTAGAAAAAGTCCTAAAATCTTTTCTAACGTTTGCCTTTTCTATAGACCTTTTTCGACAATATTTTAATAATTTGAGCCCTAAGAGATTTGCCCTTAAATTTGTGTCTGTTTCTCATTGACTACACGACAAGCCCATTTATAGGTAAAACACCTAATTTACAAAACCTCAAACCATAAATTTTGCATAAAATAAATTGTGAGTTGTGAATTACTTATCAAATATAATTGATTTTGATAACGAGTTTCATTATTTGAGGTGAGTTATAATTCTGTGATGTGAATGATGATTAAGTATTTTCCATAATTAAGAAAAAGAGAATATTTCATTCTTCACAAAAAATGGCAGGGATTTTTACCAAAATAATTTTGTTAAAAAAACTAATTACCAGATTAAAGCACATTGGAAAATATTTTCCAAACTAATGCTCACGCCATTGATGGCGCGCGCGGAGGGTTAGCGGAATTTAGTTGTGGCGCGAGAGGAGAGTTCGCGTAGTCGGAGGTATAGGACAAAGATCATCGCGATGCTTTGGCGTGAAAATATTTCACGCCTCCCATGTGGCGTGAAATATTTTCACGCCACCCATGTGCGCCACCAATAATAATGAAATCAGACCCACTAAGTGGGTCTGATCCATATATATATAAAATATATATATATTAAATTAATATAATATTAAATATAAAAAAAAATTAATAAAATAATAATAAATGATAAAAAAATGGAATAATTTAAAAGCTCTACTTTATTTAATTTGAAGTCAAAAGAAAGAAAGCGGAAATGAAATACCTAAATTAAAACGCTTTTAAAAGATTACGCAAGACAATTTGGTTATAACAACCGATCCCAATACATAGGGGGATATATATTTGTTATACATCTACAATTTGGTTATAACAACGAGTATTAATTTAGGATCGGTATAAAAAAATGTACCGTGTAAAAGTGTTTCTAATAAGATGTAATCGTAAGTAAAAGTGTTTCTAATAAGTTATACAGATCCCAAAATCAATACTTGTTGTTATAACCAAATTGTAGATGCATAACAAATATATAGATCCCCCTATATTGGGATCGGTTGTTATAACCAAATTAGATCGCGTAATCTTTTAAAAAGCGTTAATGAGGTATTTTTAATCACGCTTTTCTTTTCGACTTCAAATTAAATAAAGTAGAAACTTTTTAAATTATTCCATTTTTTTATCATTTATTATTATTTTATTAATATTAATTTTTTTATATTTAATATTATATTTATTTAATATATATATTTTATATATATATAGATCAGACCCACTTAGTGGGTCTGATTTCATTATTATTGGTGGCGTGAATAATATTCACGCCACCTGCCACATGGGTGGCATGAAAATATTTTACGCCATATGGAAGGCGTGAAATATTTTCACGCCGATATCTTTGCGAGATCTTTGTCTCCGCGCCCCGACCACGTGAACTTTCCGCCTACGTGTTAGTCCCGCTAACCTCTCCGTGCGCCATCAATGGCGTGAGCATTAGTTTGGAAAATATTTTCCAATGTGCTTCAATCCGGTAATTAGTTTTTTTAAAAAAATTATTTTGGTAAAAATCCCAAAATGGCATAGTCTCCAGTAACCACTTTTATGTTATACGCAATAAAACTCTCATAAGATAATTGTAAATTAACTTAAATGAAGTTAAAAGTCATAACATTCAGACAGACTCTTCCTCTTGCCATTAATTAATGAATTGTTTTACATCATTCGAAAGAAAAATGCATACTAATCATGTTCAAAGATGTAAGAAGTGAGACCTTGATGCCGGCCAAAAACTTGATATCTTAAAGTAGAGGACTAATGTGAAATGTGACGAAAATAATACTCGTAGCGCAGTAGATTATGGATTAGGGATAACTCATACTGAAAGACTATTTTCACGAAAACTTTGAGTTACAAAATACTACTACGTAGATCCTAAGGATTAGGAGGGAGTAACCATCATTGCTGACCTGTATTATCCAGAGGCTCAAATATTATGCTGATTTTGACGTTTTAAATAAGGGAAAAACACTTCTCATATTGTAAGAGAAATGTATTTTCATGTCACACACATGAAATGATAGGACCCACATATATATATATATAATTAGCATTATATATATGTGTATGAGTTCCATCATTTTATGTGTGTGTAGGAATCTTCTTCTTCTCATGCAATATGAGAAGTTTAAACCTTTAAAATAATCTTGCCTTTTACTTTGGGAGGGTTTTTTTGTCTTAAATAATCTTGCTTTTACTTTGGCAACTTGTACTTTTCCGGTCCCCCAATAATTTGCTCCACTGCTTTCCAGTAGGATACAACAGAGAGTCTCGGCCAATCACCAGACGCACAATCGCTGACTTCACCGGCATGCTGAGGCAGAAATGATCGGATCTCCGCCACCACTCCCACAACCAGCATCGCCACCGCCACCGATTCTACCCGCCGTTGATCGAACCCTCACCCTAATTCCAGGTCTCCCCAACGACGTTGCTGCCTTTATCCTCTCCTTCATCCCATATTCCCATCATGCCCGCCTTAAGCCTACCTGCAAATCATGGAAACTCTTCCTATCATCCCCTACTCTAACTTCTCTCCGCCGCTGCCGCCGTCATCTCTCCCACCTTCTCTGTATATTTCCCCAGGACCCTTCCATTGCTTCCCCTTTCCTCTTTGACCCCCATTCTCTTGCCTGGCGCCCTCTCCCCACTATGCCCTGTAATCCGCATGTTTATGGCCTCTGTAACTTCACCTCAATCTCAATTGGGCCCCACCTCTATGTACTCGGAGGGTCCCTTTTCGACACCCGATCGTTTCCCATGGATCGCCCCTCGCCCACTTCATCCACTTTCCGTTTCAATTTCCATGATTTCTCATGGGAGCGCCTTGCCTCCATGCCCACGCCCCGTGGCAGTTTCGCCTGCGTGGCATTGCCTGATTCCAACCAGATTTTGGTGGCTGGTGGTGGGTCGAGGCATACAATGTTCGCCGCTGCCGGAAGTCGAACACGTTCTGTCGAGAGGTATGACATTGGTAAGGACGAGTGGGTTGCTTTGGATGGATTGCCGAGCTTTCGAGCCGGATGTGTTGGTTTTCTTGTTGGGAATGGGCTAGAGGACAGGAGGGAGTTCTGGGTGATGGGTGGATATGGTGCTTCCAGAACTATTTCTGGGATTTTTCCTGTGGATGAGTACTGCAAGAATGCAGTGGTGATGGAATTGAAGAATGGAAGTGGCTGTGGCACGTGGAGAGAAGTTGGGAATATCTGGAGAGAAGGGGAGAGGATGAGATTTGGAAGAATTGTCGTCGTTGAGGACGAGAATGGAGACTGTCCAGGGGTCTACATGCTTGACAGGGATGAAATATTAAGGTACTTTCTGACTTTTTATTGTGTACAAATACTTTGGATAATCGTGGTGTTTGTAATATGTGACTCTGGACAAAAATTAGGCTCCAAATTAACTTATTAACGGCTGCTCTGAAGTTCAAACTTTACACTGAGTAACCATTGTGTATTTATGAAGTATGGTACGTAATATCTCTGGCGATCCTAACATTGATTTCTATCAGATGATAAGTAATTTGTATTTGGTGCTGCTTATTGCGGTTTTGCTGATTACAAATGGAATGTAAATCTTAACTATACATGTCCTTTTGATCTTCTAACTTTCATCGTGCATGGTTATCTAAGAAATTTAAAATGCTTGTAATCTTAAATGATTGCTGAAGTTTTAACATCGAAAACTGATCTTAGGTTTTTAGTTTTCTCCTTAGTCGAATCTTGTGGGCTGTAAGTGACAGATATATAACTTACAAAATGAGACTTGCATGATCTGATGATCATGTGAATTCTTTGCTTCTTTCTTCCCCTTGACATTTGATCATTCCCCTCTCTTCTTGTTCCTGATCAAAGACTGATCAAAAGCTGTGATAAACTCTGATTGACTTGTAGTCTACATGCTTGCAGCACGGGGTATTATGTATTATTACAATTTAATTGACTTTCAAAATGTGTGATACAACTTTTTCTTCGTGAATTGCTTTCTATTGACCTCCTTCTGATCATGATGCGTTGAATATACATTAGGGAATCAATGTTCAGGCTTTTCAGGTTGTCTGAACTATCTTTATTCGGAGTTGTGTGACAGATTAGATTACCAGGATTTTCAAGATATTTTGACATTGTTTGATATTTATGCTGGTTATAACCTTGCGTATCAATCATGTGGTGGACCAGAACTGGAAAGCCAGGTCTGTTTATTCATGTTAGTGCACAACTCAAAAGCACTTTCTGATACTGGTTGCCCATCAGAAAAATGTGCCTGCAGAAACTTCAATCTGTCTTTCTGCTGGTTATGAAGCAAGTGTTTGGGGCTTTTGTTGACAACAATAAGTAGAAAAAATGGCTTTTTAAAAGAAGCAGTTCTTGCAAAATAGTATATATTCTATTGATAACAGAAAACTACAGATAGTCCAAACAAACACCAAGACAGCTCTGTTCCATTCTCCGATGTCATTTATTATCATAATATTCAATCAAACTTGCATACTGAATGATTTTGCGCTTTTGAATTTGTTTCCTTTTGCATTAGGTAACATGAGTTTCTGGCTATTCACATACATAGTAAAGCTGATGGCATATACGTGGCATGAGGCATTCTTGATGGCTTTCTTCCCTTTACTTCGTAATTTAAAATTCCAAAATTTCTGAGCTTAGAAATCTTCTGTTGACCTTTTTTTCTTGGTGGTGTATGCCCTCTGCAGATATGATATGTCTTTGAATCGTTGGCTCTTTGAGTCACGTGTACCTAGAAAAGCTCCTTGTAACTCTTCATTTGGTTTTGTGGTATTATATGGGGAGCTGTATGTAATGACGAATTTAAATGCTGTGGATGTGGTGGAACCACGAAGGAACAGGCGCCATAAGAGAGGAGGGACCCTGTACTTTCAAATCTATCATCCAAAGAAGAAGATATGGAGATCTCTGGCCACAAAATCACCTTTTGATTACCCGGTAGATGTTAATACTGTTGTTTTGAGCTCAATCAGTCTGTGATGGTGCCTCTGATTTGTTATTTGTATAGTTTAGGAATCTCCGAAAAAACTATGGCTGGTAATTCATATCATTGGACCCGCATGTTTCCATGTTGATGACTTATTTTCTGTATATACATCTGGAATTTAGACTAATGTGTTGTGATTATCAGAATCTGTATACATATATATATATATAGGCTACATAATGTATCGAGTGTCGCTGAAAGGATGAAAAATTGTAAAGTTTGAAGTATATATGAATTAATTACTGCATAGAGAGAATGTTGCTTTATTTTATTGTGGATGAACCTGCTCTCGCCACAGTCATTTCGGTTTCTTCCCCTTATCATGGGTATTTATGGTAAGTGCATAGGTAAATCTTGTTTCTGATGCCAAATCAGAGCAAATTTATATTCGTCGATATAATCGAACAAGAGGAGCTGGCCGCTCCGCGGACGGATTGAATATTCACTTCTTTACAAATTAGTCAATAGTCAGAACAGAAGCCTGAAAAATAAGGGACTTATTCAAGTCCTCTTTCTTATTTTCAAAGCTCGTTACGTTAAATATGAACAAGAAGCAAAACAATATTAAATACAACAAAATTGCAAAAGTCAAGTGTATTTATAGAAATATGCCGTTCATGATTAAAGCTGCACTCATGCGATTTTTTGTATGTTTGTTGTAAAATAGTTTTTTTAATGAAATCATACCAAGTGTATAATTCTCCATGAATAAAATGACAATGCTTGTAGTTTGTTTGAAAAAAAAAACTGCCATTATATGCAAAAAATAGTTATCCATATTATTAGCAAAGAACTATGTATATTGTCATATTTTAATTGAAGGAGCTCATAATAAGAATAAGACTTCCGAAGGATCGATCTTGAATCATAATGGGGATAACTAATCTGCTAAAAATGATAGTGCTGATAAGTTCATATTTATGAAGCAATTTTATTTTTTTTTTCAAAAAGAAACTAATGTTGGTGACTGATGTCGGAAAATCATCTTGGGGAAGGGTCACGTCCAAAAATATTACTCATATATAATATAGTCTGCCGATTTTGAAAACTCTACGTTCTCTCTGACTTATTCGTTTACGCAGAAAGAAGACACTGGGACTTGGCATTTAACGTGCCATTTAATTTGTAGTGCTGGGTGACTGATAATAATATTAGCTCATGTATTATGATCCAATTTAATTAAGAAATTAAACTACAAAATAGATCTCATATTAAAAACTTCACTACATACATGGATATACATATAAACTTGATATTAGAATAATGAGTAAAGCCGTGGCTGCATTATTATTAGTATTGTCAAATTGGTATGAATATACATACGTGTGCACATCTTGATCAGTCTTACGATACAATTCGTGCTCAAGAGATTTGTAAGGTTACAATTGTTAATTAAACAAAAGAATCTTGTGTACGTACATACAAGAAGAAGAAGAATAAGAGTTGCATGGAAATGATGAGGCAAAAAGACTTGGGGAAGAATGTGAGAGTACTGTGCAGGCGATGTGTTTATGGCCTAGGTGTGAATAGGGTCGGGGCTTGCCGGTGTGGTGCCTCGCTGCAGCGACGGCAACAGAATCCCATGTTGGGTCGACCAGAACTCAGCCGGCAACAACCTCGCTGCTCCCAATTCAGGAGAAGCAACCAGTACGATGAACATTATCACCACAACTGTCAACAGCATGTTCCTGTAACATAAAGCCATGTGTGGGGATATGGGTGATTACTTGATCTCTCTCTGCGTCACAAGCAGAAGTGGAATACTCTGATAACTCTCTCTCGCTTGCAAGCTTTTTCAAAGATATGTATTTGGTGGAGGCAAAGTTAGGATGAGCTTTGAGCTTTGAGATGGGTGTTGATGGTTATGATCAAAGTTTTGATGATGTGCACGATCTTGAAAGAGGTGAAAGCTATGATATTTATAGAGAGTCAGCGGGGGGGTTTGCGCGGGATTACAACTCTTGACCGCCATGCTTTTTAAATAACTCGTTAGGCCTTGACCCAGAAATGGGGTTTGAACTCAAACCTATTGAATTTTGAATATACATGGCCTTGTGCACCAAGCCCCTTATTTCGAATTAAGTTTTTCGGATATTTATTGTATACATAAACACAAACTGATTTTTTTAATATTTGGGTCAAAAACTGTACCTATTATTATCAAAATATATATTTGTATATTACTGCGTCTTCATTCTGGCCATGTCTTAATTAATACAAGTATGTGGAAAGTACACACTTGTACTGTTAATATAATATATAGTTCAACGAAGACTAAGCCCTACTTAATTAAATTTTAGAATAAAAACTTTATTGAGAAAAGTAATTACATTTCCGTGCGGGAAAAGTAACAATCCAAAAAAGTGAAGCAAGATACATATAAATCACATGCAGTCAATACCGGCACTACGTAGTATGTAGTCTTGTCCAAGGTATTGTGGCATTCAAAAGTCATGACTTTTTCAATATCATTAATCTTCAGAATAATCAAATCTTGAATCCTTTACCAGGATTTTTAAAATCGCGGGTAGATTGAAAGACATTTTTAATGCTATGGATAAAACTAGGCCCTTATTTGACATTCAGCTTTTGGTCTACGATATTTTAGTCCTAAATATATATAACTTAATTTGAGGTTAAACTAATTTTCTTAATTTATAAATTAACTTCTTCTTTTTTTTTTTGCCCGGAGAGATCATGTCACATTGTTGTGATAAAGTAATTTATATAACTTCTTTAATATTTATAAACTATATAAATAGATCTTACATTTATAAATAAAGAAGTACTCCTTCCGGTCCTAATTATAAGACCTAGTTAACTTTTTTAGAGAGATTAAAGAAGCTAATTAAATTAGCTTAGAGTATTTTTATTTTTATTTTTTTCTTTAAACTAAATAGTTTGACTAATAAACTAATATATAATCTAAGAAAACACAACGTATGAAATAATTAAGTAACTTATTTAGCTCCTTAATCTCTCCAAAAAAAGTTAACTAGGTCTTATAATTAGAATCGGAGGTAGTATTATATATGACATTCTTGACGCCAGATTTAATTAGTGCATGTGTATTTCAGTCTCCTCAACCATGCATGAGTAGACATATTCCCGTAGTTTTCAAGTCCCCGTGTATAATGAGTTGCTAGTAATTACAATATATTCCTCTAGTCGTTAATGGAAGTATAAGACATATTTAAAGAATTGATTTTAGTCCTAAATATAATATATGGTTTTTATAATTGTCAATCTTTTTTCTAATTTATCCCTATTGATGTTCCTTCAACAATAACAAAAAAGGAAAGAAAATGAGGGAATTAAGAAAAATGACGAGAGTATTTTAAAAAATAAATATGATATTAACAAACTCAACGAACTTCATAAATCTAATCAAATTAAGTAAATACGTTTTATATTAATATTGAAAGAGTAATATAAAGTTATGCATCAGGTGGTGAGTTCGAATTCTTGTCAACTTAGAAAATGTCTCTACGAGAGTCAGTCCTAATTGAGCCCGACTATCAATCTAAATTATGAAGTTACTCCGAAATTGAAAATTAAACATGAATAAATCAATTGGACTTCATATATGGTTATATTTCTTGACTTTTAATTTTCAGCTTGAAAAATCGAAATACGCGGTGGATGGGTTCAATGGGCCCGAACAGGCCGTCTCAATCGCTCTCAGTCATTGGATATTACGTGGTCACTTTGCCTGAGTGACACGTAAGCGGGTGGCGCTACGCTTTTTAACGCACCGAAAAAAAAAAAGTCATCCGTAGGTCCCTCTTTCGTCCCAGGCCCCTCAATTCTCATGAAAGATAATTTTTCAGACATGTTTTATCATTTCCAACTGCTAAAATATAGTTTGTCAAGACACACCTCATGTATACCCAGAAAGAGCCCATACAATAGCCCTTTACAAAATACAACTATATTATATTCAGTGTTATTTTCATATATATTGATGTGGTACTAACGAAAAATTATGTGGAAAGACAATGAACAAAATTTGATAGTCAGTGTATAACCCGAAGCATATTTACATCAACGTAGCATGAGATCACTAATGTTCCTGCCTACATCCCAGAATGTTTTGAATTCCCAAGCTATGGCCATGAGGCCCAAAAGACTATATATATATGGAGCACAATATATATAAAACGGTCGGCAAAAGTAAAGCACTATGTATGGTTTGTCTCTCTTATCAATAACGTGTTCATTAATTAATTAATAACAATATTGAACATGACGTTACAGTCACTGCATTTGCCATTCTCTGTTGTTGTAATCTGATATAGTTTTTACAGTCCATTCCTGGATAGTTCTTTATGACATTGTCATTTGATTGGTTTAAAGATGCTTCAATTTGAATTATAATTCACTTCATACAGCCATTGTCCTTATTGACTATTTGATGGATAGGACGCGGCAATAAACACAAATCGCAGAGTTGAGCGTATAGTATAAGCTAGCTTAAGCTTGAAAGAGATAACGTTAACCTTACTGAGACAAAGCCATCAATGTCGATCTTTGCCACTGAATGAAGCTATAAAAAGCACACTGCTGCGTTAACGCTTATGTGTAGTTCAAGTGTTCATTTTATGTGTTAGTTCTGGTACAGTGAGTATATATATCTCACTCCGATGCTTTCTTCACTATTTGTTTCCGATTATACCTACATTTTTTTTTTTTTGAGAAATAAGGTGCATGTGGATACAAGCGAACAAGTTTGCGCTAACAATTTATATATATTTCAAAACTGGTATATGAAGTTGACCTTGAATCCTTTGTTATCTGTCACTTTGTTGTTTCCCGACTGTTACTGTGCGGTTTAAGGTTAACGATTTATTGATCAGCGTGAGAGCAAAACTAATGAAACTTAATATAAGAATACAAGCTCACAGCATTATTGATATAAATATGCATTATTTGTGTATGTTGGATCAAGTATTATGGTACAATTGAAGTAAAGAGATACATTCGTAAGACAAGAAAATAATCTTGCGTAGGGGAAATTAAAAAAGGTTGCATTGATGACGTAATCCGCAGTGTAGCCATGATGAAGCAGAAATCAAAGAATGTGGTGATGATATGTGGAGTGTACGTAGTGGCATGAAGGAGCGAGGATTAGCTTTTTTAGGTGTGAATAGGGTCGGGACTAGGAGGTTTAGTTCCTCTTGGTAAGGAGGGCAACAGAATGCCATATTGTGAGGACCAGAACTCATCACCTGGGAACAACCTAGCAGCTCCTAATTCAGGAGAAGCAACCAACATGATCACCATGATCACCACTAGAGTTAACACCATGTTCCTGTAACTGAACCTCATGACGGTGATTGATATGTATATATATCGCTACTAGCAATTGTAATTAATGTTGATGACGATCGAGTTTGAGAGCAATATAAGCCTGTTTGTTAGATGGAACACTTTATGATGCGGATAGATGTGGTTCAGAAGAGATCCTAACTCTGATATATATATAGAGAGAGAGGCTGATGCGGGAATTATATTGCATGTCTTGACCGCCGGTGCCTTCCAATGCTTTTAAAAGAAAATATCTAAGGGCTTGACTGATGGCATTTGAACCCTTGAATCTTTGAATTTTGAATTGAACGGATCAACTACACCACATCCCGGAACTGGTTTCCCAACTCGTCATAGAAGAGCTCTTTTTTGCATCTAGACTGTCCAGATTTATTTTTAAAAAAACTAATAATTTTAAAATTAAAAAATGACAATTTAGAAATTATTCTTATTTTAGACTTTCTACCTATTAAAATAATTTTTTCTTTTTTATTTAAAAAAAAAAACTAAATCTGGACCTTCTAGATCTTATCTAAACGACCAGATTTGGGAGAGCTCTTGCTCTCGTCCAAAGATGAGCAAGGAAAACAATTCCACATCCCTTGGACTTTGTGGCCACCAACAGCCATATTCCCAGTATAAACTTATTTATTATATATATACATATAAATTGAATTTTTCATTTCAGGGCCAAAACCTGCAGTATTAGCTATGAATTGACTGTGATTATAAAAAACATATATTGCTACATTTTCCCCGTGGCCCGTTTAAGAACAAATCTTCAGCCAAGACTTTAAGAACAAACACTAATGTAATAGAAAACTAAACCTTCCGTTTTACCCAAAGAAAAAAATTAAGATAAATCCCAATAAAAATAAATAAATATTCGGTTTTTACCCAAATTAATTAAAAGAGAGAAGGAAGCAAAGAAAAGGAACAAAAATAAATAAATCTCCGGTGCTGGGAAGGTCACAATCCCAAAAAGTGAAGCAACGTAACCATACAATTACAGGGGAGCTGATGAGACCAGTAAAACGGATATACAAGAAAGAAAAAGTCAAAGTCAAATGTTAGTCTAGAGAACATATATTTGCGCAGTCAAATGTTAGTCTAGAGAACATATATTTGCGCAGTGGGCTCATTCTTCGTCTACGACCATTTCAATTCACAAAACACTTCCGAGTTCTGAATTTGCTTTCAGATCTGAACTATATATAACTTAATACTAACTCGATTCTATTTCTAGCTAGACCAATTCACTTCCTGCATATTTTATTAAGGGTTAAATATCAATTTTGTCATGGAAGTATTAATAAAAAGAGTATTTCAAAGACCCAAAAGGTTTTTTTTATCATTTTTTTTGCGGAAGTTCAAAAAAACTTGTAATCTTTAGATCGGTTGATCTTAACTATTAGATCGTTGCTCTCTTTGTAAACTTCCAGAGCAAATTTTCTCCTAAAAAAACTTCCGGGTGCTGAGTGCTCCCTTACCAATACTTTCATGGCAAAAATGATATTTAACCCTTTTATTAATCATATAAAGATGGCTATCTGCGGATCCTAATAATCCGCCGGTAAACTAAGTTAACTTTTTTAAGCGAGATTAAGAAAGTTAAATAAATAAATTGTAAAATATTTTATTTATTATTTTTTCTTCAAACTAATTTGGATGAGTTATAAACTAATATATAATTCTTTGATACACTATATATATATACACACACACTATGATTTTAAGTAATTTATTTAGTTTATATAATCTCTAAAAAAAAGTTAAACGAGTCTAATATTTAGGACCATAAAAAGTATGATACTCCTCCTGTCTTTAATATAAGACAACTTGAGGGAGTTGATTTTGTTCCTAAATATAAAACGTAATTTTTTTTTGTATCTGTCAATATTTTCCTAATTTGCCCCTATTAACCCTCTTTCAACAATAGTTAAGAATGAGAGAGATCAATGAAGGAATTAAGAAAGATGAATAAAATGTTTTAGAAAATATACACTACTTTTGGTCCTAATTATATGAACACTTTTATAGTATAATTTACACTACAAAAATGTTCTTATAATTAGGACCGAAGGGAATATCATATTAATTAACCAACTCAACTAATTTCTTAAATCTAAGTATAAGTATATACTATTACATTTTCTTATAAATATTTGATTTAAGGTGAAATTTTTAAAAATATCTTTTATAAGTATTATTCTTTCAACCATCCATTTTATTGTTTTGGTTAAAAAAACATCTCTATTTTATATTTATTAGAAGCAAAATGAGAAGAAGAAGAAATCGAACATAAATAATAAGAGTAATGGTAATGAAGGTCATTTAGGTGGATTGACTATAGACGCGTTTACGGCTTGAATGCTGAATATTAAAACCATATATATATTATATTGAACCTATCAAATTAAAAAAGAGTAAGTTGGACGCCAAATTAACCCGTCACTCTCATCTGTCCCCGAAATTAAAGCAGTGCTCATCATACCCCTCCTCCCTCTTAATTTACAAATATTTTGTTCAGTGTTTTCAGCACCATTTCTTTCCCAAGTAAATTACGTCACCCCAACATCAACTGTTCATGACATCACTCATGATCCTACAAACCCAACAATGTTAATTTAATTAATGTCCCGATTAAGCTATTGCCCATGCATAACCTCGTGCAAATATACTATATAGCCCCACACAAACGCAATCAAAAAGCACACAACGCACTATGGTCTGTCTCTCGTCAGTTAATTGGTGAATAACGGTATTCCTCTTGTGTTAAATATTAGATAAAGTTGATTTTTTTTTAAACTGTTAAAAAAGAAAGTTAATTACATTACCTTGAAGTACTTATATTTATCATTTTTTTAAACTTATAAACTGATATATGATCTAATAATACATATCATCTGATATGATTAAGTAATTTATTTGACTTCTTTAATCTTTCAAAAAAATTAATTATGTCTTATATTTAGAATCCAAGAGAGTAATATATATAGAAAAGTGCAGTACATAGTCTCTGCACATATATCCTAATTAATCCCTGATTAATCCTCCATTGATGTATGTAATCCCAATTATCCCATAATTCGTATCTACATTGTAACATCCCAAATTTTAGGACAACGAATTTAGAAATATGATTGAGATAAATAAGCTTCTAAATGAGTAAGAGTCCAAAGTCTTGAGCTTTTCATGAGGAAAATGTTAAGATAATTATTAGATATTATTTTGAATCTTAAAAAAAATTAGAAAATGTTATTTTGAGGATTTAAAAATATTACGAGGGGATTAAATACAAAAAGTTTGGCCTAAACAGTTTTAAAGAAATGTTTTGGTGTGGGTCCAGTTAGACCTTATATTTAGGCAATGACAAATATACAAGATATAATTAAGCTAAGACACTGCTTTTTGTCTTTTGCTTTTCAAGAATATCTCTATGCTTGCAATTAATCACCGAGAAGGGCTCATATTGAGGATATGATTAAGGTGGGTCATGGAATAAATGTATGACAGCCCCACCCCATTTTTGTCATTTGACAATCGGCCATTACCCCTCTTCCACTTACTTTTATTTTAACACAAACACTCTATTCTCTCCATAATTATTTCTCCAGCGCATAAGAGAAGCCAAGGCGACAGTATGCAAGTACTCCCTCATTGATGATTTCCCATTTCACGTTGGGCTCCACTCAAACACATTTCGGTCAAACACTCCCTCTCTCCCAGTTATTCATTTCTCATTCGGCCCCAACACCACGAACAGAGGGAAAAAAAAGTTGAGAGCGAGAGATGTGACTTTGGGACAGCTTGTAATGAACACAAACCCAAAGGAGAGGCGTCCCTAAAAAAGTCGGCGCATGAGGAGGGAGAAGCCGATGACTTATAAACCTTACTCCAAGAGAATGGCACGATGTGGGACTCATAACACGTCATCCCCTCAAGAAAGCCGACGTCTCGACGACCACTCCATAAGACTTCACTTCACTCGCGCACCCGGTCGAACCCTCCGTGAGTAATTCCTTTTTCCGAACACAGCGCCTCCCCGAAAGACAACGAATGTAATGAACACAAACCCAAAGGAAGAGCCCAATCCCCAAAAGCTAGCTTATGAGGAGGGAGAACCCAATGGACTTATAAACCTTACGCTTGGCTTCCCGATGTGGGACTCATGACACAGCTCATCATCACATGCAATGCCCATGCTCCACTATCTTCTGCACTCAGTAGCTTAAAACCGTTCGGACAAAGCCATTTTACCTTATTCTCACTTATTCATTTCGACGGCAACAAAAGAGGCAGAGGGAAGACAGAAAACAGAGGCTGAGTGTGAGAGAGAGGGCTGAGAGCGAGAGAGGGCGTGAAGGTCGCTGGAGAAGGGAAGAAAAGATCTTGGAACCCACAAGCAACCTTAAAATATCAATTAAGGTGAGCTTTCTAAGTCCTTCCTATCTTCGATCAGTCTTGTTGTTGCTATCTGGGGTTGAGGAAATAGAGGAAAAATGTTTTAAAAAAAAAAAATAGGAAACAATGGTTAAGGATTTGCAATGGTGTGTGAGGTCGAATGGAGGCCTATTTTGGTTCTGCATGCTGATTTCGTTTACTAATTAAGGGGTGCCGAAACAGAGGATTAAAAAAGATTGTGCACGTGTGTTTATTTCTTGAGAGTATAGATATATATACACACACACATACAAAGGTTGGAAGTCTTCTTAGAGTAGTGTAGTGTCAGATTCTATATAGAACTAAGAGTGGATTATAAGTTGTTGCTTTAAGGTTTATAAATGATAAACCAGTGGGAACTAAGGAATGATTGAGTGGTAAAATGGTGGTTTTAAGGATAAGTATAAAGCTGGGAATTTTCAGAACCTAGAGAGGTGTTGTGCATGTGTTTGGGTGTCAAAGGGTTCCTAAATAAGGATTGAATCAGTGTTTTGAAGTTTACTTGAGAAGAATTGAGATTTAAAAACATAAATAATTGAGTGATAGATGTGATTGAAGAATGTTTTGATACTTAAGGATTTTTAAAATCAGTATGTAAATTCCGTTAGAGATTCCATTAAAGGTTGATATATAAATTTCAGAATTTATAGAAATTGAAAATTGTCTGAGCTCAAAACAAAAGCGAGTCAAAAAGGATTTTGGTAAAGGTATAGTTTCGGAAGGAAGACGGGTGAATGAATAACGTCCCTAATTTTTATAAATGATATTTTTTATTGTTGAACTTTTATGTTTATTTCCATATTTAAAAGTATGATTTTTTTTAAGGAATAATTGTTGATAGTATATGAGTGAAGAATGACGATTTCATTCATTATTATGTATTTTCTTCTAATTGTTTCGAATCATAATTCATGATTATGCAGTTAAATGAAAATGAGACCTTTGAGATATTTTTCATAAATTTTATGTTGAAATGATCTTAGATCTTGGAAAGTTTATAAGCTATAATTTATTATTTGAAATGAAATGTTTTTACACGAGTTCTTGATGTTTTAAAAAGATTTTATCAACAGATTGAATTTGAAGGAAAACTTTGAAATATTGTTTGTGAAATTTCATGCTAGGAAGTTTAATTATGAAGTATGAGATAGAGCTGTTATTATCTTGAAGGAAGAAATTTTATTGCTTTGATAAATTGACCCCAAGTATGCTTGAAAATATTTTTGAAAGGACTAAATACAAAACGTTAGTTACTAACAGCAGTACTGTTAGTTCTTGGTGCACCATTGTTAACCTTAAGCTCGCTTGATATTCACGGGATTTGTTCTAATGTTTGTTTCATAGACTGTGTGTCCATGCTTGTTTCCTGGCCTTGAGTCATACTTGGTTAGTTACCCTTATGGACTGCATGTCTATGCTTGTTTCATGGCCTCGTATCATGCTTAGTTAGTTACCCTCGTGGACTGTGTGGTCACGCTTGTCATTTGTTCTATAAGAAGTTCTACAAAAAGATGTGGTTTTGAGAATTATGTTCAAAATTGATTATGTTAATTCAAAGGTTTTATCACATACATGAAAATATTTGATTCTCAATATTTTATATAGAGTTCTATTTTATTTATGATTTACTGTTTTAAACCGATTTTGTCAAACAACATAATTTATTACGTATTTCGAGGTAATTGATTGATGATTCAATATATATAGTTTTGTTTTTATTCATGATCATATGATATGGTGATTGAAGTTATTACCATATTGTTATTATTAAAAGACTTATAATGTTTAAATTATTTACTCTTGTATTTTATTAAATTATATGAATGAGATGTTATTCACCGGAAAATTTGTTTAGATTAGATAGTATTGCCGATTGTGTACCTCCTGCTGAATAATGAAGAGTCTCCTTAACGGTATAAAGTTCGCTGATACATCTGGTGGTGCTATTAGTGGATGTAATAATAGCCTTAGACTAGACTGTTGTATTAATATTTAAAGTTAGATGCTCCATGTAATTTATAGGTAGGATCCACGTATTTTGAATTTATGTTCACAAGTTTAAGACTTAAAGAATATGAGTTCACTTATATTCCGTGCCGGTCACCCTTTTAGATTTCAGGGCGTGAAATACATACTCTCATATGTATGTGTTACCATGTCCATCATTTTATTGGCTTATCGATCAGGGGCATTTCAATTTCAATGTTCACTCCATATCTATATACTGCCAATGTCTAGATTAATACCACATATTTCGACAATGGCAAGGCTAACAAGCAGAAGCCTGACGATCACCTACTGTAAGGGACAGTCATTGATATCTCTCTCTTCCACTGAATGAAACTATATACATAATATCATTGGTTTAATTAGTTTACGGTGGTTATATATGTATAGTTTAATTTGCGTGGTTCAAGACTTCAAGTGTTTATATTATTGATTTTGGTTTTAATATATTAAGTGTATATAGCAACAGAAAATACAGGGGAAGTACGACTGGATGTGACCGGTATAGTACGTGGTCGATTCTAATAAATCCTCCATATTAAGTATATATTACACTCTGATCTGATGCTCACCTCATTGCTTTTTTAATTTCCTTAGGAGCTATCACTCTAGTCCTATTTATAAGTCCAGTTTGATCAAAAAAATTGGCCCTATTTATAAGTCCAGTTTCATGTAATAAATGAGATTGTGACAATTTTGCTCATATTAATTATACTCATAAAGATAGAGAGAGAAGAAACAGTTGAAAAATGTCCAACCATAAATGAGGACAAAGTTAAAAATTTACCCCATAATCATTGAGGTAACTACTTTTCCTTGGTATGTGAGATTTGGACAAACTGACAAGAGTGGTAAGCTGTGGATATAAGCGAACAGGTTGATTGGCGCGTACGCAACTAATTTAGATTTCCAACTCGATCGTATGACATTCGACATGTGAAGTTGACTTTGATTTATTGTTGTTTTTGACTCTCTTTTTTTTTGGCTCAAAATTGTTGTTTTTGACTTTTGTTATGTATATCTTTTACCATATATGTCATATTTATAAGTTGATTTTAATCAAATCTTAAGAGGTAGTTAATTCAATGATTATGGAGTATTTCTCTCACAGTCTCATTTATTACATGAAACTAAACTTATAAATAGGATCAAGTTTTTTTTTTATTATCAAAATGGACTTATAAATTGGTACTCTCCCAGCCTATAATATAACTTATTTTTAGAAAAATGTTTTAGTTCACAGTATAAGTGATTTTGAGAGAAATTATACTTATTTATCAATTTTACATGAAAAATGTTCAATTTAAAGTATATTTTTTTTGGTCGAATTTTAAAGTATATTTAATAAGTTAACTATCATCATTTTTTAATTATGATGAATTAGTTGAAATGTCTTATATTATAAAGTGGATGATGTATATCTATATACAGCAAAAAAAAAAAAAGTGCGTCTACATATGTAGGTCAAACTTACTATTTATAACAAGCAACATGAAGATCACTTTCGATCCGTAGTTAATGTCAATTTTCGAACACGGAAAAATTAAGAATTAATAGGCCCCCATTAATACGCTATATGTACGTGGTTTCATCACGACCAAGGTAGAGTTAACTAGAATACTGTATTATTGACAGATTTTCTCTTATTCTTAAAAAAAAAAAAAAAAAAAAAAAAATTGAGATCTCTTCCACAATTTTAGAAAAAACTACGAAACCCATTAATTTAGTAATGTCCCACGTCCGTCCACACAGAAACAAGAAGGAATGAAAGAAATGTTGAAATATGTAACCAAAATTCAAAAGTGGGAGTCACGATTAAAGAAAAACTATGGAACCAATTTTGTGAAGATGTTGAAATACGTACTGATATTTCGTGAAGATGTGACTTAGCTACGCATAAGATTGTGTGAGTTTAGAATATGTAGGTGTTAAAATTCAATCCAGATGAGTATTTCCTCTTTTTCATTCATTCATTTCATTTATAATTTTCCTTTTGAATGAGGTAAATTTATACAAAGAAAGAGTTAACCGCGAAAGACCATAAGAGTAAATAACCTTTCAAATATTCCCCTATTCTAGATAACTTATTCTAATCTAATAACAATAATTCAAATTCAAATACTAACAATAATTCAAATTCAAATAATACAAATAATAATTCAAATTCAATTCATATCTTCAACACTCCCCCTCAAGTTGGTGCATGAATGTCGTTCATGCCCAACTTGCCAATCACTTCTTCAAACATTTTTCTTGAGAAGATGATGCTGGAATAGGAGGCATAGAGATAGACAACTAGAGTTCTTCTTCTGCAAAGGTCTTGAGTAATGAGATCCAAAGTATTCGAGTACATTCATCGACGAAAGATACATATTCGAGTACATTAATCAATGAAGATACATATTCAATTCGAGTACATTCATCTATGAAAAATACATAATAATACGAAAGATACATATTCGAGTACATTCATCAATGAAGATACATATTCGATTCGAGTACATTCATCAATGAAATATACATAATAATAAGAAGGAGAGAAAGAAGGAATTCGGTGGCTTTTAGTCATTTCACAAGTAGGAGGGATTTGGGATTCGGTGGCTTTTAGCCAATTTCACAAGAAGGAGGGATTCGGTGGCTTTTAGCCGTTTCACAAATAGAAGGGATTCGGGATTCGGTGGATTTTAGCCGTTTCACAAGAAAAGGGATTCAAGATTCGGTGGCTTTTAGCCGTTTCACAAGAAAAAGGGATTCGAGATTCAGTAGCTTTTAGCTGTTTCACAAATAGAAGGGATTCGAGATTCTGTAGCTTTTAGTCGTTTCACAAATAGAAGGGATTCGGTTTTCCCATGGAGGATGGTGGGAAGGCGGAATTTATGGCAGAGTTAGGGTTCTCCATGGGAAATTAGGGATTTGGTCGGGTAACAAGAAAAAGAATATAAGACTTTAGGTTCCCTAGATCGAAACGCTTTGATACCATGTTAAAATTCGATCTAGAGGAGTATTTCCTCTTTTTCATTCATTCATTTCATTTATAATTTTCCTTTTGAATGAGGTAAATTTATACAAGCAAAGGTTAAGAACCTGAGCACAATAGTAGGTAACAACCTTTCAAATATTCCCCTATTCTAGATAACTTATTCTAATCTAATAACAATAATTCAAATTCAAATACTAACAATAATTCAAATTCAAATAATACAAATAATAATTCAAATTCAATTCATATCTTCAACAGTAGGGAAGACATGTAACTAGAAGGGCAAAACTGGGTCATGTGCATGAGATTCAACTGGTAAGGAAGGAATGCAAAACGAGCCAAATATGAAAAATAGTTCAGAACAACAAATATACACGACCACCAAAAAGTAATTACTGGTCTCAACCAGCAATAGACGCGCCTCACTTAGAACCTCACTAGCTGCAAAGTAATTACTGGTCTAACATAAAAAATTGAAATATCTAATCTTCAACTCAGAAATCGGAGAGGAAGGAGATCCAATATCTAGTCCATATCCACTTTCCACCTTCCTCACATTGGACGTCAAGTCCAACTCTGAGATGTATCCACCTATAGTTTTTCTTCTTTATTTTTCTTCAATATGTAAGTTTTTACAATTTATAAAAGAATCGCATTATTATTCACAACACATAAACAATGCTACTTATTCTTTATACTTCCTAGTAAATAAAAAATTGCGGAATCAAATTAGTAAAACGCACGTCTTTTTTTTTTTTTTAAAAAAAGAAAGTAATTGTGCTATATTGTTGAATGATGATATTGCTTAAATAAAATGCCATTCATTATAATTTTCATATTTATTCTAACCTTTCGTTTAAATAATAATTTTGATAAAGCACTTTTACTTATCTATGTATAAAAAACTAGCTAGAATTAGCTAGTGAAATGTGTGAATATGTCAAAGTAATATATATATATATAGATAGGGGCGGACCAAGAAAATTATAAAAGGGGGCACAATTGGTGGGGGGAATTTGTGTGCCCCCGATTTTTTTTTAAGGAAGGTTTTAAATGTATTTTAAAAAAATATATATAAACAAGAAAAAAGATATATCAAACAATATTTATGAAATCAAGTTAATACTAATGATGTAATAAGAGAGACAATTATTTTACAAACCTGTTATTTAGAAAAGTACGGCTAAGTATTGTTAGAAATAAATGCAGTTACATAAATTACAATGAAGGGTGGGTACTCAATAAGTTTAAGTACATACACTACTACAAAATCTAGCTTTTACTTCCCCAATTGGCGTCCTATTTTTAAAAAAGGAAGTAAAAAATGTGTCATTTTTAGCGTCTAAGTGGGAGACTTAGACGCCAAACCCCCCCCCAAAAAAACAAAAACACAGAATCCACGTACATATCAAAAACGCATGGACGTTCCCTCTTCTCTCTCGCCTCTACCTTCGCACCACCCACTACAACTACCGGCAACCTTCTTCTCCACACATCGTGAACGTCACAGCGACCTTCTTCCACTTCGTCTTCTTCCTCTTTCCCCCAACCTCTATGGCTGACCTTCATTTTTTCCATAAGATCGACGGCACAATCGACATCGTCCCTTCATTTTCAACCTCATTTTTGCTTTCGATTTTCCAGATCTACAACTTCCTACTGTAGGCAAGCTTCAACTTTTTCACATCTGTTTGACTTGTTCGACTTTTCTTGATCTGTTTGATTTTTCCAGAACTATTCGAGCTGTGATTCGTATGTGTTCGACTTGCTCCAGATTTGTTCGACTTCTCCTTCTCACCTCTGGATTTTTTTTTTTAAATTTTGAGTTGATCTTGTTGGATCAGATTTGTTGTTGTAATGTAGATCTACACTTGTAGAAATTTTTTGATTTGAGTTGATTTCGTTATTAAGGAAACGCCATTTGATTTTCGATTTTGGATCCGATTGAATCTGGGATGTAGATCTGGAATTATTATTTGATAGCTCCCAACGTGGTTTGGGGTTTTTTTTTTTAAAAAAAAGCATATGACGTCTAAGAAAAATTTAGACGCCTTAAGCTTGCACTTTTTGCGCCTCCCAGATAGGCACCCGCATAAAATAGGACGTAAAAAGCGGGAAAAATAGGATGCAAAAAAGCTTTTTTGTAGTAGTGATATATTTTAATAAAAAAAGTATATTACAATAAAAATAATTACAATGTCATCTTTTTAGGCCTTATTTTTTGGAATTCCATCATAATTGTCTTATTATCAATGCTATCAAATACATCTTTTTTCAATATAAGGCACTAAACAATCATTCAACACTCACCCCTCATCCCATTACGAAGTGTAGCCTTGATGTATTAAGGGTGAACACCTAATTTAAGGATGGACAATCATTCAAACATGTATTAATTAATTTTTTTTTTAAAAAAAAATCTCAAATAATTAGGGGCACTTAACCCCAACTTACAACTTAGGTCCCACTACTAGAAAATAGCAAAATAGTGACGGGATTTGCGACGGAAATAATTCCGTCACAAAAATAAGCAATTTTGCGACGGATGTAAAAATCCGTCGCAAAAATAAGCCATTTTGCGACGGATCTAAAAATCCGTCTCAAATGGAGTGATTTGCGACGGTTTTTTCGATCTGTCGCAAAATAAGGAAAGCTTTTTGCGACGGAAAAATAATTCCGTCGCAAAAAAACTCCTTTTTGCGACGGATAATCAGTTCCGTCACAAAACTTGCGACGGAACCAATATTCCGTCGCAAAAAGGCGGACCTATTGCCGCCTTCTTGCGACGGATTAGAAGTTCCGTCACAAAGTTTGCGACGGAACTTGAGTTCCGTCGCAAAATAACTCCATTAATTCTAAATTCACAGACTCTTTCATTTCGCGAAAACGTTCTCCCTCTCTCCTATCGGTGTGCTCTCTGCCTCCACTCCGTTCTCCTTCTCTCTCGGTCGCTGTCTATGCTCCGCTGGTCCGCCTTCCGGTCGCTGCCGCCCTATCCTATCGCCGCTACCGGTCGTGTCGTCGTCCTTTTTCCGCCACTTCGCCGTCCTCGCCTCCCCCTTCCAGGTAAGTTTGAATTTTGTTTATTTTTTAATGGAAAAAACATGGCATTAATTAATTAATGAAAATTCCCTATTACTCTAGATCCATTATTTGAGGCTTGATTTTGCTAACTATCTGCGGTTTTGGGTGCCACGATTCCTCTAATAGATCAACGTGCAAATATTTAAAAATAATCATTATTTAGATGATTTTGTTGTTGATGCAATTAGTGACTTTTATTAGGGATAATCCAAATTAAGAGGGGCCACGTTGATGATTCGTTATTTATTGTTATTATTATTAAATATACTATTTACTTTGCTCTAATAATCTGAATTATGAACTTTCCAGGGATGCAAATTATATATATGTTGTACATAATCATGAATTAATATGTAATATAATGCCCCGAGGAAAATACTTTCTCCAAAATAATTGTAAACAATGCCTTATATTAAGGGCAAGAAAAATAATTTATTTTATATATAAACCGATCGAGTAAATTAAAGAATTTGAATTTTGTAATTGCGTATTTTTTTTTTCTGGTTATATGTTAAATTTCTATATAATATATAATCTTGATAGTTAGAGATATTTTAGGATCTAATCGGATTATGAAATTTGAATTTTGTAATTGCTTTTCTGTTTTATAATTCCTAGATATTAGGATCTGCCTTTTATAATTTCTAGATATTATGATCTGCCTCTATAATCCTAGATATTAGGATCGGCCTAAACCGATCAGTAGATTATAGAATTTGAATTTTGTAATTGCTTTTTCATTTTTATAATTCCTAGATATTAGGATCGGCCTCAAAGGATTTTATACATTTCTTTTTTATTTCGTAATTTTTTATATATTTTTATATTTTTTTAGGAATCGAGTTTTGCGACGGAATGACCATATTGGTGCATCGACACGGGGAGATAATAAAGCATATGCAGATTCTACATCAGTCCCTAATGAAGGACAAGGGTGCGTGGTCGGTTTACGGTGATGATGATGATCATACTTCTCTTGTTTAGACTTTTTTAGTACATATTGTTCGCAACATTATTATTTATATCTTGTTTTCTCTATGTAAACTCTTTATAATTGTTATTTTGACTTTTTTAGTACATATTGTTCATAACATTATTATTTATATCTTGTTTTTTCTATGTAAACTCTTTATAATTGTTATTATATATATTTTTATAGTATATAAATTTTTTATATATTTTATTTTATAATTTTTTGAAAACAAAAAATTTTTTAATTTTTTTTAAAAAAAATGTCAGAATTTGCGACGGATATGGAATCCGTCGCAAACTCAAAACGTTGCGACGGATGGGAATTTCCGTCGCAAATTTGCACATTGCGATGGAAATAAATATCCGTCGAAAATTGCGACGGATAGAAATTTCCGTCGCAATTTGCGACGGATTTTTATTTCCGTCGCAAATTGCGACGGATAGTAAAATCCGTCGCAAATGGCGACGGATTTTTCCAAATCCGTCGCAATTGCGACGCCCTTTTTTGCTACGGACAAAATCCGTAGCAAATTCCGTCGCAAATTGATTTTGCTACGGAAAATCGCTTTTTTGCTACGGATTTTTTCCGTAGCAAAAATCGAATTTTTTAGTAGTGTCCGCCACTGTCATATATGTTTATATTTCATAACTTTTAATTTTCAGCTTAATCGGATATACGCGGTGGGTGGGCCCCAACAGGCTATCTCAATCCCTCATAGTCATTGGATATTACGTGGTCACTTTGCCTGAGTGACACGTAAGCGGGTTGTGCCACGCGTTTTAAAGCAATTTTTTTTTCTTAAAAAAAGTCATCCGCAGGTTCCTCTTTTCGTCGGACCCGAATTGCCTCAGAATCCAGGGGGTCAGTATCCCTCAGAAACCGATCTGAGTCGTTGATCTCGCATATTTTTAGCACCCAAAATTTTAAAAATCTCTTTGGACGGCCCAGATCAAAGGATACTGAGGGATGAGGAGGGGAGGATACTGAGGAAATCTGCTTCCCTTTTCGTCCCTGGCCCCTCAATTCTCATGAAAAGTTAATTTTTCAGACATGTTTTATCCTTTCTAACTGCTAAAATATTGTTTGTCGAGACACACCTCATGTATACCATACTATACCCAGAAAAAGCCCAAACCATAGCCCCTTACAAAACACAAGTATATTATATTCATAGTGTTCTTTTCATAGATATTGCTGTGGTATAACGAAAAATTATGTGGAAAGACAATGAACAAAATTTGATAGTCAGTGTATAACCTGCTGCATATTTACATCAACGTAGCATGAGATCACTTCTGTTCCTGCCTACATCCCAGAATGTTTTGAATTCCCAAGCTATGGCCATAAGGCCCAAAAGACTATGTATGGAGCACAATATATATAAAACGGTCGGCAAAAGTAAAGCACTATATATGGTTTGTCTCTCTTATCAATAACGTGTTCATTAATTACTTAATAGTTACAGTCACTGCATTTGCCATTCTCTGTTGTTGTAATCTGATATAGTTTACTGTCCATTCCTGGATAGTTCTTTATGACAATTGTCATTTGGTTGGTTTAAAGATGCTTTAATTTGAATTATAATTCACTTCATTCTGCCATTGTCCTTATTGACTATTTGATGGATAGGACGCGGCAATAAACACAAATCGCAGAGTTGAGCGTATAATATAAGCTAGCTTAAGCTTGAAAGAGACAACGTTAACCTTACTGAGACAAAGCCATCAATGTCGATCTTTGCCACTGAATGAAGCTATAAAAAGCACACTTCTGCGTTAACGCTTATGTGTAGTTCAAGTGTTCATTTTATGTGTTAGTTCTGGTACAGTGAATATATATATCTCACTCCGATGCTTTCTTCACTATTTGTTTCCGATTATACCTACATTTTTTTTTGAGAAATAAGGTGCATGTGGATACCAGCGAACAAGTTTGCGCTAACAATTTATATATATTTCAAAACTGGTATATGAAGTTGACCTTGAATCCTTTGTTATCTGTCACTCTGTTGTTTCCCGACTGTTACTGTGCGGTTTAAGGTTAACGATTTATTGGTCAGCGTGCAGCTGAGAGCAAAACTAATGAAACTTAATATAAGAATACAAGCTCACAGCATTATTGATATAAATATGCATTATTTGTGTATGTTGGATCATGTATTATGATACAATTGAAGTAAAGAGATACATTCGTAAGACAAGAAATATAATCTTGTGTAGGGGAAATTAAAAAAGGTTGCATGGATGACGTAATCTGCAGTGTAGCCATGAAGAAGCAGAAATTAAAGAATGTGGTGATGATATGTGGAGTGTACGTAGTGGCATGAAGGAGCGAGGATTAGCTTTAGGTGTGAATAGGGTCGGGACTAGGAGGTTTAGTTCCTCTTGGTAAGGAGGGCAACAGAATGCCATATTGTGAGGACCAGAACTCATCACCTGGGAACAACCTAGCAGCTCCTAATTCAGGAGAAGCAACCAACATGATCACCATGATCACCACTAGAGTTAGCACCATGTTCCTGTAACTGAACCTCATGACGGTGATTGATATGTATATATATCGCTACTAGCTTGTAATTAATGTTGATGACGATCGAGTTTGAGAGGAATATATAAGCCTGTTTGTTAGATGGAACACTTTATGATGCGGATAGATGTGATTCAGAAGAGATCCTAACTCTGATATATATAGAGAGAGAGAGAGGCTGATGCGGGAATTATATTGCATGTCTTGACCGCCGGTGCCTTCCAATGCTTTTAAAAGAATATATCTTAATTAGGGCTTGACTGACCCATGGCATTTGAACCCTTGAATCTTTGAATTTTGAAACAACTCACGTTTTATTGAATTGAACGGATCAACTACACCGCGTCCATTGGGTTTTGTGGTCACCAACAGCCATATTCCCAGTATAAACTTATTTATTACTATATACATATATATAAATTGATTTTTTTTTTCAGGGCGAAAACCTGCAGTAGTAGCTATAACTGTGATTATAAATAATACATATATTGCAACATTTTCCTTGTGGCCAGTTTATAAGAACAAATCTTTAGCCAAGACTTTAAGAACAAACACATATAATAGAAAACAAGACCTTCCGTTTTACCCAAACAAAAAGAAAAGAAAAAAATTAAGATAAATACAAATAAAATAAAAAATCTTCGGTTTTTACCGAAATTAATTAAAAGAGAGAAGGAAGCAAGAAAGGGAACACAATTAAATAAATCTCCCGTGCTGGGAACGACAAGCCCAAAAAGTGAAGCAACCATACAATTACAGGAGCTGATGGGACCAGAAAAACGGATATACAAGAAAGAAAAAGTCAAATGTCAAATGTAGCAAGTATGATATAAACTCAATTTACTTTTAGACCTCAACTATCACTCTGGCCTTATTTATAAGTTTTTTTTGACTAAAAAATTTGATCCTATTTATAAGTCTCTTTTAACCAAATATATGAGATTGTGACAATTTTACTTATATTAATTGTACCAATGAAAACAGACAGAAAAGAAAGAGTTAAAATATACACATTTATAAATGAGGGTAAAGTTTAAAATTTACCCCATAATCATTAAGCTAACTAGCTACCTCTTCTTGGTATGTGTGATTTGGTCAAAATGAACTTATAAATAGGACCAAAATAATATATATAACTTAAAACTAACGCGATTCTATTTCTAGCTAGACTAATTCACTTCCTGCATATTTTATTATTCATATAAGGATGGCTATCTGCGGATCCTGATAATCCGCGGGTATACTAAGTTTTTTTTTTTTTTTTTTTAGAGATAAAGAAAGCGAAATAAATCAATTTTAGGATATTTTATTTATCATTTTTTCTTCAAACTAATTTGTGTGAGTTATAAACTAATATACTAGTATAATTCTTTGATACACAACACACACACACACATATATATATATATATAAATATACACACTATGATTAAGTAATTTATTTAGTTTATATAATCTCTAAAAAAAGTTAAATATGTCTTATATTTAGGACCAAAGAAAGTATGATACTCCTCTGGTCTTTAATATAAGACAATTTTAAGAAGTTGATTTTGGTCCTAAATATAATACATAATTTTTTCGTATTTGTCAATATTTTCCTAATTTGCCCCCTATGAACTCTCTGTCAACAATAGTTAAAGAGGATAGGGAACGAAAGAATTAAGGAAAATGACTAAGATGTTTTAGAAAATATATCTTATATTAATCAACTCAACTAACTTCCTTAATCTAAATATAAGTATATACTATTACATTTTCTTATAAATATTTGATTTAAGGTGAAATTTTTAAAATATCTTTTATAAGTATTCATTCAACCATCCATTTTATTGTTTTGGTTAAAAACACATCTCTATTTTATATTTATTAGAAGTAAAATAAGAAGAAGAAAAATCGGACATTAATAACAAGAGTAATGGTAATGAAGATCATTTAGGTGGATTGACTATAGACGCGTTGACGGCTTGAATGCTGAATATTAAAACCATTTATATATATTATATTGAACCCATCAAATTAAAGTAGAGTAACTTGGACGCCAAATCTGGTGATTTATGATTTTTTTTTTATTAAAACGATTTTACTAATTTTCCAATCGCTTTTATGTTTTTACGATTTTAAATTTTACGATTTTTTTATATATCCCTATTTTGATTTTAAGTAAAATCTCGATTTTAATTACCTTGGTTTAGTGTTTTCAGCACCAATTCTTTCCCAAGTAAATTACGTCATCCCAACATCAACTGTTCATGACATCACTCATGATCCTACAAACCCAACAATGTTAATTTAATTAATGTCCCGATTAATCTATTGCCCATGCATAACCTCGTGCAAATATACTATATAGCCCCACACAAACGCAATCAAAAAGCACACAACGCACTATGGTCTGTCTCTCGTCAGTTAATTGGTGAATAACTGATATTCCTTCCCGTATTAAAATCAGATAAAGTTGATTTTTTTGAAACTATTAAGAAAAAAAGCTAATTAAATTATCTTAAAGTACTTATATTTATCATTTTTTCTCTAAACTATTTTTCTAACTTATAAACTGAGATATGATCTAATAATACATATCATATGATATGATTAAATAATTTATTTGGCTTCCTTAATATTTCCAAAAAAAATTAATTATGTCATATATTTAGAATCGGAAAGAGTAATATGTATAGAAAAGTTCAGTACATAGTCTCTGCATATATATATATATGCTAATCCTCATCCGTTGATGTATGTAATCCCAATTATCCCATAATTTGTATTTACGTACTCTCGTACGTACGTGTTAACATGTCCATCATTTTATTGGCTTATCAGGGGCATTTCAATTTCAATGTTCACTCCATATATATACAGTGCCAATGCATGTCTCGATTAATACCACATATATTACGACAATGGCAAGGCTAACTGCAAGCAGAAGCCTGAGGATCACCTTAATTACTGTAAGGGACAGTCTCTTTTTTTTTTTTTTGGCTCAGAATAAGGGACAGTCATTGATATCTCTCTCTTCCACTGAATGAAACTATATACATAATATCATTGGTTTAATTAGTTTACGGTGGGTATATACGTAGAGTTTAATCTGTGCAGTTCAAGACTTCAAGTGTTTATATTATTGATTTTGGTTTTAATATATTAAGTGTATATAGCAACAGAAAATACAGGGGAAGTACGACTGGATGTGATCCGTATAGTACGTGGTCGATTCTAATAAATCCTCCATATTAAATATATATTACACTCTGATCTGATGCTCACCTCACTGCTTTTTTCCTTAGGAGCTAAGCTGTGGATATTAGCGAACAGGTTGATTGGCGCGTACGCAACTAATTTAGATTTCAACTCGATCTTATGACATTCGACATGTCGAGTTGACTTTGATTTATTGTTGTTTTTGACTCTTTGTTATTTATATCTTTTACCATATATCACTCTAATCTTATTTATAAATCCATTTTGATCAAATCTTATATATATATATATATATATATATATATATATATATATATCGAGGCGATAGTTAACTCAATGATTCTTGGAAAAAAAAACTCAATGATTATGGGGTAAATTTTTAACTTTGCTCTCATTTATGATTGGATATTTTTCAATTGTTTCTTCTCTCTTTATCTTCATGACTACAATTAATATGGGTAAAATTATCACAATCTCATTTATTACATTTAGGCTGACTTTATAAATAGAAACAATTTTTTTAGTCAAAATGAACTTATAAAGCAGGATTTAGAGTGGTATATACACCCTCCCAGCCTATAATATAAGTTATTTTTAGAAAAATAATTGGTTCACAATATAATTGATTTTGAGAGAATTATTCTTTATTTATCAATTTTACTCATGTAATTAATACTTAAATGTGATTTTTTATATTTCTCACTATTTGAAAACTTAATTTAATATAAGTAAAGTTCAAAAAAATGTTCAATTTAAAGTATGTTTAATAAGTTAATTATCATTCTTTAATTATGCTAAATTAATTGAAATGTCTTATATTATAAAGCGGTGGAGGTATATCTATATACAGCCCAAAAAAAAATGTGTCTACATATTTAGGTCAAACTTACTATTTATAACAAGCAACATGAAGATCACTTTCGATCCGTAGTTGATGTCAATTTTCAAACACGGAAAAATTAAAAAATTAATAGGCCCCCTTTAATACGCTATATGTACGTGGTTTCATCACGACCAAGCTAAGGTAGAGTTGACTAGAATACTGTATTATTGACAGATTTTCTCTTATTCTTTAAACCAAATTTGAGATCTCTTCCACAACTTTAGAAAAAACTACGAAACCCATTAATTTAGTTATGTCTCAAGCCCACACAGAAATAAGAAGGAATGAAAGAAATGTTGAAATATATAACCAAAATTCAAAAGTGGGAATCACGATTAAAGAAAAACTATATGAAACCAATTTATTTAATTATGTTCTACGAATTCAAATGCCCAAGAGATTCTCGTTTTCCTTTCAGCAACACACATGGAAATTTTCAATTAAATGAACGTAACACAACTTAATTCGAGTTGAAAGAAGGGAAAAAACAGCAATCCATGAGAAAATTATTATCTCTTAAGACCTTCATTGTTATGATCTCAAGTATATGTTAAACATGTACAACTGAATCAAACATGCAAGCTTTTGCAAACGCATTTAAACCATATGCTTAATTTTTTTTCCCATACTTTGATAGATAAATCTGATAATTAACAAGAATACAATGAACTACTATATAGCTTTTCTTTGGTCCTGCAATGAATGAAACCAGCCTTCATGATCTGTAATCTGATCTGATGAATATTAATTAGGCAAAATCAAGTCAAAGAGTGATCAGAAAGTAAGTGTGCTATATTGTTGAATGATTACATTGCTTAAATAAAATGTCCAGTAAAAGTACAAAAATACACATGAAATTTTATCCAAAGTGCGTCTAACACCATATGTTTTTCGGAGGTGTAAAAATACTCATAAACTTTCAAAATAAGACAAAAATACCATGACCATTAAGTTGCCTTAACATATGTTATATACAATATGAAAATACCAAAATACCCCTGATTTTTTTTTTTTTTTTAAAAACACCCTCCCTGCCAAACTCTCAATTCATCTTGTTAGCTGACAGATCCTCAACTTCCAGAGGCTCAACATAATCAACACCACCCAAATTATAACCTACTGAGTTCAAATAAAGAAATCTTAGAAAAATACATAAGGAAAGAAATAAGCATTACTCTAAAAGCTACTTTAACCAGATTCGCCCAGAAAAATTGTCTGCAAAATGAATGTTAAAAAGAAAGTACTCAAATCGAAGAGCCAAATAATAAAAATAAAAGCGAGGCAAAGTGAAGAAGACAGCCAAAGAACAAAAATAATAGCGAGGCAAAGTGAAGTCATGAGCATAATATTTAAAAGTAAACCACCACTAGGTGAGATAAGATGAAGACAAAGAAGAAGAGAGAACCCACCACCAGATGAAGGAATAAGAAGAGAGACTGACCACCAAATTAATGAAGAAGAGAGAAAGTCGATATAATGGCGAGGCGGAGGATGATTCAGTGGATCTAGAAGGAGACCTAGTTGGGGATGACTTCGATGATTTGGATCTGCAAAGTAGAGTGGAGAAACGTAGCTGCCATTGTTTGCTGTCGTCGTCGTACTGGCATCTAAAAAGAAAATGAATTTAAGAGAAGAAGGGAGAAGGGATAGAGTCACAATCAAAGAAAGAGGGAAAGGCAAGTGAGAAAATTATAAAAAGGCATTTTTATTTTTTTTCAAATGGCATGAGGCCCACCCTAAAAGTTACGTCAGTTAAGACATTTTAATGACACGGGTATTTTTACTCTGATTTTAAAAGTTTATGGGTATTTTTCCACCTCTGAAAAACATTTGGTATTAGGCTTTTCTTCGAAAAAAGCACATATGTATTTTTGCACCTTTACCATAAAATATCATTTTTTGTAATTTTCATATTTATTCTAACCTCTCGTTTAAATAAGAATTTTGATAAAGCACTGTTACTTATCTACATATAGAAAACTAGCTAGAATTAGCTAGTGAAATGTGTGAATATGTCAAAGTAATATATAACCATCTTTTTTACTATCATGAGCAAAACAAAAAGAACAAACGCATTAATTAGTGATTGAAGCAAAAAACGAGAAACTCGAGCTAACACGATTATACTGCAGAGGGTATAAAACTCAAACGGGTAATGAGGTTGCGTTAAAGTGACCGACCTTAGACTATATTGCTGGCTTCGTGGCTTACGTACGTTCAGATTATATATTGTTAATTGGACGGTTTGTAACATATATATGTGTGAGGATTTAATCTGGTAGACGACAAGTAGTCAACGAATTATGTGTGTTCCGTTAAAATATAAATCAACAGATGCTAATTAGAAGATTACGAGTGTGGCAAGAGGGTTTGTTTTATTTTCGAAGAACGTTCATTAATTATCTGTAATCCCCGATCAATGGAAAAACAACCGCTCGTTAGAAAAGTGATAATTCACGTACGTATTAAAGCATTTCTTCCTTATAATCTTGTATGTGTCTTTGTTTGAACATTTCTTTTTCACCAAAACTTATTTGCCAGCAGACATATGTACAAGTCAAACTTATTTTGAATAAATCACATTCAGCATGTAACATGGCACCAGAAAGATCAGAGTGCAATGGAGCTTAAAGCGTAATCATACGACGATAACGTTGTTATTATTCTTTTATTGGTTACAGCAATGTGAATGAATTAAAAGAAAACAAAAAAGGGGTTTCATGGGAACCCAAAACAACACACAGGACAGTAGTAATTAAGATTATGAAAGAACAATCAAAGTTGGTCTAGATGCATAAAACTCTGTTAGATCTCTCTGGTCTCGAGTTCAAGTTACTGGGAAGACACTTGCATTAGAAGGGGTAGCTACAAACCTCGAACCGGATATCAAAAAATATTATTAAAAAAGATTATATTATGAAAGAATAATGCAATAAATAATTAAGGCTGCGTTGATATATATGGGTTGGTAGGCTTCATTTAGGAATGAATTGGGTCGGGACTTGCGTGGTAGGATCCTCGCTGAAGAGACTGCAAAAGTGCCTCGTCTAGTGGCCTTGCTGCTCCAAATTCAGCAGAGCCGACCAGTGCGATGAAGACGATGACCAGTACAAGAATGAGCATGTTCCTGTAACACAAAGCCATGAATTAAACTTGTTGAGATACGCACGTGTGTGTAGAATAACGTTGATGGGTGGTTTGGCAATAGGAGACGAGGCATGTATGTATATATAGGACGTGAGGGGGCTTCGCAGAAAATAAGGGCTAGCTATTGGAATGCACCGCCCACCGGCATGCCCTTTTGTGAGTTTTAAATTTCATTATATTGCGTTGACGACCCATAATGCTTTGAAGCTTAATTGGAACGTAAATTGAGACCAGATTATATATATAAATATTTACTGTTCGTATTGAATAATATAACAAGTCAAGTGCGTCACTACAACTAACCCTTAATATGCGGCAGAGAGAGAGAGAGAGAGAGAGAGTTGGAAAACGACTTCTACGTTAATATAATGTTGAATGGAGTCATCAATTATCGCCACTTTGATATTTTACGACAATTAATTCATACATCTCTTTATATATAAACACAATAACCAGATATAACAAATTAAATACCTTTGGCCAAAAGTAGCATAACTAGTTTTCGAATTAAGAATAATGTTGATAATAATCTTACCTAACTAATAATTATTTCATCTATTTTTTAAACATTTTAAAAAAAAACTAATATTAAATATGTGCCATATGGATTTTGCTGGATATGCACAGCCTATTAAAAAGTGTAAAAATTGCTTAAATATAAATTGTGCTTGCCTGCTTCAAACTGCGATCTAATTGATCGACTAAATTCATTATATACCTACATAGATAACATAATTCTGTACCGATATGTGTGCGCCTGCGTATGCGTGCTTGCGTCATATTGATCATTATTAAGGTATATATGATTATAAAAATAGTAAATACCAGATGGGGGTGAATTTGTAAGATTAAAATTAAAAGGAGAGGTGTGACGAATGAGCGTAATGATAAAGATAACGTCGTGGATAGAAGAATACAAATTAGAGTGAAAAGCGATGTTGATTAGCAAAACTTGTGTGGCAATAGCAAAGAGAGAGTATATACAATTTATTAAATTATGTTGGTGCGCAAGGTAGATAGGCTTGTCCCCCCTCTACTTTGTAAATTGGATGGCCTTTAATTTGTTTATGTAATCAATTACATCTGCTTCATCCCTTTTTCGTTTTGGACTTGTGATCGTAATTACCACTTTATTCATTTGCTTCCTTGGGTTTCAATCTAGAACACTACATATATATAGAGATGGGAATCAGAGCCGGCTCGGCTCTCCAGGGCTGGCCTGTGAAGGGCTAGGGCCTAACAGGGCCGGCCTTCCAGAGCTTGGGGTAAGAAAAACATCTGTTTTTCAAAGTCCGGTCTGAGAGCACCAGGGTTAGGGCCGGCCCTCCGGGGCTCGAAAGTTACTATTCCAAAATTTAACTATTTTTCCTCCGTTTTTAATTTCAAAGAAATATAATTAGTAAATTACAACAATTAAAGTTCTAATTTATCAAATAAATGTTGTCAACAATTATATCAAAACAACACGAATCATCCAACAAATAAGCACAGTCACTAATTCATAATAAAAAAAAAACTATGTTCACAAATAACTCACATAAAACATAAGAAGCATACCACTAAGTGACATTAGTACGATGATTATTATTGTCATCATCTTCACCACTATCATCAATTTCAACGACGTTTGATTGTCTTCACTTTGACTAAAGTGCCGGTTCATGAGTAAGAATATCATGAATTTCTTCTCCCGCATCATGAACACATCCATAATCTTAAATGGATAAATAATAAACCAAATCATAAAATTAAAGTATAATTATTATGTATTTTTGTATTTATACTTAAATGGATAAATAACTTTATAACAAATACAAGGTGCACATAAATTAGTAAATTACCATTATATGTGAATCCATGCATCCAAAAAATTAAAAAATTAAAAGGGCCTGCAGGGCCGGCCCGAAGCCCTCCAGGGCTGACCCTTTTAAGCCCGAAGCCTTACAGAGCCGGCCCTTTAGGGCTTATTTCATAAAATTCCTCTAATTGTTAAGCCCAGCCCTTGAAGAGCCAGCCCGATGGGCTCGACCCGTTTTTCCGGCTCTACACACACACACATACATACACAAGCGGACTTGTTCTTTTTTAAGAAAAGCAAAAAATATATAATTCGGAATTCAGAGTAAACCATCTCTAAACAGAGATTCAAACTAGCTCGAAGTGGAAGGCTGTTTCTACTTGACAAATGTGGGAGAGACATTTGAATATTTGAAGGTTGAATAATAGAGTAGTGCAGAATGCGTAGAGTAAATGAAAGGGTATTTGATTCCAGCAAAGCATGAGGAAGCAACAACGAAATAGACCTAATAACAAATGTACAAGTGAAGGAGTCTTATATGTTTATCACCGGGTCTTGTTCTTGCATGACTAATCAATTTAAAAAGTCACTCCAAATCTTAAACCTTATTACTATGTGTTTATTCAATGGATTATGGGGTCAAAAGAACACGCACAACCAATTTACACGATCCAAAACTCTTCCATTTTTATTTTCCATACTCGTTTTTTCCAATTTTTACAATTCTTCACGTGCATCTATTTCATATTACTTGAAATTGCATCCCCAAAATTTGGATGCGAAGATGAGAAAAGTAACTACTCCATCCAATTATTAATATAAGACCCACTTTGAAAAAAAAAAAAATTTGAACTATAAGTTGAATTTTATATTAAGGACTTGCGGTAATATTTAATTGTTACATTTACAACATTGGTTAACTTCTGAAAATATTCTGTCAAATGTAAATTTATTCTTCTGTCAACCCTCGTATAATTATTCCAAATGTGGCTAACCACGTTATTTCTCAAGTGAATGGATTTTTCTTCGGATATACCATAAATTAAGTTAAAGATACGGGGAGTTTTTATTTATATATATCTTAGTATCTTACATTTATTTAACTTATGTTTGTTTAGACAGACAGTAAGGAGAAAATCGAGAGTTTCATATATTATTACAATTAACAAGGTAAAAAGAGATGTTATTATAACACGTATAAATATCAGAGAGTTATATATTTTTTTTGAAAAATCTCCAATTTATTACATATCTCTTACTGGCCTTTTTTCCCCTGGCTTTTAATTAGGAGTGATTTGTGTATTTGTTAATAACCAAAAACGAGATGCACCGGTAACTCCCAGAAAAATAATCCGAATAATGTCAAATAAACAAATGGGAAGAAATCGATTTTATTTTTCAAGAACCCTTACGTCAGCATACATTTCAGGGTGAAACTGGCTTAACTCTACCAACTAAAGAATCACTCACAATCCTTACGATTGTTTAAGAGAGATAAATAATTTATATATATTAAGAAAATTAGTTAAACTAGTGATTTATAATAAATGTGTGTTAGTTTCCCAGTTTTTAATCATGTAACAGAAACCTCCTTATATGCCCTCAAAAGAGACACTTATGAATTCATAAAACCAAAATAAACTGATTGGCTAACTAGAAGTGGGGTAGTGCAACTTGCTTTTGTTGATTCTATTAAAAATTGTTTTGGGACCAATATCCTTAGGAGCAAGTGGAAAGGGACTTGCTCTCCCACCACCATGTCTTCAGTTCGAGGCGTGAGAATGAAAAAAATAGTGTTGAGAGCTCTTTCCTCACAACTGTTGGCCCAACGCAGAGCGAAATCCAAATTAGTTGGAACCGAAGATTCCGGTGAACCGGGTGGAATTAAAAAAATAAAAAAAATGTTTTGGGTCGAATTGCGTTTCAAGTTTAAACTTCAAAGGACGCAACTACCGTTGGGGGCGAGTTCAGCCAGCCGTCAGTTCGTTTTGTCGGCAGGCTTCTTTATTTATTGTACTGGGCTTTCCACTTTCCAACAGTTTCAAAAAGCACGTGACGTTACAGAGATCTCATCTCATTCTGACGCCCCCCTTTCCTCTTATAAGACATACAGGAAGGCAGCATCCAAGTTTAGTTGTCTTCCTATATATACAAGTGAATTGAGTGGGTTTGTATTAGGGTGTGCATAGTAACACTCCCGTAACGCATTTTTTCTTAATTTCGCGCCCGGAACAAAAATAGATGGGAATTGTGTTTGGTAAATAGGTTTTTTTTTACTCAAGGGATGAACCGGTTTATTTTTATCTTTGGGAGTAAAAAAAAAAAGCCTAAAATTTTAGAACTTCTCTATTCCAAGACGAGATCGAATCATTTTTCTCCAAAAAAAAAAAAAAAAAAAAAGACTCATTCCTCTTTGAAGCAAAATTTACCCTTATTCACCACAACCACCCCACCACCACCACCACCACCCCCACCACCACCACCGCCGCCACCACCACCACCACCGCCACCACCACCACCACCACAACCACAACCACAACCACCACCACCACCACCACCCCACCACCGCCGCCACCACCGCCACCGCCACCACCACCACCACCGCCACCCCACCACCACCACCACCACCACAACCAACACCACCACAACCACCGCCACCCCACCACCGTCGCCGCCACATAAATAATTTTTTGCATATAAAAATTACATAAATAATTTTTTAGGAAATTTTAATTTATTTGTAAAGTATAATAATTATATTAATTATTAAAGAAAAGGACATTTTGGTTAAAATATGAATTATATTTTTTAGCTATTTTTTGTTAAATATGAAATGTTGGCATTTTGGTTAAAATTTTTTTTTATCGTTGATGAAATTTGTAAAAAAAATAATAAAGAAATAGATTTGTATTGTATTAGGTAATTCTAATTCTCGAAATAAAAATAAAATGTGTTAAACGTAATTATGATTCTCGGAATGAAAAAAAAAAAGTGTTATCAAACGTAATTCTGATTCTCAGAGTAAAAATAAAATGGGTTAACAAACGTAATTCTAATTTCGAACTCTTCCAAAGACAGAATCGGAAAAAACTGTTTTAAATCAAAACAGTCTTTGAAGAAAGAATGGTTTCGTATGCACACAAATTTTTAGTCTTTAAAGAATAGTTTTTATGATTGACAAGAAAAGGAGTTTTGAATCTCAGTTTACAAAAAAAGAGATTTTGAAACCATAGTTTTACACTTATCCAAACACTTACCAATAAGCCACATCTTGTAATCTTCAAACTTTGGAGGAACACGTAGTAGTGGATTAACCTTGGCCCTTACCCAAGCAAGTGTTGTTCTTTGTTGACTTAGGCTTGTTTGGGATAGCATCAGATGCTGGAAAAAGTCCATCAGATGTTGAAAAGAGTCCGGCGGAAGTGAAAACTTGATTTTTGTGTGTTTGATATGGATTCAACATCTGATATGCTTTTGGTTGTGAAGTTGCTTATTGACTGAAGTTAATAGGTGGAGCTTCTAATCTCATCAAAGTGACTTCTAAAGTTGCTTCTTGCAATGAAGTATCCTCATTATTTCTCTTTAACACAAATGAATCATGTTCGTAATGAAATCAGAAACCAACTTATAGGGGATAGATTTATTTAAGCACTTCATTATGTTGTATTTTTTTTAATGGTAATTTTACTATTTTGTTTCGCAAATTTCTATTTATTTTTAATTTTTTTCTCCTAAATTATCACATTTTGTACAACACACACATACATAAAAACTACGTCGTGAAAGATATGTTTGTAATTTTAGGTGAATTAATAAAGGGTGCAAAATTACGGAAACATTCTTCATTAATCCAAAACGATGTAGTTTTGGGGGTCATCGAAGATAATTTATCTCCAGTAACTGGAGAAATCTTCTACCCTATATATATATATATATGATTTATGTCATTTTCAGTCATTTTTTATCTCAACTATCTTTACAAAAGCTTTGCCAAACAAGTACCCATCAAGAAAAAAGCCACTTCTGCCACCGCTATCCCAAAACAAATCACATCAGGAAAAGTCAAGCAGAAAAAAAGTCACTTCTACCACCGTTATCCCAAACCGGCCCTTTAACTAGTAAACCAGGGACTAGAATATCCAACGTGATCCCCGATTGCATTTGCACTTCATATACTAACACCACACAGCCTTAACACAGTTCAAATTCTGTACCCTGGTAATCTTAATTCATACTAGTACTACTATCCATTCTATAAATAAAATCTACGTATTTTGATACCGCAGATGGACACAGCTAACCTATGACTGGCTCCTCATACACTTCATATAGTAGAGTGCAAAGGGAGTCCCCAGCCCCACATATTTAACTACAAACTATAGTATGCTTACATTATACATCAGACAACAAGATAAAGCATAGTACAATATTTTTACCCGGTTCGCATTGAGAAGCTCCACAAAAATATAATATCACTCAGCCTTTGATTAGGGAGGCTTCGAGCTTCTCCTTCAACTGTACAGCAGCACTCTCCCCACCATGAGTTTTTATGGAGAATGTGTGAATGACCTTATCGTCAGCAGTTGAAACAATGGACTCTTGAGGTAAAACTTGATGCTCCCTCAAAGTCTTAACAACCCCAGAAACAGGATGGGTATCCAATGGACAGCTCATGCTCAGAACCGCATCATCCCGTCTGGCCTGAAAATCAATATCTGGCAATGGCAACTGCATGTCCTTGTTGTTCATCAAACCCTTCTCAGCTTCCAACACCTTGATCTTCATCTGCAGATCAGTTATATAGGTAATGGCATCACCGAGCAGAGATGCCTTGTCCATTTTGGATATGTTAGGAACAACAGATCTTAAGGCATAAAACCTCTGGTTAAGTTTCTCCCTTCTCTGTCTCTCTGCTTCAACGTGATTTAGGGGTTCCTCTCTACCATTGGCAGGTTTCCTCCCTCTTTTTCTGGGCTTCCGTTCATCTGGGTGCTGCGACAAGTCTTCATTACCAAGGTCCAGACAAGAAACCCTTGCTTGAGCATTGAAATTCCCGCCAATCATTTGATTCAGTTGTGGGAACAGTTTTGCTTCGTTGCTATCGGCTATGCTCCCATTGGAAGAATTCCCAAACACGTGGTTAGTCCCCAGTGCTTGTACCTCACAAGAGTCTGAAGTGAAACCAGAATCATCTTCCACCTTGGGGGAGAAACTGATGGTTATGGACTGAGATTTTGCGTCCCCAAGGCTTAGCTCACGCCCAAAAATTTTGGGATACACCTTTGCCTGTCCAGAATTAGGTTCTCCAAAGGTTGTTCTGACCATCTCCAAAATATTAAAATCTTCAGGCATCACTTCCTTTGAACCAAGCTCAACAACCCCAGACTTGAGAGGTATAAAAGCAACTGTTTGAAAACCAGCCAAGTTCGCCAGGAACGATCTCGATTCATATTGGTTCAGACAATGAGAAAAGTCCCATGCCCAAATTGATTTACTAGACTTGAATGAACTTCCAGGGCCATACCGGGAATCAAAACCAAATATATAATACATTGAGGTTGAGTAAAACATATCCATGTCCGAGATCCTATCCGATCTCGCAGAATCAGACTCTTTTGGCCCACCAAAGGAGGCGCGAAGCTTCTGCAACACTCGGCCTTTCACCTTCTCCTTCTCTTTGGCAGCTCCATTCAGATCACCTCCTTTAGGATCCCGACAAAATCCATCACCCCAAACCAATGCAGGGCCACCAGATTTCAAGCCCACCACCTGCCAAAAGATGGCGTAGGTGCATTTCGACACTTCAACAATCTGGGACAACCTGGAATGGAGACCCAAGTCACCTCCAGATGGAACAATTACGTCGGAGAAAACATTATTGGAAACGGCCGAAACAAAGAAGGCAGTAGCTGCCGCACCCAACACAGATTCAAACATAGCCTTTTCTTCTTCGTTCAGGCATAATTTATCAGCCATCTTTGTTTCTTATCCTCCAACCCCAATTAATATCTCATAAATCTTAGACTCACGACTAAAGAATATATTCACTAAACATGCCAGGAAAGTCAGGAATTCGATAAACTGCAAACAAAGACAGGAAATTGATGCATAATCTTAGAAGCAGATCACAAGTCTCTTCATAACAAATACTCCATCAAAATCAACCTGCGAACAAGAAATGAAGGGGAAAAAAACAAAACTTATTTGTGAGCTTGGGTTGAGAGTTTAGATTGGTCGGACAAATAAGAATAAAAGGAAAACATAATTAATTATCAAGACACGCAAGAAGTTGAATAATTGGGGGAGGGTGTTCTATTACTCATCAAATGAAAGTCGTTAACTTTAGTGTGTCATTGGCTGACTTAAACCAATTTCAAAGTTCTTCGTAATCACGATAAGTACGATACAAGGAGGAATGGGAAGACGATAGGAATAAAGGATGAGGAGGAGAGAAAACGTGAACACCAGGATGCTAAAAGAGGTTGACAGACTAAACAAAGACCATCTGAGAGAGAAATCGTAAGCGACTAACATAAATCATAAGCCGGGAAGAAAGATGCTTTACCTCAAAGTGAAGTGGATCTGGGCGGCGGCCAAGAGGAGGACGGATCTGGGCGAATATGAGCACGGATCTGGGTGACTACGCGATGAGACCTAGACACAAGAAAAACCAGCCACAGCGCGGCAAGGAGGAGGGCGAGGGGAAGTAGAGGTTAGGGCCCGTTTGGTATGCCGAAAATCTGAGGATAGAAGGGAAAATTTGGAGTAACTTAAACGGAGGTGTGCTGTTTGGTAAATATGACAACAGAAGATGAATTGAAGAAAAATAAGATGTTTGTTAGGAAGAAAATGAACAGGTGACTTGGGAGAAAAAAAATATAAAATACTCAGAATGCCCCTTAAATTGATTTGTTTTTAATAAAATTTGAATTTCATTAATAAATTTATTAACAAAATTCAAATTTACTAAATAAATTCAAATTTGAGAATCAAATTAGTTTTTCCTGCTGGCTGAATCATAGCACAGATCGGTTTGCCCTTATTTTACAATTGCTGAAATAGAGCAATCTCTAAGCTTTTATCTTGTTTGTACTCTTAATTTTCAGCAAAAACATCCATTTATTGGAGAATTCTTTTTTAAGTTTAATGTTTTCTGCTTTTGTTGTATAAATATTTTTTCTGTCATACTCACATAAAAGTGAGTGGGTCCCACTAATATTTTCTCTCTCTTCTCTTTATAGGATCCACTCACTTTTATGTGAGTGTGTGTAAAAAAATATTCTAAAGAAAAGTTGAGAAACATTAAAGGAAAATTCCATTAAAATCTTATTTGAATTTGTAAAACCCCGAAGTCTCTCGAATTTGTAAAAAAGCGAGAGAGTCAGGGGCACATGAGGGATATCAAATTCGGGTGAAATCACCCTTTTACCCTTAGTTTTAAATATATATATATGTATATATATATATGTATATAAGATAAAATACCTTCACCGCCCGCCGCCGGGCAGCCCTCTGGCAACCGACCGCCACATTCTCGAGAATTGGCGAGACCGGCCACCGGATGGGCGCCGACGGGGCGGCGGTGAGGGTATTTTATTTTATTTTTAATTATTTAAAATTAAGGGTAAAAGGGTCATTTCACCCGATTTGATATCCCTCATAGGCCCCTGCACTCTAAGTCTTTTTACAAATTCAAAACTTTCCTAAGTTTTACAAATTTAAATGGTATTTAATTGGCATTTTCCCAACATTAAACCTTTCTTTTTTTTCTTTTTAGAGTAATAAAATCGTTGTTCTCAAAGGTTTTATTTAATAATAAAGATTAGTGTAGCTACTAACAAGTGCATAGTAACAAACTATGAAGTCAAGAATTACTCAAAAATTTAAATGTAACTTGTTAAAAATAAAAAAAAAAAATGTTATATTTTTGTTAAGTGAAGGAAAATCAAAGTTGCAGTCATAAATGATATTGATTAAATGTTTAAGAAATTAAATAAAAATAATAAATTATAATAAAAGATTGTGTTTTGTTTAGATATTGAATAAAATCTATCCTATTCTGCAACGTATGGCTCATAGCGATAATTAACAATATATAAAAAGAAAAAAAATCAACTAAATTATTTCGAAAAATCTCTAAACTGATCATGTGCAAGTTTTGCAGCTTCAAAATGTATCTCCAAAAATCCTCACCTTAATCATAACCACATGAGAATCTTTAAATTTGAATTTGTCTAAAATCTTCTCTTATGAAATTCGAATTTGTCACATAAATTTGAATATAATAATATTTTCTTGCCTTATACTCTCCTCATTCTTATTATAAAGACAAGTTAAGTTTTTATATGGTCATTTTTATAAAGTGACTGCATTGTCTTTTTAACAATGAAGATTGATTATTTTTTTCCATGTCTGTCCATAATTAATAAAGGTAGTGGATGAGAGTAATAATGAGTTTAGTGCAATTAGTAGGGGTAATATTAGAAATTACTTAGATTCTAGGACAACTTTATTGACTTTAACTACTTTTATTGGTTTGAAAGAAAAGTTAGCTGGTACCTTATAATAAGGACCAGGGGAGTAGAAAATAACTTTCATTAAATTTTGTTTATTCCTGTTTTTCTGATTAGTAAATAGAGTATACGCGCAAAATCAGGGCAATTGCACTAAGGGCTATTGATTGTCATAAACGCATGCTTGGTGGTGAAGCATTTATTTCACCACACAGGAAAAAAAAATCCCATGTTTTTTAATTGTAAAACAGGGGAACCAGGCGAGGTCGCTGCCTATGTCTTGGCTCATGAGAAGTTTCATAGGTGAGCAACAAGTAAAGTCACATCATCAATGACGAATCTTTTACCAGAACACCCACCACTTCTCCGACGATCATGCACATCAACATCAAATTTGCCACACGGTGCTTTCTTTATCCTCCATGTTACTGTGTGCGACATCCCGATGATCAATGGCAAACCACAAGCTTTTGGCACAGCTTTGGCTCCTTCCTCGTTCTCCACCAATGCCACAAGAACAACTAAACAACCTGTGGTCAAGTTATATTTTTGTGACAAGGTAAGAAACTAACCCATGATGGAACAGTATTGACTGACTTCAAGTACTTTCAAATGTTTCTGATGAAGCAGGAGAAGAGCAAAATAAATGTTTGATGAGGGGCAAATGTGTACGAAAGGTTCACATTTCATAGAGGAAACTTGGTTGCCACCAAATTTGGTAGAATCTTATCTTTTTACCTTTAAAGTAAGATTGATGGGCCTAGATATTTGAGTTATCAGAAAGATTGGATAATAAAAGTGTCCCAAATAAGGAAACTTGCTCATCTTTCTTTCCTTTCTCACATCTTCTACGTACCAAACAGGCCTTAAGAGCAGCTAAGTGGCGCCTGAGGAATAGCAAGGGGCACCTACAAAGGCTATGTTTAGTTCGAGGCATGACTTCTTTTAAGGGAAAGGTAGAGGAACACTCAAACTTTGTTTGGTGTGTCGTGGAATGGAAGAGTAGTTTGGCTTTAGCATGTGGAATAAGGAAAATGGATACATAAAACACTCCTTTTTGGCTTAGAATATAGAAAACACTTGAATGATTATTATAAGCTTAAATATTTTTATTTTGTTTATGATTTACATTGTTAATAGTAACAATGTTTATATATAAGGTTGTAGGCATGTTTTGTATTATAAATATATATATAATTTTAAGGCAAAAGGTAAGGGTAGAATGTACAAAATTGTTGTTGTCGTTGTTGTTATGCCTTACATGGCCCTTCTAAGGAGTCTTCTCACGTTTCTGTTAGGACCCGTTTGATACACAGAAGATAGGTCGAAGGAAAGGGAAGATTACAGATCTTCCATCACATAACGCGTTTGGTGCGCTGCTCTCTCAGGAAGATGACTTCCCGCCTCTGCTAATGTTTCTTCAAATATGGGAACCTTCATTCCATCTAAAAATGAAGGGAAAGCTGAAATCTTCCGAGAGAGTGAAATCCTGTGACGAAATTGGCCCTGAAAAAGTTTCAATCTTTGCATACAGTTCTTTTTCTTCCTGCTTCTTCTTCATGGTTGCTTGTTTTGATGCTTCAATGGCAGGCATCACCAAAACCCATCGACCCTCCCCGAAAAAGCCAAGCGGCCTCTAATTCGACGATAAGTCAAGCAACTCTCTGAAATTTTGCCGACCCTCATGCTCCGATCGTGTCTCTACTGTGCCCAGTTGCAGAACCCAAAACACCCACCACAAGGTTCTTGAGAAAGTCAACCAAAACGACCACGAAGAGGAAGTGGAACAACAAGAACAAGAAGACGATGTGTTCATCGATGGTGGGTCTGTGATATAGCTTTTATTGTCTTGCATTTATATTACTATTATTTTTGTCAAAACTGCCTACTTCTATTTTTGTCATATTGTTGTTCCTGTAATGTTCTGATATAAACAGCCGCACAAGTTTGGTTACTGTCCAATTTTTCGTTCGAACGCGTTGTTCCTTTAATACTTTACGTTTGAACCCAACGCCAGCGTTCGAACGGTTTAGGGGAATTGTAGGAATTTCACCTAACCTTCCCACCTAACCAACACCCAATTCTTTATACCAAACATCTTATTTTCCCTCAACTTAAGTTTCATTCCTTAGTATACCAAACAGCTCACATTTTTAAGTTCCCTCATAATCTTCTTTTCCGTTCCTTTCACTTTCATTCCTTCTTCAAATCTTCCCTATACCAAACAGGGCCTTAGAGTGTGAGTGTGAGAGGAAATGGGCCTCCTTCAAATGTTATCCAATTGCACTCCCAAAAAATCTTTGGTTAGCTCTTGCAAATATGGTGTTGCCTGAACTCATCTCTTAGCCATTGTGTTCGTTCCAGTCTGCGCCGTTCATTTAAAAAAAAAAAAAAATTACTCCCTCTGCATATTTACTTAATTTAATTAAGTTAGTTAATATGATATATATTTTTTAAAACACTCTAGTCATCTTCCTTAATTTTCTCGTCTCCTCCCCTCCTTGATTATTATTGAGGAAGTATCAATAAAAGTAAATTAGAAATTTTTTTTAACAAATATGAAAATCCTGTCTTATATTCAAAACCAAAATTAACGGCACAAATATATCTTATATTAAAAGTTTGACACCAATTTTTTTTTTTGGTAGGGAGGACGAGATAGCAAAAGCCAAACAAATGTAGTCCCCAAGGATAGCTCGCCTGTCGCCCCCATTGTTTTGCAATGATCTTGCTATTGATGCGTCTTTTCTTGAAAGAAAAATGTTTATATTCGTGCCCATCCATAATTTATAAACTAGCATTTTAAAAAAAAGGAATTAATACACAGCAGTTAAACGGCTGTGGGTTTACTTATAACGCAAATACTCCAGATTTTCCTATTTTTTCAGTCTGAAGAGCTTGGGGCCAGTTTACTGCACGCATTCATTTTATGATACTTTTTTTTTATATATAAAAAAATGTTAGGAGTGGGTTAGGCTCACCTATAGTCCAAGGGTAGGTGCTATAGCTTTGTTTCCCAGGATATACAGGACTGAGAATACACATGCCTCTACCTCAACCTGCATTTTCAAAAGTTCACATTATCTAGGATGCCTCTCCTAACACTTTGACAAACTCCAGGATAGAATGATACTGAAGAATCTGTGTGTGTATGTTTTTTTTTTCGATTTTTTGGTACAGTGTGTGTTTTGTGAATAGTTAAAGAATGGGACGAGAGCGGTAGACTACATGACATAAGCCCATCCATATATGAAGAGGTTGAGCTTTATTAAATTCCTAAAAGAAGATGAGATGGGCTTAAAGTGCAGAAAGAGCATTGGACATGAGAGAGCCCATAAAAGGTGCTGTATTCATTAGGACAAATATGACTGATCGTTGATGATGTTTTGCTGAGATAATAAAGTGAACAGTGATGGAGTTGAGCCTCACACGGTTGCATGGGTAGTCCTGAATGACGTGCCACAATGGCATCCACAATTAAACTTCATCCCCACTTGCTCCGGCCACTCATGCGGCTTCTTCCGATATGATCCCTTTGATTCACAACACACACACACACTGAGCCCTCAGCCCTGCATTATGATGCTCAGATTAGTCAAATCTTGGATTTCTCCACGTGACTATGATATCCTATACAAGTCGCATATGCTATATGTATTGATCCTCTTTATTCAGAGAGTGCGTGCGTGTGGAAAGCGAACGTGCTATGTCTGCCAACACACTATTAGTTAGTAGAGTTGCCATATATAGCGATCTTTCCTCATCGATAAACCACCCACTTATTGCTCCATTATTCCCTCCCCTCTCCTGCCCTGCCCTACTCTTAATTTAATTGGATAAATATATGTCTTATTTGTGAGTTCATCAATGTGAGGTATGCACTGTATCTATAGAGTATCTCAACATGTACGGTATCATGTTGAGTTGTCAAACAATTCATCTCAATCCACATTATTCTAACACGACGACTTTGAGCGCAACTAAAGTTTGTTGGTGGGGTTTAATAGTCAAGCTCTCATCAACGCCACCCATATATACTTGTTAAATACAAGTATATATATGGAGATTTCAAACAAAATAATTAAGTAAGCACGTGCTTTTATATTGAGTGGCAGTTGAACCAGGCCAGGTGCGGATGGAGACTCCTCTTGTGGCATGTCCCCAACAACTCCACACCAATTTTGCCCTCCCAACATTTTGTAAACAATCAAAATCCAACTTCATTCACCTCCGCTTTTTTAATTGCTATCATTTCAACACATTTAAAATATAGATGCTCCTAGTTAAATTAGTTAATTATACTTATTTTCTTAAAATGCTTTTATTTAAAATTTAAGATGACTTCAGGAAAATATTGTTGAATCAATAGCCCCATGTACATGCACATCTCTGACCTTACACAATTTCTCCGAATCCGGCATCGTCAATTTCTCCGAGCTCTCATACAGTTCGGAGAATATCTATAAATCTATGAGGTGTAGGCCTTTTATTCCAGATAAATCCTTGAAATACCGGGTTCCTTTTCCTATTTATGAGTTACAGTATGTTCTTGCTGGCAAAAAAAAAACAAAAGATAAGTTACATTGTGTTCTACGAACTACTCTATTTATTTTATGTTCATATTTATTGAAAAATTCATGAAGTAGTTGATATTTTTTAATAGTGATTTTTGTAAAATCTAGGAAAATTGTTAAGTGATGATTAAGAAAGAAAGACGGATTTTAGAGAGATGGTAGTGCCAGAACTTATTTAGCGGAAAGCATTTGAAAGTGATTTGTAAATAAATATGCATGAAGCAGAATGAAACACAGTGTATCCCTACTTTTCCGTTTTCATCACATAAAAATCTTTTGGGTAATATGCCTACATTTAGGACTTGTTTGCCATGAGGGTAGGGAACATTTTTTTAAACTAGGCTTACGAAAATTAAAGAGCGAGATTAAAAGTTTTTTTACTACCTCTCTTCTCTTTATTACGATTTTGTAGCCCCACTTTTTTAATCTTTTTAAAATCGAACTTGTAAATATTTTCCCTTCTCTCCTCCTCTAGTCCAAATCCTTCATTCCAAACAGATAAAAGCCAAAATCAAAACGAAACACGGCATGGAATAAACAATTTCTCAAAAGTCATAACATGCATATATATATATATATATATATATATATATATATATATATATATATATATAAAGCAGGCAGCGGAATAGCACCGGTATTGGTATTTGGGACTCTAAATCATTAGATGACGACAACAAACCCTTGTTCCTCTAAATGAAGTTAGGTATATGAATTACTTAACGTGTTTGTGTTTCATCAAAAATCAAATCTTTAGACATATGAATTTTTAATATATAGAATAAAATCAACAACACTTCCCTCCCACTCACCTAATCAGTGTTAGAAAAAATCATGCATTGCTTGTTAACTGAGACAATTAAAAGAGACTGTATGTTCTGATAATAATAATAAAAAATACTTGTCAAGTTGTCATCAACATTGGATGTGGGTGCCGTGAGTGTTTCACTGGAGGGGGCAACTTCGATTTTACCAGAATTTGCATCACAACCTTTTTGGCCCAAGATGGTCAACGAACCTATGACCTAAATGCCTTGAGAGCTCCCTTATATATGTCTCAGCTGCAAGATACTCCATCTTGTCGATTTTAATATAAGACAAAGTTGATTTTTTATTTTTAGAAAGATTAAAGAAGCTAAATAAGTCACTTAATCATATCATATACTTTGTGTATCTTTATATTATATATTAGTTTGAAGAAAAAATAAAAAAAATACTTTAAAGCAATTTAATTAGCTTCCTTAATCTCTAAAAAAAATTAAACTTTGTCTTGTATTTAGAATGGGAGAGAGTATATTGTTCAGAATATTAAAAAATGTTGACAAAGGGAAACAAAGAGAAGAACCAAGTTTCGTGGTGTGGGATATCTAGCCTTGGTCAAAGCATCACCACAGAATCCATGTCATATGCAGATAGATTTTTTTCATCAACAAGTGTACGCTCTGCTTATTTTTATAAGAAACAGCTACTAAAATCAAGTGGTTTAAAATATTAGTTAAAAGTAATTAATGTATAATTTTTATGTACATTTTTTTCTCCAATTATACCTTTACTTAGGAAGAGTATACAAAGAGATACTGAGTAAAAATTTATTGTAGAGAGATAATCAATTACATATATTTAATGAGGGTAAAAATAAAAATAATTTAAAATTTCATACCAATATGATTTGTAGCTTATGTAGAATGTTCTTTTTATACCTGAGTACTGTTTAGATTTTTTTTAAAAAAATAAAATAAAAAATCAAAGAGTACTGTTATAGATCACACTTGTGTTTTATACGGATTAGGTTTTTCTCCTCATCTTTTTTTATCATCCATCATAATTTTTAAATCATATCCGTCCAATCAATCTAAAAAATCACATTACTATTTTAATTTTTCTCTTATCTTCCCAATCAACAGTCTAAATTAAATAAGATAAGGTTAACGAGGGATGTGGGGAAAAAAAATGACGATAGAATCCGCTTCCTCTTCCTGTTTTATACAGAGTTGTCGTTGAAAGTGATAGTGCTGGAAATGTGGCACGCGTGGTTCGCTACCCGCAACTCTGTATAAAACAGGAAGAGGAAGAGGATTCTATCGTCATTTTTTTTTTCCATATCCCTCGTTAACCTTATCTTATCTGGACTGTATAACTGGTATAAAACACAAGACCACTATGTATGGACGGTGGGAGGGACATGTCATCACTCACGAGGCTTCTGGTTAACGGAATTTGTCGCTTCTCTGCATTATTATTTATTCTGCCTACACTTCACCAGTTCACCTATAGAGTTCACTGCTTAGGTTAATAGGTTTTCTTCCTTTTTAAGATGAAGGCTGCTAGATTGATTTAACATAATACTACATAATTTTACAAGTCAGCATGTACCAAACCGATCGAATGGTTTTATTCAATAAGGATTAATCAGCTCGGAACTCAATTTGGTTCCGGTTATAGCAGTCCGGCTTCACACGCTCCTCATTAAACATGATGATGGAAAAGGTTAAAATGAAACGATTAGATTGGTGTTAGGCAGCAATTAAGTAGTATCAGTCAGAAAGTATATAATCTAATATGATAGTACGTCAAAAAGAATCATGTTTTCCCCTTTTTAGCAAAGGCAAAGAACTTGGAGCACCAGCAAGCACCATGAAATAATATAATAAACAAGTTTTATTAATCACTGACACATTAGAAAGAGAGAATAATGAAGCACAATCGATCAATGTTCACAAAGTTCTAGGTTTTCTGAATCACACGCAGGATAGGACACTAAACGCTAGCTAATCGATATGTATATTTTTTATTCATATAAAATTAACCTCTTTTGTATATGCATGCATATAATTAACCCTTAATTAATGGTGATGTCGCTCCGTTTCTCGATCCTCACAGGGAACCCATTCTTCATCAGCGACGTTAAGTGCGCAATGTATACGGGCTCCTCCCCTTCCGCCGCTACAGGCACCACCTTAAACCTCCTCATAACTCCTCCCACGATTCTCTTCATCTGCAAGAATGCCATCTCCTTACCCAAACACACTCGGGGCCCCGCCTGGAATACTGGGTACGTAAATGGATCCATCTGCACAAATTTCCACTTGGTCCCTTCCCCATCATCCGGCCCCTCGGCCACCTTCAGCCACCTCTCGGGTCGGAATTCCGCCCAGTCAGAGCCCCACAGCTTTTCGGACCTTCCCATTGCGTACACGTGATACGCCACTCTCGTTCCTTTCTTCACAAACGTCCCGTCCGGCAACACGTCGTCCGTCGCCGCTTCTTTTGTGTCCACTGGCACCGGCGGGTACAGCCTCATGCTTTCGCACAGCGCAGCGTGCGTGTAAACCATGTCTTTGACTTCGTCGTAGACGGGGCCGTCTGATTTTTCTTTGATTTCCTTTACAATCTCCTTCTCCACGTTTGGGTGCTTGCGCAGCAGCCAGAAAAACCACGTGAGGGCCGCCGAAGTTGTGTCCCGGCCGGCCAATATGAAGCTTATGACTATGTCCGTCACGAAATCTTCGTCTGAGATGTCAGAATTCAAGAAGCGCGACAGCAGGTCCACTGAATCTAGCGAGGCCTTCTCTCGAAGCTCCTGCTTCTTCTCTCTCACGATTCTCTTGGCCAAATCGCGCACTTCCGAGATCGCAATTCGGAGCTGCTTCTCGGAACCAATGTTGAAGAGCTTCTTGATTTTCCAGACCAGTGGAATCGCGGCGTTGAACCTTTCGCTGCTGAGCTTAGTGCCCTCTTCGAAAGCTCTGGCGAACTTGGTTTCTGGAAGAGAGGGCAGCAAGTACGCAGGGTCGAATCCGAACGCTATCCTGCAAATGTTGTCGAACGTAAATCGTTGGAGGATATCTTGGAAATCAAGAACAGCAGCGGAGGAGTCGCCGGCGGCGGTGGAAGAGAGAATGGGGATGAGGCGGTCAGAGAGCTCGGTGTCGACGACGGTTTCGACGAATTTACGAAGAGATCTGGTGTTGAACTGGTGACTGGAGAGCTGTCTCTGGAACTTCCAGGTGTCACCATCGGCGTTGAAGATACCGTTTCCAAGGAAATCGCCGAGTGCTCGGTGGAGCGTATAGCCTTTGTGGTAGATGGGGAAGTGGGTCTTGAGAATATGCTGGACGACGGCGGGATTGGCGGTGAAAACCTGGCGTGAACCGAGGGAGCGGTGGAGGGTGAAAGTAGAGGAGGGAGAGCGGTGGAGGATGTCGGCGATCCAGAGGACACGGCGGTGCTTGTTGGAGGCGATGGAGAAGATAGAACCAAAGAGAGGATAAGCTTTGGGAATGACGGAGGAGGAGGCGGAGGGAGGGTGGGTGGGGTGGGCTCTGCGGGGGGATAAGAACCAGAGAAGGAGAGGGAGTGCGATAAGGAACAAGGAGGAGACAAATCCCAAATCAAGCTCCATGCTGCCTCACCCGAATAATATGAGCAATATAATTTATAAGGTTCGTGCAATCAATACATTACTTATTTATCTTGGATGGATGGATGGAATATTCTGAATCTCAATGTTTCTCTCTTTTATTATTAAACGACAGAACTGTGGAGAGACGGTTTTTTTTTTTTAAAAAAAAAAATAGAGTCAAAACTTGAACCACGTTAGAGAAAACAAGGAATGAAGGCCAACCCCGCAAATTCATGTGTAGTTTGATCTTAAATAACAAAAAATAAATAATTTTAAACTAACTAAAATTTAACATAAACATTTCAGGATTTCGTGGGAGGAAATTAAAAGTAAAAAAAGTATAAAACGTTTTAATAAAAGTTCACAATGTATGTTGAGGTACCTAGATGTAGTTTTAAGATTTTAAATTAATTTATATTATAATATATTAAACATATACCAACCATTTAATTGTTGGTGGTGCTTTTGTTTATTACAGCGACCATGTGATATCGTTTATGAAGTTGATGAAATTTAATATAATTAATTCCGTGACGGCGGTTGCTTCCAGAGTGCAAAAACTTGAGGTTCTTGTCATATATAGCCGCACCTCCCATTTGGGTCATGCGCACAAATATTATAAAACGGCGATCTCGTCCGCCGAAATCACCGTGATTCGAGTTGCATCACGTGGCTGTAGAACAGTCGACAGTCGACACCACGTTCATGGTCCCCACTCTCTCTTCAACTCTTGCATTTCCCGCCCTGCTACACAAATATTATAAGAGTTAGTTGATTTTTTTTTAAAAAAATTAAGGAAACTAAATAAGTTACTTAATCATTTCATATGTTGTGTTTTTTTAGATTATATATTAGTTTATTAGTCAAACCATTTAGTTTGAAAAAAAAAAAAAAAACTCTAAACTAATATACCACTTTGGTCCCTATTTATAAGTCCTTTTGACCAAAAAAAAAAAAAATTTGGCCCTATTTATAAGTCTCTTTGAGGAAAGAGATGAGATTGTGATAATTTTGCCCATATTAATTATATCAATAAAGATTGAGAGAGAAGAAAGAGTTGAAAGATAGCCAATCATAAATGAGGGTAAAGTTGAAATTTTACTCTATAATCATTAAGCTAACTACCTCTCCTTAGTATGTGTGTTTTGGTCAAAAGAGGACTTATAAATAGGACCAGAGTGGTAATTAGTTTTTTTAATTTCTCCAAAAAAATCAACTAGCTCTTATAATTAGGACGAGAGGGAATACTATTTATCTAACTACCTAGTGCCGGTTTAAGATTATATTTGATACCTTTAAAAATGTTTATTTACATAAAAATCATCTCACATACTTACTTACTTGGTATATCATAAATCACAATTTCCTCAAAGTGTTATTCAAAATAAGCATTCAGTAATATCATGCTGCATGCATATCATAGATTAATTCTATATGTATTCCAGAGGTGTGGAACTAGGGGTTTGGGGTGACCTACCTAAAATTATAGAATAGAACTCAGATATTTAAGAAATTATATTTTTATCTTATAAAAATTTCAATATTTTTACTTTAGTCCCCACTAAATATTTCATAGAGAGATTAAAATAAAAATCTTAAAATGTTTGTATAGCTTAAATGTAATTTCTTAAACATCTGAGTTTTATTCAATTCTTTTTGCCCCCAATTCTGAATTGTATCCATATCCACTAGATTAATTGTCTATCCTAATCCTAAATGTATGGAGATTTATGTTTAGGAGCCAACGAATATTTATTTTATTAAAAATAAATTGGATCCGCTTTGTTTGGGAGTTTGGAAGGAAGGGGAAGAAAATGGATCCAAGGAGAATGGAGGGGAAGGGATGGAAGGGAAATGAAGGATATTTCCTCCCCTTGTTTGGGAGTTAAAAAAATAGTAAGGGAAAAAGATGGAGGATTAATGAGTTATTTTTACCATTTTGTCCTTTTCTTTAATAATTAATATAATTATTATACTTTACAAATAAATTTAAATTTTCTAAACAAATTATTATATAATTTTTATATTCAAAAAATTATTTATGTGGTGGGGGTGGTGGCGTGGTGGTGAACGAGGGTAAAAATTTAATTAATCTATTTTTCCTCTTAAAACCCCTATATTGGGGGAACTTTATATTTTAGAAGAAAGAGGGTTTTGGGATATTTGTAAAAATCCTTGATTTCTTCTCCTCTTATTTTTAAAATTTGCAAACAATGGAAGGAACCACTAAAACCCTTCCTTCCCTTTTCTTTCCTTCCAAAATGGAACTCCCAAACATGCGCTTAGAGTACAAAAAATAGGTGTCCGTAATGAATGAATAAATAATGCGGCTGATTCTGTCCTACAAATGATAAACCCCTTCATTCCTTTCATTAAATAACTGTTTATATAAATTCAGAATTGAAAACGAGATGTTCTCCGTTGAAGTTTTGCATTGGACGACAATAACAGGTAACCGCTCTTTCTCTGACTGTGGATCACTTCAATTTCTTGTGCTGTGATTTTCCAGTTCAAATTCAAAGGTTATCTTAATCCTATAAAATTACAATTGCGTTAATTAAAGCGTATGGAGAAAAAAGGAGCCAAGTGGTTATGAACATGACGTGAAAGAACAGGAGCACAGCCCACAGCCATAAACAAACCCATCAAATCATTTGGACATATGTGCTAAGTTGGACGGTGTGGTACTGGGACCTTCCTCTTTTGGCTAATGCGCCACGCCTCTCTCCCATTTCAATCCTATTTGGAGACTGCACTTCAAATTTTTAAAAGCAGATTTTCAATCGTTCTTTACGTTTATTTTGTATGTGAAAAGTAATCGACGACCGGCGTTTCATTGCTCGGAGCATACGTGGCGCCAAAAGGCTGGCCCTTAGTCCAAGCATTGTGCCATTATATTGTTAACATGCATATCATTTTTTTTTGGCGTGACACTCCACTCCAATCCAGTTGGAATGAAAAATATATGTTGACATAATAAGAATAAAATAACACTAAGTGTATAAGGATATATATATATGGACATCCAAATTTGAGATAACCGTCTCATGGAAGGCAAAGGTATAAATTAAACCACATGTAACACCTGGACACATGAATAAATTAAAGGTGTTTTAAAATTGAACATTTTGACTTTGGGGATTTACTTGTGACATACATGTTCTCATAGAATGTGTCAAGCAACTATATTGGTTATAGTATTCCTAATTGTATTAAATAATCCATAAAGACACAACTGATCGATTTAACATCACTTCGCGTAGAAATATTCAAAAGCAGTTCATCGGCCATTCATAGTTCTGGCTTTGGCCACGACTAAAAAAAATAGACAAGATATTTAAAATTAAGCGCGGAGGTTCGGGCGACGCAGATATTTTGTTACTCGGCCGACCTGGAGAGGCCATAGTATGGCCCGGGCCCGCTGGCCCCTTTTCCTTTGTAGCCTTTTTTTTTTTTTTTTTTTTTTTTCCTTTTTAAATTTATTAATTTATATATATTTTTTATTTGTTATAGAGTTGTTTATTCATTTAACTACAAATACATAATAACTATACTTTAATTTTATGATTTGATTTATTATTTATTCTACAAATAAAGATTATGGATGTGTTCGTGATGCGGGAGAAGAATTTCATGATATTCTTACTTTGAAAGTAATTAGGCTACTATACTCAAAGTGAAGAACAATCAAATGTCGTTAAAATTGATGATAGTGATTTAAAATGACTTAAAATAATAGTCATAAATCTTAACGTCGTTTAGTGATATCTTTTTTATGTTTTACTATGTGAGTTATTTGTGAACATGTTTTTTTTTGATTATGAATTAGTATTTGTGTTTATTTATTAGATGATTCATGTTGTAATTTACTAATTATATTTCTTTGAAACACACGTAGGAAAAATAGTTAAAATTTGGAATAGTAATTTTTGGGCCGGCCCTGACCCTGGTGCTCTTGGGCCGGGCCGGCCCTAATTGACAGCTCTAACTTCAGGTGATCACTCTGCTACCGCTTTCATACTAAAGTACTCATATGATTCTTCATATAAGATATATTTACATGGTTTGTTTAGAGTAAGGAAGTTAGTTGAGTTAGTTAATATGATATGTATTTTCTAAAATACCATAGTCATCTTCATTAATCTCCTCATTTCTTTTTATCATTGATTATTGTTGAGTAAGCATCAATAGGGGTGAAATAGGAAAATATTGACAAATACAAAAAAAAAAATATGTCTTATATTTATAACCTAAATCGACTCTCTCAATATATTTTGTATTAAAGAGTAGAGTAAGTATGATGGATTAATTCAAAATTAATTCATTGGGATTGATTCAATGGTAAGGATAGAAAGGATTCATGTCGTGTAGGCATGGTTATGAAACCCAAACTGACCGGTTCGGACCAGAAACCGGCTGTAAAAATTGTCCGATTTGTCATAGAAACTGAGGTCATAGAGTCATTTTGTTTTTATAAAAAAAAAAACATCAATTGAAGAGAGAATGGATGGCGGTGTCAACGTTTAGAGAGAGAGAGAGATTGAGATTGTGAGAGAGCATGAATGACTGCTCCATGGTTCTGTGCGATGAAGACAATGAACAGTACCTTGTGCTGCTGCCTCCTTCTCTGTCGATGACGACAACAGCTGCTTCTCCCCTTTTGTGTGATCACGTTCTCTCCCTCTCCCTCTCTGGTTTAGATGCGTTCCAAGAAAGCAAATGACTTGATAACGAAGTTGCGCCTCCTTCATTTTTTTTCCGGTCTCTCTTGCGCCTCTACTAATTTATAAATGAGAAACTCATCAAAGGATGTGAAAAAACATACCTTAAATGAGAATCAGAGAAGGAACAGATTTACAAGACTCTTCACGTCCTTTTATCTCATAAAAGTTGAGAAACTCTTTTTTTCTTTAAATTTGTGGGACCTAATTCCCAATAAATCCAAACAGTACCAAACCATACTAGATGTGATTTTCAATCTCATCTCATGGTTGTACTGTCAAAAGAACGTAGCATTCAGAATTCAAACTTGAGAGTCAAGCACACATGGTAACATCGCAGTCCTTTCTTAATCTTTACACGCCATCATCAGCTTTGTTGGGCCTTACATTGATATTGGACCCTGGTTGCAATGGCCCATATCCCATCTCAACCTGTCACATATTTTATGCATCATCTCCATCTCTAGTTAGTCCGATGGAAGACCTTTTGATCCCACAAGCCACAGCCTCCCCCATCAGCAGAAGAGCTGTGAGATGCTATATACACTCCAAAGCTCCCACGTTATTGTATATTGTTTGGCATGATTTCAATTTCTCTGTCTAAATAATTTCTATTTATAAATTAATTTTTACAAAAAAAAAAAATTATCCCTATTATAAATTCAATTTATAATATGGATGTCGGTGGGATGATATGCATAGCGTCTTGCAAAAGATGGATACATTTCCTGAATTATAAGTGTCGAGATTTTCAAATGTAAGGAGGGAAAAAGCTGAGGGGCGAGAATACTGTTATTAATCCGATCTGCTGATAAATTTTGAGCAGCAACTTGTTACGTGCGCGCAGAGACAAAGATATATACAGTATACGACTTAGGCTTAGTTGCTGATTTACCAACGTTTTTTTCTCTCCTTTCAATGGAATGAATGCCATTCATCCTTAATTTTCTTCGACAACCATGCCTAACAAATTTTTTTTTCTTAAATAAAGACTTAAAAGGTTAGCCAACATTCCAAACGGACCCGAGCGGACTGTCAATGTCACTAATTGCATGTCTGGCAACTCACAAAGTCTAGGGTTTTCAAAGCTCTTTTTCCGTTAGGACAAGACTCATCTCAATATTCTCAAAACTAATCTAAACATGCAGTTAAACTAGTTAGTGTTTGAAAAACCACAAACCGGTGGTTTCAGAAACACATTTTCACAAAGCTTGAAGAAATCTATCTCACATACTTATCTCATAAAAACTATTTTTCAAATGCTAATAAAAAATGCACTGATCTTTATTAATTTTAATGCTGGAGGCATATTCTTTCCTGGCTTTCTTCTTTAATCTTTCAACAACACGTGTAGTTTTTCTTTCTGGCGAGCAACAGATTCTTTTTGGGTGTATCTTTTGTTCATTTGTTTGCGACGTAGTAGGAGTGATAACCCTCTCGACCTCAACAAATACAAGAGCAAAATAATTGATACGTACGAGGATATAGAAACACAACAAACCAAGCCAAATTTGGATGACTAATCTACTAGGTACAACAATTCTCATCCCCTAACTAGTTTATTGAGAAGTATAATTCGATCTAAATGCAAACTTCAAGAAATCTATAAATGTGTGCGCGTGAGATCTTTAAGCCAACGAATGAATCTTAACTGGGAAGCCGCCCTTCATCTTGGAGGTCAAGAAGGAAACGAACTGTGGCTCCGCCTCCTGCACCATCGCCGGAACCACCCTAAATCTGGTCACAATCGCACCCACCACCTTCTTCATCTGCAAGTACGCCATTTCCTTCCCCAAGCAAATTCTTGGTCCGGCCTGAAACACCGGATAGCTATACGAATCCCTCGCCACGCACCTCCACTTCTCCGATCCACCATCGTTTCCTTTTCTTTCTAACCACCTCTCTGGATTATACTCTGCCCAATCTTTGCCCCACAGCTTCTCCATTCTCCCCATGGCGTACACGTGATACGTCACCACCATCCCTTTCTTCACCATAGTTCCGTCCGGTTAAACATCGTCGGCCACTGCTTCTTTTCCGTCCATTGGCACTGGCGGGTACAGCCTCATGCTCTCGCTTAATGCTGCGTGTGTGTGTATCATATCTTTCACTTCATCGTAAACAGGGCACTCTGACTTTTCTCTTGCTTAATTCACAACCTTCTTCTCCACTTCTGGGTTCTTCGAGAGAAGCCAGAAAAACCACGTTAAAGCAGCAGAAGTTGTGTCCTTTCCCGCCAGTATGAAGCTAATGACTATGTCCGTAACGAAGTCCTCGTCGGAATGCCCGGAACTCAAGAACCTTGACAACATATCGGCCGATTCAAGGGAAGTCCCCTCGGCAAGCTCGCGTTTTTTCTCTCTAACTATGTTCTTAGCGAATTCACGCACTTCGGAAACTGCCTCTCGCAGCCTTCTTTCCGATCCCATGTTGAGGCACTTCTGCATTTTCCAGATTAAGGGAAGTGCGTAACTACTGGACCTTCTGCTGCTGATCTCGGTGGCATCGTCGAAAGCTTTGGCGAACTTGCTCTGACCCAGTGGCTGCGACAGGTACTCTGGATCGAATCCGAAAGCGATTTTGCAAATGTTGTCGAATGCGAATCGTTGGAGGATGTCTTGGAAATCAAGGACTTGGTTTTGGGCCGCCGCGGCAGCGAGAATGGGAATGAGGCGATCGTTGAGCTCTGTTTCTACAACGTTCTCAACGAATTTGCGGAGAGACCTGGTGTTGAATTCATGGCTTGCGACTTACCTTTGGAACTTCCAGTTGTCGCCGTCCGTGTTGAAGATTCCGTTGCCGAGAAAGTCCTTGAGTGTTTCTTGGAAGGCGTGACCTTTTTGATAAAGTGGGAAACGGGTCTTGAGAATGTGTTCTACAACGGCGGGATTGGCGGTAATGACGTTCCGGTAGCCCAGGAAGCGGTGGAGTGTGTATGTGTTGGCGGGAGATATTAGGACAATGTCGGAGAGCCACTGGATACGGCGGTCAGTGTTGGCAGCGACGTCTAAATAGGAACCAATCAGAGGGTATGATTTGGGGAGGATCTTCTTGTTGCTGTTAGCGGTAGCAGCAGAGTAAGCTTTGGATAGGATAAAGAAAAACAGGGGGAGGCAAAAGAAGAGGAAGAAAGACGCCGAGAGTTGTATAGTCATGTTGCAGAACATTGAGCGGTATATATATATGTGTGTGTGGCTGTACTAAGAAGATTAAGAGCAGAGGAAATAATGGGGATTGGACGAGTGTGAGAGATATGCGTAGTAATTTGCTTTGGAGGGTGAATGAAGAGGAATCGTGCGTTGATATTTATAGATGGCTAAGATGGGTGAGCACGAAGCAAAAAGGAATGTTTTTTGGGAGATGTTAAAGATCGGAAACCACGAGGTTGTTGCCTCGTGCCTATTTCCAGAAGCATAGCCAAATGTGTTTATGTGATTTCTAGAATGAGTAACGTAGTATCAGGCTCCAAGCGGGTAGCGTGACGTCACTCGTGAGCAAAAAAATCAGTCAAACTTGAGGTATTGGCTCGTGGAAAAACAGTCAAATGCTCCTTTTCATATTAAAAAAACAAGAAAACAGTCAAATTCTAATAAATTAGAGGAGATCTGGCTCTCATGGGTCCTCTCTCCTCTTGAAGCTTCTTAATGAATTTCGTCCGGTGATTGTATTGACACGGTGGCATTTTTTATACTCTGAGTCTCCGCGGTCTGACGACTGTGCTGATGTCAACCGATATTTTATGAAAATATACATCACTGCTCTTTTCATTTACAAGTCACAATAAGCAGTCTACAATTTTAATATATGAATATGATCGAATTACTTACTTTATCAAATCGGCTAACAACCCCTGAAAACAAGAGGGGAGAGGATTTTCTCCTCTTCCCTATCTCTCATTTTTCTTCACTTTGAGGCGGATCTGGGCCGTCCAAATTTTGATCCAACGGTCAGGATCTTAATTTTTTTTTTTTTTTGTCTTTTTGCGGGAATTTTTTTTTTAAGATCTGGACCGTCGGATCAAAATTTGGACGGCCCAGATCCGCCTGTGAGAGAAAATGAGAGAGGGGGACTGTGAGAGGAACAGGACCCAAAAAAGAGGCCGTCGCTTCTGCGATTTCGAAGACGGGAAAGCGTACGCCATGGCTCCTTCCAAAACTGGATTGTCACCTTAAAAAATTGAATCAAATACGATTTTCGGAAGTATTGTATGATTATTTTTTTTGTTGGGGGTTGGGGGGTGTTAAACAACACCTCGTTGCAGTTTGGAGGAGTCGATCTTTTTTGTTTTTTGATAATACAAGCAAACATCATAGCTTGAAAAAGAAGTAGGAACTAGATTATGAAAATTTAGTCTTTAATACATCAAGCTAGAAAAAAAAATATTAATGATAGGACCGTTCATCCTTCAAAATCATAGTAAGGCATCCTCAAAGAATTGTTGGAATCAAAACCACTTCAACATCAACAGCAACGCTATAACTTTCTTTGGCCATATAATCAACATATGAGACGTTTTCTCTTAAAGTATAATGTAACTCCACGAACAAAAGATTTTTAGTCTCTCTAATAATATCTCTTAGAGGTTGATTTTGTCTGTTTCTCTTAAAAAGTGTCTTTATTTTGTGTGACATTATCACTTGGGGTTAAATGTTCTACGCATTAGGATGACCAAAACAAATAAAAAGTTGGATTATTTGTCTACAGGCTCCTTCGGGCAAAGAAAACCATCTCATTACTGTTTTAGTATTGAAAAGTCTCAGATACTTGCTATACACACACATTTAGTACTTAGTTTCAATCAAATTTGAAGAGGTGTATTTTTTCTAAACCATAATCCAAAGTGAATTTTAGCCGTCATGTAATGCGAGGATTATGAGATTATCCTATCTCCAACGAGATTTGATTAGTTAATTAAGAACGAAATAGGAACCCACTGAGGTCCACTGCCTCTTGCCATCCACTATCCACCTCTTTCACAAAGCTGCGTCGTTTTGACGCAAAATGCAGCTGCTGCCTCCTTTTTTTCCCTTAAAATATTTAGGGTATCAAAAAGATACTTGAGAATACTGACCGGCACTGAAAAATTGCTGACGAGTACTTCATAATCTTGAAAAATATTTTATGATGTTGAAAAAATATTTCAGGGTATTAATTTGTACTAAAAAGATACTTCAGGATACTGACTGGGGATACTGGCCAGTACTAAAAAAATACTTTATGATCTTGAATGTCATAAAATAATTTTTCAAGATCGTGAAGTATTTTTTTAGTACCAACCAGTATCCCCCATTAGTATTTTGAAGTATCTTTTTAGTACCAGTCAATACTCTGAAATGTTTTTTCAATATTCTAAAATAATTTTTTAAGATCATGAAGTATTTTTTCAGTACCGGTCAGTATCCTGAAGTATGTTTTTAGTACCCTGAATATTTTACAAAAAAAAAGAGGCAGTAGCTGCATTTTATGTCAAAACGACACAGCTTTGTGAAAGAGGTGGGCAGTGGATGGCAAGAGGCAGAGCACCTCAGGTTTCGCAGGAAATGATAATGACACTATTCAATCTTTCACGTCACAAGGCACTATTAAGCATTTTTATGGAATTATCATTCTAACCAAGGCACTATATTTATTAGGCAATCTCTGCCTCAACCTCCTTCCACTTTCCCTTTCGGAAAAAATGACAGTACATATATTTCTCCGGTCCTAAATATAGAACATAATTTATAGTGTAAATTACACTACACAATATGTACAATATTTAAGATCGGAGGTAGTATTAATTTACAGATTATTTTTGCAAAATATTTTGGGGGGGGGGGGTCCAGTGTCCCTCCACCATTTATTCTGCTGACTGGTGAGCTCAGTCAGTCAAGGCTCCCCAATTGCATCACATGAACGTACAGAAATATATATATCAGCCCATCCACATTCTATATATCAACAAGGACGAGATCACAAGCCATTATAGCCCAAGTTTATTTTGTACTTGTAGGAACTGTTCGATGCCGCTGCGGAGATTCCTGCGCTAGCGCTTTCTGTGCTTGACATAGAACTCTATTCTGACTGGTTGATTAATTCTCAACAAAAGGTAGGCGAAACCAAGAAACAAAACATAAACATTAGTTGTACGTCATCCTTGCCTAATCATTGCAAGAGATTCACGACGAATCTTTCTGTTTCAACATCCCTATCCTGATACATCTGCAAAATAGACAACATCAATTATACCAACAAAATGTTTTAGAATATATCAAGAATAGAATCAACTGAGCGCTACAGATGATGATGAGCTGAAACAAGTCGAACCATATGCAACCCAAATAAGCTCATGAGATTGTATTGGGTGGGTTTGTATCATAATGTCCCCTGTGGTTAATGAAGATGATGAAGTTCAATGAAATCATGAAACAACTAAATCGATCGTTTCTCTTAAGCTTACCATCTTCTTATTTTGGAGCCAAGTTTACGTAGCTCGTGCAATTGATGCGCTATGTCTCGAATAAATTGTAGTCCATCATTGTCATCTCGAAGTGAATGCAATATATGCTCTAAAAGATCAAGATCAGCTTCAAGTGCTTCCAACCTTTCGTTGAGGTCTGATATTTCATTTTCAATAGAAACCGAATCAACATTTTTTCTTTGAACGGAATTTTCTTGACCAACAGATACTGAATGGTTGTTTTCTTCGCATGGAGAACAAATCTCACTTTTTGAAGCAATTGAGCCATCTTGATCTGTAATACTTCCGCTAGCAATATTATTATAATCTTCCTTTATAGACAAGACATTATTGTCTTTTAGACTTTCTAATCGATGTCCTTCACCATTAGAACATCCTTGTTGATCAGATTCACTTTCTTCAAAGTTTTTGGGTCTATCATTCGGCATATTGAAGGAAATGCTATTATCAGAAATTCGACGAAGCTTCTTTTCCAAACTACTCAAACAATTGGAAATGTACAACTTTTCATCTTCAAATTCTAATGAGGTTTCATGAGCCACGGATTCATCATTGACTTGAGATAACTCAGCCGACTTTGAATTGGAAGAAATGGTGATGGGAGGCACACTAAAATTTTGTTCTTTGATGTTCTTTTCCTTCAAATCACATCTTTCCTTCTGCATATTATGGCCCATCGGTTCATCTTCCATGTTCATCCTATAAAATTCCAGTTCTGCATCTAAATCTTGTATTTCTTTCTCTTTCTCTACCAGTAGATCATAAGTTTTTTCCAATTCCTCTCCGTCATATTCTGCTTGCTCATCCATCATTCGCAAGTATTGAAGGGCTTCCATATGGAGCGCTGCCTTCTCCTCCTGTAACCTGGTGATCATAGCCATAGATTGATTTGCAGCAATTGCAGAAGCATTTCTTTCTTCCTCCAGATCCTTATATAAAGCACTGATGCATTTCTTGCAATGCTCAATCTGTCGCTTTAGCTGATCAACAATCGACTCCCCTTCAATTTCACCGACATTAAATCCTTCAAGAGATCCAAGAAAAGGCTCTATTGAAGGGGCCTGATGAAGTTCTTGAATTCCATTGGAGCTTGAAGTATTGGCTTGCATCTCAAGGGCATTAACATGGTCAATGGGAACAACTGATGGCATACTAGATCCATGGGGAGAAGAATTAGGCGAATGTGATCGCTTTGGCTCTTCATTTACTTTGTTAACTTCAGTTGGAGTTCGATGTTCATCGACAAAACCTGCAGGTGCTTCCCTTTCCTCATTTGTGTGAGGGAGCTCTTGGACATTATTTGACTCATCATTCCTAACACTTGAAAATGCTGAGTCATTTTCACATGGAGCAGTTTCAGTGGATGCGCGTGCAATTGTAACTGTTTCCTCGAAGGCCTCCTCATGGTTTTTGGATGCACCAGAAGTTTCAGTGGATGCACGTGCAGTTTCACTTGCTTGTGTATCGTCATCACCTGGAAAATTTTCAAAATGCAAATGTTAGACATTTTAGATCTATATATTCATATAACAAAATGTATGACTTGCAAAGCATAAAAGGATTACATTTCTTCGGTGATATGCTAACCAGTGGATGAGGATCCGATGTTACAAGCTCAGAAAGTGCAGCAGGAAGAGAATTCTGAGAAAGACTAGTACTCTTACTCACTTCTGGTTCTTGAGTACGAACATCCACAACGTCAGAGGATGGTGAAACCTCATTCAGTGAAATGAGCTCAGGAAGTTCAAAACTCAATGAATTTTGATTGGGCTGTGGCCATTTAATTTGTCCAAAACCAAAGTCATTAACAGCATCAGAAACCGTGGAGTTGACATCAGGGTGATTGCTGACGTCGGGCTTCACACATGGAAATAAAATCAAAGGCTCGGTTTCAGGGGAAATGATGTGTGGCTTTGTTAGATTTGAATCACTTGAAAGACATTTTGATGGAGCTACCGCTGTAAATTGGTTCATTAGAATATTCCTAGCTTCAATGTCTTCATGATTTTGACTACTAACATTGTCATCATCAGAAAATGCGATCTCAGATTCAGAATCAGAGGCAAGTTTCACCTCAGTGTACTCAGCATAATTAGACAAAGAATCAGAACTGCGCCTTCCTAAGCAAGGTTTCTCGCATATCTTCCTGAGGTTGTTCTGGTGGTTTCGGCAGTTTTTCCTGTATATATCTGAGAAAAGAAAGTCTGGCTTGAAATCAGCCATCCGGGGAGATTTCACTAGGAGCGATCTTTGAGAACTCTGAATTGAGTTCCAAAACTTACCACAACAGCTACATGGCCTTGAGCCCACAGAACTGGTAAACGTATCTCTGTTGGTCACTGAGCTTTGAGATCCATGATCACCACAAGCTGGCCCCAATTTACCCAACAATAGCCTGTGAGTTTTAGAGTGGGTTTTATGGTCTGGGGCGGTCGACATGAGGCACTCATCACACATCCCATGACCATCTGAAACCTTATCATGAACATGGCACAATACCAAAGATGATATTTCTGATCTATGATTGCTACAGATTAGATTTTGATACCATCCTAGTTTCTGCTTTTCACCACTTAGTACATGATCAATTCTGGAGCACAAAACACAAGGGCTTTGCAGGTTGCAGTATCTTGCAAATTTCGTCAACAGATATGATATGGCGGCATTGATGAGAAGAAGAAATATCAAAAACCACTCACAAGCTGCAGATGTGAGGACGGTATAAAAGCCCTGTATCCTTTGTGTTTTAACCAATGTGGTTCCACGTTTTGCCATATCCACCGTGGTAGATCCAGAAATACACGAGATTCACGCCAGAACAAAGTCACTAGTTAAAAGCCAGCCTCTCAATTCAAAGCGAAAAATTGCATCCCGATGATTTAAAGGCAGGGCTGTATGGCCATAAAAACGTAAGGAACAGTCAGAATGGTATTAAAATCCAAGCCAATGCATGCATTCATGTATATGCTCCGCTGAATATTTTTAAAAAAATTAGACGTCAGATAGATTACACGCCACAAAAGGAGCCTGAGATTTTTAAAGCTCCGGAACAGAAAAGGAATGAAGGAGATGATAAAAACTTACTCCCCAAACAAATCAATAAAACAATGTTGATCCATATTAAATACGCAAACATGAGTTAGACGCCCAAGATAATAATGGGGAGCCAAAAACGACGAGTTCTCCGCGAACAAGAGGTGAGATATGGAGACGAACAAACTTTTGAAAAAGAAAAAATAACTGGAGAGGCTGATATGCCAAGCAAATTCTTCACGAGTCTCGGAATGGATAATTTTTTTTCCAGTGGTTGGGTTTTAAATGAAAGCGGATTCGTTTACAGGTCAAGACAATGAAAAATCAATAATTCAAACATAATGCCGACCCCAATTCCAATGTGGACCCAAGAAAATTGTTTGGAGATCATGGATGACACACAATTCATGAAGTTCATGCGTATTTGCATCGGAAACATAGCGAAATGTTTGTACCTGTTCTGCAGCTTGTGAGAAAGAGGAAGAAGGGGAAGATAATCAAAATTGCGAGGAAAGATGGTGAATAATTTCTCTTTCTATTTTTTTTCCCCTTCAGAAAAACAAGAAATAAAATTAGAATAATCCAGAACCGAATTGAAAAAGATACATTAAATTACAAATAATAATAATAAAAGAATTTGTATGCTGGGTCTTTACTGAGAGAAAAAGAGTGACCGTTGAAATCAACGGCTTTTGGCTGAGTTTGGTTATGCTCAAAGATACACTTTGCAAACCTCAGCCTCTATAATATTTTGTGAGCTGGTGTAAATAAATAAATAAATGGTTATATTGTTTCCAAGCAAATATGAAATGAAATAGGGCTATGTAATGCGGAAGACAAAAATACAAAGGGAGAAAGACTTTTTAAGGAAAGGATAAAGGAGACGATTAATGGATCTGACTATGGTCCACTGCAGTGGACCGTCCACTCTTCTTTTTTCTTTTTTGCCTATAATTTTTACCGCATGCGGTAAATAATTATATGCAAAATAGGGAAGTGGACGGTCCACTACAGTGGACCGTAGCCACTCCCACGATTAATACCGTAATGAACAAACAAATGGTGCAATAATAATCTCTTGATTTTCTTAGTCTGACTGATAAATAATTAATACTCGTAAATCTTAAAACTCCCGTTTGGTTTAATTTTTATAAGAGATGATTATATATAACCATGATGCAATATACAATTACAGTATTTGGTTGGGTTTATGTAATATAAAAATGATTACATTTTGCAATCATAATTACATCATTAGAATTACACTACTATGAGTAATGGAAGATGATACAGACATCCGGTGATCAAGTGAAAAATACATTATTGCTATTATATTTAATGTGACATAACTGCCAACTTATAAATGTTGTTAAATATTAAATAATTAGTACCATTAAATATTTTTTAAAAAAAGTAATTATATAAAAAAAATTAAAAATATCCCACTGTTAAAAAAATTAAAAATTATATTTTGCCACTAAAAATATTAAATAATATTTTCACGATTAAATATTAAGAAATTACCATAAACCAAATATGTCTGTATAATATTTTCACCATTAAATATTAAAAAATTATTATGAACCCAACGTGTACACTGCATAAATTTAAAAAACTATGATAAACTCAACGTATACATTATAAATATATGTGCTGATAGGGGTAATTTTGTCTTTTGTTATATTATTCTCATGTTCGATGTATTCCAACCAAATATTTTTATGCATATGCATTATCTTTCTTAATGACAAACTAAACAAATTCATATAATAACCATTACATTACGCTCCATTATATTGCACTGTATTTCATTACTCATTACATTACCTTTGATTCTGTAAACCAAACGGGCACTACAGGTTTCCTCAGTGGTCCTTTTGTTTGCTTCTTAAAAATTCAAACTAGTTGGATGTAGGAGGCTCAAAATATCAGGACATGCCTGTAAATTTAAAGAGTGAATATAAATTAAGTGTCATCTGAATGATAAGCTGCTGAACTTCGTCGTATGTGTACTCCCTCTTGTCCTTAACGTTTTCTTGAAGAATTATGTTTTCCTTTAAATTATTTTCATCAAGCTTTTCAATTAAATTTAACTCATAAGTCAATACGTGCACGTAGATGTCGCTGAACAGCAGCATCGGATGAATAGGTATTTATTCCCTTCTTTATACATGTGTCTAATCGTTGTTTTGGATGTTACATATTTCTCAATAATGTTTTTTTTGATTCAAAGCTCCGCTGTACCAAAGAATCTAAATTACACCACCAAACGCTTAGATCAGCTAGTAAGATGTTGTCCTAACTTAACCATGGGTCTTGAGTTTGAGACGTAGGAATGCAGCGTGCGTGGGTGGTAGAGGCTTAGAAGGGCTAAGTGGCTAACTCGATCTCCCTGCGGATTGTCGAATTTGTTGATGTCTTGAGATGAAGATGATTCGCGCAGTGACACTACGCAGAAAAATAATTTAAATTACCATACAACTTGTGGGTGAGAGTCGTTTTCAATGTTGCTTATGGGATCAGGGCAAGGTTTATTATTCTTTACGCACACTGCTTTTTCTTCTTCCCTTTTTTTGGTTGTTGCCTCCAATAAATATAACGACAATATCTGAAGCTGCATAATGCTGGAATTATTTTTATTCTACCATTTTAACTCCAACAAGGCAATAACTTGTAAATTCTAATTAACCGGGGGCTTATATTAATTGTAACTCTAATTCCAGAACTTTAGGATTTTAAAGTAATTACCATCTTATATTAAGATCAATAAATTTGGATATATTAAGAAAATTAGTTAAATTAATTATTTATAAAATATTAATTATTTTTTCTAAAATATAATTTTAAATTATTAGTATTGAAACTGTCTTTTAACACAAACTCTCTTAACATATATTAATAATAAGGATATTTAAAAAAATGATAAATATTGAGAATAAGGTTAATTAAAATCTTATATTTATAAATAAATCATTTTGAATAGACACTTTTTCCATATACTATAGCTATGTTATTTATAAATCATAACAATTGAAGTGTTTTTTCTTTTTTTAGTAAAGTGTGACCTATATTATATATATATAAAAATTCATACTCCCTTCTATATTTTTTATAATTAAGAACCTAAAATTTAAATTACCTTTGTCTTATTTATAAGATCTCGACAAGAATTGTCTAAACATTTAATGATTTTTTTTACCATCATTAATTAATTATATGTATTGCATTAATTAAAAGGTTGGTGAAATCAATATTTACTTTATTTATTTCTTTTACTTGCTTCTCATGCATATTTGGAAAGAAAAGTCTATTTCAGACATATACTTATTAATTTTTACCAACTTTAGCCTCTTTCTTAAATCACGTAATTCGATTATTAAGTTCTTATAAATAAGTAAGATAGGGGATTATATCTATATAAAAGTGGAAGAAGTTTTGACCTAAATCCATGGTAATGAAAAAAAAACAAATATTATGGAATGGATCTAGACTAATCACATGGTTTTATAAAAAACTTAATACTCCACCCTTAGCTCTAAAATGTAAGATCGAGGAGATTCCAGTTTAAAAGAAGCACTTGAAGAACTATTTTTTCTTTGGGTTAAGTAGCATTTTTGGGCATTTTGACCAATTTACCCCTTATTAATTAACTAATTACCATTTTACCCTTATTTGAAAACTATACACTAATCTGCCACTGTTTAGTCGATTACATGATTACACGATGTAATTGACTAAAAAAACCATGTAATCAATTACATCATAAAAAAAAAAAAGTTAAAACTTGGGAAGACCGTAACTTCTGGTTCGGGAGTCCGAATCAAGTGATTATTTTTTTGATTCCACATAACTTTTTGAGATCTATGCACTGACATAAAAATTAACTTTCAGATTTAATGAAGAGAAAGAAGGAAGAACACAAATTAGCTTTTCACCCAGCTGTTGTAACGTGAGAGACTGAAGGTTGTGCCTCGGGATAGAAACGGCCTTGGTTCGTCGAGAATCTGTTTTTTGCCCGCTCTCCGATTCTCGCATCTCGTCTTCCTCGCTTCTTGAATTGCCATTTCTTGAGTTCTGTTTTTTTCTTTCTTTGCCGCCCGTCGATTCGCGTCCCCTTGCATCTTTGATCTTTTTTAGTTATATTAAGCTGCGTTCGTTTTAATATACATATATATATATATATATATATATATATATTTAATGAATTGTTTCCTTTTATTTGATGTTTTCTTTTTAATCGATCACATAATATCTCCTACACAATAAAGATAGGATATGTATATATTTATATAATATATATATATATATATATATATAATGAATTGTTAATATTAACATGAGTTGTTAATATTATGTGATAGAACAGTATATAAAATAGAACTAAATAGGTATATAATATCAACCATTCATTATATATATATATATATATATATATATATATATATATATATATTATGTGATCCATATTGTGCTGGAGATACTAACAATTCATTAAATAAATATATATATATATATATATATATATTAAATATTAACAACTCATGTTAATATTAACAATTCATTAAATATATATATATATATTAAATATATTCATATCCTATTTTTATTGTGCGGGGAGATATTATGTGATCTAATAAAAAAGAAAACATCAAATAAAAGAAAACAATTCATTATATATATATATATATATATATAAATAGAACGTAGTTAATATAACTAAAAAAGATTAGAGACGCAAGGGGACGCGAACTGGACGGCAGCAAAGAAAAAAACAGAACTCAATAGCGAAGCAATTCAAGAAGTAGAGGAAGACGAGACGCAGCACGGAGAGCAGCACTGAAACGGATTCTGGCGGCAACCAAGGCCGTTCTATCCTGAGGCGCAACCTTCAGTCTCTCACGTTACAACAACTGGCTGAAAAGCTAATCTGTGTTCTTCCTCCTTTCTCTTCATTAAATTTGGAAGTTACTTTTTACGTCAGTGCATAGATCTCAAAAAGTTATGTAGAATCAAAAAAAGAATAACTTGATTCGGACTCCCGAGCCAGAAGTTATGGCCTTCCCAAGTTTTAACTTAATTTTTTTTATGATCGACTAAACAAGGACAAACTAGTGTATAGTTTTCAAATAGGGGCAAAATGGTAATTAGTTAATTAATAAGGGGTAAATTGGTCAAAATGCCAGCATTTTTGCCGTGGAAGTATACGGCCAGGAGCAATTTTGTTTTGTAAGTTTTTTTTGGAGCAATGTTGCCCCTCTGTTAACAACCCTAACAAAGGGGCAAAATTGCTCAAAAACAAAACTTCTAGGGCAACATTGGTAAAAAAAAAAAAAAACTTCCGCGCAAAATCGCTTTCTTTGGCAAGTATACTTAGGGGCAAAAATGCTACTTAACCCTTTTTTATATTTAATATTTAATTTTGCAATAATGACTCGTTAATGAAAATGCAACCCTTTTTTATCTCTGCTTTGGTGATTTATGTAATTAAGCACATTTAAAGTAGGATATTTTTGGTCTCTGTTTGAAGTAGACCTGTTTTGCAGTGAGGCCTGTGACCTGTTAGCCTAATCATAAATTTTTTTAAAAATACAGGGCTCCTAAACATGGCACATGATGAAAAAATGGCCTTTAGGCCAGTTGACCGTTAGGATTGTTAACGGAGGGACAAAATTGCTCAAAAACAAAACTTTTTGGGCAACATTGCTCCAAAAAAAACTTTCAAAGCAAAATTGCTCCTGGCCGTATACTTCCGGGACAAAAATGCTACTTAACCCTTTTTTATATTTAATATTTAATTTTGTAATAATGACTCGTTAATGAAAATGCAACCCTTTTTTATCTCTCGCGCTTGATTTATATAATTCATTTTTTGTTTAAAGTAGGCATATTTTTGGTCTGTTTGAAGTAGACCTGTTTTGCAGTGAAGCCTGTGGCTTGTTAGCCTAATCATAAAATTTTTAAAAATATAGGGCTCCTAAACATAAGCACAGCGCAGCTCAGTGAAAAAAATGGCTTTAGGTCGGTCCAGGCTACTTTGTTGTTACGAACAAGGCCGATTTATTAAGGTGAAATGCGGGTTGGCGCAGTGCATTTCCACACCTAGATATTATATAAATAAGAATTAAAAATATATGATATCATAAATAACATTTTTAACATTTTTTTTCCTTAAGTAACAATTTTTTCTCAGAAGTTTTTTTTGGAGCAATTTTGCCTCAAAAGTTTTTTTTTGGAGCAATTTTGCCCCGAAAGTTTTTTTTTAGAGCAAGTTTGCCCCTCTATTAACAACCGTTAACCCTAACGGTTGTTAACGGATGGGTAAAATTGCTTGATTTTTAAACTTAGGAAAGAACATTCTTCTAAAAAAAAAAAAAACTTAAGCAAGAAATCGCTTTTTTTATTTATAAATAACTAATTTAACTAACTTTTATAAGTATTTTTTATAAATAACTAACTTAACTAACTTTTATAAGTGTAACCGTTTAATTATTTAACTCAGTTTAAAAGGTAATTATTAGGTTCGGAGGAGGTAATCACCGGTCATAACTCAGGGTAGAAAGTAAGCGAACACATTAATCAAATTAATATTGCTGGCCCTGTTCAAGCTGTTTCCGTTTCTATTTCGGAACTTGCCTCCCTTCTCCTTTCAGCTAGAGACTCGGTGGAATATCGTAACGCATCATTGGCTGAATGCCTCTCCGTCCACAAGCCCTCAAATCCTCCATTCCCAACCATGGACCTTCCTTAACCCTCACATGTCGTCGAAATCCTTCCCTAATTTTCCCTTTCTCTCGCCCTCACTCCGTTTTCGCCCGCAGCGGCGTCAAAATCCCTCTGCCCAAACTCTTCTCTGCCTCAATCGCTGCTGTTCCCTACTCTGCCGAAAACAATTGGAAGTTGAGGAGCTCTGGAATCAAGGATAATGATGTTGCTACTCTCGGGAACCTTTGTCTCGACATTGTCCTCAATGTCCCTCAGTTGCCGCCTCCCTCCGCCGAGGAACGCAAGGCATTTATGAAACAGATATCGGCTTCTTCACCTGACAAGGTAGCTTCTCCTTCTTGTACCGTCCCTCTAATCAATCCTTTAGTTTTTTATACTTCAATTTTGTGCACGGTTTTAGTCCCCTAGAGCAGCCAATTTGGCTATCGACTCTATCTTACTCACTTACCGTTGTCGCATTAAAATCTATTTAAAAAAACAAAGTTTTTAAAGCCTTCAGTTCTTAGGTGTCTTTCATATTCTCCTGTGTTTACTTGTTATTATACTAAGCATGTTTGTCTGGGACTTCATTTATGTATAAATTATATGTTTTTACTATCCATCTTCGCCCAAAGCATATGGTTTGCTCCATTTTTTATTATATAAATGAATGGGCGGGGACTTGGAAATTTAGTTGGTTATTGAAGTTACCAGTGTGTGAGGTTAGAAGTTTCAATGCAACTTCCTGATGATCCACTACCCTTCTCTGCCTCTTCTGTTTAGCCTGATCAAAATCAGCTTTCATGCAAATGTTATAGAGATGTTAGTTAAAGGCAAGTTTAATCAGTCTTCTGGTTATGCTGATTATGGTGGATTTTCTTGTGGTTAACTGATATGTGTGTGTGTGTGTGTCAAACAACAAACATTGAGAAGAAAGCATCGTTTTAAAAATGAAGTAATTAGAGGAGTAAGAAACAAAAACGCTCTCCAGGAAAAACTGAAGCGTACCTGATTGGTTATGCCCATTCTGTGTTGAATAGAAGAGTTCCAAATTTACTTAACATTGTGATCCTTCTAACTCCTGTTTATTGGATGACGTCTGTTAGACTTATCTCTGAATACACATAACACAAACAACTGGATAATTAGATTTGTGAGGCCTACGAGTTTGGAAACATATTATTTACATCAATTATTTTAAGTTCACGGACCAAACAAAAATCTTAAGCATATGATTTCTGAATTTGATGGGTTTGATGTGCATTCAATTCATTTCCATTGGGGGATACATCTTTAGTTTTCTTTTAAATTATCCAATGAGAACGCATTAAAAATATTTACTTTTAATGTATTGCTTAATGTGAAGGTCTAACGCAGCCTCTCATTGTTTTTATATATTTTGTTTCACCTTGGATTCTATGTTTTTCCATCTAGAAATACTGGGAAGCTGGCGGGAACTGCAATGTGGCTATAGCAGCATCAAGACTGGGGCTTGACTGCTTTGCTATTGGTCATCTGGGTAATGAGGCATATGGGAAGTTTTTGCTTGATGTGCTTAATGATGAGGGCATTAGGATGGTACAAATGAGTGATAATGCTGATGCTGCCAACAACTCCGATGCCTCTCATGAAACACTTTTGTGCTGGGTTCTTGTCGATCCTTTACAAAGACATGGTTTTTGTAGGTAAAATTTTATATCGAAGTTATGTATCACTGTAATACCTGTCACTAATTTGTTCTCATATTTGCTTCACAAATAACTGAACAAGCAATTTTTCTTTGCTAGTCGGGCTGATTTTAGCAAGGAGCCTGCATTTCACTGGATGAAGCAATTGTCCATTGAAGTAAAGGTGGCTATTAAAAAGTCAAAGGTCTTATTTTGTAATGGATATGGCTTTGATGACCTCTCTCCTGATTTACTGCTCTCGGCAGTGGAATGTGCTGTTGAAGCTGGCACAGCAGTCTTCTTTGATCCTGGGCCACGTGGAAGGAGTCTTTCAACTGGGACACCAGAAGAACAACGAGCCTTTTACCAGTTTCTGAGGATGAGTGATGTTCTTCTTCTAACTTCTGATGAGGTTTCTTTTCTAGTTCCCCTTTGATAGCTGTTATCTAGCTAATTTTTCAGTTTCTTATATTGTATTTTCTGTTCTACATTTCCTATTATGTGTTGTATATTTCTTATATTAGTTTATTAGTCTTGTAATAGCTCCATATACATTCTTATGAGCTACATAAAATAACTACATGTCTGTATCTCAGTTTTTTGTTCTAGTGTTGAGGTCTCATGTTTATACTGTGTGTTAACAAGGACCTGATTAACTTTATGTAATGATCCCAACATTCTTCTTAAGAAAGGTTCTGTTTCGTTTGTTTGTGAAAGTTATGTAAAACAATTTTGTATTGTGAATTCTATTTCTTTGGTGCCACATAGATGAAGCTCTGCATTCTAAAATCCATGTCTCAGTGCAAATTGATGCGGCAATTTCTCATGTTCATGGCTCAATAACTCTTTATAACTGCTTGTATCATGACCTGTTTCAAATTCCCAACTCTCTTGCGGATATGTTAATGAGCTAAAATAGTTTGTAGTACAAACTAGTTGAACATGGAACTCAAAGGCTGGCCCATTCGACTAATGTGTGGGCCTGGGTTGGTATAGATATAGATCATCCGTCAAGCAGGCAAGCTCAATTGCATAAAATGCTGATTAAATAATGTCCAATTGCTGAGAGGGAGAAAATGTTTACTTGACTGGTGGTTATGAATTGGTCTCCACCTAATGTCATTTTATTAAAGCTTATTTTGAACTGGTTGCACCCTGCTCTGTATCTGCTCAACATTTGAAAGATTGAAAATGTTAAGGACTTCATTTGTAGGCAGTTTACTCGCTACTGTTGCATTTAACTACATATTTGGTGTTAATGTTTGACATGACAGGTTGAGTCATTAACTGGCATAGTAAATCCAATATTAGCAGGGCAGGAGTTGCTTAAAAGAGGGATCCGCACAAAATGGGTGATTGTGAAAATTGGTCCCAGAGGCTCAATCCTAATATCTAAGTCGAGTGTAGCTTGTGCACCTGCATTCAAGGTATGGTCTTCTCATTTTGGGTTGTCTGTTAAAATACCATTTCCATGAAACATTTTTATGAAGGATAAATTGTGATTTTTTTTTTTAAATAGTGAAATTATGCCCAAGATTGATTCTAATATGCTCCAACTATAACTTATCTTTATGTGTTCAATGAATTATGTTTGTCTCTCAATAAATTCAACTAAATTCATGAATTTTGATGTTTTGCTTTTAGGCCTTTGAGAGCCTTTTTTATGTTAATATGTTAATTATAATTTAGGGAAATACACTTCTCATATTGTAGGAGAAGTGTATCCTCATATCATAGATACAAAAAGATGTGGGTCCCATCATTTCCGTGCTTGAGGTTTTTTTTTTTTTATAAAAAAGATGTGAGTCCCACCATTTCATGTGTGTGTAGGAATTTTCTTCTTCTCATGCAATATGGGAAGTGTAAACCCTTTATATTTATTCTCTTCAGCTTTCTCTATCTTGGTGCAAACTGATGGGACTTTAAAAATGTTATCAGGCCAATGTTATTGACACCGTTGGATGTGGGGACAGTTTTGTAGCTCCCATTGCTTACGGTTTTATAAACAAGATGCCACTGGTTAACACGTTAGCAATAGCAAATGCAGTGGGCGCTGCCACTGCTATGGGTTGTGGTGCTGGTAGGAATGTAGCTACGCTGGATAAAGTTACAGATATAATGCGATCATCAAACCTTAACGTAGATAATGAATTTTGGACTGACCTACTTGAAAAGAACGTGGATGCTCATGAAATAGAATTTCTGTCAAATGATGTTGTCATCGGAAAAAGAAATCAGCTCAAACATGTCTCCTTCAATAAGGTTGCCTCTGAATTGTTGCTCAGGTTCAATTTTCCCCAGCTGGAGGAGAAAGTGCTTTCTTGACATTTTTGGGATAAAATCCATTATGGTTAAAAGTGATTCTATTCTCACCCTGATTATCTGAGCGCCTTTTTGCTTTTGATTCCTTCTAGTAAAAGCCTTGCATTGAGTAATTGTTGCAGAAGAGTTCATCTTGATTGCGTTGGAATGGTTGTTGAAAAGGCTCTGCGTTAAGGAAAAGTATTTGAAATTCGGTGGTTAGCTGCTCATCAACTGTTTTAACTGATTGCTGCAATTGAAAACGGAGCAGTATGATGTTGCTCTGATCCCTTTATTGTTCTTATGCCTTTGACGGATTCTAATTTTTCATCACTTCAGAGGAGGATCGAAACGTAGATATGGCTCCTTCCACCTAGTGCAACTGCATGTAATATGATCATAGTATTGTGAAAAAATTATTGGCGGGGAAAAGGAATTTTTTTGGTTTTTATGGCTTTGAATATTTTGAAGAGGGCATCGTCCTGATTTAGCATTCTTGAGTGAGATTTTTGTAATTTTGAATCATATGTTCTGCTATAGAGTATTTTCTTTCAGTTCGTGGTCGTTACACTGAATCAAGACAGCTTTCAACTTTTACTCCCTCTAATCCTTTTTATAAGTAATTTTCTTATTAATTACACAAAACGAATTGACCATTAAGATTAATTGAAACAATAGATGTGTCAAAAAGTGTTATGCTTTTTCAAATATGTTCTTATTTATTTATGACAAGAGAATAGGAGAGAGAATGAGTATAAAATATAAGACATAATGAGTAATAAATGATTAAATGATAGAGAATTAGTAGTAAATGAAAGATAATTAATATAAAGATATGTAGTTAAAAAACGAAAAGATACTTTAAATTTTAAGACACGTGAGAAAATTTGTTTATATTAAAGACTAGTTGTAAGAGAAAAAAATTGCTTATAAAAAGCACGGAGAGGTTTGGGATGAAATATGTTCTACAATAATTATTTTGTCTAAAATTTTTAAGCTCGTCCTTGAAAAAGATCAAATCAATTATCAAATACATACAGAGCATCTCACCCAGACATTCAAGAACCTTTTTCTTTTTTGCCTTAAAAATGATTTTCTTTCACATTTTTTAGGACAAAAGAAAGCCCTTATTTTTCACCAAGGATTAAAAGGAGGATTGACGTGTTATTTGATTCTCACTGGCAATTTTAAATTTGTATTGGAATCACCGATGTAATATTATTTCTGATCTTAAATATAAGATTTAGTTATTTTTTTTATCTTTTTTTAAAGAGATTAAGAAAAATGTAGTTAAATAAGTTATTTAAACGTATTATATATTGTATATAATTAAATTATCTATTAGTTTATTAGTTAGATAAATTAGTTTGGAGGAAAAACTATAAATATAAATATTTTAAAATAATTTAATTTTTTTCTTAATTTTTTTTTTTAAAAAAAGTTAATTGGATGTTATATTTAGAAAGGTAGCATGCAATATTTGAGGAACAGAATGCTCAGAAGTCTAATACGGATAAATATATTATAATTCTCCTGTCATTCACTCCAGCTGTGTGTTGAATTTGGAAGTCTAATCTCGACTCATTGGTATCAGACAGAGCCATCTCAAACGCAAACTCCAAGTCGGTCTCCATACAGGATTTGGAGCTTTTCAATTTGGCTTCTTATCATAAAGGTTAAACGCATCAAATCAGCATCGATCTCATAACAGAATTTGGAATTGTTGGAATCTGCAATTTAAAGTCAAAGACAAAAATTTGAAATTGCAATTTAAGTCAAATATCAAAGCAAGTTGCTGTCTGTTAAGTGAGCAGACGTAAAAAAATCTCGAGTTTTGCCGACCCATTGACTTTGTTTGGCCTGAAAGGAAACCAAAAGAAGCAACTGAAAGTTGAACAACAAAAAGCCCAGGTTTCTTAAATACTTCATATATAGCTTCTACTAGCCTTATTCAGAGATTGGCTTGTAAAAGGTGGTTATTATGGCAAATTTTGTTCCTCAGAGTATAACTTAATTACCAGCAAAGAAATTATTTTTGGTGTTTTCAGTTATTCTCACCTCGACCAAACCTTAAAATGAAGACACTTTTTCAACGAGAACACAGTTGGAAACGCGGAAACAGAGTGCTGTGTGTTTTTAAAAAAAAAAATAAAAAAAAAAATTCGCATAGATGTCATGATTATCTGTCTTTTTCATCTGCGTTTTGTTTAGTGCAAGATTTATCTGTTGCTCTTGGAAGTTTTATCACGGAAACTTTATTCTGCCTGCATTTCCGGACATACGCAGCCCCCCCTCTAAAAGCTCCTTTTGACCTACAAATATTTTCCAGTGTGAACCTTTCATAGGCTGTCTTTAATTTGTTGTTTATTTCTGGGCCATGCATGGTTTTAGCCGTATATTTCAGATTAAGTTTTATTCTTGACAATCAACTGATTAATGGTGTAAATATATATGGTCCATAGGATTATGATGGTGTGCACTTATATTTTCCCTTAGCTGGATCTCATATATATGTCTTCAAACTAGGTCAAATTCTACCTCATCTTCCATTTTTCCTGCTCAGGATGCGTCTGTCACACTGTCTTCACCCAGAAACCTATCTTCACATTTCTCAAATGTAGAACTACACATTTTGTTTCTAAACTGAATTAAGTGACTTCTCATTCATCACATACTCCATTACAAAGTACCTAATCTCTCGTGAATTCTGTCTACTAGAATTGGATCATAAACTCTTGTTTAGACAAAAGGATTGTGTTTTTACCATTTGAAGAATTCGAAAATATTCCCATGTCCGACATGCATACAATATGTGATAGCTAGGCTGGTCTCCTCTGTACCTAATTTGAGGTGACTGATTTAAAAAAAAAAAGGGGCCCGAACAATCTTTTTTCCTTGCTTTTCCAGAAGGCAACTTTACAGTATGAAAGAATTCTACTTTTTTTTTCCTGCCTTCTTTTGATGTGCATGTAATCGCTATGTCACGAAGAGACACAACAAATTAGGGTATGCTGTAACGGTGCATTATTTGATTTTGTGTGTCTGTGCCCACCTCCCTCTTTTTCTCTGGTTATTGTTCTCCTCTCTCATCGATCTCATATTGCTTATATATATGCTCTTCTCTTTTAAAAACAAGCTTTCTGTGTTAAGGCTTAAGACTCAAGTTTGGCATATCGCAGCTATCTTGAAGGCTCAGACACCCAGAAACATATAGGAACCTAGATGGCCACAAAAAAAAACAAACAAATAGGAACCTCACAAACTATTCAATACAGTTTCCCTAATTTAAAGCAGTACGCTACAACTCTATATATTCCGGTGCAAATTTGTTGGTCCAAAGTATATATGCATGTGCTTCGGGCATTTTTGAAATAATGTTAGTCACTTTAGAGTTGTAACATACAAATAAAGATTGAAAGAGCCACTGAATAACGAATCCACATTAGATGCTTATAGTTATGTGCTTATTAGGTGCTAATACCTCTAATTAGAGGTATTAGCATATTTTTTTTTAATTTTTTAATTTTTTTTATATATTGTATTTATGTAGATTTAAATTTTATGTTGCTTTCTGAGATTTTTTTTGCACCCAAGTTATCTCAAATTAATTAATTTTCGATTCTGCATTTTATCGTAACTTGTAAGTATTATGAAAATTAATTAATTTGAGATACTGGGTGCAAAAAAAATCTCAAAAAGCAGCATATAATTTAAATCTAAATAAATACAATATATAAAAAAATTTAAAAAATTTAAAAATAATATGCTAATACCTCTAATTAGAGGTATTAGCACCTAATAAGCACATAATTACTAGCATCTAATGTGGACCCCTGAATAACTTAAAAATTGTTATTGTATTGAATTAAAATAAGTTTATACTCCCTCTCATCCTATTTACAAGTGCTCGATAATCAAATTATGTGGTTTAAGAAAATATTTAAAATTAATTAAAAATAATAAATATATATGTCTTGAAATATACTTTTTTTTTTTCAAATATACCTCTATTCATGAGGGTAAGTAAGAGAGAAAAATAAAGTAAATATAAGTATCATCAACCTTTAAATTAATGTAGTACATATAATTAATGAGAAAAAAAAAACCCATTAAGTGTTTTGACAACTCTTGTCAGGTTTTTATAAAAAAAAGATTAAGGCAATTCAAATTTTAGACTCTTATAAACAGAATTACAGGTATTGTATTAGTTTCTTAAATGATCTGTTCTATTTTCCCCTATTTTACAAAATAAAGAATTGAATTTTGAAATTAAATGAGTATATGAAATAGATGGGTAATTGAAAGTTAGTAGCTAGGGTTAGGTTGTGAATGTGCATTTTCCAAAAGTGAATAGGACAGTCGCTATGCAAAAAAAAGGAGCGTTGAAAAATCACCAGAGAAAACTAAAAAAAAAAAAAAGGGGAAAAGGAACAAGCGTTGAATGTAAGCAGTGATTTATGGGGGAATTATTGGTAAATGGAAGCAGTTGATTTAAAAAGAAAGAGGCCTATGTGTGAAAAGCGAAGTAGTTGTAGAAAAGTGGGACTCTTAAAACAAGTTAAGAATCTCTCCTCCAAAACTTTTCACGTATATAACACACATGAAATATCAATGCATGGTCATATCACCAACACCTCTGCTTTAGTCATATCATCTCTCTCTCTCTCTCCCCCCAACCAAACCCTTCATCTCTGTGTCTCATATATGTTGTGGGGAATGTCGTCTGGTTCGAGGTCACTCATGCAAGCTCTCAAACGCGCATCTTGTGAGTGATCTCGGACCAGGCTTCATTCCCCTCAGCCACATATCAGTATCATAACCACACCCTATTCTCTGTGTTCCTCTCCTTCTTAACAAGAATATCAGCAATATATGAGAATCCAGGTAAGCCCTCATCTCGTGCTCTCAAGTTTAAACATACGTACGAAAAAGACTTCTTCTCTGGATTAACCGGCTGCTAGAGGGGTTGGGATTCCGATTGATGAGTTCTTGAACGTTTTTCGTAATTTGTTCATAATTATGGGTTAGGCGCTGTATTAACTAACTAGTTGATCGTCTTTAGGCTTTTTCATGGGTTTGGTTTGGTGTCCTCGGGACTTGAAGTGGTATAAATAATGTTGGTTTTTCTGCCGTGCGAGCTTTTTGTTAATTTGTGTTTTGTTAGGGGACAGGTTCTTCAATCTGCTCCAAAATCTTCATCACTTATCTTTTGTTCTTGTCCAACTTTTCGTCCCTGGTGGGTCAGGTATTTCATATATATTCGCTCCTTCATGGGTCAACTTTAGTATTCAAAATTAAATACGAAACTACAGAAATAATGGATTGGATTTACACGTGAAGCTCGTTATTCAGGGGGGTCAGATCTGCCTCACATTGACTTTTATCTTGATGCAATTGTACACTTACTGGGGTTAACCATTCATGAGACTCAATCATAGAGTTCACCATATGTATTGCTTTGGTGCATATATGCTTCAGATTACAAAACGCAAAATAACTTTTCTTCGTTTAGCAAGTTGTTTAATATGGTTCCATAGGTGACAAAATAGGAGTCTTTTTTCCGTGAAAAAATGTAGATGTTCATCTAATCTGATGAACAATGAGAGATTAGAACGGTGCGAGACATGTACTTAAAGTAGGGAATCAAGGAGAAAAAGGAAAACAAGAAAGAAAAGGCACTTCTATTTGTATTGTATATGTGGAATTTATCCTCAGTTGCTATATCTGAAGTAATAAGTAGATTACAACAAAATTTTCCAAAACCTTTTTACCTTTTCCCCCAATATTTAATACTCGAAATAAAACTGACCAACAGACATCAATAAAACTGGGCTGGTCTTGTTGGGATCATAATTATGAAGTATGCATTGCCTGCGTGAGCTAGGGAATCTTAATTCTAGATCATCCTAAATTAGTATTAATAAAATAATTATATATAGTAGTATTATTAATTAGCTGAACGAGTAGGTCTTCCCTGCAACTAATCCAATCATCTGGGTAGTTTCTTAGTTTCCAGTGAGGAGTAACGACAGTAATTCATGTCGCTCGAAAGAACACTGAAGATTGCCAAACAGAGATAAGCAGTCATTATTAACTGCTTAATCACTCCAAAAAGGCCAAAATTTTGACAAAATTCCGACGTGTAAATAACTATGGAATTGTGGTTTAAAAATGATCTCTGAATATAGAAGCTAATTATTGTATGTCCGAATTGGATGTGTACATTCGAATACGGCACTCTAACAGGACAAGCAATATAAAACAATAAGTGGCAGAGTGTGCAGTCAGTTTGAAGAAAAAAAAATGAAAAAATGTTGGAGATGTTTGTTAACCCAAGTAAATTCTCTTTCTAATAAACTCTCTTGTCTCTTATTCTGACAACTTCAGAATTGATCAGTCATCACTGCATGTTTCAACACACAGAGTCGTCGTGTAGTCTTGACATCATCCTTTGCAGCTAAAGGTATGAGAAACATCTGAACTCTCTGAAGCGACAGTAATAATTGTCCGGCATGCTTCACCAGTGACGGAGATGGCCATTGCTGCACCCAACAGTGCTCCGATTATTCTCCTTTATGGCTTTATGGTTATGCAAAGTCGGCTGAAATAGGAAACCTTACAAATTTAAAACCTAGTTCAGCTCTTTGCCAAAATAGAGAATTCCCAGATAAGGCGTCAGATGTATGAGGTAGAAGAAAGCCTGATCTCAACCATGACGAGTGACCAAAAGATGAAACAGCAAAACACGGTTAGCTCACAGCCTCACACAGGGTTCCAGTGGGTAAACAAAAGAGGTTCTGAGCTCTCTCACCTGTTTGTATTGTGTAGGTAGCCAGAAACTCAACAAATACTGATATACAAATACAATGACATGGTTATTGGTTAGGTATCTGAAAAACAGAACACATACGAACTTTTTTTAGTACAGTAAGTTCTTAATATAAGCATGATTTTAGCATAATGCTCATACCTGTGACTGTGTGTGTTGATCGTAATCTTCTTGGTTTAGGGCTCCTCATGATTGCAGTAACAAAGAGTCTATAGAGTTCTCAATATGATCATCATCAAGGGAGAGAAGAAAGAAAAGCTACAACGGGACCAACACAGATTCAGAGATGTGGAGGTGGGGTACCAGAAACAGAGAACTTTGGTTGTCTGGATCCCCAAAGGTGTCGTTGTGGCATGATTGATTAATTAGAGGCAGAGAGTTCCATAGAATCAGATTCCAAGATCACTTACCTATCTCTCCAAGCAAGTCCGACCCATTACACTGCATAAAGCTCATATATATACAACATACATAGTACCAGCCTTTTCTGGGTTCTGGCTGCTGCAAACCTGCCACTTCACATGCCACTTGTATCAGTATCAGTATCGCCTACTCAGGCTCATCCACCACTCGGACCCGCTTTTCCCTTATACCTAATGAAGCCTGAACCTAACATTGTGATCAATCTTTATATACTGTCAAGAAGGTAGTTGCAGATAAGTCTATGGTGTTTCAATCCAAACATAACTCTAATTTAGGTAGCACTGCACTCTTCTACTATTTCCCTCTCTTCTTAATTAGTTGCAAAAAGTGGAGTAAGCGTAAAAGATCCATAATAAGCTTCTTCGTGGAAACTATATATTATCTATGTCTCAGCATTAATTCCTCAATATAATGACTCGCTTTGGCATATCTGAGAAAAATAATCAGCTTTCGTTAATTAGTAGAAAAAGGTAGGAGTACGTAAGAAACTAGATGAAAAATTATCAGCTTTCGTTAATTATCTATTTTTTAATGTTTCGAGCCTGCTATGTTGCTTATGTGTCGGCTGGAGAGTGTTTTACTTTTATAAAGTTAAAATTGCATATAAGTCTCAAATAAGAAAAATAGTTACCCACATGTCTTAATCACTTGTAAATACAGAAAATTCAACACACACACAAGTTTAACTTGTGAATTGGACCGAGGAAATAATTAATTTCTTTATTTTTATCTGCTTGTAATTTTTCCTTTTTTTTATCCGTAGATTTAATTATAGTTAAGGCCCAATTTAGCCCCAAAAGTTTTCACATAAAAATTGTGGGTATTTGGAAGTTTTTCTTAGTAGTATTACTCCAAAAGTGTTAAAAATAACCAATGTCACCCTTAATTGTTAATGTTTTAATGGCCAGCATTAAATTTTTTAATAATTAAGGCAATTTTACTCTTTTTTTAACATTTCCAGGTCCATATTGATCTAACAAAATTTTGCAAAACTCAAGCTTTTATGTGAAAACTTGCCGAACAAAATTAAACCTTGATACCAACAAGCTGTTGATTGAAATGGTAAGCGATCTCACTCTATAAGAAAGAGAACACAAGTTTGATCCCGAAAAACGTACTTATTAGGAGAGACAAACACCCTTTTGCGCTCTAAACAAAGGAAAATACTTCATCAAATAATTAAAAAAAAACTCGACCAATTTAATTATTTGGGCCAGTTTTGTCCAAGTAATGCTCCCTTGTTCCTTATCCAAATTGGTTGATCCATAAACTATAATAAACTCTCCGTGTAATTGAAAAAAATAGCGAGAGAACAGAAGCAAGATGCATAAATATAGGTGTTTAAATATTCTAGTCGGGACTAAAGCCTCTGGTTCAAAAAAAAAAAAAAAAAAAAGCAAATAGTAAAAAACATGTCGAACAAAAGCCCTGGAACTCTGGTAGACGCCATGCGAGATCATTTTTGGAGACGATCTAGCATTGCATCAAGTAAATAACATATTAGTCCTTCCCCTTAACTGTTTTTAATGTTGAGCCGCCCACCAGTGAGCGAGTTATACAATATTTCATTGCATGGTTGAATCATGATATATTTCTTCTGTATTAACCATTAACACTATAAGTTGAATCTGATAGCATTTCATGAACCATATCTCCTTAAAAATATAAACAATTGTACGATCAGAACATTGTATCTAGCACTGTATCAAAAAGAAAAAAGAACATTGTATCTAGCAACATCAGGCTCGTCAATGATCACGACCATTACTTTACATTTAGACACAAATCTGTCCTTTGCATTGTGGAGTTTTCCCTTTCAATATTTATTATAAGGTGTTACAAGTAATTTTGGCAATATATTCAATTAACATCTCATTGTTGTTTCAGATTTCAGCAGCAAACCCAGTTTCTTGCATTCATGGATGACACTCTCTTGGGTGCCATTTTTGGTGCAGACAATAACAATACCCAGGAATGGGAGTTGGCCACAAGACCAGAACAATTTGGAGGAATAAAGCTGGTTTGGAGTAGCATGTGATGCATACCTTACAATTGTTGGAGGCATAAGGTTCATAATATCATCAAGAATAACATTTCATTTTACAGTTTCATACTCAACTTTTCTAATCCAAAATGGATTGTCTTGACAGATGACTCTGAATGTGAACAGAACAGCTGTCCTGTAGAATCATGAATTAAAGTCACACAATAAATTTGCTGAAGCATTTGCCAAAATATAAACGATGCCCCAATTATGCAGCACAACTGCACAAATGCATTGCAATTGCAAGGCCCACCAAACAAGGTGGTGATTGAGAATGCTCCCCTCATCTCTCTCCGTTATTTTCAGAGTCAAAACAAAATCATCAAAAGTCGGACGGAAAACCTAGCGTTTTCTTTTAAATGGTGGCTGCAAACAATATTATCATATACCTTTTGGCTCTTTGAATAGCCTGCCAAAAACAGAACACGTAAAATTTGGATCCAGCCATAAATATTTAAACTAGTTCTCCTGGGAAGTAATCACTATTTTAAATGTCAACTCAGCAATTATCACTGAAGTGATCAATGTTGTAAAGTTGATGGGGTGCAAAGATAGAGACAAGACATTGCAGGTTGATCTAGATGAAATTGACTACTTTAAAAAGGCAGCAGCTAGCTAGGTTGAACGAGGAAGCCAATATATGAACTCTCCAAGCACCCTAACCCAGCTTTTGAAGTTGGACCAATATGGAAAGATATTGTTTTATCGTCTCCCACAGGAGCTCCAATATGCAATCCAAAAGGTTGAAAAATTGTTTAGTGCATAAACAAATGATCTTTTCCTTCTCCCCTTCCCTCTAACAAATCAAACAAGATAACATGCCCCCCCCCTCAAACCAAACACACCCTTAGAGTATTTCTTGCACTAAGTAATCAGAAACTGACCTTAATAGTCTTTTCCCACCTTACTCGGGCTTATATCTCACATTTTATCAACAGATTTTGGCTCAACGGCAAACAGCAGGCACACCATTTCATAGGCAAGATAACCTTCCCTGATAAAGAATGAGTAAATGCAAGTTCCATCACGTAAGGGGTTTAAGAAATTCGGCCTTCTTGAATGAGTAGGTTCCATCTCAAACCTAACGAGGTGTCCCTCAAACACAGACCTCGCTTTACGTTCGGTAGTACCAATACCGAATGCTTGTCTCCTGACAATCCCTTACAACTGACCTCTGCAAGAAAACAAGCTAAAAGCAAACTCACCAAAAATGGTCCTCCATAACATTAATCATCAAGTAGAAAAAGGAACATATCAAATAGATAAACTATAATATGTAAAAGATTCTGGAACTCCCAATTTCTGCAGGGAGCTCAGCTAACCCTCTTCACTACTTCAACCTTCTACTTTGACTAAAGCAATTGCGAAATTTAGGAGACCTGATATCAGTGAAATAAAGTTGACTACTCTACTCCCTGCATGGCTCCTTAGGTTCAATCCACTACTCCCATCCTATTTTTCTACCTGTTCAGTAATGATATATCAAAAGTTAATTAATCCTTTGGCATATTCAATAATAGAAAGGTGATATGACTAATGAATTCAAACACGAGCAAAGGAGTGATTTTAAACCATGAAAAATCAAGCATTTGCCACCTCAATGAAAGCTATAGCTGACAGTGAAGTGCTGTTCAAAACCCTTAATAGCTTACCAGCTCAAGCATCACAAGACAGCAGTGACTTGAACTAGCAGCAAAGCACATAGTCTTCTTATAGATTCAACAAACAGATTAAGCTGTCAAAGGCATCATGATAATCAGAAACCATTCCAGTTTTGTTTTAACTTAACCAACTTGCTCAGTGGACCTTACTTGGATTGAGAATCTCCCTTTAACGGCCATGCCATGTCACCATGAAGCTGGCATTCCTAGATTCTTCTCAAAATCCTAGTGCCATCTGAATGCCCCTTTGACAACCGCTATACTTGCCAACACTGCCTTACAACCCTTTTCAGTGTCATCTAATCTGAAGAATAATTTCACACTTCACCTTAAAACACCATCCCAAGACTTATTATTATTCCCCAACAACTTCTAACTAATAATTAACCCCCTAACCTTTCGAAACACAATCACTCTACCTACCTAGCAATTAAAATAGGCGTCAATCCTATGACTTCAGCGCTCTTACACTAAGGGGAGGAAAAAGAGTCTGCTATTGCAACAAAAACTTCAGCCAATGGCACAAATTCTTCTCAAATCCTCTGACCATAGTACCATACAACATCCCATGTAAGATAGGTGAACCATGACTCGGCCGTCACCACAGGCTCCTGCTAGACGGGAATAAGGCTGCATAGTGCATACACCTAACCAACAATACTAAACTAGAGGGCATTTGAAAAAATGACTCGGTATCATTTATATGTTTTTCCTCTCCAAAACCATCAAGAGTACAGTACCACGCGTCTTATATACTTCCATTTTGACATGAAGTAAAGAAGTTCAATCCAGTGGACTGATATACATGGGCAAGGTATATAGAAACCTACTATCATTCCTAAGCTTCTGAAACCATGATATTCCATGATTTGAACAATTTGTGAATTAATGCAAGCAAGCTGTTTATTGTTTGAAGATGAAACGTACAAAAAATCCACACCACTATTTTTGGTAATATAGTTAAATTTCACCAATCAGGACATGTTATCATCATATTCTCAAAGATCCCTAACACACAACACCCGATCCCAACCCCTCTTTTTCCCTAGAACATGCACCGATAATACTACCTCCAATCCTTAATATAAGACCTACTTTATAGTTCAAAAAAAATCCGCCTCATTCCCAGCCATGATTAGCAGAAAATGATCAATGATTGAGGATAGCAGAGCATGGTATGCATTAAGTGAAACATATAAACATTCCTAATGGGGTTCAATATGACATTAATGGCAATACAATGCACAAATTCAAACGTAATGGCCACAGATAATTCCTTCCTACAGCATCAATAACTTCATTCTATGCATTGCTATCGCTACAATTTATTCAAAACAGGGCTAAACATTTTGAACAAAGTAGAACTGCAAAAGGCACAATATCTGCAAACCTTATTAAAAATTGGAAAATACAAGCGCTTAGCCATATTTAATTTTCCCATTCCATCATAATACCATTTACCACAATACACCAAGAATATCTATCATACTAAGATAGAAGTGCATTGCCTGCAACAAAATGCACAACACGATATCATACCAAAACCGAGCATCTCCATATTTCATCTTTGATAAAACTTTCCCTGCTTCGCATACCGCAATCTAGCAGAGTCTAATAAAATTCATTGAATGTCTATTACGGAAGGTTATTGATAAATCTAATGTGAGATACAGCGTGCCTTGGTAGAGAGAAACCTAGCTTTGAAACTATACATGATTTCAAGCAGTTTCAGTGGTTCTTCTACCATGTTAACTCTTCGTTGTTTATTAAACATGGTTCTGATCAAAAAGCTAATGTATTACAGCAGAGTGTAGAGCTTATGTATAATACCGGCTAATGGCCTGCATCCTGTGTTCATACATTACGGTAATGCAATCATGTGCTAGTCGTTTAAGGCTTACATCCATGTATACAATTTACCGAACTGCAGAGATTGGAAGCCAAAAAAATTCAAGTAGCAGGACGATCAAGCATCATCACTATCATGTTAGACGGATCAATGTAGTCATCACAGTAACTGGTGCGAAAAGCTATGATTATATTAGGAAACCCTCAAACTGTAAATTTCATTTATCAGAACTCAACGAACTACAATAGGCTTAGATCATATGTCTACTTAGATATGAAGAAACACAAAAAAAATAAGCAACCAAAAAGAAAACTGATAAATTCGATAACCTTTAAGGACATCTGTTGATCCATCTACAAAGCAACGACAAGGAACTTTACATGACTAACCCTACAGACACTAGGCTCTGATCTCTCTTCACTTCCTTCCCCTCTTTGTCGTAGCCTTCTTTGCCGGAGACTTCACACTCTTAGGCTTGACGCCTTTAGCAGGAGCTTTCTTGGTTGCCGCCGCAGCCTTCTTTGGTGCCGGTTTAGGAGCCGGGGCCTTCTTGCCCGGGGATGTCCTGGTCGATGTCCTCGACGCCTTGGCTGGTCTCTCTTTGGGCTTTGGTCTTCCGGCTGCCTTGGGCTTAGCAGCAGCTTTTGGCTTCGAGGCAGCAGCCTTAGGCTTCGCGGGAGCAGCCTTGGGCTTCGCGGGAGCAGCTTTGGGCTTCGCAGCAGCCTTCGGCTTGGCAGCCGCTTTAGGCTTTGCCTTGGTGACTGCCTTAGGCTTAGGACGCGCTTTAGTTGCCGCCTTGACTGATTTCGTCTCCTTAGGCTTAGCAGCAGGTTTAGCCTTAGGCTTAGCAACTGCAGGCTTCTTGGCCGCAGCAGAATTCCCAGATGCCTTCGGTGCCGATGACCTAACAGCGGGAAGCTTGAATGAGCCCTTGACCTTAACAAGCTTTCCGGCAGCCACTTGCTTCTTTAATTGGACTAACACAATCTTCCTAAAGTTGGACGGAAGCTGCTTGTACTTTTCTTCGATAAACTTGGTAATCGCATACTGGCTAGAACCAGTCCTCTCCTTCAGCGTAACAATTGCGTCCTTAATCATCTACAAAAGCCAAATTGAATTCAAAATTAGATCCAACGCATGATAATGTCATCAACACCTTCACACAATATAACAAGAAAGCGAAATTGATATCACACCTCTTCATAGGGAGGATGCGCGGGAGGGTTCCGAGATCTAGGAGCAGCAGCCTTCTTAGGCTTTGGCTCCTTAACTTTCTTGGTCTTGCCAACAGCATCTGCTGCCTCTTTCTCCTCGGCAGGCTCGGTAACAACTGGTTCCGGTACAGACTCCACAACTACAGCGGGCTCTTCCGTTGCCATGGCTGAAGAAAAGGGATAAACTGAGATCGGATGAGGGCTTCGGAGCGACGCGAGCTCAATTCTCCAATACTAAATTTCGATGTAACGTTAGTTAAAAAGACGTTGCCGCTGGAAGTTTTGCTGTGAGAGGAAATGATGGAGTATTGGTAGTTTAAATAGTCATGTGCATGTAAGACGGTGCCTCGATACTGAATTCTGATTGGTGGAGAGGGCCCTGACACGGATTGCAGCCCTATTGAAGTTTGAATATAGTCCGTCCGATGAAATAATATTCACGGCTAATAAACAACGAATAAGAAGGCGTGGAGCGCTGGTCTGAGCAGAATGGGGGCGTTTGGGCTAGTTTATGTGTGCTTCTAAGCTGGATTCATTTAATCATATCTTGAAATATAATGAGTAATTTTAAGTGAAATTTTTTCCAACATGTAGCTTATTATGTGAGCTTTCTAAAGAGTACTCGAGCGCATGAAATGGGTGGGTAATTTTGAAGGAATTTGGGTTTGAAGCCACAGTGGTCATCCTTAGGGTTTTTTAGGATGTTATCAAGGTTTTTGTAAAATTAAGGGTAGTGTTTTGGGGCGTGGTAAAATTTAATTAATCATACGTGATAGTAGGCTAATCAAGGATTCTACTGCGTCAAGAATCATGAAAATCCAGTGAGATTTGAATACAGAATCTTTGGTTAGAAAGTGACCAAGGATGAACATGTATTTGGTAAGACCATGTAGAGCAATGATTAGTGCTGCAAGAAGAGAGTCTTTTGTAACATGATGTTTATCATCGCCATTCATTTGAAGAACCCAATCTTGTAGGTTATTAATGATATTAATTACGAGCATTTTGTTCGGTCTTAATACCCAGAAAGCACAAAATGATTTTCCCATTAATGTTGATGCTCCCAATAGCAAGGAACAACTTTGATGCAAATTGGAAGTTATGCTACACTTGTGATCCCTCCTATATTCCACTGATTTGCCTCTCACCGTCTTTCAATTCTGCATTATGCTAAGTGTGTTTCCATGTGTATTTGATTTATCTACTGGATACATATTAATTTGAGCTCCTATGTGTCACACACGTGGTTGTATACATTATGACTTTATCCTAAAGTAATATAGAATGCCTACAAGTACATATGTGTTGTGACATATTATTCATCCATGCACGAATTAATTGAGATATCAGATGAACAAAGACGTGGATTTATTATCTCATACACGAAACCAATTACACTGTATATGGGACACTTGTAAATCAAACCAAACTCGTCGTGCAAGCGCTAATCACAAGGCCCACTAGAGTATCCTAATGTAACTTGCAACAGATAATACTTTGGCTAGCAGGAGACCTGCGTTTTCTTCGTGGCGCCAGCGGGTTTCTTAACTGTGAAGTTGCACAATCAAATCCAGTTATTACAATTACCCAAAAAAAGGACAGTAATGAAGTTTTGTCTGACACATGTCTATTGCCTGGCATAACTGTTCTGAACAATTCACTGTGAAGATGCAGGTGGCAAGAGTAACTAACTAACCACACTACACAAAACTAATGATTCCTTTATATGGATAGCTTACAGTGATTGTTTATTGATTTAGTCTCCTGCTTAGCTCGCTAATCGAAAATGAGGCAGCCATTTGTGTATGAGTTGTCTTATGGTATATAACATCCTACATTAACTAGACTATCTCACCATGATTGTTCTGATGTTGAGTGAATATGTAAGTAGCATATGCTTGATATGTATTGTGTGGAATAAGAATGCAATTTTCAATGGATTTAATTGGATGAGGATCCATCTGGTTAATTACAAGTAAAGATATAGAAGAAATCATTTAAGCCTCGCTTAATGAACTCATACATGTTTAATTGATGTCATCAACTCTGCATCCCAGATTGATGTGCATGCAGATCGCACAACTCGCTCATTCTTAAGCCCAGAACTTGTAATTAAAGTATCGATTACACTGACACCCTTGTAGCAAAATAATGCAGACTTTCTAATGAAGGATCAAGCTATAAAGATCAAGACAAACAATGATATTATGGTCTTTTTTGAGGTTGTTTGCAGAATAAATTGTTTTCTTAAGCTTGCCAGAAACTTGGAAGCTATTCTCACCTGATAGTTGTCCGTGTTTTGATTTTTTTCCGACAGTGAGTTTGAAAATTCGATCAAGGCATACAGAATCCAAAGTTAGATTAATACTCCTCTGCAGAAATGCACACTAGCGCTAGGTATTGGTGTACATGTGGTAAATGATTCAGTACAACGTATCTGTCAATTGACGAGTACTCATGCATTTTCTATGTATGGTTGGATGTCGTTGACAACTTCCTTAACATGAATCGGGTGGTTTCATTTGTCAGAATCAATGATCGCCGAGGGAATTATTTTGTATTGATGGTAGAATTAATTCCTTGTGAATTGAGATTCTTTATTAGCGTGGCTGCCTCTTCCTCTGATTGGCGCTCATCTTCAACCCCCTGGCAACTCACTTTGTTTTGAATATTTTCAAGTATGATATCGATGGATGTTGAATCATGCATACTAATAGAAACTGGATTTCATAGGAGTATGTTGTTTGTAGAAACATGATTTCCATGACTTTGTCGTTAAATTATATGCGAGATGTAAAACTTGAACTCTGTACGGTTCTTAACTTGCGTGGATTGATATCGGAACACGTTTGTTCCAGCGCTTGAGAATATGTTAAGCTTGAATATATAGGTGATGAGTGCCACAATCAAGTATAGAATTCAGGGTGTGATTATGGATTTCGTTAAAAGTCGATTGAATCATGATGTGATTGGCGTTGTAGTTTTTGAGACATTTATACGGTCGACGCGACTTCCCTCGAGGCGTATCGTTTCTTGGGCCTTCAATCCATCGCGTGGAATAAAATTATGAAGGCTTCTAATGAGACTGTATGCAATGAAATTGAAATTACATTTGGGTTAGCGGTAGGAGTGGTGGGCAAAAGTTTATCTCGACTTTAAAAAAGTTTCGAAAAAAAAAGTCGGGTTATAGATAATGATTTGTGTTTGGATTGATAGTGGTAGAAGTGGCGATGGCGCGTCGTCAAAAGAGCGTTATGGAAAAAATGGGTTCAATCTTTTTCCAATGCTTTTTTGAGTTTTTTTGATGTTAAGTCCAGTGAACTTAACGTGCAACCCAAATACACCATATTGAGTTTTTTCTCCAACGCCTATTAACTCTACCGCTAACTCTCCTAACGATCTCCTAACGTTGATTCCAAACAGGCACATTATATTTATATTTGACTCAGCCTCAAAGCTATTTCTTCAATGGCGTTATTATAAATGTTGATAATGAAACTCACTGAGACAATTTTAATTTGTTCCCTCAAGTTGCGTCGTATATTTTATTATCTTGGCATTTTTGGCCAATTTATAGGGCATAAGTCTATACCAAGTCTCATGCAACAAGTCTTATGACATTGTATGAAATCGACTATGTAGAATATCGTTTTTTATCCATAATCAAATATTTGGTTAAATTATTAACCGGGAATGTCTAATTTATTGAGTGTTTTCTTGAGTATTCCTTTATTATTTTTCAGACAATTCCGTATTATTCCATCAACCTTTGTAACAAATGGTTTTAGTAATTTTCTTTAAACGTGTTCAAACACTTTAGACGATTTTATGCCGATTTATCTTCAATAAAAGCTATGTTTACTCGTTTATTATGAAACTAATCTATTTCCCAATTTAAATATGTGAAGAGAGCCAAATCATCAACAACCAACCTAAATTCTCTATAAAATCTCTTGTGATATTGGCTATGGCTTCTCTCTTTTGCCGTCTAAGTCTCCTACCCTCATATTCTTTAAAACTGCACCGTTTTGGTGCAAAATGCTGACTTTGCTCTCTGTTTTTTTTTTTTAAAAAAAAATGAATAATAGCCAACATCAAGTATTTTTTTTGTAGAACACCCCGAACCTTATAATATTATTTAATATCACTCAATATCCTAAAATAATTCTTGGTTCACTTAACGCTCTAAAATGTTTTTTAAAGTAACCACCACATTTAACATACTAAAGTATATCTTTCAGAAGTACCAATATCCTAAACCAATTCTTAATGTACATAGCTCCCAAAAAAAAATTCCAGTAACATTTAGTATCTTAAAGTAATTTTTGGTGCAATGCTTTAGGGTACTAAATACACTAAAATTTAACTCAAGATACTATATAATAGCCAAAAAAATACTTTAGTACGCTGGATGTTAGATACTGTGTGGTATTAAAACAACATTTTAATGTGCTAAGTGGATCAAAAATTATCTTAAGATATCAAGTGACATTGAAAAAATATTTTAGGGTTAAGATGTTGGATACAGATCGATTTCTTTTTCTTTTTAAAAAGCAACATGAGCATTTAAAAAAAAAAATAGGAAAATGGTTTGTGTAATATCCTGAATTTTTGGATGAGAAATTTGAGGATAAGCATGTATCAAGCAGACGACTAGACCCAGTTCAAGAAGTGTGACAATATTAAGAAAATTATTTTTTTTGAAATAGCAAAATTTAGCCAAACATTTGGTTCTCCGAAATTTTAAATTTCAGGATATAATGTAATATACAAATATTGTCATGGGATTAATATTTCAATGACCAATTGAGGTCATAATTTTTGACAAAGGAAGGTTATTTAAATTTTCCTTAATAAATATAATTAAGAAAATATAAATGGAAATTTAAGATTATTATTTGCCTATTTAGGAGATTACTTGTTGATTTTGGTCAACAAGTGAATTTTTAAAGATTTTTTGGCTACCTTGGGGTTATTTAAAAATGGAATTTGGATACTCTATGACTATTATTATTTTTGAGATATTGGAAAAGGAAAAATGGGAATAATGATTTTATTAAATTTGGAATTAATGAATAAACAAAATAATTGGTCAAGAGAGCATGTGATTGGAAGGAATTGAAGACAATTTTGGATTCCATTCTTATGGTGAATTTTCATCCAACAAGGAGGGAGGAAAAAGTCACATGGATTTGATAAATGATGACATAATGGAATTAAGGAACAAGTTATAAAATTTACACATTGCACCTTTAATTACCACATGTGATGTTAGGTGAAATTTGTAGATTTAAGGGGGACAACATGTGTATGACTTGGGTTGTGCCAAGTGTGTATAAAGATAAGGCATGGAAATCTAAGGATTAAATAAGGACACATAAGCATGATGGAAGATTTATAAGAGGACACATATGCTTCATTATGGTCACATATATTTCACCAAAGGACACATGTAGTGGCGGAACCAGGAAATTTTTTTAGCCCAGACCAAAAAATAAACATAGGACGGTGATACGATTGAAGAGGTGTAACATTTGATAACAGGGCCAGACATTTGATACAATTGAAGAGTAATAGAGAGGGAAAAAAATGCTTGGTCGGACTGTGGATGCTCGTTGGTCAGATAGTTGTGAGACGGACGGAGGTCGGCTAGTCGCTGGTCGGACGTCACCACACACGTCGAAGACTCGGATGTCGCCACGCCCCACGCACTTATGAGACTCAGAGTCGGAAGAAGAAGGAGACTAAGGATGGAGAGCACCCAGGTTGGCGTTGGTCGTCGGACGCTCAAAGACTCACCGACTCAGAGGAAGAGGGAGACTGAGGGTGAACGGTGGAGTCATGGAGAGATTCAGCGCAATCAGAGTCAGAGTAGAGTGGAGAGCAGATTGGAGACGTGGAGGGAGAAGGATGCGTGGCGTGTGGAGGAAGTTTGAGGGGGAAATGTAAAAAGAAAAAGGAAAAAAAGAAAAGAGAGAGATAGTGAAATTATAGAGTAGATAAGAGATTAATTAGGGCAAATTATTGGTCATAATAAAATATTATATAATAAATATATATGTCTTAAAAAAAATTAGAAGCCCAGCTGGGGCCTTGATAAGAGATTAGTTTGGGTCAAATAAGTGGCCAAAATAAAATATTATATAATTAGTACATATATTTTAACAAATTTTAGAATATTTTAGGGCCCCAGCTAGCCATCAAACAGTTCCGCCTCTGGACACATGTGCATATATCTAAGATGGAAAAATATGATTTTATGGCTTTTTGGATAAGCCATTATTTTAAAGGCTATAGTTTAGCCAACAATGCAAGATAGAGAATGAACATGAATTGTGCCAAGTGTAAGGTAAGGAATGTGACATGTTTTGAAAGTAAATAATAAACCTATATATATGGTGCATAATTTGGCTAACAATGCAAGAGAAGGAGGATAAATGATATGCCACATGTTATGGTAGGTGAAACTTGTGAAAATAAAGAAGCTAACAAGGCAAGGAATGAAGAGGTAAAATGGATGATCTCACCTTCTTTCCAACCATAAAATTTAGGACCATGAGAAGGAGACAGGTAGATTAAAAATTCACCATAGAAGCAAGGGTAAAATGGACAATTGACAAGAGGGACTTTTAATTATAAATACAATTCCACCCCTTTTTCCATGTCAATTTCGGTAAACAACACCAAGGAAAAGAGAAGCACCGAAATCGGGAAGAAGGAAGGAAGAAGAAAGGGAACAACAAGAAAACTAAGGTAAGTAGCTGTGATCTAGGTTTCTCTTCTTCCTCTAAGCTTCAAACATTGAAGAATCAATGTGTATGATGTTTTTAAAGGGGTGGCCGAAAGGTTGGAAAGGAAAAGTAAGGCAAAGACTTCCACAAATGCAAGAAGTGTCATTAACGGGAGCCTTTAAGAAGAGTTGGGAGTGATTGTCAGTCTAAAATCTACCAGGTAGTAACTCTAATCTCACGTACTCTTTATATCTGTGTATGCTTGTTTGTACCATGATTTTGATCCGTGTCTGGGACACGCGTTTATTGCATTCAGTTGTTTCTGGGTTCGAGGCCCAGTTGTTGTTGTTTTCCTGACGCTATGGATTCGAGACTTGTAGGGTCCTGCGTTTCGCAGTCTACATGATTTGTGATACTGTGTTGCATTATGTGATTGTGCGTGACATATACTGAATGCCGGTTCGTTATTTTCATGATTGTGGTTGACTATCACTATCATACACTCTTTATACATTGTACTTGAGATTAATATGTTACTCTGGGATCCTTCGAGATTCCAGCTCTTGTTGCTACCTGTGGATTATACAGTATATTGGATGTAGCTCCCGGACAAAGCGGCAGATGCTAGCAAATGGCAATGCCGGACCAGCTCAAGACTGTTTCGAGGATATTTGTAGAAAATTTACGTGATTATGTTTTGAATTTATAACCAAGATTTGTAATATATTATCAGTATACAATGCCCAAATCGTTTTCCTCGTTGTGCTGCGCTATAATGCTCTGATGTATGATGTTGAAAATTTGAAATGTTGAATATGAGACAACATAGAAGAACAAAAGGCAGTGGCGTGGTTACCATTGCTAATGTGTTGAATTGGAAAAGTGGTGCAGTTAGTGATAATACAGGAATATAAACTGATAGAATGGTCTAGAAATTTAAACTAGTTAAGTCAAATAGTATTTGCCAGCTACAGTGATAAGTAAGAGGAAAATGGTCTGAGAGCTTGAATTGAAGAAGCTCAAATACATGATAAACGAGTAGAGGCTCGAGGCTGTAAGACCCGATGTGCAAATTTGCATGGGGCAGTGTCCCTGGGGTGTAAGACCTGTATGCCTAAAAATGAGTTTATTACCTAGTATGATAACTATGGACAAGAGTGTCCAGAATATGTTATGGGGTTGGCAGAGAATTTAAATTATACCAGGTTGTAGTCGAGATGCATGTGGCATGAGAATGATTCCCTGGGTAGTAAGGCCCAAATATCTAGCGTCGTGGTAATAGAATATGCCGAAAGGCTAGAATAAATTAAGCTGAAAGGCAAAATGTATCGGGCAGTAAGGCTTGTGTAACCAAGCGCTGTAAGGATAGACCAGTGGGTCTTGTGATGAATACTACACCTGAGTACAGTATGAAGGAGAATGTTGTATGATGATTGTATTGCAGGCTTAATTATCCTGTATAGAGAAGGAATAAACTAAATGATTATAATGATTCCAAGGTATTTAGGTTCAAATTTCGAGGACGAAATTTAATGAAGGGGGAAGAAATGTAATATCCTGAATTTTGGGCTGACAAATTTGAGGATAGGCCTGTATCAGGCAAACGACTAGACCCAGTTTAGGAAGTGTGACAATATTAAGAAAAGAATTTTTCTTGAAATAGCGAAATTTAGCCGAATATTTGGTTCTCCAAAATTTTAAAATTCAGGATATTACAGGTTGGCTCACCCACGATCCAAGGGCAAGACAAAATCTCTCTTCCTCGTAAGTGATACCGATATTAGGTAGGGCGAGCTGTCTATTGCCCTTCCTCCTAAGTGATACCAATACTAGGCAAGGCGAGCCGTCTATTACTCTCAGGCGTTTACCTAGACACCCAAGAGTTAGGATGTCTTCCCCAGCGCCTTAACCACTCTAAGATCAAACCCTATCCCTTTGATAAGAGTATTTGATTCCTTTGCCAGTTGAACCTAAAGATGAAGGGTAGCAACGAGAGCATTTAGGCCCCGTTTGGTTCGAAGAAAATCGGAGGAGAAAAAAGGAAAATTGGCATTTTCTAGTGGCGGCGGCCGTTTGGTTCAAATTTTCCCTGGAAAATATTTTCCGCTGCCACGCCATTCTCCCACGTTTAAGGGAAAATGGGTTCCCACAAAAAATAGTGGGAAGCCATTTTCTAGCGGTTATGAAAATGGGCTAAAGCCCATTTTGCCCTGATCACATGGTAGAGAGAGAAGAGAGTGATGCTAGGGAGAGGAAGAGAGAGAACAATGTGATGCAGGAGAGGAGGAGAGAGAAGAGCGTGACGCCGGGGAGAGGAAGAGAGAGAACAATGTGATGCCGGGAGAGGAGGAGAGAGAAGAGCGTGACGCTAGGGAGAGGAGGAGAGAGAACAATGTGATGCCGGGGAGAGGAGGAGAGAGAAGAGTGTGACAGGGAGAGGAGGAGAGAGAACAATGTGATGTCGGGGAAAGGAGGAGAGAGAAGAGCGTGACAGGGAGAGCGGTGCCAAAATTTGTTGGTGTTCAGTGTCGGAACAAGGAAAGGAGGCCACAGCGAGGTCAAACAATTCTCGAGAATTGCCAAGCAATTCTCAATGAGGCCTCGTTTGGATCAAAGAAAAGGTGGGAATGGAAAGAAATGGAAATGAAAAGAATGGAAAATATTTTGCCTCGATGCGTTTGATTGGCACTGGAAAAGAAAATAGGTTGATAGGAAAATTTTTGTTTGGTTGAAAGAAAATAAGGTAGGAAAATGAGGCAAAATACCATTTTACCCTTACAGACAAAATATTTTTTGGAATGGCAATTCTCGAGAATTGCCAAGCAAGGCAATTCTCAATGAGAATTGTCACGCAATTTTTGAGAATTGTCCGACCTCCGATGCTGCGGCCTCCTTTCCTTATTAGATCAGAGAGCATGTTACCCTGTTAGATTCTCTGCTTAGGTTACGACTCTTTCTATATCAGCAACGACACAGACATATATATATAAACAGTTAAATAGCAACGTTAATGGAAGCAAAATGATTTTCGCCTTCTCCTTCCTTCTTCTTCGTCGTCACCTCTCTCTCTTCCGCCCCTTCAGTCTCACTGATAGAGGTCATACCCCTCATCAATATCATAATCGAAATCTTCATCTTGTAGGGATGAATGGAAGGTCGATCGCGGTCTTGTCCGAAGCCATGGATCACTTTGTTCAATAAAAGAAACAAAGAAAAAGAAAGTAAGAAGCGATTGAGCGAGAGAAGCAGAGACGACAACGACGCTAAAAAGGGTAAGTTGGTCTTCCTTCTAGGTCAGAAAATGGGTTCCCACCAAAATAGGTGGGAATCGATTTTCCCATGTATAAGGGAAAATGCCCAGCCGCCGGAAAATATTATCCAGGGAAAATGCGAACCAAACATCGGCCGTCGACGGAAAATGCCTATTTTCCATTTCCTTCCCCCAATTTTCTTTGAACCAAATGGGTCCTGAGTATGAGAATTGCCAAAGAATTGTCAAGCCAACGGCTGGTCGCCGGTGGGCGGCGGTGAGGGTATTTTTTTTAATGGAATTTTCCCAAAAAATATTATATCTATAAGGGTAAAATGATATTTTGTCTCATTTTCCTACCTTATTTTCTTCCAACCAAACACAAACTTTCCTATCAACCCATTTTCTTTTCCAGTACCAACCAAACGCATCGAGGTAAAATACTTTCCATTCCATTTCATTCTTTTCATTTCCATTCCTTTTCATTCTCACCTTTTTTTTGATTCAAATGGGGCCTTAATACTAAAACGGTGCATTTTAAAGAAAATGAGGACAGCGGACCGACACACCAACTAAGAGAAGCTGCATTTGTGGATACTAGCATACCTCTCTTGATACAACTAATATGAACTCGAATCTCCATCGTACCCAAACTATAAGGGTTATCATAGATGCCTAGTTTTACATATGCTTGAAATCAAATCTAAGCTATCATGCTTAAATCAGGTTTTACCTTTCTCATTTTCTTTTCGCCTACTTATGATCAATAGTTTACAACATCCCATTTATATTGTTATCCAGCATAAATCATAAATAAAGGTGCCCTGCAATATTGAATAAAATGTAAAAAAGACAATGCTTTTAATTAACACGTACTATAAATAACGCCACGTTTAATAATTTTAGTGAGATTAAATTTTGTAACAAAATTACCTAAATATTCTAAGCTATATCTGCTTCAGTCGTTATTGTCATTTGAAATGTTAAAATTGTTAGTCGTTAGACACTTGTCTTTATTGATATTCAACAATCTACTAACACATGTTTATGCAAAAGCAGGAATTTTATGAAATTGGTAGTTACTACTTCAATTGTTATTGACATTTGATAAGTTAAAATTATTACTAGTATTTGTTAAAATGTTCTCATTTGATTTTTTTACTTTTTATATATTTTAAGTTAAGGACATTTAGTTAATTTCACTATAAAAGTTAATTTTAGATTAGATCTAAAAACTCTTCACTAATTAAATTATTTTAAGATCATGAATTGGGATTTTACAAATTTAGGAAGTAATCTTGCGTGTACCATAATGTTGATTTTTCTTCTTTTTTGGGTCAACCACTCAACCGGTATAATTCCCTCGCGGCCCCTTTTCTCTGGTGATTAAAAGTAGGGTCAATGGCCATTTTGTTTAAAAAGGGGAGTAATTTTAACTGCTAGTTGACTAAATATGCTGAATTGACAGCTCATATGTCATTCACACCATTTTTGTTAGGTGCTAATTTACCCCAGAAGTTTATGTATCATCTACTTCATTTTTTTAAAAAAAAATCTTCTAACCCTTAAAATAATTGGTTTAATTATACCAAAAACAAAAGGTTTAAATTGGTCTTGGGCTTGAAAAAAGCCCACCCAACCAGTCCCGAGTGCGCGAGCACAGGTCCCCGCCTCCCGGGTAATTCACACAACCCGTGGTAAATCCGATAAACCTATAAACAATCGCCCTTACGCACTAAAAACCCTAGCCAGCAGTCATACAAGCGAACTCTGGTCTCCACCCTTGGATTGCTAATTCTCAGTCACAGTCATGGTAAAGAGACAATACCTTTCAAGAAGCTGTTCTCTTCCCGGGGAGTGAAGGAAGCGTCGGAATAGTTTGGAGAGATGAAAAAACATTTATTTGGCCAATTTTCCTTCGGTTTCCCGGGAACCAAACGAGTTCTTAAATTCTAGTATTCAAGCGTTATTACTCACCTTCTGCGTTTTGGTATTTTCAGGCGGATGCTGAAGGAGATATTGCACCTGGGCAGCCGAAGAAGAGAACATTCAAGAAGTTCAGTTTCAGAGGAGTTGATCTGGATGCGCTCCTGGACATGTCTACTGATGAGCTCGTCAAACTCTTCCAGGCTCGGCCACGCAGAAGGTGTTTGGCTGATTATGATTCTCTACTGTATATCGTTGATGAGTTTACTCATCGTATGCTTATCTGAGAATTCTATGAATCACATGTTGCATTTGATGATTTAATTTCAGGTTCCAGCGCGGTCTGAAGCGAAAGCCAATGGCACTGATCAAGAAGCTGCGTAAAGCGGTAAGATGTTTGTGCTGGTTTTTAATGATAATTGAATTCAATTTGTATATGACCAATCACGGCTCCCAGTTACGAAGTTCCAATATTGGCGGGTTATGCTGCCCTGGTGTGATTTTGGTCTCTAATCCTATTACTAGGTCATATGCGTTATAGAACAAGTTGGATTTCTCTTTAGCTCTAACTTTCCATCGTGATATGTTGGAAGTTCATTTTTGGAACATCTATTGCGAAAAAAAGTATGTTTAGTTGAAATTCCTTCATCATTGTGCTATCTGAGTGTCAGTGATAACTTTGGCTCAATAAAGGATGTCAGTATTAATTTGGTGGACCTTATAATCTTACTCGAATGTGTATTCTCTTTTATCTTGATTAATGCGTTGGATTTATTCGAATGATGACATTGGTGGTGGGATAGATGGTGATTTTTTCCCAACAACCGAGGAATGTATTGGAACCAGGAAAACATAGTGGTGGAGACTGGAGATGTATATTTTTTTATCCGAAATGGACTACGAGACATCTTAAAAGCAACTGTAAAAAGCTAAAAATAAGTGCCTGCCCTGGCAACTTCACGTAAGTTTTTTTTTTTTTTTTTTTTTTTTTCACGTGAAGTCGTTTTATGAATTTAGGCCGGTCTCAAACTGAAATACTTGTAGCTTACAGGCTGCATTCTCACACAGTAGCAAACCGTTATACATCACACTGATTATCTTCTTCCACCCAGACCAGTCTAGGGCTCTGTATTTTACCCTAAAGCCATCTATGAAATTTGGTCTTTAAAGAAGAGGCGGGAAGCATTAGGGCGGAGAAAGCTACATGGATGGGTGAGTATAATGGTGATTTATGATGGAAAATATAACGATTGAGTGATGGGAAACAGGTATTGGTAGGGTTTGAGTATTTACTTGCTTCTGAACTGATGGTATCTGTAGCGTGATTTACTGAACTGTTATATCTATGCTAATTTTTTTGTTTTTTATTGATCATGAGAAGCTGGTAATTCTTTTCTAGTTGTTCATAACTTACCTGCTAAAATAGAATGGTCACTTTACATAATCCCAACTTAGTGTCTTTGTTACAATCATTGAACTGTGTTCTCAAATATTTGAGTTTTGTTTTGCTTCTTCAATGTGCCATGCTAATGTCTAATTAAGTCTGACGCATTTCATTGAGACAGAAGCGGGAGGCCCCACCTGGTGAAAAGCCGGAACCAGTAAGGACTCACCTCCGGAACATGATCATTGTACCTGAGATGATTGGTAGCATTATTGGTGTTTACAACGGCAAGACCTTCAATCAAGTTGAAATCAAACCAGAAATGATTGGTCACTATCTAGCCGAGTTCTCAATCTCTTACAAGCCTGTTAAGCATGGTAGGCCCGGTATTGGTGCTACTCACTCTTCTAGGTTCATTCCTCTCAAGTGAAAGATTTCTCATGTCTTTATCTTTTCCATTTGCGGCAGAACTTTTGCTTGCGTTCCTGAATACCATATAAATTTTAGATGATTTTGTCATTACTTATATGAAATTACTGCCTCACAAGTAGGGACTTCAAATTTAAGAGCTTTGCTTGAATGTGGTGAAATTCAATCCGTTTCATATGATAGGCAGGTCCCATCTTACAATGTAACTTTAGATCCCGTTTGGGTTAACGGTGAGAGAAATGACTTATTTTCTATTTGACTTTTGTATAAGTAAGATAGGAAAAAAGTTAGGTTATCAATGTGATTTGTGTTTGTACTACACGTTTGGCTTCCGTAAAAATGACTTCTTTTTTCAAACAGACAAGTGTTTGGATTATTATTTCAAAAGTTAATTGAGATAAAAAATGACTGAAAAGTGCATGAATCATATTGAATACTACTTATACATATTAGTTGTATATATTGAGATAATTAAAGATTTTTTTTTTAACTTTAAATTTAAATTTGTAAAAAAAGTTAAATTATTATTAAAGAAATTATTAAACAATAACATCCTTAATTAAATATATTTAATGGGTAAAATTGTATATAAATTAGAATCTATATAAATGTATATTTAATAGTACATTGTTTATTGAATCATCTATCTCTAACAAGTTACTCTGATTCTATTGCAAAGATGATTCATTTGTGGTGAAGATAATGTATGGATATTTGATGAGAATCTTATATCAAGTGGATCATTATTATCTTCATTACCCATATTTTCTTGGTGAGCTTGAGAAAAATCCACATCATTTTGGGAAAATCTCCCGATGCGGTTATGTATAGCTATTGTTGCACAAATTATGTGAATTTGAGTTTCATAGTTATAAGAGTGCATATCTCACAATATATTAAACCTATTCTTTCAGACTCCAAACGTCCTTTTTAGAGTGCATATCAAACTTGAATGATAAAAATTGAAATACTTGTTATAAAATGTCGGTTGTCACTTGAATTCTGGAAGGTGGTAACGTTCATGTCTATATAGACCAATATATCCAACTGCTGTTGGATAGCCTGCATCGACCAAATAATATTTTCATGATAAATGAGGAAGTCTTTTGACAATTTGAAATTATAGGAAAAGTGAAATAAACACAGGAAAAAAAATGTAATTGTAGTGTTGGTATTGAAGATATACACGAGAAAATGTAAATTTTTGTCCGTGTTCATTTTGCTGGAAAAAAGACTAACAACTTTTAACAAAAAATATACCAAAATAATGCAGTTTTGAAACAATTTACCGAAGTAAAATTGTTTTGGGGGCGTCTTTGTCGGGGCATCGACGACTAAGACTATAGTGTTGTCGGGCCGTACGACGCAAGACTATAGTGCCGTCGTCTGACGACGACGGCAGTCGGTCTTCAATCTTGTCGTCGGGGTCTCGACAGATCTGGTGCTCAGGCCGTCGTGGTCTCCGACAAGACTGCAGCAGTAGACCGTCAAGGACACTGGCCCCTCGGACGCTTATCTTGCCGTCAGTGCGACGACAAGACTACTATATAGACAGATGTTCGGGCAAGATCGCCCCAAAACAAATTTTTTTACTTGGTAAATACTTTCAAAACTCGTTATTTGGGTAAATTTTTTGCTAAAACTTGTTATTTTGGTGTTTTTTTCCTCATTTTGCTATGTCAATAAAAGTTAACAAAAACATATACTTATTTTATAATAAAAATAGTGCAAATTCTATAATGAATTTAAATGTAATAATAAAAAATAGCAATGTAATATATACGGGACATTGATATAATAAAAAAAAATTGTTTCCTTAAGTATATATATACTGAATTTAATTTTGTTCCCTAACTTTGATTTGCACTTGTTAGTATAAATTTTTCATTTTCAATTTTCAACGAATTCTCATAATCCTTTAGCAATGTAAAAAATGTGCTTAATTGTGGATGGATGCTGCTGAAATTTTTTTCCCCCAACTCTGATTTACACTTGTAAGTTTAAATTTTAATTTTCAATTTTCAACAAATTCTCATCATCCTTTAGCAATGTAATAAATGTGCTTAATTGTGTTTTGCTCAAAATCTTTCTAACCCAACAAGCACCAGCAACACATAAATTTTTTCAGCAGGATCCATCCACAAAATTACAACTCAGGAGCCGAGAGCCAACTAAGATGGATCAAGAATGATTCCGACTAATAACAAAATAACACAATGTTTCAGCAGGATCCATCCACAAAATAACACAATTTTTCAGCAGGATCCATCCACAAAATGACCACACACATCTTCCACTAAGATATATCCAAAATAATTCCAACTAACAACAAACTAGCAAAACACAACTCGAAAATGCGCAATCTATATGTTTTCGAGAAACAAATGAGGAACATAACAGATTCAACCCATCAGGAAACTTCAGACTTCGCAGCAAGCAAATGGATTAGGAAAATGTTATAGGACCACAGGATATAGATCACAAGATCGCAGGATTAGCAAATGGATTAACGACAACATATAGATCACCGGATCTCATGCAAAAATCAACAATAAGAACAGGAACAGAGCAAGAACAAGGGAAAAAAAAATCCAGAAATAATCAAACTAAGCTTGAGACTCACGATTCCCAACTTGGACTCAAAATCAAATTCACAATAGATGAATCAAACTCATGACTCCAACTTGGACTAACTGTGGCGACTGGCGAACTGACGGTGGCGACAATGAGAGGCTGACGAACTCACGGTGGCGATTGGCGAGGCGGCGATGGGTACGACATCTTCCGCTTGCCAGAGAGCCAAGAGGAAGAATTGAGTATAGAAAAGAACAAATTAGCTGATTGTTCGCCGACTTGTTTTTCAGTGGATGGAGAAACACAAGATCCGCTATTTGAAGACGAGAAGAGCAGCTGAGACGAGACGCCGACAGAAGGAATCTCTAAGCTTGAGAGGATGAGACGACAATAGGAGGAATCTCTGGGCTTAAGAGGACGAGACGAGGCTCTGCGCTTTTGAGCCTGCTTTGGGAGGAATCTTTGAGCTTCATCTCTGTGTTAGGGCGAGACACGACGAGATCTGCGCGAGCTTTTGAGCCCTGAGCTTTGAGCGAAAGCTCTACGAGAGGACGGGACACGAGCGTCGCCACTCACCAGTGAGGGCTAGTTTGGTTTGAGAGAGGGGAGGGGGAGGGGCCAATCTTTGGTCCCTCTTTATACAATTGCTTCTAGAAACTTTTCAATATTCTAAAAATATACTTTCAACAAAAAAGAATATTCCTTTCATTAATGGCAATTTGGTCATTTCCCTACTTTCTACCCCCTTCCCTCCCACTCTCTCCCCTCAAACCAAACATGCCCGAATGTAACTCTCCTCCACGAGCTTCACCTAAGATGAGGCTTTTTTTCAAGAGACCCAGTAGACTAAAAGCTAACCCAAACATTCCCACTGAGTTTTTTTTGTACTGCCTCTTTCAACGGGCTTTTTTGGTTGAGACACTGGCTGGACGCTCTCTCCAAACAGGCTTAATATTCTGTAGGGCGGTTGTCTAATGAACGGCAATAGAGTAGTGGGAAAGTCTATAAATATCGAATCATGAAACCTGTGGAAAAAATATTAGACCGTTGAAAGACCGAAGTGCTTAATATTGCATATTAAATTAATAGCAATTTTGTAGATTATATGCTTTGGTTTTCACGATTGAGTGGAAATAGCGGAAGAGCAAGAGGCCGCAACCGAATGTTTGTAGCGGGGGAATCCGGCCCTCCTTTTCATTGAACATGTTCGAGTTCGAGACCAGAACTACGTTTATCCGAAGAAAGTTTGGATTGGGCTTAAACACAAGCTCTGTTTTATTAAAGTGACCGATTGTTCAATCATTGCTCGGTTGGAAGCTTGCACAGTTGGTCCATTGATTTTGTATTTGGGGGTATTTAAATTAATAGCAATTTTGTAGATTATATGCTTTGGTTTTCGCGATTGAGTGGAAATAGCGGAAGAGCAAGAGGCCGCAACCGAATGTTTGTAGCGGGGGAATCCGGCCCTCCTTTTCATTGAACATGTTCAGAGTTCAGACCAGAGAACTACGTTTATCTGAAGAAAGTTTGGATTGGGCTTAAACACAAGCTCTGTTTTATTAAAGTGACCGATTGTTCAACCATTGCTCGGTTGGAAGCTTGCACAGTTGGTCCATTGATTTTGTATTTGGGGGTATTTCCATCACCACCTCACTTGGGTATTGGGGATTAGAGATACCACTCTGATTCTATTTATAAGTCTTTTTTGACCAAATCACACATACCCAAAAGAGGTAATTAGCTCAATGATTATGGGGTAAATTTTTAACTTTGCCCTCATTTATGAAGGTATCTTTCAACTCTTTCTTCTCTCTCTATTTTCATTGGTACAATTAATATTGATAAAATTATCACAATCTCATTTATTATATGAAAGAGAACTTATAAATAAGACAGAATAATATATAAGGAAGATGCCAATTCAGGCTGCTATCAGAAAGTTCTTGGCTTGCCAAGTATTGGAACACCATTTTTTTATCATCTTTTTTGAGAGGCTACTAATACTCTATTTAGCTTGCAATCAGCTCATAATCTTGGTATTCAATTTTGATCATTCATTGATCCTCCCTTAGGAGGCAAGAGATTGATTACGTCGGATTAACAAAAATACTTAATGTATTTTATTTGGTTGTCGAAATCCAGAGAGCAGAATGGTGTCGAAATTCGGCTGTATTATGGTAGAAAATGTTCCTGGTTTCAAAAGGTGTTCCGTTATAGGGACACATAGTTTATGGCTTCCCAAGTGTGTTATTCTCCTTCGTCTAGTTCTACCCGATGTTAGGCTGTGATAGGCCATCATATTACCCCACACGTGCCACCTCGTCAGAGCAATGGCCACCATTGTGCTCTGCCCATACTTTGGTTTAAGGATGACAAGCCGACGTGCCTTTTTCCCATTGGGGACGTAATCTACGTATTTGACTAGAAAACAATTCATATTCATATACCGAGGACGACAAATTGAATAAAGTATGCCAAAATGCAGACGTTGAAAGGTTGTGACTTTTAGCTGCTCCTGTTCAATCCTGCCGAAACTAAACACTACATATCCAGAAGCTGCTCGGTTACAGAATCAACAACACGATTGTTACGATTAGAAAACTTGCTAGAACAAAAGCGATGGCCGCTGATCAGTTATAGCGTTAAAAGCTGTATACCTTTACACTCCTGTAAAAGTAGAGTACTGCAATATATCACCTTTACACTCTCACTAGCAGACGCCTTCTTTGATGCATATATGTTTGGACTAAAGATAATCCCCCACAATCAAATTACTAGATCTTTACAATATATCACCTTTTTTTGAAAGGTATTCCATTCATGTAGAAATAGAATCCCCTAAATTGTTCATAACATGCTTGTGATAAACGACATAATTCTTACCATTTGAAACTACCCATTTTACAGCAGTCTGCCTTCTGGACACTGTTTCCTATCTTCTTCACTTTCTAACTAGATGGTTCATTCACCCAAACTTCCCAAATCCATGCTTGCACCGCTTACAAGTTACGACTATGTACAGCACCACCGACACGATCCAAATTGAATCATGCATTTGCAGACTGTGCTGATATTTTAGGGTGGTTATGCTCACCTTCATATGTAACAATAAGCATTGAAGGGTCTTCCAAGCACCTCTCTACATGCTTCCTAGCAGGGCACCCTCTCATGCTGCTGCACTTGTAGTATCCTCTGCATGAAAATGGATTATACTCAGTTTCCTTCATAATAATCTAGGAGATTATAATAAAATTGTTCAATATGAAACTGGTAACCCAAGTTTTAACTTACTTCTCATTGTTGTTGAGTGCCAGTGAAAAAGAAAAAACAGTACAAGCAGGAATTTATGCTAACAATATCAAAATGCAACAAGAAAGGAGTTTCTGTATCTTCAACAAACAGGGAAGTGAATAGAATTACAGTTGCTAGGTCTGTATTAAAAGGCCTGGAAGTTAAATTATAAATTCACACAAACCGACCAAACAGTTCAGGGACCTTACAACAATATTATTACATCATAAATACACTACTCATAATTGATGCTCCACTCTAATCATTTAACCCAGAGAAAACAGAATTTGACATACCTCGGATGAGGAGAGCCTTTGATTGGCTTCTGCCCATATTTTCTCCATGAATAATCATCAGGGGGTATATCAGCAAGCTTGTTGCTAATGGCAGGCACCTTGATTGACCTCTTCACTCTATACTTTCTGTGGAGAGAACAAGCTATGTTAAAAACATATCAAACTCTTCCACCAAGGAACTGCCATTAGTACAAGGGAGTCAATAGCAGAACTTGGGAGAAAAAGAAACAAAACAACAATCAAATCAAGACGAACTTATGGGAGGAATTAAGTCTGACCTCTTCTTTGAGCAGTGGCATCTAGTACTGCTCCAACATTTCAGACTTCCTTCATCTCTGCCGGAACACTTTCTCTTGTGGTGTTGTGAATCCTGATCTGAGGAGTGTGGGGCTCCAATTAAATGGAAGGCACTCCCAGTCCCATCCAAGTTAGTTACGCTTCGATCTATGCTTAAAGAAGAAACGAAAGACCTAGTAGATGACATAGTAGGTGTGCAGCTAGAGCTATCAAAATTCAGACTGATTCCACTATTGCTCTTTCGAAACATCATTTCTGCTTGGTGTTTCATTTGTTGCTGCTGTAGCAATATTCTTTGCTGCTGCTGAAGTAAGTGATAATGCGGCGATGACGCTGGAGGGGTAAGGTGTAGGGGATTTTTGCCATTTGAACTCAATTCCAAAGATGGTTTTCCCAGAGACAGTGAGTTTCCAATGTTTGAGCCCAACTCCTGAATTGAATAGTCCGAAGAAATAGGTTGCAGAGACAGCAGATTTTTGGGACAATGGTTTGATTTGAAATTTGGATTGTCCAAGAGAATACTTTGAGGAAAAGGAATTTGAAGTTTTCTGTGCTTCCTGACTCTTGCATGACCCAAACCAATATTGAGCAGTGAAACAACTTTCTTGAACCTGGACACAGCCTCGCCAGTTTCCACCATTAACTTGCCATAAGGAATCTGATCCTGGCGCTGAGACAACAGACTTAGAACTCTGTGGCAGCTTTCCACAGCTGCTCTGTTAGCTTCTTCAACCTCCTCCATATTAGCTTCTAGCTAAATCTAACAGTTATAAAGATCAAAGTAAAAACGTAATTCTCCAAAACCCAGTGGGCCAGAAACTTAAGACAAGAACATCAGAAAACCAGAAAATCCCATATGTTTACAAATGTAGAATACATTCAGACAACATGCGCCAAATTATAAGACCCAGGAACAGAGAATCCCGTTTACGTTAGACAACGAGCCAAACGGAGGATTTTTTTAATCTAAGCCTGAAAATTTCAGTTAATGAGAAAGCTTGAGAAATAAACAGCCGGTGATGGGTAGCAATTATCCACTGGGACAGCGAATAATGGGGGAAAAGAAGTCTACACCGAATCTGCGAAAGTACAGAAATCGACCGAATTTCCCGTAAGAAAAATAATGAGAAAAGCATCAAATGATGGACCTTGATGGTCTTGGTACTATCAAACCCTAGATTCTTCTTCCATCGGATTGAGACTGAAAGGTGCGAAAGAGAAGATTTTGCTTCGCTCTGAGAAATCACACACACCATGAGAGTACGAAGCTTGCAACTTTAATCATATTATATTCCCAGTTTCCTCGACATGATTACATAATATTAAATTTTGTAGTGTAGATACACAAATCAGAGACAGAGGAGCAGGAACTAGGAGGGAAAATGAGAAAATAAATATGAGAAAGGGGAACTATTTGAGAGAGAGAGAGGGTGGAGGAAAACGGAATTTAAATAAGCAAAGGCACAGCACAAGATTCAAGAGGAGAACTGGCGTCTCTGTCACAGATTTGAGGGGGTCCCATCCGAAGACCTTCGTTATTCATTTTTCTTCTTCCGTTTCAACTTTAATTCAATTTTATAAGACCTACTCATTCAGCTTCATTTTCACTACTCTGCCATTGGCATTGAGGCATTAATTTCTTACACGCACTGCCCTAATCCAGACTTCTCAAGAATCCTGGGACTCTTCATCCTTACCCGGCACATTAATATGTGTGACACGACTCCGTAAAAAAGTGACAGCTTACATATGTGAAATCTTAGTACATTACCAATAAAACCTGTTTTTTTAATGTAATTTATAGTCTATGAGGTAAATTTTTATGTCTAACTTACGTAAAAATATTTTTCTAATCGCAACTCAAACAAACCCTTAACTAGGTTCTTTTCCGTCTATATAACTGAGTCACTTCTTTGTCATCTCTAATTTATTTTAAGTATAACTTTTTTTATGTTATGAAATTGATTTTATGCTTACATTATTTGTTATTAATTTATATTTTTATATGGATAAAATAATTATGTAAAATATATTATATCATTATATTCTTAAGTTTTAGGGTTAATCATATGACTTTATGAAAACATATGAACAACATAAATTTAGTTTATAAAAATTTCTAATTCAATTTCAGTTATGAGGTACTACCTCTGGTCTATAGGATATAATTTATAAGACAATTTACATTATAAACTACGCCTTATACTTAAGATTAGAGGAGCTTTTATACGGCTTGCATGGTAATATCAAAGAAAAATATTTATCATGGTTCCTTTAAATCAGGTGCACATCACCCCATTGAATGTTTATGTATTGTTGTTATTATTTTCCTATAATTAAATTGGGTTTAATGTTTCTGCTTTTACTGCAGAAACATTTTTTCTGTCACACTCACATAAAAGTGAGTAAACCTCATTATAAAGAGAAGACAGAGATCATTAGTGGGACCCACTCACTTTTATACGAGTGTGGCAGAAAAAATATTTCTGCAATAAAAATAGAAACATAAAACCCAATTAAATTACACGTAATATACCGTAGTAAATAAATTTATTGAAAATTATAACTAGAATTATGGATAGAGATCAAATTGAGTGACACTTGGTTAAAATAGTTAATAGAATTATGTACTAGTACATTATATAAAAGTTAATAAATGCTCTCTTTAGTCATCTTTATATAGGCACACAACTCTCTACAAATATAAACTATTACTCTGGTCCTATTTATAAGTCTCTTTTGACTAAAAAAGTTGGTCCTATTTATAAGTCTTTTTTTACCAAATAAATGATATTATGACAATTTTGCCCATATTAATTGTAGCAATGAAAAGAGAGAAAAAAAAAAAAGTTGAAACGTACCCAAACATAAATGAGGGTAAAGTTAAAAATTCACCAATAATCATTGACCTAACTACCTCTCCTTGATATATGTGATTTGGTCAAAAAAAACTTATAAATAGAACCAAAATAGTAGTTTGCAAAATTTTGTAGAGTATTAATTACTCTACTTTTAATTTGTCCATCTTCTTCTTCTTTTTTTTTTTAAGTCCATATTCTCAATTTTCAATGAGAAGATGAATGTATTTATAAGTATAGATATATATAATTCTCCCCCTAACTTTATGGATTTTATTGGGGATAAAAGTATAGATTAAAATAATTTTTGAGACAATGTAACTTTTTGTTTTTGTTTCAGTGAGTGAGACGGATAAAAATTATCTGTATTGAAGAGGAAGTAAGTCACATATACTAATATATTATAATTCTTACATTGTTTATATGCATATGGTATGGATAAAAAAATTTAAGATAAAAAATTGTTCATATATTTAATATGCATGGAGTAATAAATTCTAAATTAAAGCATATTAGTATTGTTTAAATTTTAATGTATGCTTTTATTATTGTTGTTATATTTTTTCAATTTTCAATTTTCTCGTACATGACACGCATTGCTATAAAATCTGGTGAGAAGATAAAGGCTAAGACAAAAGATGGAGTACAAGAGAAGAGGGAGCTGTGATTTGCTTTGCTTTGAAGCATCCGTCTCTTCTGAGCAAAAAAAAAAGCATCCGTCTAATCTGCGGCGTGTATGAAAATGTCCGCCAAACAGTGGGGTCCATGCCACAAAATAGCCGTTGTCAAGCAATCACATTTAGACGCGTGTGAGACACCGACCAAAGGTCCAGACTCGAAGCCCAAGGTAGTGCTCCAGTTTGACTGCGTCACTACCTACGCTACGTACCCCTCTACGCTACCATGCGCCGTGAGAACACTATCTCTGCCTCTAACCGCACCAATGGGTCCCACCTCGTTGACTTTCTTGCTTGTAAAGTGGCTAATGTTGTGCCGTGTGCGTGATCATCATCTCTCAATTCCGCATCGAATCTGGGTGCTTTTCTTTTATTTACATGCTTAGTTGCATGTTTGTCATGAGACATTTTTTTTTATATATATTTTATGTTGTATGGTAGAATATTTTTTTTGTCCAATATCTCAAATTAATTATTACTTTGATCTTCATTTTGACTAAAATATTTGGTCCTATTTATAAGTTCAATGTCATGTCATGTAATAAATAAGATTGCAATTTACTCATATTAATTGTACTCGTGAAGATAGAGAGAAGAAACAGTTGAGAAATATCCGATCATAAATAAGAGCAAAGTTGAGAATTTATCACATACTCATTGAGTTAACTACCTCTCCTTGGAATGTGAGATTTGGTCAAAATATACTTATACTCCCTCTGGTCCTTATTATAAGACGCCAACTAACTTTTCTCACAAACTAATAAAAGTAGTTAAAGTTAATAAAGTTGTCCTAGAATCTAAGTAATTTTCAATATTACTCCTACTAATTGCACTAAACTCTAATATTATATTAATTATTATTTTCACCTACTACCCTTATTAATTATAGACAGACATGGGAAAAAAATAATTAATGCTCATTGGAACAAGCAAATGCCTTATAAAAAAAACCGAATAAATTTGCTAGTTGGTGGCTTATAATAAGGATCAAAGAGAGTAAATAGGACCAAAGTGGTAATTTCCAGAATACTTGTGTTACAAGAATAATATTTTTGAATACAAGACTAAAAATTAATTAATTTAAAATACTGAGTGAAAAATATATTTTAGGATGCATCATATAATGAAATACGGTATATAATTTAGTCTAAATAATAAAAAAAGGCTCATCTCTCTAATTAGAGACACAATCATGTAGAAGAAAAGTACTAAATGTGAACTCTTATGCATCATGCTCTTTGCACATCATTACCAGTATAATGGCCCGTTTGGATAGAAAAGAAGTTTGACTTTGGAGGATATCAAATACGAGTAGGAGATTAAAAAAAGATCACACAAGAGAACGGAAGAATAAGGATTGCAGTCTTTAAAAATAAGACACGAGATAAGTATGTGAGAAGAGTTTTACCATTCTTTATATTTAGATAGGTAAGATAAAATAAATAAATTGATCACAAAAATTAATTATATTAAAATTAATGACCCAAAAATATTTTTAAATCAAATTAAGTATCTTCATGTTTTTATATTTAAAATAAATAAATAAATTGGTAAAAATTGTGTACAATGATATAAACATTGTTGAAAAAACACATAGTAGTTTGTTTTTTTGACACAGCAGATGGAACCATATAATTCAAATGTACGTTTTCACATGATCTCATGTTTAAGTTACCACGATTGCTATTCTATTATCACAAATTAAAATAAAATGCCTGCGAAAATAGTCTACTGCAGGTTAACGCGCGTGTTTCATTCTAATTTTACAGAATTCCATGCATGAGATCTAAACACTGAAAATCTTAAAAATAAAAATATCTTTATGCGTACGTACGTAGTCTCATCACAGGATCCCAAACATGCGATGGGGACAGAATCATGGTGTGGTACGTGAAGCCGACATATATAGAGGAAGATATATACATAGGGCACCGAGGATCAACCAAATTAAAAGTATATATTTGTTCGAGTTTTAATAATTAATAAACGTAGAGGAGGGATAAGATTCATGGCACGAATTGAACCAGAGATAACAATATCTTACGAACCACTCAGATAAAATTGATGAATAAAATTGGAGGTTAGGCTGTGGAATCCAGTTGTTTGTATTTTTTCTCTGATAGCGGCTATGTCTGCATAATTAAACGGCCTACCTGCTTCGCTTCATGGTACAAGTATTTGTCTCTTTCTATATAAACTATGAGACACAATTATAAGCCTGATTGATTTCCATTTCTTAATGTACATGATCCAAAGCTTGTTATTAATTATTCTCAATATTCTAATAACATCATCATTTTTCCCACAATGTATAGTATGTACGTCATCCCATTTAACTTTGAAGCTCCTCCGCTTTTCAATATAAAATATATTTAAGGAGTTGATCTTAATCATAAATATAAGACAAAATTTTCATATGTGTTAATATTTTACTAATTTACTCATATTAATAATCTCTCAACAATTATCAACACTATAAATATATTGACTTTCGGCGGTAACAAAAGGCGCCGCTAACGTTGACCGTTAGAGTTTTTAACGAAAGGACAACATTGCTACGTTTTTAAACTTCAAAAGCAATATTCTTCTTAAAACTTCGAGCAAAATCTTCACGAAATAAGATACTTTAAGAGCAAAAATGCACCTTAACCCTTTTTTAATTCATATAGAATCCACCAAAGCAATTTTTAATAGTATTTAAACATTTTCTTGCCACATAGGATAACTTATAAGTATTAGGGATTGAGTTGCAAGCGAGTCAAAAGTTTAGAGACTGAGTTATTAGTAAATCAAAACTTAAAAAGTCAAAAGATTAATTAAATTCCCCCATTGTAAATTATGGAAATTTGTTGGGTTTAACGGTTTTGACCTAATTTTAAAAGTTTATGGTTACTTTTTGCTCCAAAATATAATTTAAGGCTACTTTATACTTTTGATAAAAAATGAAGATTATTTTAGCACCTTAACCCTTCATTGTAACTGCTATTGCCACGTTGACTTTTGTTCAGGGCTTATTTGAAATACTTTACATACTTAGTAGCGCTATAAGGCCTTCTAAAAAGTTATATTTGACGCATGTTTGCTCCATATGATACGGTTAAGCCCCAGATATATAAGGGAAGCAGATACTCTGCCCATCACTCTCTACCCATCCCTCCCCATCTTTGATTCTGGCCATCAAAATTTTGATCCAAGGGCCCAGAACCATTTTTAAAAAAACCGTGTGCGGTAATTTTTACCGCACGCGGTTTTTTTAAAAATTGTTCTGGGCCCTTGGATCGAGATTTCGATGACCAGGATTTGTAGATGATAAGGGATGTGCAGAGAGTTGATATGGAGAGAAACCGAACTCATATATAAGTGGTATGGAGGAGTAGAATAGAAGGGTACAACTTTTAAGGATGTGTTTGATATGAGTAAAATGGGATTTATTGAATTTATAAACAGTTAATGAGTTTTAAATTTTTCTTAATATAATCACTCAATCAACTTTATACAAGTTTGTAATACCCGCTAAAAGACCCTATTAGATTTAAAACGGGTCGGGTTAACACACCTTTAAAAATAGCGCGTGTCAATTTCCATGATTGTCTCTAACTCTCTATAACTTGAATTTAAATTTAAACATTAAATCTAAAGTCTAAATTATGTTAATAATTATATAATTGTGATTCAATTATACTAAAAAATGGCACCTTCCATAATTGGGGGATCTCCATAAATTATTTGAATAATAATTAATAATATATTTAAAAGACAAGGTTATTGCATACGGTCCTGGCAACACACCTAGGAGAGCTACGAAAGTAAGTTGAATTTGAAATTATATATGCGGTAAACAAGGAACATAATTATATTAACAATTATAATTACGTGTTACATGCAAAAACAAGAAATTCACCTTCCATGATTGTAGATACTAGATATCTCCATAAATAATTTCAGTTTTAATGGATGAATTGAATTAAATTATAAATATTAAATCGATCATAATTATATTATATCACAAAATATAAAATTGTGATCCCTAAAAAAATGACAAAATTTGATTAATGGAGTTTGAATATAAGGAAGGAAGTAGGTTGAATTTCAAATTAAACTTAAATAAGAAATCATAATTATTATAATAATTGTATTTCCGTGTTCTATGCATAATTTCACCTTCCATAATGATTGTAGGATCTCCTTAACTTGAATTTAAGTTTAGACATTAAATCTAGATTTAATTATATTAATAATTATATAACTATGATTCAACTCATACCCAAGAATGGCACCTTCCATAATTGAGGGGATCTCCATAAATTATATGAATAATTAATAATAAGACGTAGGTTATTATTACTGCAATAACATAAAGCTTTACAATTGAGGTCAACAAAGTCTTGCACAAAATTGGGTTAGTGCAATAAAATAAAGCTTCTTATAAAAATATATTAATAAGTTTTATTTGAGGTATTTTGTTTTTGCTCTTGGACGCATTAATAATTCTTAAATCACAAGTCAATATCACTTGATTGTGCATTTGGGTATAATAAAAGCAAAGCAGGTACGTGCCGATGTGATGCATACGGAATAACTCAACCTGAGACCAATAATCATCCTATACAACATATATAGGAATATTATCCAAGCATCACTGCTCAGCAATATCAACGAAGACAATGTCAAACACTGCTCATGAACTACGATCAAAGACAGTCGTCAACGATAGCAAAGAAACCTGGTGAATTATTGTTAGGGTGCTTAGGAAGTGGATGATGCATGGCAAAGAAGAACCCGGCCACCATTTGAGGTCTGGAAAGTTGAAATGATTTTAGCCGACGAATAGGTAATTAAACTGTGCAGTTCTCGTATTCACTAAAAGGAATTTATCAGTGCCTCTTAATTCAACTTACTTGATGCAAACAGGGTGATCGAATTGAGGCTTCTATATTATTCAGAAGGGATAGATCAAATGACACACCAATGATTTAACAGAGGGAGAGGTCTACATGTTCGGGAACTTCAAAGTCTTGGCCAACGATGATGATTACAAAACATGTACGTGCATAATGATATGGAAGATTATGCTCCAGTACTCGAATACATTTTTTTTCATAAACGTGACTTCCCCATCTCTCTACACACATTAAACTTGGTCCCAATCAATGGCATCGCCCGCAAAGAAGCGAAAAACGAAGAGCTGATTTTTCAAAACATTGTGTAAGACTCGTTTTTCGTTGCAAGATTCTCTGGATGATACTTTTAGTGAACAACTAATGTGGCTTATAGATAGATTTTTTCAAAATTTCGTGTAAAACTCATTTTTGGTTGCAAGATTCTCTGGATGATATATTTAGTGAATGCTGAAAACTTTGGTCAATTTATTTATATGTGATCAAATTTTGAGTCGCATACACATGATCTCCCATTTATAATTTATTAACTCCCTAGGACATAATAAATTCTCCAAAAAAAATTCTGCCTCGGGTGATATATGAGCATGTACTTAATAAACCCTCTATGTATTTCAGAACTAAAAATTATTTTTAGAGATATATAAATAAATGCATTTTTGTCATAAAAAATTAATTTCACAATATACCATTATTCAGATTCATGTTCCGTGCGTTGCAGGGGGTTAACTCTAGTTGATATGAAAAATGTTGTAAATGATTGAAAAGATTTTTTTTTTTTTTTTCTGTTTTACAGTTTACCCACCGAGTGCACAATACAAGTATAGCTTAATCATGTGGATTAATAATATTAACTTAAAGGTAGTTATTATAATATTAAATAAGTAAAGAATTTGTAAAACTTTTCATATTTGTACCATTGAAAGAAGTTAACATTATAACGAATTAAGTATTTATAAAATTAAATTATATAAATGGAAAACTATGAAAATAAATATTAAATATTTTAGATATTATCAAATTAAACTTATACTTTTACCAAGCTAAATAAAAATTTATTTTATGCGCGGGATAAGTAAGTTTTAATTATAGGTTTCGCTGTTTCAGTTACATGGTAACTCGTAAATCGTTTTTGTAAGTTTTCTTGACGAAATTTTGAATTTGTCAGAGTGAAGATTCCTTTTACATATTGAATTTGTAATGAAACAAACTGAATCAAGAGTTTTTAATTGCTCCAATAGGAAAAGCATTACACTACTTCTTCACTCCATTTCAATAGATTACAGAAATGGATTTTTTTTTCCACTTTTACCCTTCTTGAGGAATGTGTTTAATTGCATTGAGAATATCATTTAAAAAAAAAAAGGATATAATAAGTAGATAAAGTTAGAATGTCAGTATTAATCACATACCACTCTGATCTTATTTTTTAGTTCACTTTCACATTTTGTGAAAATAGATTATAAATAGGATCAGAGTAGTAAAAAAATAGAAAAAAGAGAATTAATTAAACTGGAGGCGACTTATATTTTGAACTATGTTTTTCTTTTAGAAATACCCATTTATCGGAGGAGGGAGTACGCCATATGTGGATTACTAAACAAGACCAAAAAAAAAACTTTATTAGGTAAAGCTCCTGAGAAAGAAAGACTGAAAAGTTAGATCAGTTCAACAAGTTCTTCACTTGTTTTTCTTCATATATGTTCTGGCACAGGATAGCTACACGTTCAATCATGAATCTACTGCTGATGAATGAACTTGTTCCACAGACTTCACAGGTGGCAGCCCCACACACACGCACATTTAAATATTCTACATCTAACTTAATTTCGCAGAAGCCTAAAGAGGCATATTCTTAATCAGCATAATAGGAGCATCAGATCTCTCAGAATCTATTCAACTGTAACGTAACTCATCATGGCCCCTCTCCTAGCTCCCTCCATTTCCTCTTTTCCTTTGTTCTCTTGATGATTCTCTATATTCCTTTAAGTTCTTGTTTCAGGATTCACATGTCACAAGTGAGAGAGCCACATGCCCAGAGAACAGCTTTCGCTCCTTTGTTGTTCAATAAAGAGAGTATAATAACATAGGAGCAAATAGTAGAGTTGGCATAGGGACCAGCAGGACCTATCCCACTGAAGTTGGAACAAACCATTCATAATAGTAATCTTAGCTAAAAGCAAACAGAGCACTTTGTCCTCCTGGCACTGGCACATTACCCACCAAAATGACATTCTGTCCGTCAGTTTTGCTTTATGTGATTGCAGAATATTTTTCCCAATGTGCCTTTGTTTCTTTACCATATTTCATGGTCATGGACGAGGGGAAAGGATACAATTTTGCAAGCTTTTTTCATGTCACATGGATTTAACTTAACGACGCTTGCTAGCTTTAACTTTTTAATGGACCAATAAAGCAGGCAAAAGCAGACTGGCAAACCTCGGGATCTGCCCAAGCAGGTTCATTAGCACACTATCCAACTCACGTACGCCCATGATTATAACCTGAAATTATGGGTTATTAAGATAATTGTAGGGTTCCCTGACCTAGTACTGACCTTATGCAGAGGACAATCCATCGTTGTTCGCTGCATTAATTGCTGTTTCTCATGATAGAACTGCCTTGCGTGCTCTTCGGAATGTGTCCTTCATTCTGGGGCCCCGCCTCTCCCGGGGGCTCCCCCGTAGTGTCACGTTCATCACCATGAAAATACATTCATATTTAATTTACGATACTATTTGCTTGGTAAAATACTCGTCAGTATAATGGGCTCGAATTCGAAATAGATCGATGATCCTTGAAGCTTCTGCGAGGAATTTGAATGTGTTTGTGGATCAGTTCGGGGGAGCTAGCTAGAACTTGCTAGCCCAAAACAAAAGTTTAGGTTCGAATCCTAGTTGAGAATCTCAGAAAGGCGTCCATTTGGAGAACCCAAAAAATCTACTACCACTTAGCTTTACCATCATCTTCGTTTTTGAAAAATATCTCAAAAGGTAAATTATTCTTCTGTGCTTTTGACTGGAGTCCAAGGATGCAGTACTACGCGTCTCAATTGTGCAATGCTATCTCATTGCATGCCCCATGGCAGTTATGCTGAATCCTGAATGGAAAAGTAGCTAATCTGTAATATCACACTTGATTTTCCTCATGCCGGGCTTGTTATAATATTCTACAATCTCCATTTAAAACCTTATAAATTATAAAGGAGAATGGGCTTAAGTGGGACGAAAATGTTCTTCGAACATCACAAGAACACGTTTGTTTTAGGAGGATATGGACTTTGGGGTAGTAGTAGCATCACTGCATTTATAACACAAAACTTGTGGTATTTCGAAATTTTACCTCCAAGAAAAATCTTACCATGCATTAAGATCGGAACTGAGAGGGGAAGATTTTTTTTTAAAATTCAAATTTATAAATCCAGTCAAGACATTTCAGTTATAGGAGTTTGAAAATGGGAGAAAATTCTATTCGAATAATTCATTACCCCACAATTCATCAACACACAACAGTTAATCCGGCAGAATCATCAGCTACTACTGTTTTCTTTTCCTTTTTATACTTCAGACATTGGTAAAGAAACAATAATAATCAACTTTAATTTAGGAACTAAACAGTAAGAGGCAGTTCAAGAAAAAAAAAAATGCTTAGAAAAACCAAGAAAATATCAATCGAACTTCAAAATTACAAATAAGTCATTTTCTATTAAAATGAGTTGTTAATCTATATTCTTGTAATCAACATCTATACTTTTGTAGTCAACAAGACTGATTTGAGATTATGAAGTTCAAATGATATTATTTTGTCTTTTTCCCAATATGCTTTCTAGCACGTATCTGATGCATTATTCATGGTCTTCATACAAGTGACAAAAAAGATATTCTTGGTTTAAAGGGCAGTCGCGAGTTATTATGACAAATATCGTTGGTGCCTGGGGCCCCATTTTGGTTTCATCGTTAGTTCGTTACATACCCTAAGATAAAAAGTTTAGAACCATGAAACTTGTCACAGCCACCAATGAGGATCCTCAATTCAAGGCTAAAAAGAATATGAAGATATTATAATGCATCAGTAAGGCGTAGCGCCACTGAATCAACTCCTTCACTGCTGCAGATTCTTAGGGAAAAGCATCATTATTCTTATTTTATCTTTTTTTTTTATACAATTCTTATTTTATCTTTTATATATTCTGAATTAAACTTTCTGTTGTGGGTTGTATGTTTGGACTTTGGAGCTATACATCAGGTATGCCCATCACTTGTATGTGGGCAGCCTACCTAGCATTTCCAATCTCTAATAGTGAAGTGATCACAGAGTCTCATGACATTATATATTTTATAAAACTGGTCTAACAAGCCAATACCCGCATAGGTAGTGGTTTACATGAATCAAGTATCGGTAATGACCTCCTCTTCCTCACCACCCTATTAGTCTAATTGGAAGGATGGATCAACTAGTCCATTAATTTTTTTTGATACAACTAGTCAACTTAATCTCAACTAGAAGGTCTTGCCCACAATACCATCTGGGCCGAACAAATAGTGTGTTATTGGGCCGGGGCAGTGCCCTAATGGGGCCCACCACAGTGGAGATGAAAGTCGTAGCATCCGACTTTGCGTTTTGACTTGGGAAGCAATGTGTCTCACTACCATTCAATCAAGATTCGCATCGGATCATTTTCGCTGGTGGCAAATGGCAATGTCTAGCGTGATTTTCAAAGTCTTGGGGATTAAAAAAAACTTAAGAAAAAGCATTGGTATGTCGTCATACAGAAGAAGAAGCACAATTGAGAGCCTGAGAGGTGAGGTGCTGAAATGGGATCCCCAGAAAGAGAGGTGGAAGAAGAAGAAGTGAGTAAAGGGACGTGGAAGCACGCAGCTTTTCATGTAGCGACGACTATTGCAACACCTGCCGCTTATGCACCTTTGCCCTTTGCTCTCGCTTCTCTTTCTTGGCCTCTCGGTTCGTTCTTCTTCTCTTCTCTTTCGCTTCTCTTCTGTCCTTTGTTCAACTAACAGCCAACTATGATTATTTTTAATTCTCCATGCATTATAGAACATGTAATAATAATAACAACTCATGTAAACATCATTAGTATAATTTATTTCTTAAAATTTGTGCAAAGCATACAAGTACTCTTAAATTTATTGACAGGATGGGTAACAAAAATAAATTAACAACGAAATAAAGGCCTATTATTCACAAAATTCTCTATGCTCAATCTCGTCGCAACTTGAAGTTTGTATTTAAAAGAAGAATTATGATAACTAACGACAGTAAGTATTTTTTAATAGCTATTTCCGTGAATAACCATATGAATATATTAATATGTATTATAAAATTTCATAAGTGCTACATTTTTCACGAGTCATAATCGATAATCTAAATTTAATAAAGAATTTCCCTTAAAAAAATAAGACGGTGATTTTTTTTCCCCTCTTCAAATAGAAAGCTCAGTTTTACAGAAGGTTCAATTTTTAGCTGGTTCTCCTCAAAAATAGTAGACGAACTCTCATGATATCAAAATTTCTGTTAATTTTAGGTGTCACTAGCCTGGTGTTTGCAACACTAACTACCTGGTACTCGAGCATATTGATCGCTTCTTTATGGAAATGGAATGGGGATAAGCACGTTACCTACAGAAATCTTGCATATAGTATTTTTGGTTGGTAATTTGGTATTATATCTTCGCTTTACATTTGCATTCGCTTCTGGGAGATGATGCCCTTGACGATAGTACTCTTAATTACTGATTTTTGAAGGTTCCTGGGGGTACTGGTGCATTGCCCTTTTCCAGCAGGTAGCTTCTCTGGGAAACAACATTGCCATTCAAATTGCTGCTGGTAGTAGCCTTAAGGTCGGTTATGAATCTAATAATATTTTGTAAAATGCTGCCTGTTTAAATGGTTTTTATGCTTCTGGAATTGTATTTCATGTAGTGCAGGCAGTTTACAAACACTATCACGAGTCTGGCACATTGACTCTGCAGCATTTTATTGTGTTCTTTGGAGTCTTTGAACTTGTCCTCTCCCAGCTCCCTGACATTCACTCGCTCAGATGGGTTAATGCATTGTGCACTTTCAGCACAATTGGCTTTGCTGCTACAACCATTGGTGTCACTATTTACGCTGGTAATAAGTTAGGCTCGTGGGCGATGAAATTTTTCTATTCTTTTCCTCTCACAATCTCAAGGCAATGACAAGGTAGCTTCATGATCTCAACATCTATCAGGGAAGAAGATGGACAGAAAATCAGTAAGTTACAGTTTGCAGGGTAGTTCTGCCTCCAAGTTCTTCAAGGCCATCAATGCCCTTGGGGTCATCGCCTTTTCATTCGGAGATGCGATGCTTCCAGAAATACAGGTAACTATTGATTCTTCTGGTCCTAATCTATTGGTCTGATATTGTTGAAATTATAATCTTTGATGCTCAAATTATAGAAGAGCGATCAATAACAACATTCCCCTTTCTAGAATACAGTGAGAGAACCAGCAAGGAAGAATATGTACAAAGGCATATCAGCAGCATATAGTGTCATTGTTTTGAGTTACTGGCAGCTGGCCTTCTCTGGATATTGGGCTTTTGGATCGGAAGTTGAGCCTTACATCTTAGGTTCGCTGTCTAATCCAGAATGGACTGTCATAATGGCTAACCTATTTGCAGCAATTCAAATATCAGGATGCTTTCAGGTACACTGTCCTTGGCCAATGGCCCCTGAGTTCATAAATAGCAGGTGCTGAATAACCTAGAATGGTTCAAAAAACTCTTCTAATGGAGTTCCCTTGATTCTATGTCAGATATATTGCAGGCCCACATATGCCTATTTTGAGGAAAGAACGATGTCCAATAATGAATTTACAGACCATTTCTCCATGAGAAGTCACCTTGTGAGGCTTTGTTTTACTACTATATACATGGTTCTGGTGACTCTGATTGCTGCTGCTATGCCCTTTTTTGGTGATTTTGTGTCAATATGTGGGGCAATTGGGTTCACTCCTCTAGACTTTGTCTTCCCTGCTTTAGCCTACCTTAAGGCAGGAAATGTGCCAAAGAACACCCAAGTTAGGCTTTTGATGCGGCTTCTTAATATTTTTATAGCTATCTATTTCTCCATTGTGGCTGTCTTGGGTTGCACTGGAGCTATCAGATTTATAGTGGAAGATGTCACCACCTACAAATTTTTCCATGATATGTGAAACCCGTTTCTTCTTCTTGTTCTCATAGAATTATTCTTTCACACACACGAAACCTGTCAGATCTCGGAATCCCATGGTGCCTCTAATGCGTTCCATGGCTCTCATACACCGTCTGAGTCCTAATGGAAGTTGTAATCAAATTGTGTTAGAAAAGAAAAGAAAATCTTCGCTACAGATAATTGGGAAAAAATGTTATTTGTTTTAAAACAATTTTATTTCTTCGAGCAAACAGAATGACAGGTCCGCTATGGATAAGAGATGACACGCGGGTAACTGTTTTGAAATGAACAGTTTGGCTGACTCAAGATTTTTACTTGGAAATACCTATATTAAATGATTTCATACATTAAATTACTTTGAAGTATTTTAGGACTAACAATTTAACTTTTTAGTTTTTGAAATAGTTTTTTTTCGTAACTTTATTTTTTTTTATTTTAAAAATTTAAATATATTTAATTTTTTTGGTCCCCCAATGTACATAATTAGAAAAGTCTGTAAAAAAAAAAAAAAAAAAAAAAATCCCTTTTCGTCACCAACAAGTTCAGCGAACTAACATGCCAAGTGGGCGACATGTCACGGGGAGACAGAGACTCGGCGGGAACCACTCCACTTCCCCTTCACTTTCTTTGGCCCTGTCGACGATGATAAGCTAAACGACAATCATCGTATCTTTTTTAAAGTTGCACAAAACGACGTCGTTCATGACCTATCAATTGAATCTTTAAATAATTTATTTTCTTTTTTATGCCAGCGAATCTTGAAATTTCACAGTTGGCCATTGCTGTCAGTTAATTAGAACTTCCCCCAAGCCAGCGGGCCTGAGCTCCTTCATTTTCTTGATTTCTTCTTCTTGCTCGGTCTCAAATTGATGCAAATTCTTGTTAGGGTTCCAATCTTTCTCTGCTAAATTCGCTTTGGTTTCGAATTTCATTCTCTAAATGTCTTCCACACCGATGCCTAATTATAGCCCGCTTCCTTCAACCTCCAATACCGCTGGTCCTTACCTCGGCGCACGCATCCAGACAACAGCTCAATCCGTTTTCGCCATGCGCCGCCCATGGGAGGAGGTCTTCGCTCTTTACTCCTTCAATCGTCCGTTCACCTTTGGAGAAGCCACCATGCGCATAAAGCGAAACCTCAGTCACTTCCGCGTCAATTACGCCCTTATTGTTCTCGTAATTCTCTTCCTAAGTCTTCTGTGGCATCCGATTTCGATGATTGTCTTCTTGGTGGTGTTCGTCGCCTGGTTCTTTCTCTATTTCTTTCGGGATGAGCCGGTGATGGTTTTTAATCGCCAAATTGATGACCGGGGGATGCTGGTTGCGCTCGGGTTGGTGACCATTGTGGCCTTGATTCTCACTGGCGTCTGGTTGAATGTCTTGGTTTCGATTTTGATTGGTGCAGCAGTTGTTGGACTGCACGCGGCGTTTAGGAGCACGGACGATTTGTATGTGGATGAGCAAGAGGCTTCCGATGGAGGGCTACTCTCATTTGTAGGTAGCCCCCCCAAGCGAACTGGGTACACCAGGATTTAGGTTCTTTCTTTTTTCAGCTTTTGGTTCACTGGATTGCGGAGCTTCACGATTTAAATTTAAATAGGGTAAATTCTTGTGCATTCCTGCTAGCACGAGTGATAAAAATTTGATGTAGTTGTTTTCCATATACCTTGTCTGGATAGGGTAGCCATTTTGCAGTTGAGTTCCAATTCAATGTATACCTTGGCTTGGTTTGAGAGGCTTGTTTTTGTGATAGAATCAATCATCTCTTCTTTGTACTACCCATTCATTTGGGGCGTCTCAAATTCTTTTTCCTCTCCTGTATTGGCGATGGGTTTGCGTGCTTGCTGCCTTTTTCATTGTGGTTCTACTATGGTCTATGGAACCTCATGTCAAGTACATATGAGGGCGCAGTTTATGAGACTTTCATATTTTTCTTTTTGTAACTGCCATACTGAAAGACTTAATTTTATGTGTCTTGTACTTTTTGATGATACAATTCTATCTCATACTTGTTCATACCAGACTTTCTATTATGTTTATGGGTTAATACCAGTTAATTATCATAGCTTACTTGAATTTAGGTTTTTGGTTTTGATCCATATATGTTCACAAAGATTTGGTTTGTACTTAAGTTCTGGTGCTTGTGCTTGTACTTTTAATGAGTTTTGTTACACTAAATTTTTATGAAGTTATAGACTTACAGGAACTAAAACCAAACTATAAGAAACTAAAATTCAATCAAATTGTAAGAATAATATTTACTCTATCTCTGTAACTCTTTCGGTGACCACCCAAAAAGAGAGGGAAAAAAAATCCTTTCTGTGCAAGGAATGTTACCAGGAAGCCATTCCTTTTAGTCAGGAATGAACCCGAGCCACTTCACAGTCGCATAACTTTGGAAGCTATAGTAAGTTCGAGATCATGCTCTACAAAATGACACTACTACTATTATTTTATTTTGAGGTCATGTCATCATGAGTGATCTGTTATCAGTTCAGTATGAAACGGACAAGTTTTGAGTAGTGCTGAAGGAAAGCGGTGATAGTATGGATCCATGGGATGGTATGATTTCCTCCTCAATTCGGAACACAAACTATATGCATATTTAAAAGGGAAAAAAACCAATAAATCATCTGTTCAAGTGTGGGACTTGTATCTATGAAGTGGATATGTCTAAAAAATATAGCTTGCTGTCAAGTGTACAATCGTCAAATAGTTGAAATAAACAAGATGCGAATAAAAACGAAAGCAAACTGTTGAAAAATCAGAGCTCGACTATATCATGCTACGCTACGTTCAGGCCGGAAATGTGTTCATACTGTTGGCAACAAGATGACAGAAGATTTGGAGGCAAGAAAGTGTGGACTAAATTTAAGGATAGAGATGTAGACATAGGGGGAGATGCAGATCAATGGTGTGGAACCTTGCGCGTATAAGCTAGAACCATTACAAAATCCTTGGCTGAGGACCCAATAGTTGCTGGAATTCGCTGTGTCGTAGATGCTGTCTGGAGCCACAAGTCAACCAAACTACAGAGTTGCAAAGTAGGGACCACTGGTTGTCCCATACATTTAATCTCAACCTGCAAAACAGAGTAATGAGCAACATGGAACTTGTGAACTAGCATCATTTGTCTGTTTAGACATTAATAACAAGCAAGGTATTTCTGGCCCTCAGCAACAACAAAAGCCATGGAAGGGCAATTCATTTTGGGTTACTACCATGAATTTTGACCTATCAAGAATTAAAAAACTTCAGATGCAGTTCAACTGCTTTTCCATTTGAAAACCTTCTGCATTTCGAATGAGCACCACAAGGCCTAGTGCCTTATCTCTCACTTTTTTCTGTTATTCTTATGTTTCCAGACTATGCTATAACTCCCAGGGTTTATATGTATTTAATTTGGTTTCCCTATATCTTCTCATTTAAGCAGCCATTGGGACAGTAACCAGATAATGTGTACCATAACTTCGCTGTAGGCACTTGAGACGGTAAGTGAAACAAAATTAATATTGAGAAAATACAGACCTTAAAGGACAGTTATGATTAATGAATAGGAAGATACTTCTATGAGCTGTAAGTTATATGGATGTGAGGACATTTATAACTTATGGGAACATGGTTTTTAGTAATGCAACATGTAATGAATTGATAAGGTAAGCAGAAAAAACTTAAACGACATTTGAAAATGGAATCAGACAGTATTGTAAACTATGCATGACAAGAACCAAACATAATGCTGAACTTCCAGGTTTGTTATTCCTTAATTACACCACAATCGCTCTAGATATGTTAGTGCGTGTGTGAGAGAATCACCTCTGTTTCACTGCTCAGCTCTAGTTTCTTCATTAGGTATTTGTGGATAAATGACACAGGTAAACTTCCATCCCTGTGGCAAACAAAAGAGAACATAAGATAACATAACAGCCAAATAACATACTCTAGTTTAGTTAAATTATATCTCAAGAAGTGTTACTGGTGGCAAATATACATCAAACACTTTTGTTGAACAGGCCCTCATCATCTATTACTAATCTAAAATCATTTAGTTAATTCATGTGTTCCACAACAACTAACAGCTGGGTATGTATATATCTTTGTTCATGTAAACTCACACGCGCGCGCACGTGTAGAGCTGATTGACAATGGCAAGTATAGAATCAGAATCACTGTTATCATTATAAGAGAAAAGAGAGTAAAAACTAGAAATTACTAATTCACTTGACACCTATTTCAACCCTCAAAACCCCTATATATAACCCTAATAAGCATATTCCCTAAACTACCCCTTTCCTTAGTATTCCCACGTAACAATCACAGTCACAAATCCTTATCAAAGATATGAGCTTCAATGAACTATTCCTTTGAAATGAGCTCGACATTAATAATCAAGACAGCTGATGAAAACTGCAAAAGTCATATATGAGCAGAGTCTCTTTAGGCCAATATATATATATAAGAAGAGTCGCAAATTTAACTTCTTCAGGTATTTTGGGCGAATCATTTGATTGCAAGACTGCCTTATTTGAAAAGTCGGAAGAATAGTGGTATGAAACTTTAGATAATATTTATTTGAATACTTCAAATTCTTTGGCTATGAAAATTTCTCAAGATTAATAAAAAAAAAAAGAATCTTTAGAGGTCATACAAGCACTTCGTTTAAAATCTACACAGGAGAAAAGTAGATCTGTGGGGACTAGTCATATAATAAAGAATATGGTACGTACAGTCTCCATAACAGAAGAAGAAAGATACATGATGAGGGTAGTTAAAGGTTACAATTACACAAACAAACAAGAGGGACATGCCCTGGCCTAAGATCCGCACCATTATCAGTGACAGATATTGAATGATGTTTGTGAGCTCTGGAAAATAAATGCAGATTAAAACTAACATCGAAGATGAAAATTTCAGGGAAAATAGGAGATCACTGCATTAAGCTACTTTTCTTTATATGTTGCAAGTTGCACAATTAATCTTAAAATATACAATAGAAGATCTCCAACTAAACCTTATAGAATTTTCATCTGATTTCCTAATTCCTACACCAACCTGCCCTACGACTTTCCAGGTCATCATTAAATGTTCTTCATCAGGCAGGAAGATACAAACTTAGACACTACTTCAAGGGAAAAAATTTAATAGAAAAAAGAAGACCATATCAAGAAATTAATTATCCTTGGTACAGTTGATGAAATTATGAAGAACTAGTTAAGTCAAAGTGATTACCTCCTTTTCTGCAATTCAAAATTTTACATAAAAATCAGTTTATGGAAATACACTTAACAGGATATATCTTAATCAATAGACGATTAAAAAATCACGCATTTACCATTTAACAATGTGAAAGATCATACATCTTATCAGTATTTTTATTTTATAATATTTTAAAACATGGAATAAATTAAACTAGAACATTGAGACACAGGTGTATTGAGTCTAAAAGAAACTCACTTTATTCTTAAATAACTTGCAGGAATTTGGGCCATGGGTGCATCTCCTTCCCTGGACATTAGAGTCAAATTAGTTCATGAAAAACATGTGCAAAAGAAAAAGGATTTATATAACATTTATAATATGCATCAAATTTTAAGTCATAAGATGTTAGGAAAAGTTTTAAAGCTATGTTTTCTCACTGATCTTCAGAAGCTACTAAGGCAAACCAAAGTGGACCAGTTCGCCTTTTGAATGTAGCGCTGTTTGCATCCAGAACAGCTTGAGGTGATATGCCTGATTCTCCAAAAAGAGGCTCCCTTTTACGACGAACTTTGCGTGACTTATTAGGCTTTGCCGTATTTAAAGAGGTAGGATCTGCGTCCACTTTTTCAGGCTCAACTTTGGCTTTGCGCTTATTCTCTTTATTTTTGGATTTTTGCACTTGAGAGTCATTCTCATTTATTTGCACGGGTTCTTGTTTAGCATCAGACGCTTGCACACTAGACTTGAAAGATTTACTCCTACTTGCCACTTCTACTAAATAATTCAAAGGTCTCCAAAGATCCAATTTTGCTTCCCAAGGTTCCGCTTCATTATCTCCCTCTTTGGTGCATAAGGATTGGTTAGACTCAAGAGGGGACAAATTCTGCACCAAATGAAAAACAAAAATGATATAATTAAATTGATGGATACCGTCTGGTAAAAAAGTGGACCAACCCAATAAAAATATAAACAAGGGAAACAGAAACATATATGATGAGCCCAACAAGAAAAACCTCATTGTCTCTCCTACCTGTTTGGTATTCTGAGTAAACTTGTTCAAAGCGTCTGGAGAGCTTGAACTCTCAGTATGATCTTCTACTGATTCCTCTTTTTTAACAGGCTTTTCAATGGAAAAACTAGAGGCTCGCAGGCCACTGGCCTTTCTAGTTGGTTTTGTTCTTCTCCCAGTCATGGTTACCTGTGTTGATACTCTGGGAGTGCTGACAACCAAAGATGAAAGAGATCTCTCCTTTCTTCTAGCTGGTATTGTTATAGATGGAACAGCCTCAGGTGTATTTTCCTTTCTTCTCTTCAAAGGGAAAGTTTTAGCTCTCACATCTTGTATGTTGTGGTCTGGCCTGATAATCAAAAGGACTAGAAGTGAGCATGCAATGGTCCATAAGTTGGCACCTATTTCATTAGCCGTGCACTTTCTGTTACTTATTTTGTTTTAGCTGTGGGCTTTATTACAGAAGGCTTACAAGTGGTTACTCAAAAACAATCTGTGCAAATCTATAATCACAGAAAGATCTATTTAAAATAGATATTTTGAACATTTCTGATGAGATATAATAACAGGTAGAAAATGGACACAAAAGTATCCAACTTCATCGCTGATTCGAATAAATTTAAAAAATACAGAATGATACTGCACTTAATTTAGAGAAAAATCTTCTATTTTTATGCTAATCCTCCTTATTTAGGGCAGCAATTAATGATTCAAGTGAAAATTAATTGGTGATTAGGTTGCAACTAATTACACATCATGTACATCCCTAATTTTTCTTTAGCAGATACCATTTAATAAGAAATGTCAAGTGAAACTGCTAGCAAGGCTTATGTAAAGAGGGCTGCAGCCAGCTAAATTGTTAAAGAAAACGAAACTGAATGAAAGTTTCAGTTACAGAAGTTTTCTTGTGATTAAGTTCACATGTACTTTATTATGGAAAGTTACTCATGCAGAAACGGGATTCTTGCGCAGTAAATTTTCATAAATTTAATATAATCCACATAATCTTATCTTGATAACATCATCATAGATTCATAGAATTAACAGCTCTCACAACTTACACCCATGTCGAAGCGAGAGATGGGTGGCGCATTGTTATTTAGATTGAGGAGTACAAAAGAGAAGGGTAGAGGGAAAGCTCAGGAATCTATCAAAGTGAGGTGGCTGACCTCAATTTCTCAAGCGGAACACAGCCCAGATCAATATTACAGATTGGACAGTGTTCTAATTCCTCATCTGTAATTTTATCATAGATGCATTTCCTGCAAACTGAATGAAGTTATACAATATCAGAAATTTATGCTCAAGTAGTTAATCAGTTATGAAATATCAAGAGAAATATAAGTTTGACATGTCACATGACAGTTACTTCATAAAGTCCTCAAAACATTGAACAAAAAATAAGGCACTAAAATGCAAGTAAATTGACTGCTTGGATTGGATGAAGCTTGCCAGCTAAAACCACACCAGAAAAGCAGAAAAAGAAAGAACACTCAAGACAGAGGAAGATTATTCAGACTGTACTGCAAAAATGCCATTCTCCCAGTCCATGCTCGCAACAGCCTCTGTTTACATTTTCCAACTTCGCCAATGAAGAGTCTTCTCGGGAAGTTGAAAACAGAAGGTAATCAATTACCACGTCAGTGAATTCTAAATAATAAATTGTGAACACCTGGAGTCTGGAGATCTAATCTCTAATGGCCAAGACGGAGATGGAAATTGCATATTATATTCGCTGCCACCACACGTCTGCCTGAGCTAAAATCCAAGCTTTCAAGTATGAACACAAAACACCTCAAGGGTCAAAACGCCTAAGCTAAAATCCAAGTTTTCAAGTATGAACAAAAAACGCTTCAAGCGTCAAAGATTCAAACACCTTTACACCAATGACAACAATGGAACAACGTCACTGGACATTAATTTAAACCACAGGACATCTTCTACCGTTCATGTCTTTACAGACAAGACATCGTTGAGTCGAGGGAAAAAGAAAAAGGCGTACGGAGGCCTTGAATTACCAAACAACCGCATCTGAATACCCAAACGCCTCCCATATCGAAGAGAGAGAGAAACAAGGACAACCATGAACGCAAGAGGATTACAAGATGCGGTAAAGATTGAAAATTTGAGAAATTAACCTCTAATTGATGTAAAAAGAACAGGATTTGCAGGGATAAGGCAAAAATTGAAGAACTCACACGTATGAAGACATTCAGATATGGTGGTGGCGTCTCTGAACAGCTTGTTGCAGAGTGGGCAAGTCATGCATGCTACAAGAGTTTCCCTCCTCACTTTTACTACCTGATTCACCATCGTTTCGTTATCAGAACAATCAGCCCCCCTCTCGTCTACGTATCACCCACCCAGTGCATGCTTAATGGTACGCGCGTACACAGCAAAAATTTACGTCCATCTCGTTATAATCACTTGCATTAAACTGAAAAACACAAAAATCCAGTAAGATAATGAGGGACGAGGAACGAGAAAACATGGAATAAAATGCATATGACGCGTGCGTAGAATGAAGAAACGTACCTATAGATCGGTGAGGATGGTTAAAGAGAGGTGCTTGGGAATTTTGGGGCGCCCTGGTAAAATGGGAGGCTTTGATTTGTGAGGATTTGACGTGGGTTTAAGAGGATTTGGAAGGAGGAGTTTTTGGATGATCTGAATCGAGGGAGGGCGTCTTCGTTGCGTCCAAAAGAGCATGAATCGGGAGTTTTGTGTGTGAGTATGGGTTTTTCTTTTCTTTTTCTTGAAGAAGTTTTCAACCAAAATATTTAAAGACACCTTCGACACTTCAACTAACGACAGCTAGAGTTGTGGGCATGGATAACATGCGCCGAGTCTGCCTTTTGTTTCAAAGATGCGCACTGGGTTTCGTGTAATTGACGCCCAATTTCGCCACTCGGTGGGGCCGTCTAAAATACGCTCAACGGTTCTGCCACTAAATGTACACCCTTCCATTGTTTCAGATTTTAAGTTGATATGCTACAAAAATAGCTTATTCATCGATATCATATCCCATTCTATCAAATATTCAATATGGCTGATGTTTACTCATCAAAGTGATGAGCATAGAATGTCTCCCAGTTTTCTTAACTCTATGCAATTGACAGACCTGCATCTCTACTCTAGTGAATAAAAGAAAGATGATGGAATATGAACAACTATGACAAGATTATATACTTTTAAACATAGATATTTGATGTTTTTTTTATTAGGGTTAAGGTGCGATTTGGCCAACAAACTATTGGCTCATGAGCGTCCAGCATAATTAACTATTACCTAGACCATAAATACCAACAAACTATTTAAAATGTTAAAATGACACAATTCCCTTAAAAACAAATTAACTCCGTTAAAGGAGGAACCCGATACTGTTCACCGTGGCTATTGATGAATTTCGCAGGGAGAATCTCTTAGGTTTAGGAGGATTTGGAAGAGTCTACAAAGGAGGAACCCGATATTGTTCACCGTGCTCTCTGGACGATCAAGATGAGGAGCAAATCAGAGAAACCCACGGTTTAACACCACCTCAAACTCCATGCACTGCTAATCGTGATCGTCGCAGAGAAACCTTGGCACACAGCCGCCCGTCGTCGTCTCTGTCAGTGGCAAGCACGGGAGGAGCTTCGAGTGAGAATCTTACCAGTATGAGCAGGGAATTCAATGCTCTAGTTCTCTCTGTGTCTGGTATTGATCCTAACAATGGCAGCTCTATGGATGTGCATGATAATGAAGGAGGCAATCATAATTTGGGGAGAATCAGAGAAGAGGATCGGATGGAGGAGACGAATCTGCAGGCGATCGTGCCTGATTACAATCCGTTGAATCCGATCCCATCTTCGAGGAGGGGAGGAGTGGCCGGTGCATCGGTGGAGGTGAGAGCGTCGGGCGACGGGAGCGGGCAGGGTGAAGTGTCGGTGCTGAGGGTGAAGAAGGAGGAGGTGGAGGCGAAGATATCAGCGTGGCAGAATGCGCAGGTCGCGAAGATCAATAACAGGTTCAAGAGAGAAGATGCTGTAATCAATGGATGGGAAAACGAGCAGGTCCAGATGAACAATATCGGGTTTTAACGGAGTTAATTTGTTTTTAACGGAGTTGTACCATTTTAACATTTTAAATAGTTTGATGGTATTTATGGTCCAGGTAATAGTTAATTGTGCTGGACGCTCCTGAGCCAATAGTTTGTTGGCCAAATCGCACCTTAACCCTTTTTATTATGGTGGGTTTTCTGTAGTGTAGAATACAAATGTCTAACCTCAATGGTCGAGTAGATTGTCTATATAGGATCAAATCGTTCCTCCAAGATATCTACTAGTTAAACACCAAAGAGAAGATGATTACTCAATGATATCAATTTGCACGAGTATATGGCCGGTAGCTAAAATGGGGTGGGGTGTGTGCACAGTGAGATTGAATAGTAAAAATAGATGAATAGAAAGTGTGCACTTGTTAGGTTAACCTCCTATTTATAGAGATTACCTCTAGGATTTTGGTCCTTGGGCTTTGTACGCCTCTAGGTTCGCGTCTCTACTCCACTACCTGTACTATCCGTGATTATAGGGTAATTAGCGCTTTGTCTAATCATGGAGAGATTCTGTTATAAAGTATCCTTACTGGGCTATATAATAACTAGTCCAATATGTGAGTCCATAACAGTGAGCCTCTCCATTTGCCCCTCTTTCTCTCTTTTTTCCCAGCGTCAAACATAAATGATGAATATCGTATCAAAAGAGGGTGGAAAAAAGTTCCCTTGTGTTTTTTTGTTTTTTTTTTTAATTTTCTCTGGGATATGTTTCCTTTCTAATTTTAATTCTCAACCTCCATCGCTTGCTGGTTGCCACACAGGCACACAAGAAAGGGGCCGTGCGTCAAAAAAGTTCAAATATCGAGAAACACGTGCATCCCCTTAAATCAATTATCAATTAATATTTACAATAAAATCTACGTAGTATATAACTGACTTATTTTTCATATCATTAAAAAAAAACATTGAGATCTCACTTCATAAAATAATTAGTAAATAAACAAATATGATTTATTTATCGTACTCTAGATAACAAGGTTTAGTTTGCTTAAAGATATATCTGCAGTCAAGAATATTGTTAAACTCCCTGAATCAGAGTATACCTGCGTGTATTAACATTTGTGAACTGTAAAAAAACAAAACAGTAATCCAAACTTGTGCATTTAATTAATAGGCATTCTCACTTTGATGAAACTATCAGCAACACGATAAAGTGAATTGCATTTGTAGACGGGGGTAGAGTTTTAAGAGGGAGGGAAAAAAAACCATTTCTATGTCTTTGATGTTATCTACACACGCATATATATATTGGAAAAAAAGTTTTACTCTGCTTTTGCTCGCCATTGTTGGGACGAGAATAAAATATACTATTGTTATCAAAAGAAAGAACGAAAGAGACTCTAATCACTGGCTATACGTCACCATGAATCTAAAGTGATTACTACTTGGCTCTGTATGTTCATTAATTGTTCAGTGTGTGCATATGTATTACGGATAATAAAGTTTGATGAAAATGATAATTAAGATGATGTTTTAAGACTAAAAAAAGAAAGATAAAATAGAACTGTTCTGAAAAATAATAACTGTTCTTTTAGAAAGAGGCAAATATTAGTGGGGAAATTAATTAGAGAGCACCATAAAAAGTTGAACAAAGAGTATGTCTAAACAAACTGAAAAAGAGGAAGGGGGCGAGCTAAGAAAGAAAATACACCTGAAAAGGATTTAAGCATAATGTTGATCACGAGCTGTGCTTTAAATGTTTATGCTCATCTTGTTAATGCAGACGATGATGTCCAGTTGACTCTGATATGAAATCAAGAAATCACAGTGCCAATAAATCGATCCAATCAAGACATTAGTTAAGGCAAATTAAAGAAGGGGAAGGGAAATTGCACTATGGGATCTTTTTTCCAACCGACATGCTATAGTATAAAGGCAACCAAACATGCAAATAAGAATATGGAACAGGGAAAGTCTTCTCTCCGGGGGAAAAACAACTGTCAGCAATGACGGAGTACGTACACCTTTTTTATTTGGGCCAATGATGAGTTATCCGTTTTAGTTACGAGTGAACTGAAATCTTGAAATTCACTCAATATAATCCAGCCGTGACTTCCAAGTCTTATGATGCACAACATGCAAAATTCTTAATCCAAGATGGATAAATTAAAATGCATATCAAACAACCTATATATACATATATATATATATAATGTACGTGTACATATCAGTTCATAATCGTTGCTCCGATTTGAATTAGCCAAGGGCCGGAAAACAAAAACTTCAAGTCACAGTCATTATTGGCAAATATTGGAATGGTAAAAGATTATGATTGCGATGCCACGTGGTTGAAATTTTCTGTGTGACAAAATATTGACTGGTTCAACATGCTTCTTCGCCTGGCCGCTGCACTTGATTCTTCTCTTGTTCTCCGGCAGTTCTCTGTTTATGATAAAACCATTGATACCCTTCCCCCAAAAAAGAAATCATCGACACCGCTTCAGAATTTACACTCGTAACATGTTACTATGTATTGGTGTACGTTAACAAATATTTTTACTGAGTTATTATATATTTTAGCCAGCTACTGGATCCGCAAATTCATACACACTGGCTGATATGACGTGACGAAGGCAGCGTGCATATTGACTTTGTCCTAGGCTTTTAATGTATAGCACGACCATGAATCTAGAAAACGCTGGTAGATTTTAAGTTTTATTGTGTTTTTTCCCATGACGATTTTGTGGACTTAGTTTAACGGCTTGAGGAACATATATACTAGTAAGTCTTGAGCATTGGTAGATGGTAGTTTTCGACCAAAAAAAAGTAGATGGCAGTTAAAAGAAGTTAATTGAATTTGAAGTGCAATCATGTCTAGAGGCAACCAATTTTTTTTTTCCCTTTGTCATAATGGAAAGCAACGAGGACGCACCACGAGTCATGACCTTATCTCAAGGTCGATCATATTCATCAACCACGATTCAGGAGTTCGGCGGAGAGAAAATAATATCGATCTTGGAATGGATTATGTGACACGTGCGCGGCACTCATTGGATTGCTGCAGATAGCACTATCTAACGAGTGGCCTCTAATCTATCTCTACTATGCGGTGACTGGGACCAATAATATTAATTTTGACATATTTTGCCAAACCCACACTCTGAATCATTCCGTTTTCCATTCCCAATTCATCAGAGCAAGTTACAGCAGCAGAATAATGGCAAGCATCTCCGCCAGCACCCCAACCATGTCCATCGCCCGCCCAGGTCTGGTACACAAGCGACCTCTCGGAGTCTCTTCCTCTCCGGTTCTCGGTAAGTTGTTTCGGCGTGTGATTGTGATTTCTCATAGGCCTTAAAACAGAGCTTCATGTTGAAATTCGAACTAAATGATGTTGCAAAAATGTTTGGACAGGGTTGCCGGCGATTGCTAAGGTCGGAAGAGTAAGATGCTCCATGGAGGAGACGAAGCCTTGTGAGAAGGGTAGTGAGTCGAAGTTGGGGATGGGGGCATCTTTGATGGCGGCTGCGAGCGCCGCCGTGATAGCTAGCCCAGCCATGGCTTTGGTGGACGAGAGGATGAGCACCGAAGGAACAGGCCTTCCCTTTGGGCTCAGCAACAACGTTTTAGGTTGGATCCTGTTCGGCGTCTTTGGTCTCATTTGGGTTCTTTACTTTATCTACGTTGGGAATCTTGAAGAGGATGAGGAGTCTGGATTGTCCCTTTAAATTTCTGTTTGATGCCTTGTATAAATTGCGGAAATTGAGTCCCTTTATGCTGTATTAAACCATCCTTGTCAATCTGTTCTCAGGAATCAATTACTCGTCTTTGAACTCCTAAATCATTTCTTCATTGCTTCCTCTGTTAATTTGCTAGCTACTCTTATGCAGTGTCCTGTTCCAGAGATCTCAGTTTTAATTATAATCACTGGGGTCACATTAGTGAGGGAAAGCAGTTCCCTGCAAACAAATTTCCCGGAAACCCAAGATCCTTGGGTTTTAAATTTGTCCCGACTGCTATTATATATACCTAGAACGAGCGAATATTATGAAAGCCAAATGTTGTTGAGTGAGTTAAATCTGTCTGTAGGGTTGTTGACTTGTTTAGCTGGCAGTTTGGTATGGCGAGTGTTACCGAGCTTCGTATCAGAGTATGGGCCAGTTTGGGTTGGCGGTAGGGAATGGTGGCTTAAAAGCCATCTGACTTAAAAAAAGTTTGGTAGGAAAAAAGTCAGGTTATAGATAATGATTTGTGTTTGGATTGTCCATTTGACTTTTTGCAGAAGTAGCTTTTTTCTTAACTGATGAGTGTTTGGATTGTCATTTGAAAAGTCAGTTAAGGCAGAAAATGACTGAAAATGGGCATTTAATCATATTGAGTTACTACTATACATATTAGTCATCGCAATAAATAAAGATAAAAATTTATATTTATATTTAAAATTGAAAAAATAAAAAATAAATGTATTTATTATTTAAAAGAGAACTCACTTACGCAAAAAAGAGAAGCGTGGGTTGAAAAAATAAAAAAATAAATGTATTTATTATCATATTGGGTTGTATTTATTATTTGTATAGTTGTAGCTTTATATATATATATATATATATATATATATATATATAACATGAATAGAGAACTCAGCTAACGTAAAAAAAAAAAAGCTCCAAAATGGAGAGTTGAATAATGTCCATTAAGACGTTGGCTTTAATGAGATAAAGTCATTTGACTCCCCAAACAACATTCGGTGAAGCTTTTTTGTCACCTACTATTGATTTAAAAGCCTACTCTGGTTTTTTTACATTTTGTAATCTTAATAAAAAAAGTCAACCCAAACAGGCCCTATATTTTAAGCAGGAAAATCTTTCAAGATTTGAGTTGGTTCCCCTTGCTTGAACGAAAGATACAAATCAGCATGACGTGATTTGGTTCTTGCAAGATTAGTGGACAAAAATATCATGAACGACACCATGTTAGATGATTGCCAAGGATATCAACATGAGTTATATTAATAACATGATCAGATAAGCAGGAATAAAATTTGCTTGAGATCCTGGCTAAATATATAATGTGATGCACAGCGCTGAAATCTGAATGCTAAAAGCCTACCCCTCATCAGCCACGCGCGAACAGCTGTCCAAATTTGAGTCAGTAACTATTAAAATTTCATAGCACGTCCCGAAATCAAATAGGAGCTCCATTAATAGCAACGCGTCATGGGCATTCTCATCGGATAACAATAGGGGTTAATGTCATGCTCTGAACCATTTCTTAATTCTAGACATGAGGAAAAACAGCTACTGCTGATTGGAGACGTCAAGACGATGTCGTATGTTGAATGATTCGTCAGCATATCCCTGGCACATCACGCGCTTCATCATTATGGTCAAAAGAAGTAAAGCAACAGTAAGATCGGCCACCTTCACAATCTCAAATATATGCTCCGCGTGCTGAAACTTGTACGCCTTGTATAATATCAAAACTGCTTTGCCTGTAGCGTTTTCCCAATCGGCCATGATAAACCAAGCACCAGGACTGAAGAAGCCGTCATTAAGGTTATAATTATGTAATGCGTATGAAACGATCTCGTTTAAGTTTTAATAACACGCCAGGAAGGCATAATATCCGAAGAAGAACTTTTCGAGGATATCCGACTAGAGTGATCATTTTTAAATATGAACCGACGTGTATTGTTTGAGACCTCAGGTGATTAACAACTCCAACAACCAGTAATGTATACAGGGGCCAGAAGCAGTATTATATTCCTTGGTAGGTGTATATACACTGTACAATTCAACTGATCGAGGCAGGCGCTTGCTTGAAACTTGCACTCAAGAAAGTGGACAAAAACCATGAGAGGGCAAAGTGTGTTACGTTCAAGAATCAAAGGAAGCAAGAAGGCCTAATTGGAAGAGATGATGATGAATATCGTGAGGATGATCGTCAAGGTTGGGGCGTTCAGGCTGCACCCAGCGTCCATCCCTGTTCTTGATCATGCCTTTGTTCTCGTCTTGCCTCCAGTGTGGCGGCACCATGTAATGATCTTTCAAGAAGTCGCATGCCTTGTTCACCAGTGCAGGGTCCCTCCCACTCGCCAGCACAAATCTCTGCCCTCTTCCGTGGTATCTGCACCCGTCACATATCATCATTAATAAACAATCATTTTAAACTACACCTCATCCCTGTTTGATTAATATATCCCCAAACTGATCTCATTGACCGCCCATCCTTTAATCAACTACCTGCCTACTATTTAATAAACAATCTACTTTGATTAATACGTCTAGATTCATCTCTGTCCATAGCGATAGCGATGACTTTTACCGGACGGAGAGGCCTCCGAATCCCGATCTAGCTTGGTCTTCAATTTCGGAACAACGTCAGAATTACCACATATATATAGCCCTGCCTTAAATTGAATCTGTTCATGTATTTCCTTTGGACCGGGTTACTTAAAATGAATCAAATCCTAATATGGGCTGAGGACTAGTTGTGTTTATGTTTATAAGCACGCAAGAAAACTAGTCCTTGATGGTAATTAAAGACGCAATATATGTGGTTGAATAAATAGTTAAATACTGACCCATCAAGCAAATGCAGGAGAGCCTCTAAGTTATGGGCGCAAACAGGATCGTCGGTGGGCTTCAGAAACGGCGAGTTGTGGTGGTCCAGCTGGAATTCCACGCCAACATGTGAATAGCTCCATGGCAAAGCCTCGGTCAACTTCATCAACGTCGACGGCACCTGCTCGTTGAACAGAAACCCAGGTAACCTGGGCACAACATCGTGCGCATTATACACCCTCAGAACCTTCACTCCCAGCCACTCCAACCTCTCCCTGAACCTCACGTTCCCCACTCTCGGACCCGAAAATGAGAACACCGTTACCGGCACTGCTCTACTATCCTTCTTCACGTTTAGCCCCGTTTCCACTATGTCGTACGCGCTCAATATAGCTAACGCGCTCCCCAGGCTGTGCCCCGTGATTGTTATGCTCAGTTCCTCGTCTCTGTACATTTCCAGTAACCGCTTTACCTCCGTCAAGATCTGCTCCCTCGCCGAGTATTTGCAGAACTGGCACGCACTATCCTTCGAGGTGTAAAGATCCACGAAACCAGACTCGACTTTCACGGATTGGTCCGGGCAGGGGATGTTGTTGGAGGAGATGGGTTTGAGGAAATCCATCAAGTCCGCGATCCATTCCAGCCGAGTCATTGTTCCTCTCCACGCGATTGTTATGTCTCTGCGTCCAAGTCGTTTGGTCGTCGGAGACGGCGACGTATCCTGCCCAGTTGGCGTTGTTGCTCCACATTCTACGCCATCGGGACCTCTTGAAGAAGTTGGGGAGGTTCATGAGGGCGGTGGCGTAGAGGTAGCGCGTGACGTCGTAGCCGAGCTGAGTCATACCCAACGACTGGAAGAACTTGCGACGCGGGGATCGGCAGCTTCCGCAGTACTTGGAAAAGGGGTCGTAATCGAAAGCGTCGTAGCAGGCTTGAGCCATTTCGCCGTAGCGAATCAGCTCTGAGCGTAGAAGTGGGTCCATGGGGTCAAGAAGCCCAACCCAGTCGTTGTCACCGTGGATGTCGCGCCACGCATCAGCTAATCCTGCTTCGTGTGATTCTTTGGGATGCACCTGGTCAGCTTGTTGTTCTTTGTCTCCGTCTACTCGTCCTCGTTCCCTTTCGAGCTCGGTGGTCATCCATGACAGGCTCGTCGAGTTGGGTTCGGACAAGACCTTACATATAGTAGATTTTCTTGTGGCTAGATATAGAGACTTATTCCAGCCACCATTGTTGAAGCAGCCTCCACCAACCAGCCACCATTGTTGAAGCAACCTCCACCAACCACCCTTGTTCACACCTCACCTACCCCAAAACTCATACTATAAATAGAGGTGGATCCCGTTTTCAGAAAGATCGAAAATCGGTGCTCATCACCAAGAAATGGTAGTGAAACAAAGTGATCCTGCAGAAGTGATCCTTGTTTGAGAGTTTTTTTATATATGAGTTTTAATCTATTCTTGTGAGTAATAGAGGTTATTTTCTCTCAAATTCATGTTTACCAATGCCCAGTTGATCCAGAAAGTCCAACAGTTGTCACCGTGGATGTCGCGCCACGCATCAGCTAATCCTGCTTCGTGTGATTCTTTGGGATGCACCTGGTCAGCTTGTTGTTCTTTGTCTCCGTCTACTCGTCCTCGTTCCCTTTCGAGCTCGGTGGTCATCCATGACAGGCTCGACGAGTTGGGTTCGGACAAGACCTTACATATAGTAGATTTTCTTGTGGCTAGATATAGAGACTTATTACAGGCGAGGGATATCGATGCAGGGGATTTGCTGTAGGGTGGGATGTCAGGCTGGAGTTGGAGCCTGGACAAGGGAATGACAACGCTGGAGATTGAAGCGGCCATTGGAGGTGTTGAAGCAAAAGCTCCGGTAAAGATGGGGGAGCAACTATATTATATATTTGAGACTGCCGAAAACCGATGAAAATTTTGCTTTGCACACAAGTCACGTGGATTATTTTGTAATCAGAATATAAACTATTCCGCACAGAGCGACAAACCTAATAGAAAATAGTGAATACCTAATCAGTCTCAACTCTCAAGAAATGACGACTGTCAATTTTTATTCTTCCTTGACTGAGCGTATAAACCATTAAACATATGTCCCCCTCCTTCGAGGTGCACATGGATCTCTCCTGTCCTTTGCTAGCTCTAGGAAAGCACAGTATCCCATCATATCCAACTAAAAAAAAAAAACAAAGGAACGTCGCATATGACAACCTGTAACTATAAAAGAGGAGGAGTCATGACTCACGAATTCAGATCGAGCCTATCTCCATATCATTAGCAACTAAAATAGTTTATTTTAGCACGCCCTCCTGTTTCTTAAAAACACCTCAGATATAAGTCACTTTTTGAAAAATTTCCTCATCCACAATATAAATTATTTTAAAAGTAATAATGCTTATTTGTCAATTTTATCCATAGTTAATACATAAAATGTGATTTTTTTGTAAGTTTTCTTTCATTTAAAACCTAATTTAATATGAATACGTAAAATTAGGGAAAAAATTCAATTTAAAAGCATATTGAATGAGTTAACCATCATTTTTTAATTTTAATGAATTAATTAAAGTGTCTTATATTACATATGGTGGATCGGAGCAGTATAAATTAAATTATCGACTTGCAATCAGTTAAAGCTGGCTTTTTAAATTGTGTATGAATTTAAGATCGTGTGTTACAAGGTCAATGTGAATATTGCAGTGTGGACAACGAATTAGTCGGTCTTCATTGAAAACATAAAGGATTATGCAACAGTTAGAGCATCCCTTAGAGCCACTAGTTGTAAGTGTAGAGTCTCCAGACGAACAGGAGGTGCAATGGTCCAAGTATTATATATGATTTGAATGAAGTAAACCTGAACACAAACACAGCGATTTCCAGATTTGAGCTTTTGAAGTTTGAATGAATCGTAAAATTAATCCAAGATCGCAAAGTCTGTTGTGGCACTAGTGTCTGGAGAACGGCAGATCGTGGTTCTTCCTGGGTTATATATGTTACTAAATTCCATCTGCTGCTTCGGTTTGGTAGTAAATTAAGCTCTTGCCTGGGCCATGTAAATGACTTGTATAGGAGAAAATCTCTTTCCTGCATGACAGATACTATTTCGTGCATACCAGAGAGACTCAAGTAATTGAAAAGGCAAGAAAGATAAAAAATTACCGTCATCTTTAAAATCATGTAACCACATGACTATCCACTGCAATATCGACATTAAAGGGAATTCATCAACTCTAATTCCCAAATTACTACCAAACCAGCAAGCTTTAGCAAAAGAACAGTGAAGAAATAAGTGATCTAAAGACTTGTTCTCAGAGGCACAGAAGAAACATACCTCAGAAACAGTCAAGTGTCTAAGTTTTTAAGCATATGAGAAGTTGGCAAAATACCTTTTGCAATCTTCCAGAGAAGCAAGTAGATCCTTAGGGGGGGCGATGATCTCCAAATCATGTGATAAACAGCCTGCACATTTACCATTGGAGCTGATGTTCTTTGTAATAAACGATAGCCATCGGGCACAGTAAACATTAAATGCGTCAATGGCTACACCGTACTAGAAATACAAAGACCGTGCCACCAATGATAATTTTATGCCTGATGGATATGATCATGCATGATAAGACATTAACTCAAAAAAAAAAATAGATAGGAGATATAGGGTCATCCTGACGAAGACCATGAAAGGCTTAAAATTAAGTAGAGCTTGGAGAGCCATTTACTATGACTTGATAAGAGACCATTGTTGTACATTGCATAATTAACTGAATCATCCACTGAGGGAAAGCCATCATTTCAAGAGCTTTCCTCAGAAAGGGCCATGATACTTTGTCATATGCCTTGGCAAATTCTAAGTTAAAAGCACACCCATGTTTACTACGACGAGTTTTATGAAGTTTTGACAAGTATTCAGAAGCAAGAATGATATTGTCTGTAACTAACCTCCCTTTCAGAAAAGCATTATGATTTGGCGTAACAACTCATCAGGAACTTGCTTCAGCCGATCACACAAAATTTTGGAGATTAATTTATAAATAACATTGCATAAACTAATCGGCCGAAAGTCCTTAAAGGCGAGTGGGTTGTTACACTTTGGAACCAAGACAATGAAGGATCTATTTAGCTCTTTCAGAAGAAATCCTTTGGCAAAGATCTGCAACACCACGGCCATAATATCAGGTTTGAGTAAGTCCCAAAACTTTTGATAGAATCTAGCATGAAATCCGTTTGGTCCAGGCTCACTGTCCGGTTGATTTAGTTCTCCAAGCTGTGAGTTAGATAATTTCGGTAAATTGATATTGTTCAAAGTTTGCTTTGCATATACTCTTCTGATCCTCAAGCCACTACCCTTCCAAATTGAATAATCCTTATAATTTGTTTTTTCATTCTGCGAAAAGAGGCAAAATTATGAAATTACTTGGTATTCCTGTCTCCCTGCAATAACCAATTTTGTCTTCCCTTTTGGGACGATAAAATATCCTCACAATCATACCAAAATTCCAATGAAGATTTCAAGAAATTCACATGTTGTTCTTCCTCCAAAGTACTGTTTTATCATGCCAAAATTGCAGTTCCTTTTCAAGTTCATTGATATTAGAAGAAATACGTACGGCCAACACAGTTTTTATTCCATTGGAGAAGAGCAAATCTAATATTATTGTTGAGACGAAGGTTATTCTGAAACGCCCGTGATCCAGCAGGGCAGACTTTCAGCCATTCTTTCTTCACTATGTCATGACATTGTGGAAAGGAAGACCAAAAATTCTCAAATCTGAAAGGTTTCTTCCTTATCAGCATCCAATGAGTGTGCAGAAGGATTGGTGAATGATCGGATGCAACGATCGGCAGAACTTGCAAAATAGAGGGAGCCTGGAAACTATTGTAGCCAAGTGATATTACAAAGTGCACGGTCTAATTGGCTCTTACATTTATTTGTATGACCGTGAGGCAAAAATGAGTTTTTTTTAGGCGTTTATTCTATGTCTACTGCTTGTTATGATTTACAATCTAAGTAATTCAAGTGAGAGGAATTTTATCGTAACTTATAAAAAAATATCTTTTGAAACCATAATTTTAGGTTTCCTAGATGGGCACATGGCTAACTTGGTTTCAGAAGGTGAATAAAAAGTCATCATTGCAGTTGGCGTGAAATAGGCTAGGGTTCGTTTGTTTGTTACCACCTATTGCACCTAATATACTTCGTTATTCTGCCGCAACTATTAATTGTATCTGGTATTTTTTATAAGATACTTATTTATTTAAAAAACGCATCAATTTTTTTTTATGTATGTCTATAATTAATAAGGGTAGTGGGTGAGAATAATAATTAATATAATATCAGAGTTTTGAACAATTAGTAGGGGTAATATTAAAAGTTACTTGAATTTTAAGACAACTTTATTGACTTTAACTATTTTTATTGGTATGTGAAATTTTTTAACTAGTAGCTCATAATAAAGATTAGAGAAAGTACAATTAATTAGATGAGCTGTTTGGGTCCTCTTATTTTTAAATTAAAAGCCTACTTTTAAACTAAAAGCTAAAAAAAAAAGTTAAAAAGCTGTTTGATAATTATATAAAGTTTTTAACTTAAAAGCTATTTAAAAGCTGAAATTTAAAATAAGTTGTCTGAATTTTTTTTTGTCGTAAACACTTTTTCTAATAATTTTTTTTTTTTTTTTTGTCATAAGCACTTTTTCTAATAAACATTTTCTCCGGCTTGATTAATAAAAATGGCTTCATATCACGTATTAAGAATTGGAAGTAATATAAGTTAACGACAAATACTTACCTTGCTAAATAAAAAAATTAATTATATAAATTTTAAAATTTGTAGAAATTAAATTATTTTAATTTTAATTTTTTCAAATACAAATTAAAATAAATTATATTAAAATCATACTACAGACTAATTTTCATTTATTCCATATATAATTTTATCGGAAAAAATATTTAAATCCGACTGAAAAAATTAAAAAATGTTATTACGTTTTCGTTTACTTGTAAAAATATAAAAAATAGGGAAAAACACTTTTCATATTGTAGGAGAAGTGTATTTTCACGTCACACACTCGCCCGTGAAATGGTGGGACCCACATATATATATAATTATATATATATGTGGGTCCCACCATTTCATATGTGTAGGAATCTTCTTCTTCTCATGCAACATGAGAAGTTTAAAGTTTAAACCCCTATAAAATATGCAAACTTTTAATAGCACATTTTTGAACCTGTATTATACTTTTGAAATGAGGAAAATGAATACAATAATTACATTGGATATACTACTATAAAAATAGTAAATTGTGTGTAGACCAATGATAGATTACGGGTTCTCTCTCTTATTTAAAAAAAGAGCTTAAAAATAAGTTCCTTATATGAGATTATTTTTAAGCTCTTTTTTCTTCATTATAAAATAAATTCTTATAATTATAAGAGCTTTTGTAAAATTCTATTTGGTCTAGCTTATATTTATAAAGAAAAGATAAGTTAAAACTAAGTAAGTTAGGCCAACAGGCACATAGTAAGATTTCAACCCACTATGTTCTATGTTTATAATAATGTTTTTATTAACTATCCCCTGATTACATATCAAGGACTTCGCATGAAATTAAATGGGTAATTTCGATACAAATAATTGAAAATACACACTTTAACAAACAATTAATTTAACTAATTTTTAATACTCCTCTTTAATAAAAAAACATATTTAATGAGTTGATCTTGGTTGTAAATATAAGATATAGTTGTCATATTTATTAATAATTTTTTAATTTACCCATATTAAGGCTCCCTTAACAATAATCAAGAAGAAAAGGAAAGAAGGGAAAAATAAAGATGATTATAATGTTTTAAAAAATACATGTATATTAATTACATTTTTTAATATAATTAAAGAGTTTAATGTTTCTGCTTTTGCTGCAGAAAAATACATACTCACATAAAAGTGAGTAGGTCCCATTGTAAAGAAAAGATAGAGAAAATATTAGTGGAAATAACTTATTTTTATATGAGTGTGACAGAAAAAATATTTCTGTAGCAAAAGTAACAACATTAAACCCATAATTAAATTAGTTAAAAGGGTATAAATAAATTAGTTAAATATATCTCAGATTGAATATTGTTAGCATAGAATAATTGACCAGGGTAACGATGATGTGAAGTGTTTGGCACGCTATTAAGTCAGGGCAGGCAGATGTACGTGGAAAATGTAACCGAAGCAAAATAGAAAAAGTGGAACAAAGGGGGAGCCTCCAAAATGGCGCGAACTCTCCCGCGCTGTGTTATTATTTTACGCTCAACATTCCCTCCCTTCCCCGCCAGAACACTCACGCTATGCAACACCACCAATCCAGTAACCAACCCAATTCTGCCACCACAGGTTCCACCGCTCTCGCCGGCGCCTCCGGCATAAGTTCTGATGATCACAAGCTCGGCAAAAAGCGGGGGAGCTATAACTGTGGCCGCTGTGGTCTCCCTAAGAAAGGTCACAACTGTCATGTTAATAGTTCCATTCCTCCATCTGCCGCTACCCCCATCGATTCATCTGTATCCACCTTTTCCGCCGTTTCCGACTGTCCTATTCGTCAACCGCCGCTCCGACAGCCTCATTCCTACCTTCGTCGGGCATTGTCATTCGACGATGCCGGAGACCAAACCGGGGGATTCGATCCGCTGGAACCGGACGATCGAGAGGCTGGATATGTAGATTCTTTTGATGTGGATTCGTGCGGGTTGCCGGTGAACGTTCTATGGGACGTGATGCGGAGATTGCCGCCGACGGGGCTGTTGTCGGCGGCGAACGTGTGTAAGGGATGGAATGATACAGCAAGAAGGGTGTGGAGGGCGGCGGAGGAGCTGAGGCTTAGGGTTCCGGCCAAAGCTCAGGTCGGGTTTGTTGCATCGATTTTGCAGAAGTGTACAAATCTTGCGAGGCTCTCTCTTAGAATGGAAAGGTGTGGAGTTTGTCTGATTCGCCGGTTTTTCTGATCTGCAGTTCCATGTTCCGATTCGGTTTTGTTTAACTGAATCAACCAAGTTAAAATTCATAATCTAAGACATTGAAGCTTCCCTGGAGAAATAGTTCTCCAATATTGCAGGATGTAAAACTTATAAAATGCGGGATGAAAGATCGAAGCAACTGTTCGATATTTTATCTATTAACGAAAAATGGAAAAAAAATCCTAAATTTGATAACAGGATGAGATATTAAGTAACGGTGGAAGAATCAAGATTAAGAATGAGATTGAGACTGCCAGACAGTTTCCTAACAAAGATCCATAGTCAGTCTACTATTCACTTAGAACTTTATCAAAACTTATAGCTTTTTAACAATGCGGCTTGCTGCACGGAATTCTTTCAAGAAAATGTCAAGCTTATATCCACTTTGATTTTTGTAGATCTAACACATTTTTGTTGATACTGCAGTAATGTCGATTCAACGATGCTGGCTTGCATTGCGTTCTCGTGTCCCAATCTGGAGTTTATGGAGATCTCAACATCTAATGCTGCAATTAATCGGATCAACGGGTATTATTCATGATTCTATCATTTGCTTTCGAACTATGTTCTAGATTTACAAAACCACATTTGTTGTGTGATTTTGGATCTTTTCCACTTGTCTATGTTTTCATATTCCTCCTATTTGGCTTTCTCTTGTCTTTTAAATTATAACTAATAACTATGAACATGAAAACTAGATTGGGCGCTCGGTATTAATACTGATCGGTGTACTTCATGTTTGTGTCTGAATTTGGTATATTAATTAGTGTATATTAGAATTACAATAAATATCTACCAACGGGGTTGGATCTAAGGAAATGGGATAAAAAAGAATTACAATCAATATATGTAATGGATATACCCATAAACATTGCAACTGTTATGAATATGCATTCTGTGGCATTTGTCAAACATATAAATCCAACACTATTCTAAAAATTCAGAATAACATCCTTTTCCTTGCTAGTATCCTAAACCTTTACTGAATCGTTGTATCTACATATAAGCATAATTGATTTTGTTTGTATTGATATTCCTCTTATATCTCTTCGAACTGCATTTTTTTGGCGCTTTGGGCCGTCCTGTTGCAGTTTATGGTGCTTGTGTTAGGATTGGTGTAGAATTTAGAAGAATTGGGGAAAGAAGAGGGAAAGAGGGTGAAGAACAGAACAGAAGAGAGGAGAGGGAGAGAGAAACAGAGACGGGAGAGAGGCAGAACTGCTGCACTGCTCATTCATTCATACATAATTCAACAACATCACACATTAGTCCAGGCTCCCCCTTATATAGGATAGGATAGGATACTGCCTTAGATTCCTTCAGTCATTCCTCCAACGGTAATAACAGTAACAGTAACTACCTAATTAACTAACTCCTAACTAACTGATTCCCAATCATACCCTAATTATTCTAATTATTCATTTATTTACAGATTTCATATCAGTGTTATGCAGGATTTACTAGATTAAATGCTTCGTTTATCTTGGCACATGGTTTATTCATAATTTTGAAAATGCAGGGAAGAATTAGGTCGATTTGTTGCTGACAAACAAAGCTTAAAAAGCCTGAAAATGGAAGGTTGTTCTAATCTTGGGGGTTTTGTACTCAGTTCATCAAGTCTTACTACAGTCTGGCTATCGGATCTATTATCGCTTTCTAAGATGGTGGTTGCTTTCCCTTTCTTATTTAATTTTGTAGGGTGTGATCATTGTCTAAGTTGATATACGCTCTTTTAGTTACTGCATTCATAACGGACTCTTCTATAGTTACTAATTGGTGCTTTGATACTCCAGGTATTTAACTGCCCCCAGTTGAGAGAGATTTCCTTGGAATTTTCCCGCCAAGAAATTGATGGCACTGATCTCACCTCTGTGGTTGATGGTTTAGGAAGAAGTTGCCCGAAATTGCAAAATATACATATAGCTTCAGCGCGGCTTTCTCATGCTGCTGTGCTTGCTCTTACGGCTGCTCAGTTGAGGTTCGTCAGAATACTGGCACTGTGGCTGTTCTGTTCGGCAATTATTGGCAAGAGCTACATACATTTAGGTTCCTCGTATAATAAACTGCATTGCTTTGAGCTTTGATACTCCGTCTCCCTGTTCTTTAGTGTAACAAATCACTTTGGTGTTAAAACTACATCTTGAAACAAGAAATAAAGTTCCATATAATTAGATTCTGCTTTATGTATAAGATTTCATTTCTAGTAAGCCGCATTTCATGTGGTTTTAACTCGCAAAATCCCCTCAACTAAAAAGCTTGATGAAGCTTGTTTAAATGTTTCATTTTAGGGGTCTGCGAATGCTTTCACTTGTGCTTGGATCTGAAATAACCGATGCTTCTGTTGCTGCAATCACTTCCAGCTATCCAAATCTAGAATTGCTTGATCTCAGCGGGTATGTTCCTGGAAAATGTAATCAAGTTGGAGACATCAAATATTTCATAGCAACTCATGCAACAAATAAATTTGAGAGGAAGTCCAACATAATCATCAGAAGTTCAATAAACTACTTTTATTTACCATTGTTTATCCTGTTTTATAAATATGTTCAACTGCTCACTTTGGTTACAGATCTAGCGTCAGTGACAGTGGCATTGGAATGATCTGTAACGTATTCCCAGAAACATTGTCAAGACTCCTTCTTGCTCTCTGTTCCAATGTGACTTCAAGTAATCACCCTTTTTATATATTCAAATGCTTCTCGAGCTTGCATATTTGTATACTTTTCTACCTGCTTATCTCCCGTTCTTACGTTTCAGGTGGCATACAATTTGCTACAGCTCAATTGCCGCATCTGGAACTTATGGACTGTGGCATGACCATATGTGATCCTAATTCTGAAAATCGTATGAATGATAAAAACAACTGTGAATTATCGAAAACATCTAGTATTAATTTGCCGCCTGTAAGCCAAAAGTTAATTATCAAACATAGTCGTTTGAGAAAATTCAGTTTATGGGGCTGTACTGGCTTAGATGTGAGTTCCATCGCTCTGAAGTTCATTGCATATCTTTGCTCCGGCTTCTAATCCTAATGGTTTCCTGTCTCCAATTAATATACAGGCATTATATTTAAACTGCCCGCAACTCAATGATCTGAATCTAAATTCTTGTACAAATTTGCATCCAGGTAGTCATTTCATTTCCCTGTTCCTTAGCTAATTGACAGGGGAAATTGAAACAATTTTTTCTAGGACTTTAAAATTGTAATACGATTTTTTTGGGTTAAAATACGATTGATTATTTGTTGTAACTTTTCAGACAGACTGTTGCTTCAATGCCCCAGTTTAGTAAATGTGCATGCATCATGTTGTCGGGATATTTTAATCGGGGCCATCCAAAGTCAGGTAACAAGACTTAACTTCGGAATTCTCCTTCCGTGGTTACATCTTACATTATCAGACATTCATGCAATAATTTTTCCTCCTCTTGCTATTCATGAAAGAGATAATCATTTAATTTTTTTATTAGATTATATTAATTTTTAAAAGTTAAAAATTATTAAAATATGTAAACAATATTAAAAGAACGAAAATATAGTTATATTAAATCTGATGAAGTGTGCAGAGAAAGATTTAAAAATTATATTTTTTTACCTGAATTAAAAAATTATATTGATGGTTTGCTTTTGAGAGGATTTACATTGTTAACGTTATATATTTTATGGGAAAAACACTTCTTATGTTGTAGGAGAAGTGTATTTTCATGTCACACAGACATGAAATAGTGGGACCCACATATATATATATATAATTAGCATTATATATATGTGTGTGTCCCACTATTTCATGTGTGTAGGAATCTTCTTCTTCTCATGCAACATGAGATGTTTAAACCCCATATTAAAATATTGTTGAACAAGATCACAATAATTCATCTATAAAGCATAAATGCTCATTACAGTTAACACGTGATTTTTCATCTAGTACTTTTATAGTTGGTAAAAAAATCGCCCTTACATTTTATTGCTGACTAATGTTTTATTTTTCCCGTTTCATGTAATTGTTACTATATCTTATTTAGGTCTTTATTTCTATGCTTTTTTGCTTTCCCAGAGAGTTGTCTGTCTTTATGTTGTATCTCTATTCAGATTCCAAAGATTCGTGAGAAAACCACATGTCAATGCCTAGCGTGAGAAAATTAAGATTGCCTTTTAGAGTGAGGTCGGGATGTTTGAAACCATGACTTTCGCAAAGTGAGAAAGGGTAAAAAGCAAAATTCCACCTTGTGACATCGCGAAGTGAAAAATCTAAATTATAAGGTTTTGTTTTAAAGATTAATGAAGAAGACAATAAAAACAAAACCAAACAACGAAAATGAAGAAATTTTATATTAACTTAAAATTCTTCAGTTTGAGTAATTGTTGAAAATTTGTTTCTTTAGTTTGAAATTTGTAATCTGTATTTGGTCTCTCATGTTTGTTGGTTACTGAGTTATGATTCATGGGGATTTATTAGCTGACGGATTCTTCATGAGAATCACACGAGTCTTACATTTTTATTATGCTCATGTTTTGATTTTTCTTTGAAGTGGATTGGTTGAATCTTCTGTGATCTATATTCCCTTTTAAAGTACAATCATTATGTTCGAAATAAAATAAATGAGACCGAAATTATTCAGCAAGTTTTAACAACAAACGTTCTCATCAGTCTACTTGCAACATTTTGGCAGGTCTGCAACGCTTTTACTGCTATGGAAAGCCTATCACCTAGTAAACGCCTACCTGATGGCTCCAAAAGGATCCAGGTTCCTTATTTTCATAGTAGCGAGGTAATGCTAAAGTAATGTGGCGGATCATGTTATACTGAAACTTTTCCATTGGTCTCTGGATGTTTTCTTTTTCTTTTTGTTGGGGTGGGGGACAGATTTGGTTCCTGGAAGTTGATAGTGAAATTAGCAGAATGAAAAACAACTCACACATGCTATATAGCCCTTGGGCAATCTTAGCGTACATATTCTTGAATTGAAGGTGGTGCATGGGAATGGGGTTAAATTTTAAATCTATTTAACCCAGCATAGAATCTTGGACCGTATCTTGCACTGTTGCACATAGAATTAACCTTAAACCTAACATATGGTTTATTCCTTGCAGTCGCCTGATGAGGAAAAAAAGCGTAGGAGAATTGAGAGACGGCTTTGTAATGTGATTGTAGACTGATCTTTCCCTTGGCTTGATTATCCTGTATACATGTGTAATACTCTTGTCATCCAATCTCCAAATGTAGAGTCCCCTAGATGCCGAATAGGTTAAATGTATTATTTGGGTCAGAAATAGTGCCCTTGATCGTTCTTATTGCTGCTACCTGATGTTCATGACTATCCTCAGTCAGCAGTCAGTGTAGAGTGTAGACACTCTGAATGGCTCCTCAATATTTATTAGAATCATTTTTTTCCCCGACGTTGCTCTTCAAGTAATGCTTCAGGTGATCTATGCTACAATGGAGTTTGATTTCCTAAATTGTTCAGTTGATCCAATTGCTTCAGGTGTTGCTACTTGTTAGCATGGATGTTATTATAGCAACACAATGAAACGAAAAAGAAATAGTATAAAAGAAGTGTTTTTTGTTAATGACAAATAATCTTGTTACATCCGGTTTTAAATATAAAATTTAGTTTGTAGTCTAAATTATACTGTAAAGTTATATAATAGATCTTATGTTCACAATCTTTTCCTACTTTTCGATTATCAAACCAAATTCATGCTAGCTTGAATGATTGCTTGATAAACTGGTTATGTCTTCAGCTAATTCAACCTATTGACGAAATAATCTGGGTGGAGTGATGTGGGCAATTTATGCGGAAATCCACATGGTAATTGGATGCTTTGAGAGGGCATGTTCTAAAAAATCAATTGGATTCAAAATGGTACTTTAGTGCATGTTTGTTTTAGCTTCTGCGAAATGTTTTTATGATTGACGTAAATATATGAGATCAGTTTTGTTTCGGAAAAAAACTTCTGAAACTGCGGATTTCTAAACACAACCTTAACGAGATTAAGACAAGATGGTTGGACTTAAAATTATCAAAAACAAGAAAAACACTCCTATGTCTGGCAACCATCTCTCTAGCTTGGAGGAGATTCAGTTGTTACTCTTGGGGCATGAAATCCAGTATTCCTGCAAAAACTCAAGCCCAGGGTAATAGCTTTGACTTCTGCAATGACAGTTGATAATTGTTCAAACTCAGCACCATCCTCATTTGTCCATTGTCTATCTTTCCCTTTTATGATTCCCGCAGTTACACTGTGACCATCGTCGCTCGCAGACTTTTTTGCGCTTAGTGGCAAATTCTGGGATCCTGATTACTCCTCAGCATCACTTGTTCTACATTGAACAGCTGAAGCAATTTGCAAACCTTTTTTTAGCTTTGAAAATAGTTGCCGCCACATTTGAGATCGCGGCACTCTTCACCAGCAAACAGCACATTACAACTTCTACGTATTGCTAGCTGCATTTACGCAGATTAATTCCTCTCGAAATTCTCGCGGGCACCTTTTCGGCTGGCTTAGAAGGGGAAAGAGGGCGAGGCAATCATTGATAGCGGCCTTCGAGGGCAGAAACGGAAGGAAAAAGGAAATTTCCCCAAAAAAGGGATTTGCGCCGTTGCCGGGGATCGAACCCGGGTCACCCGCGTGACAGGCGGGAATACTCACCACTATACTACAACGACTTGTTGCTAGCGGGAGCCGCAAAAACTTCAATAGTTTAAATTAGTATATCACACCTCTCAGCATTACAATACCAGGCCTGGCAAAACTCAGTGCGTCCAGTTTCTCCGAGGTGTTTTGTGTGTTTCGTCAATGGAATTTTCATTCTCTTCAATCACGCCAGGAAGGGGTCGGGCATGTCCTTTGGCAGGTCTCTTTCTTTATAAACCAACTGCATTTCGTCTATTGTGGTTCGCATCATCTTTTTCAAGATGAAAATTCTAGTACGTTTTTAGTTATATTTGCAAATAGAACATTTTCTCAATGATCGATGTCACTTTATTGATCGCTTTTCTTTTCCGCTACTTTGTTATTTCAAATTTCAACTGCCGGTGAAATTCTTCGTATAGTTGAACCAAACAACATAAATGAATACGGGCTTTGCCCAGCTAATCAAATGCTTTCTGGAAATGAGGTGATCAATTGGCTTCCGATGCTGACATAGGACCTCATAACGTCTTATTTATATAATTAAATTTTCATCTGCGCATTACCCTTTTCAATCACGTACTTGCAGAATAGTGTACTTCAAAACTCACCATTTGCTGCCTGTATACTTCTTCCTGTCTACAGGGCCTTCGCACCGAGGAAGTGTTAAGACGCGTGAGTGGAATCCTTGCTTACTGTCCATTCGCAGACCTAAGAATTCTGTGCAGCAATCATTTGGACAAACTGGATATGGGAAAAGGAAGGATGCGCACTTCAAGGTGCATATTTCTTATCACTTATAAGTTTTCATTGGCGTGTTGACATTATATGCTGTGCTTATTTAGTCAATTTTTGATGTCACATGCTCCCTTGACCATCTTAGGTTTTATGTGGTCAAATAGACGAAAGGGGGGCTGTTCATGTTGTAGAGGGCAGGTATGCCATCTTTTGTATTTTAGTGATATTCCTTTCAGGACTATGAATCAGAGTTCTTGTCATGGATATGTTAAAGACTTCTGAGAGAAGCAGTATTCTTAGCATTTTCTGCAATATGTCCTCATGCGGAAGCAAAGCAACCCCAGGAAAAAAATTGTGCCTTAAATTCTCAGGTTTTGTTGATTCTATTTCTTCTATTTGCTGTCTTACAGTTGTATTGATGAGATATATGATGCACTGGCTAAACGTCTTCTACCTACAGCAGCAGCAGCATCAAACTCTAATCTCAAGTAAGTTCTAGCTTATAGAATCAGGGTAAACTGTCTAAAATTAGCTATAATGACTGCTGCCATTGTGCAGAATAAACATGTGGTTCCCTAAACAATTACAATGGCAGGCATAGTGCCATAAAATGCAAGGGCTCCCAAGTGAGTCCTATGTTCGAAATTTGGTGGTTGGTATTGATACTAGGTGATAAGTTGTGGATCCCATTCATTGGGTCATTCTGCTGAAGTACTCTAGCTTTGTTACGATAATAGGTATAATTATATATAACTTAACCCGAACATAGTCTTCATGACAGAAATGTTTTACTTTACTATTGTACACCACCAATTCCATTCCAGTGAAAACTTCTGTTGGTTGTATGACTTAACCCTATATCGCTGAACCCTTTCTTATTTCATGACAGTCTTTTCTTTTCTTTTCGTTTCTTTCTTTTTGGGGATGAAGTATGGCAGTCTTATTGAATATAGTTGGGAGTTCATAACTTGACATGTGCAATCAATATGTTGGCCTGATGCAAGATCAATGGTCTACAAATTTTTGAATGATTAATGCTTATATGCAGTGCCTTATATCCTTGCTATCAAGTTTTCCAATTAAAACATGATGAGTGCATGATTTTTTCAGACGAATGTACATTTCCCTTGTTGAACTTTATACTTGTCATGTTTTCCTTACAAAATTATACGCTTGGCTTATTTTCATGGGAAAGCTGATCTGCTTTTGGCTTTTGACTAAATTGTGAACTTTTAAAATGGTCTTGTGTTTCCCTTTTCTAATTTTTTTTGGGGTTGGGTGGTAAAATAGCAGCAGCATTTTGTTAAATGTTACTCCTTCGGTCCTTAATATAAGACATAATTAACTTTTTTGGAGAAATTAAAAAAGCTTAATAAATTACTTGAAATTATTAATATTTATTTTTTTTATACTAAATTAATTTGTCTGATTTTTGAACTGATATGTAATCAAATGATACACGGCATATGCTATGATTAAATTACTTATTTAGCTTCTTTAATCTCTCCAAAAAAAAAAGTCAACTATGTCTTGTGTTAAGGACCGGAGGAGTATCTAGTTATATCTTTAATTGAATGATTTTCTGGTTTAATCCGTTTGTTTTCATGTTGATCATTATTTTGATGATGCTGCCACTTAGATATTTGGTTGGTCTAGCTGGTCCTCCTGGTGCCGGGAAAAGCACTGTCGCGCATGAAGTTGTTAGCCGTATAAACAAATTGTGGCTAGAGAAATCTTCTTCATTAGATTCTCAGGTCAAGCCTTCTGATGTTGCAACAGTGGTTCCGATGGATGGTTTTCACCTTTATCGTTCTGAACTGGATGCAATGGAGGTTAGCTTTCTTATGGTGCTCTTTATTTTGGCTATTCTATAGAGATTTCATTGCTAGTTCTGCCATTTTCTATACGATGGATAATCCAAGTGATTGCAGTTTTAATCTGTCATGAAGTTTCTCATTGATTTTTTCGCCTTCAGATTGAATTGATCCCGTCTATCTTAATTAGGCCTTTATTTTTCAGAATTATCTCTATACAATGGAGTGCATGGTATATGCATGTTCATGTACCAGATTCCATATTTATTGGTGATCATGTGAGCAATTGTAATTTTGATTGAATGTTATTGTGCAATAGGACCCACAGGAAGCGCATGCCAGAAGGGGAGGTGAGGTACCCCTTAATTGCTTACCAATTTTAGACATATTTTTAGTGAAGGCATTGATATCTAATTGGTCTGTCAGCTCCATGGACATTCAACCCTTCACGCTTGCTTACATGTCTCAAGAATTTAAGAAGTCAGGTAAGGGTGCTTGAATTTAACATTCACTGGTATTTTCTTCTAGGCTTATAAACTCCAGAATTGGTTACTTTGGGCATGAACTACTGTATCCTCTTGAAAGTTCTGAGGATTTTTTTGGGTTATCTATGAGTATTATGTTCTAGGTTCTGTCTACGTAAGCAGCTGGGCATTGATGTTGATAGAGATAATATCTGCCTTGCATTACTTCACATTTTGGCAAACAAATTTTTCAGGGATCAGTGTATGCTCCATCATTTGACCATGGTGTTGGGGACCCTGTGGAAGATGATATTTTTGTGAGCTTTCAGTAAGCATCTTAACTTCAAGACATGACTTTGTCTGCAGTTCAGTAATCTTTGTAACTTTGGTAGGGAACTGGGGCTCTAGATTGGAATCCATTAAACCATCAGAGTATGCATAATAGGATGCTTTTGGATGAAAATAAAGGCTTGTTTGGATTGCTTTATATACGTGTGTGTGTATTCTGTGAAGAAGTACTTTAGAGAAAAATTTCTGCTTCTAGGAGAAGGCTCCTTTTTTAAAAAAGAAAAAGAAAAAGAAAATAAAACCCTTGCAAAAGCGCATCAACTGATGAATAATCTGAACCTAACTCTTTAAACATAGTAAACATGATTAATTAGGCCAAGACTTCACTTTGAACCAACCAGATCCAACCTCAAAATGGAGCCTGGATAACAAACTCCATTGTCTCAAAATGTTTTTCATAAGGCTATAGTAATAGTGACAAGGTGTGTTCAGATTCAGGGGCTAGCAGAAAACCAAGGTAACCACTATTTCAAGTATTTTTTGTTGGGTTCATGTTTGATGACTATGACAAAGCAAATCCATGGTAGATACTGATTTAATTGTTTATTCTATAACTGAAAATATTATTATTGTAAAGTTAATCTGAGCACTTGTATTCTTAATTTTTCTTCATCTGTTCCAAAAGCGTTATGTTCCTAAGTCAGCTGAATTTCCAAGTTTTTGCAACTGAGGCAACTTATTTTGGATTTATTAATATGTAATTCTTGAGCACATTTCTTTATGTAGGCACAAAGTGGTTATTTTAGAAGGTAACTACTTGCTCTTGGAAGATGGCATATGGAAGGAGCTATCATCTTTGTTTGACGAGAAGTGGTAATTTCTGGTTTTACTGAGTATGAACTTTCTTTTGGCCTTGGGAATTGAGAGGAGATACATCCAGGGTAAAGACCCGCATCCAATGATTAATTGGATGGTAAATTTTAGCAATGAGAATAAAGATAACTTCATCAGGGAGAAATTATCACTATAATAATACATCCTTATTGTTTTCTATATCACATAATAGCACTCTAATTTTCTTAGTGTTATTATTGAGATTCTACTGAGATAAAAGAAGAAAGGAAAAGAAGAGAAAAAGAAAATGTGCTGAACACCGAGAAGACAAAAAGCCATCTGGGTGCTTATGCGTCCTCACGACTTTCACAGAAATATGTACATGAAATTCAGAATTTTTCGCAGTATGTATGTTTAGGACCAGAAAAGTCACAGTAGAAGTAGTATCCAGTTATTAAATAGCACACAGTTTGGAGCGTGAATCCGCAATCCGCATATCTTTTTTTTTTTTGTGTGTGCCCAAAATTCACTTATCTTTTGAAAACGGGTAATTTCACTAATTAGTATAGACCATGAAGGAAACGACCTGATTATGTGAGTCTGGGGCCAGTTGCTTTTCCTGTTTCAGAATTTCATACTTTTATCAATTTGTCTGATTTGTTCTGTCTTTCTGTTCTTCAAAGGTTTATTAATGTTGACATTGACAAAGCCATGCAGCGAGTTTTAAAGAGACATATATCAACGGGTACCCACTTTTTCACAAGTATTTAATTATTTATCAAATTCCTTTGTGAAGAGAATGCATTTTATAATTACATGATCCTTTCTCTCTACTCTCCCCATCTTTAACAGGCAAACCCCCGGACGTTGCTAAATATCGAGTAAGCTTCACACTTATAGCTTAGGAATCTCTCTTGTAATTCTTGTGTGCGATTGAGACTGAAAGATGACCATATACTTGGTTTCACGATGCAGATAGAGTACAATGACCGGCCCAATGCAGAGCTTGTTATGAAGTCCAAAAAAAATGCTGATCTTGTAATTAAGTCGGTTGATTTCTGATTATGCGTATGGCTGGAAACTGGAAAATTGAGCAAGGGAACTTATTTATTTAATTTATTTTGGTGTAAAATGAAGGAAAGTATTGGCAGGTGTCATTGATGAAAGAATAATCCCTGGGATGATGTATTAAAAATTCAATTACTGCATGCAAATTTAGTCCAATCTTTCGCTGGTTATATTCCGGGGGTTTGAAACCCTTCATCCACTCCATTTTCTGTTTACAACTGCTCAATTGGACTTTCACTGTCACTGAGCTGCAGATGGACTTTTTTGAGTTTTTGAAGCTATCCCAAACAGATTCCCATATAGGTGTACAATGAAATGCGACATTTTACAAAGCGTGGTTTATATCATTTATGTAATGCTCAATTTTAGCTTGTCAACAATTACAAATCAGACTTTAAACCACGTAAATAATTGCCTCGAATTTTATTTGCGCTGCAGTTACATATGAAAGGTTTGACCTCTCTTTAAATTCTACTTCACCCTTGCAATGAAAGGATTAAAACTCCAGTTATATATTCAAATCCTCGTCCACCCTAAATAGTTTTACTGCGGTAGTAAATAAAAATAGTGCATATTTAATATTTTATCATGCGCGCGCCAAACAAATTCTACTGTGTAGGAATTTTTTTATGGAACTTGTACTTATATTTGCACGTAACAAAATAAGCACTTGAACAATCACAACCTCAAAAGAAAACTCTCATTTCTCTGTTTTTTTGGTCTGGAGAATATAATACGGTCATCCCCAGTAAAAGATATAAACCTGGGGGTACCCAGAAAGAAGAAAAGGAGGCTTCCTTATGGGAACAAAATTCTGATCAACTTGTTAGTTTTCTACGTCTACATGTATGTTTATCAACTTCTTGATAGATAATAACCAGAAGTTCATATATATTTAGAACCAAGATCTGATGTGAGCAAATCAGCGGAAGTGGCGAATCCTCTTAAAGTGTGACCCCAAATCTCATAAATGTATTTCTATCTTTTGTTTAAAGGCAACCATAAAACAGTGGCCAGCAATTTCTTGGGTGGTATTTTCTCTCAGCACGTGAATATACACGAAATAAGTAAATAACAACAGACAGAGCCAATTATTCACATCAAGTTTCTATAAACAGCTTGACACCTTATGATGCTATTGATCAAGCTTCCTCATTCGGAGAAGCCGCGATCATGGTCCCACTATTGTTATCTTGACTTTTTTTGAGATTGTTGTAATTCATTTTCAATAATATATATATTTGGTTCATGATTCTTATGGCTGTCTTGCAAAAATATATCATCCATTATTGCAACCCCATTATTATACGTTTTTATATCATTGTATTATATATATGTGTGTGTATCTGTATGTGTCTATGTGTGTGTGTATTTTCAAAATTCAATGGCCATACCAACTTGACAAGTTCTTAACTTCTATCAATATATCATTTACAATTCAATTCCAGTAGCTTAATTACTTTGATACGTTGTTATTTAAGATTTTTAAATTGTAAAAAAAAAAAAGGGACCAACACCTATATATTGCCATTCTAATGTATAATCCATGTCAACTTTAATTTTGAAATTATTATAAAACGCCGCATCAGCTAGTTTTTTTTTTTTTTTTTTCCAGAATATATTTCTATTAAGGTTCTACCTTTTTGGGGGTTAACAGATTTTATGCTATACACTGGCAAAAGGGAAAAAAAAAACGGATTTTACGCTATATATCTAAAACAGCAACTTTCTCACATCACCTACAGTTAAGAGTTAATCTAATTGAAAAAATCTTTATCATACCAGATTAACTATCTACTTTTTTCCCCTGTAATGAATTTTGATAAAGTTTCGTGCGTTTAGTTTAATTACCATTCGGCCGTTGGCATGGCGAGATAAAAATTGTTATTAAAAACATATTTTGGTTTCAAAGTGCTAATCTTTTGTTTAAATGTTTATGTAAATATACTTGTCACAAAATGGCGGGAATTCTATATTCTACCTTTGAGTAAAAGTAGGCAAAAGTATACTTTTTGCCCTCCAACTCTAAAAATGTCTTTTTAAGTCATTTATCCTTAACAGCTGCCCATTAATAATAAAAAATATTGATATTGAAATTTTAATAATATTGACCAAATCTGATCGAATGATAATATATGAAGTTTTCTTTTTAAAATAATAATGAATGTTAAAAAAATTATTATTTGATATTAAAGGTGTTAAAGTTAAGGACTAATTAAGAAGTTACTTCTGGGACCAAAGGCATGCTTTTGCCCTCAAAATTACAAAATGGAAAACGTCCAAATAGTGATAATATTTGTACGTACGAATTCAAACATCTTGAGAACAAAATTTATAAAGACGCTTGCATGGGTGCTTTGATTAATTTTCACTCAAATAATAAAAGTTTGACCAGAATATTCTATTAGAAAGGAAATCAAACAGCAACAATAATATCGTTAAGAGAAATATTAAATGACAGAGATGAGCATGCTTATAAATGCACCATGATCAAGCACATGATCTTGTTCCCCAATTCAACATGGTCAGGGAACATTTCCATTACTACACACTCCGAATATTAAGCAATAATCACACAAGGAATCCATTAAAATTAAAACACACCAACGTTTATTTATATATTTATAGCTACAACAGACGACAATCACACTGTTAAACCCTTATTATTAAGCAAGCACTCACAAGTCATACCAGATCAGACAAGCAGATGTATAGGAAAGACAAGTCTCACGCAACATACTTAAGAACCATTATTGCTTTGTGTTTCATAATTAATACTTGGTGGCTGGGTATCTCACTGCTCAACATGCATGTTTCCAAATATCATATTATAACAAACCATAATTATACAGAAATTAACTACGTACAATCCAAACACCATCATCTTCATCTTCTGTCTGCTGCAGCTTTAGCCTTAGTTAGCTCGCCTGATCTAGCTTCGGTTCTTGACCTTTTCCATGGCCCTTGGTGCTGAAATAAAATTAAATTCAACCCAAACAAAGTTATTATTATATATTTATTGGTTATTAGAAATGAAACCATACACCATGATTAAGACATGCTAGTTGAATTTTTACGAAGGAAATTCACGTACCAAGCCCAATGGCCTCCTTTCCTTTCATAATACGCAAGCGCTTGCAGGATTCAACGAACATCCTGCAGGTTGATTTGAAGACATGTTTATGTTATAAGCATACGTACGTAATGTAAAGTCAAGTAAAGTAATTTAAGCATATATTCGTGTGAGAGGGCGTGGGTGCGTAATTAGTAATAGATGGAAAAGAGTAAAATTAAAGGATGGGTTTTGGGATGGAGGCATGGAGCTAAAAAGGCTTATCGGAAACATATATCGTTTTCTAAGAGCACATAGAGTTGTCTTAATAAAAAAGCACATATGATTGAAAAAGACCGTGAAAAAAATAATGGAGCACATTATTGAGAAATCCTTTATGAGAAAGCCTTTGCTTGCTAGCTTTTCTATAGTTAAGAGAGAAGGAAGAAAATGAACATACTCCCAAGGGACATCACCGACAAGCATCCAGTCACCATCCTTGTCCTCATAGGTCGGGACATAGTCGGAGCTGTTCAACAGATCCATCAGCTTACTCTCATTCATGAAATCCTTCAGTCCTTGGGATCCACAATTCCCTTCATTATATTTTCAACATTACTATTACATATACAGTTGACCATCACACATATATAAATATTTCTGCATAATCATGAATAAATAAATAAACTAAGAAAGCTAATTAATTAATTACCAATGGTGAAGGAGCTGAACATATTGCCTAAGGCATCAGAGAGGTCTTGATAGCTCTTGTACATCTTGAGGTCCACCTTGCGAAGATATGGAGCTCCGTCCATGCTCACTTTCACGAAGCTTCCATTAGGGCTGCTTTTCTGATCACTCTCTTCTCCGTTCTTCTTCTGTGCTAACATGTTCTTCCGAAACGATCTCACCGGTGGCCATCCCACCACTTGTGCCCTTTCATTTCATTTTTTTTTTGGTCAACTCGATCGACGTCTTAATGAAACGTTCAAGCAAGCTAGAGCTACTCTCTCTCTCTATATATATCTGTGGGATTCATCTGTTCGCATGTATCATTTACCCCACATACAACATCCATCTATATATGTGTTTTTGTTATCTCATCTCTCAAGGAAAGGACTACCTTAACATTAATTAATTAGCCTATACTGTGCTCGGAACTAGCAGATGTGGGATTAATCAAAGATTAATGGCTAGCTAGAGAGAAGTTCATCCCACACACACACACACACACATATATGTCTAGCTTGTAAAACTAAATGTTCCCATCGGCGGAATGAATGAATCCGCCGTACGTCGGAGAAAAAATAGAAGTTATACTGTTTTGGCCTTGTACGGTACTTGAATAGTTGAAGCAATGGCTTTGATTATGATTTCTTGGAACGACAAATTAAGATGGAGATAAAAATACCATTTCAATTCCTTCAATCTCCACAAAAGTATAGTCTACATATACCTGATCTGGCTCTCTCTCTCTCTCGTTAATAATTGATGAGTCATTATCTCCCATTTTCTCCCTGTTATTACTATTTCTCCTTCCTCCCGGCGCACGCCCACACTTACAAATGCTCAACAGTTTGCCCTAACCAAGCTATAACTAATTACCTAACTAAATCTGCATGTATATACTGTATATATATGTTACGATTATATATAATTCAAGAACAAGAAAATTAAATTAGGCGGCGACAAATATAGAAGTGGAATCTCTCTCTCTCCCCCCTCCTCCCCGAGAAATTAAGGAGATGAAGAAAACATACTTGGCAGGAGGCTTGGCGGGATCGGCAGGAAGAAGAGTCTTCTCCTTGGGTTTGTCGGTGGAATGATCAGCTTCTTTGGAAGAAGAGAGATTGAGCATCAAATCCACAGTGCCATTTTTGTTGTCCTCAGTCGTCTCGGTCTCACAAAAACCTCTCTTCCTCGCAGCTTCGGCACCAGGCAGTCCAAGCCTCAGCTCCGTTTCCTCGAATCCCATCTTCTCCTTCTTCAGTCCTATAACTTCCATGATCTTTATCACTTTACCACACTTTCTCTCTCTATACCCCTCTCTCTCTCTCTCTAAGCATTCAGTGTTTGTTGCTATGTGATGCGATAATAATAATAGCCTTTGTGTATGTGGGGGAGGCCTCTCAGTGGGTACTATAACTATGCTATAGGGGCGAAGCAGTGAAACCAACCCTTGATTGGCCATTAATACAAGGACAGATGGGCTTCCCCTTGTCTCTCTCTCTTTTTTTTGAGAATCAAGGAATGGCTTTGTGACACGTGGCGGAATGTGTGAGCTGGACTTTTCCAAGCTTGCAGGGATAGCTGACGGCACCTGATGTTATCTTCCTATGATTGTTCAGTGGAAGAACTAGTCCTGAGTGGACACTCCATGTTAGCTGCTTATATTTGATTATTAACCCTATCTCCCTTTTTTTTTTCCTCTTTATTATTACTCTTTCCTAGGGTTTCATCCATTCACACCTTCTCATAAATGTTTTCACCATTCCCCACTATCATTCCAAATCATGTATTGTCCCCCTTTCACATCTTCAAATCCATTATATGCATATACAACATAGTATACTTTATTTTATATATCTGTGCATGAGAGAGAGAGAGAAGCTATAAATATAACGAACAAGCACGATTTTCTAAGAAGGAAATGAAGATCTTGTGTATCTTTATTTTGATGATGATGAGCTGGTATGTGGTTTCTAAAGTGCAAGTGTAAAATTTTCAGGAAATTTCGGTCTTCCAAGACGAAGATGACTTGTACAATTATTATTATACTAAGTCTTAAACGATTTTGGCCAAGTACGCATGGATGGCGCACTGTAACTGGGAAATAATTGAGAAGGTCGATCCATTATTGGTCTTGGATCAATGACACGCCTGGGATCAATAATATTTCTAAATTCAAGGACTTTTACTTCCCGAGTGGACTCGTGCACGGTTACTCTTTAAAGAAAAAATAAAAAGAAGGTCACCTCCAATTCCATGATTTGATCGTTCCAAAACATATCCTTTCTATGCACAGTATTCATCTATATCTGCAATAATCTTCCGTTTTTCAAAGGAGGGAAAAAATCACTTGAAGGTAGGGCTATAGAGTCTGAGAAATTCAGTTTTCCATTCTTGATTCCCCCAAATAATAATAATAATTTATGCATGTGTGTTGTTTAATTTTGTGATCCATTAAAAAATTCCTTATCTTGGCTGCATAATTTGTTTTGGTACATACTCACACAAAAGCGCTATTAATCAACGGCGGGACGTAGTATTGATTATGCAAGTTTTGCTGTAGCATTAAATGCCGCTTAACCATATTCAGAATTTAAGATTAATTAATTGAAGACGGGATTAATTGCTGGAATTGTCAATCATGGTCATGTATATATAACGCACAGCATACATCAAGCGTATAGCGCTGAAAGTGACGGTTCTTAATCAGTGATGACAGGAGGATTTTTGTTCTGTATATCTCTTTTTTCATAAACAAAAGAATATCCGATGGTCCCCATATATAAATAATGTAATAGTCGACTATAAGTCTAAATATATACGTGGACAGGAGTATTTTTCACACTTAATGTGTTGATTCTTTCTGAAGTGAGGACATGTCGCCCTTTAAGAACCAAACAACTCGGATTCATGTTCTGTGGCATAAAAACGAACTCATCAGCATATATAAAAGCTTATTAAGATGATCTCTAAGTCTCGATCAGTCTAACCGTTGTATCAAGAAAAGAACGGGATCGATCAGAAACTGGGCTGGCTTGGAGGGAAATATAAAGCGTCTTCTCACTTTAGTTACCGGATGGCTATATATAGTAAAAAGTAGTTAAAGGGTTACGTTAATTAAGAGACGTAGGACTAAAATTAAAGTCGTTTTGCAGACAAGGTAAAGGATGATGTTGGGATGTGCCCTTATTCTATGTGCTAAGTAGTAAAAGCAGGTTGGCCAACAGGATAACATTGTGGGAAGAAAATTAAAGTGGAGATGAAGATAGAAGAGGTGCAATTATTTGAGAGGCACACTCAACTGTTGGTAGTTACGGTGTGAATTCAAGACTTAATTTTGTGGTATTGATTCATGCGATGTTGCTCGACAGTTGCACTCACACATGTTGGCCACGTTCACCCACAATATTATATACTCATCTCTTTGCAAACTTGACCCTCCCCCTTCAGCACTACATTATGTCCCCGGCGGCCAACACCAACACTTGAAGGTAGGAGCAGTAAAAAAGAATGAAAGACACTGTACATGCGTCAAAGATTTTCGTTCACCGTGTGCTACAAGTTAAATATATAAAGGAGATTATTGGTCCTGTATATATGTATCTAAAACTAATTAATATACCACCATCACCACAAGCAGCCTCATCCCACTAGGTTATGATTATATGCATGGATTTCACGAAACTATTATACTTTATTAGCAACAATTAAGTCTTTGGATAAATTGTAAACGTCTCACTTAATAACTAATTACTATACAGGTATAATGAAAATATGAAGAAGTAATTAGGAGGAGGAAATATAAAAGAGGAAGTAGGGCCCAAGTGTAAGAAAGGGGCATGTGTGGGATTCATTGGGTAGAGGGGAAGAAGGGAAGAGAGGCATGTGAGGTTGTTGGGGGAATGCAACCCCAAAGTGTACGTCAAACCCTATTCCATGTGCGCCGCTTAAGGGCACCCCACTCATCATCACCCTTCTCTTTTACATCCTCCTCTTCAATATTACCCCCTTTCCCTTTCTTTATCTCTCTCTCTCTTTCTTTCATCCATCCCCGCTATTTATTTTGCTTCAGATTCCTCTAAATTATTATATCTAATAATATACTTGTCATGCCACACCACTGTGAGTACGTATATGTACGTATATTGGAATGAATGGTTTTTGTCTCAGCACAAATTAAAGGAAGAAAGATATATCTATCGAGGAGAGAGAGGGGTTGATCAGACATGGTACTGTATATATATGTATATATATAATGGTGAGGGAGATCATTATTATATATAGACCAATAATGATTCGTTTGCCATTTGTTCTGATTGATTGAAACATAATTGATCGATGATATATTATTGATCGGAGATATATAAATATATGTCTATTTTATTGAGTGAGAGAATGGGCGGTGGTTAATTGGCTATCAAGGAGGGTCTATTAAATTAAAATGAACATAGAGAGGTCAGAGGGTGGGAGGACCTACGTAGTAGCGGCAGAAAAAACCCTCCTCACACAAACTGATCTCATGTAGTCTCAACACATTCAAGAGATTATTGGCCTATTGGGGCATATTGTATGTAGCTAGGGACCTAGCTACACCTTTTTCTGATCATAAAGCGTTAAAACCTATTATTGCTTCTTCTTTTCTTTCCTGGAGATCTTGGTGCATATGTATAAGATCAGATTCTCTCGTGAGATCAATGACAAAATGAAAATTCGATTCTTCTGTTACCACAAGTGTCCACGCAGAAATAAAAGTTCCCTGGCTTCACCATATCCTGGAAATTCCCTTGGTGCCAATATTATGTAGATCCATGGTTTTTATTAATTTGTCAATGTTTCGCTCGCATTCACTTCGTTTCAGCTCTGCACATGCACGCCACTGGTTCAGGCATTAGACAGGGGGCCAATTTCGCCATGAAAATATTTAGTGTCCCTCATATAATTTCACATGCACATCAATCTTGTTATATTTGGTAACTAACACACAGAATATAATGTAGATCCACCACGTCAACTACCATCGTCTCCAATTATAATCACGGACTGAGGCTTCTACGCCAAAGTAAAAATAAAATTCTTTTTGCTGACATATATGACTTGTCCGGCGCGGCTCCCTGTATGCATGTCTTTTTTCACAAGTAAACAGAATTAGCTGCAACTTGATCTTAAAGCAAAATGAAATAAAAGGTGTGTGATAGGTAGTGAGGTAAAAAAAGGCGCAGCTGAAGCATGATGAATAAACTGCAGATGTATTATAAATCTCAGATAACAGCCCATAAACGGAACCATTTGCTCATCAGAATAAGAAAATTGGGGACCATGTATGTATGTCTTGGTGCAACAAGGTGTCAAGAAAATATTTATGGGGGTTGGGCCTCTCCTTCAATTCTTCCTTCTTTTATTCGTCAATGTAATGGTACGGATTAAATGGTGAACTTCAACGTCCAACTGTAGAGGATTATGCCAGCTTTCGGTATTGTCCTTGTTTCGACACCCTCACTAACCTATGCAACCAGTTCTTGCTAGCTACGTTAACTAATAACCATATATATGTTGGGACCCAGTTTCCCTAGACAGGCCGGGTGAATCTGGACGGTACATATTTTATTTTTTTATTTAGTGATTTTTAAATAAGAATTATTTTTTTAAAAAAATAATAGTAAAGAGATTATCTTTATTTTAGATTTTCTACCAATTAAAATATTTTTTTTTTAAAAATAAAAAAATAAGATCTGAACGGTCTAGAGGAGTCAAAGCTCCCCCTACCTATCCAAGATAGGCAGGGAAGCTGGATCTATCTATGTTGCTGTCGTATACATAAAACTTATGAAAAGATATACTTCTCCGATCTTAATTATCTTCTTTAATTCCCTTTTCTCCTTCTCTTACTTAAATAATTGGCCGGATGATCCTATTGACCATTATTTTGGGCCCAGCAATTTTCTTTTCCGTTTAGTTTTGGGGGGTGGGGTGCGCTTATCAATTTTTAATCTGGACATGTGATATGTAAACGAGTGGAGGGTGGCCAAACGGAGCCTTAGCTGAAATAGTAGAGCACCAACCAAGAGCTAGTGAAAGGGATTAGATGTCCTTGTTTAACTGTGTTGGGGGGTGAACTGTTCATGAAGTGTACGTGCATGTTAATAAAAGTGCATTGATGGGAATTCATAAATGGTGAGCACAAAGAGGGATGGCCAAAAGACAGTCACTGATCAGAATTCACAAGTGAGGAAACAAGCAAGCAGGGAGGGCGTGGGAGTGGGGACTCCCTCTCTTGTCCTACATATCAAACGTTTGGGCCTTCATTCCCTACCCTCCTTTAAACCCTCTCTAATTCTCTCACCCACGTGTGGCTCAAGGCCCACCCCTGACCCTTCAACATTTAACACATCCCACGTGTGTACCTCTCCTCCATCATATCATAACTTCTTCTACCTTGTATATGCGCTTCTCTTACACTAACTAATCACCTTTTTCTCTATATTTATGACGCATACATCCAATCCTGTGTGCCTTATCGTTGCACACAAGCAAAAGGGCAAAAGGTTAATTAAACGGTGAGATACAAATATGATGAGCGAGGTTAATTATTGGATGGGGGAAAAGTTGATGGGTCTTGGTGTGTGGTACATCAATCCAAGAGAAGTGAGTTGGGTCCAGAAGAGAAATATAATGCCTATCTGGTTATGTGAATAATTTCAGGTAGTGCTTCACTACTTGTCATGCATGCGTTTGCTTTGCCCCGTTGGCTATTTTTTCTTTCTTATTTGCACGCTGGCACAAACAAAAGCACATGCCTAACATTTTCTTTCTATCAACCCCCCTCCCCTTTTTTATTAGTTGTTTTTTGGAGTCTTGTGCTTGCATGTTCGTTAAGTGGTGGTCCGATCAATGACTTCGACACCACTAGCTAATAACCGTGTCTGCCATTTTAAGTAGTTGCTGTTTTTTCACTTGGTTCTCTACTCTGAACAAAGCGCCTTTAACTTTCGGATAGATTTTCATTTTCATGAGTTCTTTTAGTTACTGTGTAACCCTGCTTATTTGATATCATTGTCACTGACGAAAACTTCCTCGTGCACTTGATCGAACAGCCTTCAAAGACAACTCATCAATAGATCCAATGAATTCCTTATAAGAAAATATGGATGAGATAACTTCAAACTTAATACTAGTTATTATACATCTAGTATTTGAAATTTGACACATGACACGTAAGTTCTTGTTCAAGTGATCCTAATTATCATGCACGTAACTAATTGCCTTTAACCCTAAATCAACTTTTAGCTCTTCGCAAGGCGTCAAAAAGGGGCCCCGAAAACTGTTCAAGACATCTTTCACATGCTGCTATTTCCAATGTATATACAAAGCAGAAACTGAATCGTATATACATTAATGCGCGCGCGCGCACAAATATATAAAAGTATTCATTTGTTTAACTGAGCCACATCGACCTCGTATCAGTTCCATGTATCTGTTAAGTTTTCCTCATCTGATGAGGTCGGATCTATGGCTAACATCCAAATTAAAATATGTAGTGGTCTAAGAAAATTAGTATAATTTGAGTGAACACATGCATATAAATAAATTTAAGAACAATAAGTTGAATAAAGAAAAGAGTTGACAACCAACATATTGGTATAAGTGGTAAGTGACTTGTGTTGCTTAAGTAAGGTCTCGAATTCGAGCCTTATGAATGCAGAAAAGTCTCGTTGGGAGACTCACCCACGATAGCCAGGTGCGCGATCCGGGTAGGATTCGGATTAGTCAGGGTGAAGCTCTGGATACCAGATGGGCAACCAAAAAAAGAAAAAGAAAAGAGCTTACCATCCCACATGTCATGTAGCTAGAAGCAACTATCAATTCACATTAAGTTCTCTCATTGATTGCATCCAACCCACATGGTGATGCCCGACCAATAAATGGCATCCACGTGGGACATGCTCCCTGTTCACATGGACGTGTTCCTCCGCGGAGCACCCGTGATCCAACGCTCCCAGATTCACTCCACAAGTTCCACTAAAAGAATATCAGCCGTCCGTTTGCTGGTCTACGTTCTTTAATGCCATTGGCCGTCCCTGTTTCTCCCTTGTCTCCCTTGTCTTAGACACACTCCATTCTTCCCTTCTCTTCCGTGTCCTTCCAATGACAAAATCTTCACTCACAGCCACGCGCTACCCGCGTACACCGTGTGCGCCGGAGCGGGTCCCGCGGGTAAAAGTCGTGCCCTGTCAGCTGTCACCACTCAATTGGCGGGTGAGGAAGCGCGTGCAATAATAGAAAGTAGGTCTATGATGCTGAATGAGTGCTCCATGAGAACAAGGGAATCCAGATATTATTGTCTATCATCTCGCTCTTGTGGCTAGCCACTATATAATTGAGTGAATTGAGCGAAGCCCCCTCATATCCTCATTCATTTCCATCTTGGTCATTCTAAACTCAAACTAAAAATCTCTTTCCATTTTCTAGCAAGCCAAATCTCTCTCTTCTCTTTCTCTATCACACTAAGAAATCAGAATTGAAGTGGAGATCAAAGAAATGGAGAGTCCAACGATATCAATAAGTGAGCTGAACCTACAGGACACAGAGCTAAGGCTTGGATTGCCAGGCAGCGATGAGCCAGAGAAACGTTGCAATGTTGGAAGCAAAAGGAAATGTTCGCCTGAGGAGGAATCAACAGGCAATAGAAGTGACGCTAAAAGTGATCATAACCAGTCAGACAATAATGACCCACCAGCAAAGTAAGTGACAATCGATATTGTTCGTGCATGTTTCAGAGAACTTGAATTATATATATATATAGGGGAGATCGATATCTTACAGTGATGTGTTGTTTTGGAAATGGCAGGGCACAAGTAGTGGGGTGGCCACCACTGAGAAGTTTCAGGAGGAACAGTGTGCAACAGAAGAAGGAGGAAGAGGGTGGGAGGTACGTGAAAGTGAGCATGGCTGGTGCAGCTTACTTGAGGAAGATAGATTTGAAGGTTTATAAGAGCTACCCCCAAGTCCTAAAGGCCTTGGAAAACATGTTCAAGTGCACTTTCGGAGAATATTCAGAGAGGGAGGGATACAATGGATCTGAGTATGTTCCCACGTATGAAGACAAAGAGGGAGATTGGATGCTTGTTGGAGATGTTCCATGGGACATGTTCACATGCTCCTGCAAGAGGCTCAGAATCATCAAAGCATCTGAAGCTAAGGGTTTGGGTTGTCTATGAACTCTGCATGCAGTATCCATATCAGCACACATATGTACGTAGTAGCTACGTGCCTCAAACAATCCACAGCCACAAGAGAAGTCCTCTGATCTTTTTTTCTTTTCTTTTTTTCCTTCATGGGTTGTCCAAATTAAAGCATCAACTTCAATAGGGCAACCTGATATTTATATTTTACTACTTACCTAGCCGAGAAACAAAGAAACACAGTTTTCCCCGCTCCCCATTATATCTATTGGCGGATTTCAGGTCTTCGTCCTTATCCATATATGTATATATGGATAAGAAGCCAATGCTTATTATATTGTACAGAAGATATATAATAACATCGTTTTAATTCTGGATCTGTTCTTGTACAAGTTTATATTATTCTATACTATAGGGAATCAGGGCGGATCGGAGCTATTTTAATTTTTTGTTGTTTTTGGTGTTGGTTTCGTGCTATAAATCAAGACAAATTATTTTCATGCATGTCCCAGGTTTGACACTAACCGCTTGATTCTGCGTATATGGCATTGGAGGATACGAAGAAATGAGACCACAGAAGGAATAAGTTCCATATATATATATATATATATATATATTAATGAAATGACTTTAAGATATCTCATAAGATTGTAATTAATGGCACCGCCATACAGACAGCCTGCCGCTCTAACATATTAACATGGAGGTGTCAAATCAAACAGGATGGCAATTGTCCCTAGCTGCATGATATTATTAATTGCGCGATTTAGTTGCATGTTGGAGACGTCAATTTATTACATTACATATTCTAGCAGTGGGATGTTCCTTCACATGTTTTAGCAGCTAATTAATGTAGGATTAATTGTGGTGTATGTAACGTAAATGAGGAAAAATATAATTACGTTATATATAAAAAAAAATTCATAGTATAACGTAATGTCCCTGGTAACTTTCTCGAGTTTAAGTTTCCCAATGACTGCACAAACACGTAGATGAGAAAATTTTCATGCCTGTGGTTCACCATGTATACATTTGAGTGTTTAATTCCAATTTGTGTTTGTGTAAAATACCTTATTCAAGATGTTCAATACAGCATAGGGATCAGGTTCGTGCACGAATATGGTAGGGAGTCCACAAGATGGCCATACGTGAATGAAAAGGCGTGATATCATTCTATGATCAAGAATCATTCTTTAAAGATATTTTGCAATTTCGGGTAACATCAGCTTCTTGGTCAAAGTGACATGATCTCAAAACTCTGTTTGTTTGCGGTGGGACAGTGTGTTATGAACCAAAAAATCTCGGCATTTTATTTAATCATTTTCCGATACGTAGGCGCGTTATCTTTGAATTTTGATGAATCTTCGTCCATCGGTTGCCATATATCTGCATGAAGCACCTGGCCAATCGACAGCTTAACATGGCACACAGACACAAAAGGATTTTGTGTTGTGGCAATGCAGAAATTAAACAGAGCGCGTGATTAGAGAGTTTGATATGAGTCACGTCAAGAACAGATCTTAAACTCCAATCAAAGAAGAATAGAACTAGCCAGCTCTTTTTCTAATATAAAGAGAAAACAGATCACCATTTGGAGCTCAAGTACAGACCAAGAGTAGGGCATTAGGGAGGAAAGTTCCAATTTAGACTTTGTGGTTAACAGACCAATTAATGAGTAAAGACCAGACAGCGAATTTGGCTTCTGCGAAAATGGTGATACTGTCCCTCATCTAACTCAGTCTACACATATTCATGCCATGTTATGGAGGACCCAGTATGTGTCATTACAGTATTACAGGCTGTGTTGTGTCTCTGTGCTGACATTATTATTGCCCCATCTCATAAAATAGTGACAGTTGTCTACTTGCCTAGTAGGGTTGTACACCCACAAAAGGCGAACCAAATCTCTTGAATCAACTTCGCCTAGGACTCAAGCAACAACATGCCATCCTTCAACTAATGATAGTGCGTCCGATTCATTCAACGAATCCTAACATTTCAGCCAGCAAGAGATCTTCCAAAGCACCCCAACAGGCCTCATCTTCCACACACATTAACATCTGAGATCTGCCCAGAACTTTATAGATATGGGCCTCCACAACCTGCCTGCCTTTAGTGCACCACTGTTATTTTTTTCCCTTGTTAATTGACCAAAATTTATTGAATTTAAAAGGAGCTTTCCTATGAATGCCTATCGTCATATAACTCATAACGATAACATGAATCTTATATCTCTCTGTAGTAACCCTCGGTTTAAGGGACGAAAACGTTCTATTGTTGGAGAATATTCATATGGTCAGCTGTCGATAACATGTGCAGTATTTTGTAATTTTATTAACAAATAACAGGGATACTACTCCGCCTTGAATTTGGGTAAAATTAATCACTTCCTTGCCTAGAATATACCAGTGAGTGCTTATTTACAAGTCACTTGTATATCATTCTCACACACCAATAAAAGTATTAAATGGATAAATTTTTTAAGCATCCTACAAAGGACTTGTATTTTGAATAAAACTTTTGAAATACAAGTGACTTATAAATAGATATTGAGTGATAGGTTAATAACACATCGATGATGGTTTTATTTTTTTCTTAAAAAATTGGCATCAAGATATTTTTAACTAAAATGAAAGTCATATGCCTTGGACAAAGTCATAATGTGAGTTATAGACTTGTGAATAATGCAACTTCTCATATACACGTATATAACTGAGCGTTGAACAAGTTTTATCTAGGAAGCTAGCAAACAAAGCATCGTATTTACATTTTCTATTACAATGACAAAGATGTGTTTTTTATGCCGTTCCCGACAATAATATTCGGCAAATAAGATAAATGTGCGGAATCAAAGCAGAAAAACTAGCTCAACAAATCAATAATGTAAGTTGCTGAAGTAGAGCTATAATTTGCGTTCGAAATGTAAAACAGAAACTGTACAAAGTATGCCCGTCAAAATCAAATGCTGCGTTGGGCAACACTGGCACAAGCTTTTAGAAAGACAACAATTCATCAGCAGACACCATGCTTACAGGCGTCTTAGCATTTTGTGGAGGGAAAAGCTCCATCCTCGCATCCATTATTTCCAGCTGGGACTTAACCCATGGTGGATTGGTCCTGCCCTCCACCCACAAAGCTTCCCCTGTATCTTTGTGCTTGAAATCAGGATACTTTGGGTTCCTCTGCAAATTTTCCAAATACTTTAAGCACCAGGAATTCAAATAGGCCTCTATCAAAAAAATAAAAATATTCAAATAGGCTTTCCAATAACCACAGAAGCCCAATAATTATAAACAAACAAAGAAACCACCCGTGCGATCAGTTGCTGTTGATATAGCATTAAGAGGTAAGATGAGTGATTGTATAGTATGCGACCATCATCATAGTTTTTGTTTGTATTATAATACCAGAACTTGATTATTGGGCTAAATCCATAATAATAAATGGTACAATGAATATAAAGCAAACTGCAAAACTTTTGATTATTCCATTCCTTGTTTTCTGAGTGTATATGCTTAAAATGCAGAACAGACACCTCAAGTTCAATGGCAAGATAACTAAAAGGGTTAAAGTTATAAGACATCATAGTTAACGTGGAAAGCGGCAAACTGAGAAAATTAAGGAATATAAGACATCAACAAGGTTTTTGAATTTGTACTGATTTTGAGTGCTTTTATTCTCCCCAGAATCGGGAAAATAAAGCAAAAGGAGAAAATATAGCCATATAAGTGTTAGGGATAAGTGATTCAAACAATTGCAACATTCAATAGGCACTGGATTACTTGAAAACTAAAACAGGCATCAAATTCCAGGAAGAATATAATTACAGCTGAGAAACACGCCATTTCCACATTTAGGGCCGGGATGCGGTGATAGGAGTAACTTTTGTTCATATGGGTTTTTGCAAATAGAAGATAAGATAAAAGTCAGATGGTAGATGTGATTTGTGTTTGGGATAACAGTAGCAAAAGTGATTTTTTTTCTTTTCCAAATGGGCTCTTGTTTGGATGATTATTTAAGACTGAAAATGACATAAATCTTATTAAATACTACATTTATATATTAGTTGTATATTGTGGACTTTGAAAGAGAAATATAATTCTTAATTAATCTCTTAACCAAAAAGAGTACATAAAGGTCTTTATATAGGCAAACCTAGACCTAACCCTAGAATCTCATAAAATCTAATCAAATCAAAATCAATCAAACTGATTGAGATATAATAGGAAATATCCTAAGATATAATATTCCTATATCTAATCATAAGATATGATATGATATATCTATATCTAATATAATAATAAGATAATAATAAATGCATAATATTCCAACATATATGTTGTGATAATTGAATATAAAAAATTAAATTTAAATTTGATAAAAAAATTATATTATTATTAAAAAACTACAAAACTCTAAAATACTTAATTAAATATATTCTAATGGATAAATTAGATTGCATACAAATGTATATTTAATAGTACATTGCTTATTAGATTAACTATTTCAAACATTTTACCCACCACTCAAGCTATCCCAAACACCTATTTTTCCTCCTTGGACTTTTTTTTTTTTTGACTTCTGCAGTCATGTCAAACTGGCACTTAAAAGACAGTTGACAATTTACCTTGTTTTTCCTGTTGTCCCACCACTCCTCTGGATTAGAAAAAAACGCTTGCCATAATTCTTCTGCAGAAGAAGTATTATTTGCTCCAGAATTCTCTGTTCTATCTGAATAAAAGCAGAAAAAAGGACTGACATTAAGTGGAAAAACAACACTGAAATACAGTGGGACACTATAACTGATTGAATGCGTGACTTGCCAGTCATCGCGGAATCAAACTCGCGATTGTTTGTTGATAGCGGTAATTGATTCCTATCAATGAAATTCAGCTGCTGAACAAACACCTGCTTGAGACCTAAAACATAGTGATTCACTTGCAGAAGGGCAAGAAATATGGACATATTTTTTCTAAAAAAAAGGGAAATTACACAACCTTGTAGTACGTCTGCTGTTTCCCGAAGTTACTTTGGACAGTATCTGTAACCAGGCGACCGGAAACATAAATTTGGTGGCCTTTCTCAAGGTGCTGAAAAGCAACATGTGCAAGCTCATCCCAGAATGTCAAGTTTATCCTTCATTTGAAAAAGGTAACTCTTTGAGGAAGATAATTCTTCAAAATCCCAAGAAAGTGCTTTAGCAATCTTGAAATGGGGCAATATCAAGAAACGCAGAGCTACTTTTTGCTTCAGTTGAGATTATATTGCTCTCTATACCCAAAATAAATAATCACCAAAAGAAACTAAACGGTGGCACTCAAGTAAATGGGAATGCAATGCAGTAAAGTAGCACTCAAGCTAACATTTTGCACATTTAGATAATAAACAGCATCGAAATTCTTTGTTTTTGTTCTTTTTATGGGCGCCAACCACCATAGGAATTCACTTTTCCACTTCCTGCCCATTCTGTATTACTCATTTGAAAATGAGGTACTCGACATGAATTCAAGTAGCAACATCTTTCAGCAACAGTTATGGGAAAAGTTATGAACTCCCATCCCCCTTTTGACTAGAAGTTGGACTGAAACTAAAGACTTCCAAGAGTAGTGAACAAATTTTAGAGGCAAGTCAATGAAAATCCAGCGTCGAAGTGCCCCACGAATTGCCACCCAGTAAGCAAATAACCAACCACGAGGTAAAAAGGAAAAAAAAATGTTTAAATGCCGTGAATAATAGGAAACGGGTGAAGTACCAGAACGATTGGGTGGCATTTTTTTTAACGGCGAGGCGGGTCCATGCGACTGCTTTGCCGGAGAGAAGGTGCTTAATTTCTACAGGAACAGCGACAAGGCCGATTAGATTGACGGAATTGCAAAGCTCCTTCTTCCAAGGAATCACCGAGGGCTTAGGGTACGAAACCTGAGGCTGGGAGTGATCCTTATTAGCGTAGAACGGGTCTTTGTAATCATTAATGGAGCACTTGAGGAAACCATTCCACTTATAAGAGTGGCTTTTGTACGGAGATACGGAAGGGAAAAGGTTTGGGCATTGAATTACAGATGGAGATTTGAAGCTACGGGGGATGATGTGCAAATTTCTCAAAGTAGACGACGATGCTGCTGTTTGTTCTAACCCCATTGCTTCTCGTCTTTCTCAGTGACTTATCTTCAAGGATGACCCAGAGCTAATTCTGCTGGCATGGCCGATACTGAAGCATCAATAAGGGAGATAGATAATGCCATAATCGTCTCCATTGTTCAGGGCTTTAGAATGAAGCTAATGGTATGAGGAAGCCCAAGTTCAATTTATGGGCCGTTAAAGTGGAATCCATTAGACCCAAAATTAATATAACTGGGCTTTAGAATGGAGCTAATGGTCTGAGAAAGCCCCTATTCAAAAAAAAATTTATGGGCCGATAAAGTGGAATCCCTTAACCCCGAAACGTATATTTTTTTTTTTTTGATATAAACGATGGCATAAAAGCCTACATAACAAGTAAAAGATTACACACTATATGGAATTAAATCAAACACTCTTCTTGGTCAAGCCGCCTCAGTAGCATGACACTCATCCGTAGAAGATAGAACTAGAAATCTTCTGGTTAATGCATCCGCTATTCTATTAAACTCTCTAGGGATCACTCTAACATCCACTTGCCAATTCAAAGCCAACAAATCCCTAGCTGTCAACACTAAATTGTTGCAAGTAGCGCATGACATATCAAGCAGGACATTAACAATACTATCAGCATCAGACTCTAGTATTATCTTCTTGAAACCCAAGTCCAAGCATTACCGCAAACCCTCAACAATAGCCACTCCTCCTCCGCAGTGGAAGCGTTACAATCACCAATGTATTTAGCAAATCCAACCATCCAATTGCCCCAACAATCTCTGATGACCCCTCCACATCCAGCATTAGTTGACTGCAGCGCGCTAGCTCCATCAACATTCAATTTCAACCACCCATGAGGCGGTTTTTCCCAACCTGTAACTTGATCTTCACAATTCAGATGCAAAAGACATGATGGACCACTCATAAGAACGAACCTGGTCCAAAGTGAAGCAATTACAGAGGCCGGAATAGAAGGCTTGATAAAATTGCATTCAAAGATGCATCGATTCCTCCAATCCCAGAGTTTCCATATAGCCACACCAAAGAAAAGACCCCAAGATCCTTCCCACTTACATCCAACCTGGTTATTCAAATTTAGCACTAACCAGTCCCGCAAACCACACGAGAAAAAGGAAGCGACGTACCTGGGTTTAATCAAGTTAGCCCACATATTCTTAGCATAGAAACAATCCCGAAGGATGTGTAAAATATCCTCCGTACCAGAGTTGCACGAACCACAAATAGCGAGTTATTCGACCAAGAACTTCGCGAGGAGATTAGTAGGCAATTTATTCGAGCCACTTTCCACATAAAGAGCCCGATTCTTTCAACACCTTTCCATTTCCATATATCCTTAAAAACTTTATCCCTAAGAGGGGAGGGATTAGGTTCAATAAGGAAATAGGCGCTTCTAATAGAGAATTTGCCATCTACAGATGCTCCCCAAGCTAGACAATCAAACTCAGCATTCATCCTAGGGGGCAAAACCGCCGAGACTCTACTCATACCAGTAGGACTAAGAACAGATGAAATCTTATCAACGTTCCACATTCCTCCCTCTGCCCAATCAGCCACTACCGAATTCTCCTCCTCTGCCGATAAGGATCTCAGGCAGAAATTAGCAAGTTTAAAATTATCCCCCACCCAACAGTCATGAAAGAAATTGGCAACCAACCCATTCCGGACTAGCCATTTTGAGCCCTTATCCACCACCTCCCTTTGGTCACAAATAAACTTCCATAACTTGGAATCTCCAGGACGATAGGATAGTAAAGACTCTGAATCCCTCAACATATAACGGTGAGAAAGAATCTCAGTCCATAACCCCTTTGCTCCACTGATTAAGTTCCAAGCTAGCTTTGCACCACAAGCTTGGTTGACCGAGCTAAGCCTCCTGAAACCCAATCCACCATACTCTTTAGGTCTTGTAATTTGGTCCCACCCAATAGAATGGAAATGATTACCCACACCATCATGCCCCCAAATGAAATTCCTCTGCAACCGCTCAATTTCCTTGCACACACTCACAGGGATAGACGCAACCAACATAGGATACAGAGGAATAGTACTAATAACCGATTTAGCAAGAGTGATTCTCCCTGCCATTGAGAGACTATTCGCTTTCCAGACACTCAACTTCGATTTAACTCTATCCACTATATATTGGAACTTCTCCGTTGGTCTTCTAGAACGAGATAAGGGAAAACCAAGATATCTACCGATCTCACTGGAGATATGCATATGAGTCACTGCCTTAATCATCCTTTTAGAGCGCAAAGGCACTCTAGGGGAGAAAAACATGGACGATTTCTCAACATTGACCCGCCCTCCTGAGGCCCTCATAAACTCCTGAAGACAACTCATCATGCATGTTGCTTGCGCAGAAGAAGCAACCCCAAACAAAAGTAGATCATCCGCAAACATAAGATGGGACACTTTAGGACCGCCTCTACTAACATAGATAGGTTCCCATCTACCATCTTCCACAGCATCACATATTAAATGAGATAATCTATCCATGCACATCACAAAGAGAAGAGGAGAAAGTGGATCACCTTGTCTAATTCCCCGTTGAGGCGAAAAGAATTCAGTTTTAGCACCATTCCACAGCACATTATATGTTACCGAGGACACACAATCTATGATAAGATTCACCAGACTCTGTCCAAGACCGGCATCAATCAATACCTGCCTCAGAAAAACCCAGCTGATCCGATCATAAGCCTTCTCCATATCAATCTTGATAGCCATAAGGCCCTTCTTATTTCTATTTTTCCCCATAATATGAAGAATCTCTTGCCCCACAATAATATTATCCTGAATGCATCTTCCTTTAATAAAACTAGATTGAAAGGGAGAAATTAAATCATTCATAACGCCCCTCAACCTCAAAGCTAATACCTTGGTAAGACACTTGAAATGCACCGTACATAAAGAAATAGGCCTAAAGTGAGAAACATATTCCACTCTCTCTTTTAGGAATTAAAGAAATGAGGGTTTGATTAGCTTCCATTAGAGAAATTTCACGTGCAAAGGCCTTCTTAACGAAATCACAAAGGGCGGCTCCCACCGTAGCCCAATTAGATTTGTAAAACGAGAGAAGGGAACCCATCAATACCCGGAGCCTTAAAACTCCCAATAGAGAACATGGCTACTTTAATTTCATCATCTGTAGGCACAGCAGAGAGATCAAGTAGAGTCTGAGGATCAATGACAGGAAACAAGGATCTAGTAGCAAGTTCAACGACATCCTGATGTTCAGAACAATAAATATTCTGAAAATGCCGAAGAACTAACAATTTTAGCTCCTGCTCATCATCTACCCACATCTCATTAACATCTTTCAACATAAGAATTTTATTCCTTCTATTGCGCATTTTGGCTTTCAGGTGGTAGAACTTGGTATTCCTATCACCCTTAGAGATCCACTTGCTTCTAGACTTTTGAAACCATTTAATTTCTTCTAGTTTTAAAAGTCTTTCCAAATCCTCCTGCAACTCAATCTCTAAATTGCAAAGAAAATCAGAATGAGGGTACCCATAAGCTCTCTGAATACCATCAAGTCTATTTAGAATACTCTGCTTTTTCCGCTCAAGCATACCGAACACATCCTTGTTCCAAGAGGCAAGAAGAGGTTGTAACACACCCAAAGAGTGATTAATATTCCCATTGGCCACCCAAACATTACGCAAGAAATCAGAGAAATTATCATGCCAGATCCACATAGCCTCAAATCTGAACGGACGACTATTTCCCCGGAAATTAAAACAATTTACACAGTTAAGACAAATTGGGTTGTGATCGGAAAAACGAGAACGAGGCAATACCTGGACAGAGCATTCCGAGAAGGCTGATAAAAATTCTTCATTGGCAATAACTCGATCTAATCTCTCAAATAAACGACGCCCACCCCTTGGTTTGGGACCCTTCCAGGTGAATTTAGGGCCCACAGCTCCAAGGTCAATTAGCTTGCAATCCTGCATCCTATCAGAAAAAAGGGCGCACCGAGCTGTATGAAAACCCACACCACCAGTTCTCTCCGTCAAGCAGGCTATGTCATTGAAATCCCCAATAACTGCCCAGGGGTCCACCATCGATGACGCCAAATGCCGCAGCTCAGACCATAAAAGTTGTTTGTGACGAGAATCAGGAATAGCATACACTGCCGTAACAAAGAAAGTGCAGCCACCAGTAAACCGACACATACAATGGAATAGCTGCCTTCCCTGAGATATAATTTCCACATCAATCTTATCAGATTTCCAAGCAGCAAATAAGCCACCGGACCTCCCCACACTAGGAATACATGCAACACCATCGAAGCCCAATTTACTAACACATTGAAGCTTCTCACTTTTCTCACACTTAGTTTCGAGACAAAAAAATCAAACAAGGGTTATTTTTCGAGCAAAGCTAGCGAGTATTCTCGAAAAAAGCTAGGCCACATGCCCTCTAACATTCCAATAAAGGATATTTTTATCCATCAAAAAACAAAAATGGCAAAGCACATAAAAGGCCCAATTAAATCTCATTCTTTGCGTCTCGGGCACTATGGTGCCAATAATGTCTCCACCACAAACATCTAGGTCCATTTGCGGTTCTGCTTCTTCAATTGATGGAGAGGCCCAAAATTTGCCCCCCAAACCGCCAAGTGAGTCGGGCCCAATCGGAGCTAAAGGCCCAGAAGAAGATGGATCCACGTGAGGGTCCGAAACCTGGGCAACCCGTGAGACCTCTTCAACCAAACCGTGCCACTATTCTCCATCATCTCGCCATTTCGCTTCCCCGTCCGCCACAACGCCTACCTCCTTTGTATGTCAACATCAAAGGCCCCTTATTTTTCTTTCTTCTCTCTCTATATCCCTTGCTCTTTTCTCTTTTCTTATAACCTGTCGATTTTGTCTCTGCACACTGCCTTCTCCCATCTGAATATCCCCCTTTTTCATCTTTTTTTTTTTGAATCACCTTTCCTGTCTCTGATATGCGCCTCGGATTTGGGTTGACTTGGAATATTAGCCTCGACTGCAGCGTCCAGAACGGCTAATCGACCTGTCTCAGTCTTGGAGTCGTCACCACCATTTCCTTCCTCGACAAGAACGCCAAAACGTGACCCTTCTTCCGATCGCCGGAGATCACCCTGAGATTTCTCCTTGCTGGGTTTTTTCTGCCGGCGAGGTCTCTGCACAACCTTCCAAGTATCAGCGTCACATCTTGCTTCAAGCCCAATGTTCAATCCAGAGGTGTTACTCGTTGAGCCATCGATCGCATGCGCGCGCCACCGCAACGTGAGACTCGAACAGTGGCTTTCTTCACTACTTTGCATTCTTCAAGTTTATGCCCATAAAGACCACACCAGGTACAAAGCAAGTGTAAACCTTCATACTCCAGGTAGTGTTCTTCACCATCTAAGAAAAATCCTGCCATTAGCTGTTTGGTTAAATCCACAAGCACACAGATTCTCGCAAAATGCCCTCTGAGATGATTAGAAGTATTGATATCTATCTTTATAGTCTCCCCTATTCTATCCCCAATCCAACTTAACGCCTCTCTGTTATAGTATTCTAGGGGAATATTTGGTAATCTAACCCATGCCCACTTTGTTAATGGAAGGCGACTTGGTTTTGAAACCGAGGTTCCCATGGTCTCACGGTGAGATAATGATCAAAAATCATCCGGGGACCTCCAGTTAAGGCATTGAGATAATCCTCTTTGTTATAGAGTTTGACCACAAAAAATCCATTTCCAATATTGATAAGGGAAAGAACTCCCTTTTTAGCCCGAGCTTTTGTAGAATGGATAAGAGGAGCTTATACCCAATGTTCTTCCCAAGCAACTTCACAATCACGGCTTTATTCCAAGCTTTGGAAAGTTGCTTTCTCATTTTTCGAGAGAAGGAGAAGGTAGGAAAATTTCTATTAGGATCCTCAATGATCTTGTGCAAGGTTCATTGTCTTCATTATCGAGAGATCTTTGTCATCGAAAAGGCTTAAATCGCCACGGGGTTCTCCTCCATCTTTTCATCCTTATTAATACCTTGTAATTTATCTCGCAAATGACACACCAGGTACCCTCGATTCTTCCCCATTGAACCGAGCTTTGGCCACCCTTCCTCATAATTACTTTCTTCACCATTTTTAATCTTCTTTGAGCTCCGGTGGATTAAATCATTCTCCTCTGCAGACAGAGGAACTTGAGTAGAAGCATGTAACGAGAGCGCCATAATTTTTTTCTGTGACTACAAAAGAGAGAGTTGAGTCGAGAGATCTTCGAACACCGGGTATCAGCTAAGACCAGTTCCCCCCGAAACGTATATAACTAGGCTTTAGAATGGATTTAATGGTCTAAGGGAGCCCAAGTTCAATTTATGGGCCATTAAAGTGTTCATTAAGCTCAAAACTTATATGACTGGGCATTAGAATGGACCTAGTGGTCGGAGAAGCCCATATTCAATTTATAGGCCGTTAAAGTTGAATCCCTGAAGCCCAAAACTTATATATACTGGGCTTTAGAATGACCTAATGAGTCTGAGGAAGCCCGTATTCAATTTATGGGCCGCCAAAGTGGAATCTTTAAGCACAAAACGTATATAAATGGGCTTTAGAATGGAGCTATTGGTCTGAGGAAGCCCATATTCAATTTATGGGCCGCTAAGTGGAATCCCTTAAGCCCAAAACTTATATAACTGGGCTTTCGAATGGAGCTAAGCCCGTGTTCAATTTTAGGGCCATTAAAGTGGAATTCGTTAGCCCAAAACTGTAAGGTGGCGTTTTTTTTCCTGGGTCCAAATATAAGCTTGGAAATTTCCTGCCTCGTGGGAACATCTGTCATCTGATAAAATTGAATAGTTTCTTTTTTTCTTTTCTTTTCTAGTTTTCTTCCTTTTGTTTCTTTTTTTGACCTTAAGAGAGTAGGGAGATGACCGATGACCACCCATTATCTATCTATACGGAGATGAATTGAGATGATATTTGATAAAACGGTAGAAGCTCTGTAAAATGGCAGATTTCTGTCCTATCTGTCTATTTTATTACTCCTCTGCCTTAATATAAAATATATTTGGGGAATTGATCTTGATTCTCGATATAAAACATAATTTTTATATTTGTCAAATTTTTTTCAAATATATCTCTATTGATACTTCTTCCATAATAATCATTGAGGAGAGTGGAGGAAGGGATTAAGAAAAATGACTCTGGTGTTTTAGGAAAAAAACTACACTCACACCAAATTTATTACATCAAATTCTCCAATAACATAATATGACCATGCATCCTATTTTTTTATATTAATTTATAATTAAATGATAATAATTCAAAAATAAAATACATTGTCGAATATAATTAGATAACTTAACAAAATGGACATAAGGATCTCGACATAAGTATTTTTCTTTAAAAAATACGCCATATTAACTACCATAACCAACTTCTTTAATCTAATCATATTAGTTAAATATACTCTACCTTGTTTTAAGATCAAGTATTTTGTTTACAGGGACGGATTAGTGAAGACAGCACCCTTGTCCGTCCTCTTTCTTCAAACTGCATAATGGTTTATGGTCCAATAATTATTCAGGAGGATAGGGATAAGGCTGATGACTTTTGTGTTAAAGAAAACTGACGCCCACCCAATAACAAACAAAAAGTATCATCATTTTCCGCTGGACTCGGCAAAAACCGGCATTCTTCAAAGCAACCGTTATTCATTTCAAATTCTTCAGAAATTACATTACATCCACTGATAAATATACACACCACTCTTTCCTGTGACAGGGTCCCACAAACCATTACCAGATAAAAAAGCGCCCCCATAATTTTCCACTACCCCCACTCCACCCATTGAGCTAATCAAGTGAACTTTGACAATTCCTTTCCTTTTACTTGAAACTTAGCAAAGACGAAGGTGGGGCCTGTCATATTTTCAAGAGCATTGACATCCACCCCTGTACTGACATAAAAGAAGGGAAAAGAAAGGCAAAAAATATATAACTATGGCATGTGACTTTGATTGCATCCAGTGACTGGAATCATGGGGGCTTTGAAACACACATAAATGGAGGGTCCCAGCAGTGTTAGGTGAGGCCCTGGACGGAGGAGGAGGGTGAGGCCTTCTATGGAGGAGGATTAGTCTCTGACTTTACTATGCTTGAGGTGTCTGGTGGCTGTGAGAGGTATATCGCAGAGGCGAGCGAGATCGGCATTATGCAGAGCGCCTTTGATTGAAGGAATTGCATGGCAGCTCCAACATTTTCCTCCATAAGCTTAGCTACTTGTCTTTCTGTGCCATCATTCGACCACTTCTCCCATATTGCTTGATTTCTTCCACCTTCACTTCCATCTTCCTATCAACACTATATTTGATTAATTGTTTTTGAAGATATATATATAGTAAGTTTTAGTACCAGATTTAGATACAGTTCTGTATATGCTTGCTGACAAAAAGTTGACTACAGTATGGTTTTCAATAATAACAGGGAATTTTATAGTCATCTGTAGAAAGTAGAAACTATAATGTTATCATTAAAGATATATATACTCATTATGTTCTAATCAGAGAAGCTTACCGTACAGAATAAAGAGTTTGTATACAATTTTTTTATTCTTTTTATTTAACAATAATCATACCTCAACCGATGATAATGGGATGTCAGTCACGAGTGGTGCCACTGCACCGGCTCCACCCAGTCTACTCATACTCAGAACCTGAAAAACAAATGGAATCAAATTGGACAGTCACTGCAAGAATTCCAAACTCTTGGTTTCTCACACTTTGCGGAGAAATTAAAAGTGGACCCTGTGAAGAGTCTCGCTTTGATACTCATATGATAGGTCAATCAATTTGTTTCCCAACTGTGATGTCTAGGGAACTCAACGAACAACACTTTTTAACATATAGCATTAAAAAAGCATTAAAAATAATAACCTCCATCATGGAGTAACATTTAAGTCAACAACCAAAGATGCCTTCAATTTACCTTCACTTGAAGTCTTAAGAACTTGACATAATCCACAATTTCATCTAACATGGCAGCTCTATCTGTCTGAAGAGAGCACAAATAATATGAGAACAAATTTGAACATGATTTTCACACGAAATATTACAGGACAGCAATATTGAAAAGCACTATCAGCAAACAAGACATAATAATTTGTTCAAAAAAACAAGACATAATAAAATTTTCTGCATTTTTCTAAAATGACAGTAATCGCTATCTCTAAAAATCCAGTAAATTTCATTTTGTTGTTGAAGAAAACTTCAAAATTTGTGCAACCCAAACAAGAACATCAAAGATGATTGCACTTTAATGACACTTGATAGAAACATGCCTTTCTTCATTAGCTATGCTCCTGGAAAATTCTTGATAAATTGTAAGTTTAAAAACTGAAAATATAAATATGTTAATCAGCAGATTTTATCTATAATGGGACACAATTAGTCCGAAACTGATTCGACAAGCAATGGGTCTATAATCAGATGCCGGCATGCCTCTCTCTAGATCATTTAAACATCAGTCTTTATCAAATCAGTTGCCAAGAAGAGATCTAAAAAGTTAATTAGTTAAGTCACAAGCATCAAATTATTGCCTACTAAACATGTATTGACAAGAAACGTCAATTTTGTTTTACAAGATATACAGCTTCTAACCACATAGTGAATTAACATGTAAGAAAAGTCATTTACCTTATTAACACTAGGAACCAATTCCTGCAGGGCCCTAATTCTTTCTGCTATTCTTTCTCTGCGCAACTGTCATCAAAAGATAACATAAAGAATAATTAACACTAAGCTTAGTCTATGGACAAATGATGCTAATGCCCCAACAAATCAACCTCATGCTTAAAATGTAAATATCATGACTAGCTGACAATTAGCATTCATGCAAATATTGAGGCTCACCCGTTCAGCTATGCTGTGTGGATCTGTGGCCTGTCCTCTTCGAGCCCGCACCCTCGGTCGCATTGTTGGGGGCTGCAGAGCAGCAGGAAGGGTAGATGGCATAGACTGCCCATGGAAAACCTGAAAACAGTTCATTCGATCCTTAGGAGAAAATGCTTCCTGATCAACAGATTCACCGTCCCAGCCCAAAGATGGAAAGAAATTAAGTAAAATTGAATAGAATAAAACTTTTATAATATGGAATCATTTATTTACCCATTATTTAAAATCAAGCTTATATACTCCAAATTACATGAAATGTCCTAGGGTTTAAAGATCCCAGAAATACTTATGCAAGGGCCTGAGTAACTCAACTTTTAGTATATCAAAATTCTAAGAAGTTTAAATCACTCCATTGAAAACACTATCAACAGCACACGCACCAAAGGCTGACCTTAGATTTCCAAAGGTCAGACTCCACAATCTAGACCTCGAGCAAATATTTTCAACTATAATACTTGGACACTTGTGTCAATATCTAAAAGAGCTCCAAGTCAAGTCCCACAAGGACAACTAATTCACTCCCAGAACAACATATAATGAGACAATGAGAACTACCTTTGATTATGTCAACCAAAGAAGAATCTTATTAAGAAGTTTACAATTTTTGCAATTCAAAGATGATTCTGAAATTAATTTCATTCAATTCTAGTATGACTTTGTCACATCATAAGGCTATTTGATCGCTGTACTTCAAATGAAACATGACCATCTGAGATATTTATAACAATGAGAAACGTTTTTTATGCATTAAAAAAAAGTTTAAGGCCAGTTATATGGTTTTATGACTTATGAATAATACAACTTGCTATTCATTTTATATTCTATGTGATACTTTACTGTAAAGACCACGTCAAAACCTTGACCTGTACAAAAGACAGAAAAGACTTCCTATATGTTTTCTAGAATTATCTCCTTCCCACTTTCATTAGTATCAAAATGTACGAGAAGCATTAAACCCCGTCCTACCAACTGATTCCCCTTTGTGTTGCATCCATCACAAGCTTTTTTATTTTTATTCACTGTTCCCTACACTGAAATGAATCCAACATAGCCTGAAACCCTACGTCTTAAAGGTTTCCAAACAGTATTGTTCTTTCAGAAATTGGGAAAAAAGTTTATATATTTTATTAATTTTACTGAAATGATCAATTCTCCCGCCGTGGAAGTTAGCTTTAACATTAGAAACCAACCATATACTATAACCAACTTTTTTAAAAAAGCAAACAAAAAAATCTACCAAGCTAAACTAAAAACATCAAACCGCTAAGCTCACTTTCAACTGACAGTCATGACTGAGAGACGAAAAACAAATATTTAATTTACCCATCCGCAAGAATCATCATGGATGATTTCCAGGAAATTTCTGACAACGCAAACAGAAAACTGAGGAAAAAATAAATAAGCTTATCTTACATTCTTAGTTCGACCATCAACGACGTCATCGTGAAAGAGCTTTCCACTCCCCGAAGCCTCCTCAGATTTAAAATAATTTGCTCCTTTTCCTTGGTCCAAACTGAGGCCTAACTGGTATACTGGCCCATGAAAACCAGCACCAACGGCGGAGGGGTGGCCGGTGGCATCGCTGGAGTTGAGCTGAAGCATCTTGTGAGCCGGAGAAGCCGAACCGGCCAAGCCACCATCAGCTCCGGCCAAGCCGGAGTCAATGGAAGCGAAAGTTGGGAGGCCGAGGATTTGTTCAAAGAAGTCGTCGGTGGGAGCCTCGGATGGGTTATTGGCCATGAGTGAAGACCCGGGGACTAGTCGTGTTGAGAAACAATTGAAGGACCCGATTCCTATCTACATGAAGCAAAGAGAATTTTTCCAACTTTCAGAGCTGCTTTTTTTCTTCCTCTGCCTTTTTTTTTTTTTTTTTTTAACGAAGCAGTGCTAGTCAGTTCTCAGGGAGCGTGAAGAAGAGACCAATGGGAAGTGGTGGCTTTATCAGAGTTTAGGAGAAATATTGTCCTTTTATCTAAAAGGGGCTTCATTTAAGATAATTTACAGGTCCACCCTGCTCTTCCTTTTACAGGAGACGCTGTTGTTAGTTAATTCCGTCCCCAGGCCGAAAAGGTATTAAAAAAACAGCCGACGCTTCAAGTGAAAAAAAAAAAAAAAAAAAAAGAGGAGGAGGGCGAAAATAAATCCAAAGGGGTGACTCTCGGCTGAAAGAAACCCGTGGTTTAGTCAAATATCAAGTCAGGCATGGAAAAGAGAGAGAATACCAAGTCAGGTCTTTCATTGTCTTCAGATCCAACTTTTAGTCAATATAAGAATTGCGAGTAACTCGAACAAGGCTGTATAAGAATCTTGTTATCTTATGTACATCTTAACGTTACAGCCCGCGAAAAGCATTAATTTTGCCAGAATTGATGTTAAATGCGTTAAACCCGATAAAAGAAATTGACATATGTTACTATGTTAGTCATAACCATCCGCACCAAAAAGATTGTCATCATACACAAAAACCACTGAGTATGGCAGCTAGAAGATGTAGCAAAAATAAATAAATAAAATAAAATGGGCTAGGCTAGACCCCAGTGACAATCACAACAGAAACTATCAACGTTTGAGTACAGCCCAGCCCAAATGAATAGGAATCGGGAGTGAGTGTCCAAGTCATGTGAATTGAATGGGTCGAGTGATCCAAGTCAGAAGATCCCCAAATCAGATATGGAATGCTACTCCTGAACACACCGTTTAGGCCCTCTTGTCCTTCTTTTTGTTTTCTTCAATTCACGTCCTTGGGTGTCGTTTGTTGAGTTCCTCTCCAATTTATGCAAGGTCCTCTGTATAAATACACGAGAATAAAATATTCCCAAGATAGAAAATCATTTAGGATTCAATTTACACAGTTTCCCTAACTATGCTTTATTATCCAATCATGAGTGACAAAAGCCTAAGAATAACTACTAAATCATATAGACATCATAAAAAATACTACGCCCTATCGCTAGATCAATAAAATATCATATCAACAACAAAATTTGAACCCATGACTTGATCAAATATGGGTCAAACCCATACCAACTAGAACAACATTCGTTAAAAGATTTGTCCCCAGTTCTTCATATATTGCTTCCAGTAAAATTAGATTTTTCACATACAATTGTCAGAACTTAATATTAACTTAATTGTCAGAACTATTGTATTAAAATAATAATCAATCTCGACTGTACAAAAATGTTAACACATTTGACCCAAAAAAAATTAAATTAAAGAACAAGTCATTATTAGGGAAAATAACAGAAAAATACCATTTGAATTATAAAAACCCTAAAATGTCTACTAATTAGCAAAGAGAATATGGGATTTTGAAACTTGGGTGTTAGTGATTGACAACTTAGAACTCCCCGAATTATTATTGTGTATACTCAAATTACTAATTCCTATACTCAAGTCATCAACACTCAAACTTCAAAATCTCATATTCCTATCAAAGTACATATTTCTCCTTTTACTAATTTAGTAGACATTTTAAAGTTTTTGTAATTCAAATACAATTTTTCTGTCATTTTCCCCTATTTCAATATGGATAGAGAAATATTGGAGCAGATTGAAGGCAAAGGGTTGGGGGTCCATGAAATGCATTCCAGCGTTCCTACGGAATTTTGGCGCCGGACTGTAGACCCGACTGTACCTTGCTTTGAAAATGGGCTTCCAGCCTGCAATATACATGTATATCGAAAAGTGAGAAACACCAAAGTTGATATCTGCTGGAAGTAAGACAATTCCATTCCTCAATAACCTACGATGCCCACTAAATTTATGTCATCATTATTAATTATACCCCTCTGTCCTTAATATAAAATATATTTATTTTATTTAATTAGATTAAAAAAGTTAGTTAATATAACATGTACTTTTTAAAACATCGTAATCTTCCCCCTCCTCCTTGAAAATGATTTAGGGAGTAGATAAATTAAGAAAAAATTGACAAATATGAAAACTATGTCTTATATTTATAACCAAAATCAACTCTCTAAATATATCTTATATTAAGGACTGGAGGAGTATTAAACAACATTATTTCTTATTTATTTCATTATTCTACTACACATCGAACTGGACAGGAAAGAGGAAGGAAAAGACAGTTGACAGGGGCACCGTGCCTGGTAGCGCATTTGTAATAAATGGTTTCTGGAGAGTTATAGGTTCGTGCATTGGCGAACATTCTTCTGACATCTGCAACAAACATCTCGAATGTAACATAATATAGCTCAGAGTCCACCCTCTTCGACATTGTCTTCAGATCTGCACCCACATTAAATGTTTACTAAAGATGAGACCTTTTATGGCGGCTATTAACTTTCTAGGTTATATTCAACATAAAAAATCAGCAACAAAGATTAAGAGAACCCATACTATGAATCATATGAGAGACGAGACAAATACACAACTAACTCAAGCTTGAAATGTCATCAAAAGAAAAGAAAAAAAAATCCACAGGAGAGAATTTGCAGGTAGATATTAATATTATAGCTGAAGCAATTGCCATGCCTCGAGAAAGTAGAGAAAAAAGGTAAAAGTAAACAAAAATAATATGGATATGGTAGTTCTCACCCATTGGATCTTTGATGATGTCATAATAATCAGGAACATCCCGGGCATCAACTGGTTCCCTGAATGGCCAGGCATCAGCATGGTCGTGCATTGACTGTATACAAGATAATACCAGTGAAAAAAAGAAAGAATCGAATGGGAAATGCAAAAACTAATATACTCAAGATGGAAATGAAGATAAACAAGAGGAGAAGAAAAAATTCCAGGTAATAAAGCTTTCCAAGAAACTGGCCTTTAGAAGTGATCGCATAAATCCAGTCAAATGCTTTTGATTCACAGCGCTGTCTGAAGAAACACTTAAACTTCTGAATCGGGAATGACCCCACTGATCAGGAGTCCATCCAGCCTCTCCTGTAATTGCAGTAATCATGAACATCTAATCAGTTTTTAAACAATATCTGAATTCCTAAACCACCGTTTATATGCTTCTATAAACTAGAAGAACGACCCGGATTTGATGCAAGCAAAGTTGGATGATGAAATCCCCTTGATGCCAAGTATGGTAAGAAATTAAGCACCATGCAAGGGATCACCCGATTAAGAAATTAACATCGTGGATCAGTTTTTGACACCTCAGTTTATAAGAGATCTCAATTTCTTATTTCATGAATCACAGGTAACACAGAACTTCATATGCAAACTCTGTCAACAACTGAACAATGAGCCGTATACTTGTGCAGAATAAAATTTTACTGAAGCCTATAGGTTTCAATGCATGGATTGCAGGATTGAAATGCGTGATTTAACCCAGAGGCACCCCAACTAAAGAACACTGGTAAGATAAACTGGGATTGGGAATTGAAACTTACTCAAACCAGGGATGTCCTCAACTTTGATCGATTTTTTAGGAATACCAGCTTCTTTCTGCATGATGTGTGGATTAGGAGGAATAAAAATTAGTATTCCACAAGTCATATGTTTTTCTATTAATGATAGTATGTGAAAAAGAAAAGGGGAAGAAAGGCACATGCAACTTGGGCAGACATGCCAAGTTTTCACACTTATATCACAATCAAGGAAAGTGGCCGACTTGCACAAATTATGAACTACTGGAAACATGTCAGATGCAATCTGCTTTGAGCTCATTATATAATCCAAATTAAACAGAAACTTATATCATAAAGAGAAAACTTTTAAAGCATGTTTTGAATGAATGGAAGTATTAAAAAAGAGAAAAAACAAGAAGAAGAAAAGAATAGATAATGTTGGGTACCTTCTGAAAATCAAATCCAGGATAAACAATGTGACAGTTTGACAGCTCTCTTATCTTTTCATCAATTGCCTATTATTGTAAAACCAATAATGATTATTCACAAAAATAGGAAGAAAAAAAAAACATCAGAAAAATCAGCAGAACAGTTAAGTAAAGAAGATAATTAATGTCAGCAGATGCTACACAATACATAGAAACAAGAATAACGCATGCAGCCCTCTCAAACTAGGTTTGAAAAACTTAAATTTAATAATTGTCTGTCTATCTGCATTTTAATTTTGCACTTCACTGTACATCAAAATATACTCAAATATGGCATGTAATGACACTTCATCGTTTAATTATTTGGCCATCATTACACTCACATGCCAACTGACCAATTAAATGACACCTAAGTGTGGGCTCTTAAATGCCACCAGGGAGCAAGATCATATAGGCCCAGTTAAGGGCATTTCAATCCAACTGCCCATCATCAAGCCTCATCTTATGCTCATCAAAGATGGGACTGGGATTTGCATTCAAATGCCTTGAGGGAGTGGGTGCACATTTACATTGCTGAGGCCTCTTTCTGTCCAAACTCTTCAGATTTAACATGTTTGGCAACTCCTTCCTCACCATTTTTTTAATGTGTTTGTGTGTGTTTATGAAAAGGCGTTTGAAAATAAAGAGATCTAATGATCTATTACATGGGAAAGAAAAGTCCAAACTAAGATGAAATGAGTTTAAAGTGTAAAAAACCCGTTTGTTACTTACAGGTATATGTTAGAATTTAAATGAAAGAAAATTGATGGCATCTCATCTAAACTTATTAATTCAAATCATTATGAAAGTAAAATGGATACTAAGTTACCTGCCTCTGACGACGAATCATAGTCGATAAGTCAGTGTATGGGAGCTTTGGATCAATCTTGCATTCCATGAGAATTCCTCCATCATAATCCTTTATATATCTGAAATGACAATTAACTATGATGATCCCACAGATGGGTATATACCAAACACTTTTTTATTGGTTAACAGATCAGAAACTAATGAAGACTCGGTAGTATGGGATACCAAGTCCCACAGAGTAGAATGGGATGCTCAATGGGGTATTTAAGTGGGTTAGTTCTCCCAACCCAACAGCTAGCTTAGGGTTCCCTATCCAACTTAAGTACCCATCAAAAACTTAATTAAAATGCTTGAAGCCCTTGCAATTCGGCCTCGTAACTCTACACCCCAACTAATTATCATACTGAAGTGACAAATAAAATTAAAAATAAACAATTATCCCACTTCTCATTAGAAACAGCCATGGGAAAAACTGCTGCCACATTTCAGACAAGAGTGGAAATAAAATTACCCTTGCCATCGATCTTTCTCCAAGTGAATCTCTTTTGTGAAGCCCTGAAGGAAAATAAACAAAAATCAATGCCGAATCTAAAATAGTATCCACTAGTTGAACAGATGGGATATCTAAAACATGCTGACCCCATGTGCCCCCTTCCCTTTCCCCCGAAAAAATTCCTCTCAGAAATACTAAAAATTGGACCAATTGCTTAGGAACAGATTCCAGTATCACTATTTTTTTTGCTTTGTATTTGGGACACCATTTGCCAATGGCTTAGTGCCGGAGTGCCCTGATAGTACAAATTCTAATAAAAGGGCAGAAGGTTAGGGTTTAAACCAGGGGATTATCCCGTTATTAATAATTCTTGTACCAACTAATGATGTCCAGATATTCCTCTTTCATCTTTAGTTGATCAAGAGAGGAAAAATCGGTAAATATGCCATCCAAAGCTACCAATATGTCTCATGATTAGCTTATGTAAAAAAGGGAGGGAAAGCAAGCAAGGATCTCAAATATTGATAACTAGACCTGCTTGATAAAATAGCCAACAGCATTATTATCAGCATACGTGAGAAAGTGTGTCAATCCATCCTCATCACGAGCATACTGCTTCAAGTGATTCATCAGTCTGGTGCCATAACCTCTTACTTGCTCATCAGCTGTTATTGCACAAAAGGCTATCTCACCGAACTTTTGGCTATGAATCATAAACCACAAGTAAGAAGAAATACTGTTAGAGGGAAAAGGACAGAGAATAAACAAATCAATGCTAACTCCATTGACATCTTAACAGTAATAAAGAAAAGTTAAACACCCTCGCATTTTCTCTTTACACAAGAAGAGATAACAAAATGAGGTAATACAATAAGAACATGAAGAAAAAGAATATTATGAAGATATGGACATGACTTATTACCTTAAATATGGGCGATATGTAATTCCTCCTATAACTTGATTACGTCTTATAACCATCACAGACTTGTGGTTCCTGCAAATCCAACGTGCAAGTGCAAGGATCAAAACACAATCTCAAATCAAGCATAATCACTTAGGAAAAATGATTTCAGAACATATCTGTTTAAAAAGGCTTACGGATAAGTTTGAGTACTAGAAGATTATTGGCATTACCTATCCATAACAAGTCGGACAATGTATTCCTTGGGCATATTGGGAAGTTGTCTAGCAAAAGTATTCTTCAATCCTATCAGCCTAACCAATCAATAGCAGAAGTGAGAATGAATATCATTATTATCAATGTTCACAGAGAATTATAAAATATTCTGGATCTCCTCCAGCCAGTTAATACTAGGATGTTCTGAGAAGAGGTGGATAAATACCAAACCATATTCTCATCAGCTCCGTCATTTGAAAGGCATATGAATTTCAGCTTCCCTGCTTCTTCCTGAAAGACTCCAAGTAACCAAATCGTCACAACTATGAATATTGATTTGCATGAAACGGAAAGGTATGAAACAAGCAGATTAGGCGCAATCAAAACACTTGTCACTTATGCAACAGGTTACTTCCTACAGAATAATTGACCGACAGAAAATTAAAAATTTAATCCAGAAACAGGGACAAATAGCTAATGCTAATATTAGAATGCACATGATATTGACTTAAGAAGCGGGTTTAAAGCCTTTCTCAAACGCATTGGAAAGTTTGCTTCTACTCATGGGCGAAGAAGTACAGTACCTCTCTCTTTAGATTCTCTTCCCTAGCACAGTAAGCCCCACTCGTCTGCAAATTATCAGTAAAAATCTTTGTTGCGTCCTCCTTAACCATAATGCCCGAAACAGAGGTCGAGGTGGGAATGGTTCCCACCGTAGCAGTGCCCGCGGTGGCAGCGTCTTTGGCACCATCCGAATTCTCTATCTTGACCGTCGTATTATCCTTTTGGAGCTTGGTATTCCGCGGAGCTGAGGGGGGGTTTTCAAGCCTAGCAGTAGTGAAGGTGCGCATGGAGGAGTCATTGTCGTAATCCTCCTCCTCGTCGTCAACAACGGCATCCTCCGACTCATCGTCGGAATCGGAATCAGCGCCGCGGGCAGAGATGCTCTCGAGGTCATCATTGGAGGTTAAAGCACCGTCGCGGGTGTCGGCAGAGAAGGAAGAAGGGGGGAAGGGAGGAGCGTGATCATCAGACGCCATCTTGCGCTTGTGGATGGTGGAGGTAGCAGAGGCAGAAGCAGAGTGAGAAGGAGAAGGGGACTGGGAGCTACGGGAGCGAATGTTTCCGGCCGCGTGAGACGAGTGGGCGTCCATATCTAGGTTAACTTGGATCGGCTGAGTAGTTGATCACCACGCCGCATTGGGCAGTAGCTATTAGCTGGCCAATTTTTCCTTAAAATAACTGATTTAGTCTGCGAATTACTGATGATTGATTAGCTCTTGCTTTAGATAGAGAGTAACCGAAAAATCATGCTTGATTCTCTTCCCGGGATCTTCACTTTATTGTCCCGTGTTTATAGAACGTCAGAATTTCCAGAATCGTTTCCTGTAGCGAGCTTGCAAAGGGCAACTCATAATATCATTCATATATGGGGGATGATAAGATATTGTCACTACCAAGTCACTACCACTTTTTTATCGTTAGATCAGAATCTCAATAAGAGAATCTATTAAGATTCTGATCTAACGGTGAAAAAGTGGTAATGACAATATCCTATCTCATGTTTAAAAAAATATAAAAAATGATATTTCACAACAAAATATAGAAAATAATATCCTTCACCTGTTTGCGTCGAACAGTGATAACTAAAAGATATCCTTTTATTCAATTTTAATTTCAAGCAAGAATCATAACAGGGAAAACAAAGTTGAGGCCGGTTAGAGGATTCAGATAATTTGCATCTTTAATTTTTCATACCCTTATTTTTGTTTCTTAATTATATGAGCAAAACAATAAAATAAATGAGTTAAACGTAACAAATATAATTTAATTTCTTCTCTTGAGATGTATAACATTATATTATATTAATTTATAAATTTGATAGAATTGTTTAAAAAATGTATAAATATCATAGATAAAATGGATTATAATTTCTTATCTTATAATAAATTTAACCATCTAACAAACTCTTATGAAAGTGAAAATAGGCATTCTTAATTTAACTTGTTTTGCAGCTGCAAAATAGTTTAATGTTAAGTTGTAACAGTCAACCTATGGTAACTCAAGTGGCATTGATACAGTAATGTGTGAGTAGTTTTGTTGAGACGAAGAGTCAAAGTTGAATCTTTTGATGGATGTGAAAACTCGGATGCGGATTGTCTCAATGGCACCTCCCCTCATAAGCACCTCTCATGCCATTGATCTCCCCTCATCAAATTTTGACCGTTCATTTTAATACCTTAAAACAAGTTTAGAATCCTGAAAAATTATTTTAGGATCTTGAAAAAATATCCTGAAGTATATTTTTTAGACGTCGATCCTAAAATATTTTTTCAAGATCTTAAAATAATTTTTCAACGATATTAAAATTATTTGAGGATCTTGAAAGAATATTTTAGGATATTTTAGAGGTACTAAAGGATACTAAAAATATGCTTCAGTATATTTTTTCAATATCCTAAAATAATTTTTTAGTGCTTTGAATTTGTTTTAAGGTATTAAAATGGACGGTCAACATTTGATGAGGGGAGATGAATGGTGTGGGAGGCGCTTCTAAGGGATTCTGAGGGGAGGCGCCGCTGAGACAATCCGCATCCTGAAAACTCTCATGTTATTAAATCTGGATACAGGTCTGGTCTAATTATCAAATTAATCTGCCTTTATAAAAAAAAATCAAATCGATTTTTTTTTGTTTTTTTTTTAAGATTTTATATTAATAACCCTAAAATTTTCATCTTCTAAGTAACTCCGGTTCGGTCTGACTCAGTGACCCTAGACTTAGAGACTCTAGCTGGTTCAGTAGCCGGTCCAAATTTAATAACCTTAAAAAACTCCACGGAAGCGCGTAGACTTAGCCATCTAGCAAAATGAATTGGCTGACAGGAAGGGGAAGAAATTATATTTGGGGGGAAATCCACTTCGAAACAAAAGGCTTGTGATGATATCCCACCACATTAATAATCTTTGTTGGACAAAGGAGAAAAAAATACAAACACCATTAGTAACCCAAAACAAACGACTGATCGACAAAGCCTGTAAATTTGCAATGTTATATGAAGCTGTGAGAAGGACCCAGCCTTGTAAATCCGAATTAACCAGAATAAACTTCAACTGAACATAAACAAGGATTTTTAGTTCAAGGAGTCAACAAATTAAAAATAGGTTGTCTGAGACTACATATCAGTCTAATTTTGCCATTTCAGTAACTTTGGGCTACTTCCTACATCTCCCCAACCTGGCCTGGACCTGATGATGATAAGTGAACAATTAACCAACATTACTAAGCACAGATCTATCTATCTAGGCACACCATGCATATAATACACTTCTTGATGCAGGACGTTCATTTCCATCACTTCTTGTGATCACCTTCAGCTGCATTCTTAGCTCCCAAATTTTGGATAATGAGGTCTCCACTGGATGATGAAACAACTTCTCCACAGCCAAGCGAATAATCACAATAGCAAAAGTAGTAAAAATATTAACATCAATAATCATAAGTTGTAAGATACTATTGCATGCAGCACTTGGCTCCATTCCATGCAGTCCTAATTTTTTTCTCTTTCGTCCAACGTCATCTTTCCACGCCGCTAAATTAGGTTTTGTAAGAAAATCTCCCCGAAATTGAAAGGGACAGCACTAAGCAGCGTTGCCAGTCTAAACGCTTTGAATAGCTTGGTTCTAAACGCTATGAATAGCTTAGTTTAAAACATAAGTTATTATAAGATAATTAATGCTTATTTTTCAGTTATGTCTTTGTAATCAATGCTCACTTCTAATTTTGCCACTTATTAAATTTTCAAATACATTTTCTAACAAGGATAAAAAATAATAAATCAATTCAAGACATATATAATAAGTTAACTGTTACTTTTTTGTTTTGGGCCAGCACCATACTGAGTGATTCTACGCACTTCCTTTGCGAATGAAATCTCTCCCTAACCTATTTGAATTAGAGATGTAAAAGCACATTCACGCAAGTTGAAACAAAACTCATCACATATACTTATCTTATATATCATAAATCGTGTTGAAAAAATAATTTCTACCGCAAATCCAATCAGGCACTTACTTGCCTGCTGAGGATTGACTTGTATTGTAATTGGTCTAAGATTGCTACCCCTGATGAAAACCCCAGTGGTGCTGTATTTTCAACTCAATATTAGTTGTCCGAATATATTCTAGATAATTTCAATTCAATACGGAAATTTATATTTTTTTCCCACAATGGCAATATATATTTTCACCAATATGGTACTTACGATTCCAATATATTCTATGTATTTTCCTTTTTATTTTATATTTACCCCTTTTAACTTCATTTTGTTAGATTTCATATGGTGTTCAATTGATTTCATAAAATGTGTGTGATGAAAAAATAAAATTATAATTATGTAGAAACAAAGGTAACTGAACTTTCATAATTTTTTTACCAGCGAACAAATGTCAATTATCAATACCTGACAAGGTTGTGAGTAAATTCTACTGTCGATGTAAATAAGAATCTTGTCAAAACTCAAAATATCTAAACTTTTGTGTTATAAAAAAAAAACGGAAAATGAATGGTTATAATGTAATGTCGTTTGATTTTAGCATTTTACCATGCCCTGAAGTATTCCCAAAATTCGTCATACTACCTATCGTTTACAAGCTCTTTAACAATCCAACTCTTGTCAAGGGCAAGAGAATTGAGGGACAATTTTCAGGAATCGGCTTCAGTCCACATCTTCTTACTACACTTCTCTCGAAAAAGCCCTGTTTTGGTGCAAATTCAACACTGATGCTCCTTTTTTTTTTTTTTTGTAATACATATTTCAGGGAGTCTGGGTAGATTAAAAAAGATCTTGGGATCTTGATTTGATCTTGAAAAAAAATACTTCGTGATGTTGAAAAATTAGTTTATGATGTTGAAAAAATATTTGGCAGATCGACAGATCTTGAAAAAGATCTTGAGGATCTTGGTGATCTTGAAAAAATACTTCATGATCTTGAAAAATTATTTGATGATCTACATCCTAAACTAATTTTTCAACATCATGAAGTATATTTTCAGTACCAGTCAGTACCCTGAAATATTTTTTCAAACATCTTAAATTAATTATTCAACATCATGAAGTACAAGTCAGTATTTTTTTCAATACCGGTCAATATCCTAAAGTATCTTTTAAATACCTACAGTACCCTGAAATGTAAAAAAAAAAAAACATCAGTGTTGAATTTGCACCAAAACGGCGCTGTTTCGAGAAGTGGACCGCAGAGGCCGATTCCTATTTTTCATATACGAATACAGAGACGCCAGAATTACTATTGGTCGAAACAAGGGCCCCGAGGCACGGAAAAAAAAGGTGAAATACACGAAAAACAACGTTTACGTATATGAAGAGCATCATTACTGAATAAATCAAATAAGGTGGTAAGAAGTAAGTGAAGGTCATTCTATTTTGAGCAGCTAATTCCCAGAAACTATGTGGGAAATGAAAGAATAAAGAATGAGCTCTATTAAGCGTTTTCCTCTTTAAGCTGTTTACAAGTCGAGATGATGTGATGGCGGCGTCAGATCAGGGCAAGTAGTGTCCAATTTACTCTATAATCCAGCGTCAATAATACATTTTGTAAAATCAATAGATTTTATATGGCCACACAAAAACATTCAATTTTGAGATAGCTGTAGTTACAGAAGCTGCCACAGTGGTCAATCGTCCTCTGATGTTAGTCTGTTCTTAACCGATGTGACCCATTTTTCTGGCCATTGTACAGAGGCAGAAGCCATCTGGATCCAAGTTTCCTCTTCCCATGACACCGCCAATAAAGAATTAGTAATGACAGCATTACACAAACCGGGATAGCCCATCTGTTACAAATTCACAAGCAACAAAAACTATCACTCACAAACGTCCATGAAAATGGATCAACAATTATTCTTATCTAAGAGCAAAAATTAAGGGCGGATCAGAATCGGATACGTGAATATGGCTTGAAGTGCTAAAAGTGAATTGTCCCAATTACCTGTCAAGATCCAAGACTGGGCTGTAAACAAGAGTTTCCCAAGTCGCAACTATAAAATGCCAAATTGGGTTATAGTAAAGTGACTCTGCTGACCAAAACATCCTTGTGTATGTCTCAAGAAATATGAAGAGCAGCCACGCTCCAATTTCAATCAAAATGAACTTTATAATAAAGCGGCCAATCACAACCATGACAAGAGAGAACGCCACCAACCAATTGAAAAGCCTGTGGTTGTATTCCTTAATAAACAGAGCCCGAGACTTCTTTAACATCTGTGTATTTATTTGTTAAATCAAGAGGTGTCATGCATTTGAACCAGTAGAAAATCGGCAACAAACTATGACCTCAAATGTTTACTAATTTCATAGTCATTTGGGGAAAAAAATTGCATTTTGGTATGAATTATTCCACATAAAAGGTCTATTCACAATGTATAGTGAACACTCACATTTCCGTTAGGATGAATAGAAACTAAAATATCATTCCTTTTCACCGTTCTAAAGCTCCAAGAATTTAAATGTAGTTGATTAAAAAAGTCAAATAGAAGTTACAGTAACTGACCTTCATCATGCGTTCCTCATAGTTTGTTTTTGACGGTCCAATGCACTCATGCTCAAAACTTTGGTTGCACAGCAGGAAACCTGCATTAAATTTTGCCATGGTAGGAAGCCTGAGAACTTGAAGCTGATCCATTTTGTCCTCACATCTGGTGTACAATGCCTCACAGAGCTTTGAAGATCGATATTCATTTTGCATAACAACATTGTCAAACACCTGCATCAGAACATAGTTAACAACATTGTTAATTTTTGAAATTACAAAATAACCTCTTGAATTATTACTCTCCAGGATTTAAATCCTTCAAACTTTTAATTGTTACAGAGCACATTCTTATTGATTTGCAACTCAAGTCCCACAATTCAAACGCATTCAATCCAAAGATCTGGAGGTTAACCCTCCTGCTCCTGATTTCTCTTCCTACAATCTTGACATAGATGTTGCTCTCAATCCGTATGGGCTATAGAGCCAAGGATTTGAGAAGGAAAGCTCATTGGGGCCATAACCACAAACAAAAATTGATAAAAGAAATTCTTTCTGCAAGCTTTTGCTTCTTGAGTCACAAACCAAATTCTCCTTCAGCAGATGTTTTGCAACGTTTCAATCCAAACAAAACTGTGAACAGTACCTTCTGAATTTCTTCATCCAGTTGGTCAACTGATTTCTTAGCATGGTGACGTCCAAAATGTTGCTCATCAAAGGACTGCATTGCTTCCCCTCTAGATTTTTCATGAGCCTCCTGCAGTGATTCCTCTGGAAGTGGAAAATGCAATTTTGCCATCCTTTCACTGTATAGCTTTAGACATCTCTCAAGAATACCCTTGTTGAAAACCTCCACAAGGGAACCTGTTGAAGGAATCTCTCCTTTGTTCAAGGCTTCGAGTATCTAAAAATTGAAATATGAAAACAAAAAACAAGGTTTAATGAAGATGTACAGAATGAAGCTGCAAGTTCTTACTCTATAGAGCACATTAATGGACTGATCATTTGAATATTTTTCCTCAAGTTAGGCAATCATTTCATGCCGTATCAAAATAATCCTTAGAAGAACAATGCTGTAGCTTAAGGAAGGGAAAAAAAAAAAAAAGGAGAAAGAAAAAGAACACATTTCAGGAAAAAGTATATGTGCACAATCACAAGCCACTAAGCCATGGACAGAATAATAAAACAACAATAGTACTCAGAAGTATCTTGTGCTACTTGATTAATCCGCAGTTCTATGTTATCAGATTTTAACCGAGAGGAAAGGACTTGCAGTCACGTCCGTGAAGATTCTCACGAAGATACAATAGGCTTTCAATATTGTCAAGACTTGTAGCTTTAGTCTATCTCAAAATAACTAAATGTTTAAAGTCTCATACCTGCTCCAGAAAAGAAACAAACTCCTTCCCATTCAGTGATTTTCCCTGTACAATCTTGGGACGAATGATGCTAGCAACAAGCTCTTTCAATTGCTCCCTTCTCTTAACATATGCCGGATCAAGTTCAATATCCTTCATGTCACAAAGTTTTGTTCGCTGGAGATGGGGCTGTTTTAACATCCGACATATGAATAAATGCACAAGGAGACGAAGCTAGATGAAGAGAAAGCATACATAGCTATTATTTGAAATAACACTTGAATTTATGCAAGGAAATTACTTTCAACGATAAAAAAATGAAAAGGCCATAGTCTTTCCCAACAAAGACATATTTAATAAGGACTGCTTATTGACAACCATTCAAAGGCACGTCAAAACTAAGCACCGGGAGAGATGGACCCAAAGGAAAAGGAAAGCATGTTGTTCAGTATTCAATAGACCAATAAGTATGAGAAAACAGAAAGACTAATCAATCAAGATTTTTCATTTTTGGATGTCATGATACTTGATTCAAGTCAGATGAATCAATTATAAGACCCAGAAATCAAAGTTCTTACCCTAAAATATGAAACCTGATTCTGGTAAATCCAAATTGATGAAAAGGCCAGGCTAAGGAACTTAAATTTTATTTTTGGCCTGTCTTGTGTACAAAACTAGCCCAGATACTATAGTAAAAGTCGTGGAGTTAAATTTGCATAGGAAATAGAAGAAAACAAATTAACAAGGCAACATCAGATAACTTGCGAGAACTTCTGTTCAATATGTTTGACGTATGTAGGAGTCCGGACTATAGGTTGGCTGGGATGGAAAAAATATGCACTCTGATGGAGAAATATGCACTCTGATGGAGAAGCCAACAAGTAAGACCCCTTTTCATTTTGTTTCAAATACAAAACAAACATACTTCAATCAAAAGCTCCATATTAGATTAAAAGAACATGAAATTTGGGTTGAACACGGTAAATAATGAGAGAGGTTAGTAAAAGAGCGGGGAGATACATACTTGTGGTAAGCTAAAGGCAGTACTGTTGTCTCCCATGATAGCCAATGAGTCGCGGATCTGGTTAACCTGATAAAGTGAACCTCCATTGTTAACATTCACTGTAAGACTAGTAATACTGAATTGATATTGGAAAATTAAGCTTCATAAGTGACAATACCATATCAATATTTTTGTCCCCTGCAATTTAATAATAAAAGGGGCTACCATTAGACCTTTTTTTAAAAAAATATGGAGAATCAGATTGTAAAAATAAATAAGTTAGGTTCTATCAATGCACTAACTGTCAGTATTGGGGACTTGTCGAAGAGCTTCATTCACCAATTCTTGCACTGATTTCCCTTCTGTAGATAATTTAGCAAATATCAGGATCAAATCAAGTGCCCATGATGGGAAGTGGTAGCTGCAAGAGGTGCAGTATCTCAATATGCCTACCTCCCATGTTTGTCATCACGATCAATATAATTTTACAAAGATTTTCAGGTAGAAGATTCAAAGAAAGAAATAAAAACGGGATAAAAACAATGGCAGACACCTTACTATTACATGATCACGAGAGAGAACTTGTTAACTTACGTAGAAAATCACGTTGAATAAGCCACAAGAGCTTGGAAGGTTCAAATGCAACATCTTGACCCTATGAAATTTCCAACCAATCAAACATTAAATTAACAAGAAAGAGGTCATTAAAAAAAAATTGAAGGGAGAATAAATCAACATAAAAGTGTTAAGGTCTTGAATACCTTCACTCTGTTCAAGCCACAAACAATGCGCATTAGAACATGCAAAGGTTAGAAATCAAACAAATAAGTTAATAACCAAAAAATCTACAAGAAATCAAGTTTTTTAGAATGCAATAATGCAAATAGATGAGGAAAACTAAAAAATAATCCATGATACCAACAAAAACAAGTTTCAGAAGATGCAAACCTCCCATAAAATTCTTCAGCCAGCTCAACCGCAAAGGACAATCGAGAGATATCAGCTTCACGTATCTGAAAAATCATTTAAAATGAGATATCTGCTTATTATCAGCTTGAAGATTCTATAGCCTCCACCAAGCAATTGAAAGTTAAGACTCCAAACCAGGAAATTTGTCAATGCACTTAGTTTTTTGGAACAGAAAAAAGACTTGTGCCCACTAGTTCAAAGCCAAAAGGTATTCCAACATTTGTTTCAGTTTTTAAGTTATTTTTTTAGATACAACATAGGAGAGGTTATTCCTTTCTCCATAACAGAGCATCATAATTTGTCTGAAACAGCATTAAGATTGTAAACACACAAATTAAGGACCCTTCAAGTCTGCAAAAGAAAGAGGTTAACTTTTTGTTGAAAGAGAAAGAAAGGATAGTACAACTGACAGAATTGGAAACAGCATTAATTAAACTTTTCCAAACAAAATCAAGTAACTGGTTCCCCGATTATTAAAAATAAAATGAACTGCCTAACTCCTTATGGAACAATAATATGTGGGCTGAAATTCCAGTTTGATTAAGATTGTCTGATAAAAATATGAGCCACCAGTCCAACATCAGGTAATACCTAAAAAATGGCACTTAGAGGCCTAGAGCCCGACAAGTTTATGCTCTACAAGCTTTTTCTAACTTGTTAATTCTCAGAGTAAAAAAAAAGGTTGTTTTTATGTCCATTAAACAAGATAAACAAGAGCAATGATCGCAAATTTTCACTGGAACAGAGGCCGACAAGTGTAACTTACTGTCTCAGGTAGATTATAGATAAGCACAGAACTCAAGACAGTTGCTAGAGCAAATATCCTGCAAGAGGAAAGATCAACTTAAACATAGTAATGACTATTAACCCATACAAAAAGACTACATGGTCTGTCTGCAAATACCGATCATCATATACGTTTGACTTCCCAATGCTTTCAAATCCTTCTGTATCAAGGTAAAAGACAGAAGTTCTTACTCCGTCAATATCCAAGTCTATAGGAGTTCCCCAAACCCAAATTCCTGTATGATTGAAGCCAAAAGAGGAAAAAGATATATTATAATTAATATCTAAATCTATTAAGGCATAATTATGAGGAAAAGGTTAGTTTCCATCCACCTTTTGTCTTGGTGTCACGCATGTGTCCAACACCAAATCCTACCAAAACAAACATACCACTTAAATCAAAATACTGAAAGCCATCAAATCTTCAAAAAAATTCCGAAAACGCTAGCATTGAAGGTAACAAGCAACTATAAAAGATGCACCTTCATAACAAGAAAGAGAAAGAAGTTGATTGAGAAGAAAAGATTTTCCGGAGCGATATGGCCCAATCACCTGATACACAGAGCAATCAAGAGATTCCCCAAGCATGTAAATAGAATAAGGGGAAAAACACACACACTCTGATGCTCAACTTCAAATAGTAACTGTTCTCTCCAAACCCTTATAATATACAGACATTCTAGTAAAAGAAACCCAATGTTAAAGGAAACGACCAGAAGTGATATGCTAATGAAAGATGAGGGGCATTGACTTCATTTTTTGAACTTGGCTTCCAAATTTTCTAATTCTTGAATCTGTCTCTACTTTAAGGAAAGAAAAACAATGCTCTGCATTTGACAAGTATTGAGACCTAACATAAATTCAGCTATATTTGATTGGAAACATTTACAAAAGACTATGTTTATAAAATCATGTGCATATGTTGTCACAAGTCACAACTTGTAACAATCAATAGGTTAACCTCCTTTACTCCAATCTCATCCTCTGATTCTATCAACTGACTAAACCAAAACTCAAGAGTTTTAAGAACAAAAAAGTGCAAGGGTTCAAGTGGCAATCAGAAACATATTGTGGAGATATAAAATTTGTTAAATGTAAGGAATGTTGAATAAAAGATTACATTATCTTAACTGATCCATAAATCACATGCAACGGATACATTAAAGTTGCAGTCAAACTTACAGCGACAGCTGCGATTGGGTTTGTTATTCTCTCAATAGCTTCCAACCCTTCTCTTGAAAGACGAAGTTTTGTATGACCAGGAGCAGGTTCCACAATGGGAAAGCTGGGCACAGAAATGGGCGAAATCAGAAATAAGGGAAACTTAAAGCAGAGCATGAAAAGAAGCCAGTTACCCGGAATCTAACAGGAAACCCCCCCCCCCAAAAAAAAAAACAAAAACAAAAAAGAGTATAGTTGGTAGCAAGAAAATCAGGAGTAAGATGTAAGCCGATATGTGACATTTACAGGACAAACTAGGTTTAATTAAACGGCTACACTTTGAATATTATAAACCAGTACACCATAAAGGGACTTGAAAATGGGAAGTCCAAGTTGATGTATAGGTCAATTTACCTCCAGACTATGACGACCATCGTTGGTACCATCAGGTCAAAATTAGGCCCAAGAGAATTGTGTTAATAGTGTTACTTTTGAAGAATACAAGTATTAAAGCAAAACAAAAGAAATGTTTAAACTATTGACCAACTTCCAGTTCACATTAGCATCCAGGAAACTGCAATAATGCTTCCGGGATAAGCATGACTTCCCTTTTTCCGAAGTAAAAGACAAGCTTAGCCAAGAGTATTGTCAAAACATGGCTTGAAACATTGTCATCATCGTTTCTTCTGTGTTATTCACATAAATCCAATCTTTCACCTCTTAGAAAGCAAGGCCGAAATGCTTCAGACCTTTTTATTGTTTGTATCTCACAGAATAACAGCTCACTTTACATCACCCAATAAGGAAAACGAAAACGACAAACCAGAATCTAACATTTTAAATTTTTTAGCTTTTTCAAGTACGAGAACTAGTACCAAATCTTGCGAACTTTAATTTAACAATCACTGGCGACCAGATCTCGGAACTATGTTAAACTTTATAAAAGAAAACAGAAGTCAGTCACTTACGCTTGATGAAAATTCTCAATCGAGGACGACGAGGGAGCCAAGAGACAGAAAAGCAACAGAACAACCAGGAACCTAGCAGGAGTGTCCATAACAGGAATGCTAAGACCCTCTATCTGCCAAACGCAGAAGAACTAAGAAGACGAAGGAAATGGAGGTGCAGAGACGAAGCAAGCATAGGGAGATTAATGTGGCAAGTGTTCAAAGTAACCGTAAGAAAAATGGGATCTGGAGGAAATCCTCGAGATGGGTGTACGTTAAGAATCATGCGCCCACATGGAATGAAAGAGGGGGAGAAACTGGAATACGTGGAATGGAATTGAGCCTGGCTTGTGAGACGGGCAGGATTTTCTGACTCTCTCAGGTGCTGAAGCTGAACATTTGTTGGCAAATCCTAACTTGCCTTCGTCGCTTGTGAAATTGACCAGAATATAATAGCCAACAGCAGGGGGATCGATCTCAATTCTCGCTGAAGGAAAACAAAATTAAAAACGGGTCTGGACAATTTTCGGTGAGTGACTGATGATCACTCCAAATAATTAAAATAAGATATCTTTCCTTTTGTAAATTGTCGTAGAATTATAATTATTTCTTAACATTTAGAGAAAATCGATAACAAGTTATTATTTGAAAATTTTATTAGCTAAAATGACCGAATATTTTTTTCCACATAAATTAGAAAGTACCAGTACTTATGATTTTATATACAGAAAGTGTATTTGCTCGGATTCATGACATTCTTTCCCGTAACATTTAAGTTATGATAAAATATACAAAACAGATGAAAGAATAAAAAATATTAAATTGTTACAATAAAATTGTGGAGACAAAATGATATATATATATATATATATATATATATATATATGAGTTGTCCAGCTTCCTGGTAAATATTATAATTTGCTTGCCAGCGAGGTAAATATAATAACTTTATTAACAACAAACAGGTTAAAATATTGTTTGAAAATATTATATATATATATATAGTTAAGGTGCATTTTTACCATTAATTATTGGTAGGGAGCGTCAACACAATTAACTATTAAGTTGGCCAAAAATACAAAAAAAAAAGTTTTTCGGGGGAGCGTTTCAAAGACAATCTTTCATTAAACAAAAAGTTAACGTACGTTATCAATAGACGATTAGTAAATAACTTTTACTCTGGTGCTTTCCAAGACAAAATTCTAAATTTTACTAAATTTAATAAGTTTTTTCTCAATTGTCATTATTTAAAACTACTTGTATTATCTATGGACAAAAATGACTTATTCTTCAATTTTTTTCAAAATTATAATTTGCTAAAATAAACAAAAAATTTAATTATATGATTTAAATAAAACTCAAAGAGTTTTATAGTTTACTTTATATGTTAAACAAAATATATATATATATATACACATATGATTTATTTTTAATGGATATCAATATTGATCTTAATAATATAAATCCTAAGACTTGATGATATATTTGTTAATTAAATGATCTATTGAATATTTGTGACTTGTTGACAAAAAAAAATAAAAAAGAAAACTTAAGAGGCTGATGAAAGACGATTTAATAATAGGTTAAAGAAGAATTTTAATGGGTTAAAAGAACTTGACCTACGAAAATTTGATTAACATTAAATGAATTTTTTAAATTACATAAATTTCTTCTAAAATAAAAATAAATCATATATATTTTGTTTAACATATAAATTAAACTATAAAACACCTTGAGTTTTATTTAAATCATATAATTAAATTTTTTAATTAAAAAATTTGTTTATTTTAGCAAATTATAATTTTGAAAAAATTGGAGAATAAGTCATTTTTGTCCATAGATAATACAAGTAGTTTTAAATAATGACAATTGAGAAAAAAAACTTATTAAATTTAGAATTTTGTGTCAAGGCCTCCTGGAGTAAAAGTTCATTTAGCGATCTCGACCTTAGATAACGGAGGTTAACTTTTATCTAACGGCGTTGTCTTTGGGACGCTCCCGAGTAAAACTTTTTTAGTATTTTTTTTAAATCACTTAATAGTTAATTGTGTTAGACACTCAAAGGGACCAATAGTTCATTGGTAAAAATGCACCTTAACCCTATATATATATATAGGGATAGGATATTGTCACTGCCAATTTTATGTCACTACCACTTTTTCACCGTTAGATCAGAATCTCATCTACCTTTATCATTTTTCTCTCCTATTGAGATTCTGATCTAACGGTGAAAAAGTGGTAGTGACATAAAATTAGTAGTGACAATATCTTATCCCATATATATATATATATGTGTGTGTGAAGATTTTAATTTACCTATCTGATCATGTTATACCATAAGTATTTGATTATTAAATTAATTAATGTTAATATTTTTTGGAGTTCCCAGAAAGGAAAAGTCAAGTAGTAATAACTAACTATTTCTTACATCCATTATTGTCAAACTCACGAGTTGACTCTTTGAGTTTAGTGTTTTTACGTTTCTGGCTTATAAAATCGAGTCAGATCTCTAATAAATTTGTTATCGTTGTAAACTCGATTAAACTCACTGTTCTGTTGTATAAACACAGATGTCTAACCTCAATGAGTTAGTAGATGATTTATATAGGATCAGTAATACTCTCCAAGATAAATATGAGCTAACACCGAAGAGAAGATAGATGTTCTATGATGTCTATGAGGAAGACGCCAAAGAGTTCCAAGCGATCACTGTGTTACACGGTTATGGCTCTTAGCTAAAGGGTGTGGGGTGTGTGCACAGTGAGACTGAATAGTAAAAGATGATGAATAGAGGATGTGCACCTTATGGGTAATCTTCTATTTATAGAGATTACCTCTAGGGTTTCAGTCCGTGGCTCTGTGTGTCGCACGTCCCTGCTTCACTAATGTTAACTCTGCTCTACGCCACTACTACATGTTTATGCTTCACTACCTATACTGCTGAGATTAACATCTTATTTATAAAGTGATTAGTGTTTTACTTGTTTAATGAGAGCTTCTGCCATAAAGTGTCCTTATTGGACCGCATCATCTTTGAGTCCAATATATAATCCATAACACTCACGAGTTTATATACCGAGTTTAACGTTTTTACATTTCCAGCTTACAAAATCGTGTTGACTCATTTTTTAACTCGTATTAATTTCTTCAATTTGATCATGCTCAGCAGCTTTAAATACAGATTTTATGGAAATTTCTTTGTTAAATATGATAAATTATGAACATTGATGGATTTAATCTCAATTATTTGGATTTAAAAAATATTTAAATAAAATTGTTGTTATTTATTATATTTAAATTATTTAATTATACAATATTAATATCTATTTAATGGTAAAAGTAAACTCTACTTATGAGTTTCGATTGATTCATGATCTGAGTTTTTCATTTCATTATCGTGAATTTGTTTAAATTCGTAAGTTTGACATCCTTGTTACATCAAATTCAATATACCAATTTTTCTATCACTACTTAGTGTCATCAGATGGCACAATCACCACGCCAGTGTTCTGCAACTCGATTTATTTTCTACTCAACTTGTGGGATTGGACTTCAATATACCAATTCGAGTCGTGGAGGTGACCAGAAAGCAAAAACAAGATATAATCAGATCCACTGGGAAAGGAATCTCTGTTTAATAGATTTAATTGCGTTTCCGCTGTTGGATTCTTTTTGGAACTTGTTTCTACTTCATCGATTCTTAATATACTTTTAAAGTTTCAAGGATTAATATTATTTCAATCTCCATTTTGATAATTTAGTTCCCATAATTTAATAAATTCGATACTCCACCGATGGCGTTGTATCAGAAACACTATGATATTGATTACGCTTTGTTATATACTATTGCGGTTAAATTTATAATAAATAAAATAAATAAAAAATATTTTATAAAGACGTTTGAATTACTCAGATTATAATTTGGATTACTAAACTTAATAAATTATATATTACGTTATTAGTCATAATTAGGGATTTTAAATTTGGGTTAAATTACATCTACATCCCTTATTAAAACAACAAAATTGAAAATATAACTGTATTACCTGCTCTACCAATTAATTCATTATGAAGTATTGTACAATGGAGCACCGTTTGTTCTCTTACTTCTCTCCAAATATTAATTATGCAAGGGGTTATGAATGAAATATATATCATCAAATTATAAAATTTATTTCCAAGTCTGTTGATGTTATCTCAATAAAAAAAAATATGCACAATATTTTTTTTTTATAGTATTAGTTTACGGTAGATTTACTTATCCATTACCTTCTTTTGATATTTATATTTTTATCCAGAATTTTATGACTTGAGTTTAAATTTTATATCATGTATATATACCTTGAATATATGATCCATATTTTTTTATAAAAAGGGAAAAAAATCATATATAAAGATATTTGTGAAACATTGTAGTGTACAAGAATTCACCTCTTTCAATTTATACACCCCTAATTTTCTATAAAATCAAATATCGTATAACAAAATAATATTAAACATAATTAATGTTTGGAAAAGTCGGAGCACAAAGTCATGCCTTACTTCCCACAAAATTAATTGATAGAGTAAATAATAGAGTTATGTTTTCAATTTTGTTGTTATAATAACTAAGGGATATAAAGGTAATTTGACCTAAATTTTAAATATCTAGTTATGACACATAAACATATATATATAAATTGTTAAATTCAGTAACTCAGATTAAATTTTGGGTAGTTCAACCATATTTATATAAAATTTTCTCTAAAACAATTCAGTAGTCTTTGTAGGATAAAATAATCCTCTTAAACCCCGGAATTCGGGCTGTCAAAAAAAAGAACACAACAAACACTCAACCTTAGGCCCAACCCGCGAGTGCATGTTATTGGGCCTTATCTTTCTACTTACCTAGTTTTTGGTATGATACTTATCGAGTTGTTTGAAGTATGGCGAGGCTTTCTTAAATACAGATAGTCCAAGAAGGACCAAAAATGAAAGCCTAGTGTGCGATAACGCCCCATTGATATGGAACAGAATACGAAAACACATTCAAATATTCAATGCAGGAATGTAACCCAAAACCAACCCGAGCATAGAGTCCAGTTAAAGTTGCTAATCCTCCACAATATGATAAATTAATATGCGAATGTTGGAAGAGTTACTATTTACTATCTGACAATGTCTCGAATAAGATTATATCCAAAATGATGATACCTATACTTATCAAATAAGAAAATGGAAAATTGTACCTGGGTCCCGATAAAGAGAAAATATGACAAAATTATCCCTTGAAATCTCAAAATTACGATGAAGTCTTTTGAGCTTTTTTTACACTATTTTTCATATGTGAAAAGACACAAATGTTCTAATAAAAGGTCATGAACCAGTTAACACAGGTAAATGGAGGCATTTGTGTCTTTTCACATGTGAAAAATATTGCAAAAAAGTCTCATATGGTTTTACTGCAATTTTGATACTTTAATGGACCATTATGTCATAGTTTCCCTTTCTCAGAACCTATATGCAATTTTCCCTTAAAAAAAGAACGTACCCATAACGAAATTGAACCAAAACAAATATATATTAATTGAATTTGCTAGCACTAAATTCATTGCTTTAAAAATCATCTTACACTCTCGTTTAAAAGAATTAGAATAATACTATATTGTTGTATGAACTTTTTATGAAAAGCAGTGAAAAACAAAATTGAAAATTTAAGTTGAAACTAGAGAGAACATAGCTAACCTAATCCATTGAGAGGTTCATATGAAAAAAGGAGAAGCAGTAACGGAGGGAGAGGGGAATAAGCGATATAGGTATAAGGTGTCACGCATGCATGTTCATTATGCAGAGAGCCTTTGATTGAAGGAATTGCATGCGATTAGCTCCCTCACATATACACCACGCAAATTGATGTGGGCAGGTAAGATATATGGGAAGGCAAATGAGTGGAAGCACGAATGAAAAGCACTTAGACGTACGTGAACCACTCGATCCATCTTCGGCTTCTTTTGCACCGACACCCGTACTACAAAATTTGTAATTTCATAGATTTGAATCCTCACTCACACTCTTCGCATTTAGCATTCAAAATGAAAAAGTCTCGACTCATCACCACATGGAATCGTCCTTCCCTTTATTTCGTTTGCCCTCTCTCTCGCTTCATCCTAGCTTTGCTTTTTTGACCGTAACAATCGAGAATGGTCCCTCTCTATTTCTGGGGCCCACATTGTGAACGGTATAAAGAGTGTATGCCTTGGTACATGACAGTTCAGATATCATGATGATGCACTGATACCTATTTGTTCAGCTTCTGTGTTTCCATATACATACTTACCATCTATGTGCCCTCATCTTAACGTTCCTTCTACATATGATTATCCGTGACGGATAAAGTAGTTGGTTCTCTGCGGGTTCGAGAGATCTAGAAGAGCTTTTTAAGTTTTAGACATATATGCATGTGGGCAATAGATAGTAGATACAATAGTTTTCTGGCTCTCTTCTGGGAAAAGGACAGGTTTTTTTTACCAAAATAAACTAATCTATAGTACTTTTGAAACTATTTATCGAAATATGGTTGTTTTGAGGTAGTGATCTTTGCCAGGCGGTATAACCAAGACTAATAGTGTTGGCGGGGTTTACGACGGCCCCAACCATTACTGTCGAAAACCATGACGGAACTAGTGTCCAGGTTTCGTCAGAGTACCTGACGGAACGCGTCAGGATCCTGACATTGCGTCAGGGATGCCTGACGCCCCACACCCCCCCCCCAAATACAACCCCACACCGGCCCCCACCCCCAAAACCCATCCCCTCCCCCTGCAGCCCGCAAGCCCCCCCCCAGTTCCGTCAGAGCACCTGACGTCAGTCCACAGTTGTCGGGGTCTTTAAACTTTAAAACCACATTAGTTTGGTAAATTCTTTTAAAAAGATCTTTAGATTGGTAATTTTTTTAAAAAAAATTATTATTTTGGTAAAAAAACCATGAGGACAAGAAAAAGAATAACTCGCTAGCATCAATCAGAAGAGAAGTGAGTAATAAGGTGATGAGGAGTAACAAGGGAGATCAATTATGCTAAAAGTCTAAAGAATTCACATTAGGTCTTTATTCCCTTAAGTCTTAGGTCTTATTCCCTCTAATTAAAGAGGGATTAGGATTTTTATTTTTATTTTTATATATTCTATTTATTTAGATTAGATTATATCTGCATCTTGAATTTTTTTGTCTCCGATCTCAAATTAATTAATTTTCAAAGTCATGCATTCGAAATATTTTTCCCGTAACCCCAATATCCCAAATTAATTAATTTGAGATCTTGAGTGTAAAAAAATTCAAGATGCAAAGATCATATAATCTAATCTAAATAAATAGAATATATATTTTTTTTAAACAAAAAATAAATTCATAATCCCCTAATTAGAGGGAATAGCACCCAAGAGAATATCATCTAATGTAAACCCAACTCTAAAGCTCAAAGGACAAAATTCTTGACTTGTGCGTGCGGCTACTCATGCCTATAGCCGTGGCCTTTCGAAAAAAGGCCAAGATACGCCTCGCCTTGCTTTCAATGAGTAGCAACTTCGAATTAATTAGCTCAAAGATTAAGAGAATCTTACAAACTTTCCGACACCAATTTGAAATACCATGTGACGCCAAATCTAGCACAGATCCCTCCCCTGTAACTTCGTTTTTCCTGTATATGATAACCCAGCATTCAGTTTCGCGAAACATGTGGTGATGTAAATATATTAAAGATTAAACAGATAGTTTTACATACTCCTCAAAAACTGTTGTCGTGGAAAGTACGAATCAGATCAAAAGAAATCATGGCCGCGTTTGCCATTATTCCAAATGAAGGAAACTCAAGAGATGAGTTTTTGAATTTGAATTTGAATTTGCATGGGCTCGAGAAAGCACTTGGAAGACCAAATAATGAATTATTTGCATACCCATAAACTATTTGAAACTCCAGACTCTCCCTGTTTAAATTCAAAACCTAGTTCTTATTTAAACATATCACGATGCTTCCTTTTTATCGCTTGAAGTCGAGTGACAATGTAACGAGCCTGTTTGGAGAGATTTTTTGCGGAGTTTCGAGAGAGAGAAAGTTACCAATGAAAAAGCTCATATGGAGGTGTTTGGGGTTAGGGTAGAGCAATGGGCAGGTTGGGCAGCCCATGTCTAAACTCATAGCCCGCCTATTTAATTTTAAATGGGTATGGGTTAGCGCATACCCGTGCTTCAACCCATGTCAAACGGGTTAATATATAAAAATGCGCTTAACCGAGAGTTTTTGAATACCCATTTACATTTGAAGTTTATTTTTTTATAAAAACATATATAAACATTAAGTATCCACCCAAATTTATCATTCTAAATTCTAAAATATGAATCTTCAAAATTCAATAATCATAATTCACACAAAAAAACCTAAATTTATACAAGTGTTATCATAACATAATTTTGATGTTCAAACTCCAAGTGGGGAAATAGTCAAATACGGAAATGGGGAATGAGTATTTCATGGCAATGCGACATATTATTGTCCAAATGTCCATATAATTAATTTAAAAAAAATAACTAAAGGGAGGGTATGGGCAGCCCGAAGGTGCCCCCATAGCTTGCCCATTTAAGTCTTAAATGGGTATATTTTAACCTAACCTGTTATGGGTCTTTTTGAAGACGTCTTCAAAATAACCCAATTACATCAGGTGGGTAGCCATTTGGGTTGCGCGTTCCATCCGCAGCCCTATTCAGGGTGGCTTTTTTGCCATTGGCTTATGAAAAAAAGGCCCATTAAAGCAAAAGCTGGGGAGGAGAGCGTATGCGATACGTTGTATATTTGAGCTAGCTGGGCCCCACCATTTATTATCATTATTATTATTTATACATACACACATACATATACATGGGGTGTTTGTGACAAAAACATATAATGCTGAGTGTGGGCCTGTCATAGGTAATTTTTTTTTAAACTTTAATTCTTTTCTTTTCTTTTTAACAATTTCTATCATTTTTTTTTTCAAATTAAAATTAAATTTTTTTATCTTCAATTATCACAATATATACAACTAATATATATGTAGTATTCAATAAGATTCATGTCATTTTCAGTCATTTTCCATCTCAATTCATTTTTCAAATAATAATCTAAATACTCTTCAGTTTGAAAAAAAATTAATTTTGTCATCATTAATCCAAATTTAAATTACATTTACAACTTAACTTTTACAGAAGCCCGACAGAAAATAAGCTACCGCTAACCCAAACAGACTATGGAGGGAGGACTGGATCATAAACGGAGGTATTTGCTGGATATATTCCAGACGTTGCTTAATTAATTTCTGAAATAGCTAGGAAGACAAAAGAAGAGGACTGATATAACTGTGAGAATTGCATGTTTAAACTTGTTATTAGTTGCAAGGCCCAATATAATGCAACACGCACACATACTGATACACAGTACAGGGCTTTCACTTCATTATAATCGACTAAAGAGTAAAGAAAGTAAGAAGTGAGAAGACGCCGAGGTTGAAAACTTAAAAAAGGAAGGTGAGTTGGGTTAGATATGTTGGGAGGAGTAGGTGAGACGTCACATAACTGCATCTTTCCTACGGCATTAAAGCTAAAGTCACTCCCCAACAAACTTTCTTTTTCTACTTCTCATTCTCTTACACTTAGGACCCTTTGGTACAAAGGATTGGTGGGAGGAAAGGAACTTAGAGGAGGAAAAAAAAAAAAAAGGAAGATTTGAAAGATGAGGGAAGATGACTTAAGTTATTTGGTAGGAAGAAAATGAAGAGGTGGTAGTTTGTAAAGAATTAGGAAATGCATATTTTACCCTCAAAAGAAATTAATTCAAAATAAAAAAGAAAAATATTTTCTTGCTAAAATATATTTTTAAAAATATATTCTTGTTAAGTTTGAACTTGTGGAAAAAAAATCGCCAAGTTCGAAACTTTCACTTAAATAAGTTTGAATTTGAGAATCATCAAAAAACATTTTCCGGAAGATCGCTTTTCCTTCCATTTTCGGATGGATCTTCCTCAAATAAGGGAAGATAAGACTCACCGGAAGATCTTGTTGATTTTCCGTCTACCAAACACCTAAAATCCATGGAAACTTTGGGATCTTCCCTTTCCTTCTCTAATCTTCTTTCTACCAAACAGATCCTTAAAAGTCACAACCCTCCTCTAACATTGTTAACGGTCACACGGTTGGGATGTATGGATAGTTTCAAGTGAAAATTATAAAGCGTGTTTGATTTGAGGGGAGAGGATGAGAGGGGAGACTAATCTTAAAAGCTAATATATTGGGCCTGTTTGGTGTGAGCGTTAGGAAAGCGTTGGGAACGTTTGCGGTAGAGTTAATGGGCTTTGGAGAAAAAACTTAACGTGGTGTGTTTGGGTTGCGCGTTAAGTTCATTGGACTTTTTAAAAAAAAAAAAAAAACTCAAAAAAGTAGTTAAGGAAAAAGCTCTAGAAAGTCAGTTTTTTTTTCAAAAAAAGCTCATTTTTTGATACGCCCCACCACTTCTATTATCATCAATCCAAACACAAATCATTATCTATAACTTGATTTTTTCCTACCGAAACTTTTTTTAAAGTCGAGATAGGCTTTTGCCCATCGCTCCTACCGCTAACCAAATATGTTTCATTAGCTTCTAACATTATCTCCCTTTAAACCAAACACATGGTAAGGCACCTACACTCTACTCTTTGTTTCAGCTGAATACTTCGTTTTTATTAATTTGCGGTGCTCAACTATTTTAATTAATAATAATTATATGATTTATTGTGAATTGTAAAAAAAATATAATCTATCTTGTGTTGCATATTGATGCTGGTAGCATGGAAAAAATATTACCCAAATGATAAAATGTCTCACTTGCGCGGGGTGGTTAGGAAGCTTATTGTTGTTCTTTGTTTGTTTGGTTTTTGGGCTTAAGGGGTAGGACCGTACGAGTATGATGCTTCGTTGCCATGATCCTACTCTAGCGGATATTTAGAAATAAAGGAATGTTCAATTTCCAAGACTGTACGTGGCCACAAGGGTTGGTAGGAGGCTCGCAAACCACAAGAGCACGGTTTCATGATCCGCAAACACCAAACCGCCCTTTATCAAAGCCTTTCGCGTTTTTTTTCCCGAGTTCCAAGCGGGGAAAGTGCGCAGTTTCGAAAAGAATAATGAAAAATCTAAGCATTTTAAAAATATTTCTCTAATAAAGTGTAAGCAAGAGGTCAATCATGATTACAAAATTGTATGTAAAATTAAAAATTATTTTTATCTGATTTGGGATTAAAAAATACACGATTTTATAACATTTAGAGCGCAACATGAACGGAATGATTCTTGCCTTGCGCTCTCTCTTATCCAGTTAGTGTGTAGATTGCTTTCAAGCATCTATTCTTCTTCTTCTGTGTTTGCAAACGGGTTCGTTTCCCCTTCATTTGCGTCATGTAGGCGTATATCAATATGTTGAAGCTCGAAAGAGGGCAATGATAATAAACACGATGACTTCCAATTTAGAAAGAATACCAAGATATCGAAAGGTTCACTAAATGATCAAACGCTAAATATCCATTATTTAATAGTTTAGACAACTATTACTGCAACTTTATTCATTATTCATACATATTATATCAGTGATAATTTCGTCCCTTGCATTAAAAGTAGAAGGGAGACTCAGGACTGTGGTTTCCCGGCCAAAAAAGGGAAAGTGAAAACACAGGCGAATAAAGTAGCAGCTACAGCCTCCAGTTATAATACGACTGTGAACTCTAAATTTTGTAAGGAAGGACAAAATTTTAAGGGCGCTCATCCAAGACAGCTGATAATCCAGTCACAACCTTGAAACCAGAAATTTTGGGCTTCAGATGAATCAGATCAGGTGGCTTCCATTCAATCGCCTCCTTTCCCTTCTCATCCTTCTCGGAAGAACCCTCTGAACAAACCAACGCCGACCCATCTGACTTCCCACCGGCGGAATTTCCCATCAAAGCCTGCTTTTTCTCCTTTGTCTCTCCGATTTCCGGCAAGCAAAGCACTGGCGGAGTAACTCGAGTGTGAGGAGAGAGCCACTTTGCTTTCACGTACTCGGCCTTCCTCCATGGCGGAATGTGCATGCCCTTCTTCTTCAGACTCTGCTTCGCTGCCTCCGATACAATCGCTATAATGCTCTGCAAACGATCGGACTTGCCCACGAATATGTACGGAAGGGTTTGGAGAATCGCCTTGTACGACTTGGTTGATCGAGCAATTTCGAATTCTGATCTGAAGTCGATGTCTATTATCACCCGTTCGTTTTCGATGATCACATCTATGTAATCATATTCCCCTGTGGAAGATTGCACATATTAAAAAAAAAAAAAAATCAATCAGACACCATGCATGAATCTTCATTTTAGTTTGAACTAAGTTCCTGGTAACATGCATGCATATACTGAAAAGTTGAACCAACGATGTTCTCAGAGAACCATTCTCTTCCTCACCATGCCGAGGAATCTCTTTTTCGATTCGTTTTCCCGGGGTTTTTAAGCACCCTTTGTTTGCTCAGGTATATATCACCAGGAACCAAACAGAGCTCAGAGACATTTTCCTGATGTCAGAGAGAATCAAAGAGAGAAATTACCTGCGAGATGAAGGGAGGACTTTTCCCAGCGAGATTTGCATATTGAGGCGTCGTATCCCAGAGCCAACAACTCATCTACAACAATCTTTCGGCAGAGGTCATCTTTAAGCTTGCAGGTCTTATTCTTTTCAACGATCTTAGCTGTGTCTGCCAACAAATTCCTTTCGCTGGCACTCGCACAGGCCACCAAACCCTAAACAGTGTAAGATAACGTGTTAGAAAAACGTTCTCCAACCGCGAAAACCACCAAATATATAGGTCATTAATTTTAAAGAGAGGCAACAATTTAATCCGATCGAAAGAGCTCATACCTTAAGGATACCAGACGCTTCACCATTCGAAGAGTACTTAGATTCGCCGAATGCGTGGTCAGGGCAATCTTCACAGTTTCCGTTGAAGCAGTTGCAACGGTTACGGACACACAAGACGGAAACCGGGTGCTTCTCCTGATTATCCTCTATAAAATTTTGCACCATTTTCGCCAGGCACACGGAATTCGGTTCGAAATCACGGGAGGCGTTGAATCCGTCCTTGCCAAAATGCGGCTCATCTCCGGCAATTTTATCCGCCGCCGAATTCCTCAGAACGCCAGGGAACTGGCGCTCAAAAAGTCGTTTAAGGCGTGACTTGACAACCGGCTTGAGCTGGTTAAGCCCAGGTCCCTCCGCGGGGATGCTAGCATCGATTGGCTGGATTTTAGTATGGAAGGGCATGACTCCAGATCAGAGCTCCTCAATTCGCCTCTACCATTTCCAAAGCCCGAGCTTACGGTTGAATGGGGAGTTGGTAGAAAAAACTTCCTCGCGTGTCCACCTCCGATTTCGCAATTTGATGAAAAAGAACCAAGTAGTTAACTTAGAACCAGAAATTTATGGAAGAGGGAGAGGAAGAACTTGAAAACTCTGCGAAGCAAGTACAGTCGCTTTTGCTTAAGCTTTCTACCTGACACTGTTAAAGTTCCGAAATAAGCGCCGGCACGATGATATTAGGGGATCCTCGGGAAATCAAGAAATCAAGAGAATCGGCAATCGCTGTGGCCTCCATTCGCACCAACTGAAATTTCCGGCGAGAAGGGGGCCTGAAACGATGGCCTGAGCTTTGCACGGTTTATGGCTAAGGCTTTTTCCAGAGGAGATAAGAAGTAAATGAGAAGGCAGAGGCTACATTTATAAGGTAAGGCAGGACGGACTGGAAGGAGGAAATGGGATGACAGGGAAGAAACTGCCACGTGTAAACCTGCGTGGCAAGCAACAAGAAGAACGGAGGTGGGGATTGCAGGTTCACGAAGCCACGTTATGGGATAGTTAACGTTGGAGAAATTGAATACCGAAAATGCCATCGCATAATGCAAAGGATCAGAAGGGTACCCCTCGTTATGCGGACTCATTCATTGAAAGAGGCTCATGGTGTGATGGTGGCGTGCCATGACGGGCCCCAGATGCGAACCCCACCCCTTTCCATTTAGGATGAGGCTGAGCACGTGACTCTTAGTTCACGAAAATACCCCCAGTTTTCAGGATGAGCATCTTTCACTAGAGCCAACATAGGGGTTAAGGAGAAAAAAAGCATAAGGACAGTATAGTAATATAAAAGTTGGACGAACTTCCAGATAATCCGCATTTTGTGGACACATTTAAACTGCCCACGTATAGGTAACTGAAACTGAAAATGGTGGTTAATATAACAAATATTATTTAATATTAAATTATATAGGCAAACTAGTTTATACAAAAAGAAAAAATAGAAATATTTTAAATTAATCTATTTAATTTTCTTAATTTTTATAAAAAAATCGATTAGATTTTATATTAAGGATCCGGAGGTTATGGTTCAAAATATAAATCACTTTTAAGAAGAATAACTTGGTCTCCAATATAAGTCATATAAAAAACAATTAATGTTTACTTGTCAGTTTTTGCCTTATAGTTAATATTTAAATATCACTAATTGACCTATTATATTTTTGTCTCTACTTCAAAATGTTACAGAGTATTTAATAAAGGTAAACTTACAAAAAATAAATCAATTTAAAATTAATTTAATGGGTTAGCTTAATTTCAATAAATTAATTGAAGTAACTTATATTATGGACTTGAGTAATATGATTTTTATTTTTTAGTAGTTTTATATTTATAAACTTTCATGAGTTTATGTATTGATTTTTTTAATATCCCCTTCTATTCATCACTCAAAAATCATAATATAGTTTATAAAAAATAGTTTTAATTTTTTTTTGCAGAAAGTCACTTGGATGTTAAGATTATTAATATGTATAGTATTTTTATTTAAGATATTCAATTTCATCAACCTTGACATTTTGTCATTATTATATTTTGTGCCTTATTTTTTCATTTGACCTACTTTTATAACACTCCTGGAGTTTATTAGAATAATTGGTAGCAGTTCAATATTTCTCTTTAGAGTCATGGTGTATCTTTCAGCCTTCCAGGTAAAAAAAAAAACGGTGTATTAGTTAAGATTTATTTAAAAAAAGAAAAGAAAAGAAATGTTAGATTAGTTAAGATTTATTTAAAAAAAGAAATAAAATTTTAACGATTTAAATTTACTATATATATTATATACCCCTATCGCTTAAATTGCGAGTGCGCTAGTCACAGAAACTGAAAACGATGGTTTGAGGAGGTGATGTGACTCGATTCGATTGCCCTCTGAAAGATGCCGTTTTCTTCTTGGGGAAGTGGCGTAAGGATTGGGATGAGCAGTTGCTGTGAGCTAATTCGGGCGAGAAAAGGAGGGCTAAATTTGAGAGACATGTGTGAACCTGATTTGTTCTACAAAGTACAAACCATCACTGTCTTATCCTAACGGATTTTTAAATACGAGTAATAAAACTCTAAATCTGATAGGTTATGCACATATCTGTATATAAAAAGTGTAAAAATTTAACAAAATGTTAGGTTAAGCAGTGGTGTTTAGCATGTCGCTTAAGAAATCTCGAGTTTGGCTTATAAATAAAAAAGCGCCTCGAGACTTACCCACCATAGCCAGATGCGCGAGACGGGTCCGATTCGGATTAGTCAGGGCAAAGCTCTGGATACCGGGTGAGCAACAAAAAAAAAGTGTAAGAAATTACCCGTGCTATTCATTTATGGGGTCACATTTCGTGGGGCGACTAGATCCCTTAGGCCCCGTTTGGATCAAAGAAAAGGTAGAAATGGAAATGAAATGAATGGAATGGAAAGGAAAATATTTTCCCTCGATGTGTTTGTTTCGCAATGGAAAAGAAAATGAGTTTATAGGAAAAATTTTGTTTGGTTGGAAAAAAATAAGGTATGAAAATGACGCAAAATACCATTTCACCCTTGAATATAAAATATTATTTTAAACCACACAACACCAACGCCTTTTTTGCAATAGAAGTAATTTCATATAGTGTTTGTCTCGTCGAGAATGACTTGATGATACTCGAAAATTCCCTGCATGAAGACATACAATTCTCGAGAATTGCCAACAATTAGAATTGTTAGCAATTCTCGAGAATTCCAGATGAATTCTCGAGAATTGTCGACAATTCTCAAGTGGGCAATGTGTGTGTCTAAACAAATTTTATCAAGCAACTTATCTTGTTTTCGTCTTTATGGGTCTGTGTCTGAAATTGTTTTATCAACAACGATCGAAAACGGAACTAGAAGGCGTTTGGGAGCTCGATCAGAAAAATTTTCGTCGCCAAAGGAGGTTTGCGTCTACGTCTGAAATTAGCTACAGTTACGACAACACAAGGTTTAGCAAGAGTTGCCCCGCCAGATAGCAAAAGACACACCAGAAGCTCGCAACGCAGGGAGAGCCTATTCCAGCAAATTTTGTTCTCTTCTTTACGGATTGAAGACACAAGAAGCTCGGAAAGGGTAAGTTTGTCTTTCTCGATTTTCAGTAGTCGCCAGAAAATTGTTCCCACCAAATTAGGTGGGAACCCATTTTCCCGTGTATAAGGGAAAATTACCCCGCCGCCGGAAAACATTTTGCCAAGAAAATGCGAACCAAACAACCGCGTGCGACGGAAAATACTCAGTTTCCTTTTCCTTCCCCCAATTTTCTTCGATCCAAACGGGGCCTTAATCTTTGTTTGCATGGGCTTTGTTTCGTTCAAGGGTGTTAACAAATCACCCTTGGAAGGGAAGAAAAGTTTGGATACTCTTCAGCCACCACCACCGCTACACTCAATAATAATTTTTTATTTTAAATATAAGATAGAATTGATTTTTTTAAGATATTAAAAAATAATTAAATTATTCTAAAATACTTATATTTATCATTTTTTTCTTCAAACTATCTTACTTATAAACTAGTATATAATTTATTAATCCATAACATATAATATAATTAAGTAACTTATTTATCTTCTTAATCGAACAATAACTTTTACACTATTATAGCATAAAAGCACAAACAAGACACTTAAGATGAGTCAACAAGTGCATGGGTATTTCTATATTGTTCTTTAATATTTGATGTAATGTTGATCACAATCAGAATAATATATTCAGAAATAATTAAGACTTGTGTTTTGTCGAACAAATACTGTGAGGAAGTCACAAGGCCAATAGTATTATTTTTTTGGGAAATATCAATGAGCTCCTGAGGTAGATAAAAAATGTCTCAACTCCAAAAAAAAAGTACAGAGAATTTTTTTTTATATTAATTACGAAATTCTTTTCGCAAAAAAGTCTCGTTGTCAAAATAACTTTATTATTTGTTAAAACGTCCTTATGAAAATTTTATTGTCAATATGGTTTTCAAAATAACTTTTTTTATTGCCAAAAATTTTTCAGGTTTCTAAAATTCTATACGCCAGAAGAAAAACTCGAAAATTTTTTACAGGAAAAAATTTTACAACGAGGTTTTCATAAAAATTTTAACAACTAATAAAGAACATTCATTTTGACAATGAAATTTTTTTGCGAGAGGAATTCCGTAATTAATTAATGAGACTTTTTTGTGAGGTGATTTGGAATTGAGACTTTTTTAATATTTTTTTTCTACCTTGAAATTTAACTTTTTGTATATATAAAACGACATAGTTAGTTTACTAATGAAAAATAAATTAATTATGACATCAATCGATAATAAAGAAATACATATAAAAAGGGTTGATGTTGAAATTTTTTGCGAGAGAAATGAAAAATCCGTGCCCAAATTTCAGGAAAAGCCGCCCAAAGAAAAATTAATTAATGAGACTTTTTGTGAGGTATATATTATATATATTTTTTATATAAAATAGTATTATATATTTGTTATAAATTATATAACCTATTTGTATCAAAAAATATATATAAATATAACTTTTAATATTTTTTTATCATTTACTACGCAGCTATCTCTCCTCTGAAATCTTACTGATATTTTCCTAGGAGTTTTTTTGCTTTATCTTTTTTATAAAACGACATAGTTAGTTTACTCAATGAAAAATAAATTAATTATGACATCAATCGATAATAAAGAAATACATATAAAAAGGGTTGATGTTGGGAGTCATATGAACAAGATGCGCGGTGTTGGTAAAGGAGAGAAACGGGGCCCACTAAAAGTGGTAGGGTTTATGGGGTGGATCCACGGAGAAGGACATGATGAAAAATGAACACATCTGGGGCCTACTGATGAAATGTAGTGAACAGTTACTAGGAGTTACTACGTATTTCGATGATGTATTGTTTGCTGGTACAGCATGTGTCATGATTGTCTGATACCGAGCCGGGGGTTGATAGTAGATAGCACTCTGATCCTATTTATCCGATCCTATTTATAAGTTTATTTTGATCAATAAAATTTGATCTTATTTATAAGTTTAGTTTCAGGTAATAAATAAGATTATGACAATTTTACTCATATTAATTATACTCATTAAGATAGAAGAGAAAAAACAATTAAAAAATATTCAATCATAAATGAGGGCAAAGTTGAAAATTTATCCCTATAATCATTGTGTCAACTACCTCTCATTTGATATGCGAGATTTGGTCAAAATAGACTTATAAATAGAACCAGAGTAGTACAGTACACAGTTATTGCGCCCTCATCATTGATCAAGACCCCCAGTGGTGGAGCCAGGATTCTATATTTGTGGGTGCACAATTAATGGGGGGACGAATTTTTTTTTTTAAGGAAGTTTTAAATACATTTAAAAAATAAAATGATATAGACAAAAAACAAAACAAAAAAACTTCAATTTAACATAAAATAATAATAATCAAGAGTCAACTAAGCAATATTAAATACAAGAATGAACTATACTGTTATGGACCCAAGTAATGGGCTCGATGGGGTTGGGTCCAAGAAGAGGACCTCACAACAGAATCGTCCTAAATCAGGTAAGAGGTCCATTATCCCACGATCATATCCATAACCATGATAGTGCAGGTAGTAGGGCGAAAGTCATGCCAATCATGGGAACATTCCTTCGGGAGGATCGAAACCCTAAGGTACCCACTATAAATAGATAGTGAACCCTAAGGTACACATTCGAACTCGCCTCTTTCCAATTTCCGTCTACAGAACACACCCCACTCCCTTAGGCGAAAGCCTTTATGTGTGTGCTCCATGATCTCTTATTCTCATAGGTATCTCATCCATGGATACCTAGGAGGTAGATTCTTGATCCTACATCAATATCCTAGTCCATCTAGGGCTAGACATCTGTGTTCTTATGACAGAACATATATTATAGAAGATACAAGCATATCTCACTGAAGGAAAATTATGAAACATTTATGTGTATGTGTGTGAGGCTGCTAGTTTGCCAAACCCAATTTTCATTCTCAAAAACTAATTTCCTAGAAGTAACACTCTTACCATTTGCAAAACCCAATTTTAGGTTAATATTCCATTTTTTTAAAAGTCACTTTTAAGTTACTCAAATAAGCATTACCAAAACTGAGTTTTGTAAAAGTCATGCTAGACCTTCAAAACTAGTAGCCACACATATACTATGATGTTTTACTAATTTATTTTTATTAGGTTTTTTTTTACTTGTTTCCTATTTTATTAAAAATCCTAAGCATATATATTTATGATTTGTGTGAATATATGTCCACATTCAAAAGATCTGATTTTTTTCCCCATTAAGGGCATCTTTTATGGGTGCACTTGATCCCATTGAAAATGATGTGGCTCCGCCACTGACGACCCCATCAGACGGCCCATTTTATTTTAACTGCATCAAAAGCTTTTCAGGGATGAAGAGCATTCAACTTCTGACGCACGCTAGCCCCCGCTTCCCTCATTTCTTCTAAAAAGTTTATCACTCTGGTTCTATTTATAAGTCTATTTTGACTAAATTATAAATGTAAAGGAGAAATAATTGACTCAATGATTATGGGTAAATTTTCAACTTTACCCTCATTTATAAATGAGTATCTTTCAACTCTTTATTCTTTATCTCTTTTCATTAGTACAATTAATCACTAGTGCAAAAAAGGGCTTTAAGACCGCCTCATTTAGACCGGAGTATTGGCGCATTGGTCTTAAAAGTATGACCGGTGGCAGTTTTGTAAATATCAAGAACTTCTTGGACCGGATTATAGAGGATCCGGTCTTAAAAGTATGACCGGTGGCAGTTTTGTAAATATAAAGAACACTTTTAAGACCGGATTAAAAAGGATCCGATCTTAAATGTATGACCGGTGGCAATTTTGTAAATATAAAGAACACTTTTAAAACGGATTAAAAAGATCGGTCTTAAAAGTATGACCGTGACAATTTTGTAAATATAAAGAAAACTATTTAGACCTAGGATGTTAAAAAGAACTAGTCTAATTTTTTTTTTAAAAAATATATTTTATTTTTAAGACCAGGTGTTTTAAATATCCGGTCTAAAAGGTTTAAAAAAATAAATAAAATGTCTATTTTTTTTAAGACCGGATGTTACAAAGAACCGAGTCTAAAAGTTTAACTTTTAAGACTTCAATTTGATAACAACCGGTCTTAAAGATTTTCATTAGGCGCGGCAAACGAAAAATTGAATTTTCATTATTCCTTTTCTAGCCCTCCACTTCCCATTGATTTCTCCGCTCTCTTATCATTTTCACTTCCCCACCTCGCGCATTCACAGTGGCTACCGTAGCCTCAGATTTCGGAGATCTGTGGCTCTATAACAATCCGAGAATGATTCGTGCGGTTGAGTTCGTGTTCGTTGCGTTTGCGTCGTGGCTCAACAACAATATTATATATATATATATATATATATATATATAATTTGTTGAGCTCAATATATATATATATATATATATATATCAACAACAAGATATATATATATATTTATATTGTTGTTGAGCTACGTAAACGCAACGATAGTAAATCATTGACGTAGATTTCAGCTTAAGTTTGAAATTAAATATCAATTTCTTATTTCTTTGTTTTATTTTTCATCTCCTCCTTCTTAGCGACGACGACAAAGCTTCAAACTTGATTTCCATGGGAACAAGTCTCGATCAGAATCGTCGCTCTCTCTTGAGGTAAACCTATTATGTGTGTTTTGCTTATTTCTGCATTCTTGATCGATTGTTTTTGTTTGTTGTTATTATTATTTTTTGAATATATTGAGATGTGCACACACAAAAATGACAGATAGATAAGCGAACGGAGGAGTAGAAGAAGATAGATGAATGACTTCCCATAACTTCTTCGAGGAACGCAAAATGGTATTACTTTTCTCCTGACCTCCCTCTCTGTCCTTGTATCTTTTTTTTTTTTTGCTTCCACCCAAAATTTTCTTTGTTCCTTCTTCTTCGTCCACCTCTTCTCAGAGTTCTCTCTAAGGCAACTTAAGTACTTTCTTCTCTGAATCTATTTGTTTTAGTTCCTCGGTGAAAGATTTGGAAACGAGTTTTCCGAGGCGGCGGCTCGGGTGTCTACAATCTCACCCATTTTTTTTTCATAGAAAGGAATTTTTAAGACCGGATTTGAAAATATATACGGTCTTAAAAGTTCATTCTTTTTCATTCTTTTTTTTTTTAAAAAAATGGACTTTTAAGACTGGACGTTTAAAAAGTCCGGTCTTAAAAGTGTTTTTTTAAGACCGGACGCACATCCGGTCTTAAGAGTAATAGACTTTTAAGACCGCCTGAAACAAGACCGGCCACAGATCCGGTCTTACGTTTCCTCTTTCGTCCGGTCTTAAAAGCCTTTTTTCCACCCGTGAATATAGGCAAAATTGTTACAAACTCATTTATTACCTGAAACTAGATTTATAAATAAGATCAAATTTTATTAGTCAAAATGGACTTATAAATGGACTAGAGTGGGATCTTAATCTGTCAAAAATGTTGAAATTATCCCCCTCAGGGGTTTCCAGGATGAAATTTTCATGAGTAAATACCCTTTTGGGTCCCTGCAAAAAAACACGGACCTCATTTTGGTCCCTCACACAAAGATATACCCTTTTTAGTCCCTGAAAATGACGAATAAGGGTCGATTGGTGAACATTTTGGTCTCTCGCAAATTTTAAAAAATCATTTTTTAGTCCATAAAAAAGTCTCATTTTAGTCCCTAGGGACTAAAATGAGGTCTGTGTTTTTTGTCGGGAACCCAAAAAGGTATTTACTCAATTTTCATTTTTAACCCCTCTATATGATCACTTTTAGAATTCTTCCATGCTTACACACACACACACAGAGATATGGATCTATCCGATTTAGAGTTGAGAATCAAGATCGGACCCGACCCTTTTATGCCTCGGGTAAGAACAAAGTCTTTTTTTTAATCTCCGACCCGAGAACATGCAGGCCAGGAGGGAAGACATTTTTATGAATTAAAATTATTTTTCCAACATTTTTTAAAAGAAATATAATTGGTAAAATACAACAATTAGAGTTCTAATTTATCAAATAAATGTTGTTAACATTAATGTTTATATAACACGCTTAATGCAATAAATAAATGCAGTCACTAATTTATAATCAAGAGTTAACTATTGTCCACAAGTAACTCATACAGAGCATAACAAGCATACTACTAAACAATATGCGTACGATGACTATCATTTTCATCAATTTCAAAGACATTTGATTGTACTTCACTTTGAGTAATATGTTCTGCTTCATGGGTAAAATATCAAGAATATATTCTCTCACATCATGAATACATCCATAATTTTTATTTCAGCAAATAATAAACAAAATCATAAAACTAATGTCTAGTTATTATGTATTTGTAATTAAATAAATAAATAACTCTATAACAAATACAAAATAAATATAAATTAGTAAATTAAATGGTCAAATCAAGTTTTTTTTAAAAAAAAAATTAAAGGACCTAACGGGCTGACCCTTTTAAACCCTCGACTTTATAGGACTGGTCCTACAGAGCTAACTTCATTTATAAACTCTAATTTACAAACCCAACCCCTAGCCACAATATATAAACAATACATGGGTGGGCCAAGGAAGTGGATGGGCGGTATGAACGACGTTGACGACGAACTGTGCATCACCAGGTTCCTCAATCCTCCTTACATGTGATTAGTTTCGTCATACAGGTGAATCAGTCCACAAATAAAATCACCAAATCATTATAATCATCATGGTCTCTTTAGATATATTTCCATGGTTCTTAATATTCTATAAGGGCCCATTTGGTTCAAAGAAAATTGGGGGAAGGAAATGGAAATAGGCATTTTCCGTCGGCGGTCGATGTTTGGTTCGCATTTTCCCGGGAGAATATTTTCCGGCGGCGAGGCATTTTCCCTTATACATGGGAAAATCGGTTCCCACCAATTTTGGTGGGAACCCATTTTCCAACCGAGGAAGAAGACCAACTTACCATTTTTAGCGTTGTCGTCATCTCTACTTCTCTCGCTCAATCGCATCTCACTTTCTTTTTCTTTGTTTCAATTTATCGAACAAAGTCATCCATGGCTTCGGATGAGACCGCGACCTTCAATTCATCCTTACAAGATGAAGATTTTGATTATGATATTGATGAGGGGTACGACCTCTGTCAGTGAGACTGAAGAGGCGGAAGAAAGAGAGAGCGAGAGAGGTGATAATGAAGAAGAAGGAAGGAGAAGGCAAAAATCTTAGGCGAAAATCAGTTGTTGCTGTTCTTATAATTATTATTACTCATTTATTTTATTTCCTCTTCGTGAAGAAGAAGGAAGGAGAAAGCAATTCTCGAGAATTGCTGGCGGCTGGCCGTCGGTGGCTACTGCAGGCCGGCGACCAGCGATGAGGGTATTTTATTTTTTATTTATTTAAAACTAAGGGCAAGAAGGTAATAATATTTTCTTTTAGGGGTAAAATGGTATTTTGTCTTATTTTCCTTCAACCAAACAAAAATTTTCCTATCAACCTATTTTCTTTTCCAATGCGAACCAAACACATTAAAGAAAAATATTTTCCTTTCCATTCCATTCTTTTCATTTTCATTCGTTTCCATTCTCGCCTTTTCTTTTATCCAAACGGGGCCTAAGTATCATTATATTCATCTTGGACCAACAAAAAAAAAGTATCATTATATTCATGATGCCTCACGTTTTAAACATAAAAAAATTGTATTAATGCCGTCGAACGAATTTTTTAAATAAATATCATTTAAACTTGGAAAACCCTAAAAAGTCTATTAATAATTAGAAAATATAAATAGGTCTCAAGTGACTACTATGAAATTTTGAAATGTTATGTTTTTATGAAAATGTCCTTCAAGTTTTTTAAAAAGAAAAATGCTTGCTGGTGTCAGGCCTCCCGCAATCGATTGCCGAAGCTTTGGTGACAACCTGAGTATAGGGATAAAGACTACCAGGCATCCTTAACAACTTGAATGTAGTCATTAATAACTTCAAAAGTGTAATTTGTTAATCGATATACTCAAGTTGTTATTATCTTTATTCAACTTGTTAATGACGTCAAAGAGGGTTTACAGAGCTCAAATAGTTGATCATATTTCTCAAGTTGTCACCAGAGCTCCAACTACTAGGGTCCCGTCGGTGAAGCTCTGGTGCTGGTGATGGATCTTTCTTTTTAAAAAATAAAACCTTTTGGACATTTTGGTAAAAAACACAACATTTTAAATTGTCAGAATAATCCTTTGAGATATATTTATCATTTTCATGTGTTGCAGATTTTCCTGGATTTGTCAAGTTGAAATAGTATGTATTTAAAATTTTCCCCAGAAAAATTACGAGCAATTTACATCAAGATATATACATTGTTTACAAGAATTTATAAGTCGCGAACAAATTAAATTTCCCCGAGCATCAGATGGGCCTGACTCCGAGCTAATTATTAGATTACCCCTCGATTAATTGTGGGTTGCCGACAGCTTTTTGCAACTTCCCGTCACGGTATCTGCTCCACACCCAGGGGATCTAGAAAATTATAGAAGGGGAGCATAATTGATAGGGAACGGGGGGTTCGGGGGCATTAAAAAAATAAAAGAATATAAACAAAAAAATAAAAAATATTAAAAAAATATTCATGAAAAAAAGTAAATACTAATAATATAATAAGAGAGACAGTTATTTTACAAACCTATCATTTAGAGAAAAGTAAAATTTAAGTGCGGTTAGAAATAGCCTACATAAATTACAATAAAGGGTGACTTAATAAGTTCAAGTATATATATTTTAATAATAAAAGTATATTACAATAAAAATAATTACAATGTCATCATTCTAAAGCCTTATTTTTGAAATTCCATCATAATTATCTTATTATCAATACATTAAATACATTATAATTTTAATTCCCTTATTTTTTAAAAAATTCATCATAATTTAAGGGGGCACTTCCCCCCTTCTCATTAACTTGCATTCGCCTATGCCCACACCCACATATATTCTACATTTCTACCTCTCTCCTGTTTTAAATATGAAATCTTATTGATTTTTTTGAACAAATTAATAAATATAAATAAGTTATTTAAAATATTTATATATACTAGTTATTTTCCTCTAAACTAATTTCCCGACTCATAAACTAATATATAATTTAATGATACAAAATATATGATATAATTAAATAACTTATTTAAATTTTATTTATCTTCTATAAAAAAGTCGTCAGGTTTTATATTTAAGAGCAAATGGAGTATATATATATGATTCACTCCATGCCATAAATTGCATGCATGGATCTCATTGATCAAGTCTTTCAAATCTCTCACACATGGGCGGATCTTAAAAAGAGACATTGAAGGGCCATGATCCCCCAAAAAAATTTGTTCAGATTTTTTTTTTAAATTAATATAATGTAAAAAATATATGTTATTTATATATTAGATTTGTTAAAATTCTTTTATTATACATTGGGCCCCAAATTATTTTTAATTTTTTTTTTTTTAAATAGTTAATGAGTAGATATTTGATCCACTCAAATATTTATCTCAAAGTCCTCCACTGCCCCCACACAAAAAATATATGTACACATATACCCGTAACGTTGGCTTTTCTCTTTGACCAAAAAAAAACGTTGGCTTTTCTCCGATTCCACTGGACATATATGTATATGGTCAGATGCGTGGACAAATAGATGATACGAGGCAGCAGTGAGAAAATTACTTTAAGTTGGGTAAATTGTATACACTCGTCCATACATACAGGGCGGAGCCATAAATTGCAACTACAGGAGCAAATTTTATAGAATAGAACCCAAATATTTATGAAATTTCATTTCAGCCTTATAATCATTTTGGTATTTTCACGTTAATATTAAAACTTATATAAGACTGAAATATATTTTTTTTGAAAATATGAGTTGTAATCTATAATTTTGATTCTGCCCTTTATATATATCTTTCCGGTCCAATTATAAAAACACTCTTGATTCTGCCCTATAATTTATATATATAACATAAGTCGATTTTTTTTTAAAAAAAAAAAAATGTTGTGGTTGTTATTTTATTAAGTTTGTATAACATGAATTATTTTATTCTAAATATGTCAGTGTCATCAATTCTCAAGAGAAAGAGTATATGCTTTTTAAATTTATAGTGCATATTATAAAGAGTTAAATAGTAGATTTGTCTTGAAAGTTTTTACTGGTGAGCAATATTGTTCTATAAGTTTTTTTTTGTCTCGATATTGGCTCAAAAGTTTCAAAACTTACCAATGTTGTCCTATTTCATTAAAAAACTAATGTTGATCATTAAAAAATTGACATTGACCATTAATTTTTTAACAGAAATTGGGTAAATATCTTTATATTTTGAAATTTTTAGGCGACATGAGAAAAAAAAAAAAAAACTTTGGCGCAACATCGCTTCCTACTATACATTCGGAGAACGGTTTTACTTAACATATATATTATAAATAAAGATAAGAATCTGAACAATTTTCATACAATTCTAATGACGCAACTGTTTTTTTTTTTTTTTTCTTGTTTTCTTTTGAAGCTTTGGCGAGTTGGGTAGAGTGATTTATATGGTGGGAAGCTCGGATTTGTTTGGAGAGAGGAATAATGGGGAGAGTGTAGTGCTTTCGGTTGCATGAGGAAAAACGCCAACGAATATGAATGTCATAAAATTCAGCGCCAAGGATAACATTTAATAAAAGCTCAACTCCACCGACTCAACATAGAAAGTAAGTAAAGGTCTTCGCTACGTATTTCCAACATCATCCCAAATTCAATGGCGTATCCGTTTCCCTCTTCTTCCTCGTGATTCCACTCCCAACATCTTTTTTAACCACCCATGCCTTTTTAGTATAAAGAAATACTGAATTTTATTGCAAAAAATAATTACCAATGAAAAAGAGATTGCAAGAAGTAATAGAAATATTCCACGCACTAATTATAAATAACTATTTTTAATCATAAAAAATTCATAAATTTTAAATAAAAAGAATAAAAAATGTTATCCTCAAATCAAGTAAAATAAATGTCTTTGAAGAGTACGATGAAAAGCGACATCATGCATGGTAATTGTTTTTCTTTTTGTTTAATTAACTAGTCCAAACCCTCCGAGTATCTAAATTGTTATGGACCCATGTATGAGGCTCATTTGATATGTGCCCCAGTAAAGACAAGTTGTATCAGAATCTCTCATTAATCAAGTAAAATGCTAATTGACCTATAATCAAGGCTATAATTTCAGAATGTGTAGGTACAGCAACTGAGACATGAGCCTGGAGGTGCACAAAGCCTAAGGACCGAAACCCTAAAAGTAATCTTTATAAATATGAGGTTAACTTAAAAGTTACATTATTTATTCACCATATTTTACTATTCAGCCTTACTGTGCACACACCCTATCCCTTTTTGGCTAAACGTCATACTCGTGTTGCAGAGTGATCCGTCGCTCTCTTTGGTATCTTCTATATAGACATCTGAGAGAGTTGCCTACTAATCTACTGAGACCAGACATCTGTGTTCCATGCTAGAACATAAATCAATTTTGACTTTTATTTCTCAACATGTATATAAAATACTCAAAAATCTGTTCTATATAAAAAATGGTAATTAATATATTGGAATCCCATATTTTTATAACGCCTCTCATCTTTATTTTAATGTCTTGATCCTACTATATTACTGATGTGTGGTCAGGAAGAGACGTTTTTTACCGCTCTACTTTTGTTTGGTTAAGATGTGTTTTTTTTTTTTTTGATCAGATGGTTAAGATGTGTTTAATTAGTGAAGCAATGTCATCTTCTCCACCGCCTTGGTCGCGTCGCGAGTAGCTTCCTAGAGGAGCCATCTTGTGAGGGAGGGGAACATCAATCAATCACTGTTATTTTGCCCTCTAATAGTCTCGCTCGAGTCTTCCTTCTCAATCTATCCCCTGATATCCAGTGTGCTTGTCGCTTTCACCTCTATAATTTTCCAGACTGACATCATACTTTCACTTGACTAATTCACCATATCGCGCAAGAACTCTACTGGATCAAAATGCCAGGAAAAGCTACCTAAATCTGATTTGTTAATCTAAAAAGAAAAGGACAGAAATGTGAGAAGTTTTCAATTTTCTACATGCTTTGATGCGCGTGGGGCCGCGGACTTTAGACGCGTTTGTGTCCCATCGATGGCAACATAAAGCAGAGGCTTTGAGAGCATATGTTGGGCTTTATTGAGGATAAAACTAAAGCCACGACGCGTTCAAAAATTTCTTTCTGCTCTGTTTATTAGGATTGATACTGCAAGGACTGAATAAATATATAGATGATGAGAATCTAAGAGGGTAACGAGGGCACAATACAGGCGATCGAGAAAGATAAAGAAAGCAAAATGGTAGGTCGAAAATAGGAGTGTTGGCCCCCAGTATTTATTTGAAAAGATAGTTGGGGGTTGAGGTTGATTTTTGCGAGTGTTGTGGTTGTGAGTGGGAATAGGAAAGAGCATAATCGCTGCTGCTTGTGAGGGTTTTTTTTTTTTTTTTTTTTTTTCGGTCAAAGAACAATTCCATTAACTAAAAACTTCAAAGAAGAGCCAATACAAAAAGAAGAAACCAACGACAACCAGAAAACCAAACAACAACAGATACAGCAAAGGAAACCAAAAACAACAAAGAAACAATACAGATAGGAAAAACAAGAAACCTAAGAAAGGGAACAGATAAACTAGCCACCATCAAAATAAGGATTGGAAAGCGAAGGCAGATCAACACCCGCACTAGTCTTCTGAGCCTCCAGAGTTAGAAGAAATAACAAAGCAGGTGTTGGTTGTGAAACCCACCTAATAAGGTACACCCCTTTATAAGCACGGTTGCCCCCTCTTAGGGAAAAGGACAAGGAGAACCCAGCCTTAGAAGACAGAAAACCAATAACATCCTCGATAATACTTCTACACCTCCAATCATATAAATCCGGTGACTTTGCCTCAACACAGGATAACAGAAATAGGCAATCCGATTGGAATATCACCTTATCAGCTGCTGCTTGTGAGGGTTTGATTCGCCAGTGAATGGAAAAAGGCATCTAAATTCAAACTGCTTAATGGAAGCGGAAAAAATGCAAGAGTTTGGCAAATTTCTGGAGGAGAAGAACCGTTCCATAAAAATAAAATTTGAATGCCTACTGTGGTCCCGTCTTTGTGCCGCTCAGTGGTATATCCCCCAACCCATCTTCACGCTGTGTCGCCCCACGAGTCCACGACAAAATTCACTCAATAAAACCCATCAGACCATCTCCACTCACCAACAACATTTTGCTATTTTTAGCATGTTTTTAGTCTCTCTGCTCCATACAATCACAGTGAAAAAATAATAATAGAGGGAATATGATCCGTGTCTAATGTAATGATGCAACCCCCACCTGTTAAATTAGAGCACATAATGTTTAGATTCACCTTTGTAATCATAATGGTTTGGTCAACTCAGTATTTGGGTTATATCAAAAAAAAAAAAACTCAGTATTTGGGCTAAACCCACTAAGGGATTGAATCGCTATTGGAAGATCCAAATTCATCAGGAAGGTCTTAAATTTGGGCTTCTGATATGGGCCAAAGAGGCAAAAGAAAAGGCCCAGTCTTTTCAAAATGTCGAAAGCGTCAAATTAAAATATTTTGAAATTCGTAATGAAAATGTTAGTTCAATTCCCCCGCAAGTGAGCGCCATTTCTTGTGACCGGATCCCGCATTAAGTGTTCACTCATCCCAACTTATTTATTAAAAAGTCATAACGCCCCAATTATCTTAAATATCTTCTCCAGTTAGCCACTCGTTCCTCTCCTCATTTCATTTTTCCTCTTTCGTCTCCCACCACTCTCTCTCAGGTATTGCTCCGATTCTCTCTCTGTGTTCGTCTGTTCTTAGGCTTTCTTCTTTCCAAGAATCATGTCTGTGTGCGTAGCGTTGTATGCCAAACCCCCACCTTTTTAATTGGAAAAAAAAAACTGTCCATTCACTAATTCCGGGGTGTCACATCAAACTCGCGTTTCCATCCGGCTGGTGTCACTTAACTATCCCTAAAACAAGACTAAGTATGGAATCTTTACAACGTTTATCTTCCGAATTTGTCCTCTGGTCTGTTTTCCACTCTTCCTCCTGTGATTTCCCTCTTTGGAGACTTGTTATTTAGTAAACACTTCTCCAATTATATGTTCTGTATTTTTCTGGATTTTGTATACGACTCCGCCGTAGTTCTGTGCTGTTATGACTCGTTCATTTTGCTCCTTTATTCTCACCAAGATCTACTCATGCTCCCCGGTTTCGTAATTATTATTGTTATATTTCGATTCATCCTAAGTTCTGAAATGGCTTGGGTACTTAATCTGCAGGTAGGAAATGGCGGGAAAAGGTGGGAAGGGTCTTCTTGCTGCGAAAACCACAGCCGCTAACAAGGACAAAGATAAGGATAAGAAAAAGCCGGTTTCCCGTTCATCCCGTGCCGGAATCCAGGTAACCCACATACCTCCTACTGTTTCTCCCTACTTGGATGTCTATATTATAATAAATTGCTGACGTCGAGTACCGAACTTGCTTTAATTTTTGCTAATGGTTTATACCGTTCAAATGACTGGTTGTGTTTTGTCCACGGATCCAGATCTAGTTTTACTTGTCCTCTTTCCTACCTTTCCAACGTGTCCTATTCTCAATAACTGCTCTTCCTCCGTAGAAGAACGTGAGTATGCCTAGAGTTTATCAATGACTAGGAATTTTGGTTTGATTCTGCCCAACCTAAGCCTGATTTCGAGAATCAATCCTTAATGAATTCGAGCGCAGAATATTTTTCTAGCAAGGCTACTTCCTTGAAGCACTAATTATCATAGAATTACTTACATTTTTAACGTAAGTTTTACTCTCTTTTGTCTTATGCCAAAGCCATCAATGTTGTGAGTCACTTTGCATATTTTTATCCTATATTAGATGCCAAAATTCGGACTCTGCACGCGTAGATATCAAATGAGTGTGAGGCAATGGTTTCAGATATATAAATTACCATCTTAGATTGTAAAACTCATGCATCAAATTTTGGATGAATTATGTAATAGATGAATAAAACCAAGTTGTTTTAAAAGAATCTAGAGCCAGCGTCAAATTAGAGTACCAAATTGAAACTATTGATTCACTAGAATGATTTAATGTTTGTTACGTTTCCCTTTTTGTTTGCTCAAGTTTGTGAAATTGGCATGGGTGGGTTTCAGTTTCCAGTGGGACGTATTCATAGGCAGCTGAAACAAAGGATCCAAGCGAATGGTCGTGTTGGTGCCACTGCTGCAGTTTATTTGGCGTCAATTCTGGAATATCTGACGGCAGAAGTTCTTGAGCTTGCTGGAAATGCAAGCAAGGATCTGAAGGTGAAGAGGATCACGCCCAGGCACTTGCAATTGGCCATAAGAGGAGACGAAGAGCTGGACACTCTGATTAAAGGGACCATTGCTGGTGGAGGAGTTATCCCTCATATCCACAAATCCTTGATCAACAAAACTGGCAAAGAATGAGCACCTTGCTTCTCATTTCACATGGCCGTTTATTGTTCACTGATGTGGGTACTTATCTTATATGACTTGTTTCTCTGTTGGGTAGTAGTAGTTGCTGTGTAGGGTAACTTAACTGGTTTCATTATTAGAACTGAATGTTAGAATGTATATGGTCTTGTTGGATATGTTTATTTTTGCTGTACGAAGGGCTCTGTAGGTGACATGGAATGCTGTTGAATCATGAATGGTTTCTGAATTGTTCCTTTTACCTATACGTGTGGTACTGTGCTATTTATTAAGGACGTGGCTTATACGTGGTTAATTTAATTTTCTCAATGGGGGTGTGGTAAGTTTGAGTCTCTTCCTGAGGGGTGGGTCCTTCAAGAAATTGCCAAGGGCTTGCCGAAATGAAATCAGGACGTCGCCTTGACCTTTATTACGGAAATTTGAGAGAGAACAACACCGTGACTTGTAGTAGTAATGAAGCTTTACACTGTTCATGTACACGAGTACTTTGACCAAATTTACAACTAATCTTGATGACTTACTCATATTCTACTATATGTACACGTAAGCAAAACTAATGGAAGTGAGAAAATTGCACATTTTCTACCAATAACCTTGAATTCCTCGAAAGCCTAACTAGTGAAGGCAGAAAAAGTAAAACACAAGAGCTAGAAGAAAAAAACAAGAGGAGCGATTTTCTTGCGTCTTGCTTCCCTGAGAAGGGCCGACTTGTTTGTTTTTTAATGGTCAGGCCCAAAGCACAGGAATTTCTTCAGATTAATTTTTCTGGGTTCCCAAAAAGATCCAAATGAAAGTCCTTTTCAAAAAAAGCTCTTCAAATGTTATTCCGTCTTTGATTTCTCCCATCTCACTTCCTATTTAGCTGATGGGCTCCAGTTGGAATAAAAGCTCGTGAGAAAACCAAACAAAAAGTTTTGGACAGGGCATGGATGATTGAATGTGGCATATACTGAATCAAGCATAAAGAGGGGTGAGATAGAAAGCAATAGGGATTGGCCAAGAAGCGTTGCCCATTAATGAGCAGAGGAGACAAGAGTGAAGATGGCAGCCAGCGGGGACAAGGATTGGACAGATTTAAATGAGTAATTAGAGGGAAAGAAGCCAACTCATAGGGATTGAGAGAGCAGAGTCATGTGCTTCTGCAGCTTCACCTATCTACGTCTGGAAACACACATGCCTCGCTATGTTTGTGCCCTTTCCGGATGACAGACCACCCCTGTTCCTCTTATTTAAGAGCTTAGCTTCTTGTGCTTTTTTATTGCAGATTGTTTGGCTGGGGATTAATAATACCATGAATGGGGCTTTGGACCCACTTGAGGAAAAATCACTTGGTTGTTTCTGGGAATTGTGGGGGGTCCTGTCATGGAACAGACCCTACCACCAACGGAGCCTTTGCTTGTGCACATGATTGATATTAGAATGAATCCACAACAGTACCTAATCCCATAATTGATGAAAGAAAAGAAAAAGATGACGATATATTGGTCCGTAGCAGTATGAATTATTAGGTATCCATCAATTTTTGCCCCTCATACCACATTGAGACCCGGTTTGAGGTTTCACAGATCCCATCATCATCCAGTCGCTGGTACCAATCATGCAAAGTATGGACCAGCTCGCATCTTCCCACAATTTATCAACTGCTTGCTTTGTTTGTTTTAATAAAAGAGGATATATATTATACTCCATGTAATTTGCACAGAGAGAGAGAGAGATAACGAACTGATCTGCGCATATGAGGAGAGAAGAAGTAGGGGTCAATTCAAAAGCGTGCTTTGGGGACGATACATTACACACCATTTATGGAGCCGAAGGAGTACCTGTTAACTATGACATATTGACAAGGAGAGTAGGGTCTGGGGAGACACAAAGGTCCCAGATTCATTATAAATCCTTATCCACGCCTGTCTTGCTATTACAGTTTTCCCAATCCATTCTATAACGTACTAGTATCCATTCCTTGTTCTGTGCTCAGTGCCCACCTCACTTGAAATCGATCTTCTTAATCACTTGTTTATCTTAGTTAGCCCATTATACCATAGAGAGATCATGCAAAAGAGCTATTTATTGAATGATACATCTTTTTATGAAATGAAACGGAACGAAGGCGAAGGGAAATCCTAGTGCCGCTTCAAGTGAAGTGAAGTGAGCATCTCTCATCCCACGCTTCAAAATCAGCTGCATCCCATTCCCTTTTATAATTTGATCAAATGCTTTTGGTGTTCCCTTTCTTGCCTACTTTTGTGGGACCCTCCTATCTGCCTCTCTTATTGAACCAACCAATTTACCAAATCACGCAACATTAACACCTTACAAATAAAAAAAATCTGTCCTTTAGAGATTTACCCCTGCTGAATTACTAAATGATGATTAACGTTGGTAGAACATCGATTAAGCACAGAATCTCGGGCAACCAATTCTTCTTTAACTCTTTTAGATGATACAGTTTTAATGTTTTGCAATCTATCTACCATGTGGGGGCAGGAACCATTTGGGCTTTGGCTGTGTAGTGTTGTTGATAATTGAGATGGAATTACATGTAAAAAAATGAAATTAAACTCTTGTGCAAAAATAACTAGTACTACATTTGTGAACATATTACAACGAACAAGTTTCGAATTTGTTTGCAACCTTTTCTTGCCAGGTTAAGAAAAAGCGATGGAAGCGTTTCGGCATTGTGCGTTTGGAAAGGAATATATGAGGCGACAAATTACCAACCACTCTCCCCACAGGATTATAGTAAATGCCTTCTTTATTTATACCCAAATAAAATAGTCGTCCTTCGATTTGCCTAGATTTCAGCTTCCAAATACCTAATTCCTTCACTTCACTAAAGAGGGAATAAAAAATGATTAGGCAGAGGAAAAGCGAGCAACGCAACCAAAATCGACCCCTTTTTCTTTTTCTTCATCTTTTTTTTTTTTTTTTTTTTTTTTTGGTTTGATTTTCCCCCTTCATTCCCTCCTATTCCTAATTTGATTTCAAAACACCAATTTCCTTCGGAGGGCGGAGAGCCTGTCAGATGATTGGGCGAGATCTCGTATGGTTTCGCCGATGAGATCCTTGAACACGAGACGTTCGATGTCCAGAACAACCTCACCCATCTCCACCGGGCATTCTCCCCATCCATTCATGCCGTCCTCCGCCAGGTCCTTCCTTAACACGCCGCATATTACCTGGAACAAGTCCTCTGATTCCTCCTTCTCTCTTCGGATCCGCTGGAACTCCGACCATATCCTCTGCAACAACGGTGTCTGTCCATTCCAGGAGATTGCCTTCCACGGCGGTAGTTGTTTCTTCCGCTTCAAGATTTCGTGAATGGTGTCGAAGATGAGTCTTCTTTGAAGCGTGGAAGCTTTGGAGGTATCCTTCCCCTTGAGGTATTGTTGCTTCTCCAGTAACAGGAAAATGTCGCTGTCTTCGGGCAGGTAATTTGAAGCTCGCAATATTTCCGACACATATACGAAGTCGTAATCTTCCGATGTCTCCTCCGATTTGACTCCTCCCATGAAACCCATGGCAGCACTCCACATGTCATCTTCTGATTCCGCCGGTTGTTCTGTAATGAACAGAGCAATAGCATTAACATCACCGACAATGCCTAAACGAAAATACTCTGATGTTCGACATAGAATTAGGGTGGCCAAATAAGCACATTCAGCTAGTATATTACTGTCAAGTGTCAATCACACATGTTTTATCTTGTACAGGAACAGTTGTTACTGTGCATGATATGCTTGTTTTTTTATTCCTCATCGCTAGTTATATTTTGCTTTCTTGTGTTACATAAGTAAACTACTCCTACAATCACAATGACCGGACGCATGTGAAGTGGTGGTAACTGCCAATTAATTTGCCCCTTGACTTCTGAGTGGGCACATGGCGGACCACCCACCGCACATTTTGACGTAGTCAATTAACCAACCAGAAGCGCCCACGTCGGAAAAGGAAAGTGGACCGTAGATATACCTCTGTCTTTTTTTTGATCAAAGATATACCTCTGTCCTTGGAAAGGGAAAGAGGAAGCAAATAAACTAGGAAGCAGGCTACTAGGGGGTAGCAGACGTCACCATAGAGTTCAAGACAAATGCAAAATCTAGTAAATCAACGCCTTTATTTTAATTTTAAATTTAAATACAAAAAGAAGCTGAACCACAAGCAATTATGAATGTCATTCACCTCTGTAATCAATGCACCGCTTCATGACTGGAGATGGTGATGAACAATCGTCCTTGTCAAAAGAGTTGTCGAGCACTGAGACTGGACTCGGCTGCAACTCGCTCGCAGTTATTTCGGCTATGCTGTGCAGCAGCTTGTCACACCTCTCCAAAAGATTTCTCCCTTCCTTGTACTCCTCCAACTTGCATCTCTGCACAAACATAAATTACCCATCTAAATTCAGTTTGACCCGGCATTTTACCACAAAATGACAATGCTCAGTTCATGAATAAGCAGTCACTAATTTTACCTCTGTATCTGTCTGCGAAGACGTGCTAATACTTCCTTCCGAAATGGTGGATGATTCATCCTCTGCTACACTCAGCTCCTTGTCCTTCTCGTAATTCTCAGCCACCGGCTTTCTCATTCTCGGCGATCTGTTCGTCACTTGCTGATGAGGTACATTCCTTCTGGAACCTAATTTTGGAGAATGAACCGGAGAGATTCTTCTCTGACCAACGGAGTCACACCCTCTCCTCTGTTCCTCCGTGTACATTAGCCTACTCCGGCTCGGGCTCTTCACACTGCTCTCCCCGCGAGTGGGCAAGCTCAAGTTTCTGACTCTGGGTTGATTTCGCGCATTCCGATTCAACTCAGGCCTTTCACGCCTGGGGCTCACCGTAGGAAGAGTCTCGTTGGCAAGGTTCAGGTTACCCAGAGCTCGAGTACTTGACCGAAAGCTCGAGGGTGGAGAGTCACTACCGACCCTTCCAGGTCGATTCCATGAAGATGGAGATCTTGCTGGCTTCATCACAACAATCGGGGATTCGTTCGCTGAGATGCTCCCGTCGAACACGAAGTTCCTTTGGTTAGCTTGAGATAAGGATTTCTTGGAATGCAGCAGACCTTTGAGCTGCAGAGCCTCGAGGATATGCTTGAGAGTCTCAAGATCCTTAGATGGCTCGTCGATTCCTCTCATCTTCAACCTCTTCTCAATCTCCCCGTAGATTGATACAGTATCCTTCGGCTCTGGGAAAAAGTCAGCGGAATCAAAGAAACTCTTCTTTTGTCCTATTCCCCTGGGAAGAGCTTTTGCAGGCTCTGTCTTGCCATTTCGTACAGCAAATTCTTTTGGATCTACCGGTCTGATATTGTATACGCGACGATTGTCGATGGCTGCTGCATGGTCCCTGGCTACATTGCTGGAAATGTTGACCTGAGAGTTTGACTGCTGCTGTACCTGCTTTCGCTGAATATTGTTACTGTCAAAGTAACGATGCTGGAACAGATCTCTGCTAACTCTGGACTCAGAAGCGGATCTTCGAAGCTCAGCATTCTTCACGGGCTCAGGATCCGAATCCGGTAAAGATTCCAGCCCCATGAGCCTGGCAATCACGCTGGTCGATCGACGCTGTTTCTCACTATCACTGTCTACTGCTTCAGCTAGATTCTCACACCGATTGGCCGATAACATTGTAGTACTCGTTCGGATCTCCCTGGGATGTAGTGTGCCTTTGGTGTCTACCACTGCTCTACTGTCCAGAGATAGCCTGGGAGCTTCTCTGGCGAACTTCCACGAAGACCTCGTGCCTTCTTTGAATTGAAAAACGGGAAGAGGAAGAGGTGTGCTGGTTTGAGATTCGGGTACTGGAGACGGGGGCTCCCTCGAGGGACTCTGCTTCACACGGTCGGGGGACGGTGTTTGTCTCTGCGGCTGCGTCTCCACTTCTCTGCATTTCGCCGGGGAGGCAACAAAGTTAAGTGGTTCCGGCGACGAATTGAGCACCTGCAAGTGACGGGACGATACAATAAAGGCAGATGCGAGGCAGTTAGAGAAGGTGGGAGTAGAAAGAAGCAGGGAAGCAAAAACAAGAAAGAGGAAGGAATAGTTACATGGGAGGGGGGAAGTCGCTTGGCGGAGTAGATGCGCTTGCCGGTGAGTAACTGGTGGCGATCGAAGATATGAAGGAAGCCAGCCATGCAACCCATTTGCTTGGCGAACTGTTTCTCCAGGTTCTGGTCGTGGCCGATCCCCGTCGTCATTCTTAGCGGATAGTGGGTGCTAATGTGGAGAGAGAAGCGTGAGGACGTCACAGGGAAGCCTCCATGTTCACATTCCGCTTCGTTGCAGGGGGTACTATGAGACTCCCGCTTTTGGGGGTCTTTAAAAGGGGAGGGTGGGCGCAATTACTTAAAGGAGATGAAGGAGAGGGATGAAAAGACAATAGTAGCCTTGAGATTTTGAAAAATGACGAACGTGTTCCTGTGGGGGATGCATTTAATAATTGGGCAAGTAATGCAGAGAAAAGCGCGCGCCCACTGAGTTGAGTTGATAGAGAGCAACACTTTTTTTGAAGGGGAGAGGAGAGAAAATATTAGGCCGCCGTGGGCTGGGCTCTCTCTGCCACTACGTGTCCCCTTTATCACTGAGCCTTTCAACACATGTCATGTGCCTTCCCACACCACGCCTCCTCGCCCTTGCTCCGTTTATACAACCAATGGTTACTTATAAATTTGTACCATTGAGAGTCTTCATGCTACTTTAGATAACAAAGTGATTAACAGCTTACACAATCATTAACATCACCAAACCAACAAACGTTGTAAGGGACAAAGGTGTTCCGTTTAATTTTTGTGTGTTCTGGGAAGTTTTTAAAAAGAAAAAGATAGTATGGAAGCGGCGGAAGGTGGAGTTGGAGAGGAAGGGGTGAGAGAGGGCAGGCACGTTGTACGTAAGGGATGAGAAAGGACAAGATGAACCGCGAACCGCTTATAGATGCTTGTAACTTGTAATATTGGAATTAGGCCCCCACGTACTCCACCTCCACCCCCTCTTTCTTTCATTTCTCTTCTACTTGGGAAAAGCTCAATTATAGTAACTTCTACCAAAACTTATACTTAATTAGAGCAGATGGAAAAGATTTACTGAATTGGAGCCGTCAGTGACACAATGCCACCAGTAGGCAGTAGCGTTAGGGTCTACAACACTACTAAGTAGTGGCGTCGTACTGTTTAACACCACTAGTGGCGTCAATTAAATTTAAATTGACGCCTTTTGGCATCAATTTAATTGACGCCCTCGACGTCAATTATTTAATTGACATAGTGGCGTCAATAAATTTGCCGCCACTAGTGGCGTTAAATAGTACGATGCTATTGCTCAGTGGTGTTGTGGACCCTAACGCCATTGGTCTAACTGCTTTACTTCGGTAAATCTTTTTCCATCTGCTCTAATTGGATACAATTTTTGATAAAAGTTGCTAAAATGGTGTTTTTCCCCTTCTACTTTGCCTATTTTCATTACAACCCAAGTGTTGCAACCACATAAAGTTATTTACGGCCTTTAAAAGTGTTTTTATAATTAGAATTGGAGAGACTAATAAACATCTCTTCATATGCATGCTTCCCATTCTTTTGGCTTGTTTGGCCATTCCAACTTTCAAAAATTACTCTCTCAAATCCTAGAACAAAATTTATAGTACAAAAATTACACTGCAAACTTTGTCCTACATTTAAAACGGGAGGTAGTACTTTTAAATCGTAATATAATTTTTATTTCAACTTACATAAAGATGTTTATAAATTTTGATTATAAACAAACACACAGTATTCAGTTGCAAGACATATGCACGTATGCACGCTGCCTCAGATCAATCAACAAAGAACAGTTTCCATTTCATGAATCATCTTACTCGGTTACTTCTGTCACTCATATCTTGCTTGTGTTCCAATTTTCTCCGGTCTCCCTCACGTGACCATTCGCATCCACACCCACAAGGTAGATAATCATCGAAATTTTAAAATCCAATTTCTATGTGATTAGCGCAACACACATTAATTATTGTTAATATACTAAGCTTGTTTGTTCCTGAAACAGCAAGCATTTATATAGGAATAGCAGTAACTCTATCGATTATCAACCAACTCCGTATCTCTGCAGCAAAGAAAATTTCCAGATATACTTACATATATAAATGTTTCGATATGCTAAATTAATCCCTGTCTTATTAATATAATAAGAGAGCTCTCAATTTCTGAGCAGCATGTGTATATATAAATGGAAATAAACGAAACAAAAATGAAAGTCAGGGTTCACAAATGGTATTAACGACAAACAGAGATAATCCCATGTAACTCTCTATATATGAATGGCTTATTCAACGTTATATGCAATAATCAATCAACCATTGTATTGTGCACTTATAAAAGGAAAAGCTTAATCCTGTTGCCCTCTTGTGACCAACTGTTTGGTTTTTCATATCAGTATATAATTCCATGAGACTGAGATATGGAAAAGGGGGGGGGGAAGAGTGGGGGTCAAACTGCAAAATTTCATGTGGATTGTCTTCCAATACAGCTCTAGTTCTCTGATTGCTCCACGTGATATCCTACTCTCTCCCACTATCGTTCAAAGCCTTCAAGTACTGTTCCTGGTTTTGTTATTAACTATGATTGTTGTGAAATAAAAGCAGCACCCACTCCCTTTTTCTTCTTTTCTCTCAAATCACATGCGTCTCAGATCTGCGAAACCTCACTTTTAACTAGGTTTCATCATAGCTGATATCTCACCCAGGCTCGATCCCCAGCCAAACACGCCCTCCCAAATTATTACTGTTTTGACAAACTGTCATTTATTAGATTCACAGTCGCAGCACCACAAAAGTATAATATACATGTACGATTATGTAAGAGAGGTCCCCATCATCCTCAATTTCCCATGTAAAACTTGGTTATACGAATTCGGTAAGAGAGCTCAGATCCCAAATACTCAGACTATTCAGTCTCTCATCTTCAACAGTCATATTCCCCTCATCTCTCAACCATCTGCTTTCACTCTTTCAACTCAAAATCCTCTCTCTCCATTTCAAACTTTACATAAAAAAATGCTAACTTTGACATTAAATGACTTGCAAGATATGCCTCAAAAATCCCAAGTTCTGTGCTTTCACAAAGATATTGTTAATCCATTGCAGAGAAGAGGAAATGATGCAGATAAGTGCTGGGTTCATATGATAATTTCAAGGGAAGTGTGCATGTCCAAAAAGATACCAATATGATGGGGGTGGGCAGAGTCTTTTCTAAGTATATTAATATTAATTGCAGAAATATGGTGATTGGCAGAATTGGATGTGGCAATTCTGAATGACTCAGTCATGAAGGGGGTAATAGGATTCTGATTCCTCTATCTGGCCTGTGGTTCAGTAATCACTAGTTGGGCCTGGACCACTTTCTTGAAGACGATGCTATATATTCCAATCCTCCATTCACATGCACTTTTTTTTGTTTCTTTTTTATATGTTAATAATTAAATTACCCCCTTTCCCTAAAAATTGTTGAGCTCCTTTGTATTTATTTTTCTATCTCTGGTATCTTTTTAATGCCGCCCCCTCCCTATTTCTTTTTGCACTCTGGCTTGGTATATTAAATTGGCCACATTGCCAAATGAAGACCGTTAGTTTTTTCAAACCAGGAATCGATTATTACAACTATTCTAAAACCTCCAGTTACCTAATGTTGCAGTTGCAGACAACCAACCGCCGTTGAGGAATCATTATTATTTATGCATACACATTTTATGTAATTAAAATTGTTCTTTGAAGATTCAACAATGTAGAAGATTAACTTTTCGGCATTTATATCAGAGTCAAAGTCAAAGAAGAGAATGTGCCACATGACAAGGATGATTATATGCAAAAAAGAGAATGAATCAAGCCACGTTCTCGTGGATGAAGTAAAAACGAATATAGAAATAGCTAGAGTTGTTCATGTGAATGTGTGCCTTGGCATCTTTTGTCCTATTCTGGGGAAGGTTAATCCCTTCTTTTAGCCTCTGCAACTTTAGTTTGCTAGCTACCACATTTTGATCCCTGTCGTATAGTCTTATAAGATGGGTAGTGTAATGATGCACAGCTAAATCCGAAAAGAGGGGCTGGTTTGGGATTATCCAGAGAAATAAAGGGAGGATCTTATCAATCACATGCGTCTGCATATCTTTTGCCTCTCTTTGTCGTGAAAGAGAGAAATAAAAGAACAAAAAGATGATGATAACTGCTAAGCAAAAAAGAAGAAAAAGATAAGTCTATGCACATGATATGCTAGTGACAATGAATCAGTATGTTTTTCGCGTTAGATCTTATTGTTCCTATATCAACTCTACTCTACTTGATTAGTCAATTATGATGTCATTTAAAAGCACTTTCCCCATTTTGAATTCGCATTTATTGCAGATTTACAATTTTAGCTTAATCCATAATTTCAACTTCTTAGGTGCTGCTACCCAAACACACACCTCGCAGAGCCACTGACTAGATGAAGTAATCTTTTCCAAATTACTCAAGGTTACATAAAAACAAGATCCAAACTAATAATAGTAGACCATTTAAATATACGAATAGAATTCATCAGAAACAAAAACAAAAAACAAAAAAAAAAAAAACTAATGGAAGGTCAGTGTTAACCTGCCTGAAGTAGGGGGTGTGGGTATATGTTTCAGCCTGATATTAAAAAGGGTAAACTTTATTATTAGTCCTCATTAGTGGCCCATACATGGCCTATATATAGATATTAATTAAAGGTATGATTTGATCATCTTAATAACTGTAAAATTGGAGCTATGTTTAACTAGATGCATTTTAAATAAGGTGGAAGAATCGGCTTTGATTAGTCTAGCAGCGTAGACCAGAGCATAGGCACACAAATCATTCCTGCAGAAACAGAGAAGAAAGACAGTGAATGCGACCGATAAAAGAGGATGATTGTGTGCCAAGACGTACGCCATTATACATTAAAGGGCTAGGTTTAGGATTAGGTTTAACCCAAAACAGGGATGGAACAATATTAAGTCTAATTAATTAGTGTAAACATATTCTCTGCAGGTGCAGTTTCCCTTCAACGGAAGGCACTTTAATTAGCCAATTGCAATAAACTACTAATCTAACCTAGTAATTAATGCTAGCTGTAGCTGGAGCTTGTTATACTCGTTCGGCTAGTTTTTCAATGCTAACGGGGGATTAAAAAAAGCATGATAGAACCCTAAATTTGGATTATGTTATTATGGCACAGAGCGAAGAGGAGGACAAAGGTAAGTGAAAGTAAGGGGAAAGTAATAGAAAAAGATGAATGTGGGTGACTGGAGAGAGGGATGTTTCAATTTTATAAATTTACTTGAGAAGCGTACCCATGATGGCCAAAAGGCAAAAGCAAAGGCCTTTCTCTTCGATAATAGCCACTCTCACATGCTTTCCTTCTTCACACTGGTCTGTGCCTAGTTATTGGGGGATTTCATCGGAGGCTGCGAACAACATGGCTTCATACTTCGTACCCAGACACACAGACTAACTCCTATAATCATGTGTTGCTGTTTCCCATGAATTTTTATGGGATTATTGTATTCATTTCATAAGCCTAATTTTTTAACTTCAATAATGCTGACGACGATGATGCAACGGTCTTTGTTTTCTTTCAGTCAACTCGTGGTAAAATGAGATATTCTGTTTTGGTTTTTTAATTCATTTTGTTTTTTGGGTGAATGAAGAAGGGGAAGGGCGACCGTTTTCCCTGTTGTAATATGTTCAAACTCTGACTGGTGTTCTTTGTCCCGATTGGCATGCATGCCCTACAATTAATTATTGCCGACTTCAGAAATATCATCAATCTTCCATTTTGAAGACACAGGCTAACAGCTGAAAAAGACACAAGAAAATCTGCTACCCTTTTATCAGAGCCCACTTCGTTTCCCGTGTCTAACGGGTTGCTTGCAATTTAAGTTGTAGCGGAGGTGTTCCTGTTTTATTTATTTACATATTCATTTTCAGAGGCAACATATTTCATTAACATTACCAGGTGCTCAATTTGATAACTTGCTCTAAAGAAGAGAATTCAGATGTCAATATATATTCCTCAACTCACATACGATCAGGAGATGAGAAAAGGACACCTCCCTTCTCAGTTCCTAACAAAGGGCCGGCAGTATTTACAGCCTGCAAGATTTATTACTCCCTTGGTTTTATTTTCCTTTTTTTAATAACTTTTTTTGACACCAGGCCATTCAAGTTTAATGATGACTTAGCCTGAACCTCTTGTAAATTTACCTAATGGCACCTCTTAGGGCTGAAGGCTGTCAAAATATATTATCCTCAAGTTGAGTCTTGTGTGCACATGCCACTAACGTGCATTCTCAGTTGGCTTGAGGATAGATGAAGCACAAATAGTGATCCTTCCAATAATTTAATTTCAGTTAATGAATGTAATTTACAAACCAGTATTGGAAGCAGCATTTCCTGTGAAACATGAAGGATCCATTAATTAATTTTTTGCCACACTGGCTTTTTAAGGGATCCATGCAGCACCAAGTTACAGAGTCTATATGTTACGCAGTCATATGAGACATTGCATTGCCACACCAGTCAAATGACGGACTGCGTCACAGTATCCAACATCTACATGATTGGGGATCCTGAGGCCCTTCAAACCATCTATCCCACAACAGGTTCACAGGTCCATGAATTCTGTTCAAAAAGGAGAGAAAGAGAGAAATGATGATCATGCAGGATAACGAGATAGAATATGAAGTGATGATGTAGGCTATAGAAGTTACTCTGGGAGTAGAGGATCAGACCTACTTTCCATGTTCTGCAGTAATCTGCACCATATCAAGTGGAACAATATAAGCCTTGCAATAATATTGCATCATAAATTATTGTCATGCTAAATGAACCGTTTTTGAGAGAAGTGTGCATCCTACAAGTTGAAGAGGCTTATCAACTAAGAAACTCAGATTTACAACTTGAGTGGGCAAAGCAAACAGGAATTTATTCAAGTTAGACAATTAATGGCCAAGAAATATTCCCATGAGTAAGAGAGCAGTCTTTCTCAGTACTTACTCCTTGCATATTGTTGACACATTTTCGGTTTTTTCAAGCACTTCCAGTTCTTCCTGGAAGGAATACAAGAAAAACACAACAAATCAGGATTTTCCATAGCAGTAAATGATGAATAGCGGGAAGAGGCTTTTTTGCAGAACCTAAATGGAGGCAAATACTGAAAGAAAACAATCAACTTAGTAAAATGTCTTGACAATAAATTAAGCAGCTGGAAAGGTGCAGCAAAGCAATATGACCCATAGTTATTATTAGATTTTGACAAAGATCACCCATCATTAACATTAATGTTAAGTTCGTCATATTTATGGAACTTTAGAAACTGAGAATTACATAAATTATGCTTGGAAGTCAAAAGGCAGACACTTGACAGATCATCTTTTATGCTCTTATCCATTTCAGTTTCAAATGGGAACCAAAAAGGAATTACTTGAAATATCTGACATAAAAAAATATTATAGATATTTTTCAAAGAATTTTCTGCCGTCAATTTCTATAAACACAAATTATTCACCAAATCTGGGTTCTTCTACCCCTCAAGGAGTGGCGCCCGGTGCATTTTGAAAATAGCATTTAAGTCTTCAAATCATTAACGTATGTCATGCCAGGCAGGAAAAACAACCGTTTATAAAAGATCTGACACTATTAAGCTGTGATGCTTGTTTGATATGGTGTTATATTCCTCATAAAATTTTGTCATCATCATTGAGGATCCAGCTGTGAATCATCACGCATTCTTTCTCTGTACCCTTTCTGACAAAATGCAAGATTATGAGAAAGTAATATAGTAAAAAAATTAAGAACGGCAATTTTACATTTCAATCCCCAAAGACAGGTATCAAATATTGAGAGTTCCCCATAGTACATTATCAAGAATGTGAAATCTGAAAGAAACAGCTGAAATGGGAATTCCTTGCCATTTGAAAATGTTGCTTCTGAAATAAATAGGATTCCCAAGAGCCATGTCATGCTGATGACACTGAAACTTTAAAAATTTAAACTAGCAGAGTTTGTCTAACTAACAAATTAGATGTCATAGCCTAGTTAGAGAGATGCTGGGGAGTAATAAATTTACATTTAAAATCTCTTCTAGTAGACCGTTTGTTTCAACTTTCAACCTGTTCAACCATGATATGAACATTCATATGTTTACAAGAAATGTGCACCATCCATAACCAGGTCCGTGTTAGATATGTCTTCTTCCCAGTCCTGGGAGGAATGGTATGCTTTACTAAAGCTCAACCTAATACGCCAAACTAGAAATCTAATCACAATGCATAGCCAACAATAGCCAGAAACTACATAATTACACGCCAATGACCAATAAATTCCGTTCAACAATTTATCTTCATCCAAATACCAGAAAATTTCACACCCTTTCGTATCCCATTTATAATGAAAGCGTAATCTAAGTTGGGAATTCCTATAATTACATCTTTATTCAAGAAGCAAATTCTAGAAGCATTTGTACACAACTTTATCCCTTTTCCTTCCAAGAACCCTATTAGTCTAAGACTTATCCACCTAAATGCTCAGCCAATGAACTAGAAATACTTGGGCTTCAAGCATAAGCATCGCCAAAGATGTAAAGGTTTCAGTACACAAACAGATTGATATATACAGACATGTAAAAATATAAAAATAAATTAAAGGCGGAGAATGAGAAGTAACTGAGGAAGAAAGATCACCTCAAGATATTGGGTATCTTGCTCAAGACGCTTAACTTCCGCAAGAATCCGATGCTTCCCTCTTTTATCAGGTCCTGCAACTGCTGCCGGAGTGGCTACCGAAGCAACGGCTTCTCCATCGGCGGAGGACGACGCCGTTTCAGACGCCATCACTGGGACTGCAACAAGTGACCCCAGGTAGGCTCATCCAGCAACATGTCCCTCTTTTTTCACCAATAGATCTGAATTTAAACACAAACACTCGACATTGAATGCATATTCCTAGAAGATGAAACTTCGCTCGAATGCTCTTCCGCTCTCACACATACACAGCTGGAAAAGAGGGGAAAGCAAAAGCAAAATACAGCGTATTTACTACAAACCTCGCTTTCTGTTATTCGAAAGCCGGTTTTCTTTGTATGAAAATGCGAGCCCCCGATGTCTTTCTATGATTTCTTTTAAATATTTGGAATTACGTTCGTTTCTTTTAAAAAGTAAAAAAAAAAATCTCCGTAATTTTTTTCCTAACCATTATATAATGGGGGTGTGTATATATGAAATCATTTCCTGATTGATCTAGTAGTAGTGTGAGGTCATACTAGATTTCCGTAGGTCTTAAGTTCGAGTCTAGAGAAAATTTGTGTTAGAATAAGCAGTCACGAACTCTATAATGGATATGGATGATAATGCTTGTTTGTGTGAAATAATATTGTTTAAATATTTATGACTATTAAACAACATGATTATTAATATGAGTCATTTTTCCAACTTTGCATGTTAGGGGTATAGTTAGTAACTCAGGTAAAATTATTTCACATTTAATTCTTAATATAAGATTTTGTTCCTAATATAAATGGTAGAGATTTTATATCAAGACTGGAGGTAGTACTCTTTGATTTTGCTAGAGTTTCCTTTACTTTATTGATGGAGTGACTCTAAACAGAAATATGTTTTTTTGGCAAGAAAAAAAGTATTTTTTGTTTGTACTATAATTCTGTAAATATATATCCAATAAAAGGTTTTTCAGGTGGTGGCACTGGCAGCTGTGCCGTTTGCCTTGAGATTGAGTGGCTCAGCCCGATTGCGAAGACCGAGGACGAGTAATTACAAAACCGAAATTCAGATTTTTCCCTGTAATTATAAAATAATTGATTATGATATGTTTAAAGAATAAAAATAATTATTTTAAAGAGAAGAGATACATTTATACAAAATCATAGTTTTTATCATTTGTGAGTATGTAATTAACTAATTATAAAAACATCAATTTATTGCCTCTAATGAAAAATAGTACTTAAAAGGAAAAAGAGTTTTGCCTTTTCTCAGTTTTTTTTTTTTTTTGATAACATGACACGGAATAATTTGTGTGCGGTAGCTGCCTTTCATGATGGGCCCAGTCCAATACCAGCATCATTTGAGGTGGCCCATCTAAGGTTTCATTTAACCCGTATAGGAAGTATGGGGAGACTTTTCGTTGAACCATTATTATTTTATGGGACGCTTTCAAATTTCAAGTGTAGCACTTTTGTGAATTGTAAAAACTAGTGTGAATCTATCACGCAAATAGATTATTGTTGGGAACGTATGGCTGAACATTCTCCCATTTCACAGTCAAATTCAACCCAAACTCCGCTTGAGTTTCTACAGAGTACAGAGATGGGGACGCTATATGTGGTGCATCATTAACTGTCGAAATAAAATTCCGTTATAAATTCCTCTATTATATAAAATTGTTATAGGTGCTCATGACAGTAACCAGAAGGGAGAAATAGAAGATACATCCAAAATCCAAACAGAGGAGCACAGTCATCTTGGCTGATGGTCATTAAAAATAGTTGTATACTTTCTCAACCTTACTTGGATTTGCTTATGATAGTATGTTCAACAACTCAAGTCAAAATTTCTCACATACTTACTTTGTAGGTCGTAAAATCACAATTAAAATCTTCCAGCTTTAAAACTGCACAGTACAACCCCATCAATTATTTCAATCGTTATGGATCTGTTGTGCGCTTCTTATATTATCAGGGGGCACAATTCAAGTATTGCTCTGTATGTAATATGTGTTTTGGTGAAGGGTTGAGAAAGCAACAGTGATGTCCCCTCCCCACACAATCATTTAGCTATGGGATACCAAAAACGGCCGAGCGCGTGGGTTGCGCGCTTACTAAGTTACTATCACAATCACAACAAAAGGAGTCACAGTCAATATTGTAAAATGAAGCAGGTGCCGTGGGCTTTTTTGCATTAATTTGACCAGCTTTGTGACGTCTGTGGTGGCGACAGATGATTTGAATGTTAATTTCTTTATATGATGCAGAACTCTAATTAACTTGTTCGACCAAATACAAATATAAGTATGATACTCTATATATTCGCAGCCAACATTAGTTAGAACAGTCAAGAAGTTTGACACTTTCGATTTTGAGAATGTGAAACGAGAGAAACTTCTCACTCTTTTTCAACCCCCGTGGCATCAGAATATATCTTGGTACTTATTCGCTTCATATCATAAAAAAAGGCAATAATAGATTGCGTCTGGTAGTTTAACGACTCCGAACAACATAAATTTAAGTTAATCTTGTACGATACGCTATACCTTTCTAGGAAGCAAAAATCTCTGGTCAAAGCTTAATACTGACATCAAAAAGATTCAACACGCTTAGCCTCGTCACCTAATTTATGCTGTAATCACATGTTCATAGCAGCGCTCCTGAGTTTTACATTCGTTGGTTTAAGAATATCACAGTAATACAAACATCAGAATAAGTGTAGTGCAACTTATGGAAGGTGAAGCCGATGATCAATGACATGGCGCGCGGAGGGTGGGGAAGCTGAAAGTCACAGTTCCATTGACTTTTGAGAGTATATGGTGGGGCCACACGAAAGAGTTGAATTACAATTTTCCTTGTTCAATTGCGAATTGGCGACGCTCTTCTGGGTTTGGAAAAGTTCCTGCTTTTTGATTTGTAATTTCTTCCTCCTGCGTGCCTTGACTATTTGAATTATACTACAAGTTTTGCCCTGCTTGCGTCCCTATAAAGGAAGCCAACGAAGCGACCTCCACAAAACTATACACCAAATTTCTTCATCCTCTTCTTCCTTTCTTAGCAAGAGGCCAAGAAGCAACTTTAGTAGTTTTCCTGTTTAATTTTCTCCAGGCCAGAGTAAATGACGACAGATTCACTCACAAAGGACCAGGTTGCTGATTTCCGGGAAGCCTTTAGCCTCATTGACAGGGACTCTGATGGTGTGTTATTTTCCCCTTTTCTTCCAACGGTTTGAAACAACATAATAACTTTGTTTTGCTTCTGATTTGAATTTGTTGGTGATGTGCAGGATTTATCACAGCGGATGAACTGGCCACCATTGTGCAATCACTGGATGGAAATCCCACACAAGAAGAAATCCGGGAAATGATCAGTGAAGTGGACATGGATGGTAATGGGTGTATAGATTTTGAGGAGTTCTTAACTATAATGAGCAGGAAAATGAAGGTAAGATCCAAACCAAACTAGTCACTGCAACAAGGTTGAAGCTTTGAAACGTTGAGGCTGACTGTAAGTTGAAAACAGGAAAATCTGACAGAGGAACTAAAGGAAGCCTTTAAGGTGTTTGACAGAGATGAAGACGGATACATTTCTGCCGCCGAGGTGAGCTGGTGCCTTTTTAATACTGCTCTAGTTTTAAATAGATATATTTATGTCTAAGTAACTTATTCATCTTCCTTAATCTTTTTTTTTTAAAAAAGAGAGTATATATTTAGAAGCTGAGGAAGTAATATGTCCAAATGTATGACTGAGGACTAAAGTTAGGATATGTTTGATAGCTGAGACACGTAATGATGAATCTGGGAGAGAGGCTGTCGGATGAAGAGGCAGAGCAGATGATCAAAGAGGCGGATTTGGATGGGGATGGTCAGGTTAGCTATGAAGAATTTGCAAGGATGATGATGGCCAACTGATCTCAACAACTGTGCATATATTACTTCATACCCAAAATAAACGTGTGTTTGTGATGGCTGAAAATCATCTCCGTCAACGTATTATGTACTCCCTCCGATCTTAATTATAGAAGCACTTTAGTAATACAATTTGCATTATAAAAGTGTTCCTATAATTAGGACCGGAGGTAGTAAATTCTTCCTTTCACTGCACTGTATGATGGCGCAAAGTTGTTGATTTGTTAATATTTTCCCCACTCCAAAAGCCTTTGTTCATATGTATAACCTCCACTCTGATTTAAATCCAGTGCTATGCATTCTATTGATTAAATAAGAATATGTATATTAAAATTATACAGAGCTTAAATTTTAAGTTTCAATTACTTATTTAAGTTTTTTATCAGATTCTGATGAAATTTTAAAATTGTATATTTTATATTTTGAATGCCGGATATGATTTTTCTTACGGTTTAGTGGCAAACATGTTTATTAGTACTTCTTAGGCCTGTTTGACTTTAGCTTTGAAAAACACTTTTATATAAATTAAGACAACACCCATCTTATATATTTACTACGTATTTTGTAAATTACGTTTGAAAAATAACTTATTATGTTTGGGATCACTTTTGGGTCTTAAAATTGTTTATGCGATAAAACTCATATCACATATTTACCTTGTATACTGACAATTACAATTGAAAAAAAAATACTTTTAAAGGCTCTAATCGCTATTCCAAATCAGCATAAAGGAAAAATTACCTGAAACATTCTAAATTAAGCAAAAAAATAACATATTAAGGATTACTTTGTAACTAAAAATGATAATCTATAATCATTTATTTTTATGATTATTAGATAATTTATTTATTTTTAAATTTTTAACTTAAATAATTTCCCCTCCCAATTACTGCCTCTGATCCTAATTATAAGGCGCTAAATGACTTTTTTTGGAGAGATTAAGGAAACTAAATAAGATTCTTAATCATTTCATATGTTGTGTATCTTTAGATTATATATTAATTTATTGGTTAAACTAATTAGTTTGAAGAAAAAATAAAAATAAAATACTTTAAAATAATTTAATTAGGCTTCCTTAATCTCTTAAAATAATTAACTAGATCTTATAATTAGCAAGAAGGAAGTAACATTCTAGGGGCATCCCTTGGCGCGTGTTGACTTTTTGCATAACCAGAACCAGAAGATTGGCATCATGGCTGAACTTTAGTTTGTGTGTGTGTATTTTTTTTTTTTGATATACTCTCAACAAAAAAATAAAAATTCCATAAGTAAAGAAATAATCTTTTCAATTAATAATAATTTGATCAATATCTGTCTTCCTTATTCATTCTCTCCTTTTTTTTTTTTTTTTTTTGAGAAAATCACTTTGCGCTTTTTTAAAAAAACGAAAAAAAAAACCCAAAGATTCGAGTTTGGATTAATCTTAAGTGAGTTGTTAATTAAATTTGATATAGTTGTTAACAGGTAAGTCATTAACAACTAAATCAATACTATTAACAACAATTTGCTAACAATTAAATCAGCCTCGTTAATAACTATATCAGCTCCGTTAACAACTCACGTAGATTCTGACAATTCTAGGATTGTTAGAATCTTAAAACATTTTTTAGGGTTTTTTCCTATAAAAAAGGCCATGATGTGAATTTTTCCTTTCAAGATTCTCTCCCCTCAAACCAAATAAATACATCAAGTATGTTTTGGGGACAATCATATTTAAGTTGAGGTTTATTCTTTAAAATTGACATCGTATCATTTTATCCAAACCCTAAAATCCCCAAATGTTGGGAATGGATGCATCGGCAAACAATAATCTCGACGACTACTCTCCGTCTTCAACTGTAATAAACTTCGACGGGCCGATCCCCTTGTTGCGTGGACCGTTACCGGCTGGTCCATCGGACGACCCGTCGGCCGGTCCGTTTGTACTTGCATTCAGAGACTCGCAAGCTTGGATTTCCTCATACAGAGCCTGCGAGCGCAAAATCATCCTGCAATGTCAAGAGGGGGCCAGGATTGGGTGTGCTATAAGCGCTTCCAGCAAGTGTAAGCCTCCATGGTGGACGGCCCTTATGGGTGGCAAACCTACCGATTTAAAAGAGCGAGAGCAATGCGAAGAGCGCGAAATGGAAAGCTGCTTTGCCGTTGCGAAGGAGAAATGTATTGGGTTTGCCAGGGACAGGTGTTTGTCTTCCTTTAGGGATGCACGGATTGCAGTTAGGGAAAAAGGGTTGAATTCGAAGGAAGCTTTGAGATTGATTCACTTAGCATCATTGTCCGAAGAGAGTTTGCAGATGATGGGTCAATTGGGCTCTGTGTGCTTGTCTCGTAGTACGAAATTAGGGTTGACAAATTACAAGGCAAGTGAACTGCTTGGCTCGGATGAGAATGTGCGGTGCATCCTGGGGGAGCAGCAACAAGGGACCAAAGAACTGTAGCTTATTTTGAACGTGGAAGCACAACCAGCTACTGCATGTTTATAATTTTTTTTACATGGTTATGGTTCTGTCTAGATTTACATGAATAAACATTTTTCTTTGGCTGTCATTTCTACGTAGACATTCGTTTGTATTTACAATGTCGTCTTTCCTGACATTTTTTTTGTATGAATTGTAACTGGTACAAAAAGTTCAACTCTGTTTAATTTATGCCCAAAAATCATTTCACGTTCACCGTTCACTGATTTATTATGCCTTGAAAAGTCAACGTTTGCTTGCTGCTCTTTTTCTTGTCGTTCGTCCTGAATTCATTTTGAGAAGGCGATGGCTTTGTATCAAGGTACACCTTTTTGAGTTGCTGCAGCTGTTAGAGGAATCAGGTATATTGGTACTTCTTCCCTGCAACCCATTTTGGTGAATAGAGAAGTCTTCTTTCGTGATGGCATCATTAGTTGAATAGTAGGCAGGCATCCACTTTTTGTTGCAACCCTTGATAAGGTTCAGTATGTTATGTGGTATTCATCTGTAAGGAAGCTATTTTGTACATTCTAGAGTGTAATTTCCTTCTGAAGATTTTTTTTTTTTGGTTAAAGAAGATTCCATTAAATAAAACTTTAAAGAAGTGCCATTACATAGAGAATAAATTAAACAACAACCAGAAAACCAAACAACGACCATAACATAAAACAAATACAACAAAAATAATATAGAAAGAAAAACCAGAAAAGAAACAATAAAAACTAGCCACCATCCAAATAAGGACTAGAAAGTGAAGGATTATCAACTCCCGCACTAGTCTTCTGAGCCTCCAGAGTTAAAGAGATAACAAAGCAGGTGTTGGTTGTGAAACTCACCCAATAGGGCACACCCCTTTATAAGCATCAACTGTAAGGAGATCCGAAGCACGGTTGCCCCCTCTCGGGGAAAAGGACAAGGAGAACCTAACCTTAGAAGACAACAGACAAATAACATCATGGATAATACTTCTATACCTCCAATCATAAAAGTCCGGTGACTTGGATTCAACACAAGAAAGCAGAGATAGGCAATCTGATTCAAAGATCACCTTATCATGACCCAGGTCCAGAGCTAGAAGCAGAGCTCTTTTAAGAGCTAAGGCTTCAGTCATAAAAGCAGAAATAGACTTGACCTTATCCACAAAACACCATCTAAAAAAGCTGGCAAAATCACGACAAATTACCTCAATAGTAGCATCTTTCTCATGAGAAGAAAAGGCTCCATCACAACTAATTTTAAGGCTACCAAGTGCCGGGGGACCATTTAGTGCCAGGACTATCACAGCCCCTCGACAAAAAAGGTTCCCTAACCCCTTTAGCATTGTTATCCCAAAAATCAAAATTATTTTTTCGAGCCAATTCAATAACAGTACCCGGGTGTGGCTATCTATGGTCAAAATTTATTTCATTTCTAGCCTTCCAAATAAACCACAAAAGCCAGCAAATCAAAGAAAGATCATGCTTACTTAGCAGGGGCGATCCTGTCGTTAAAATCCACCAAGCATTGAAATTGGAGATTATGGAAACATCAGCTCTAGCACCTAGTGACCAGCCAAACCATATGCATTGAGTCCAAGGACAGTGGAAAAATACATGCTCAATAGTCTCCTCGGCATCGGCACATACTGGGCATAGGCTATCTTTGGACCTCCTTCGTCGAACCAGAGCAGAATTGGTAGCAACTGCATTACTCAAAAGTCGCCATATGAATTGTTGTACGTGAGGAATCACTTTAATCTTCCAAATCAAGTTCCAGCATTGGGTGTGGATTACAATCGATGAGCCTGTAACGCTCCTAATTCCTACGTCCATTATGATGTCCATTTATGTCCTAAATCTCTTATTAGACTAATTGGTGTCAAATTATCAGAGTGAAGGCGTTAACAGATCAGAGTGAGTCACAACAGAAAGCATGCATAACGTTTGGACGAATGAGTGACTGATAACATATGCCCAGACATATGCTGGTTAACTTAAATTCCAAAAGCAATATAAGCGTGATACAATTTAAAATCCAAAAATAGCTAGGGTTAATCCCGTTGGAGGATTTTAGTTATACAATGATCCCGAATTGTCAGTCGAATAGTTAGCAAATATAATCTAAAACATTAAAGTATGAAATTCAACTTAATTAAATCCCCTCCTTGGGGCCTTCTTCACCTATTCCACCGACGGCCTTACTCCCCGATCCGAGCATCTTCCTAGATCTTTAGGTGTGATCGAGATTCATTGATCAGATGAATCCCAAGGTGTGATTAATCTCACATTCAAAGTGTAAAAACATACATGACAAATATTTCATATATTGCGAAATAAAAGAAGGTATTCAGCAAACACATCGCTACCCGACTACATAGCACACATCACATGTATCGTTAACGGTGAAAGCACTCGCAAGTGCTACATGTCCTAGACACGTATCCTCAGCGCTAGGAAAAATAGGTATGCAACATTATCATATAAAACAATAATCCACATCCAGCTGAATAAAACGCATAGACTCGGGCATACAAACCTGGCCAAGAATCCACAATACATGAACATACAAGACATATATGTAAAACACAAGGAATTTGAGATTAAGTTACCAACCTCAACTTCGCGAATAAATAAAATCCCCGGATGATAGAAACTCGAGCTTCTTCAATGTCCTAAAGTAAGATCATCGTAACTATTAATTTCCCTTTCTAATTATTATTTATTAATAATACCCCTTTCTATAATAATTCCCTTTATAATTATTAATAATTCTTTTTATTATTATTATTATTATTCATTCCTCATTTAATAATAATATTATTATTAATTATTACTATTATTATTATTATACTATTTATTATTATTTGTCTATAATTATTTTAAACTCTCAGAAGTCATCCTAGACCTTTAAATTAGGAGTTTATAAAATACCAACATCATATAAATTATGATTTAATGTATGGTTTTCCCAAAGTCTTTGATTTTCTTTAACTAATTAAAAATCTCTTATAATGATAATCTTAGCTCCACAAAACATCAACTAATATTACTTACTTTTTTTTTTAATAAATATACATAATTGTTGATAAGTCTATTTACAGTAAGTTGTTTGTGCGGATGTGGTCACTAGATAAAGCTTGATCAGTGTGGCTACAAAACTATCTTCATACCTATCATGTGTATCTAGCTACTAGGATTTAATTAATTAATTATATATAAAAGGTAGAAAAGCTTTCCATTTTTTTTTCCTTTTTCGTGCAGCCACCATATAAATATATATATTACTTGTGTGTGTAGTGAAAACCATTCTTTCCTCTTCTAAGTGCAGCCACTATATGTGATAGCTAAAACAAAACTTCTTAGTATATATATATACGTCAGTAAACTACAGCAAGCTTCTTTGTGTGTGTGTGTGTATCAGAATAGCAAGGTTTTCCTAATTGGTTTTCCAGACTAAATCTGACAGTAACTTTCATGATGTTAAGCTTCCTCTTTTCATATGCAACGAAGTACACACACACTTAAGTCTTCCTTCACTTTTAACAAGCAGCAACTACATGAATATATATATTTTTTTGAGTGAAAGGAATTTCATTAAACCAGAAATTAACTGTACAAACGTGAACAACAGGAAATTACATTGCAGAATTGAAAATTGAAAAAGCTTGCTGAGTGTGAACCACTGCAGCATGGATCTGAGCTAGAACTCCATCAGCGTTAGGGACCCATCAGCAAAGATGGAATTGTTACGAGATCCCCAAAGTTTCCAACATGTAATACATATCCCTACCTTCCAAGAGGTATCCAAAGAGGAAGAAGTAATGATCAGATTCAGCCAAGTCATTATCTTATATTGCCGCATAGAACATTCTGTTGTTCAAAGATCAAGTTTGTTTACGAGATAAAAAGTTTTTTTTCGATGTCTTTGGAAGAGTTCGAGAATTAGAATTACGTTTGTTAACCCATTTTATTTTTACTCCGAGAATCAAAATTACGTTTGGTAACACTTTTTTTTTTTTCGAGAATTAGAATTACCTAATACAATACAAATCTATTTCTTTATTTTTTTTTTGTTTACAAATTTCATCAACGATAAAAAAAAAAAAAAACCAAAATGCCAACATTTCATATTTAACAAAAAATATCTAAAAAATATAATTCATATTTTAACCAAAATGTCATTTTCTTTAATAATTAATATAATTATTATACTTTACAAATAAATTTAAATTTCCTAAAAAAATTATGTATGTAATTTTTATATGCAAAAAATTATTTATGTGGCGGCGACGGTGGTGGGCGGCGGTGGCGGTGGTGGTTGTGGCGGTGGTGGCGGTGGCGGTGGTGGGTGGTGGTGGTGGTTGTGGTGGTGGTGGTTGTGGTGGTGGTGGTGGCGGTGGTGGTGGTGGGGTGGTGGTGGTGGTGGTGGCGGTGGCGGCGGTGGTGGTGTGGTGGTGGTGGTGGCGGTGGTGGCGGCGGCGGTGGTGGTGGTGGGGTGGTGGTGGTGGGGTGGTGGTGGTGGTGGTGGTGGCGGTGGTGGTGGGGGTGGTGGTGGTGGTGGTGGTGGTGGTGGTGGTGGGGTGGTGGTGAATTAGGATAAATTTTTTCTTGAAGAGGAAGGAGTCTTTTTTTTTTAGAGAAAAATGATTCGATTAAATCGCTTCTGAAACAGAAGTAGTTTGAAAATTTTAAACTTCTTTTTTTACTCCCAAAGATAAAAATAAACCGGTTGCTCATCCGGGAGTAAAAAAAAAAAACCGGATTTACCAAACACAATTCCCATATATTTTTGTTCCCGGGCACAAAATTTAAGAAAAAATGCGTTCGGGAGTGTTACGCACACCCTAAGTCTGAAAAAATCAGAACTCATATCTGAGTGCAAAATCCTCCTCCAGACCGTGCTTGCTATACTGCAGCCTTTAAAGACATGATCAAGGCATTCCCATGAATATATATATTTATGACTATAAGTTCCTCTCTTTCTCTCTTATCAGCTATGAAAGTAAAGGTTCCCTTCCTTCTTCCTTATGCAGCAGCGTATATACCCATAAATATATGATAGCAATTTATGGCAGCAAGCTATTCCTTCTTTTTCTTTCCAAATTCAGCGTTGCATTATATATAAATTTAACTACACTTGACAGCAAATAGTTTAAGTTTTTCCTTTCTTTTATCATTAGTCGAATTCAACATTCCAGAATCACCCCCTGTTCAATTTCCTTAGCTGCAAACTCATGGCTTCATTTCTATGGCTTGATACTCTATGCTTGTGTTGGGAAAAATGACAAAAATCAAAAGGAACAAGGAACACGATGACTTACTTCAGGTTGCGAGACTGCACTTTGTGCTCTTCGCTGAGACCGAACCGCTCTGTTTTTTCGGTGCAACGCAGAGAAAGCAATACAGTGGAAGACTCTCTCTCACTTTTAGCTTCTTGTTTTTCTTTAAGGCAATGGAAGGGATATAAGTCAAGAAGATGTGATTTTATATCAGATTAATGGTCTAGTCTGAGATGGAAACAAACGGTCCAAGAGGTTTTCCAGCGTTGTGAGGCTCGAGATAATCTGGAAGAGTATGGGCGTTGCTGGTCTGACCTTGCGTGATCAGTCACTGGTGCAATCTACTTCCTATGTTTACGGCGTTGTTATTTCTTTTGTTGCCTGTGGCATGTTGCAGATGGTATGGAGTGGTGATTTGATTTTGCAGACCAAGTTTCTGCGTTTCAATGTGATTGGCCGAATGAGTGTTTATGGTTGTGGTTTTTTTTTTGATATGAAAAGCTTTTGGAGGGGTTCGACATCGCCCCCATTAAAGTTTAAGCAAGATTTACTTCCATTTCTATGAAGACTTATTGGGGACTTATGAGATCGCTTACTAAAGCTAAAAATTAAATGACGGCTTAGGGGGATCAAAATTTATGGTTGAGGTTAATAGAATGGATTAGGTTTGGTTTGGGTAGGTTTGGGCCGAAAGGATTGGAGAAATATGGGTCACGTTGGATTCAATGGTTTTGGTTCAATATATCTAGCGTGTTATGTTTTCTTTTTAAATTTAATAATTAATTACTCAGCTCCCTTATCTCTTTATTATTGTTTAATTACCAAATAAATGCTAGAATTGAATCCTTGATGTTTTACAAGGATTTTCTTCCTTATCTAACTTTTTTAATCCTTAAAGTAATTTCTCTAAAAAAATTGGGCTATAATTCAACCTCTAACTATTTTCTATGAATTTCTCAAGAAAATAGGTCCTTAAATTCAAATAATTACTTTCGTAATTATTTTAGACTATATTTTCACCATAATTCCCATATGAAGGTGGAATATCACCTAGAGGGGGGGTGAATAGGTGATTTAAAAAAAATCTTTCTGAAACTCACGCGATGATACAGAATACACGAATGAGACAGAGAAGAGAAGATGAACACAGAACAATTTATACTGGTTCGGTCTCAAATTACTGACCTATGTCCAGTCCCCTTTAACACCGGGATTCCACTACTCTTTCAAATAACTACACACTCAGTAAACGAAGGATGGTCACTCCACTCCCCTTACAAGTTGTAATTAGTACACCCTCACTTAAGGTTCCTCAACCTTAAGTATAATTTTACTTGAATGAAATAAGTAAGTGTTTAAAGACTCCTCACGAAAGCGAGATAATAATGAACACCGAAGAACACTTCGAATTTAATGAGACAGTTGAATCAACGAATGAATGCGGAATCAAATTAATTGCTTCGCGTTTAGGTAGATATCAAATTCAATGCTCCTTCTATTTATAGTCGATGTCATTAATGACCGTTGGAGAAGATTTGATAATCTGCCGTTGTGACTCATTAAGGTATCCGTTAGAGAGATGAATCACTCCGCCTTAGTTTCGTCTGTTTGAAAATTATGTTGGGAAACATTCTCTTACATTCCTTTTGCATATCCGTTGTCTAATAGCATTTAATGTTCAATGAGAATGTCGGAGAAGCTTTACTTGGTCGAACAATTTCACTGGGTTTAGGTAGCTTCATTTAATGCTTCGTCAGGACCACAATGCTTTATTCTAATCAGTAGGTAATTTGTGTCTAATTAGTCTAAAACTCATCAATACACTGGTTAAAAGCATTTGGTATTCTCAATATATGATAATCCAAAGTAATAAGATAAAATCAATGATTTCGTAAATTGTTCAGAAACGAGTTTCAAAACAGAGGCAGTTATGCTCGGGCAATAGCTCAGGCTTGCTCGAGCAAGCATTTTAAGATTTAGTTATAAAGGCCTCATACTCGCTGATGCTCGGGCAGGATTATTTTACTTGCTTGGGCATAGTGCTCGAGCATGATGATATATATGCTCGGGCAACCTTTTCTATTTATAGCAAAAGTCACTTTCCTTCGATATTGCTCGGGCAAGCCCGAAAGCGTGCTCGGGCAACCTCCACACAGAGGCAATTTCGAGAAGCGAATATAAATCTGCTCGGGCAGGCATTTTTCCTTTGCCTAGGCATAATGCTCGGGAAAGCAGTTTTCCATGCTCGGGCAAGATTACTTTGAGTGGGAGCAAGCTTCTTGCTTGGGCAAGCTTTTGTTTGCTCGGGCGGCTTGCTCGGGCAAGTATTCTTCTCTGCTTGGGCAAGACTTCCTAGTTGGAACATTTTTGCTTCTGTCTCGCTCTTGCTCGGGCAAGACTATGATCTTGCTCGGGCAAGATCATGCTTTCTAACGCTTTCAGGTATTGCTTGAGCATGATCACGTGAATCTTTATTTTTCCTTCAAAGGCCCCGATGTTGCTCGGGCATGATTATAACCTTGCTCGGGCAGGGTCATACTTTCTGTCATTTTCGAAGGTTGCTTGGGCAAGTTTACTTGAGCTACTTTCGCTTTTCTTCGAGTCCGACGTTGCTCGAGCAAGCTCATTACCTTGCTCGGGCAAGGGCATGCTTTTCGATCTTTTCGAAGACTGCTCATACATGTTTTCCTATGCTTTCCTTCTCTTTTTCAATGAAGCCCGATGTTGCTCGAGCAAGCTTACTGTCTTGCTTGGGCAAGATTACTTATAGCTTAAAAATACTTAATTTAATATTCTGGAAATTGTGATCATCAAAATACAGGAATTAACACCATACAATATTTTTAATTCCAAATCCCAAAATTTGAGATGTTACAGAGCCAGCTCTATCCACCTGAACAGAATTCCAATCTTTCCGAAAATGGTAACCCAACTTCACCGTATACACTCCATTCTTGGCGCTAGTCCACAACAACTTGTTTTCCAGCCCATTGGAAGGGATAGAGATTTTATATATGGCCTCTTTGACTTCAGAAGATACATATTGGTTAATAGGCGAAAGATTCCACTGCCCATTAACTATCAGGTCACAAACTTTACCCTTTGAGATAATGGGATATCGGAGGAGCGAGATCTCTCCAGGAAAACAGATCCTGGGACCCAGGGGTCACCCCATATTATGATAGCAGTCTCCAATATCCCACCTAAGATCTTTCTTGAGAAAATTTCTGCCATCTAAGATACGAGACCAACACCATGATGCTTTATAGCTTATCTCCGCCTTAATGAAGTCTTGTTTAGGAAAATACACACTTTTAAGCACCCTCAAGCCCAAAGATCAGAAGGCCTCAGCAAAAGCCTCCATGCCGTCTTTGCCAGGAGTGCATCATTCATCATCAATAGGTCCCAAAATCCCATACCACCAGAACTCTTACTATTGGTTATAGCTTCCCAAGATTTCCAATGAGTCTTGCCTCCAAAGGCATTGCTATCCCAACAAAAGTTAGCAATAAGGCTATTGATCTCTTTACAAGTCTTAATGGGCAATTTGAAACAATTCATCGGATAAATTGGTATTTCCTGGATAACCGCTTTGATCATTGCTTCACGACCGAAAAAGGATAGAAGGGAATGACTCCACCCTTGGATTTTACTCGCTACTCATTCTCTGATGTAAGCCAAGGCCTGGTGCTTAGTTTTCCCCCAAATGCTAGGTATGCCAAAATATGTACCCGGATCCTCTGTTGCTGGGATGTTCAACAAATCGCTCACCATACTTCTCACTGCATGAGGAGTGTTAGAGGAGAAAAAAAAATACTGGATTTATCTAGATTAATAACTTGACCTGAGGCTACGCGGTACAAATCCAGAATATTAGCCAAATAAATACAATTTCTATGACTAGCATGCATATCTAAGAGGGCATCATTAGCAAAAAAAAACTGTGAGTAAGAACTGGACACCCATTACTCAATTTAATATCTTTAAGCCGCTTGTCATTATGGCTCTTACTTATCATAATAGATAGTACCTCTACAACAATGATGAAAAGAATTTGATAATTGAATATTTTATACACTTCTTTTTATCTCTTGATTAATAATTTAAGACTCTTTAGTTAATAAATAATGGCTTTTATACTTATTTGGGCTTTGGGCCTTTTATTATGTTTTAGCCATTTTTAATAATAAAATTCTAGTTTTATATTGCTTCACTATTCCTACCATAACTCTTGAACCAGACATCAGATTTGCCTCATTTTTGTTTCATATTTCAGATGATTCAGAGAGCTACAATTCTTATGAAGACATGAAGGGCAAATTCGGACAAGAGGGCGGTCGATTTTGGAGCCGAAGTTGGAATTTTAATTGGGCTTGAATTTGTAATTAAAACCCGTTTATTTTATTATTTTCTGTTTTGGGCCTGAATTGGATTGGAGCCCCATTTTCGTTTTTCATTTTAGGTTAAGTGTGGCAGGAGCCACAAACATATTATTATTCACGTTTTTAGACTTTGGTGGATCAAAATAGGAGCTTTCAAATTCTCTGAAGTGTTCTTCATGTTCTTCGCGTTTTTCATCTTTTCTTTTGCGTTTTGCTTAGCCATGCTCGCCTAAGTTTCTGTGGTTAATCTATGGGATTGAGGGTTCCAAAAATCCAGAGGACATGCGCTTCATTCGGTAATCTGGAATCGTCTCTGTTTATTTTAATCGGATCCGATTATAATTGCGGATTAGGTATTAGATTTAATACCTAGATTGATATCCCAAGGACATAGGTCGGACCGGGTTCTGAGAGAGCGTTGTGCGATCGTACAGCGAGCTCGCCACGTGTTCGATCAAATGCTCGACGATCGTCTAGTCGAGGGAATATCTGGACGAACGCAGAGATCTCGGTTCATCCAGAATCAATCACGAGTTTGGTTATTATCTGTTTGTCCGATGAAGGTTATGGAATCCCAATTCTGGGTTTACTGTTTTTAATCGTCTTTAACCGTTTTAATCTGTTTCTGCATCTGCATATTTCATTCTGTTTAGTTTAATTTTGTTTTCAATCTGTTTAAATCAAAAACCCCCAATTTGTTATTATTCTGTTTCGCTGTTGCTGATTTAAACCCACTACAAATTCCTTGAGAGAAACGACCCAGGTTACATTATACTGCAAATCTTTTTCTAATATGGTATTTTGAGAGATCACGGCAAATCTCTGTCAAAAGATATGGCGAGAGGGGGTCTCCCTTGTGAATACCTCTACTAGGAGTTAAAGATTTAACATTTTCACCAGATAAACAGATATTTAAACTAACAAAACGCACACATTTCATAACAAGAGACACCAACTTTGAATAGAAACCAAATCGTAATAAGACATTCTCAATGAAGTCCCACTCAACCCGATCATATGCCTTACTCATATCCATCTTAAGGGAGAACTCATACTTACCTCCAGAATTCTTACGACGAAGGTAATGGTAAACCTCATGCGCAATAATGATATTATCATGAATACAATGGCCAGGTACAAATGCACTCTGATTTTGGGAGATACAATCATTAAGCAAAGGTTGCATCCTATTGGCCATAATTTTTGAAATAATTTTATAAGAAAAGTTGCGTAGGCCAATAAGGCGAAAATGTGAAACATGTTCCAATTTATGAATCTTGGGGATTAAAGTGATGTTAGTCATATTAATCCCCTCTAAAACAGAGTGGCCTGCAAAAAAATCATTGACCATAGAACACACAAAATCACCAATTTCAGACCATGCAGAATGATAAAATTTATCAGAAAAACCGTCAGGTCCCAGTGCCTTTGTACTCCCAAGACTAAATGCTGCAGATTTGATCTCCTCCCTTGAAACAGGTAACATAAGGCTCTGATTCACATCCCCAGAAATTTTGGGGTCGATATAGCTCAAGACAGCATCCATTGAGTGAGAACCAGAGGTAGTAAAAAGATTCTGAAAAAAGCTGGCAATATTCTGCCAGATAGCATCCTTCTCCATTAATCAGTTGCCCACATTATCTTTAATACAAGAAATTCGGTTCCTTTGTCTCCTTTTGATAGTGGAAACATGAAAGAAACGAGAATTTTTGTCACTAGTTTCTAACCAATTGATCCGAGAGCGCTGCCACCAATACTGTTCTTATAGCTCCAGCAATCTATCTAGATCACTTTTTACCTCCAAAATCCTTCTGAAGATTTGACTTTGAGACTACTGAAGGCTTCCTTTTTTACCTTCTTTAACCCTTCATATCTCTAATTTGAATGTGCACATTCACTCTCTACGATAAGATATTTACATAGTGAGTGTGTTTATACAGATGATGAGATTAGATTTGCTTGGAGGAGTTCATTGTTTGAGTTTGAATGGCTTTCATTGCTAGATCAGCAGATAATCTGTCTCTGTGCGCCTCACGTGTTGCTTTGTTGAAGACTTGAACCTATCCTTAGATTTTTTAGAAGTGCTGTCTTCTGTATTTTTTTAAGCTATGGGGTCATGACTTGTGTGTTATGTTCGGTGCAATTTATTCCTTTTGTCCTGAACGCTTTTGGTTATTTAACTATGGAATTAGATAACTAAGTAGTTCCTTTTAGACCCTTGGGTTTGTTTGGTATAGGGGGAGGGAAAGTGGGCGGATGGGAAATTTTTTAAGTTGGATTTTTTTAAAAAAAAAAATAGGGAGAAATTGGGTTAAAAATTTTTAATTAATTTTTTTACTCTTTAATTTTACACATTTTCTATATTAAAATTTTGTTACATCACTCCTCCAATTTTCTTAAATCCATCCCATAATAAAGGAGAGATGGGCTTGGGCTACAAATGCTATCTACTAAGCTAGGCTTCTATAGCTGAAAGTTGTTCTCTTGCACCAGTTTGGTATAAAACAGGAACAGAAATAAAAGAAAAGGGACAAAATCGTTAAAATTGAAGATTTTCAAGTTGCGAAGTTTTAATAATAGTAATATTGTTTAGTCCACCTTGCATGACCAGGTTCTGGTTACAATTTGATCTCAAATCGTGCAATTGGCGAAGGTCAAGCATCTTCTTGTAGGAGGATCATTGAGTGTCGAAAAATATTGAGCTAGGCATATAATGATTGAGGGGTTTAAGATTTAAGCTTGAAAGGCTCGGGTTTTGATTTGATCGAGGTTAGTATGTTGTTGTGGAGCACATTTATGAGCAATTGTTCCTTTTCTTTCAAATTTTTTACTTAGAAGCAGGAAGGGCACACGCCACTCGCCATGCTCGATGTGGTCTAAATTTGGAAACGATAGATTCCTTTTGGCAATTGGGAGAATCACTAAATTTTGCAAGGCAAACTTTATAAATCACGAAATTTCTGGGTATTTTAACTGATGTAGTCCATTATTAACCGGGTTTAAGAGTGAAAGGAGGTAAACATCATTCCGTTCCCTTATGGTTCTCTTGATAATCTTACAGTAAGATGCCGCCTGATCCAGCTTAGAGTCCACTCAGATATAACCAAAAACCAATATTTAGTTCTGAACCCAAAAAAAAAAAACATAACTTGCGTGGCAATATTGACTCTTGTCCCAAAAAAAAAAAGGTTCTCTTTGCAAATAAAAAGAATCTGTCCTTTTCCCCTGGCCTACTTACTGTACAATCATTCTCTCTCTGTTTTGTTTTTTTGTTTTTTGGGTTTTTTGTTTTTGGTTTTATTATAAAAAACTATAGAAGCAAAGTTGTATTTTTGTTCTTGATCAAACAGTTAGGCCCGTTTGGTACGCCGATTTCAGCTGAAGGAAAGGGAAAATGAGAGGTTTCCCCTGGCCTACTTACTGTACAATCATTCTCTCTCTGTTTTTTTTTTTTTTGGGTTTTTTGTTTTTGGTTTTATTATAAAAAACTATAGAAGCAAAGTTGTATTTTTGTTCTTGATCAAACAGTTAGGCCCATTTGGTACGCCGATTTCAATTGAAGGAAAGGGAAAATGGACTGGAAAAATCGGTTTCTGGAAAATCGCCAAGCTCCATCTTCCCACAATGTTGGGAAAGTTGAATCCCTCCAAAATTGGCGGGATAGTTTTTCGTTCCCGGGAGAGTGAATATTAGGGACAAAAAAGCCCCGTATACAGTGGATTTGTTAATTAAAAAAGAGATTCAAGGGTAGAGCTGAACAAAGCACAAGAAGCTCAAATCGACGAGAGGAGCTGAACCAAGGCCGCGAACCTAAAATTGACGACAGTGGCATTTAGAGACGCAGCTAAACTTCAACACAAGTGCAAAGACAGGTGAGTTCCGATGGGTATGAGAATTGTTTGCTGTTTTGTTCGACGTTGCCGATGCACCGTGTTCATTCTTCGGTTGCATAATACGCATGTTTGTGGGTTAAGGTGAGTGAGGTCATGTTAATAAACGAGAAAGGCAGCTGGAACAAGGCATCAACTTATTCCTCTATATGCGTCTCTGTTTTGCATTTACCCTGGTTTTTTTTCTTTTGGTTGAACTGTTGCTGTCATGGTGTTGGTCTGTCATATTGCGTTCGAACATGCTTTTTTCGTTCGAACGTCACATTTTGTTGTTCTCCCAATGTGAAAAGAAAAAATCTTCAATTCCAGGATTGTTTTTTTGTTTTTTGTTTTTAATTTAGGGGCCTTTTTGGTATTTCACTTCACATTCCCACTTAACTAACACCCAATTCTTTATACCAAACAATTCATTTTTCCTCAACTTAAGTTCTATTCTCATGTCTACCAAACAGCTCAACCTTTTATTTTCCCTCTCAATCTTCCCTTTCATTCATTTCCCTCATTTAAATTCCTTTCCCTCCTTAAATCTTCCCTCTACCAAACGGACCCTTAGATGTGCAGTAATTGATGCTTTTGCAAGTGCTGTGGAACATGGTCACTGTTAATCAGAGTTTAGAACCAGTATTTGCAAGGCAGAGCCAGAGAGTGGTTTAGGACACGCGATGCTTTTGTAGGAGCAATTGGACGGTGTATATGTTGTGTGTGACAGAACAGGACAAGCCAAGCTTGAATCTGCTCGGTATTACCAATTTGTTTGTAAGTACTATACGTTTGAGCACAGCTATGAAACCAACGGATAAAGCAGTGCCTTCTCTGGCGTCTGCGCATTTTCATGTGTTTCCGAACAAGATGGCAAACCATAACAGCTTCAGCTTCACTGTTGGCTCAGTTTCAGACATGTATTTCCGGTTTTTTTTTTTTTTTTGGGGGGGGGGCTGGGGACTCATCATAACCCAAGCAAACAAAGAACCAATCCCCTGGAGTAGTATTCAATGCAACTTTCTACTAATAAACGCATTTAATTACATGTACTCTAGATTCTCTCAGTTTTTTTAGTTACTCATGTATTTGCAAACATATATAAGCCGTGATGTTTCATGAAAAAGCAATGTGTGTGTGTGTGTGTTTCGATCTCAAACAGAATGGTTTGGTTTTTTCCCCTTGTTGTGTGAGGAGAGATATTGGGAGAAGGCTGGGGCTGAGGATGACTGAATTGAATGGGAATTGGGAAGGACGAGAGGGGGAGAGAGAGAGAGGAAGGTGCCAACTGGATAATTAAATGGGTTGTCCATATTCTACAGGCCTATGAACCTATACTCACAAGAGCCTGAATCAGAGAGTCCCCAGAACTTAGCTGTCACAGAGATTACCATCCTCTCTCTCCCAACGCATGCTCGAATCCACCCAAAAAGAAAAGAATCCTCCCAGCGATAATGACACCTTTCTCACTTTCGTATTCTCTTCTGTGATCTCTGATTCTTCAAAAAAGCATCAAACCACAAACACCCACCTCACACAACTATCTCCTTATTTATAATAAACCAGTTCAAAATAAAGTCATGGATGGGATAGGACTAGCGCGTCGGTTGACCATTAAACCAATTCAAGTGCCGTGAGGGGCAGAAGAAGGACTAGCAGGCTCAGTGATGGTACTATTTCATTTCACTTTACAAACAACAGGAAAAGGATGTGGTGGAGAGCTTGGGAAATTACATTCGTGTCCCTCGAAACGTGAACTGACCAGTGAATGGGGGGTTATCGCTTGCTCACTACTGTGTTAGGCCAACAGCCACACACCCCCTCAAGGCCCCAACAATGCATGCATTATTGTGCACTCTGTGCATCCACAGTCCAGGATGCGGCTAGTAGTGTCCACTGTCTTTATGGTCTACGGTCCTCTCCTTCCAATACTGCACCGTTTTAGCACAAAATAGGTAAGGTGATGTCTTTTTTTTAGGCTACTGATATGTATTAAAAAGATATTTTAAGATACTGACCGGTACTACAAAAATACTGACAAGTATTTCATGATCTTAAAAAATTATTTTAGGATGTTGAAAAATATTTCGAGAGACTTGGACCAAGATTAAAAAGATCTTCAAGAAGATGACCGAGGATCTTTATTGGATACTAAAAAATATCTTCATAATCTTGAAAAATTATTTTATGATATATATTATCTGAATATATATCCTAAAATAATTTTTCAAGATCATGAAGTATTTTTTTAGTACCGGTCAGTATCCTAAAATATCTTTTTAGTACCTGTCAGTGGGACGCGAGGCCATTCCTATTGTTGACACACCTGAACTCTCATCTCCATCTTCATTCTTGATAACCTCACATTCAATCCCATTATTAGTCATTGGAGTCCACATAAGGTGCTTAGACCTTATGTGCTTATTACATGCTCATACCTCAAATTGAGGTATAAGCATGTAATTATATATATATATATATATATTGTATTTATTTATATTTAAATTATGTTCTTTTGCTATGCAATGATTTTTGCTTTTCAATTATCTCAAATTAATTAGTTTTAGTCCCGCATTCGAAATATTTGTCGTAACTAATTAATTTGAGATCTGTGCAAAAAAAATCGAAAAGCAAAGACATAATTTAAATATAAATAAATACAATATATAAATTAAATAAAAAATTACATGCTTATACTTCGATTTGAAATATAAGTATATAATAAGCACATACCACTCTGGTCCTATTTATAAGTCCATTTTGACCAAAAAAATTTGGTCCTATTTATAAGTCCTCTTTGAGGAAATAGATGATATTGTGACAATTTTGCCCATATTAATTATACTAATAAAGATAGAGAGAGAAGAAAGAGTTGAAAGATATCAAATCATAAATGAGGGTAAAGTTGAAATTTTATCTTATAATCATTAAGCCAACTACCTCTCCTTGGTATGTGTGTTTTGGTCAAAAAAGGACTTATAAATAGGAACAGAGTGATAAGATCTAAGCACCTTCCGCTCTTAGTCATTCCCGCATCCATATTCATGTCTTATCCATTGTTAGGGTTTTTATATGGATTATTAGCAATTGTTACCTATTGATTCGTGTATTTATCATCCTTGATAGGGTTGATATGAACAAGGGAAAATTCATTTGAGAACCCTTTTTAGAGAAAATTTTTTTTAAAAAAGGCCCTCAAAATTCTGAAATCTCAGAAAAGGCTTCTTTTCTGGGATTTTCAGAATCTTGCGTGAGTTGTTAACGTGGCTGATATAGTTGTTAATTAACAACTAAATCAGCCCCATTAACAACTATATCAGCCTAGTTAACAACTCACGTAAATTCTGAAAATCCCAAAAAATGCCTTAAGGCCTTTTCTGGGATTTCAGAATTTTGAGGGTCTTTTTTGGATTTTTTTCTTCAAAAAGGGCTCTAAAAAGGATTTTCCCTATGAACAAGGACATGATGAGAGATTGGAGTCGCATTTAGTTAGGCCTGTTTAGAAGATGTGCGATCGAAAAAACATGGTAGAGAGGGGGAAAAAAAAACGATAATAGTAAAATAAAGTGTTTGGGTTAGTATTTTCTTAAATGAATTTTTAGGTCAAAAACTATTTTTTTTAAAGTAACTAAGACCTGTTTTTTATAATACAAATGAGCTACTGACACCGTGAATCTAAATATAAATCACATTTACAATCTAATTTTTATTTTATCACTAATTTACAAAATTATTATTAAAAAACTGCTTCTGCCACTTTTGAGAGAGAGAAGGGATCCTCCTTCCCCCACGGCCCCTGCCATGCCGCCCTATGCCTCTATCTTCTCTGAGCCTAAGACAACTCCTCATCCGTCATGATCACGCCTCTGTCTCTCTCTCTTAGCTTTTTTAGCTCTTCTTTTATTTCCCTCTTCCTTCACTTCACTGTCCCCTCCTCCCTCTTTTTTTCATTCATTATTTTCCTTCTCCCCAAGGTTGCTTTTGTCTTTTTATCACCTAACCTCCCTTTATCCCTGCCCTCCCCCCACTCTCTCTCTATATATACTTATTCCCTGCTCCTTATGTTCTTCTGTCTCTCCTTCCTCGACTTGAATTATGCCTGTGTTGTTGGTGAGTATTGTTTATACTTTTTTCGCCTGCTACTGAAGAAAGGTTTGACAAGCTGCTAATGGAGGAGAGAAAGTTCCCAAAGGAAAAAGTGAAGCTGCCAGCATGATCTAACTTTGGTTAGTGAGAAAGATGAACTATGCTAATCCTGACTAGGTCATGCTGTGACAGCCTCACTCCTTCCTGTTTGGGGACCCCGTTTCTTCCTTTCTTCTTCACACCCTTCATTTTTAAAGTAAAAGGCAAGTATAATAAACCACTGTTGGCTTCGTCTAGTATGTAGTATATTCCTCTTTTCTGAGTTCCCACTTCTATTATGGCAGGCGTGCGAGATACTTACCCTTTTCACTTTAACATGTCTCATTCCTTTTTACTTCGTTTTATTCCTATGGGTTCTCATGCTTATCTGGTTTTATTGGCCTTCTGTTGACCTAGATGCGTGGGTTCTATGGACGTAGATCCGTGCTTTACTTTTCCATATGTATGCCTAGGGTTACATGTACCACTCAATGTCTCTATTACTGTGAAAGTAGATAATTTATTATGGTATTCCGAGTAGATAAGTTTCTTTTTCTGGTTCAAATCCATCAACCTTTACAATGACTCTGTCCATATTTCTTTCCTGGATCCATAATATAAACCAAATTTCCAGGCTTAAAATCCCGGATCTTCTGAAGAGCTGTGGAAATCAGCAAATAGCTGCGGTAGTTTCAGCGTACGGTAGTTACACGATTCATATAGGAGTATGTTGTTTTGGGTGATTTTATTCCTAGGTTTGCTCAACTCATTCCGTTGCATTGATTTTTCAAAATATGCTTTATGCTCTCGGGAACTGGGATTTAAAATACGCGGCCCAGCTTTATACGGTGCTTTGTTTACTTGTTTTGACAGATTAAATTCCCTTCATATTCTTGAGGCAATTCTGATCAATGTTATACCAGTCTATATCGTTCAAAGAGTGACGGATGGATCATGCTGGCTTGCTTTTAAACTCAGATAGTTAGAACTCGTTCAATGAAACTGCCAGACGTGAACTTTTCATGTCTCTGTTTAATTTGAATTATTTAGTTAGTTTTGATCGATGTGGATTTGAGATGTTGGATCGGTACGTATTTTTCATGCTGTATTATAAATTAGTTTCTGCTTGTTGGCGGATTTTTTTTACTGGAAATTTAGGCTGTATTGTGTAAATTCCTTTGTTTGTTTTCTGTGTCAAGGATAAATTTGCTCTCTCCGCTTTGAACGTCATTTTTTTATGCACATGCTCAGCTGAGTGCACAAACATGTTGCAAGGCATTGCATATTGTGAAGGTTTGAGTGTAATATGAATCTCTGATAAAATTGAGTTGGTTGAACAGGATGCTCTTGTGTCTTGTCTTCATAAGCTAGGGTTGAAGGAACGTCCGTGTCTTCACTGTTACTTGTAGTTGAAAATTGAAGACAAACGTTATGATTTTATCAGAACCTAACTATTAGGATTTTTTATTATTTGAAGCGACAAAATTGGATTTTTTGCCGCAAATATTCTCTTCGATGTGGTATTAGGGACTTGTAGGATTTGTTGATAAAAATGTGAGAGAAATTAATTAAGAATATTTAACCTCACATTTCTGTTTGTATTTTTTTAAGTTCAACTCATATTTATATTGTTGTCAAAATCAAGTTTTTATATTCTTATTAAATAAAATAAAGTGAAACTACACTTAATTGATGTTAATTTGGTCAAACTCACAAGTTTAGTTTTTGTGTTCCAAACTCATGTGCTAACTTTTTTAATTTGACCTTGTTTAGTAACTTTATATACATAATTTATATAAAAAAAAATTGTTGAGCCGTTTTTGTGTTCCAAACTCTATATACAAATTTTATTTATGAATGTTTATGAATTTAATTTTAATTATTTTGATTTAAAATATTTAAATTAAGTTGTCCTCATTTTTTAAATTTTAATTATTTGGTTATATATTATTAGTATTTATTTATTGATATAAGTAAATTTTTATAAAGTTACAATTTAAATCGATGATTCGAATTTCTGTCATGAGTTTAAGCTGCAATTTAAGTTTATGATTCTATTTCGTTTCACGAGTTTATTTAAAAACGGTGAGTTTGACAACCCTTTCATAAACCAAACAAACAACTTTCGTAGATCACAAAATTTCATTCAGTGAGTTGTATCCCAGAGGAGTATTTAGGGGGTGTAATTACTAGGAAAATATTTTAGCTCTTGGATGAGTTTTCATTTAACAGACTTTTTTGAGTTAATGGTGGGATTTAAATTGTTTCTTAAAAAAATATTTTAAAGCTAAAATTGCTTGAGATACAATGAATACTTTATAGGTAAAACTGTAACACGTAGTACTTTATTAAAGTGTTGGACGCAATTAAAAAAAAATACTTTAGATACAGGATTTATGTTAAGTTGGACCAACTACAGATTTAGGGCATTGAATTGGACACACTTGAAAAAAATATTCAATCAGCTTGATCCCTTGGTAACCCACAGCCAACGAAGTGGAGGAATGGGACTTGGTGGGAGTCTTTGTAAAAATAATTAATACTTCACAATAGTAAACTATCAAAAAACTTCTTTCATTTAACAAGAAAAGAAGATGATGTTGTAAACATACTATGAGATGGATGTTCTCATATCCATAAACTTTAGTTTTCATTTTCTACACTTTATAATCTCTCTATTGAATAGTCTTTATGCCCATAATTCAAAGTTTAAATTTTTTGTGATTTGCCATTTACTTTATGTAACTCTTGGTTGTGGTGGAGGGCTTATAAATAGAGCACTATGTATTGCATCTAAAATAAATAAGACATTGCTCTATCTTTTCCTATAATTTTCTTTTCATCTCTTGTATTTTCCCATTTTAATAACACATTATCAACATGACTCTCAAACCAAGGTATATTTTTTTCCTCATCATTGCTCAACCATTTTCTCTATTTTTTTTATCGTATCTCTATTTAATCTATCTAGGATAATCTAAGTTATTGTATGGAATTAAATAGACCTTTTTACTGATTGTTTTTATACATCAAGTTGGATGAGATTGAAGATTATTGTTACTTTTCTTTTCATTTATATTTCTTTATTTTATATTATATTATTATTTACATTTTATACTAGGTCATTTTATTTATGTTTTACTTGTTTATCATTTTGATTTTTTGTTGGCACAACTTTCTAGTGTTTCATTCAATTTCATTTCGCTTTGTTATTCATATATACATCTATTTATTTCCATTTGTTATCTTCTTCTCATATGTTTTTTTTGTTTTTTTTATATGGATTCTTTCTGTTCATTTCTTATAGTTATTTTATTTATGTTTCATTTTATTTACATTTCATATTATTGATATTTATTTATTTTATGTTATTCATTTCAATTTATTGTTATTGTATTTTTCTTTTGCTTATGTTGTTATATTTATTTCATTTTATTAAGTCATTTCACTTTATTTTTTATTGTTTATAATATTTTATTATTTATTTGCATTGTGTTTTAAATTACTCCTTTTACATTTTTCATTTTATTTCATCACAATATTTATTATTTATTTGTTTTTTATTTATATTATTCATTTTTTATTTTTTCATCATTTAATTTGCTTGCCAGTTTGCTTTTATTATTTCTATGTTAAATTTTGCTATTTTATATTTGTTTACATTTATTCTTATTTATATTTTATAACATATTATATTGTTTTAATTTCCTCTTGGCTCTATACATCATTTATATTCTCTTCCTTCTTTCTCCCTTTCTGATTTATATACGTTGTTATATGTTATTTATCTTCATATATGTATATTTATTCATGATTTTATGATTGTAATGGTAAAATGTTTATTTATCACTATATGAAGAATATTTTCAAGAAATTTTGTTTATTGAATTATATGTTGGCTACCATGAAATTTTTCTCCCTTTAATTATGTTGTTTATCAGTATTTTGATTGTGATTTGTGAATTCTAATGTTTCAATTCATGATGATGCTTTTATGTTTCATCAATCTTACCATGATCATAATTGTTATCATTATTTTTAGTTCGAATTATGGCTAACCTCACCAAACTCAAGTTTACAACTCTTGATATCATGGGATCAAATTATCTATCATGGGTCTTTGATGCTGAGATCTATCTAGATGTTAAGGGTCTAGGAAGGACTATTTTACTAGGAAATGAAGCAATTATTCAAGATAAGGCTAAGGCCATAATTTTTCTTCGCCACCATCTCCACGGAGGACAGAAAGCTAAATACTTAAAGGTAAAAGATCAACTAGAATCGTGGACTAATTTGAAGGAAAGCTATGATCATCAAAAAATGGTGATTTTGCCTCGAATTCATTATGAATGGATACACTTTAGGCTTAGAAGATTTTAAAACTGTAAGTAGATATAATTCGGCGGTTTGCAAAATAAGTTCTTAGTTGATTTGATTTTTCAAGATGATAATATTGAGACACAAGAATGATGTCAATGAGCTAGATGGTATGAATGGTCTTGATGCTATGACACATTTGGAGGTGGCTGATTTTTTTTTTTTTTTTAGAATCATGATTAGATGAGTTTGGTTGCATGAACAATAAAAAAAAAAGTTTTAATTTAAGGTTTTTCAAATCTAATTTATGCTTTACTTTCATTTCCGTTTTTCATATGGAATAAAGGAATTATTGCTCATCATGTATTTTGAATTTGTTTTATTGCATTTCTTTTCTTTTGGTGAAGATTATGGATGTATCGATCATTGGACACAAAAATGAAGACATGTGTCTCATAGATAGTGCTACAACACACACCATACTTAGAGATAAAAAATACTTATCACATCTAACAATATGTAGTTCAAACATCAATGCCATAGCGGGTAATACAAAATTAATTGAAGGCTCCGGAAGAACAATTATAATATTACCCAAAGGAATAGAATTTGTTATTAATGATGCTTTATATTCCTCTAAATCTCACAGAAATTTATTGAGTTTTAATTTTATCTGCCTAAATATGCATCATATTGAGACTATAAATGAGAAGAATGTAGAATATCTACAAATTATAGTTGTTAGATTTGATGAAAAATGTGTCATAGAAAGATTACCAACATTATCTCTTGGTTTGTACTCTACAAATATTAGTACAATTGAAACAAATATTATAGTATACTAGAAGTATGCTGATAAAAATATATTTATTGTTTGGCATGATAGATTAGGCCATCTTGGTTCAACTATGATGCGAAGAATTATTGAGAATTCACACGAACTTCCATTAAAGAGCCAAAAGATTCTTCAATTTAAGGATTTCTCATGTGTTGCTTGTTCTCAAGGTAAATTAATTAGAGACTTTCTTTGACAAAAGTTGGACTTGAACCTGTTTTTTAGAGCGTATCCTTGGGGACATTTGTGGGCCTATTCATCCACCATGTGAACCATTTAGATTTTTTATTGTTTTAATTGACGCATCTACAAGATGACCACATGTGTGTTTGTTGTCAACATGCAATTTAGCATTTGCTCGATTTCTCGCTCAAATAATTCGGTTAAGAGCACAGTTTCTAGATCATACAATTAAGACAATTCATCTTGATAATGCCAACAAGTTTTCATTTCAAGCTTTTAATGATTATTGCATGGCAACTAGAATAACAATATAAAAATCAAGGGAAAATACCCTTCAGGCCCAAGTAACCAAAAAATTGTCAAAAAGGGCCCAAGAGAAAATCACATGTCAAAAAAGGCCCTAGAGCCTTTTCTAATATTATTTCATAAACGTTAACAACTATATCAGTACAACATTAACAACTAAATCAGTAGACGTTAACAACAATATCAATACACGTTAACAACTATTGCAATACAACGTTTTCTGAAATAATACCAGGGCCTTTTCTAACATTTGACTTTTCTTTGGGTCTTTTTTGACAATTTTTTGTTACTTGGGCCATGAGGGAGATTTTCCCAAAAATAAATTGTTCATGTCCACACTCAAAATAGTCTAGCAGAATCATTCATCAAACACCTCTAATTGTTAGCTAGAGCAATGCTTTTAAGAACAAAGCTTCCCATGTCAGCTTGGGGGCACACAATTTTACATGCATAAGCAATTATACACATCAGGCCAACAAGTTATCATGAATTCTCCCAATTAATATGCATTTGGTCAGGAGCTAAATATTTTCCATCTTAGAATTTTTGGATGTACAGCATTTGTTCCTATTGCTCCACCACATAGCACAAAGATGGAACCTCAAAGGAGGTTAGAAATATATGTTAGTTATGAATCTCCTTTTATAATCAAGTTGTAACACCCCAATTTCTAACAATTATCTTAATATAAAATTTAAATGATTTTATAAATGAATCCTGAAATTTCAAATCAAACAACCTTGGGGAGTGTTACCGCCGCACTTGTACTAGGACAAGTGCAAGGCTACTTATTACAATAATGAAAATTCAAACTCAATTAAATGTGACTTATTTAAGAAAATAAAAATAAAGACAAAATGAAACTAGCTAGAGGCCTTGGACGTTTTTCCTCACTACTCACCGCTTGCCCCAACTCTTGGTACCGCTTCATGAAACTCGCTCCCGAAGGATCATCGTGACCCATGAACACAAACATCGCAATTCTTGGTAATCCTAATAAAACACAATTTAAATAGCACAAATATATATATATATTAACCAAAGTAAATATATCATCATGTGGTAATCTCATCAAACATTAATCATTATCTTCTCTCTTTTTTCTTCTTAAATTTACTTTAGACCCGGAAACCCCGCGTCTATTTAGTTAAGTGGGAAGAGAACCATGGTAGACCCGGATATCCCGCGATCTACCTCCCGTGACCGGAAACCCCGCCGGTCACAAATCATCAAATTGGCCATAAAAACATTTCGTCCTAGTGTGCACACCTCTTCCCAAAGTTGCTACTAGTGTCCAGGAAACCCCGCGGACACACCACTTTGGGAAGAACGGATATAATCGGTTCACATCAAATAATATATCGGAGGCATAAAGCCTAATTGTGTTCATCACCTTGGGAGGTATCATCCCAAAGCTATCCTCCCACCTTTGTTAAGTTATTTTAAGTACACATATAATTAATCCCAAATTATTTCTAATATGTGTTTGAAACACTTGTATTGTAATCAACACAACATACAATTGTTGTGTTGATACAACCAACAACCAACAACATGCATATATATATATATATATATATATATATATATATATATAAAACACAAAATGGATTTTCAAATTAAAGTATAAAGTAAATTCTCACAAGTTTCTAAAAGGTTGTCATGAGAAATTCTCATGACTATCATGGTTTTACTCATTATCCCTTTTTAAACTCATGGATCTACCCATTGTCCATTTTTAAACCCATGACTCTACTCATTATTCCTTTTTAAACCCATGGCTCTACTCATTATCACTCTTTAAACTCATGATCATAATATATTATAATTGATAAAATCTAGAAACCCGAGGTTCAATCACAAAAAGCATGAGACGTAGAAGGCGTATATATATATAATTCCCAACACGAAGGCGAGGCATCCAAGGCAAAAGAAAGAAAACAAAAATAGAAGACGTCCGGATATGCTCAAGTCATCCAAAATTGGGTATTGTCAATGAATGAAAGGATTATATGATTCAAGCACAAAGATCGAGGCGAAACAATAAAACAATTGTCAAGTGTATTCAATTCATACTTCAGGCATTCGAGAAACTGATTGCAAAGTTACTCACGGAATAGATTACATATAATATATTTCATGTATAAGAACCCTATCAAAATTTATATAAAACTAACCTAAGACTCATAGGGATTAGAATTACCTATCAAGATCAAAAATTAACCTAAACTCATGGGAATTAGAATTACCTATCAAGATTCATATAAAATTTACCTAAGACTCATGAGATTAGGATTGTCATGTTCATGGGAAATTCCACATCTACTCATAAAAACATATTAGTGGTTTAGGATTGTCATGTTCGGGGGAAATTCCCACGATCTACTCATAAAAACATATTAGTGGTTTAGGATTAAAGGAAATACAATCCTATGAACAAATGATTTTTATTGATATGGGGATTAAATTACCTGGTCTCGTTTTGCTAACCATTGTCAACTCTCCTATCGGAAATAGGATTGACTACGGATTCGAGCAATAGCACATGGTTTCATAAAACCGTATGATTTTACCGATATAAATAAAGCGGGTTTTACATGAAGAAGATTTGGCTCAAGATGTTCTATTCGATACGGGTAGGAGAAGAACCCGACTCGGTATTCCTAGGAGAGTAATTGATGAAAGACGGCGAGAGAAAAGTAACGAGTGTTTTTCTAGGTTAGGTTTGAGCGGCTAACTTATATTTATAATTTAAATTTTAGGGTTTTAGCTGCGGGTTGGGCCTTTAATTATTCCTAATTAATAAATTAACAATACAACCATTATAAATTTTTAGATTTTGCTATATATTATTATATCATTATCATTATTATTATTATTATTTAAATCTATTACTATTATTTTCATTATTTAAATCTATTATTATTATTATTATTAATCGAGGTATTATTATATCATTATCATTATTATTATTATTATATAAATCTATTACTTTTACTATTATATTTTATTATTTAAATGCATTATTATTCATAATAATGCGGGGTATTACATTCTACTCCTTAAAATAAGTTTCGTCCTCGAAACTTAAAATTTTTTTTTTTTCCTGGGTCATTACAATCTACCCTCCTTAAAATAAGTTTCGTCCTCGAAACTTAATTGAGTACAAATAAAATCTTATGTGTGTTTGGGTTTCATTCTCAAAATCAATTCTAAGTACCACTTTTTTTCCTGGTCATTACAATCTACCTCCTTAAAATAAGTTTCGTCCTTGAAACTTAATTGAGTACAAATAAAATCTTATGTGTGTTTGGGTTTCATTCTCAAAATCAATTCTAAGTACCACTTTTTTTATCAAGTATATTGATATCACGTATCAAAATCAATCATCCGATAATGCAATATAAATTTAAACCATAAACCAATTCAAAGATAACCAATCACAAATTCAAATAATAATGTTAATATAAATCAAAAGGATAATCTAACATCTTTAAAATTAAATAAACAAAATAAGAATCAAGTTATTCAAAAGATAACTACATCTAAAAGGAACCTTTAGCCTAAAAGATAAAAGAAATTCTCTTGATTTGCTCCAATAAAATGAAATAAAATTTGCAAGTCAATAAAATTCTAAATCACATAATGAGTCAAAGTAATTTCAAGTATACGATTATCAAAATTCAAAGAAAACAAATCATTTAAAAGACAAGAGAATAACCCTTCACTACCCATCTCTCACACTTAAAATTATTATTATTATTATTATTATTATTATTATTATTATTATTTTATTAAAAAAAAAAAAAAACTCGGGATCTTTGATCTCCGAGTTAGTATCAAAAAGCGAAGCTAAGGAGAACCTTAGGCTACGATACCATTTTGTAACACCCCAATTTCTAACAATTATCTTAATATAAAATTTAAATGATTTTATAAATGAATCCCGAAATTTCAAATCAAACAACTTGGGGAGTGTTACCGCCGCACTTGTACTTTAGGACAAGTGCAAGGCTACTTATTACAATAATGAAAATTCAAACTCAATTAAATGTGACTTATTTAAGAAAATAAAAATAAAGACAAAATGAAACTAGCTAGAGGCCTTGGACGTTTTTCCTCACTACTCACCGCTTGCCCTGACTCTTGGTACACCTTCACTTTGAAACTCGCTCCCGAAGGATCATCGCGACCCATGAACACAAACATCGGCAATTCTTGGTAATCCTAATAAAACACAATTTAAATAGCACAAATATATATATATATTAACCAAAGTAAATATATCATCATGTGGTAATCTCATCAAACATTAATCATTATCTTCTCTCTTTTTCTTCTTAAATTTACTTTAGACCCGGAAACCCCGCGGTCTATTTAGTTAAGTGGGAAGAGAACCATGGTAGACCCGGATATCTCCATGATCTACCCGTGACCAGGAAACCCCGCGCAGTCACAAATCATCAAATTGGCCATAAAAACATTTCGTCCTAGTGTGCACACACCTCTTCCCAAAGTTGCTACTAGTGTCGAAAAACGCCGCGACACCACTTTGGGAAGAACGGATATAATCGGTTCACATCAAATAATATATCGGAGGCATAAAGCCTAATTGTGTTCATCACCTTGGGAGGTATCATCCCAAAGCTATCCTCCCACTTTGTTAAGTTATTTTAAGTACACATATAATTAATCCCAAATTATTTCTAATATGTGTTTGAAACACTTGTATTGTAATCAACACAACATACAATTGTTGTGTTGATACAACCAACAACCAACAACATGCATATATATATATATATATATATATATATATAAAAAACACAAAATGGATTTTCAAATTAAAGTATAAAGTAAATTCTCACAAGTTTCTAAAAGGTTGTCATGAGAAATTCTCATGACTATCATGGTTTTACTCATTATCCCTTTTTAAACTCATGGATCTACCCATTGTCCATTTTTAAACCCATGACTCTACTCATTATTCCTTTTTAAACCCATGGCTCTACTCATTATCACTCTTTAAACTCATGATCATAATATATTATAATTGATAAAATCTAGAAACCCGGAGGTTCAATCACAAAAAGCATGAGACGTAGAAGGCGTATATATATATAATTCCCAACACGAAGGCCGAGGCATCCAAGGCAAAAGAAAGAAAACAAAAATAGAAGACGTCCGAGATATGCTCAAGTCATCCAAAATTGGGTATTGTCAATGAATGAAAGGATTATATGATTCAAGCACAAAGATCGAGGCGAAACAATAAAACAATTGTCAAGTGTATTCAATTCATACTTCAGGCATTCGAGAAACCGATTGCAAAGTTACTCATGAGAATAGATTACATATAATATATTTCATGTATAAGAACCCTATCAAAATTTATATAAAACTAACCTAAGACTCATAGGGATTAGAATTACCTATCAAGATCAAAAATTAACCTAAACTCATGGGAATTAGAATTACCTATCAAGATTCATATAAAATTTACCTAAGACTCATGAGATTAGGATTGTCATGTTCATGGGAAATTCCCACATCTACTCATAAAAACATATTAGTGGTTTAGGATTGTCATGTTCGGGGAAATTCCCACGATCTACTCATAAAAACATATTAGTGGTTTAGGATTAAAGGAAATACAATCCTATGAACAAATGATTTTTATTGATATGGGGATTAGAATTACCGGTCTCCGTTTTGCTAACCATTGTCAACTGCTCCTATCGGAAATAGGATTGACTACGGATTCGAGCAATAGCACATGGTTTCATAAAACCGTATGATTTTACCGATATAAATAAAGCGGGTTTTACATGAAGAAGATTTGGCTCAAGATGTTCTATTCGATACGGGTAGGAGAAGAACCCGACTCGGTATTCCTAGGAGAGTAATTGATGAAAGACGCGAGAGAAAAGTAACGAGTGTTTTTCTAGGTTAGGTTTGAGCGGCTAACTTATATTTATAATTTAAATTTTAGGGTTTTAGCTAAAATTTGGGCCTTTAATTATTCCTAATTAATAAATTAACAATACAACCATTATAAATTTTTAGATTTTGCTATATATTATTATATCATTATCATTATTATTATTATTATTTAAATCTATTACTATTATTTTCATTATTTAAATCTATTATTATTATTATTAATCTGAGGTATTATTATATCATTATCATCATTATTATTATTATATAAATCTATTACTTTTACTATTATATTTTATTATTTAAATGCATTATTATTCATAATAATCTGGGGTATTACACAAGTATTTAGAGTCATCAACTAAAGATTTATTTACGACAAGTTTTAATGATTGCCATTTTGATGAGACAATTTTCCCAATATTAGGGGGAGATAATAAGCAGCTGGATAAAGAAATTACATAGAAAACATTGTTACTATCACATCTTGATCCTCGTACACAACAATGTGAGCTTGAAGTTCAAAAAATAATTCATTTGCAAGATATTGCAAATCATCTACTGGATGCATTTACTGACTTTAAGAGAATTACCAAATCTCACATTCCATCTAAAAATGCTCCAACTAGAATTAATGTCCCAGTAGGCAACCATCATATGAAAATGAAACTAAGCCACACTTGAAGCGTGGTAAACCAATTGGTTCCAAAGATAAAAATCCTAGGAAGAAAAAAGGAGCGATTAACCAAGATGGTCAAGTTGAGAAGAGGTAGATATAACTAATCAAAAGACACCAGAAGAGGTCCAAATACCTAAAAATAATGAAGAGATCTTGATGAGTTATGTCACTAGGGAAAAAATGGAACCAAGAAGGTATAGTTGTCGACAACGTGTTTTCATATAATGTTGCAATTGAAAATAATTAATCAGAATGAGGATCTTGAACCTAGATCAGTTGAAGAATGTAGAAATATAAATGATTGACCAAAATGGAAAGACGCAATTCAAGCAGAGTTAAATTTACTCTCAAAACGTGTAGTTTTTGGACATGTAGTCCAAATACGAAATGATGTAAAGCCTGTTGGGTATATATAGGTATTTTTGTGTGAAAATGAAATGAGAAAAATGTTGTTGTTAGATATAAAGCAGAACTAGTAGCACAAGGATTTACAAAAAGACCTGACATTGATTATGAAGAGACATATTCTCCTATGGTGTATGCAATCACTTTAAAGTATTTATTAGTTTGGCAGTAAGAAGACAACTGGATACGCATCTAATGGATATTGTTACAACCTGCTTATATGGTACTTTAGATACTGAAATTTATATGAAAATCCCTGAAGAATTCAAATTGCTAGAAGGATGTAAGAATTCTGAGAAATTTGTTTGCATAAATCCTTATATAAATTGAAACAATATGGAAGAATGTGGTATAACTGTCTTAGTGAATATTTGTTAAAAAATGTTATAAAAATGATCATATTTGTCCATGTGTTTTCATAAAAGGGAATGAATTAGGGTTTGTGGTAATTGCTAGATATGTTAATGATTTTAATATAATTGGAACTCTTAAAGAGCTTCAAAAAGCTGTTGATTGTTTAAAGAGAGAATGAGATGAAGGATCTTAAAAGAACAAAGTTTTGTCTCGGCCTCCAAATTGAACATTTAGCAAATGGAATTCTCCTTCATCAATCAACTTATGTTGAAAAAAATATTAAGCCGATCCTATATGGATAAAGCACATCTATTAGCTACTCCAATGGTTGAAAGATCGCTTGATAAGAAGAAGGATCATTTTCGCCCTTAAGAGAAAACGGAAGAACTTCATGGTCCTGAAGTACTATATCTTAGTGTTCTATGTGCACTAATGTATCTTGTTAGTACAATACAACCCGATATTGCATTTACTGTAAATTTATTGTCAATATTTAATTCTTCTCCAACAATAAGGCATTGAAACAGAATAAAACATATATTCCGATATCTTCAAGAAACAAATGATATGAGATTATTTTATTCTGATGAATCTAGATCACAATTAATTGGTTATGCAGATGTAGGGTTTTTATCAGATTCACACAATGGTAGATCTCAAACTGGATATTTATTTACTTGTAAAGGTACAGTTGTATCTTGGCGCTCAACAAAAACGAAATTTAGCCGTTACCTCATCAAATCATACAAAGATAATTGTAGCTTACGAGGCAAGTTGAGAATGTGTTTGGCTAAGCTTAATTACTCAACATTTCCAATCAGTGTGTGGTCTGTTTCTTGAACAAAAGATTCTAACAATATTGTATGAAGATAATACAACATGTATAGCTCAATTGAAAGGAGGGTATATCAAAGGAGATAGAACAAAACATATTTCTTCAAAATTCTTTTTCACTCGTAATCTTATGAAGAGTGGTGACATAGATGTTTAGCAAATTCACTCATGTGACAACCTTACAAATTTGTTCACCAAGACACTGCCAACTAGAACATTTAAGAACTTAGTGCATGGTATTGGAATGCGTAGGCTCAAAGACATAAAATGATGTTGTCATTAGTGGGAGTAAACATTGTCTACTCTTTTTTCTTCACTAGGTTTTTGTCCCACTGGATTTTTCCTAATAAGGTTTTAATAAGGCACAATATTTGTTCATGTACATTCAAGAGGGAGTGTTGTAAAAATAATAATTAAGATGGATATCATAGACTCCGAACTCTTAGCCTTTCATTTTCTACACTTCATAACCTCTCTAATAAATAGTCTTAAGGAGTCTTCATGCCCATAACAACCAGATTACAATGTGCACTCATGAGGATTAAAATTTGCGAATTACTTTATGTAAATTTTGATTGTGGTGAAGAGCCTATAAATAGAGCACTATGTACTATACTTTAAGTTCCTCTAAAATTTCGAGCCAAAAAAAAAATTCCTCTAAAATGAATAAGATATTACTTTATCTTTTTCTATAATTCTTTTTTCATACCTCTTCATCTTTTCATTTCATTTGTTGTATTTTCACATTTTTATAACAGAAGAAAAATATTAAAGAAGTGAAAAAATGGAAAATCATTTTTAAATAAACTTCATTTAGAAATTATTATTTTTCTTAAATGAGACAATCAAATTACTAAAAAAATCCTTAAATGAGACATAAGGAAGTACCATTTTTTGTAGTCACTTTTACAAAATAACTGTTTAGGAATGGCACAAAGAAAAAGAATTTATTTAGGGTAAATTATTATAAGGTCTTAAAAAAGGAATTTAATAATAAAAATAATAACCGAGAAACATCCAATACCAAATTATATATAAAAAAAATGACAACAAATCTTATATTACTCACTAGTCATTGAAATTTTTTCGTTAAACCTGATAGTAATTTTATGATTTATTTACCAATGTGAACCCATTGAGGTTGAGCACGTAAAGGACAAATCCTAGTGAGGAAAGACATGATGGTCATAATGAGAATTGATGTGACTTGAATGGGGAATGTTAGACTAATTTGGGCCTTACAATAAATCAGTTCTGTTCCGCTTTGTCATTTTTTATTTTTTATTTTTCAATCTTAAAAGTAAAGTAAAAGTGTGAAACTAGGTAACATGAGCTCGTGAAGGTTATGGTCCAGCCTAACTCAAAAAAGCAATCCATGTTCGTAATAAAAAATTGCTTTCATGATCACTTTTTATTATTTAATTATATATGTTTTCACCCAAAAGCTTTTGGTGAAAATTAAACCCTCCGCCAAACATTTGTTTTTACCACCCCTTGTAATCATCAATCATTCATCCAAATTTTTGGAACATGGAATGTCTTTCGGTTACTTCACGCAATGTCACAAAAGGATTTTTCTTTTCTTTTTTTGTCATTCATACTTTGTTTTTTCTTTTTAACATTCATCTGGCAGACACTTTTTTTTTTTAAGACGGACCCTGCCTTTCTCTTTTTTAATTTCCCGACCCCATGATCGCAACGTGTTTTATAGATTTTTCCTTTTCCTTTTCTTTTTCAAATTTAAATTTGTCAATTTGATTCTTAATACATTCCTTATGCTCTTAAGTCCCAATCCTTGCACATTTTATATTGATTTTTCTATACTAATACTGGAGGAAATTTCTGCCTGCATAAAAAATTAAAAGAAAAGGAAAAAAATTATTTCTTCAATTTGGTACATGCATATTTTTTTTCTCCTTATTAAATCTTCTAATTTTACTCTTATAGCACTATTAGCTCTTGTAACTTTGCTTTATTAGCATTGTTAAGATATAAATTGAAGTTGATTGTACCACCATATCGTAAAATTAAATGATCCAGTAAGGGGATAAAAACTAACCAGTATTAAACTAAAAACCCAACAAGTTTCATTGTTGTATTGTGTTCTTGGTTCGCATTTGACTATCGATCAACTACAGTATTAATGCACAACTGGGGAAATGATCGTAATGAACATTTTCTTTTTCACGTAGATGATATATTATATATATGATGGAGCGATGAACTTTTAATCAAGAAACACTTAAAGTTGGTGTTTAAGAAGCATGTTTATGTGAGTTGAAATAAAATTCTTCTCACATTCTTACCTTATATACCATAAATCATATTAGAAAAACAGTTTCTACCGTTAACTCAAATATACACTAATTCGTAGCCAATAAAGAGAAAAAGAAAACAAGGATGAGTTAAGACTTAATTGGGTGTGAAAGAATCAAAGAAGTATCGTAATTGGCTCCCATCTCAACATGATAGATGGACACAAAACCAAGAATCTTACAGATACACTGTGATACTGTTGTGAAGAATGAGTCGGCGTGTGTGTATTGGCTCCTTTCTATCTACCCGAGACCTACTAAAGAGAGCCAAGAGATGCGAACAAATCAAAAATAAACCAGACGTCAAAATCACAACAACTTTTATCAGAGTATATGTTGCCCTCTATGTTCTTTGTTCCCCTTCTTTTTAATATTTGTATATGTTTGGCCCTCTTTTTCCTGTTACGTGCTTCCGTGCTTCAATATTGTTAAGACACCCAAGGGTGGCTTTTAATGTGCAACTGACACCAGTTAACACAGTCAGATCAATCAACCAAGATTAAGCCTCTCACAACCAGCATCTTTTGATTAATTTAAAGTTAATTCATTACACTAAAGCCATGTCCTCTCTCTCTAGAAGAACAAAAAGATAATATAAGTTAATTATAAGGAATGAGGAATGATATGGTGGGTGGGTGAGAAAGAGAGTCACATGACTCTCTTTTGATGTTGCATTTAGAGGAAGCCATGCACTCATGGTCCCCCACGAGCCTTGTGTTCTGTGACTTTTTCTTTGTTGGTGCAAACATGCTCATTAATTATCTTAATCTTCATTTTAATTATCCTAATTTTCAAATCTCCCTCTACTTTGGACCACTGCCATCTGTTCTCTTGTGCTATTCTTCTCCTTTTTTTTTTTTTTTTTTATTTTATTACATTCCAGTCATGCTTGGAGGGTTCCCTCCCTCTGATCTACGCTCTATAAATATATATAACTCCTCCCATCTCTTCTATCTCTAACGCACACACTAAAAAAAACTCTCTCTCTCTCTCTCTCTCTCTCTCTCTCTCTCGAGTTTGAATCGTCAACCAATAACAGTTGAAGCTGCCAGCATGATCTAAACTTTCCTGAGAGTGAAGGAATGATCGGATCATATGGCAGCTTCACCCGTTGATGGGATCACGAACAACATCTATATATATATATATATATATATATATATATTCCTTCATGTTTCTACGTACGTATCTCCATCACTCAGTTCAGTTCATGACTGGGTCTGTGAACAGTGCTTCATTCTTGGTGATCGATCTGCCTTTGAATATTTCATTTGTGGGTAATTTTCAATATCTATTACCTTACTCATTATCCACGTACGTATTTGTGTGTCTTTTTCCAACAAAGAAATGATCGATGGATCGATTCACGAGTTGGGTTCGGCTTTTTATTTCAAAAGTAGGAGTATTTGTGTTGTGTTCATTGCATCTGTACTTGGTATATTGTTGTGAAAAGTGCTGTTCACTTTGGCTAAGACATGGTTGTCAGAATTATATATAATATTTGGTTTTAATTAATTCGATGATGATAATTATAATGGGTACTTGCCTTTTTTTTTCTTTGGTGACATGTTCTGATGTTCATGATGCTGAGGAATATTCTTGACAGCAGGGAGACGGATATGATTGTTAGAGATTTGAATGACAGAATCCTTCGCGTTCAAATAGGGTCGGTGCTTTTGAGAATATATTGAGATCTCTCCTCCATTCTCATTACAGCAGTTTTCTTTAATTCACACTATCTGGACATTACCATCATTTATAATAATGATAATTACTTTTGCGTCTACACAATTCCCTAATAAACTAATTTATGTTTTGATTTTGACGAAAGCAACAGCCATCTTGTGTTTTATACCTGGCATGCATCCCACAACCAATAACATGAAAGCAAAGAGTGTGTGTATCTAAGTCTTTTTTTCCTCCACGCACATGTATTTTCTAGGGAGGCAATCATGTTCAATGTTCTATTGAGCATTAGTTATAAGCGGTTTTTTTTTTCTAAGCAATGATTTAAACATTGTATCATCCATAATAAGGGACTAACTCATTTCACTAAATTCAACTATGTTTATAGCAAAACGGACCAAACAAAAAAATTGGTGAAAAATACCTATTTTTTCGTCTGAATGATTTAAATTTGAGAACCAGTACTTCCTTTGATATAAATTCTAGCATAGTACCTGTACTTTATGTATATAAAAACATATTAGGTTGTTTTAACTAGTGACATTTTCATACAGAGATATTTCACCGTTTTTCTCAACAACAAAAATTATTAATTGAAATTTACCTGAATAGAAGAGGGAGTAAAACATATTTCTGAATCATAAATTCTACAGAAATGGACCTAGCATCATTTTCTCATTTTGTCGGCCTACTGTTAATTAACTTGAGCGAATACTTTACTCACAATGATCAAAAGATGAACCTGGCTGTGATGATGATGGGACATATTTAAACATATGACACACACTTCTTTTGTTGTTTCTTTCTTTTTTTGCGCCAATTATATTCTCTCAACGTTGTTCAGAAGCAAAATCAGAGATAAAGAGAAGAAAAATGCAGGGGCTGCGCCTACAAAATGAAAAGATATTTTTCCGCCAAGTCTTTCTTAATTAATACTCCATCAACGATCAATTGAATAATCCAGCCGGGATTAAAAAATCAATAAAGTAGGTTACCAAATGAGTACTTAATATGAATGATAAGTATGGCCATAAATATGGTGTACATCTTTGCTTGTATGATGATTTTTCTTTTTCATCATTATCATTGATACGTTTGATTCTAAATATAGGAGCTAAACAAAAAGTTTACTTTGGCACTACTTTCAATCCTAATCATAGAATAAAGTTTGTAATGCAATTTGCATTACAAACTTTATCTTCAAGAGGGAATATTAAATATGAGATCTCAATCCCATTTTTTCTTAAAAAGTATTCATATTGAATATACATGATCAAAATTATTCAAACTGATTGAAAGGATACAATAAAAAATAAAGGATTAAGGTGTACATTGGCCAATAAAGTATTACGTCAGGAGCATTTAGAGCCGGCAAAACGGGTCAGGCCCATCGGGCCGGCCCGTTTAAGCCTTGGCCCTTCAAGGGCCGGGCTTAAAAAATGGACAAAATATTTGAAATTAGCCCTGGAGGGCCTCGGGCCAGCTTGCAGGCCCTTTTCACTGTAGTTTTTTTTTTTTTTTTCTTTTTAAATTTATTAATTTATATATATTTTGTATTTGTTATAGAGTTATTTATTCATTTAACTATAAATACATAATAACTATACTCTAATTTTATGATTTGGTTTATTATTTGTTGCAAATAAAGATTATGGATTTGTTCATGGTGTGAGAGAAGAATTTCATGATATTCTTACTCATGAGCCATAGGCTACTACTCAAAGTGAAGAACAATCAAATGTCGTTAAAATTGATGATAGTGACGAAGATGACGACAATAATAGTCATCCTTCTAACGTCGCTTAGTGATATGCTTTTTATGTTTTATGTGAGTTATTTGTGAACATAATTTGCTTTTGATTATGAATTAGTGACTGTGATTATTTATTGGATGATTATGTTTTTTTGGATATAAATGTGTTTAAGATTTATTTGATAAATTAGAGCTTTAATTGTTGTAATTTACTAATTATATTTCTTTGAAAAACACGGAGGAAAAATAGTTAAAATTTGGAATAGTAATTTTCGGGCCCTGCGGGTCAGGCTTTGAAAAACATGTGTTTTTCTTACTCCAGGCCCTGGAGGGTCGGCCCTGGCCCTTCACGGACCAACCCTGGAGGTTCGGGTCATCCCTGATTGCCAACTCTAGGAGCACCCAGCACAAAAAAGTTTTAAGTGGCCTGTAACTACCAAAAAATAATTAAAAAAGTGCAAAATATCACAATACTGTTAGAACTAAAGTAATGGCCGTTTAAAAAAGGGTTAAGTTTTGAATGATCAAATGTACCAATAAAAAATTAAAAATGGGTAACCAGCACAATCAACAATTAAAAATAGGTAACTAACACAATGACATTAAAATCAAGCTAACGACCGTTTGGTGTTAGGTTGATCTTCAATAAGGATTGGTGGCTGAATTTTCAACACAAAATCAAATCAGATAAAGCCACGACATGGGACAATAGAAAACCAAAGAAGAAAACTAGATTTGTTTGAAATTCTTTGATGAAAGGCTGTGAAGAACAGGGAACAAGCCAATGTTGTTGCTAGATATTGATTAAGTAGAGGACATCAAGTTCGCTTTGGACCCACTTGGAGCGCCCTTAGGTTTTTGCTCCCTTACTGGATGTGGAAGGAGAAGAGGACGAAGAAGAGAGAAAGGTTCTTAAGTCACATGTGAAAGGTAGAGATCTAAGGCTAAAGGATAAACATTTTCACCAGTCAACTGCACAATGTTCAATTCGCCCAAACAGTCGTTAGCTTGACTTTAATGTCATTATACTAGTTACCTATTCTTAATTGTTGATTGTGCTAGTTACCAATTTTTAATTGTTGATTGATACTTTTGGTCCATTCAAAACTTATTGGTGCTAGGTATTTTTAGCGCAACACTTTGTTAGCCAATCTACACCTGGAAAGCAACCGCCGTTAGTTTAGTTCTAACTTCATTGTGATATTTTACACTTTTTAATTGTTTTTTTTGTAGTTATTGTTCACTTAAAACTTTTTTGTACCGGGTGCTCCTGGTGTAACACTTTATTGACCAATATGCACCTTAACCCAAAAATAAATTTAAGAGTCTTGATTCATAAGCGGATGAAAATATAACGGTTCACAAATTAGCTTTTTATAACCATAGCTGCACTCATCAATTACTCTATTTTACACTTAATTAACACAGCAATATATTTTTGGACCCAAATATGAACCAGAACTCAACTTCAAGATTATGCCGTTGCGAAGCAACTAGCTATTTAAGAAATTTGACCAATTAATTAATGAACTTTATAGTCTCACCTGCAATGCAACGCTAGTTATCTTAGGGTATGTTTGGTTTGAAGGGAGGGAGTGGGAGGAATGGAATGGAAAGTAGGGAAATGGCCAAATCGCCATTAATGAAAGGAATATTCTTTTTGTTGAGAGTATATTTTGGAAATATTGAAAGGTTTAAAGACGATTTAGTAAAAGGAGACTAAAGATTAGCCCCTCCTCCTCTCTCCTCCCTCCCTCCCCCTTCCCTCAAACCAAACTAGCCCTTAATGAAAAAAGTGTGTGTGTGTGACTGTGAAGGCAGCCCTAAGGCGTATTCTATTTATAATTAACAAATAAAAAAAAAAAAAAAAATTAAACTTATCTATGAATGAAATTCAGACTAACCATTGGAAAACTAAGTTTGATCAAAATCATGTTGTAACGAAAGGAAACTGATGGACAATAATCAAATAAAACCACCAAACTAAAAGAATGGAATTGAAATAGAGAACAGGCAACGGAATGATTTAATGGAATGATGTTATCATAAGTGGAACGAAAAAACATTTGCTGTTATATTATTACTTTAGAGTTTAAGGATAAGAAAAAAAATTAAAAATTGAAATTACTAATGAGATTAACTATTAACATTATGCTTACTAAACTGCAATTCTAGTCAAATTATTAATTCTGAATACGTGTATTATATGTCAATTTATTTTAAACCATTTCACCTTATCATCTATGTGTGTGTGGGTGGTTAGTCACCATGTTCAGCTGAAATAGTCAACTCACAAGACTTACCCGTTTGAGTTAATATTTCAAAAACATATTCACATAAGTTGAAACAAAATTATCCTCATATATTTTACCTCATACACCATAAAGCATATTGAAAAAAACTTCTATCACTAATTCAAACAAACATTTAAAATGATACTCCCCCCGGTCCTAATTATAGGAGCTATTTACCAGAATTTGGAGGGATTAAGGAAGGAAGTTGAATTAGTTAATTATGTGTATTTTCCTAAAATACCCTTACCCAAGTTTATTTAATACAAATACATCTTTCAAAGATAGAACTAAGTAATACAAATACAAGTTTATTTTCCTAAACCACGCTCCGATCAAGCAAATAATACTATCTCACTCTCTCTGAGGGAAGTGAAAAAAATTTCTATCAAGATTTTTTTTTTTTATACAAAGAGAGTATCTATTTAATTGGGCATAATACACATACAAGTTTATTTTTTTATTGTTGGAAAAAAGATAATGAAATTAATGTTTTATTTGGTTATTTTAGGGGAAAAAATTAATCACTTTGGACGGATAGTTAAAAAAAAATCTTAAAGGAATATTAAAATTATTTTATTTAAAAATAAAAAATAAACTAAAATATCTCAATTGATAGAATATAAGCGTTTTGTTAAATTAATTATTGTAGAAGCAGTATTAGTAGGGTGATATGGGAAAAATATGACAAAAATTGCTCAAAATTATTTTACATGAAAAAGTATAATTTAGGTGTATATGACATTAATGAGTTGCAAACATTATTTATTTTATAAAATATATAGGTGTATTATTAAATTATTATTGTCTTTAATTATTATTGAGAAAATATAAATAGGAGTATTATAGGAAAAAATTGACAAAAATTAAAACTTGCTCTTATAATTAGGACCAAAACTAACTCCAAAATTTGCTCCTATAATTAGGACCGGAGGGAGTACTTATTAGCATTAGATACCAGGTCTTTTGTATCAACTGCCAAATACCTAGTTTCCAATAGTCTCTCTTTACCCGGCAGAGAACAGTGGCCTTCACTATGGAAAAAGATACTCCGATAAAGGATTACCCTCGTACCCTAACGCTCCCAAAATTTAGTACATATATAAAAATCAAACCTCATTTAAATCACATTCCATTTCACAGCACGTTTCTTTTTTTTTTTTTTGTTTTTGGGGCCTGATTTTCATGGCACGCCTTTCACTATACATTCTAATTACCCACTAAACAGTAGAGAGTAACACTATAAGCTGCCTCGTATATGTACATCAAAGGAGCCCAGTGGACATCTCTGGCAAAGCCTAATATCCTCCATCATCCCAAAACCGAAGGCATCAGTCAAAACCCTCTTTATCCTTTCTCTCCCATCAAAGGAAGTCCAGACATCCAGGGGGCTTCTCTGGCGAAATCTAATTGTTGACTCTTGATCAGATGCTTCACCCACCAAGTTAATACATGGCACTCTTCGGGATGTAGGTTCTTAACACTAAGGTCCATAGAACTCTTGTTCCCTAGTCAACCTTGCTCATTTTGTTTCGAGTTTCGATGCGCTATGCAACGCCAGCATTTGTTCTTCTAACCATTTTCATGGATAATCAACACGGACCAGAACTCAATATTTAAAGGCTGGCCAAGAGCTTCAGTCATCAGAATCAAAGATCATGTACCGTTTTTCACCTGCGATTCAATGAACCTTGCATACTCTCATCAGGTAGTGTCCAGGAAAGCAAATGCCCACCTGAATCCCCACTCAATAACTGCTTCAGGTCACTTGTGAGATAAAGGGCAGTAACTGGATACTTATGGAACTTCAAAACTTTGTGCAAGACCAACCTGTATTCCGGTTCTTTTGCACCACCATATAACCCACTCATTCTGCAAGAAGCTGATTTGCTAAGGGAGCTACTTTGGTCAGAGCTGTGAACCATTTGCCAAACCTTGACAGCTCCACTCTGATGACCGGTCACATACCAGTTTGTGTCTAGCCAATCAGAAAATGTACTGCTTGTCACTGAGAGAATAGAATCAGAAGGCAGCTGTGATGTCTTGATCATTGCCAGGCAATCCCCATTAATGCTCCAAACTGCCAGAAGAATTCCAGCAGCAGTAACAATATCGCCCGTCAAGTCACTGACAAAAATTGCTGAAACTGGTGCAGGAAATTTTGGGAGCTGCCGAACAAAGACCATGGAGCTGAGATCCCATATTATAACTGTGCAATCATCCGATCCACTCACAATAAGCATGTATGGTTGGCTAACTTGAAGGCATGTAACTTTGGCAGTGTGCCCACAAAGAGGCTTCTCCAACTGCAAATGCCACAAAGCACGGCTCCCAAACCTAATAACTCTCCACACATTAACCAGTCCATCATCAGCCCCAGTAACCAAAATCTGACCATCATCGCTAACACCAGCACAGCGAAGCTGGTTACCCCCATGTAAATTTTCATGTGTTGAAATAAGTCTATCTTGATCATAGCTCATAAATCTTAAGCTAAGATCAGGAAAACCCCATGCTACATATGTTGTATATGTTCTTGGTTTAAGCAACTTGTGAGTACCCGCAAAAAGAATTTTATCATTCAAAGAAACAATTTGCATGATAGGTGAAGAACTCTTGCGAATCTCATGTGGCATAAGATGAGTGGAATGCTTGAGAGGATGAGGGGGAAGTTTTCTGTCAATTTGCCTTTTCAAATGGGGTTTGAGAAAGAGCTGCTTGGGCGTCTGTCCAAAATGATTAATTTGGGCTAAAATGGATGCTTTCAATGCTGGATCTGTAACTGAGTCTATGTCGACACTCCCTTCATAAGTGTAATGATAGAACACATTGACAGATTCTTCAGCAGCCTTTCAGTTGCACAAGAAAAGAAAAGGTATTAGGAACAGAAGAAAAGCTACGTTCCAGGATTGATATATGGATGACAAACAAATACATAGGCTATGGCCAAAGGGTGGGGGGGACTAATACATGGGTGGAGAACATACTAATTAATTTAGTCATATTCACTTGTGCCTATCTACCAATACATTAACATAGTAAAAGTTCAGTTTTAGCCAAGGTATCAACGGGTAGCAGAAGGTCAGTGATTACTACCTCACAAATATGTAGGCTTTAGGAACTCAGAGCACAAGAAAACGACCAACAGAATGGATGCAAATGAATGATTATTACAGAAGGTTGAGTGGAGCTAAACATATAGATTGTTTTCCCTTATTTGGAAAATAATAGGAAGCATAAAGACAACTTTAATCATGGTCATGTCCCAGGAATAACCAGAAAAGAACCTTTCAGGTACACAAGCGCACAAAAGGGGATGGTGGTCAGAGCCGGGAAATCGGGCCAAGCCCATCGGGCCAGCCCGTTTAAGCCCTGGCCCTGGCCCTGCAAGGCTCGGACTTGAAAAATAGGCCAGAAATTTGAAATTGACCCTGTAGGGCCTTGGGCTTAATCGGGCCAGCCCTGTAGGGCCTCGGGCCGGCCCTGTAGGCCCGTTTAACTGTAGCTTTTTTTTTAAAAAAAATAATAATTACTTAGACTTTCACTTAATGAATGTGTTTATTTGTAATTACTTAGGTTTAACCCTTTTTTATGTTTATTATTATTCGTATTAAAACGCATAATTAGTGATTATAAATTTTAAAGAAGAAATGTTTTCATATTAAATAAACACATACTTTGGTATTACAATATTATATAAGTAATAAATTATAAATATATTTGGTGTAAAATAAATATAATTATTTTTACCTATAAGTAAAATCATGCATGAACCGAAGTAATCTACAGACACATACAAAATTACGAGAGGGAAAGACATTTTGTCGTAGGCATACATAAAGCAATTCATCTGTTTAATATTTTTTGAAAAATAGGAAAAAACATATTCTTTATGTTTATTTGTTTTTTATTATGAATTAAGGAATGTATTTATTTGTTGAATGATTTATATTGTTTAGATATTAATGTTGATAACATTTATTTAATAGATTAGAACTTTAATGATTGCAATTTACTAATTATATTTCTTTAAAAAAATCGAAGGAAAAATAGTTAAAATTTGGAATAGTAATTTTCAGGCCCTGTAGGGCCGGCCTTGGCCCTAGTACTATCGGGCTAGGCTTTGAAAATCAGATGTTTTCCTTACGGCCCTGATTCCCAGCTCTGATGGTGGATAAGGCATCGTACTGCATAAATTAAATATTAATAATACAATTTACCACAACACCCACCTTCCCTCTCTGCTTATATCCAAAAATGAGGTCGATCCAGTGATGCAAGTTTTCAGAGACATAATCAGATTCGAGAGCTTCTCTATGCTTCCTGATAAACTCTCTGGCACTACCTTTAGCCCATGGAGGAAGGATAACATCCCCAACCTGAAAGAACAATGTAATAGTTAAATTTCCTACTGCATAATGGCTTTTGGAAGATCATAAATTTTAGCAAGAGATAGGCACTGGGATAACCTTCTCCCCTGACTGTTTTTCTCCCAAATCAAGATTGAACCGATTCTCCAAGAACTCTGGCATGTAGAAAAAATCTGGAATTAGTTCCTTCACATCAGATGTGTTTCCCTTCCCAGCAGCACTTAACCAAGTATCCTTCACACTATTGAAAAGACGATCAGCGTGGTCAAACTGACCACCTTGAAGCTTTTGATTCTCTGCACTGAAAGGGGGAAGGCGGAGAAGATAGAAGAGGACAATTCCAGCACTAGAATAATGTGATCCATAATGAAACTTTGGAACCTCTGGATCATCCCAGCTTTCATACCTAATGAAAAAAGTTAAAGCAGTACAATGCATAAGACAAGGGGAAGATCAAATTTCATAGATACTCTTATTTATTTTTCTTTTCGATTAATTGTAGCAACATCTTAGGAACATGTCCAAATATTATATATGCAAAGCCCTAGTATGATGTTCCCATGCCTCCTTTGAGACACTTTAAGTTCAATCAAGCGAACCCTATTCTAGTTATTCACCACATGCATGCTCCTAGGAACTAAAAAAAACATTTTAAAAATGAACTACATAGAGAAAGTTCAAAACAAAACTCAACGACGAAAGAAAAAGAAAATTAAATTAGTAACACAAGAAGAAACTAAGAACTCATGACAGCCAACCTTTTTCTAAATTCATTTTCCCCTTCAGGTGTCTGGCAGCCCATTGGTTTATCAAGCTGACGAAATGTTTTTGGATCAGATAAATTCAGATTTTCACTCTCATAATCTGCAAGGACCCAGGGGAAGACTGGATATTGGGTGAGGTCACTATATCCACGCCCTGCTAAGGTGTTTAGGTGCATGAGGTACTGGAAATTGCTTATTTCTCCATTCTGCCACCTTTTTGAAAATGATTTGGCCATCATTTTAAAGAGGCGGCTGCCTTCATTGTTTTCTTGTTTCGATGATCCTGAAATAGTTGTGTCCAACCTGATACAATGCAGAAAATTAATTAAGAGAAAAAATGTGTTAGCTTCAAGATTAGAAAATTAAGTTTGCAAATATTGAAGCAGATCAACAATCATGCAAAGTAATTACTAGATACATCATAAATGGGAAAGAAATTGATAAGAAAAATGTTTAGGCATAAAGCACAACATAAGAAGAAACAGTCTTACATGCTATTTCGGGGAAGATTCATGGCAACTAGGTTCCTGAAAACCTCTTCTCTCTCCTTTTTGTGGAAAACCAAGAGATCATTACATCCATCCATGCTAAATATTTCAATGGCGACAGGACGGAGCTGATAATCACGCTTCAAAATCTCATGAACACTATTAAGTTTCCACATGCGCCAAAGGTGGGGTAAATTCCCGCTAATATGCACTTTCTCCTTTCCCCATGCACCACCACTATAGGCCCAAGCCTTGCCCCCAACAGAGGACTTGACTGTTGTGCTCCATGATGGATTTGATTTTGGTTGGAAATCTACACTATCGCTACCAGTTTTCTTAACACCTAAAGCCTGATCAATAACTGAAAGTTCATGTTCACTTTCCTTCTCACAGAAACACCCAGAGTCATCAATATAGAAATTCTCAATCACATACAAACATGATTCACCGATCAGGAATACACCATCATGTTTGTCCAGACCAACAACCCGTTCACAATTATATTTACATCGTATTTTCTCATATGGTTCCAGAAAAGGCCTGATCAAGAATTCACCATTATCATGCAGTTCTTTATCATATTTATCACCTGTAATCTTAACATCATCATCTTTCACAGATGGCCTTGGAGATCCTAGATCAGACCTTTCTTGTGCTGCTGTTGGGACTGACACTGCACTAGACTTGGCACCAATCTCAAGCGCAGAATATAGACTTGCTTCATTTATACTACTAGCTTTGTCATCATTGCACTCATTCTGATCAGGAATTGCATCTCTTACACTATCCAACTTATTGAAGAGTGGATCATAAAGCCCAACGTCAAGATTAGTCTGTTTATGACTATCAGTCAAACCTTGAAAACAATGTTCAGAAAGTAGTTCACGTGTATCAGGACCATTGTCATATTTTCCTCTACACAACTCAGATTCCATTGATTTGAACTGATCATCAAGAATATTTTCTATGGAGTCAATTTTAAGTTTGTTGCGCTCAAGTTTTTTGCGCATTCGATATGGACCTTCAATTGGACAAAGCTGCCATTCCGGCTCTTCTGACACATAGGCCTTACAAAGTGGAAATATTCCTCGTTCATGCACAAGTTGCTGAAGATGACTTTGCCACTCACTCTCAGCATGAAGAACCCATCCATACTTATCTTGCCGAACAATTCTCAACACAGTAGACATTGCATCACGAACTAATTCCAGTGCATATCTTCGCTCATTTACCTGCTCCCAGTGTCTCATATCCAATTTTGCAGCTTCTCGGGATTTTCTTCCCACTTCCCGCTTACGACGGCCTTCCATGCCTTTGATTCTCACTCCCGGAAACTTTGTTGATCCAGCAATATACTGCATCCACATAATGCCAGCACACTGTTCCAGTAGTTTGTTTACAATCTCTTCAGTGTTCTGATACCATTCAAAAAACTCAGATGAGCCTTTAGTCAATAATTTGTCAAAACCCCCATGAAGCACATCATGCTGCTGCCCTTGGCTAGGTTTAGAAACAAGTAAGTCTTCTAGTGCAGCCCTCCGATGTACAAGAAGGTACTTAATGACATCAACTGCCATGTTCTGTACATTCCGCCTTTCATCACAGAGAAGGGATATAAGATTCACACATAGACAGCAATTAAGATCAGTATCAGTATTGCTGGGACAAAATATAATTCTTTTATGAGCAACCAGTAATTGCAAGACAGTGGAAATGTCAATCCCTGGATCCTCTTGAGAAGCTGGAGATGACCTCTTTTTAGGCTCACTGACCAGACCCAAGCGTGAAAGGAGATCCTCTTCCCCTATGCTGATTAAAAATGATGGAAGAAAGCAAAATAATATCATTCGATTCGTGTTTTTAAGAATTGAATTTATATAAGCTTCAAGTTGCCTGCTTCCTCTTGTGATTGATAAGAATCCCTTTCCACCAGGAGTTGCTCCTTCAATGCGGCCACCTTTGTTTGCCAATTGCAACATTGATAATAAGAATTCAAGAGTTTTTAGTACAGCAGAAGGTTGAGGGAAAGCACCCATGTATACCCGATCCACTATCATCCAGCACAATGCATCCAAGTTTGATGACCAGCGACTTTTATCCAATTTTTTCTCATCTTCTTCATCATCACGCAGCAACCGCCTTTCAAGGAAATTCATAAATCTAGTAAGGCACAGACCCTGGAAAAGTAACACAGATTCAGCATCAACATTTAGAGGAACACTTTCCAAGATGTTCTCTATGGCCAGCGGTGCTTTCAGCTGCTCTGTCATTAAATCGGAAAGAACTTCTGCAATAAGATCTAAAACAGCAGTTGCTCCAGCAGAACATGGACCACCACCATATCCAGAATCATTTATATCTAACAGTAGCTTTGAGGTGACAGCAAATTCAGCATTTTGGGCAGATAGATCGTGAGAGCTAGATTTCAATTCTGAGGATGGATCCAACTCCACAGCAGATATGGACAAATCAGAAGGAGTAGCTTCTATAGGAGATTTTGCTTCAATATGGTTTGAACTTCCCAGCCAGGATGCCACTGGAATAATTGGCATTGAATGTGCAAAAGGAACTCTAGAGTTTGACTTTTCTGACAAAATGGGAGAATTAGGTAAAGTAAAAGATGCAGAACTCTGGGAATCTGTGAGCTGGAGAGTGTGCAAAGGGTCATTAATACTGCAGTTGAACTCATTTGCACTAGAGGAGCTTGACACCTGATCAGTATTGAAATCATCAAAGCTCTGAACAGTCTCAACATCTTGGCAATCAGGATTATTTGACTCCAGTTGAGGTGTACTAGCGTGATTCTCTGATCTCTCACTGGCCACAATATTTGCAGGTGCAGCTATGTCTTCAGAACTTGTACTTACCAATGCTTTAGGAAAGCTTCCAACAGTAATGGAGGTTTTGACTGACTGTTCCTGTTCATTGGGCAAGCTAGAAAATGTATTTTGTGAACTGCACGTGTCATCACAATCATTCAAGGGTTTCTCTTCTGTCCGTGCAGAAAGCTCTTTCGCCATTTTAACAGCATGTGCAGCCCTGTAAGGCACCAAACATTTAGCACAATAGAAAAGAGGCCAAATTTCAGTCGTACTAAGATCATATGTAACAGAAAACTTGCATGAGAAGCAAGCTAAAAGTTAATAGGTAGAATAGCAGACATACTGCCAAAACAAGCAAAGTAGCCATCATAAAACATACCTCACACAAGAAAAATATAGGTCAATGCAGCTTTCAAGAAATTCTGAGCGTCTACAAACAGCTGTGAAAGGAGGGCACATCTTCGCCAAATCAACCATAAATCTAAGAACTGAAGTTGCAGCAGCAGGAGCCAATGCCTCTCCACCCATAAGGCGGGCAGCATAGGTCTTATGCATTAGAGCTTCGCCCTGAAGTTCGCCAGCCATGTCTGAATTTCCGTCCACAAGCTCAGCCACGAGGCTTGCACCAAACTGGGAAAGATTACCAGTTTGGTGGATATGCATTGACTGCCTGATCAGTCTATCAAAAGTAGATTTCACCATGGCAATCACAGAGTCCAACAATTCTACAAACTTCAGTTCTACATAACTCCCATCATTAGGAATTAGGGCATGAAAGTCCAGCATGCGGACCTCAGGTAACCTAGGATAAACTGGCTTGCCAAATATCAAACAAAACAAAATATAATAAATATCTGGGGAGTCGTAGAAACTTGGAAGCACCTGAGCCAGACCTTGATAACCTCCACTTGTACGAAATTTTAGTGCAAATGTTGGAGAAGAAGTAAGACACACACCAAGAAGAGTCATGACCCATCTCATACTTGTGGGATGAACTGCTTCATCAAGAAAATATGTCATTAATTTGGAAGAAACAACTTTATGCCACTGTTCAAGCAATTCCTCAGATTTTATTGTCACTTGTAGATCAATAATCATCTCCAATAACATATTTCTGACAATTACATGTTTTCCCATTGACTCTCTAATAATTTGGCGATGTGGAACCAAACCAGGAGGATCAAAAGTCATAATCACAAATCTAACAACACTTTCAAGCTCAGAAGATAGAAACCCATCTTCTAAGATGACTCCAAGCAATATAACCAATTTTTCTAGGACAGGAACTTCAACATCACCCCTCTGCAAGGTCACCAATAAATGTTGAACAAGGTTAATCTGCCGCAGAACAGTAAGATTATGATTTCTGTACCAATGCATGGACACTAAATGTTCAAGAAACCCTAGTAATGAAATTTGGATAGAGACGGGGGCTGTCACCCACAATGTCCAATCTAACAAGACATGTTCAACCATGTCTGCATTTGACAAGACAATGCAATTTGATGTTTCAGCCCTAATATCAGCATTCTCCAGCTCTGAAATGTGACTAAACAAATCTTTCTGTACAGAAAAAGCATCCAAATCCCCATCAGATCCAAGTGAAGAACTTTCATCATGAAACCTAGGCAAATAGTGATCATCAGGACTGGTTTCCAGCATAGATGCAGCAGTTGACAAAGTACTCTGAGAAGTTTCCAACTTTTTTGGTTCAGAAAATGAAGCTTCACAGGCAGCGATCTGAAAGAAGATCTCCAGAGAGTGCATGTCAAATAATGACATTCTTCGACGCAAGAAAAGCGCAAGCAGATGGTAGCCCCTATACATCTGCATGTCCTTCACATTTTGATGATTTTGGTGAAGTGCACAAGCAAGTAATGTAAGGGCCATATGGAGCATATCTTTTGTCTCAGCTGCTTCAATAAGGGCGAGAATGACTTCCATCCCACCAATAGGACGGATGGTCTCTCCAATCATGCATGGCTTGCAGATATAAGTATCTCCATAGAGACGTCCAAAACGTGGAATACCTGCAACCAGAAATACAACAATGAAACTGAAATAAAATTGGGAAACCAAGGAAAACTGAAACTTGTAGATTGTTACACACCTCCAATAGGAGAAGCAGCTGCTGACACAGGATCAACCAGATTGAGCATTGAAAAGCACCCAGTCGATTGAATGAATTCAGTAGAGGTTCCATCAAATGCAAATATGAGTTTCTTTCCTGAAAGCTGTAAAGAGAGGTTTCCTAATCTCTCCAAATCCCAGACAATTCCACTGCCATCTACCTTCTGATCTTCCTGCTTGCTATTAGCATCAAGCCTCTGACCATTAGTAGACAAACTTGAATCAGCGTCTAAAGAATCCAAGATGGCCAAACTACCACCACCACAGGCCTGGTTAGGTACAAATTGTAGAAGATCTGTGTCCTGGAAGAGCCCTCTATATCCTCTACCAAGTGTATGCATAAAACAAATGCTTCCTGGAGTAAGCACTTCCTCAAAAAGATAGCTAGAACGTAGTTTCCATGTCAAGTCACTAACTCTTGCATTAGCAGCTGAAGTCCCAATAATGACCTGCAATTGTTTCCCTGGTGGAGATGGTGAATATCCTAATTTTCCACTGTGTCTTAGCTTTCCATTAAGATACACATAAGCAACACTAGCTTGGAACAACCCAGCAAGAGCATTTGGCTTGCTGTGAACAACTGCAAGGTGATGCCACCTTCCTTCTTCAAGTTCTAACCCAGAAAATGATAAAAAGGAGTTGTTGCTGGTTGCAAGAGTCAAAACTCCATCATCCTGCAGATAAACTTCAGCATAGGTTGTGTTGTCATTATCAGCTGCCACAACTGAGAAAAGCCTTAAGAAATACCGCACATGCTGCTTTCCATTCAAGCCGGACCGCTTCTTACAAGCAACAGCTTTGGAAAGATCTGCCTCTTTTGACTGTGAATTTAAAAAATTTTGAAACTGGAACCAGCAAACAAATGAATAACCAGCTGCTGGAGGCCATGATCTTTCACCCAAGGAAACCTGAATGGCAGCATGCCCAATCTTGCTCATGTCCATCTCCACAAAGGGTGCCAGAGGAATATTTGAGGAGATTGTGTCTTCCTTGAGAATCAATTTCTCCATCATTTCAATAATTATATGACCTGAATCTTTCTGCCTCAGTTGCAGAATATATTTGACAAGTGTGCGGAGTTCAGATGAGAAAAGTCTGATTAGCAGAAACTTGGTTGTTAAATACAAATACAGGATAAGATTAAATGGGAAAAACAAACATCAGAGAACAGTTAAACACTCTGAAGTTTACCTGTAGGAACCAAGAACCTCCACTATTTTCAAGGCATATGAAAGTAATGGAGATGAACCCAAAAGAAAAGGGTGGATTGTCTCCAGCAAAAGTTCTACACAGCCTAAGGACATCACAAAAATAAAAACATTAAAAACAAAAATGGAATATTCAAATGGAATTGTGTAAAAGTAAAATATATTGTACATACCAACAGAGGTCAGGTTTTCCTGATTAAAGGGGCCAGCACGAGCAAGTTTTTCAATTAAATCTAAAAGTTCTAACTGCATCTTGGGAGTTAAAAGCATCAATGCACTGATCAGAACTCTGAAAACACCAGCATTGTATACTCGTGCTTTACTAAGATTAACTGGACCTGATGAGGTTAATAAAAGATTATGAGATGATACATCAACAGCCTGGCCCTCTGGTTTTGAGGAAGGGGGGATCACAATTTCAAGAGCTAGTTCCAGCATCAACTGGATGACTTGCTTTTCGTGCTCCGCACAGAGTAAGCCAGAATCAGAGAGAAGATCAGAGAAAGTTTGTGAACATATAATTTCATGCAACTTCACCCGATTAACAGCAGTACCAGACACTCCAACAGTTACAACACGCAGCAAATATGTAAAAACCTTAATACAGACATTAAGTGAAGGTTGGTCCAGATCCCTTCCCTCACTTTGGAACCCATGTAATGTAGTAAGCAGAAGAGAAAAACCAGTGGCTTCACCAAAAACCTTCTGTACAGAGTGGTTAGTTCCCAGGATCCGCTGTAGAGCTCCCATAATGTCACACTTTGCATCAATGGAAAGTCGGTACTGAGCTCCTGAAGCATTTATTATGATTCCACTTTTCAAAATTTCAACCAGAGCACCCAATTCTTCAGGATGAGCCTGGAAAATTTCATATTAGAAAATTATCTTGATGGGTCTAAATGAATAATAAAACAACATAAACAAGAACTTATTCATATGCAGGATGCACAAAGATATTTACAGGCCAAAAAAAAAAAAAAAAGTTATCTTCTGTTTAATAATAAACTTTAGAACTCAGAAAATTTGGTGAAAATTATCGGTAGCTCAACTAGCAGAGATTCAAATGAAGTAACCAGTGCCAACAAACCTGTGAAACATCTTCAATTATAAGACATGACAATATCCTGAGAACGCCAGGACGGTGTTCATCAGACACCAGAAAAGGCAGTATGGCAGTCACACCGTTAGCTGATCGAAATGAAGCTTGATTCACCTCAGATTTCTTGACTATAGAGACCAAGCAATCCCATGCAACAGGAATTGTAGCTTCGAAGTCAAAAATGGGGATAAGCTTGGTTGAAGTAATGATAACATCCTTGTTGTCCAGATGTCTCTTGACGTTGGTTGAGTTAGATTTTCTTTCCAACTGATTGGAGATGACATTCTGTTGATCTGGGCCCAAAATCCTGTGTTGCTTTAGATCATCTAACAGAACTTCCAACACACCAACTTCACGCAGAACTTTCTTATACTGTTGGTCAAAAGACAAGAGTTTAACAAAGAAAGAAAGTATTGTCTTCTTCAACTCAGACGTAATTGGTTGTTGTAACAAGCAGCAAAGTGAAAGCAATTCTTGCTCAGGAACACAATTTACAACTGTCACAACATACTCAAGAATTTTCAAGATTATCTCTTGCAGAGATGAAGGAAAGCCAGCCATATTTAGGATGAAAAGTGGAACAGTCCGTAATTTCTGACACAAATTGTAGTTATCTAGGTGACTTGAAAAAATTTTAAACATCCTATTTAATACTTCAGCCTGCAATTCCCGACTGGTAGCTTTGAGGAAAATATCTTGTAACATTTGGACTGCTTCAAGGTCCTTAATTTTATCTTTGTCCTTCTCCCATGCTTCATCACCTCGCCAGTCAAAAGATGAAGTATGACTTCTGTTATAACCACTAGGCTTGTTCTGGGAAGATTTAGAACCCTTACTTCCATAAGACTGTAAAGACTCATTTGATCCAGTTTGAGCTAGACAAACAAGAACATCAAGCAACCTTGATAATGTGGGAGAAAGACCTTGCAGGGTAGCACTCTCTCGTCCACCAGAATTTTGTCCTCCATCATCAAATGTTTGGGACCCATCAGAAGCAACATCTTGGTCAGCAAATGAATTGGATAGAAAAGACTGAAAGCCTTGACTTGTTGCCATTTTGGATAGAGTTAGAGCAAATTGAACAAGGAATTGATATCCATGGGCATTATGTATATCCTCCTTCAGTCTGACACTACCAGAATCTACATTTTAAATATACGACAAATCAGCACTGCCCAAGGGGGGCAATCCGGAAAGAAAAATCTTTAAAATTTAATTAAGGGTCCTCATGCTTAAAGTGAAATATATCCGACAAGATTTAAAACAGTGATCACTGTCTTAAATTTATGAAAACCTTGCTTATTTCTCCTCTAGCTTTTTTTCATAAAAATGCAAAGTATTAACTGCTCTTACATAATAGTTATACAGGAAATAACTTATTAGCAAATTACCCGGTCTATTTGACAATTCAACGCACTCAAGTAACAAGTCAACAATGCCCATGGTATAGGCAGAATCACCAGAATCAGGGTCAAAATCTTTCACAGCCAATAAAAGAACTTTAATCTGCATGGAAAAGATGTATGACAATAAGATAATAATAATAATAAGTAGCAGTCCCAGATCTAGATCGCCCCAACCCTTAAAGCAAAAGCCTTAAAATAAAACAATAATCTTGGGAGATATGAAAAAATGCAACATTTTCAAAATAACATCCAGTGCAGTTCATTGAAGTGGTTATGTTGAACACGGACTGATGGATAATAACGTACAAACAAATGCCCAATATTACAGTAGCAAGAGGAGTTCTTTAGCACAGATTAGATTAAAAGGAAAATGACAAACCAGATTATGCTTGCGGATGTAACTGGCTGTGCTTCCATTGTCATTGACCAGAAGAAGTCCAAGTATCTAAAAAAATTTAAGCATCAGCAATATGAATATTCAAACATTAGAGTTAAAATGCCAACTCAAACTACTTGTCATAGGATAGCATGTATATGCGATGGTTTCACTGCACAATATATACCACACTTTACCTGCATAGCATGTCTATGAAGTTGCATGCTGTGCAATGGAACAAGTCCTTCCTTGTATCGAGAGAAAACTATCAGAGATCCCTTTGAAACCATTTCAAAGAGGATTTGAAGTGATTCATCCTCTATCAAACTCTGTGCTGCTGATGGATGGCTTGCTAGTCCTTTCATGATATGCACAATATTTCCTTCTACCTGCACATAAATAATTTGACTGCAAATAAACAAAGTGGACAAATAAGGTCTTGAAAGACCCCAGAAATACCCAAACTATAAAACAAAGGAAAGCAATTATCTCAAGATTTTATGCTTTATCGAAGAGTTTTCACTAAGGCCTTATAAAGAATATACAATGATAACGATGAGGATTCAGGTCTCCAAACAGATTTTAATATATTCAACTTCCTCCCTGACAAATAGTTAAGTAACTCCGTAAAATTGTGATAAGCAATTAAGCACACAAACACATACGTGCGTGAATCCTAAACCATGATATTTACAAGCATGGAATCAGACCTCCCGTAGCTACAATTGCAGGTTTTAGATAAATGGAGAGAAGGGGAGCAAAACCTCAAGCTGGCAAACTTTTCCAACATCACCATCATGACCTATTTCTGACGCCACTGGTTCTTCATGATTGGTAGCAGAACTAGGCCTTTGAATGGATATATCAGGATCTAAAAGGGCATTGAGAATGTGAATGAGACAGCAGAATATCCCAGAGTCGAGCAGAGATTGTTTGTCCACAGGCTGCGAAAAAATATGCACACAAGAACTACTGCTTGATCCTCGAGTAAAAAATAACAATAAAGAAAACTGGAATTGCACGAGCATGAAAAGTTTCAAATTATATTATATAACCCCAAGTACTACCACAACACGGAATAAGCATAAGCCATCACTTTTTGTTTGTGCCACTAACACGTTACTTGCAGGCAGGCATAATTTGTAGTTTTTTAAAATAAAGAAGAAAAAGATAAAGAAAAAACCAATGTATGAAGTAAGGCAAACCTCATTAAATCGCCGATATTATATAAATAAGATTTCCATCAACACAAAACAGAAGTCAATGACATATAGCAACTTAGCACAAAAGACTTTGAAAGTATACCCCAGATACAAGGATCTCCACCGCAGTTAACAAATTTGATCCAGGAGTGATCCCATCCTGTACAGTGTGTACCACAGTTAAAAAATAAAACAACAGATAACCAGCAAAGCAATAGCAAGATCAAAGAAGAAGCATCTTAGACAAACCTTTGTGACTTCAGAAAAAAACTCAAAAACTTGAGCTACATCCAGAGATCTTGTTTTTCTGCTGGTTTTTAACTTCTCTATATCTGTTACAAATGCTCTTCCAACAACAAAGGAGAATAGATGTGTTTCAACTAACCTGTAAATCATCAACCTCACTCAAAGTCAGTCAAAGAAGCTTTAACATGGAGTGTATTTGAAATTGAATAGAAAGCAATCAATTTCACACGTTGCATGCAGAAATGAATTAAGAAAATGAGAAATGCCAAAGCAATAAGAGAAGGGATCCAGAACGTGTTTTAATAATGATTATTCTCACGAGTTAGCAGTAGAAACAGAGCTTATAATCAATTACAAATGGCAATAAATGTCACTTAAGAATCAGATAGCAGTGTTACATGACAAAAATCATACGGAAGAGTTAGACAGTCTAGGATTTGACTTGTCAATTAGCATCCCCATGAATCCTTAATAGCTCTCCTCACGTATAATTCATTTTTTGACACCGTAGTTAACCCCAAAATATAAAGGTAGAGATGGTAATGTCAAAGCAGAAGTAAGAACATGTTTATCATCATTTCAATTCCTTTAGAACTACAAACATTTAAAGTAGGAAGGGTCTAGTCCTATGACCTTTATTGAAAACATCAGGACGAGAGGAGCCCATGTACAAGATCTCTAATTCATTTTATGATATTGCACCTCAAAACATGTAATAGTCATATCTATATTTTCATAAAACAGTAATCTTGTGGTTCACAAAGATCAATAACCACTTCTTCAAATTTCATTAAGTCCCACAAATGTCCACTAATTAACATAGGCTCAGTTACATCAATATGAACATCAGCACTTAGCGTTTTCACCTTCACCAATGAATATATCCAAGCACTGGAACAGAAGAGTCAACCACATGAATACCATTACTTCACCATGCAACATGAGAGCAGAAAAGCACAAAGACACATCAAAACTTGCAAATAATGATTTGTTCATGTGTTTGGAATATCATTCCGTTGACTCAAAACCAACATTTGCCAGAGGTAATTCAACTGCTCTGGTTAAAACATGACTATGGGGCCTTAATCACATGGAAGATACCAAAACTTGCAATCAACTGAAGACAAAACATTTTCTCCTCGGCAGAAAAACTCGGGACAAAACAGCATTACCATTGCAAATTTATTTAACCCGCCACATTAGCTACTGTATCATCATAATTCCAAACTGTGCTGATTCAAACAATTGGAGGCATATAGAATGCAAATATAAGAAAAATCGTTTTCTTTACATGGCAAATAACTGAGCTACGTTAACATGCTGCTTCGCTAATCTACAAAATGCATCTACAGTCTGATCCAGGGCCGCTTCTTTTTCCTGCAAGGAACGTAGAAATCATTAACAAGCAGCATTTTGTGTTTGTAGTATTAACCATTTCATAGATACATAAAATATTAGATCAATCAAGCAAGAACCTTGTCAGAGTTGGATGACCTAAACTCTTCCCAGAACCTATTGAAGTCCAATTCCAGTTCATGTTTGTCCCTGATTTCAAGCTTCAAAAGGTCATACTCACATGTAGTATCATAAGAAAAATAAGTCATAATATATTTAGCAAAAAAAAGTCTTAAAACAAAATGCAACAAGAAAATAGCATCCGACATTAGCTTTCTCTATAATCAAATGGATTTGGTTGTTAGAATATTAATTGGTGTAATTTCATTAACTCAGATCATTGAATCATTTCCATCTATAAATAAATAGATATGAGCCTTATGAAGTTGTAGATAAGTAGATAAGTAGATAAGCCAACTGCCACATAAAAGCCATTTTATGTGTAACTTGCTCTCACACCCTCTGAAAACAGAAATCTAACTGGTATTTTGTAAGATTACTGACACGGAAATGAAATCAGTTATACATTCCCTTAAAAGATACTAGGGTGAGAAACCAAGAGCCCAGATGCAAGTCAGTAGACATTCGTGCACATCAGATAAACAATCACATTCAGGACCACAATAACATGATACATCTTTCTTTTTTGATCACGTCAATAACATGATACATCACTGGATGCAAAAAATTGTAAAAAGTAAATAAACAAATAAAGCGCAGTACACTAGAGACTTCAAGAAGATTCAATAATATGTAGCATTCTCCCGCAACATATCCCTTTCATATCTGAAGTTCTGAACTAAACTATTATCATCTGAGAGAAATAGTAGTTAAAAAACTTTAACACAGGAACAATCTGGGGATTTAATTAAGTCTTTCCCTTGTGTGGATGCGAAAGTGTTTGTGTACGTTCATCTACTTTCTAACTACTGGCAAAAAGAAGCAGATATAGGCAGTTGCAATATCAAGTATCAACAAAGGGAGAAGAAGAAAGAAAGAAAATTGCATTCATCCCAGCCAAAAAAACCTAGTAGCGATGGGATAGAAGGAGTAGCGCCACATAGCCTTCCTCTTTCTTTCTTTTTTTATTATAGATAATACTTGACAATGCCATGCTCAAAGGATCTCCCTCGAACATTAAGAAAACCATTTTCATTAGCTTAAGTTAATCAGATAACTTAATGTTAGGGGGAAACTGAAAAATGCGAATCGGTGTAAAATAAATGAAACTCAGAAAATATTGAACCTGGCAGAAGATGAGGCCAAGTTTTGCGAATCTGAAAAAGCATTGTTATCCCAAGAAGATAAGGCTGAAGAGACTGAAGAGGAAGAGGCAGTAGGAGCAGATGAAGATGTTTGACTGAAACCAACCTTCTCTTTAAAGTCCTTAATCAATGTTACCCATTTCATCGTTTCCCCGCTCGACTCTTGAAACACATACAGAGCTCTCTCATCCAATCACCATTCACCCGATCCAACTCATCCCACAAAAATCGAGGATAACCTCCGGCCTCCGCCGAATCTGTTGCCTCCCGATTTCCCCCGCCTCGAGGGGGGTAGGGATTTGAAGTATAAGAAATACTTTTAAATGAGCTGTGATTATAGCTGCAAATGTAGGCAAGTAGGCCGATGGGAAAATGGCCTTGAATTTCGATAGCAGCAAGATCCGCCAAATTCTAATTCATCTTTTTTGGAAAAAAAAAAAAATCAATTCCAATTTACTTAATTGGTTAATGCGTGTCAGAGATGTGAGTTTCGCTTCCTGCTTCTCGTGATGCTCTGTGATCCCCTTTTCCTAAATTTGACCTCTCTTTTTTTCAAAAGTTCGGAGTTCTATAAATTCTCGGAAGATGCTTCGGTGTTGGCAGCCCTTAAAAGCAGGGGGGGAGCTAACAAATCGACGTGAATAGCCAACTGGAGTTATAGAGGGAATGCCAAATAAGATTGAGAAAAAGGGAAAGAAAGTATACAAAGATTGAGAGAAGACGAAAATCTCTCTCTTCCTAGTTTCAGCTCAGTTTCAGACGGGTTTGTCTCTCCACTGAATATACATGCGGGGTCGCTCTTGCTTCTCTATATGTACTCTCTTTTGCGCACCAATACCACGTCATCGAGGATTCCACAGGGAGCACCCTCGCTGGAGCACCATCCGTTAATTGAATTCCGAGAGGAGTCAAGGAGTTGTTTTTTAAATTTCTATTTCTATTTTGGGACCGTAAAATGGGCTTAATTCTTAATTGGGTTCTCTATGGATTCTGTCTTTGCTCCATTTCCTAGTTCTTTTTTTTTTTTTTTGGTCAACATCCATTTCCTAGTTCGTTGGGACCTGTAGATGTTTTCTTTTCCTTTTTTTCCCTGCATTCGCTTTATCATCTTGCTTATTTGAATTTGAATTCGATGTGACGCTGGATCCATCCATGTAATTAATCGCCGATTTTTGTCATGACAGGATATCATACGAGTGCAGCGCGTATAAGAAAATACAGGTGAAATGTATATTAAAAAACAAAGGCTTGTATTAAAAACCGAAGGCAGATTGGGAGGAATGAGATTTTAAAATTTAAATATTTTTACTAAGGGTTAAGTATCATTTTTGCCCCAAAAGTATCTCTCTCGGAGCGATTTTTATCCGGAAGTTTTTTGGGCGATTTTTGAAAGTTTTTTTTGGGAGCAATTTTGCCCTGTCGGCGGTCAACTAACGGTTGAACCGTTAGTTGACCGTTGACGGAGGGGCAACATTGCTCCCAAAAAAACTTCCGGAAAAAATTGCTCCAACTAAAAAAAACTTCCGGGAAAAAATTGATATTTAACCCAAAAAAATGTTAAAAATGTTATTTATGATATCATATATTTTAAATTCTTATTTATATAATATCTAAGGGGTGAAAAAAGCAGTAGCCAGCCAAAGTGTTTCACCCTTAACAAACAAACATGTTCACCAACAAAGTGGTCTAAGCCTGGCCTGTGGCTTCCTGCAGAGGCTATTTTTTTATTTTGGCCTAGCCAAGCGCACCTGTTAAGGTGATCTATATTTTTAAAAATTTTATAATTAGGCTAACAGGCCAAAGGCCTCACTGCAAAACAAATCTACTTCAAACAAGTAAAAAATAGACTTACTTTAAACAGGCCGAATTAAGGGTGAAGCCTGCAGGTTGGTAGCCTATTTCCACTCCTAGATATTATATAAATAAGAATTAAAAATATATGATATTATAAATAACATTTTTAACATTTTTTTTTACCCCCAGGAGCAATTTTGCCCCGAAAGTTTTTTTTTTTAGCAATGTTGCCCTGGAAGTTTTTTTTGGAGCAATTTTGCCCCTCCGTTAACAACCCTAACGGTCAAGGTTAGTTAACCGTTGTTGGCGAGGGAGGGGCAACATTGCTCTTAAAAAAAAAACTTCAGGGGCAACATCGTTCTAAAAAAAAACTTAGGGGCAAAATTGCTCCGTGGAGATACTTCCAGAGCAAAAATGGTACTTAACCCTTTTTACTAAATTGTCCCTCACATATTCTTTCTCTCTCCTCACCCTCTCTTCCTCTTCCCGACGCCCCCCTCTCTGAAGCGAAGGCGGCGATGATGGTGGAACGAAAGTGGAGGTAGAGCAAAGTGAAAATGGTGGATGTAACCAGTTTCCACCGAGTTTTTTCAGTTTCCGCGAAATTTTTCAGTTATCAACAAATTCATGAGTTTTTCGGCAAGTTTATGAGTTTTCCAGCATTTGTGGTCTTTGACAAAATTTGTAATGGGATTGACAAAAGCAATATAAGTTTGACAAGATTCGTAATTGTTTTCACAAAAGCAATAATCCTAACTTGAATGTTTTCATCAGTGATCACTTTTGTCTAAATCATTATAATTCTTGTCAAAACCATTATTAAACTTGTCAACCCCATTACGAATTTTGTGAAGCCGTTTTACTGTTCACTTTCTTCTTCCCCACCTCGTTTTTTACTATTCACCTTTTTACTTTTATCAAAACTATTATTGAATTTGTCAATCCCATTACGAATTTTATGAAGCCGTTTTATTGTTCGCATTCTTCTTCCTCGGTTTCCTTTTTACTATTCGCCTCTTTACTTTTGCCAAAACTATTACTAAATTTATTATTCACATTATGAATTTTTTGAAGCTATTTTATTGCTTTCCTTCTCCTTCCCTCAGCCTCTTGAGCTTGTTTTACTGTTCATGTTCTTCTTCATCAGCCTCCTAGCTTCTTCCAACAACACCAATTTCAATCTTACTCCACCTTTGCTCTAACTTAGCTTTGCCGCCGGCACTTCCACGAAAGCATTTTCTCCCACTTTCTCATTCTCTCCAACCATACTTGTTGAACCAAGAGAAGGGCTCGGAAGCATCCTAGGTGGAGCATACAGCGACAACCATTAAGAGATGAAAGGGGGGGGAGCACGAGAAAAGGATGAGAAAGAGATGGACATTTTAGTAAAAATACTTAAATTTCAAAATCTCATATTCTTGTCAATCACATCTGTGTCCTTTTAATTTTTTTAACAGATGTTTTAGGGTTTTGTAATTTCATATGGTATTTATATCTCATTCTCCCTAACATTTAAATTTGTGACGTGCTCTCTAAATTTACTATTTTAGTGTTTTTATGTTTTTATCTCATGAAATCGTGTCAAATTATTCTTACACTTGTATTAACTACAGATTCAGTTAAACTTATAAGTTCACACATCTAATTTGTCGTTTTTACATTTATAACTTCTAAAGTAATGTTAACTCACCATTAAATTTTTTTGTTTTTTTTTTTGGATTTGGTCATATTCAATGACTTTGTTTATAAACTTAATAGAGATTTCTTTATTGGGTACAATAGATCATAAATGCTGACAAATTTGATTTTAATTATTAAAATTTAAATTATATTTAAACTTAGTTGTTGCCATTGTTTACATGTTTATTATTTAGTTATGTACTTTTAATAGTTGTTTATTCATAAAAGTAAATTCTCACAAGTTTATGAATAGAGTTCATAATCTAAGTTTAGGTCCTTGTTGCCGTGGGTTTGCATGAACTTGTAAGCAAGCAAGCACCCTAAATAACATGCTTCTTTCTCTAACTTAAATATAAAAGTTAAGGTGCTAAAAATAACATTCAACTTTTTATCGAAAGTGTAAAAGTAACCATAAACTATTTTTTGGAGCAAAAATAACCATAAACTTTCAAAATTGGGGTAAAACCGTTAAATCCAACTAACCTTCATCTATTACAATGAGGAAAATTAATCCTTTTGCCCTTAAAGTTTTGTCCTTAAACTTTTAATTTGCTTGCAACCTGGTCCCTAATGCTTTTAAGTCATCCTATATGACAAAAAATGTTAAAATGCTGTTAAAAATTGTAGGAAACCCACAGGTTTTATGATCATAATCACTACCAACATTCACATGTCAAGCCCACAACTTAGCACCCAATAATATTAATGTGTGCGCTACAACTCATGGTTGGTTCCTCCCTCTGACAAATTGGTGGTTGATCATCAAATAGATTTATATAAGTAAGACTTAAAAGAGGTCAGCGCTCAATACTAGTGTAAATTTGTATTTTTGATTGGTGAAATTTTCAGCAAAGTTCGATCTCATTCCCCAAGAGAGGAATGCAAAAATGGGACTCCACATTTTAGTATTGACTCAAAAATATCTTTTTCGTGAATATTGTTTGTTAGACTAGGCAGGCATATGAGACAAATTTTCAAAGTTGGATAATACTTCACTGCTACAAACAATTCTTAATTTGAATAACGTCATGGTTTTTTTTTAAAAAAAGAAAGACATTTTAAGCTCAATAATTATAACAAAAATCCCAAATAAAGTTTGAAAAAAATGTAACAAAATGGAGATTTGTCACCTAACGAAGTTTCTAGAAAACAATGGGGGAGGGGATGCGAGTTGGTGGGGATGGAGAAGTTGTTTTTTAAATTTTAATTTATAAAAAATTCACCAAAGTAACTTTTAACGACATTTTAACATTTTTTTGCCTTATATATATAATGATTCAGAAACATCAGAGACTAAGTTGCAAACGAATCAAGAATTTAGGACTGAGTTGTAGTAAGTGAGTCAAAACTTAAAGGGCCAAAAGGTTAATTTTTCTCATTATAGTAGATGGAAGTTAGTTAAATTTAACGGTTTTACCTCAATTTTAAAAGTTTATGGTTATTTTTACACTTTTGATAAGAGTTGAAGGTTTTTTAGCACTTAATCCTAAATATAAATATAAATCGAAGCATCCCTGAATGCAACAAATTTTTTTTTTAAAAAAAAAATAATTAATAGTTTGTGTACTTTTTTGGACTATCGACTCAATCCCTAATCCCTATCTTTTAAAATATCGCTAACATGGAGCCACGTTAATACTGGGATTAAAAAGCACCATTTCCTCTTTTGCACGTCACTCTCCTGAATACATTTTTTTTATTCATATGGTCTTAAACTTATGAAATCGTGTTTGAATTATCAAAACTTATGCTAGAATCAACACCATGATGATCGAAAAACAACTGATACAGGCACAAGATGAAGCTGAACTTTACAGTAAAAGCAAAACCAAATATCTTGAATGAACGTTATATCGGAGGGGTGTGCGTGTGTAGTAGCGTTTAGCTAAAAAATTTCATCAAAAAGGGCATTTAGCTACAAAAAAAAATCAATATTTTCATTGCAGCGATGTAGCCTAAGTTAGTATGGTATTACTCTGATCTTATTTATATGTTTAAATTAATTAATTCTCAAATGCCATGAAGGGTTAGTTAACTCATTAATTATGGACTAAATTTTTAATTTTTCCTTTGTTTATGATTGGTTCCAAAAGGCAATATGAATAAATTATTCATGTTTATTGCAATTAATAGGGGGAAAATGTAACAAAAACACTTATTACTTAAAAATTTGACTTATAATAATGTCTAAATTTTTTGGTCAAAATAAATTTATGAATAGAACCATAGTGGTATAGCACTTAAGTTCGGTTTCTCTCATCATATTTTATAGTCTCTAAATCATGTCCATCCAATCAATTTGAAAGGTCACAATGAGTCATGTCATCAAGTTATCACTCCTTTGACTTTTCTCTCCTCTACCCAATCATGTCCATCCAAATAGGCTTATGAGGGATGATAAAAAAAATAAAAAAAAGATGATGAGAAGATTTGCTTTTAGCTTCTCCTACAATCGGAATTTATTACCATTCTTATTAAAATCTTTTCTTTTCTTTTATATATCCACTCAAATTTGCACATTTGACATTTCGCAAATGTATTAGAAAAAAAAAGAAAAAAAAGAAGAAGAAGTCTGCAAGATTAAAAAAACAAAAAACAATTCATTCGCATTTTATAATCTTGCTCGCCTTCCCCAATCTAGCAACGTGACCTGCACACACTCGGGAGCTGGATGGCAGTGACATGGGTCCTGTGATTGATTGCCAAGAGTTGACCAAAACGAAATTATACTGTATGAAGGAACGTGACTTTCGGTGATCACCTTCAAATAATGTGTTATCTACACGGCTCAATGTATTTATTTTCGACGATGGAATTGAATTCTAAATTGCAGTCAATTTTATACTTTATTCTTCGATCTCTTTAATGGCAACTGGGCATAAAATATAGCCAGAAAAAAAGAGGTAAAAGATGGGGAAAACTCATGTAGACTAGAAAAGGAAAAGCCAATGGTTTACGAAGAGGAAAGGGGTGTGGGAAGAAGGTAATAAACGAAAAGGATGGTTGGAGGTTGACAAGAGACCTAATCAAAAGGAAGGGATTGCTTTGTAGTGGGACGGGCGTGTAAGGCTTTACTACGAATGAACAGAGATGGACTTTGTCAAATAAGATAACTTGGTTTTGCTCCGCGGCAAAGCAAAATCAATCAAGTACAAATGTAAAGAGGGGGTTAGGTAAAAGAAGGAGACGCGTATTTGAGATGAAGAAACTGGACGTACTTCAATTTGAACGCAATTTTGGGGTAGTTGGAGTGCTGAGACGAGATGTGGTTTGATCAGAATTTTATAATCACACGGGAACAGAGCACCAAGAACAGAGCTCGTTCTACAAACTTGTAAGCATGTACTTCACGGAATCTACGTAACAGATACATTCTTAGACCTGAAGATTGGACTTGGCATCAGTTTCGGTTTCATGACATTTCTCCCTCTAACTCGCTGTTGCCACTTTTGCTGCTCTGGTAAGCTAAATAGTTCTTTCCTAGGTTAATTATAAGAATTTAGTTGATTTTTTGGAGATTTAAACTAATTAAATTAGCTTAGAATAATTTTTTTTTCTTCAAACTAAATAGTTTGGCCAATAAACTAATATATAATCAGAAAATATAACATATGAAATGATTAAGAACTTATTTACCTTCCTTAATCTGTCTAAAAAAAAGTCAATTAACTCTTATAATTAGGACCGAAGGTAGTACTTCTTTTTGTTTTTTTGGTTCAGTCCTTGCCCGAATGTAGTGAGTCACGGCATTGGACTAGAAATGGTAAAAGTAACTTTTAATTTCGGGAAAATTAAAATGAAGGACTTAGAAGAAAAAATATTTTTGGAGAAGGACTATAAAAATTGTAATTATTTAGAAGAATCAAATATAAAATTAAAAGTACTGAAATGCCCCTAACAAAATCTTCTACATTCCCTCCTACATTCTCTTCCATATTTTATTTTTAAAACTAATACACAATTCTAAGTTTCACTAAATTAAACAATAGTTTTCTCAATTTTCATTTTTCACAATTTGAATAGATATCTATGAAAAAAAATAATCCATTCTTCAATTTGTAAAAATTATAATTTTTTAAAATCAACAAATTTTTTAATTAAAAATAAAATTATATAATAAGAAAATTCAAGGTCTTTTATAACCTATCATATATGTTAAACCAAGAAAGTTTATATGCTTTATTTTTGTTTTTGAAGCAATTTATGTGGGTCAAATATTCATTAATGTTAATAAAATTTAAAAATCTAAGTAACCTATTATATCCTGAAAAATATGATATGAGTTTAAACGTTGTTAATTAAATAACATATTAATTATTATTTTTAAAAAAAGATATGATCATATCACGATGGGTGATTTTAGTTATTTTTTTAATTATGAATACTGAGACATACATAAGGTTTGACTAGGGGTAATTTAATAATTTTAAATTTATATTATGATATTTGGTCCTTGTAAGTAATTAAGATTTTTTTGGTCCTTTCTAATAAATATTATTTTCTCTAGGTCATTTATTTTAATTTTCCCTTTAATCTATTTAACATATGTTGATTGAAATAATGGTAAAAATCCATCAATGTAATATAATTTATAATTATATTATGAGAAAAGTCAGTTTGAAATAAAATTGTTGGATGATATATTGAAAGGGATTTTTAAATCAAGAACAAAAAAATTAAAAGATAGAAATAAGAAAATATTAATTCAACTTTAAATCAGCTATAGGGTAATAAGTCAGTTGTCTTTAAAACCATGCTAAACATAATTTTTTTCATCTAGATTGAGTTTGAAATGTTTTTCATATATAACTCTATAAGTGAGTCTAAGATGGCTCCTACGACACGTGTTCAAAATCTATAGGCTGAGGCTAAATGATGGGGATACTAATAAATGGAAATGAGAGGTAAGAACCGAAATGAAAATATCTGAGAAGGCGGTGGGAACGAGGATTTGATATTTACGGGCTTCAAATGGACAGCTTCGAAAATGAAATCAACACCCAACAAACCCCCGCCTTTGCTGTCAAGCTTTTAACCAGCAATGACCTTTTCTATAACATAGATCAATGAGAATCTATCCCATTCATTGTATTGAATATTGATGTTGCATCGCATTATATTATTTTGAATATAAATTTTAAATATCAATGAGAAAAAAATCATAGGCTTAGACTAAGAGTAGAAATAGGTCAAACCTCTAATAAGAATTTATGGTCTAAACTACATAAGGTTTAGCTACATCTATTTAATAAATAAGTCAGACTTAGGCTTAAACCTATTTTCATAAGACGTAGACTATGAGTCTTGGCTATATAACAATTTTTAGTTTATATTATTAAATATTATATAAATAATTTTATAAATTATCAATTTAACCTTTATCCTAAGTTTAACATCTCATTCCATTACCCTCAATTCTTGCTTTCGCATTAATCATTCACCCCTACCTCTATTATCTTTGATCGCTTGAGATAGCAATGCCAACTCGCTCCCTCTCCACTAATTTGTGTTACCTACTAAGGCATAATAATTGCTGTGAGTTTCTTTTAGTGCCAAATAAAATATTATAATCTTAGTAGGAAAAGTTTGTCTCAATTTAGGTGGAAAAGTAAAAAAAAAAAAAAAAAAAGGTAAAATTCAAATTTGTATGTTGCTTCTTATGCTTGGTCAATTTTGGAAAATATATCTCATTAATCAACGTGTTATTGGTTTTCTTTTATTTCTACTTGCCACTATATATTCTTTTATTTTCCTTCTTAAACCCTTATATTAAAAGAAAATAAACGTTAGACTTTTAAGACATCTGTAAAAGTGTAAAATTATATATGAATTTAGAAGCATAAAATTTAAAGGCTTTTTAAAGGTCTATATTTTAAGTCGGTTTTAGGTTTTGTTAAGCCTTTTGAAAGCCCACGCACACGTCTGAAAAAAAAAACTTACACTCAAACTCAAATTTTAAATCTCTATTGCAAGTTTAGACCTATTTAGATATACAACATGATGGGGTTCGCGGCGAGTGAGCATTTCAGCACATAAAAGCTTGGAGGATGAACGTTTTCAAAGATGGGCATCGAGAGTCCGTTTGGGAAAGTGTTTTGGGAGATGAGCTTCAAACCAAAAAGGAGCTTTGAAAAGAAGCTCCCCACAAGAGCTTTTTCTTCACCGTTGGTGTTGGAATTTGTTCATTGTTTTCTACTTCCCTTGCATGTCAACCAACTGCAAGTGACGTCATCCTGACAGATTGAACGAGCTCTTGAAGCACAATGAGTTGGGAAAGAACAAACCTCGCCTGAGAGCGGTGGAAGAAGCAACAAGATTAGAGCTCTGATCGGCAGTAATGGCTTTTAGTGCATTCCACAGAGAATCGAAGAAGAGGGCTCTCCCTTATGTTTTTTTTTTTTTTTTACGGCTCATGTATAAAAGCTTTCCCCCACCCCCACCCCCCACCCCTTCTTCACGATATACTGCGTTGGTTAAGTTTGTGCTTGGAGTTGCTATAATATATTATGTTTGTAATTCAAGGATCCTTAGTTACGTGTGTCTTACATATTTGTTAATTTCATTTGACTAGAGTTTTGAATTGGGCTTCGGTTAGAGGACTCAAGTCTTACCGGTGTGAGACTTTATTATTTATCAAAAAGGTAAATGTGCAAAAATGTACATGTGGTTATAAAATAGATACAAAAGTCACAACACCATTAGAAGAAGAAGATAACATCCATTTATTTTAATATGAAAGTACCAAAATACCCCTAACTCAAAGAAAAAAACTCTCCCCATACCCATCCTTTCCACCGCATAATTCTTGTACCAAAATGGCTTCTAATTCTTCTTCGCCAAATTTCAACAACGGTTAGTATCTCTCCTCCTTCTACGGTCTTCGCAGTCTTTAATTTCCGGTTTGTATGCTAAAGACTTTTGACCAAATTATGCAGGTCCTTCCTCTCCCGACAATTCAATTTCCAGCCCAATCGACAACACATTATCCTCTCCCGGATATGCTGCTCGCCACAGAGGGCGTAGGCGTTCATCGACACCGTCTGCTTTCGCAACTCCTCCATCTAATCGATCTCAATTTGCCTTCTCCGATGCTACCCCATCTCCATCGAGGTCCAGGCAAAGGGGAGGTAGTTGGAGGGCATCTAGGTCGATGTATTTGATTATAATCCAGACTTGTACACAAAAATGGTCAGATACCCGCTCGAGGTTCTTACAATTTTTTATTTATTTCTGATGAATATAATCAGTAGAATCAACCCGTTGTGCAAAATCCAAATCTGGGTAACGGTGGGTGGAGGTGGAGCGGACGGAGAAGACGATCAATGCGTCTTTGGAGGTAATTTGGGTACTGTGTATCTCTATCGTCTTCATAGTTTCAAGCTCGCATAGGTAATAGAATAGGCGAAGGTCGCCGGCGACCAAGAAGGGACAGTGATGGAAGGATGAAGGTCTTGTTCATGGCTATCGAAGAATCAGAGGTTTGGGGGCATTTTGGTTTTTCAGAACTATAGTGTGGGCCCCACCTCCAAAATTAACACCGTTAAGCAAGATTTTAATGGTGCTGTGATTTTTACACCTATTTTATAACCATATGTGCATTTTTCACCTAAAAAACACTTGGTGTTGGGCGCTCATGAGGGCAAAACACATGTATATTTTTGCACCTTTACCCTTTATTAAATTTTTAACAATAGTTTAACTTTTTTTAAAAAAATTAAAATTTTTATCTTTTAATTACCGCAATATATACAACTAATATTAGTATATGTAGTATTCAATAAGATTAATGTCTTTTTCCATTGTTTTCCATCTCAATTGACTTTTTATATAATAATTCAAACACGTCCTTGTTTGGAAAAAAAAGCCACCTCTACTACTGTCAATCCAAACAACACAAATCACATTTATAATCTAACTTTTTTCTATTTTATTTTTGTAAAAGTCACATAAAAAATAAATAACTTTTCTCATTGCTAATCAAAAAGCATAGTCTATCCCCCCTACTTTGTACAAGCATAAAAAAGAAAGGGAAAATATCAATGAGGTCACCGAAGAAAAAAATATTAAAAAAGTCTCAACTCCAAATCCTCTATTAAAAAAGTCCATTTTTTATATATTAATTACAGAATTCCAATATAAAAAAAGTCTCATTGTCAAAATGACTTTTCATGTTGTTAAAATAACTTTTCCTGTTGTGAAAATTTCCCTATGAAAATTTTGTTGTCAAAATGACTTTTCATGTTATCAAGATGACTTTTCCTGTTGTCAAAATGTTTTCGAGTTTTTCCTCTGGCGTGTAAAATTTTAGAAACCTAAAAAAAATTTGGTAACAGGAAAAGTCATCTTGACAACATGAAAAACAATTTTGATAACAATATTTTCATAGGAAAATTTTAACAACAGGAAAAACCATTTTAACAACATGAAAAATTATTTTGACAATGAGAATTTTTTGATATTGAAATTCGTAATTAATTTAAAAAACATCCTTAAGAACTTTTTTATAGGGGATTTAGGGTTGAGACTTTTTTGATTTTTTTTCTTTTTTTCTTTGTACTTCAATTCACTGATATTTTCCCAAAAAGAAAGGGAGAAGGTGGTGTGGGGTGGGACTGCAATGGGGAAGCGCGTGAAGGTGGGGCCCAAGGCCCATAGCTGATGAATTGGTGTTGATGGAAGTTTAAACTTCAAACTCGGAATTGGCGGCAGTTGCGGAGGCCCCACCTCTTCGCTTTTTCCGTTTCTCGTTTCTCTGGTTTTTTTTTTTTTTTTTTGGATCACGTTCTTCACTTTTTATTCCCTCCCCGGGGATCAAGCCAAGTGGTCGCTTTTAGTTTTCAATTAATCCCCCACTATGCTTTTTTTTCCCCAAATACTTATTGCTAATTTATATTGCCCCTCCTTCCCAGGATTTCCCCACATTTTTCCAATTCTCGTACGTTTCAACCACGGTTGTGATTTTAATTCACTTTGTCTTTCTTTTTTTCATAAAGATACGGAGTATATTGCAATTAAATAAAGATAAAGAGTCTCAGAAATAGAAATAGAGACAACTTAACCAACAAAAGACAAATGAAATCTCCAGAAAAGAAGCAAACAAACTAGAAGGCACAAACTCCAGCAAGAACATAAGACTAGATAAAAGGGAAAGAAACACCAACAACAAGGTCAGGAACTACGATGAAGATCGATATACCTAACCAAGAGGGTAAGACATTCTTAAAACGTGTCTAGATTGATTTTTAAAAACTAACTTTTATAATTTATGAGGTAAATACATGAGATAAGTTTTGTTTGAACTTACGGAAAAAGATTTCCAAAATCACAGCTTCAAAAGTTATCAAAGAGTAAATGCCCGATTGAAAAAAGCTACCAACCCCTCCTCCCACAGTCCCATTTCCACTTCCCGCAATACACTTCCGTTGTACCAAACGGCGTGAGTTCTCGTAAATTAATGATCATCTTCATGGCATTAGACAGTAGTTTTTTAAATACAACCTGCTATTATATTTCTTAAAAAATGACTCCTTCCAATTCTGACAACCATAGAATTATAAACAGCTGCACAAAAACACGTTTTACTTTAAATAATATCATCCGATGGTGGGCGGAGGGTGCCCTGGAGTTGAATTGAAGCCTTCAATAGTTCAATTACAACGAGGACTTCGACCTGGTCTCGGTTTTTGACCATAATAAGCCATCAATTGATTTCGTCTTCAATGGAAGGCTATTAACTATTCTCTGACTTCTCTTCACGATATCTCAACTCCTTCCCATTGGCTAATTCATAATTCACCCTAACCTCCGTTTACCAACAAGAATGACATTATGCCCCATTAATAATTATGAAATTTTGATATTAATGTTTTTAGGTTAAGGGGCAAGTTTGCCTTCAAAGTTTTCACTGTGGGGCATTTTCGAGGCAAAAAAATCTCGTGAAAATTATCGAAGCAAAAATATTTCTTATTAATTAGAATCACAAGACATACATGTAAGATCTCAAGATTCTTCTCGCTCAAAAAAAAACTCAGGATTCTTATCAGCAGCCCAAATGATGGGCCCAAAAAAATCACCTAAATAACAGTGGATGAGAATAAAGTGGCCCATGTGTGTATTGGGTCCATTCCAAAGTAATGGTAATTATTGAGATGTATTCTCACTATATGATTGTGTCCAAAGTCCATTTCGTTTATACGGGATCCTTGAGACATTTTTTTTTGGGTATCCCACCCGGTTCACCAGAACCTTCGATTCCGACTAATCCGGATTTTGCTACGCGTTGGGCCGCCTACAGTCGTGGGGGAAGAGCTCCCAACATCTTTTTTTCCATTCTCACGCCTCGAACCGAGGACATGGTGGTGGGAGAGCAAGTCCCTTACCAATTACTCCCAAAATATGTTGCTAGGATCCTTGAGACATGATTTGCAAGAACTTGTAAAGAACAGCACACTAATGGGCTATAGCTAGACCGGGCTTTGGAGAAGAGGCGAGTTAAGGAAGAAGTGAAACGTACAGCCAAAAGGTTTGGGTCATGCCAGGAATCAAACTTTGACCTAGGAGAGGTGGACATATTTAGGCCCTGTTTGGCACACAGAATTGGTGGGAATGGAAAGGAATATTAGTAAGTTCCTTTATTTGGTACATATTTTATACAAATCTTTCCAATAACCCAAGTTCTCAGGCCCACCTTGGGCCCATCAATCTTCCCTCATATGTGGGAAGATCACATCCTACCAAAATTGATGGGATCTCAAGTTCTTACACTGTTCACATTTTTTTGACAAATTTACCCCTCAAATTTGAACTTGGTGGAATTTTTTTACACGAGTTCAAACTTAACAAGAACATATTTTTTAAAAAATATATTTTAGCAAAAAAATTATTATTTATTATTTTGAATTATTTACTTTTGAGGGTAAAATAGACATTTCTTGACTCTTTACCAACTACTAGCCCTTTATTTTCTTCCTACCAAACAACTCGTCTTCTCTCATCTTTCAAAATCTTCTCTTCCCTTCCTCTAAGTTTCTTTCTTTTCTCAAATTTTCTCCGTACCAAACGAGGCCTTAGAGTCTAATCGTGTCTCGAGCAAATGACGGTTTCAAACAAGATTGTCTTCATCTCCTTACAGCGTAGTGAACTAAGATTTGACTTGGGAGATGTGGATAAGTTTAGTACCCGACAGTGTTTTGAACATGATTGTCTCCACAACATAAGATGTTATTTTCTCACAACGTGGTGATTTAAGATTGAGAGAGGTGGACATATTTAGTGCTTAATAGTGTATTAAACAGGATTCTCTCCAATTAGAGTGGGGAAAAAGTGAAAAGTACAGATGGAGAAAATACTGAAAGGGGTGTGGCTTCTCCCTTTCCGCTATTCTCTATTCCACTCTCTTCTTATGTAAACTCTCAAGACTGGTGAGACATTTTATGTGTTCAACGGAATCTGAGTGGAGGAAACGGCTCGTGATCGCTCGTTATTAGTAAATTAGTGATAACAGTTCTCAAGATAATTCCATGACACGGAGGTGTTAAATTGAATCAGAAGAAGAATACTTCAGAATTCTTCCACGTTCATCACTGTCGCGATTTTTCCTCAGTCGGGAGTATTAAACGTCAGTGAAAACTAAGAAGGCATGTAAAAAGACATAGATGACAAAAGAAAAAAGTATGACTCAACGTTGTACGTTTCTTTCAGCACAAACCTTTCAACATTGTCGAACTACACATATACCCACATTCCTTTTGAAGTAAACATGAAAAATATGAATTAAAGGGGAAAAATATGATTGAATTAAAAACCTGTTCTACTTGGAACCATCCTACCTATCCGATGGTCAAACTCAAAATACTTGACCGAAAAATTCAATGGGACATCATATGGCAAAAGTACAAGAAAGGCAGAATGATAAGGATGATTGACGATGAAGTGAAGACTATACGCGGTGGTAAACATATGACTTGCTGAAAAGGCGACGAATATATATCACCTGGAGGATGCTCGTTGAAGCAAATAAAACATACTCCGTAATTGTGTAGAATACAACACGTCTTCTAGTGCTTTCATTTGCTGCACTCCCAGATTCACCGAACAAGGAACCAAAATTACAGCAAAATCAATGTTCAAAATTCACGCAACACAGTAATTGGACTGAATGTATAATGATTTGAAGAGCATTACTATTAGTGTGGGAGAACAAAAGCAACTTACTGTGTCGATGCCTAGCCTCACGTGCTTTCAAATACCTTTGCTCTGATATAATAGCCTCTAATGCCTCTCTCAACTCAGCGATCTTCACCTGAACAGGGTCTAAATGCTCTGAAGTCACAGCCACAATTGATGAGTCACACGACTAATCATAACAAAGGAGGTTAAAGATAATGCAACTGGGTAACAAGACGAAGATGACGACGGGATTCAGTTTCGGTGCCTATCTATAATAATAAAACAATTTTGCAATAATTAATTGAGAGAGGAAGTGGAAGCGACCATGTTTGGCAAAGCCGGACTCATTCGGGATGTGGCCGACGTGAATGTAGAAGGAAACAGTCTCGGGGGTCGAAGAGGGGTTCTTGAAACAGAAGTTGTATATTCCACTTTCTCGGGCTTTGAACTCGAACTTGTCCCCTGATGTGTCCTTCAAAGCATACATCAAAACACCGTCCGGAGACGTGGCCTACGTACAATTCAACCACAAGCACAAGCACCATACCTATCGCTTATTTCAACAATATCGATCGATCTGAAATCATTCTTAAATGATTCATATGGAGAAAGGGAATTATTACAGTGAATTCAATTCCGGGGTGGTCAGAGCTCCAGAAGATGTCATGGTCCATCACCACGAAATTCCCAGAAACGGTGTCGCCGTCGTGTAAAATGTTCTCCGATACGCATTCCCTTTCGATCAGACTGATTGAGAGGGCGGATCCATGGCAGATTATGCTCCCCAGGAACACCAATGCTAGCGTGTGGATCGTCGAAAACCAGGACGTTTTCCTTCTATCCATTTCAGAGTCACTTGTTCTCTCGATTTGTACAGAAAATGCATGAGCTGAATCATCAAGTGCGAAAATATGGTGGCTCAATTTCTGGAATTGAGCGGTTTAAACAGCTCCTTACTTCGCGCGACAACTATAAACTCGCGTTCCTCTTCCTTCAAATATAATTTTTTTAAAGATGTTCTCATTTTTTTTTGGCTCGTGTTCCTTTTTTTTTTTTTTAAAGTAAGCATAAATAGGATTTTTTTTTTAATTCCAGCTCCCAATTACCTTACCACAATGCCAGTAAGCTGGAGCCGATTTATTTTCAAAATTTGCAAACCAAGATTGGAATTGGGAAGCTCGTAGAAATTGTGGCCTTTTAATATTTTTGTACAAAAATTGTGGGCTTTTAGGGGAAAAGAACAACGTGTTCAACTTTGAGCCCATGAATTTTGAAGAGTTCGGACTAGGATCGGCCCATCGAACAACGTTGGGAAACAGAACTGCGCGTCGCGAAGGTTCCCACTTCCCATGCTTGAATGGTGAGTCCACTCGAATAGGAAGTGACCGAGTTATAATAGAGAGAGAGGGGTATACTTAAAGGGGAAAATCTCTTTAGACTTTGTTTGGGAGTTCCATTTTGGAGGGAAAGGATCCTTTCCCTCCAAAACGAAACTCCCAAACAAAGCCTTAAGGATTTAAGGACTAAAAAAATGTCAAAAATGTCCCTACAAAAATTATGATATCAAAAAGTTCATAAAGAGTTGTTAAAACAATCGAAGTTGTTAATCACATAATAAATGAGTTATTAATGGAACTTTTTTCACATCAAAATTTTCTCCGAGACATTTTTAACATTTTTTTATTCATTCTTTGGAACTTTAAAAGGATTTTCCCTATTTATATTTACCTTTTTTCTTTAAATGCATGCTATCTCTTTGTTTAGATATATATTTGTGTATATTTGATAATATAAAAGATTGTGAAGTCACCACACTTTGTTTGTCGTCCAAAACAAAAATATGTTAATATCCTTCAGGCGATTATAATTGTATTACTTATATGGCCTATTTGAGTTGGAAAAGTACAATTATAATTAGGGGGCGAAAATTATAGAATAAAACTCAAGTGTTCATGAATTTACATTTCAACCCTATAAATATTTTAATATTTTCATTTTAATCCCTCCACTCAACTTTTAATGGGGACAAAAGTGAAAATAATGAAATTCTATGAGGTTGAAATATAATTTTCTGAATATCTGAGTTCTATTTTTTAATTTTAGGGGGGCCACCCCTAGCCCCCAAGTCCACCCATATATTCACGCTAGTCAAAATAAAACTCCTCATTTCACAAATTTACATCGTAATTACGTTGAAAAACAGTTTCTTTATCCAAAGATACACTTAGCCTTCATATATAAATCTCAAATTTCTTCTTTTATATTTGCACCCTGTATTTTGAACCTTTCATATTAAACATGCTTAGCTTGACCAGAACATCAACATGTATACATGACAGTTTTTCTCACGCGTCATATTTTATTCAATTTTCATTATGCTCCTCTGACCAAACTATACCTGCTTTGGATATCTCAGTATCACAAGTGATCCGGAGAATTTTGACTATAGAGTTTCTTTTTTTCTTCCCTTCACCCCCTGAGATAGTCAGGCTGCTTACATACACTTTAATGATGACTTATGTTTCTTCTGTGAGAGGGAGTCAAAATAACAAACAGGAATCTCTCTTTTTTCTTTTTCTTTTTTTCGTTTCACATTTCTCATCAAACAAATAGGGTAATTTCCATTTCTTCAACTAATACTCATTGATTTGGACAAAAAAAAAAAAAAAAAAAAACTAATACTCATTGATGGAAAAGAAACATATGAGGATTAGCACAATTATTAGTAGCGTGGTATTCAGGATTCCAAGAGAAAGAGATACTGTACTATTAGACCTGGCTTTTTAGATTACTCCCGATCTGTGTAATAAAATATATGGTACTAAATAATATTCGTCATTACCATCTCATATTCTCAGTGCATGAGTCTACTTTTCACCATTCCTTGCTTGCATTAATCAAGACCTTTTGTTTCACTTTCATGTGTATTAAAAACGAGATAGTACAGTACAAATGCATGTTGGTCATGAGATATTTTATTATTATTTCTGAAACAAGCAGACGATGCATGCACTCTCCTTGCACCGGAAAATCACCGTAAAATAATGTTAATTATTCAAGATATCCAATTTCCAGGGAAGATATATACTCAAGAGTCAAGAATGGTGTTGATAAATACGTGGTAGTGAACTGGATAACTTCCAGGGAAGCTTTTTTATTCTTTTCTAAAGGTTCTTGACCTTTATCTGTAAGTCTGGATAACGTTTAATGCAACTAATGCGTTAGCCCCCCCCCCCCCCCCCAAAAAAAAAAAAAGTGGAGTTAAGAGACAGTCATCGGTGATTGATCCCAAGTGGACGGGTCGATTTCAAGACGGGACGAGACATGAGTGGAAGATGACGACATAGACAAGCAGGCCGGAGAGAGGGAAGAGGACAGAGGCTTTTGGTTTGTCTATATATATATGAGTGCAATGAAGAGAATATATGAAAAGAAGCAGTCTTTCCTATAGCCATAGCAAAGCAAACTGGTTATAAATTTAAAAATTATTAGTGTAGGTACGTACTTTTGAAAAGCTTGGACCTCCTTTCTTTTGTTAATCCCTAGGCTCTTTCTCTATTTTCCAGTGACAATACAGTTTCTCCATTCTTCGATAGGGAAAGATGCTGAGCCTGAGACCTCAACTATACTATATTCCCAACAGTAGCTAGTCTATACATACAACTATACAAGCCTTTGGGTTTTGTCTTCCAGTTTCCCCTCTTGGCATCAAATAACCAAAATCAAGTGCCAACATTATGCAAGGCATATAATGCTAAGCAGTAAGAGTCTGAATTATAACGAGCTACGAAATGGGTGGTGTGCACAGAATTTAATAAAGCAATTGTGAGGAACGTAATTCATTGATTTCAAGTTAATTTCATTGAGTTTCCTTCCATAGATGACCGTACGCGTTGACATTGCTCCTTCCTTTTGGTTTAATTGATTAGTGCCACTTCGGACCACCTTCACACTCGGCACAAATACACATATGGCCATGAAACCATTTCATTCACGCTAATAGCAGGTTTGAATTACACACCTTCCTCTTTATAAAAGGCCCCATTTACTTTTGTTTGGTCTAGCTCTCTAAAAAATAAAAGACGACGAAGAGGAAACGAATTTCTTGGAATTTGAGTATAATCCTTTGGGGTGTATATATATAAAGTATGTCCACTACTATTTCCTAAAGTTTCTCAACCATATCTGTTGGTGATTAATTTGCAGTCTGGTTCAAAGAAGAATGATTAAACGATTTACTGTGAAAGGACAAGTTCATGCAAGTATACGTAAAAAAAAAAAACGATTAGCCCCGATGTAGGTAGTAGAAATTTGTTTTAAGTTGTCTTCTTGATTGCACGATCTTCTAACCTTTCCCAACCCCTAATTAACTAGTTGAAGGGACCCATATATGATATATAGACAGGTTGTACGGTTTAAATGTGCTGGTGGATGGTGGGTGGCACTATAATAAGTTGGTGGCCTCACGGACTAGGATTCGGGATTCACATAAACAGGAGCTTGCTATATAATGTTCGAATTGCTACTCTGGCATTTAGATTCTAGCTCCAAGAGATCAATGATTAAACTTTCACCGAGCAAAATAAAAACTAAACTATAATGTATATGTTTGAATTAGTGATAAAAATTAATTTTCCAACGTTGTATGTGGAAAGAGATTTACCTTGACTCATTTTAAATACTAACTCAAATAATACTATTAGTCAAGGCAGATCAATGCTAAAAGATTCAATTCATCGTCATGATATTGCATGTGACATTTCATCGGTTAAAAATATAATACTGACAAGAAATGAAAGGCCCCGCAATATGCTAACTCCCTGCATGCAACACAGACATGCACAGAGTCTCCTCCTACCTTTATTTTGCCCCCTGCCTCTGATTGAAGTGACAGATTCATTCTACATATATTATAATTGCGCAAAGCTGGAAATATTGAAACTATGATATATAATTTATTGAATTCCCCAGGTTTCTCTTTTGATCTCTCTCTTCGTCTTATATAGTCACGAGGAAGCTGATCGTATATAACTAATTAAGCATTACACTTCCTCAACAAAAAAACAAAAAAATCACTAAATATCCGAATATATAATCAACACATTGGGAAACGAAAACTGACAAGTTTAGAACAAAATTAAAGCAGAATCTCGGTTGTCCATTTTACCCTCCTTGTTTTGGAATGTATTTTCTTGTTTGTCTCAAGAGCTCCCCCACGTCGCCGGGGCAGTGGCAGTCCCAAAGAATCCAAAATCTTGTTGGGACTTGAAGAGTGAGTGATAATGGTGATCGTATGCAAGATACGGATCATACTCTACGCCCCCAGTGAACACCAGCATATCCTTCGCGTTCAGGCCAACGTCAATGGACGCACCGTTTCTTCCGCCGTCTACATAGGCGGTCAGGCCGAGGAAGTCCCTGGTCAGATGTTCACTCCGATTCCGGGTCATGAGCCCTCCAACGTAATCATGCCCCGACGAGCCGGTCTGCTGAGTCAGAGGACCAAACTCGCCCGTGCTTGGCTGAGTCACGTGAGGCATCGTTGCCTGGGGCCCACCACCATCAGCTACAGCGGCAGCACCTGGGCCTGCTGCGATGGCAGTGGAGCCCACAATTGCAGCCTTTCTGAGGAGAGCAGTGGCTGACAGGTGGGCCGACGTGGCGGCGTTTGAGGGCACATGGAGAGTTCCCAAGAAAGGGTTTATCATGTTCTTCTGATTCTGCTGCTGCACTTGAAGAAATGGCGTCGGAGAAGAGAGGCATGGGACCTCGAAACTCTGAGCTTCCGTCTTGATTTGGACGGCATCCATGTTATTAGGGTTAGGGTTTTCTTGAGAAGATGGGTCCCAGGGATTCATCACGATTTGATTTTGGTAAGGGAAGAGAGATTGAAATAACAATGGGTTTGTGGAAGCTAGTTGGTTAGCAGCGAGCCTTGCACTTTCTTCAGCCAAGGCATCACAAAATGCCCTATGAGTTATAAAGCTGTCCTTCCTGCGGTTTTTACACACAATCGAATTAAAGGTTTAATTAAATTATTAATCATCTACAAACAATAGTAATGTCACAATATAAATAATTTATGTTGCAGGGGAAGAGAGGAGAATGAACATTGATGGAGGATGCTTGCTTTATGCATGGCTCAAATATTGATAAATAATTGCTATAATGACGAAAATGGCTTTCGAAATAAGAGCTCATGCATGTCGCGAAGATGTGTAATATAATAGAAAAACTGAACAAACCCATACGTATCCCTATCCCCTACTGATGAAGCAAACAAGAAAGCAACTGGCATGTCAGAAATTTTTGCAGATTTATCAGAAATCACAATGATGAACAGGTCGAAGACAATTCTCAGCAAATAATTCCATTCTCAGTTAAAATATAAAAAGAGAAACATAATAGTACGTCTCCTTCTTTTCGGTTAAAAATATATTACAGCTGGAGAAACTTGACCCGGAAGAGATGCGTGCTTACGATGAAGCTAACAATAATTTCTGTGTTTTTTTTTTGACCTAAGTGAAATTGAACACTATATCTGAATTCTGAAGCCCGAAAAATTTTAGTGTGATACGACATTAAATTGGTATGTTTTACATGAATACGGGCATGCATCCATTGCCCGGACCCAGGTTTATAAGGTCAGGTTAAAAGAAAAAACAAAATTACTAATGAGACACGACTCACGGGCAAAACAGTAATGCAAACAACCGATGGACACATCGATTGTGCTTTTTGTGGTTGCCGCACATTCATTTGGCAGTTTCAGGATTCAGAAAGAGATTATTGTTCAGTTTTTCTTTTAAATATAATATATATAGCGCACTAATTAATTAACCCTCAGCTAGCAACAAACACTTGTATATTAGCTGTCTCCACTTTCATGCAACCTGCTATACATTGCATTAGAGCAGCAGATATATATTCCAAGTGTAGATCTTACCATTCTTGTGTGTGAAAACAGAGAACCACTCGAAATCAAATATTAAAGAAGCCCTCTTTTAATTTTATATATGACCGTGTGGTGAAGTCAAAAGCAAGAGCATGATGGCTCACACACTGAACCACCTGAATCAATCCATCTAAAGTAAAACTAGCCAGTTGAGAAGAGAAGTTAAACTAAGTTATTAAGTTTGTGAGAAATTAATTACCTGGAGAAAACGGTTCCGCAATCGCATCTGTATTCTCTAGTTCCACAGGTTTTGGAGTGAGCTTTCCAATCAGACAGAACAGCGTAAATTCTGGAGCACTTGTGACATTTCCACTTCTTCTCTCCATGTTTTCTGCAATAGTGTTTCTTAATACCCGTGAGGTCACCCAGAGCTCTGGAGGGATTGTTGTGAACACAAGAAGGCTCGGGGCAAACATAAACTCTCTTTTTCACCTCCTTGCTGTTCCTTTGTTTCAGCTTCCATGGAAGGTTATGCCCTCTCCTGTGTAGCTGAAGGTTCTGATCTCTCTGAAAACCCTTGTTGCAGATTTCACACACATATCTATTGGTGGCCAGAAGGGTGTTTGGGGATAACGCAATCACCTCGGCATCTGGGTCTGAAATAACAAATTAAGAAAACCTAAGTACATAGGTATAATAGAAATTAAAGGAAAAAAACTGAAGAATTCATTAATAATAATTACCTGGTTTACCAGGGAGGCTTCTTTTTCTCTTTATCTTTTGAGGCTGCTGAGGAGGGTCAGGGATGGTTGAAACGATGTGACTTGGTTCGGTGAAGTTCTGGAGTCTAGTACCGGAAGAGAAAGAGACAGTGGCTTCTTCAGACAAAGAAGCAGAATTGGACATGGCTGAAGGAAACATTTGTTGTTGCAGAAAACTCCAAAGCAAAAGTGAAAAAAGTGAGAGATGCGTTATATATATATTCTGATGATATAATATTTTGCACCTCGCAACAAAATTAGCAGAAGGCGACTTCCCCAGAAACGAAGAAGAAACCTAGCATAGTGAACAGGCCAGATGTGGCAGAGAAAGGAATCATTCACTGCACTGGGGAAGACAAAACGCAAAACTAGCTAGTCTCGTGAAGGGGATGACGATGATGGGTTATTCTCCAAGTCGCTTTCTTTCTAGGCCGTGGATTATTGCTTGTCTCAGCTACTCTCTGCAATATCAATATTATTTCACAAGAATATGAATATATATATATATATATATATATATATCTCTTTTTTCTCTGCAATTCATCAAGACCCTACAGGATCCACCATGCAATCAAACATGGGGGAGACAGATATTAGCGAGATTTTTCTTCAGAGCAATTATGGTACCCATTAACCTTCTTCCCCTTTACTTTTGTCCCCCTTTCTCTCTTCTAATGATAAATATTAATGGTTCCAGAGAGAGAAGTGGCGGGGATAAGGATGTTATAGAAGTTTGTATGTATATGAAGTAAGGGCTATGAGAGAGTGAGGGAGATGGTGATAATAAGACTATGGAGGAAGAGTCTCAGAAGTTTATAGAGAGAGAAAAAAAAAAACAAGATGATTGATGAGGAGCAAGGCGGACCGTGTTTCCCTACCCTCTGAACAATTCAGAATTTTTTTTTTTTTTTTTTTTAATAAAATATTTTTATAGATAAAGAACCTAAAATAAAAATATTTTTTTTCAAAAAATCTGCCAACCAAACCTCCGGCCCATTCTAGGGTCCACACCGAACCTTTTGGAGGCTTTTGTTAATTCTTTTTCTTTTTGCCGGTCAATGGTTAGACCTTATGTATTTGGTATATATTCGAAATGAATTGGGAAAAAAAAGCATACGATTTTTTTATAAGTAAGTATATTATATACGCCTCTATACAAAAATTAACTATAAAAGACAACTGTTATTGAGTGGTATTTAAAGACGTGTAATAGTTCACGTAAAAATAAAAATAAAAAGACGTGTAATAGCATGGTTATTAAAACCGGACCGGACCGGCCGGTTCGGACCGGAAACCGGCGAACCGGCCGTGAAACCGGTCCGGTCTGCCATAGAAAACCGGGTTAGAGTGTTTTTTTTTTTATAAAAAAAATTAAAAATTAAAAAGTCAAATGAAGATGAAGATGTTTACAGGGAGAGAGATCGAGATCGAGAAAAATAGAGCCGATAAGAAACAAATCCAGTGATAACAACAGATCCATTGAAAACAAAGCCGTGCGAACAAATCCGGTGAGAAGAGATAACACCGAAAGAGGGAACGACGGTGACAGATTGAGGATCGAGGAAACGAGGTCACGCGTCCGATGCGAACAGATCCAGAGACGCCGAGCACAGACCAGAAAACGCCGAGCAAGTGGGGGTCCTGTGTTGGCTAGGTGGAAGGTCACTGGACAAACGTTGCTTTGAGAAAGAAGAGAATGCAAGTGAGAGAGAGGGAGAGATCAGAACTGAAAGGGCCGAGCAAAAAGAAAAATGAAAGAAGACAGGAAAGAAGATGAGAAGTTGAGAACCTATCAGCGTGGCAGGAGAGAGAACAAATTGCAAAATGTGTCTTCATTACTTGCACGCCACCAGAAAAGAGCCTAGGAAGTTTCAACGGTCAGATAGTCAGATTTGCAGATAAAAGTTGAGCCAAAAAAATGATTTGCAGATAAATATATTGGGGGTATTCAAGTTTGCGCTTTTCTCAATGTGAAATAAAGTTTTATTTATTTTATCATCTCATTATAATTCTATATTAATATATCAATAACATTAAATCTTTATTTTTTTAGGTTTGATTAGGTTTATTTCGATCCCACTAACCCTTAACTCAGCGTCTTCGAATAGGTTTAATGACCAGTCCGGGTTTAATAACCTTGTGTAATAGACATATTTTAGTGCAGTATTAATGTTAATTACCTGGCTTCTTTTATTATGTTAATAAAATTTAAAATTTTGGATCTTTACCACTCACTAGGTTTACCGGCAACGTGGTGAGGAATGTTTCAGGGATTGGTTTTAAACATGCTCGAGTATAATTCAATTCGTCATGTAATCTGATCTGACAAGTTTATGATTTGATATTTTTTGAGAGAAGTGAAAGTAATCTTTCAGGAAAAAACCTGGCAGGAAGCTGATATAATTAACGATGTAAATTAAAATGTGCAGTGAGTCTTGATCCGTTAGCTCTAGAATGTAGATTTCTTGACTAATCAACTAGTGTTATATATTTAATTAAATTAATCAAACGAGGGCGCCTAACTTTTATTATAGTGAAAGAAACTTCAAAACTTTGCCGTAACATAGTATATAAGGGAGATGTTACCGAGATGATAAAAAACAAGACATCAATAATTTCAATATCGGCCTTTATAGGTATAATCTTGGAAGCTTTATATATATAATGGGGACTGGGCATATATATTATTGATCACGGGCTATTCTCTCTATTCCTGGATTCTCTCTTAATTATCAGCTTTATATACCCCATACAAACGAAGCTTTTATGTGTGTGTGTGTCTGTGTAGTTGGTTCGAAGTTCGGAATTCAACTTTATAACAATTGTTAACTGCAACCATTGTGAGTATAAGATTTTTTTGGAATATTATTTTAAAATGAAGAGACTGTTTTGTTGTAAAGCCATGTTCATTGAATTGAGAGATTTATATGAAAAGTTGTGTAAGGAGTTATAACACTAAAAGTCATCAAAGTTATGTCCCTTCAATTCCTAGGAACATATATAAAAGGTTATGACCGAAGATTCTTGGTGAAAGATTGTGTTGGATTTTAAGAAAATTCTACATACTATAAAGGGGATTCGGATCTTCTCATTGTCTATCATTAGCTTTAAATCCTATTCATTCACTATTTGATCTAAGCGTCCAGAAAGAGACATATAATCTATTTCTAATTACCTCACGCAATAAAAAATACCTCATGCGGTGATGATGGAATTTTGAAAAGAAGGTTATTTGTTTCTTTCTAAGCCGTTGGATCAATATTGGACGGCTATAATTAAAAGACAACGAGGGACGATGAGAAATCTCGCCGGTGAGAGAATCTGGATCCCTATAAAGGTGCAAATTATGTTTGTTCATGAATTTAACATATGGTAATGACTTTTAATAGAAAAGGTATTGCTTTAAGAGGCACCACTTCAAGACATCATTTTGTGGTCTATAAAAACCCTACATCATCACTTCATTTGTGACATACAAATCATATTATAAATAATGTAATAAAAAGAGATTAAATTCAATGCCTTTTGTCCTTTAATTAATACACACAAAGATAAAGTTAAATTATCACTTTGTAAAATCATTATTGTCTTAACTTGAGTGTTGAGAATACAATCTATACTCAAGAGACTTCATTGTATCCTTCAGGAAATTTGCCTGTCAATCCAAATTGCACCGTATTAGATAGGAATAGATAAGGGCGAATTAAGCGTAAAAAAAAATGTTGTACACGCCTTAAAGACGTTGTACACTACTTTCTTCTTCATTTCTTAGTCTTATACTCTTCAGAGATTCAGCGCCTCTAATATATTTAAAGGATTTTTCTGCTCCCACAAGTCTCTGGAACTGTTGTATAATTTTATTAATATTTTATATAATTGATCTTTTTGTTACATCATTTCAGGTTAATGTGGGGCCACGACTGTGGGTGATACTGTCGCGCCCCCAATGATTGAGAAATCGCCCTTAACTATTTCATGTGTCTTTGTTTTTTTTTTCCTTGCATGTTTTAGAGTATATATAGACTCATCATGATCAAGTGTTTGCGTGGTGGAATTCCAAATGTTGTTAGTGTGTAGGACTCGCGACTCAATATATAATTTTGAATTTTTTATACCCTCATTGATCTTTCCAACATAATCTGAGTAGATGCGCCTGTGTCACCTCTTTCGAGAGTGCAGTCTTGGTTTGGCATGAACTTCTTCACTGACTTTTTGATGGTTTTCTCGCTATGCGACATTGAATTGATTCGAGCATCTTTCATATATATAGAGTGCATCCCTTGCTCATATTATGCAGATGGAGTATCAACTCTGTGTTTGTGGTTTGATGTTTTAATTAACAAAGGTGTTATAATTATATTGTTTTGTGCTTGGGTTTTATACGTTTTGTCTAGTATACTTTCTTATATATTGGTTTCTGATCCATGCTGATTTAGAATGCGTGTTGCCATCTAAAATGTGATTGTCTTTATGAACTATCCTTTTCTTTTAGTAAGAAAAACAAGTCTCCGCACCTTTCATGAATTTACTTTGTCATACACCAATATAATTTTGATCATTTTGGGAACAAAATTTACAAGAGCATCTGATCTCCCTCTCTCATAGCAGATTAAAATTCTCAATCATGCAAAATATTAAACGTTATGTCTCATATCCGACCAAATTCTTTACATTTATAAGGAACAGGCACGTATTTATATATTTATGATTTTGAAGAGTAATTAGAAACAAACAAGTGGTTAGTGGAATTTATTCGAGGCAGAAATAATATAGGTCTAGTAGATCTATAAGACCTATGAGAATTGACAAAAACAGAAAAGTCATAATATATGGGGCACCTTATTTCTTTGCATGGGCAGACATAGTTGCCAAATTGGTATTCTCATCAAACTTCCCATTAATTTTTTCCTTTGAAAGCTACCCCATCATTTAAGTGCTTTAAAGAGCCACAAGGGAGGCCTCCCAGCAATATTATATTTTTTGATCAAAATCCCAGCAATATTCCATTACAGTCAGTAAAATTTAATTGAGAAAATTTCTTTAAAGTCCCAAGAGACTTAAAAAAATATCAAAAAAGTCCCAGAGAAAATTCTGATATTAAAAAAGTCCAAGAAATTGTTAAAACCCGCAGATTGAGTAGTTAATCTCCTATCGAAGGAGTTGTCAATGATACATTTTTTACATTAGAATTTTTTCTATGATTTTTTTGGTCCCTTAGGACCTTGAAGGGATTTTCCCAATTTTTTCTTTTACTAGCCATTATAATGTATATATACCCATCGTCTTGGTCTCATTCATTGCAATTTTTTTTTTTGATATAATAGAAGGCTAAGAAGCCAGTGTTACATAAAGAAAATCACACTAAAGAGGAATTTAATCCCAAACAATATTATTGTATCCAAATTCACAAACGGACCGGGCATTTATCCAAAATTTTGGACTTAGAGATGCCCATCATGACTAGAGCATCAACAACTCGATTAGACTCTTTTTGGGATATGTCTCAAGACAATTGCCAATCCCTTGATATCATCTCCTTAATGGTCAGCAACATCAGATTCTCAGTACCAGAGTTTTCCTTTAAAATAGAACAAACAACCTCCAAGCAATGTGGATCACTCGTGAAAAGTTCCATTCATTGCAATTAACAGGGCAGTGAATAGTGGGCTACAATATTTTTGAAGGCCCAGTAAAAATATGAGCGGCAGTGGCATGGGCCCAGATTTGTAGCCCATGCACGAGTTGTATGTGATTTAGGAATGATAAATTGTTTATTTACGTAAGTGAGACAAAACTTTTTATACACACTTACCTTGTATATAGTAAATTATAATTAAAAAATTACTTATAATAGATCCGATCACTATTTCAAACAATTAGAAAACCTACAAGATGTCTCCATCACCAACCATACCAAAGGAGGCAAATCATGGAGGGACAGCATCACATTATTGACTTTGACTTTAACTACAAGTTTCATGATGACACGATGGAATAATATTAAGTGAGTTTCTTTCCACAGGATTTGAACACGAAGGAAGACTCTTTCCTATTGCCCAGCAAGCATCAACGTTGGGTTACTTGGTCCTTTTTCTCATCAATCCCTCCGAGTCAACCTTCCCATGCTACGTTCACTTTATTGGTTGTAAGTGTTTTGAAAATATCAATTTCAGATAATTTCGTCGCTTTGTGCCTATCCATCCAACTCTTCCTAAGACGGAAAAAGAAGTTACACTACCAATATAATGTGTGCTAACTTTCAAGGTTTATGCGAGGAATATTATATTTTAGCCAAGGTTAAACTGTTGGTGATCATTAAACCGGTCTGATCGGCCAAAGGTCAAATTGATCAGAATTAAACCAGGAGCTAAACCGGTCAAACCTAGGTAAAAAATGGAAGATTTTAGGGTTATTAATATAAAATTATAAAGAAAATAATAAAAAGAAAAATCATTTTTTATTTTTTTAAAAAATTAAAAAATTGAACGGTTACCCACGGTTCCGGTCCGAGTCTAAGAACCATGATTTTAGCATGATAGCTTGAGTTGAAGATTTGTTAGGTAGGAACGGATATTAAATATTTCTATCACTAGTAATAATCTATAATAAAATAAATAAATAAATATATGGTAGAAATTAAATGACAAAAGAGACACTGAAATTATTAATGTAGAAAACCCTAAAATCTATAGGTCATCCAAACCAATGAAAAAAATGATATATTACGATTAAAACATGGTACAAGTGAGTCTCAAACAATTGCACAGACAAGTAAATCACTTAGCCAAATAACAAAAGTTAGAAACTTATAATAGAGAATAAAGTAGTCCAAAAAAAAAGTGCCTGATAACAAACATGTTTTCTCTTATTCAAATGACGATCCCACTATTGAAAATGACGAATCAACTGGCTTACCAAATTACAACTCGATCAAGCAACGAATGCATAATCTTCAATTTATCGATACTGACGTGTGAAGCTGCATTTTTCTCACATGCTGCAAAGTTAGACTTCTTCGACCTCTCCAACCTTAGTGGTGCCTCTTTGCCCAAAAACATAATATGCTCTCTCTGCTTAAATAAGTGAGACACAACCTCAAATTAAGAAAATCCGATAACATTCTTTTTCACAGAGAACATTTACGAAAATTTCCTTTTTCTCTCTCACTCTCTTCCTTTCCTTTTCATAAAATTGGAAATACACAGAATATGAAATATATAAAAATTTAGGCAATTTAAACATGGGCTTTTCTCCACATAGGAAGTGGGGCAAAACCCAACAAGATTTTAGATGTTTGCATGCCTTTTCATTTTATACGTGCCTCACGTTTTTTTTTTATACGTGCTTTCATAGGTAGTCTCTTCCTGAATTTTTGTCAGCGTGTTTTTCATATATTGCACGCATTTTAAAAAAAAAAAGGAAATCGGAATTTTGTTGGGCAAAAAGGATAAATGAAGAATTATGGTTAATATAAAATTCACAAATCTCTTGTTCTGAAAAACCATTAATGATAAATACTCATTGTTCACTTATAAATTTGCGTTAGTTCAGCGACGAATTATATTTAGTATACTTGTAAACATAAATTTGCATTATATGAGTGGTTGATTTGCTCGCCCCACCCTTTCAGACTTCAGCTTCTTAGAGATCAACTTGATAGTAGGTTTGGGACATTCTCTACCTAATTGACCGTTTAACCTATTTGATGCAATGACATTCAGAGGACATAAAAATTTAAAAATGTTGATCATAAAATTGATTCATTATTCCTACGGGAAAGATCACTGGATAAGTGAATGGCGCTGATCACGCAAATTTTCAATCAATAGAGAATTAAAGACTACCCCAAAGTAGGCAAGCACACTATTAACGATTGAGAAATTATGAGAAGAATCAGTCCATACCTGAATCCCGACAGAGCTCTAATATCTTTGAAAAACAATTATTGACTCACTGTTATGAACCAAAAAATGTCTAAGTTCAATTGAAACCATAGTTTATTAACCACTTCCAAGTGGGGATCCCAGTCACAGAAATACGAAAGTTTTGTTAAAATTGAAAAGAAAATATTTTAAAACAAAACTATACAATCCCAAATGTATTTTTTAAAAACTATAAAAGGGATGCAAAGTGTATAATCTAAATTTCCAAATATTTTCCACCGATATTAAGGTGTACGTACGTACGTAGTATTTTCAACTTCAGTACTTTCGAATTTTGGAAGTAATGCACTATATTCCTGACTGAACAAGCTGGTTCATAACATTTTCCCCCAGAAATCTGTTGTCTTCAACTAGCAGTCTCAAGCTTCGGGGCTCTTAACTACTTTTACCTAACTTAAAAATGGGAAGATGATTCTTTCATTAGTTTTTTTTTTTTTTTTTTTTTTTTTTTTCATTTTCCCTCATTAGCTCATCTGGGTCATTAATTGAGAAGATGAGAGAAAAGTTAAAGTAGTGTTGTGATTGATTGAATGGATATGATTTAAAGATGATGAGGGATAATCGGAGCTTTAAATTGAAATTGCGATTAGGGGCGATTTTTACATAATAGTACCCAACTGTTTATGAAATTACATTTCATATTTCTATTTTAATCCCTTTACTATAGAAATAATAGGGACTACATTGAAAACATTAAAAGTTTTATAAATGAAATATAATTTTATAAAAATCGGGTTGTTAGCAAAATGATGAGGGATAATGAGAAAATGATTATGAGAGAAACTCAACCCCTTAAAAATGTCTCAAAACTATTCATTTTGCCTATGTTGATGGGACATTTTCTGATCCTACACCCACAGGTAGTAGTTGCCCTCCCTTTTTTTGGGGAAAATTATATGCAAGTCCCAAGGAACGAAAAAAATTACAAAAAAGTCCATTGAAATCATCAAATTACACACAAGTTCCAAGGGATTTTTTTTGATATTATTTGTATGGAAATAAAATCCAGGTTTTTAAACGTTGTAAATACATGCATTTCCTGTTGTAAATGGCTAGAGACTTTTTTGATATTATTTGTATGGAAATAAAATCCAGGTTTTTAAATGTTGTTAATACATGCATTTCCGTTGTAAATAAATGCATTTTTACGTTGTAAATGACCTCTCATGTTCAAAATCCGGGTATTTAAATGTTGTTGTAAATATAGGCATTTCTTGTTGTAAATATATGCATTTTTCGTTGTAAATGGTCGGTGTTTAAATGTTGTTGTAAATATAAGCATTTCCGGTTGTAAATATTGCATTTCCGTTGTTAATACAAATAATATCAAAAAAGTCTCTGGGGACTTCTATGTAATTTTGTGATTTCAATGAACTTTTTTGTAATTTATTTTGTTCTTTGGGACCTGTGCGTAATTTTCCTTTTTTTTTGCTTTTGCGTCCAAAGAGGCAAACCGCTCCATCGCATGTCCCTGCGAATCCAGAAAATTATTTAAGGGGGACACTAATAACGGGAGGAATTCGGGGATTTAGGGGCAATGCCTCCAAATTTTTTTTTAAGGTAAGTTTTAAATGCATTAAAAACAAAAAAATAAATAAACAAACAAAAAATATCAAAAAAATATTCATGAAATCAAGTGAATACTGATGATGTAATAAGAGAGGCAGTTATTTTACAAACCTGTCATTTAAAAAAGCAAGGCTAAGTGCGGTTAGAAATGCGCTACATAAATTACAATGAAGGGTGAACATTTAATAAGTTCAAGTACATATATTTTAATAACAAAAATATATTACAATAAAAATAATTACAATGTCATCCTTCTAGACCTTATTTTTTAGAATTCCATCATAATTATCTTATTATCAATGCTATCAAATACATCTTTAACGAAAAAAATCGGAAGAGACAAATTCGAGGGGCACTAAATATATCTTTAAAAAAAAAAAAAAATTAACCAAGTGACAAATTCAAGGGCACCTGCCCCAATCTATTACGTACATCCGCGGTCCGCCTATATGCTGCGGTTGGCGATTCTTTGCCCTCGGTTTGCGTGAACAGGAACAAAACTTCTATACCTATTCTTACTAGAAAAAAGTAAAATCAATAGCATCGGAAAAACAAAAAGAGACTAATAATAACAACACTAGTTGATCATCACCATGCAGAAGCCAAGAAGCTCCCCACCAGGGTGTTTGGTCCTCCAAACTCCTAACTTTGTCCGCGTGCAGCACAGAGCATCCATTGTGGCCACAAGATCTAAATGGATGGGGCGCTCCATGGCACTGATAATAATTAACTGCACCGGTCCCTGTTCTCAGGTTTGCCACCTTACAGTCCTTGGATGCTGCCATGCATCAACTACAAAACAATACATAAAACTTCGTTAGTTGCTGTGCTGACAGTGTATTAATTAGCAAAAATGTTATCCCTTTTCACCCGCGAATTATGGAAGTATGAAGTAAAAGTTGGGGGAAAACACAATTACCCGCGAATTATGGGAGTATGAAGTAAAAGTTGGGGGAAAACACAATTTATGAGAACGTAGAATTGCCAAGCATATCCTTCCTCAATAAACCATCACTTCATATATTTCCACATCTCCCCCTGGAACCTGCTGCTTCGCGGATTAGACAGAATTAGAATTAGACAAAACTCAGCCTTTTTACCGCCGCTTTGATATGTTAACAACACCTTCTCCTTCTCATAATCTTCACTTTTCTCAAATTATTACCTACACTTCCTAAACTTGACCACGACTTCCCTTTCCACATTCAGAAATCCCAGATTCATTCAACTAATTCACTTCACTTCGCACCTTTTTCCTTCTCTTCATTGCTTTGCACTTTTAGCCCCCCTACAAAACCCCCCATGCATGTACCCCACTAAAAGAAGAATAAAAGAAACTGTACTTAAAGTTTGCCATGCATGTACCCCACTAAAAGAAGAATGAAAGAAACTGTACTTAAAGTTTGCCATTCTACAGGTTTATGCAAACTTGTGGTGGTGTAAGCCTTAGGAGACCAACAACAAGTTTGCCATGCATGTACCCCACTAAAAGAAGAATAAAAGAAACTGTGCTTAAAGTTTGCCATTCTACAGGTTTATGCAAACTTGTGGTGGTGTAAGCCTTGGGAGACCAACAACAACAACAACAACAAAAAACCGGTTGGCCATATGGAATTCTTCGCATATATCATTTCCATTCGATAACTTTCCCAGTCTTAGCTAAGGGTACCACTTTTGTCCGGCCAAAAAGGAAAAAAAGCTAAGGATGACACGTCTTTTACTAAGAGCCCACTAAAAATACTGATAAGAAGCCAATCAAGAAGAGACAGGAAGATATCTCCGTGCACAAACGTACCATCATGAGATTTGACAAACTGTGGACTCAATTTTCATTTCTAACCACAATGACAAAGCACAAAACATAAAAATGTAGAAGGGGGAAAAATCAAACCGACAAGTCAACCATGATCAACCGGCTCTGGATTCAAAAGCAACATTCAGTTATGACTGGTTCTTGGAGTTCAGCTACTTCTTGTCCACTTTACAACATCTGATCATAATCTACATTCCCTAGATGGTCCAACAAAGTAAAATTACAAGAGGCAGATACAATATGTATGCGGCTTGATGCCATTACATGAGATGTGACTGGTTAAAAATAAGCTGAACCTTAGAGATCATTATTATGAACGCTATGACTACCACAGATTTCTTGCGCAAGCACCAGCTGCAACCTACCTAATCAACATTGAGAAAAGTGAGGTTTTACAAAATCATACTTTAGGACATAGATAGATAGGGTTAGAACTTAGAATCACGTCAAAAAGTAGAAAATTATTTCTCCATTTGCGTTGCATCTTGCCCATCAAGATCCTTCATAATTCAAACTGAGCCTTCATTCAGTGGTTTACTTAGGACTCGAAACCAAGTAGCCTAAGCGATTGGCCAAGACATTGACATCTTCATCTTCATCCTTCAGGGCTTGGAATGTCTATTTCACCCCCAAAATCCTCACTGAACAGTTCTTCCCAGAAATCCTCATCAAGTTCTTTTCCCAGCCTCCCCGTGGTTCTTCTGACGCCTCCTGTTCTCTTCTCCCCCTACCATAACCCTGCATTTCCATGGCCAACGCTTCCAGTTCTGACACTTCATAGCCATAGTTACCAAATTCTAAAGGCTCAGCTTTTATAGGGTTCATTGCTTCACCTCCACAGCTTGATTCCCCAACACAACTTGGTCCTTGCTCAATTGGCCTTCTCCTCTTCTTAGTTATGGCTTCTTCAAGCTCCTTTCTCTTGTCTTTCTGTTGGAGTAGTTGCTGGAGAAAGGCTGGATTTTTCATGGCTCTGGCTAAGAAAGCCATCATCTGTTGCTGTTTTCTTTCAGTGCCCTGTAACCTTTGTTCCATTGCTTGAAGGTATGATCTAGTGTTCTGTTGCTGCTGCCTAATCCTCATCAACTCCATCATTAACACCTGCTTGTCTCGCCTCAAATGGTCAATTTCTTCGTCCAGTCCAAAACTTCCTACCTCAACACAATAACCCTGCGGTTGTGCTTGTTGGGAAAGACTCAAATTAGCAGGTGCCTTCCTTCTCCTTATGTTCCTCAGAAGATGCCTGTGACCTCTCAGAAATCCTTCATTTGCAAACTCCCATCTGTCTGGATCAATTTTCCTAAATCCCTGTAAAATTGAATCCCACAATCAATATCAAAGACCAAAATACCGATCACTTCAAAACAAGAGAGTGTTCAACCAATCAGAACTTTATATAGAGTAGTCCAATGAAAGAGAAAGAAAAGCAATTGTAGAAGTAAAACTGAAACACGCATTTTACAGTCACTCCCCCTCAGTCTTTGGGGTAGCAACTACTAACAGAAGACTCCAGTTGTAGAAGATAGAAGAAAGGTTAAAGGCAATCACGGAGACAAAGTGAAATTGTGAGAGCAGCAGAAATGGAAGCTGAAAAGATTGAGGCCAAATTGAAAAACAAAATCAATGTCCTGGACTTTATTAATAATTTACTTTCGTTACCGGAAACGATAAGGTGGGGAGGTCAAGAACCCCCGGGAAGCATCCTTCGTATTTCCAAACGAGAAAACTGTTTGAATTAAATAGATTTCATTAAAAAAAGGGGGAAAGGCTATACTACCAACAAGTTGTACAACTGTCGCGAGGAGAAAGACAAATAGAAAGAGAAAACATCACGAGGGGAAACCCCGTGAGAAAGCATTCTGAATAATGAAGATGGCTCTCGTTTATTTTTTTCCCTTATTCGAAGAAAGCATTGAAATACACTATCCATTTATCGGTTTGTGCGAATAAAATTCTCGAGGACAATCAAACGCAGATAAAGCTCTGGTTGAAACCACAGCTGAAGAGGATACTTACATAAGTGTTCAATTGCCTGACAAAGCTTGAGAAATTGTTGTGCTTAAAGTATCTGGGAAGGAGGCTCGTAGATAAGGCGTGTGGATCCCAAACCACGAAACTAGTGCCCCCTCTGCTCCAAGAAACCATATGATTGGTAATTGGGTCGTCCACCACGTCGAATGTCTTGGTCAGAAATGGTGGTGGCCCCAGCTCGTGCAGCGCCTCCATTGGCTGCGGAGGGGGGATTGTTGATGCTTCACCTCCTGAATGAGATGAAGTCGCTTCCAGATACTCTTCTTTCACTGGAAACGGGTAATCCATTCTCAAATTCCTCCGCAATATGATTCAGACGTTTCTGGTTAGTTCTGTTTTCTACCTAAATACAGAGTATTCTAATGAAGACAGGTCGAGTCAGTATCAAGAAAGTTCCTTCTATGCGGAACTTGCAGATACAAAACTAATGAAGAATCTGACACTGGATAAGCTTACAATATCCAGGACAGGAAAGGGAAATAAACAAAAAATTGAAAGAAAATGGACGGTTGGACTGTTGATGTGAGGTCAAATCCAGAAACACGGGAGGGAAAAGATTCTAAAGGAAAAAAAGCTGATAATAAAAGTGGAAACTCTGCAATGGAATTGAAATGAGATTATGTAGAAAGACGGGGAATGATGATTAGCGAAGCTTTGGAATCTTCTTTTCTGGAAAAGATGAAGAATCCGGGTTTCCTTATCCGGAAAGTCATTCAGGCAGTTAAAATGAGCAGTTGTGAGTTTGGTTCGTCTTCCGCAATACGAAGAAGGCACGGCGAAGAGATTGTAGAATTAAATAGGAGAAAAAATAGAAAGTTCTAGACATTTGAGGGGCACTATCGGATTATTTAATTGAATGCTTTCCTCATATAGCAATGCAATGAGAGAGAAGACATTCAGCTTAGAAGATGGCTTTTTTGCCAATTTGTCCCTTATAAAATAACTATTTAACAAAATGCCCCTGTTTGCAAACTATTTAACGATTTGCCCCTTTTAGTCGACTAAACACCTCATTTAGTCGACTAAACGTGATTTAGTCGACTAAACCTTTAGTCGACTAAACGCTGAGAGACAAATTTTTTGAATATCCTCGCGATTTAGTCGACTAAACCCCGTAGTTTAGTCAACTAAATCGCGGAGAGAGGGCAAATTTTTTAATATTGCCCGTGATTTAGTCGACTAAACTACGGGGTTTGGTCGACTAAATCGGACAGAGGGTTTTAAAAAACTTAAATCGCGGCATTTGGAACCCTAATCGACTAAGCACTCTCCCAAACCTCTCCCCTCTCTGTTTTTTTTTCCCACCAAATCGACACAAATGACACTAGAAGGAAACTTCATTCTACCACAACCAATTTACTAACCATGAATAACTCTTCTAAAATTCTACATAAAATTATAATTTATAATTTCATAAAATTAAAAGTATACAATTTTTAATAATAAACTTGGAATGCTTGAAGTCGGCAAATTATGACGAGGCGAAAAATTAGGGAGACGATTAATTCTCTTTATGTTTATTGTTAATTAATAATACCCTTTTCTATTTGTTATTAATTAATAATACCCCTTTTTATTTTTTATTAATTACTAACTCCCTTTTTAATTTATTCCCTTTTTTTAATAATAATAATTATCTATTTTATTATTTATTTATTTATTTATTATATTTTATTATTATATTTTTTTCCTAATAACAATAACAATTATTATTATCATTATTGTTATTGTTTATTATTATTTCTCTACAACTATTTAAACTCTCGAGCTTATTTCAATACTTTAAATTAGGAGTTTAAATAAATATTAACAACATAAAAATATATTTTATATCATATATCTATATTTGTAAATAATACTAAAAATGAAATAATATAAGAATGAGCTCGATTAGATCCTATTATATAGGAGGAAGTTAGGTCAGATTTTATCTTTTTGATTTCGTGATATTAGATCAATAAAATAACCTCTGAATATAAACAGATCCCTATTTCATGTAAGTAATATATATATATATATATATATATTTTCAACTATGAAGTTTTTTTCATTCACCTTTTTATGTGTATACGGTGCAACTATTTCAACAAGCTTGTTTTATATTGTGTATATATATAAATATATATCTACTTTTTATATATATATATATATATAGCAACATTTAAGTATATAGATGTCATAATAGCAACATTTAAACTTCATTCCACCAACGGATTGAGCAGGATTTGGTGAAAAAAATAGAGGGGGAAAGGTTTGGGGATGATGCTTAGTCGATTAGGGTTCCAAATGCCGCGATTGGAGTTTTTAAAAAACCCCTCTATCACGATTTAGTCGACTAAGCACGTAGCTTAGTCGACTAAATCACGGGGAAATTTTTTAAAAAAATTGCCACGTGGCGATTTAGTCGACTAAACTACATGGTTTAGTCGATTAAATCAGCCCCGCGTTTTAGTCGACTAAATGAGGTGTTTCGTCGACTAAAAGGGGCAAACAGGGGCAAATCGTTAAATAGTTTGCAAACAGGGGCATTTTGTTAAATAGTTATTTTATAAAGGGCAAATTGACAAAAAAGCCCTTAGAAAATTCTGGAAGTTACAGAGGCGGCAGACCGGTATGGGCATTAGATGTTTCGAAAAGGGCGTTATACTCAGCCATGGATGGATAAGACCTCGCGATAACAAAAATCGAACGTTCCCGGACACTACAATTTCTAACCTCTTCTAATGTGAGCGCTCACTGTGCCACTTTATCAAAGCAGTTAATTTGCATGCCAAGTCTTTTTTAGGCTCTGACCTAGCCTTCTAAATTGGAAATCTTATTCTTTAATAAAGATAAAATGGGTATGTTTTATCAATTTAAGACACATTAGTGTGAATTAGCTAACATTTTAAATATAAGACTAGATAGAGTATGTTTTGTGGGGTTATGTGTAATTTCCCCATTGGACCATTTGTATTTATAGGCGTTATGATCCCATTTTATGGATCTCTCCATATAAATCACTCTCAACATTATACACTTTTGGATTAATACTTTTTTATATTCAAATACTAGTTAGATCATATATGTAAATATTTTTATATTTTTTAATTAAATATGTTATTTTAATCACGACTAGTCAAACCTCTAACTGACCATGAATTATTAGCCCTTAAACTATTGATTAGTATAGTTTTAAATATGTCTCCAACAATTAGGGGAGATGGAATATCTCAATTGATCTTTTTTCCTATTTTCTCTCTATTGAATATCTCCACTATTAGATTATGTTTTAATAATTAAGATTTAAATAGAACACATCTCAACCATTTAAATATAATCTAATGTCAAAGAAATTCAACGGAAAAAGAATGAAAATAGAGAACCTTAAAATGAAAGTAAATGTAGGCGTCAGCATTTACGACGGCCTCGGTAAGAGAGTCAGGTAGTAGTGGGTGGGCGGTGGTGCATGCGGAAGCCCAGAAGCATCTTGGGTTCCCACTTGGAGCAACTTGCATCTGTCTATTCTTAAACTGGTGGGAGCCATATCCATTTTTTAATTGCCTGCTTTCAATTTAATATTATAAGCTCTTATCCTCAAAGTTAAAATAATGATAATATTATAATTTTCCAGTGTTCGAAGACAGTCAAGACACGCTTTCACAAGCTATGATCCAGAAACAAATATCTTAATTAAATATAGTTGTATTATAGAAATGAACTCCAGTGAATTGAAGTTTCTATATAGTGCTATATGGTTAGTTGGTATATTAGCCATTAGTTAAATTAGGTGGTTAGTTGAGTGGTTAGTGAATTAGTTAGACCCTAGTCTATATAAGGGGTCTTGAGATTTGTAAGTGTGTTGAGTGTGGAGCTCTCACCTTGTTAGAGAGAGGTTAATTTGAGTCTCTCTCTCTAGAGAGGGAAGTCCCTCCTAGATATCCCTAGAGTTATGGTTTGTTTATTAGAGATAATCCTTATGGGTTACTCATTGTGTGAGCTTATTGCTCTTTGTTGTTATACCCTTATGGGTTAGAGCTTATTGCTCTTTGATGTTAATACAATTGATTCTTCTTCATCTACATTCTTTCTCCTATCTTCTCTAACTATACACTACTTTACAATAACCTTCTCGAAGCTACTAGATCTTATATTCATACGCCCAGCATATGCTACTCGAATTATTGGTGACTCTCTTTTATTTGTCCCTCAATACAATTTCGTATTGACAGAGGTTCTTGTTTTTCCTCTTTGTTTTTCTCTGTGGAACATTTTTCTAATGGCTGGCCTTTCACGGTCGGTCGGCCTCTCTATATCATCATGCGACAAGTGATGTGTACTGATGTCCATAATTCGTGTCATCTCCAATTTGATGCATGGGACGCAAAACCTTGGACTCAGAATCGTTACTCGATCGCTCCTTCTAGACGTGTCCATTCATCACCAAAAAATATGCGGGCGTGTGATTTAATTAATCTCCAAGTTCGGTTGTGATCTAATTGTGATTATAAATATAGCCCTTTGGTTATATTCACGGACACGTGTGTGTGTGTTTTGCTTTTCAGGTAGGCTCCGTTGTTCCCCTTAGATTGACATGTTGTTTCATCAGAGGCAGTTTTATTAATTTATAGTTCATTTGGTATTATTTTTTATTTTATTTTTTGATATAAGAGGAGGCTAGAAGCCTTAATATTAAAATAAAAGAGAATGGGAAGGAATTCCCATACAATCATGAAGAACTAAGGTCCTAAGAAAATTAGGACATACATCAAAATACTGAGAAAAGGAAAGGCCATGTTTAGCCAGCTTGTCTGCAACACCGTTCTGGCTTCGGGAACGTAATCAAAGCAAACAGTCCAGTTTCTTGCCATAAATTCTCGGATCTGCATCACAACCAAGCTATCCATAGAGTTCTGTTCCTGCTGAAGATTGTCAATAAGAAGCTTTGAATCAGATTCGATCATCACTTGTGTGAATTGCTTACTCCACCCAAGTTGAAGGCCTTTAAGAAAGGCCCATTCCTCAGCCTCCTTGGGTCCACACCTACCAAGCGTTGTAGAGAATCCAGCTATCCATGAACCTTCTGAATCCCTTAAAACTCCCCCTGCACCTGCAACGCTACCTAAGGCAGAAAGAGCACCATCAACGTTAATTTTTATCCAGTTTGCAGCAGGGGCCTGCCATATAACATGGGAAGCTTCCTCTGAATACTCCTGGCTAGTAACGAAAAGATGCCAAGAATTTAAAATAGAAGCAGTCGGATTGGACGGCTTAGTAAAATCCTCTTGGAAGATCATTTGATTCCTCCATGACCAAAGTTTCCATACACTAACACCAAAGAAAAGGGACCAATTTGGGATATGATCTTTACCCAAATCCTTCCTGAGATTCCAATTGAACCAATCCCTCAAAGGGGATGCAAAAAAACCTACCTGAAATTTAGGATGCACCACGTTCAGCCAGAAATTTTTTGCAAACGTGCAATCACGTAGGATGTGTAATACTGATTCTGTATATAAAGCACAATCAGAACAAAGAGCTGATGAATTGGACCACTTGCTCCTCCATTCATTGGTAGGCAGTCTGTTGAGAAAAGCAAGCCATAGGAAAACCCGAATCCTTTCAATGCCTTGCCATCGCCAAATAAGTTTAAAACATGAATGAACCAAGTTGTCCGGGTGCTTTTCAATCATGTGATAAGCTGATTTAACTGTGAAAAAACCAGAACTATTAGCACTCCATAAAAGCATATCTTCCCCAGCATGATTCATAGGTGGCGGTATAGCCATTAATCTCTGGATAACAGTCTGAGAAACAATAGATGATAGCTGATCAAAATTCCACTGCCCATTCGAAACCCAATCTGACACTTTACTGTGTTTCTCCTCCTCAGTTAAGGGCCTCAAACAATTATCCCGGATTGTCATACCCTGTACCAGCCAAATGTCATTGAAAAAATCCACCGAGTTGCCATTCCGGACCCTCCATCTAGATCCTTCTTGGACAGAATCCTTTTGCTTACAAATAAAACGCTGTAGAGAAGAGTCCCCAGGTCCATGAACAAAAAATTCATTGTCATCTCTAATCATATATTTATGCAAAGCAAAACTTCCTTCCATAGGCCACCACTTCCTTCCACAAGTTGCCAAGCCAATTTACACCCAAACGCCATATTCATGGAAGAGAGCTTTTTAAATCCCAAACCTCCATATTTCTTAGGAAGGGTTAACGTGGACCAACCTACATTGTGGAAACTATGAGAGGAAGATGAACCCCAAACAAAATTGCATTGAAGACGTTCAACCTCCCTGCAAATGGAACGAGGTAATTGAGCAACCTGCATTGGGTATAAAGGAACCGAACCCAGCACTGACTTGGCCAACGTAATTCTTCCGGCCATAGAAAGTGATTTAGTTTTCCAAGCTGCCAGCTTGGCATTGACTCTATCCACAATGTATCCAAAGGTTTCCGTTGGCTTTCTTTTTCTAGAAATTGGAAATCCTAAGTAGGTACCAATCTCATCAGAAATCCTCATCTGAGTTCTGTTGGAAATTCGTCTTCTAAATGCCACAGAACTTTAGGAGAAAAGAAAATAGAAGACTTATCATAAATGACTTTTTCTCCCGAAGCTCCACAAAAACTATCCAAACACTCCATAAAACAATCTGCTTGCTCAACAGAGGCTACTCCAAAAAACAGGATGTCATCTGCAAACAGTAAGTGAGACACTAGAGGACCTGTTTTGGAAGTTTTAAAAGGTATCCATCTACCTTGGTTCACTGCATCATTAATGAGATGGGACAATCGATCCATACAAAGCACAAAAAGATAAGGTGAAAGAGGATCTCCCTGTCAGATTCCCCTTCCTGGAGTAAAGTAATGAGTCTGTTCTCCATTCCACAATACATTGTATTCCACCGAAGAAATACACTCCAAGATCAGATTAACTACACCCGAATCAAAACCAACTTCAAACAAAACCTCCTTTATGAAGCTCCAACTAAGGCGGTCATACGCTTTCTCTAAATCTACCTTCATAGTCATAAAACCCCGTCTACTCTTGTTCTTTTTCATCGAATGTATAATTTCCTGCCCAAGGATGATATTATCTTGAATCTGGCGCCCCTTAATAAAACTGGCTTGGTAGGGTGAGATCAGCTCATTCATAACATCTTTCAATCTATGAGTAAGAAGCTTTGAGACACACTTATAATGAACTGTACAAAGTGAAATAGGACGGAAATGGCTTACAAACATAGGCTGATTTCTCTTGGGAATAAGTGCAATCAGAGTTTTATTTGCATCCTTCAAAGGTACTTCCGCAGCGAACACCTTCTTAACAAAACGACACACACTTTGTCCTACTATACTCCAATTCCTCTGATAGAAAATAGGTGAATAACCATCAGCCCCAGGTGCTTTATAAGGGCCCATGGAAAAAATGGCAGCTTTGATCTCATCATTAGAAGGAGCCCTTCCTATAGAAGATAATCTATCAGCATCAATACGAGGAAATCCTGACTCAGAAACCCAAGCCATGTGGACACACTCCTCCGCTTGAAATAAATTCAGGAAAAAATTCAGAACCAGTTGCTTAGTTTCTTCCTCATTAACTGTCCATCGGCCATTAGCATCTTTAAGTGTCCCCACCTTATTTCTTCTTCTTCTCATCTTAGTCTTCAAGTGATAATAATGAGTATTACGATCTCCCTTAGACACCCAAATGGACCTAGACTTTTGAAACCACTTGATTTCCTCCGCTCTTAGGATATTTTTTAAATCCACTGTAGAATCGAGATTCAAGATTACACAAAAAACTCGAATAGGGGTAAGCTCTAGAATTTTGAATACCTTTGAGCCTAGCTAAAATCTCAGACTTCTTTTTCTCTACCATACCAAATACAGATTTATTCCATACAGAAACATTCTGCTGAAAATTAACAAGACTAACCTCCAGACTATCCTGATTCGACCAGTTATTATTGAGAAAACTGTAGAAATTATCATGTTCCAACCACATAGCCTCAAAACGAAATGGCTTTCGAAAATTCGCATTATTTAAATTAACACCCATAGACAGTAATAATGGATTATGATATGAGAAATCAGTTATGGGAAGTACCTTGACATATGCCTCTGGGAGAGCTTGCAAAAAATGAACATTCCCCAAAGCTCTATCCAACCGTTCGTACAAACGTAAACCTCCCTCCAAACGTGGTCCCTTCCAGGTCATAGATGGACCAGTTGCACCCAAATCAGAAAGCCCTGATTCATTGATTCTGTCTTGAAACCACCTTATACGACTTGAATTAGGTGGACGGCCACCAATACGCTCACTCGCCGAACGAACGTCATTGAAATCTCCTATAACACACCAAGGAGAAGATATGCCATTTGCTAATCTGTGAATGTTAGCCCACAACACCGATCGAAGATTTGAATGTGGAATCGCATAAACAGCCGTTAATCTAAACACAGGCAACTGAGGGAAGTGACACTGCAAATGAAAAAACTGCCTATTTTCTTCCAGCACTGTGATCGATACAAAGGATGATTTCCAAATAAGAGCCAAGCCCCCCGACCGACCCTCACTGGGAATAATCCTAAAAAAGTCGAACCCCAATCTTCCAAGAACTCTTAGACGATGATCATCAGACATTCTTGTTTCAGAGATGATGACTATATTGGGCTTAGGCCCATCACATAAAATCTTCAAATTCCTAAAGAGGCCTTTACCACAAGCCCCTTTAGCATTCCAATAAAATATGCTATCCATAAAACAAAACAAAAATAAGGAAAACTCCACAAATCAACTGGAAAGTTGTGTCTCGGGGACCAAAGTCCCTACGCCATTTAAGCTCTCTACATCTGGACAACTCATTAAGCTATCCCCTTCCACCTCTGCTAACATATTATCTGGGCCTGGATCTACGGTCTCACCTGCTCCAGGATCAAAAGGTTCAGAGTTCACCAAACGACTTTCTTTAAGCATTGGGCCTTCATCTCTGAATTTTTCTCCCATGGGCTCATCCACTCTAACAGACTGAACAGGCCCATTATCATTGCCTAATGAAGTTTCCCCACCTTCTCGTATCCTCTTGTCTACATGTTTGGCCCCACTTGATTGACTCACATGAGTAGCCTCTACCCCGTCATTCTTGGAGAGCACACTATCTGACTGATTGCCAGTAACTGACTTCATTACTTTTCCCGATTTCACCCCTTTGCTGCCACTGCCTTGATTGATGCTCGCGGCCTTTAACCGTGGTACTTCTCCTGACACTTTTTTTGACGTCTCTCTTACTAGTACACTGGGTTGGTGATGGTCATCCTCCTCCTCACCGGCGAGCAGAGAGAACCGGGAACCGGTGTCTTGACCCTGTAATTGCTCATTTTGCTTTTCCTTTGATTTCCGAGGACGACGAGTCTTCTGAACCACTTTCCATACATCTCTTGTGTCTATATCCAACTCCCCTGCTTCAGATTTATCACTAGGACCTTTCCCTACCACAATAACGGGAAGCTCTGTTTCTGCCTTGCGTTTATTATATGCTATGGAAATCGGATACCTTCAAAGACTGATCTCGTAATTGGCCTATTTGGGAAAGCCTTACGTAGCCTCAAACATGCGGTGAGATGACAGAAGCCCACTGCATGTGTTTTTTTTTCCTGTTTGAGAAAGCGTTTTGTCCATCTTACTTTTATTTTAAAAGTACTCCCTCCGGTCCTAATTATAAGAGCTAGTTGACTTTTTTGGAGAGGTTAAGGAAGCTAATTAAATTACTTTAGAGTATTTTTATTTTTTTCTTCAAACTATTTAGTTTGACTAATAAACTAATATATAATCTAGTAATATACAACATATGAAATGATTAAGTAACTTATTTAGCTTCCTTAATCTCTCCAAAGAAAGTCAACTAGCTCTTATAATTAAGACTGGAGGTGGTAGTATTTTATCAAAAGCCACTCGCCCTTGCTTTTGACAATGTGAGCTAGCGATGGGCTTCTTAGTTCTTTCCGCAAACATTTCCTTTATTGTCCAATCTTACTCAAACAATATTTGGTTTTTTATATTTAAAAAAATGATTTTTAATTTCAACTATATGTAAATATTATTTAGTTAAAATTGAATATTTTTAATATTTATAATATATATTTTTTCATATTTATTATAATTAAGTATTTTAGTAGTTTCAAGTTTTTTCCAACAATAATTAAATATTTTTATTTTCTTATAAGGGAAAAGTATTTCTTCAGTCACTAGAGATAAGTAAGGGAAAATTACGCTCAGGTCCCAAGGAAGGGAATTAATTACAATAAAGTCCCTTGAAATCATCAAATTACGCTCAGGTCCCAAGGGACTTCGTAATTATTTGTATTAACAATGGAAATGCATATATTAACAAATAGCGAAATCATAGATTAACAACAACTTTTAAATACCGACCATTTACAAATGAAATGCATATATTAACAACGGGGAAATGCATATATTTACAACAACATTTAAACACCTGGATTTACAAAAAAAGCATAGATTAACAACAACTTTTAAATACCTGACCATTTACAACAGGAAATGCATATATTAACAACAGGAAATGCATGTATTTACAACAACTTTTAAAAACCTGGATTTTATTTCCATACAAATAATTACACAGAAGTCCCTGGCTATTTACAATGTAAAATGCATGTATTAACAAATGTGAAATGCATGTATTAACAACAACATTTAAAAACCTCCATACAAATAATTACGGAAGTCCCTTGGGACCTGAGCGTAATTTGATGATTTCAAGGGACTTTATTGTAATTTTTTTCGTTCCTTGGGACCTATATGAAATTTTCCGATAAGTAATCTCCGGTGAGGACTCTAAAACTACGTCGTTTTGAATTAATGAAGGGTGTCAAAATTTTAGGTGAATTAATTAAGGGTGTTTTAGTAAAATTTATATGACAAAAAAAAAACAAAGTTACGTAAACACCTTTCATTAATCCAAAACGCGTAGTTTTGGGGGTCACTAAAGATAACTTATTTCGGTGATGGGAGAAATCTTTTACCCAATAATTATAATATTTTTCTTAAATTTATTACAATATATGCATATAATATTATATATGTATTGTTTAATAAGATTCAAGTCATTTTCAAGTAAATTTTTTTTATCTAAACTTGATTTTGGATAATCATCTGAACAAGTTTCAATTTGGAAAAAAGTAATTTCTACCACATTTGTATGCTTCTAATTTATATACAATTTTATCAATTAAATATATTAATTAATGACTTTATTGTTTTTAAGTTTTGTAATAATTATTTAACTTTTTTACCAAGTTTAAATTTAAAATTTTAATTATCGCAATATATACCACTAATATTAATATATATAGTATTTAATAAAATTCATGTTATTTTCAGTTATTTTTTATCTCAACTGACTTTTCAAATAATAATTCAGACACGCTTTGGTTTGGAAAAAAATCACTTCTGCCATGATTAATCCAAACACAAATCACATTTATAATATGACTTTTATCCTATCTTATTTCTGTAAAATTCAGATATAAAAGAAGTCCTTTCTCCTACTTCTAACCTGAACGAGCTATATATATACTAATTACTAACATTGACTATAATAACCAGATACTAACATTGACTATAAGTGTTTAGTAGAAATAGAATGTTGGTTGACTGTGAGGGAGTTGAGTCTAAAGTTTATTAATTCGATAACTTATTTCTTTTAGATCCTCACGATTCGTGAAAACATTTCTGTTACCTATCGCGAATAAAATAGCAGCTTTCCAAATAATTTCAGAAGCACGTCGTGACTCAACGTAGCTCCGAGCTACAGCAGGATCATGAGCAAAAGAAAACACATTTAAAATCTTCAAATCAAAGATAGCAAAATTACACCTTAAAACCACTACTGTATTCACCAAACTGGTTCTAGACCATGGCGTAGAATCACCCCCAACATAATCATCAGTGGATGCAAAGTCATGCATGGAAGAAGGATTGTACCACACAAGGTACAGTAACGGATTCAGATCTAGACTGTATCTTTTCTATCTTCAAATCTACATTCTTTGCCTAAAAATCAACCATCTAGCTTTTCAAGGTCCAACTGATTCACTTCTTTCATCTCCATCTCCCATGTCGCCAAAAGCCTGAAACAAATCCCCACCCCCATATAGCAACAATAATTAATGTTAGTACACCGTGACTACCCAATGGCCATTTATCAACCCGAGACTTTTATGGATATGTTTGAATTAACATTAGAAAAGTACGTTTACATAAGTCGAAACAAAATTCTCTTATCATACTTATCTTAAAACATACTACCTATTAAAAAAACAGTTTCTGCTGCTGCTAATAAAAAAAAAAGCACCATGTTAGGCGTAATCATATTCTAGCACGTCTCATGTTGCGATGAGAGAAAATGAATAAAAAGATAAGGAGAGGATCTCCTTTTGATTAGCATATATAGTTTGGATCTTGTACTCACAAGCTCATCATTAGGGTGGGATTCATGGCGTTCATACATTCATCTCGTGGCCCGGGTTAGTAATAACTGCACAATTGCATGTCCCCAAAAAAAAAAACGCATAATTGCGCGAAATAATTACTCCCTCTGATCCTCATTATATTTATAAGGCACCAACTAATAAGTTTATTTGATCCTTTTTATAAAGTATTTGCTTGTTCCCAATGAGCAATGATTATTTGTTCCTATGTCTGCCTCTAATTAATAAAGGTAGTGGGTGAGAGTAATAATTAATATAATATTAGAGTTTAATGCAATTAGTAGGGGTAATATAGGAAATTACTTAGATTTTAAGACAACTTTATTGATTTTAACTATTTTTATTGATTTATAAGAAAAATTAGTTTGTACTTTATAATAAAGATCAGAGAGAGTAAAAAGAACGAAAGCTTCGTATTTTGGATAACATCGTATTTCCCCAAAAAAAAAAAGGGACAGAGTATTCCAAAAGGTACTGATTCAGAATATACAGGGAGGGAGAATATACGTGCATGTGTGTTTTACAATGTCCAAGTAAGCAGATCATAAAGAGGCTCAATACCAATGTTCCGAGTTATTATCCTTGTCGGAATTTGACTTTTAAGTTTTTAGGAAGTTGTCAATAATTTGCCTGTTTATTTATTTATATTTCAGAATGAGTTAAAATCCTTTTTTAAATAAATTTATTATTTGTTAATGTTATAGCACAAAAATATCTTAAGATGTCCATAAAAGAAGAGCCATGGGAAAAAAGGAATCTTCGTCTCAAATAAAATTAATAAATACATGTTATATATATTTCTAATGTCAAAGACACAATCACTACCTCCGGTCCTAATTATAAAAACTAGTTGACTTTTTTTGGAGAGATTAATGAAACTAAATAAGTTACTTAATCATTTCTTATGTTATGCTTTTTAGATTATATATTAGTTTATTAGTCAAAATTATTAAGTTTGAAGAAAAAAATAAAAATAAAAATACTTTAAAATTTAATTTAATTAGCCTTCCTTAATCTCTTTTACTTTTATAATTGGACGTTATCTTTTTATGAATTCCTGTTTTTGCTGTGTAAGGCGAGGGGTAGCTGAAATGCGAGTAAGGAGAGACGTCCAAATTATAGATGGTTCGATCGACACTATTTTACTTTGTATGCGCGCGGCTATTTAGACAGATATATAAATTTGGACCCGCACACAGTTTGCGTACGTAGCAATTAATCTGGACTAACGGTGGGTGGGGCACAACTTTGGCAATGAATATATGACATCAAAAATCAAGGTTAACACTGAATTGGTATTAGTTGGAGTACTGAATCAAGGGTCAATGAACTAGACTAGTGTCAATCAAATCAAACTGATGAAAAATGAAGATTTCAGAGTTATTAATATAAATTTTAAAAAATACTAAACCAGGTTAATGTCCTAGACTAGAATGGTTTCAGGGCCAATAGTCTAATATGAGTTTAATAACATTACCAAAAACACAAAGCACAAAACAAATTTTCCTTTCAACATCTCTCTCATGAAATAACATTGCCATAAATTAAACCTCTTCTACGCCTCACATATGATCTCCTTGTTCTTGTCATCATCCCAAGGTTATGGTTATGACATTTTCATTTTAGCCCCTCTAGTTTATTTTTATCCCATAAAATAAAGGACAACGTTTCAGGGGGGAAAAATGTAAGGACCGTGATATTTTTAAAATAAAGGCATTATCTGTCATTTTCATGACAGTCAACTAAATGGACTCATATACAAGAGTTTCAGAACTAAATTGAAATATCAGTGATCTATGTATAAAGACTATCAGTTCTCTTAGACCGAAAGTGAAATCATCTTTTTTTTTTTTTTTTTTTGAAAAATAAACAGGATAATTTATTACAAATTATATATTTTACACTGATAATCATAAACTAGTAATGATATGGTCTAGGGACATTCTAATTAATCTGCATTACTATTTTAGCTACATATAAAAAATTAAGTAATCTCAACTCTTATTGTTTGATTGAAATTAAAAAATGTAATGACTGTAATATATCTAATTTATATTCAAATGTAATCATTTGCTAGTGTTTTTTTGTTTGTTTTTTGAGGTCGGTTGTCCAAATATCAAAATTCTTTCCCTTGCAGCCTTCCCGGGAATTTATGATGGAGGGAAACAAAAGCTATAAAAATCTACGGCACTTTCTTTGCGAGGTTAGGTAGTCTCGTTCGGCCGCGAATTTCGATTCTGCTAGAAAACGCGGCAAACATTGCTCAAACCTAAATTATCTGCGACAGTAATGTAGCTATCAGCGACTTTCAGAGTTCCCGGATATGGTTCACGATTCGTACTTTGGCAGCTGCTCGCTTTAGGGTTTCTGATTTCCTTCATAAGTCCGGTCGCACACGGGGAATCGTCTACCTGTTTGACTGTCTACAAGAATGGTGGTGCTCCGGCGGTTTTTCAATCCCCGAAATGCCCCCGTTGGAATCTCTTCGATTACGGCTCCCGTTCCCAAACCCCGGCGCGTTGTCAGCACGCGATGCTCCAGGGCCGAAGAAAATCTCAGGAAGACCGCACTCTCTGCGTCCTTGATGTTCGCATTTCCTTCCCCGGTATCTAATTTATTGCTTCTCCTCGCATTTGCTTTGTATGCGGATATGCAAATCCTTGAGTATGTGACTCAAAAACAGAAACTCTCTCGGGCTTGACTATCACGGTCCATTTCTGCACTATATATTTGACATCATTAGTTTTCGTGCTTCAGAGCTTCTTTTTTTCTTATTCCAAGTTGCAATCAGGATTTGACCCCATTCCTCATGAAAAGACGGAAAACTGCTCTCTGCTTGAGGCTGGACTGTAAGCTGAAGTGTGCCAATGTTTCAGAAAAGATAATGTCGCGACGTCGCATTTTCTTAGAGAAAAATTAACGCTACATATATATATTTTTTTGTGCGGGATAAATAATAATTATAAATTTTTAGACGATTATGTTATTTTCTAGTATTTAAATATTGTTGAAATGTGTATAAAAGGATAGAAGGAACCAAAAAAAAGAGGTTGCATGTAGTCCAATGAAATGTGTGAAGAAAAATTGAAAGAGTAAAAATGATCCTGTGATCCTGAGAGGATCCGCACATTACTCATTGTAGATTTTGCATTTTATATTGATTGAATTACGGGTTTAACTAGTGAGTTTTATAGTTTTAGAATGATGGTTTTATTGGAAGGTAGGAAGAAATAAAGCTAATTTATAAATTGTATTATATTGTTGTTATTAATATTTTTTGAAACAAATGGAGATGCTTATGCATTTGAACGGGCATCTTTTTTGCAATCCTTAAATGTTCAATTTTTTATTCTGAAACAGGTAAAATGGGAATTAAGGAGGTTATGGTTGGAATTGTAGCAGTTTTTGATGGTCATAATGGCGCAGAAGCTAGTGAGATGGCATCCAAACTTTTGGTGGAGTATTTTGTGTTGCACACTTATTTTCTTTTGGATGCAACATATTCATTTCTATTGAAGACATCATCAGGAAGACTGCCTCATAAGAGAGATTATGATGAAGCAGGGCATCTTCACAAGTGGGAAGAGATTCTTGGTCGGGATGAATTGCATTTTGGAAGGTATTTTTATATCTCAACTCTCAAGTAAATGTATTCTTATCACTAATTTTTGGTTATCAAGATTGGCATTTCCTGGGACAAAATCATATATCAATTGTTAGTATGCTAACTTTTTTTTAGAAGCATACACTTTTAGATTATCATGGAGAATATCTAATCTGTGTTTTTTCTTCTGCAATATGATTTTGATAGCGACTGTTCAATTTTCTGCCCTGCGAACATTTTACCCCAGTGAAAGAAACTCTGGAAAGCATTTTCACCCCGAAGTATAATGCTTTCCAATCCCATAATTAATACCATTGATTAATCATTGACTATAGTCTGTCATGCACATGTCTCTGTTATGCAAAGTTTGGATACAAAGGGACATGGAACCTGTTAATCTTTCCCCTGTATGAACTTGCAACAAGTATATATTAACCAGAGGTAGGTACTTCTGGCCTAAAATTGGTGACGAACATTCAATAAGTCTTTACAAGTGCCTTATTGTTTCTGAAAACTGTTTTAAATTTTAAATACGTTGCTGGTTTTCTACTGGACTGTATGTTCTAGAAAGCACATATTATTTATTTCTGTCATCTCTGTCTCTATTTCAACTAAAAATCTCTTTTCAGGTTTGAGAATAAACTTTTGGCAAATTTTGACGATTCTTTTCACTTGGAAATTTTGAAGGAAGCATTGTTGAGAGCAATCCATGATATTGATGCAAAATTTTCTGAGGTAAGTTTGATTTGTTATCTGTGGAACTTTACAGAAACCTCTCTTACCCTTTTCTTTTGTGCTCTTGAATTGACATCTTTCAATTGAATTTTGAAGGAAGCATCTAGAAGTAATCTTGATTCAGGCTCTACAGCAACCACTGTAATAATTGCTGATGATAAAATTTTGGTTGCCAATATTGGAGACTCTAAGGCCTTCTTGTGTTCTGAGAAGTTTCAGTCTCCTAGAGAGGCTAAAGGTGAAAAAGGCATTGATATGTAGTGAACACATCTGACATTTAACATTCAAGATTGTCAGGATGTAGAATGCTTCTATGTTATAGTTTTCTCTCTTTCTTTTTGTAGTATTTTCTAAATATGATGAGTGGCTTGTTTCTTAAGACAATCTTATTTTTTATTTAAAGGTTGATCAATTGTGGCTTCTTCTGATTTGCAGCATTGTTATTAAAGTTATACAGGCAGAATGAGGGTCATAGTTCTGTTTCCCATGTCTGGGATCGTGAAAAGTATAAATTAGCTTCCTCATATGGATTCACTCACTTTGCAGCTACGGATTTGACCAGTGACCATCATCCAGACAGAGAAGATGAAAGAATTCGGGTTGAAACAGCTGGTGGTCAAGTTACTGATTGGGGAGGTGTGCCTCGCATAAATGGTCTGCTAGCTATTACACGGGCTATTGGTGATGTGTCCTTCAAAAGGTAAGTTTAATGAAATATCCTTTGCATAAACCCCAAGCATATAACTATTGCACATTATTACGGGAATGCTTTTATGTGGTTTTGATGGGATCCAATATAGGTAGAGAGAAAGAAGGACGAAAAGTATTTATTAAAACATGAAATCAGAATCTAACTTTATAAATTAATGAATATAATCTTCATTAGAAGATGAGCAAGGATCTTATACTCATACAAGTAATAAAGCCCGAGGAGAATCTCCACTAATAATTTTTTTTTTTGGATTTAATTTCCAGATCATTTCTACATGCAGTGCAGCTCAATATTTTGACAGAAAAATAATTAATAACTCCTAGTAGGCTTTCACATTAATCCATATCTCAGATAATGGGGAATCAGTACCTAAAAAATAAATAAAAAGAAAATTACTAACTTAATCTGCAAGCACCATGACCCACTACTGAATTTGAGGACCACTCAACAAAACAGAAAAATAGCCCAAATAAAATGGAAAGTATCTTAAATAGGGTAAATAAATATTTATTCCTGATATTTCTGTAATGCCCTATATCACCCATTATCCCATAATAATTGGTACCCCATCAGGTTTATGCATGTAGTTCATTTTAGAGACAAATAAAAAATGGGTCCCCACTGTTGTCTTGAAGTTAAATTTCAGAAGCTGGCGGTGGTGGGCCTATCCTTTGTTTACACTTCAAGCCCAAAGGTCTTTCATGAGACTTTTCATGTTTGAAATCCAAAATTATTGATCAAAATGATTTATCCTCGGCATTTCTTTACAACTCAAGCTTTTAGGATGGCTAATTAACTTCTCTCTTGACAATTTCAAAGTTTTATGTGGAAATTCTAATGCAGTTCCTTTTGAATTATCAATAGTTATGGTGTTATATCAGTACCAGAGGTGACAGATTGGCAGCCTGTGACTGCCAATGATAGCTATTTGGTGGTTGCATCTGATGGTGTTTTTGAGAAGATGAGCTCACAAGATGTATGTGATATGTTGTGGGAAGCACATAGTTACGGTAACCCAAGATCCGAGTTTTCCCCATCATGCTCCTATTCACTGGCAGAATGTATTGTCAAGACTGCCTTGAAAAAGGGAAGTATGGATAATGTGGCAGCAGTTGTGGTTCCTTTAGAATCTGCTATTTTTACTGATAACTCATTTGGAAGCTGTATTGAGAAGAGTGATGTAGATAGCCCACTACTTGGACTGCAGGAATTTGCTTCCAGAAGCTCTGGTATGTTTTGTGGGTTTAGATGGTGATATTTTATGTAGAAGTAATTCCTTATAGAATCTGAAACTTTGAGATATGCTCCTTTATCTGGTTTGTGAATAAAAGGTTATGCATAATTGTGAACTCTGGAAGATCAGCTGGGTTAATTTGGTTGTTTTGGGAGAACATCCACAAAAAATTGTCTTTGATTCAACTGCAGATTCAGAACTAGTCTTTGTTTCATAGCTGAATTTTTCTTCCAAAAATGGCGATATTATTAAATTGTCAACTAGGGAACATTTGAAAATCATTTTTCGTCATTTGAACCAACCTTGTATACCTGTTTCTGCTGTTTTGTCCTTCCATCATCTTTTAGTTTTTATGTCTAAGTTGTGTGTGTGTTAGGGCATATTGTCAAATAGTTACAATTGGATTGAAGTATATTTGGAAAATAAATAAAAAGTCTGTAATTTCTGCAAAATTCTGTAGCTTTTATATTTACTCTACGTTTTGTAAGCATGCCTTACCTTCATATGTTTGTTCCACTCATAGATCTTGCTAATTGATACTTTTGTAGTGAATATATAACTTTTAATCGTTTTTACCATAGCCCACTTTAATGATGAAAATAAAATGTAGCATGAGAAGGCTAAATACTTCCACATTAAGACTTTTCATGGTCAAATAATAGATTTCTTTGATATTGTCATTTATATGGCAAGGACTATTTTTAGTTTTTTTTTTTTTTTTTTTTTTTAAAAAAAGGACTTTTACTTCTCAGCTAATTTACTATTCTTTTTCTTCTTCAGTTAATGGCATTACATCAGATCCAATGCAACTGGAGCATCTGCGACCAGTGGATACCGGGTTTGAGCGTATATTGGTATGACTGAAGGTCTTGGAGGTCTATCATTGTCAATTTTATTCTATGTTTTGCTTGTGTTGCTCATTATTGAATATCTTGAGGGCATTTACAAGGCTTGAATTGACTTTTTTCTGAGGGACTGGTAGCATAATGTCATGGAGTAAGTTTATTGCTGAACCTACATGGCCAAGTCTGGGAGCTTCTCAGTTCTGGTGCTTGTCAAATGTGATCCAGTCACTAGTTCATTTTTCCTTTTTCTTGTTGCTACAGTCATATGAGGGGGGAACCCAGTCTTATAAAAGCTTTAGGTGTCCTCAGAGGAATTTATTTCAACTGAATTCAATTTTTTTTTAGGAGGACCAACATAGCTGGACGCTTTAGGTAGCCCACATGTGAGCTTAATTGTAATTCTAGGCTTTTTTCTCCATACCTCGTGAGATACCAAAATCATGTAATCTTGTTTTCGATTATTACTCCCTCTCTTTCGGGGTTGATATGTACTTTTTAATATTTTATGCATACAGGGTTGATTATAAGCACCGTTGCTGAAACTTGTGAATATATTATGAAATGAAATCGTTTGTTTTACTTTTCTGCTTTTAATCCTTAGCATTATGACACATTCTTTCCCTTTTTTTGCCTCATACTCTGAGATTTTCACACTCTTTATCTGTGTGCTTAGCATTGAAGTTGTAACTCTTGGATTATTTGTTTCCTCAGTACCTTTAAAAGTTATTTGTTCACTTTGGAGCATAGATGCCTCTGGTTACCATCAATCTGAATGGTTACCTTTGAATCTTTTATGATAGGCTGAAGTCAAATATGGTGATGTTGGGTGTTTTTATTTATCTGAAAATCTTGGTGAAGCTATGGACTATAAGCAGCCTGCTACAGAGACCAACTGGTTTAACTATTTATATAAACTACCAGAGCCTTTGCCTGTCGCTCTTCATCAACATTCTGGTAAGAAAAGCAGCTGTATAAATATATAATCACTTGACATTGGTGCTTTTTCTTGCTGCTGCTACTGTCATTGACGGGCCTGATATGGCCCAACCCATGCAAAAATACCAGAGAAAGAAATTAGTGAGCTGGCAGAGGGAGGGGGGAGAAACCAATCGTAACTAACTGTTAACAAGGAGAATACAGGAGAGGCTAAGGTGTTGGTGAGTTCAGGCGATGTGTGATGGAGAGTATTGGCCTCTTAAATGCTACTATGTGAGGATGGGTGTGATTTCTTTGTTTTACTTTGAGCTTTCTTTTAGCTGTGTGGCTGTTTGCTGTGATTTTTCTGGGTTTAGGTTTTCACTCGTACACTGATGGTTCCCATTGGTCATGTGTTTCTTTCATCAATTTTAAAAAATTCATCTGTTGGCAATCCAATACTCTTTGGTGATGACTTTATTTTGGCTGTAGGTGGTCCTGTAAATTTGTACAACAACCAAAACTTTTGCTTTCATCTTGGTATGACTGTCAATGGAGCTAACGAGCAATGCATAAATCCTGAATCCTTTGCTAGTTTTCTTGGTCTACTTGAATCAATTCCTTTACATGATACTGGTTCAGATAATGGGTCTTTTGATTCTTCATTCCCTGATATGAGGTAAACATCCAAGCTTAAGTTTTTCTTTGATCTTACCTTTAACATTTACAAGCAACTTTAGTTCCTTGTAACAGTTAAGGTAGGGATACACCTTGATGAAAAGAATCACTCATTGGTTTATCATATTGCCATGTTGAAATTTTCTGAGTTTTGAACTTTATATTGAAGTTCCATAATATTGTGACTGTCAGGATGTTTCATGTTTGAGGGAAAAAATTGAGAGGATATTTGTGTTTTTGCCGTGTCATTAACCAATTACAAAATTCATGCTCAAGCATGTTATTCACTAAATCTGACTTCTAAGTCGGTATACATTTTGGTGTCTAGGTATGTCTTGAAAAAGAGGTTTGGCCGTGGATCATATGGTGAAGTGTGGTTGGCCTTTCATTGGAACTGTCAAGTTGACAATGATCCAAAGTTAAGCAAGGATAACAATAATTTCTCTCTTAGCTTTATCAATGTTGATTCATACAATAGAAACAGCAGCTCAAGTACTCATGATTGCCAGAACGGTCCTTCTAACATCAACATGTACATTCTGAAACGGATAATGGTAATCCATCTAGTTGGTAGAAGGCTTTTTTACTGTTCAAGTGCATTAGGCTTTTGTCTCTTTCATGTGTCAAGAATTATACAACCAGAACTAGCAGGGATGATAAGTTATCTGTCGAAAGAAGACACTGAATATTCAATTTTTGCATACTAAGAACATGTAGCTTAAATAACTAACTATTGAATGTGCTGAACAGGTAGAGAGAGGAGCTGCTGTTTACTTGAGTGGTCTGAGGGAGAAGTATTTTGGAGAAGTTTTTTTGAATGCTTCCACGTGCTTTGGAGATCTACTTTCAGCTGGAAACTCAGACTGTATCCCTAAAAAAGCTCAATTCAAGTCTTACGACCAATCAAAAACCAATGATTCTGTGCTACATTATATAAGAAACTCTTGGGGTTCTGAGAATTTATTTACAAACAAATTCCAGTTGCAAAAGGCCATCCATGAAGAGGGTCTCAACCATATTGCAAGATATGTGGAATCTTTTGAATCTCGATCTAATGAATTGTGGCTTGTTTTTCATTATGAAGGCATATCTTTGTCCAAACTTATGTATACTGTGGAAGAAGCTTATGATACTGCTGACCGTGAAAGATCTGAGCAAGCAAAATATGTTCAGATATTACGTCCTTCAAAGTGGTGGCATTGGTTGAAGACAACAGAAGAAGGGCAACAGGAAATGCGTAACATTATGTGGCAGCTGGTATGTCTTCAATATAGGTTCTGTGGGTGCACTAATTTCTGTTTTTTACATATTAACCTCTCTTCAATGGTTTTTCCTATTTGTTAATTCATTTAGAAATACAGATATGGTTGTTTTTAAATTTTGCAGATATGCTGCCCCATTTTTCTTAAAAGAGAAAAATCAAGGACTTACATTTACACATCAAAATAAGGTGTTTACATTTGTATATCTGAACAGAACTCAAACGCACCATATCTTGAAAATATTCTTATGACCTGAGGCATCCATCTTTCTTTGTCTCCTCTTCGGTGGTGTTTTATGAAACCTGCTTCACATGAATGAGTTTTGGCGACATTGAGAACAAATTAGGTTGCATAGACATCACATAAATGAGTTTTGTTAATATTAAGAACGCTATTAAGATCTAATGAGGGTTCAGGACTGATTATTTTAAAAAAGAAAAGAGGAGAAAATAAATGGTTCTTTTCTTTTTAAAATGATCAGTCCTTTCCATGAAAAATAAAAAGATCAGTCCTGAACCCTTATTATGTTATAACCATTCATTTTTTCTGGTATGTTATCTGGGAATTTATTAATTTGAATATATACCAATTACAATGACTTCAAAAACGTTGAAAATTTTCTATGCCTCTGTTTATGGATTATTGCATCTTTCGAATTTTACTCTATTTGCCTTGTACCGCTCTCTATATTCTTGACAAATTGTCTTATTCATTTACTTAGTTAATGGCACTGAAGTCATGTCATGATCGGAATATCACTCACAGAGATATCAAACCTGGTAAGGACGTTGGGCAATTTGTCATTGAAAGTGATGTGTATGTTTGTCAATTTCGAGATGAATGGAGACTCATACCTGTAGATATTTATTTTGGCTCTATTATTTTTTAGTCTTTCATTGAAAAAAAATCATCAATGTATATCAAAGCCTGTATTTCACTTTGCCTGGTTTTTACCTTTTTAGACAGATATCTATATTTTACTGTACATTAAGTCCATTGTTTAAGCCATTCTGTCTGCTTTTGGACTCTTAATTTGTTTCAACAAAATGCAGCCAAAATCTTCAATTTTGTTAATTTTATGGTTTTACCATCTGTTTTTCGGTGAAGGATGTCTAGTTGTTAAAGGCTATACTTATGTTGGCAGCCCTTAATTCATACTCCATAGACCATTAAAAGCCTGAAAATCGTGACCATCTGGCGTGGTTGCTTGTATCTTAAATTTTGTTTTTCTAATTGACGTGGTGTTCAAATGGAGGAATTTGTTTTGGAAATATTGACTGGTTCATGGCATTTATTTTGGAAGAGAATATGGTGATATGCTTTGAAGATCAGGAGACCGGAAGATGCTTAAAAGAGGTTCCAACAATTAATAGGACAATCTCTACCAAAATGTACAGTATATTGTCTTTCCTTCATTATAGGCTCTTGCTTCTTATCTTTTTTGTTCTCTTCTGATGTTGAATATTTTAAACTTCCACAATAAGATTTGTAATGTAGGTATTTTGGAAACCACTCCTGAATTCAGTTATTATTTTCTTTTTCTTTCAACTGCAAGGTTTGAATAGCATATCTTAGCATTGATTAGATCTCTTCACTTTTTGAGTAATATTCTGCTTTTGTAAATTCTCCGCCACTTGGATATAGATTTGTTGCTCCTCTGTTCTATAAGTTATGCTGACTAAAATTTCAGCAATAATGAAAGTGATTGAAGCTGTTTGAGTTGATTTGATGTGCAGAAAAAATTATTTATTGACATTTTTATCACTTTTTCAGACAAAATTTATTGATATGACTGTTCTTGCTGGCCTCCTGGTTCTTTTGTAAGGATGGATCTCCCATTTGTTAGGGATAAATGCTTGTTATTCAAAATGATTCTCTGCCCTATATTTATGTGGAAATGCAAAATTCGCTTAGTTATTAAAGTGTTCAGATTTTCATAGAAGATGAAATTCACAGACAGCCCAGTGACATGACGCATAATTAATCCAAGTTTGCTTCTTTAGATCTTGTTATTTTGGTCTATAATAGGTTTAGGTGTCAAGGCATTGCTGTTTACTTCCCAAAGCCAATATTATTCTCTCTCTCTTTCTCTGAATTTTTAGTCCCAGGTCTGATAATGGTTGGTTTGAGTTTTCTTCGGCAGTAGTAGCACTGGGTTTTCATGCATTTTTAAATTTTGATCTGTATATCCAATTATGTGTCTGTGTTTTACAGATCTTATATACTTTTGTTCTGGCCTTTTTGGTTACATGTAATATTTTTTTTTTTTTTGGTGAATAGGTTACATGTAATTAATTTATCTCTAATGCCCAATAAAATTCTAATGCTTTCTTCCAATTCTTTCAGGCGTATTATTGACTTTGGCAGTGGAATTGATGAGTTTACATTGAAGAACTTGTACGGATCTACTGGGCCATCTCGGTATCTCACTTTTTTTTTTTACTATAATATTAATTTTTTTATGATTATCGTGATAAAAATAAAATGTTTGTTTCTTCAGAGCTGAACAAACTTATGAGTATATGCCTCCTGAAGCTTTGCTAAATGCTACTTGGTATCAAGGACCTACAAGCTCAACTTTGAAGTATGTAATATTTTTTTAAGATTGAATTCAACATCTTGTGTTCAAAATTGTTTTTGTAAGAATGAAATTGTTAGGGTTCCATGTGTCCTCTTTTAAAGAAAGACACATGTTAGGATTAGTTATTGTTGATTAGGGAAGTTATTGTGAGTTATCTGTATGTTATCTGATAGTTATATGGGCAGTTATGGTATAGGCAGTTATGTAGGCAACTCTGTTTATATATACATGTATTGTGTTTTAATAAGTCAGGAATGAAGATATGATATTTCAGAATTGTGTTGTGTTGGCTGGAGTTAGATTCTGACTCTAGATTTCCTTTTTCTACTTCTCTTTTAATTTCATTAAGATCCCTCATTTCCTTAGTTCTACATTGCAAACGCAAATTTAGCCAAAATTTCTTTCTTCCCGCCTTGAGGACAAGGCTGATTTTCAAGGGGAGGGTATTGTTAGGGTTCCATGTGTCCTCTTTTAAAGAAAGACACATGTTAGGATTAGTTATTGTGAGTTATCTGTTTAGTTATTGCATATTATCGGTATGTTATCTGATAGTTATATGGGCAGTTATGGTATAGGCAGTTATGTAGGCAACTTTGTTTATATATACATGTATTGTGTTTTAATAAGTCAGGAATGAAGATATGATATTTCAGAATTGTGTTGTGTTGGCTGGAGTTAGATTCTGACTCTAGATTTCCTTTTTCTACTTCTCTTTTAATTTCATTAAGATCCCTCATTTCCTTAGTTCTATCAGAAATCAAAGTGCATCTTTGTTTCTTGGTTTCATCTAATTCAAAATGGACAATATGCTCCGTTTTGTTAAATTACTTGCAAGGTTGCAACCTAACCTTTTTACATTAACAGATATGACATGTGGAGTGTTGGTGTTGTGATGTTGGAGTTGATCTTAGGAACGCCAAATGTTTTCCAGATAAGTTCTTTAACACGTACTCTTTTGGACCGACATCTTGAGGGCTGGAATGAAGGCATAATGGAGCTAGCATACAAGTAAGTGCACCCTGCAGAAGTCCACACATGTACAATCAAGAATTTTAATGTCCCCATTATAATCATTTTAGGCTTTTGGGCTGCTTAGCCTTTTTATCTTCCATTTATCAAAACTTGAAGAAAAAGGTTGGAAAGGGATTTTTTATGAGCGATTCAGTATGGAGCATCTGGGATTGCAATTTGCAACTGCCATTCTCACTGTTTAAAATTGCATTTCAGTTTATCAAATATAAATCATATACCCAACTTCAGAGGTTATTCTCCACAATCTTTTAGGTTTTAGGTTGCGTTTTAGGAATTAAAAAACTTGTTTAGTCTCCTGAATAAATAGACAAGCAAGTATCTGTTTGAAACCAGCTTTTGGGGGGAGCCTGCGTTGATAAGATAGATGATGATGGTTTAGCCTTGAGTATGATTGCCTGTGGACTTGTGAGGTTGATTTTGTCCGTGAAGGAATTAAACTTCATTTAATTCTCTTGAATCCCTGGACTGATTATTTTAGCTGTTGTTTTATATTTTTTCTGACAGGCTTAGATCGTTCATGGAATTTTGCATATTAATCCCTGGGATTTCTGGCAGTTCCTTCAAACAGTATCACACGGGAAACCAAGTAAGTCGACTGTCTGACGTTTTGCTATATAATGTATATGACACCTAATGAAACTTTCATATTTGTGAATCAGGTTGGAGTCCCTCCTGCATCATGGAAATGCTCTGAGGATTTCTTTTCACGTCAAATTAAAAGTCGGGATCCTCTCAAATTAGGGTTAGTCGCCTGATTTCTGATGCTTTCATGCTTTTGGCTTATGATATGTTTAACTAAACTTGCTGACTTCTGTTCTGTCATAAATTTTTTCTTACTATTGAAGGTTTTCAAACATCTGGGCTATGCGGTTAGTGCGTCATCTATTGCTATGGGACCCAGTAAGTTTCCTGATTAAGTTTAATATCTCGCCAGTCTTGTGATCTGTATTAATTACTCTCTAATTTTTTAGCACTGTTTAATTAAAAGACTTGATTAATTTTTAAATATATCACGAGTCTAATAAAAACTAATGTTAAATAATTGTAGGAAGATCGACCGAGTGTTGACGAGGCGTTGCAGCACCCCTATTTTCAACCTCCCCCAAGTGGCTGAGGGAGGCCATGAGAAGCCACAATCGAATTATTATGTACGGGTGCGTATTTTCCATCCAACATTTTTGCTAATCTTTAAAATCTCAACGGCGAGGCTTGACTGGAAAACTTTTTAATTCAAGTTTATAAAATAATTCATGTGAACCAAAATTCTTAATTACCTGGAGCTTTCACTAAAATCCAGGCCACAATCGATGCAGATGAGGGCGCGGGTGAAATGGAGGGGAGATCATATTAAAATTACTCGGCTGCCAAAGTCTTTTTTCAAATTGTCACCGAGAAATTTTGCGGCTCAAACAAAGCAAATAGTCTGTGTATATATAGAGGAAAAATCAGGATCGTCCTGTATTTTTTTTTTCTTTGGACTTTGGAGGATGAGTTGAAGATGAGACGTGGTATTTTAATGACCGGCTTAGTTGGATTGAAGTGTGTTTTTGCTAACCAGCAGGCAACATGGCACGGAAGCGTACAGATTGGAGGTGGACGGATCGATCTTGAGGGATGGCAGAAGCGGATGTGGAGGGGTGCTGCGTGATGCTCAGGGACAATGGATTTGTGGTTTCTCTTGTAAATTGTTTGTTGTTCTCCCTGCTACCGCAGAACTGATTGCTATTATTCATGGTTTTCATATCTGTTGGATTTTAGAAAGGGTTAAGGTTCAAAAATACACATGTGATTTCTATGAAAGGGGTTGGCATCACAATGAAGGGGAGCCCACTACTTTACTACTACTCACACCCGTAAAGTGTTCTAAAGTATGTCCAACACTAAGTGTGTTTTTTGTGTGTAAAAGTAACTATGTGGTTACAAAAGTAGAGTTAAAATACTTATTAATGTTAGTTTGACTTCTGTATTGAAAATGATAATTTTCAATTTAGTCCTCCCATGAACTTTTGAAATTTTCATTTTAGTCCCTGGTGAAGAGAAAACCAACACTGGAGCCTTTAAGACAGTGTCTTCACCGTCCCTACCAAAGGAGTCAAATTGTCGGCCGCTTTTATGATCGCGTTCTGAATGGACGTTCCTGTGTTTTGATTAGGGTCCATTTGACCCTGCGTCGTGATCCGTGATCTCAACAGAAGCTGAGGATAGAGGTTGCAGTTTTGTAGAACCACGATCACATTGAACGGACCCCAATCAGAACACAGGCACGTCCATTTAGAATGTGACCATAAAGGGGGATGATGGTTTGGCTCTGTAGGTAGGGACGGTGAAAACACAGTCTTGAGGGCTCTAGTGTTGGTGTTGGTCTTCTCTTCACCAGGGACTAAAATGAAAATTTCAAAAGTTTATAGAAGGATTAAATTTGTTGAAATGTACTTGAGGCTAAACTGTAATTCATAACAACTCAAAACCCATCAACATCATGTTATCATTTTCAATACAGAAAAAGTCCAACAGTCAATGGGTACTTTTACTCTATTTTTGTAACTACATTGTCACTTTTGTACCCAAAAAAACACTTGTTGGGTGCACTTTAGGATAAGCCAAATGTGTATTTTTGCACTTTAACTCTTTTATAAATGTATCTATTTATTCGAACTGTATTGAGGCAATTAATCTTGCCACAAGGGGATGTGATTTTGATTACCCCTTTAAAGACATGGTGGACTAGGCTAGAATGCTTATTTATAGGGATTGGTCGGTTAGAGTCTTTGTCGGAAAGATATTCCTCCAGCTGATAGACTGGCAAAATTCTCTCATAGGTTATTAGATAATTTTTACATCCTATTATTCATGGTGATGAGGGAAAGTAGTAAGCGCTTTTTACATTGTCCTATATTTTAGTGTCGCAGGGTTTTTTTTCCTAGCTCTGTTTTTGTACTCCTTTTATTGAGTTATGTAATTCAGCTTTGATTCAACAAAAAAAAGAAGTGTTTTTGCTGGATTTGGAAGTAGACTCTCAAAATTTGCGTGATATATTTATGGAAATGAGATATAATCTTAAATTAGTAAATGTAATATATTATATAAAGATTGACGACCTTGCCATTTTTTTTTTTATAAAAAAATGACTCCCTCAGTTCTGAAGAACCACATCCCACCAGCGAAATCGGAAACCGAAATCAAACCAATGCAAGCCAGAAATCAAACCAAGGAATAAAAAACCTTCTATTGCTGAAAGAAGAGACCTGACCATCACAAGCGAGAAATTAAATCACGGCATCGACTTTGAACTATACCATCTTGGGATGACAAAAATCAGAGTTCAAACGATAAATTAGGCCAGACCTTCTTCGGAACCCATCGAAGCAAAAATCACCCTGTATACTGCAATCTTTGTCGGTTTCATTTGGGGAGCATATCGCCGTCTCCGGGCTTTCACTTCCCTACTTCCCTGTTCCCTTTTGAGTATCATGTAATTTATGTTCCCTCGTCTTTTGTTAAAAAAACCATCCCCTGCACTATTCTATCTATTACTTATCAATTACGATTCGACCGTTCAAAGAGAAATAAACAAGTCCATATACTACCTTGCTCGTACCATCTGATTTTGACCCAGAAAACCAATAGAATAGACAATCACATATCTGACATTCATAATATACCCCCAAAAAATAGAGAAGAGAACTACAAAAATTTGGAGCACCCCACCACCTTTTAAAAGTGAAAAAGGGGAGGGGGAAAAGAAGGTAAGAATACACACCTTCATTACTATAGACAGTGATCATAAAATTTAACCATCCATTCTACAGATCATTTGCATATAGCTGATGGCTGCTATGTTGTGTGATCGCTCCAACATCCATTTGAGACGGCATTTAATAGTTTTCAATGTACTCAACCCACTCAGAATGTCGATTGAGTCATGGCTCGTGGCTGTTAACTCGACTGTGAAGTTCCAACATTTCTTGATGGTTTGGGTCCACCGAGAGCGCAGCCCGACAGTCTCTGAGGGCACCTAATACATCCCCTTTGTGTTCATGGAAAGCCGCTCGTAGATGTAACAGGTGCAGATCAGCTTTAAATGCTATTGCTCTGGATAGTTCCGCAATGGCTTCCTCCTCTTTGTGATTGTCCATCAACACTGTTAACACAAACCCAGTTTAATAAAATTAGAATAAGCTAAAGATATTTACAATAAAGGCGGCCAGCTAGAACGTCATAATAGTCAGTGATTGTCCGTGGCACATGAGCAAGCACAAGCTATCTCTTAGAGTGTGTTTAATTTCAAAAGAATCAAGCAGGATAGTTCAATCTATTGCATAATGTATATCCTTTACCATGCAGGTCAAGAGTAGGAGGGTTAAAAATAAATAAACAAATTACCTGCAGCACGATATCTGTAAGGATATACTCTCAGTGGGTCTAATCGAGTCACCATCTCCAGGTCAGCCTTTGCAAGTTCCCGATCACAGTACTCAGATCTCTTCTCATAGGCAGATGCATTATTTTTTGCCTTCTTAATAAGCTTGGCCATTTCATTGTAAGCAGCAGCCTTGTCATTTTTGAAAAAATAAACACGAGCAAGACCCTGGTGTGCTCGGGTATGCCGGATTTTAAGGGCATTGATGTAACAATCAGCTGCTGAATCTAATTTCCCGCAGTCAACAAAAACACTACCAAGATTGTTCAGGGCCTGATAAATTAAAACACGCATAAGTAGTCAAACTAGAAACTAATTCTGCACAAAGTTGCATGATTACATGCTACCAATGTCATACCACATATTTCCCAGCATATATAATGGCAAAAAAGGCATTCCAATGTGCTAACATTCTTATACCTGTATGCTATAACTGTAAATTTAGAATTACCTACAGCTCAAACATCAGAACTTCTAAGTTCGCATGATCAAACCATAGATGTCATCCAAAAGTTACAACCAACACAATAAAAGGCGGAGAAACATTCAAAATGGAAGATCATGGTTACTTGTTTGAAGGCGCAATGCTATCAAGATTGACTACAGCATCAACAGAAGCAGAATGAGTGTTGAATGGTGGAAAACGCAATTACAGAGATAACAGTTGAAGAACCATACCTGACCTTTGCGAAGATTATCTGATGGACACTTTAATGCATCTTCCAGAAGTGAAATAACAGTTGAAGAACATGATGAATCTAGGCTAGAGTCAGCCAATGCATAGGCCTTCAGGAAGAAAGACTCAAAGGACCTTTTGATACTAATAGATTCTTCAGCTTTCTGAAGCCCTTCCTCATAGTGACCTGTATCATACAAGATCCACCCCTCATATACAAGTTGTTCATGCTTACTTGATGCATGTTGGCGAGCTAATTGCAAACTCCGCATAGCAGCCTCAGGACAGTTTAGCCTATAGGGACAAAAATGTCAAGCTCTTGTCATCCATAATAAACATATGTTCCAGTTAGTATTTTAAATACAAGGACCAGGAAGAGATTGCCTTTCCTAACACAATTCCACATAAAAATATGAACATAAAAAAGAAACCAATGCATGTAGACCACTGAGGGCTCCTTTCCTCCTTTGCAGTTGAGTTGATTGACACTTGAGAGCTAAGACAGACATAGATACTGAGACTATTGAATAAATTATATATGTTACCACCGGGAAATTGACCAAAATAAGAAAGGAAAAAAAAAATTTACCAGATTAAAGCAGATTGGAAACATTTTACCAAAGTAATGCAGTTAGTGGCGTAAAACAGACTCGCGTCACTGATGGCGTAAAAGAGGTTCACGCCACTGACACATACTAACAAATTTTGTGTCAGTGGCGTGAATGTCTATGGCGTGGAATGAATCAGACCCACTCAATTGTAGTGGGTCTGATTCCATATTAAAATATATATATATATATATAATAAATGATAAAAAAAGTGGAATAATTTAAAAAGCTCTACTTCATTTAATTTAAAGTCAAAAGAAAGAAAGTATGGAACTGAAATAACTCATTAAGAACGCATTTTAAAAGATTATGCGGTACAATTTGGTTATAACCACAGATCCTAATACAGGGGATCTATATATTTGTTATACACCAAATATTTGTATAACAACAGTATTGATTTTGGGATCTGTATAAAAAAAAGTGTACCGCGTAAAAGTGTTTCTAATAAGTTATACAAATCCCGAAACACTTTTACGCGGTACACTTTTTTATACAGATCCCAAAATCAATCTTTGTTGTTATAACGAAATTGATCGCATAATCTTTTAAAAGACGTTCTTAATGAGTTATTTCAACTCCATGCTTTTCCTTCTTTTGACTACAAATTAAATGAAGTAGAGCTTTTTAAATTATTTCACTTTTTTTTATCATTTTTTTTATTATATATTATTATTATATTTAATATATATTTTTTTTTTTGGAATCAGACCCACTACAATTGAGTGGGTCTGATTCATTCCATGCCATAGTGGCGTGAATGTCATTCACGCCACCTAGTGGCGTGAATTTTGTTCACGCCACTGACACAAAATTTGTCAGTATGTGTCAGTGGCGTGAACCTCTTTTACGCTATTAGTGGCGCGAGTCTGTTTTACGCCATTAATTGCATTATTTTGGTAAAATGTTTCCAATTTGCTTTAATCTGGTAATTTATTATTATTTTTTCTTATTTTGGTCAATTTCCCGTTACCACCACATTGAAAGCAGCAGAAATTGATGTACTTTTAATCATTGCAATAAATATCTAATATCTCATGCATGTATAAAAACACAATTTGTTCCATCAAATTTCCTAACACACTTGATAGTTCAATTGTAAAGCAAAGTCAAATTTTAACCATTTCAATGACTGATGATTGCAAAAATGAATTACTATACATTCATAACATACCTAAGAAGAAGCAATGACTGCCTGAAGTATAGGACACCCTTTGCTGCATCAGATTCAAGCATCTGATAGATAACAGAGAGAGACCCAATATCATCAACTGCAGACCAACAATGATACAATCGTTCCCAGCAATCTGCTGTAGTCCAATGTTCAACATGCTCACGTACAAGAATACGGAATTGGGATGCAGCTACTCGCCCCTCAAACATTCTATAATCAGGCCTCAGAGTAAGAATTGCTTGAACATCACAGAGGGCTGCTTTGTAGTCCTCAAGAGTTAGATTGAGAAAAAATCGCAGTTCTAAGCATTCCAATGAAAGTTTAAAACCTAGTATCCTATTGATTTCTGCCAGGGCGGCTTGAACATTTTGGGTCCTCATTAAATTGGCAGCCCTATACATGTAGGGATATATAAGCGTAGGGTCTAGATCGGTTGCTTTCTCAAGGTCCTCCCACCTATTGTTGCCTTCACAATATAGTGATCTTTCCTGGTACATCCACCCCACTGGGATTACAGAGGAGATTACTGAGCTGAGCTTCTCATAAGATAGATGCTTCTCACCCTTTATAAAATCCAATCTAGCTAAACCTGCTGCAGAATAAATATGGCCTGCATTTAAAGCACCCTCAAATAGGCAACGGGCTTCATCATATTCTTTCCTTAAGAGTCTTGTACAGCCCAACTGGTGAAACGCCAGCAGTTTCTGCTTGTCTGTTTCAGCAAAATCCACCAATCGTTCCAGGAACTGAGCTGTTATATCTGAACTAGGATCAAGGTTCATAGAAACTTCACTTAATAAACAGTAAAGTGAAAATAAACCAGGCCCAACCAAGACTTCCAGCTGCTGCCTATTAGCACCAGTAAATATCCCTACCACCCTATTGTCATTCAAACAGTTTGGCAAATCGCATAAAAGGACTTGCAAACAAGATGCGGCAAGGACCGGAGAATTCTCATCAAGAGCATAATCCATGAGTTCCACAGCATCTTCTTTGGAGGAAATTAAAGATGCTAGTCTTCTATCACAAGCATCTTTGAGTTTTTCACAACAATACTTGTTAGCAAAAGCTAATATCTCCAACAATAGATTGGGAGGAACGTCATATAAACTGCCTCTCAGGCTGAAGTAACTTATTGCCCTCATGCCTGAAGGGGAGATATTGTTCTCAGACAAATCTATGGTCTCAGAAAGTGACTCACTGAAAGATCCCTTTAGCATTGCATGAAATGGTGCTGAAAGTTCAGACATTTTATGTCTGTCACAAATTATCTTATCATTTCCAATAGTAAATATAACATATTGTGAAATGTGGTTCCCATTCACCGAAAATCTCTCTTGCAAACTTTCATCAACATCAAAAGGAATATGAGATGCCACATCTATTAGCCCAAACTCCTCTGCACATTTACCACAAGTTTTCAGCAAATCAGCAATAAGCTCTTCCCCTTGTTTCTCATACTTTAACCAAGCCCCAAATATTATCTTCTCATGAACCGTGTTAGCTCTCTGCCAAGCTGCCCGGAGGCTTCTACGCATCAATTTAACTTCCCCAAGGCCCCTAAAGACCTGGTATTGCAATAAATATAGGTTTGACCGCTCTTGTGGGGTACATGACTCAAGTTCCTCATGAATTTGAGCTAGAACTTCCACATAATCAACAGGTTTAAAGAATGGTAGTATAAATGGCTCTGGGACCTTGATTAGAGACTCGCTACAATGGTCAACATCCAACCCCCGGAAAAAAAAAACAAAAGAGTAATGATTTAATTAGGGAAAAAAAAAAAAAAAAAAACCAGGCTGATACTGTGGAGAAGATAAACTTACATTGATGCAGAAGAGGATTGAGATGACAGTTTGGGAAGTTTCCCTCTTTCAACTTGGAGCCAGGACTGTGGATTTATAACATTTGGTTGCATTTCTTTGCAGGAGTCAGGAGCGAAGAAAGTCCTCATGGGGCATAGGACACGAAACAAGTCCCAGATCTCCACAATAGCGCTAATCAACCTTTACAAACTGGAGTGAAAAAGGAAGTACAAGAACTACTAAAAAGACCAACCACCGCTTGTTCGTCACATTCCACTATCAGCTAAATTATTTCCATCCCCAGAAAGCAACACATCCTTTTCCTTTCCCCCCTTCTGAACAAACAGAACAATCAAAGAAGAGGAACTCAACCTAAGACCACGGTCTTTTGAACGAATGGATCATGTGAAAATCAATTGATTCTTCCGATGAGCAGCAGCTAAATCAAGCTTTTATCTTCTATATTTGTTTTCCTTAGAGAAATCCACTGAAAGATTCAACCTAGTATGTGGAAAACTGATCAGTAAAACAAGCAATAATCTAGTAAAGAGCAAGCAGAAGGACATGGCTAAGAAAGATCTTTACCAGAAAAATGACCACATTTTTGTGGCTAACTCAGACAAACACAGAAAATGCCAAAATGTCAAAGACCAAAGAGAGAGATTGAGAGAGAGCCAGTTGACAAGAGGCTTGAATCTACAGACGCAGGTAACGGGTTACGAGCGGAAGTTCAGAGGCCTGGAGATCGAAGTGAAGGAATCAAATTGAAAAATTCCGACTTTAACTAACTCTTCTTTTTCTCCTTTTGTTTGGTAAAAGGGAAAGTAATTTTCTTTTTCTTTTCTTCTCGCTTTCCCTGCGTTGGAGACCATGAAAATTGCAGCTACTGTTTGGTGGGAGTGCAAAAAAATGAGACTTGTACTATAAAAATAAAAATGGACCAAACAGTGGAAAGTTGAAACGATAAAAGGTGAAGGCTAGAGCTTGCCGTCGTTTCAAAATGGGATCGACAAATGTAGAAACCAGCGTGAGTTGATTCATCTGAAAGCGGCTGGTGGTGCTACCAGTAAATAGTAATCAATCTGTCCATTATAACATTATTATCTTCCCAAATAGCCGCTTTAAAAATCATTGTCTCATTTGTCTTATTGGTTAGCAAAGGTTTAAATTAAACCCAGTCAGGTCAAAACAAAAATACGTCAGAGCTCATCAGTTTGGACCGATTTTATTAATTAAACAACCATTACGTAAAATTAAACAATTCTACCTATCGTTTTGCTACTCCACTTTTTTTTGGACAGAGTTTTGTACAGTGATGTGGATCACAACAGTTAAATCTTTATGTTACAGTTGGGACCAAACTAACTTATAAATAGGGAAATGACTGTATTAAAACAAAATTTAAGAAAATAAGATGTCGCAAACTATAATCAAGTTTTTTTTTTCATTTTTATATTGAAATGGATTAAGCGCGAACCATTGTAAATATAGTTACAAATCAAATCTGAAAAGGAACAAAGTTAAGAAGTTGATGGTCGTGAAGCTCATCACTGGACATCCCAGAACAAAAGAAGCTTACATCGGCATGGAAATTAATACGATGAGACAAAAACAATCATTACGGAAAATGATGAAAGGGGTTCCTAAATTATGGTTTGCTTAAGGTACTTGGCCGCCACTTATGTCTTTAAAATCACTCTACCACGGATTATACTCAATCCTGTATCGATCCCTAGGAGTTTATTGAATATGTGTGTTCAACAACTGCCTGCCTTTTGACGCCTCCCAAAAATCTTTCATCTTAAAACTAAATCCAGAAAAATGTACGTTTATTTATGTGATGTAGATACAGATTTTAGAGTGATTATTCTATTCTGCGACATATAGTATGTTTAATTAATAATATATGTCCCTTGTCCCCGTCATAACCTTCCCATCGCATGAACAGCTTCTCTTTTATTTTTATTTTTTTATTTCTCCAGTAGACAGCAATCGAGCACAGCTCATACAGCATACAAGAAGGTCAACTTCACCGAAATTATGGACGTAGCCTGCCTGATAAGCAATATATTCTTCATTCTTCCCAGCTTGCATACTCTATTCCTTGTTTTTGAAAATTAATTAAATTATTTTAAAATATTTATATCTATCATTTTTTCTTTAAATTATTTTGTCTAACTTATATATAATTTATGATATGATAAAATAGTTTTTTTAATCTCTTAAAAAAAAGTTACTCTATCTCATATTTAAGACAGAAAGAGAATATAAGAGCAAGAAATGTGAATTATGCTTATATAGGGAGTGATGAATCTTTTGGTTGGGCAGCAGGCGAATACATAAACATAATTCCGCGTGAAAGAAGGCTTTTTCCGACACAAGTCCCGTGTTGATTGCTTGAGCATTTCTTATCCTAAAAGATAGATATGAGTTGCCCCAACAACAACAAATGGTTAAGCGTGAAGATTATTATTTATTACTGTGCCAATAAACAATACCCCGTCATTTTCGATCCATGGCGTGCAATCTTCATCTTACATTTGTTAATGGAATAAATTAATCAATGTCAATAAACTCATGGATTCGGGAAAAAACAACAACAAAATCGATATAACTAAGCCTGCCTACACACACATATATACTGTGTACGCCTCAACTTGAGCAGATTGGTGAAGATTGAAGATGAACACGTCTCGTTTTTGCAAGCCATCTCATCAACAAGTGAAGGAGGGAAAAGTTGACAACTTCGACGTTATTTCCAAGTGACCTTATTTTGAATCCACATTTTATGTCCATCCTCAAAAAAAAGGTCCTACCTTCAATTGTAATTATAAGACGGTTGACTTTTTATAGAGAGATTATGGAAGCCAGATAAGTTACTCAATCATATCATATGATGTGTATCCTTAGATCATATATAATTAGTTTATTAGTCAAACTAATTAGTTTTAAAAAAAAAAAAAAAAATATCGTAAAGTAATTTCATTAGCTAGCTTCCTCAACCTCTCCAAAAAAGTCAATTTGATCTTATAATTAAGACCGGAAGGAGTATTTTTTTAAAAAAAAAAAAAAACTCCATTCACTAAAAATAATTATTTTAGGATACCGAGTGTTGAAAAAAATATTTTAGATATTAGGTGCTATTGGAAAAATATTTTAGGATACTAGTATTATAGGAAAAATATTTCTAAACGCATGACTAGAAATTAATTAATTAGAGATATTAGGTGAAAAAAATATTTCATGATGTAACAAGTAATTTAATCTAAATACATAAAAAATACAAATAAAAATATTTCCACCTTATTAGAGGGATGAGTATTGAATGTAAATCCCCTCTTTTAACTATTTTTGTCAATATATATGCTCTCTTTGGATATGCATTAAGTTCAAATTTGAGCGGATGAGCTTGCAGACGATGACTATATCCACTCAATCACAGAGAAGAGTGCTATATTCACACAATTATTAATCCAATCAAAGCAAACAGCTGTTCAATTATTTATATACACTACACGTGATAGAACTATAACTGTGGATTTTTGAAATTAAAAAAACAAAGAAATAACTTTTGGGGCTGGAGGGCTCGATGAAGATGGGAGACAGAGAAACAATAATGTGCAACGAGTTAGGGCATATATACAAAATGCAGGCCGGCCCTCTAAGACTGGTGGGAACATACGCCCTCCGATTCTAATAATAAGATAATATTTGAGAGTTAATATTGATCATAATAATAGGATAAAGTTTTAATTTTTATCAATTTCTTTCCAAAATACCTCTATTGATACTTTCTCAATAATGATTTAAAAATGCATCTATATATCCTATAAAGTGAGTAATGTTTGTAACTCATTAATGACACATATACATCAATTCTAATTTTTTTAAATAAAATAATTTTAAACAATTTTTGTCATATTTAATAATTGCATCACTATTAAATTACACTTCTAACCTCTAAGAATAGACCAGAAGTTGTTGAGGGGGATCGACAACGTTGAAGTGTGTGAGAGTTCGGAGAAGTCATGTATGAGATAGGAGAAGTCCGACAAAGAATAAGGAATAAGAGTAGCTGAATATCATTTTAAATTTTAAATAATGACTTTTTATGAAAACAAGTATAATTAACAAATTTAACTATTATCATTAATCTGTTCAAAATTATGTAAATATGTCATATAATTAGGATCGGAGGGAGTAATACTCTTCTAATCTTAAATATAGGATATAATTTATAGTAAAGAATTATACTACAAACTATATCTTATATTTAGAACATAGGTAATACAAATTTGTGATTCGGAGATGCTCTTTAAGTTACCCCTTGGCTTCTTCGTTGGATGAATGTTAATCAAGAACACCCCCAACTTCAAAATATTCAAGCTAGTTTTATTCCTAACGCAACTTGATTTCCCATCTGCAAACCCTGGAAAAGTTTTTTTCTTTTCTGGGTGCCCCTTTCACTGTGCACTCTATAAACATTGGGTTACGTACCTTGCCGATTTTGTTTACTCCAATCTTAATTTCTCACGTAACGAGAAGATGAAATATTCTTCACCTTTTTGGGCGATGGATTAGAACCACATAAAGATGGGGTCCCAATAAAGCTTACCATTTTCGCCAAAGCTGTCACGAACGAACTGTACAATTTTTATTTTGTGTTTTTATCCAAATACAATATATAATCCACCTAACTCGTTGGCATTAGAAAAACATATTCATAACCTTCTTATTATATGCAAACAATGCTTATCCCAAAATAGGTGGTTAAGGAACTGGAAAAGGAAAGTAGGAGTTTCTTATGGGGTGACGATGATAAAGGTAAAAAGCTACACTTAGTTTCATGGGATCAAGTAAATAAAGATAAGAAGGATGGTGGTCTTGGAATAAAGGATTTGCGCAAAAGAATGAAGCTTTTCTTATGAAACTGTGTTGGAATCTTTTATGTAACAGAGAAGCACTTTGGGTGAAGGTTCTTCGTAATAAGTATAAAATTGGAGAAGGGTTTAGGCACGATCTTAAAAAGAAGAAAGAAGTTTTCTTTCACTTGGAGAGGTATATGTACTATTTGGAATAAATTTCAGGAAGGGAGTCGCAATTACAATTGGAAATGGTCAATCGGCATCTTTTTGGTACGATAATTGGTCCGAGGTTAATACTCCCTTATTGATCTTATTCCGGGTATGAAGATTTTGTGGATAGGAATGACAAAGTTGTTGATTACGTTGATTGGCGGGGCGAATGGGATCGCAATAAGTTGCTTAGGTGGTTCCAACCGCATGTTGTTGACAGTTATGTGTGCTCATCCTCCTCGGGAAGACCGAAGGGAAGACAAATATTATTGGAAACCTTCTTCTAATGGTTGTTTTTCCGTCAAGTCGCATATCTTTTTCTTCTCGGGTACTCGGCGAGACGAGACTGTTTGGAAGATGTTGTGGAGGTCGGCGGTTCCGGAAAAGATTAAATCTTTTATGTGGACCTTTGCACATGGAAGACTACACACATTGCAACGAGAGTTCGAGAGAGGACTTGAGTCGTGCAAGATGCATGTTCGGATGCGCCGGGAGGAAGACTTAATGCATGTAATGAGGGATTGCTGCAATGCTAAAGAAAGATGGATTTACGTAGTTGCCCCAATTTTTGGGAACAATTCACATCACTTCAAGGCAAACGAATGGTTACATTGGAACCTCAACCACGAGGCGGGAAGGAATTCACTAAAAAAATACCATGGACAATGTTATTCGGTTATATTTTGGGACATTTGGGTGGATCGTTGTAAGAAGTTATTTGGTGACGAACCAATCAACGATGCTACTCGATGCCTATGCTAGTCTTTTTAGGGCAAGTCGGGATAAGGAAATTGTAACAAATTGTCATTTTTACTCTAAGCAGAATGTTGCAGGTAGAGTCAACCGGGAGTGTCAACAGGATATCATCAATCTTGAGACAGATGCTTCAGTGCTGGAGTCTGGGAGAAGCGGATGTGGAGGAGCTATTAGGGAAGGAGATGGTCGATGGATTTGCGGTTTCATGTGCAAACTTACGACGGTTCCACCGTAATATTTGAAATTATTGCGATCACTCAAGGTCTTGATTTGTTGGAATCTAGGTTATAAAAAAGTTGTCGTTTTATCGATTGTATTGAAGCAATTAATGTTTTGACTAGAGGTTGTGACCACTCTCATCCCTTTAGGGACGTGATAGTTGATGGGTTGTGGTTGGTTAAAAACGCAAAGTTTCGATTAACCATATTCCTAGGGAACACAATAGCTTAGGCGATCATTTGGCTAAGTTATCTCATAATATTGTCGAAAACTTTTGCTTTCTTCATCAACCGCCTCCTTCGTACCATTGGGATGTAGTTGGTGAGGGATAATTTTTGTATTTTACCTTTTTGTATCTCTTCGCTCTTTGAATTTATTAATGGATTTCAGTTTTCATTCAAAAAAAGAAAAAAGAAAAACATATTCATATAAGTTAAATTTAGATAAAACTCATTTCATAAACTTATCTTGTATATCATAAATTACATTAAAAAAATAGTTTTTAACTGCACTTCAATCAAAACAGATGAATGTGCCTTACCAAATTCTGAAGGTAAATTCCAATAATTGAAAAGCTCAAGCACATAACCAACACCCACTACGATCCATGAAAAAAAACAGCTCAAGCACGTAGTTTTGTGATCTCACATTATAGCTCGTATTATTGCATCATTATATTGCTGTATCCAACTTCTCTTTTGTTGTGTGCATATTTTGTCAAACAAAGCTCGATAACAGTAGTGACGGGGTTGAAACTGAGATTTAAAAAGCTTAGCCGATAGCGTGTTAATAACACTAAACAGTGCTACGGTTGACATGATACTAGGAAGCTTTCCCCGAAAACAAAAAATACTGATTGAGAATCTAATATTAATTTATTTGCAAGGAACGACCATTGAAAACTTGTGGAAAAAGACACCACCCCGAGGGACTAGTAAAATTCAAACCTTAGGAATTTAAACTTTGATACAAGACAAAAGAGCGAAAAGGAGAATAATGAAGCGCTCGATTCGTTCAGGGTGCTTTTATATACATAGCAGGATCGAGCTTTGCAGGAGCAAGACTAGGGTTGGCAACAATGGCATCCAGATCCTGACTTTGTAGGTCCAAATGAGCCCTCAAGAAAGCAACCACTAAGCCACCAACCGTTCTTCTCATGCAACCCTTATCACCCACCTCATTATTCTTGCACATACAGCTCGCCAATCCCCCCAGCACTCCTTCTAGATGGTCATTCAACATGTCCATGTGACCGTACTCCTTCGCCACAAAATAACCACACGGAGGATTGCTCTCATAGAAGAAATTCTCATGATTCACCCCCTCAGGAGCACAAGGTATCGAACAGCAACAATCGGCTTTTTCTGGGCCCAACCCCGTCCCTATTATAGCAACGGGCGTGCTTAGCTTGAAAGACCCGGCCTGGCCCTTTAGGATCCAAGGACACGCTCTGCAATACTTGTTTTGCCCAGCCACAGGGTCCACGCCTACAAGCGCTGAGATGCTGAGCTTCATTTTGGCATACCCAAGAGCTACTGCAAATGCCGTCTTCCCACCCCTGCTGTGCCCCGCAATAACAAATTTGCTCACATTTGGTACTACGTTCTCAGGCAGCACAGATTGAAGGTTTTCGGCTATCCAGTCCGCTACTAATGCAGCACACTTGATCTCACCATATTGCCCCATGGGTATCCATTCGCAGCCCATACAGAACTGGAGTGATGTGAAGTGATTTCATCGTTATTAATTTGCATCAAGTTAGAGAGCAAGAAAATTGTGAAATGAGTAGTAAGGATATGACGGAGTGAGTTAACCTGAGGAGCGACAACTATATATCCGTGAGAGGCTATGTGGTGGAGGAGATCAGAGTAGAAGCTGTTGGTAACGCAGAAGCCATGGCAAAACAATATAACTGGGTATTCGGCGGCTACGGTTGGCGTGAAGATTAGTAATGGTTTTGGGGCTGAGGAATCAACCTTTAATGACTTGCATTCGATGCCTCCAGGTTGAAAGACGTTTGTGGTGGTCACAACTGGCTGAGCTTGCAACAACGCCGCCATGGTTCTCGGTCTTGAGACAGGCTTTGTGTGTGAATTGGTAAAGGGGAATGAGAATGAGTGGCGTTTGTAGCTGGAGGTTTTATCTGATGAGTTTTTTCCCAAAAGTAAAATTTATTCCTATAAAGATTTCAGTAATGCTACCAACTACTCAAAATTTCACTGAAGCATAGTCAGAATACATTGGCTATTAACAGGAATAAAAGAAAAGGACTAACAGCTCATGTTTCACGTGAATGGGCGGGCAGGAAGCACGTGTCTGTCCCCCACTTGTGGGTGGCCTAAACGTAATATGGGGTAGCATTATCATCCATTGCTCAACTTTTAGATTTAACTATATTTAAGTTTAATCCTTTACTCCATTCAAATCCGACTGTAAAAAATAAATAAATACGAGTAGTACTATCATTTGTTGAAGTCGAGAGGCGGGTAATATTATTCCACTTTTGTTTGGTTTTGCATTTGTTTTTTTGATAAATAAAATAGTAGTAAAGTGTACCACCACTTGGAGATTCTGTCAAACAATGAAATGGGAACCTTTTCCAGGATTCGAAACTGAGACCTCTTGCTTAAGAGTTTAGAGCCCCTTCCACGCAGGCCAACTTCATTAGTTGGTTTTGCATTTTTGTTGTTATCTATCCGGTATCCAGAGCTTCACCCTGAATAACCCAATCTAACCCGCCACATCGCTTGGTTTTGCATTTCTGTTTACGCAACATGCGTATACGAGTCTGAAGCAGAACAATCCAACAATCCACGTCACATGACTTATTTGGTTATTCTGGATCAAATATTCAAGAGTTAAAGAGCAAATTGGCAACAAACTTTTACTTCATAAGCGCCCATCATAAATAACTTTTAAGTTGACCAAAAATACCAAAAAAAAATTAAAAATGCGCCGTCAGCACAATTTTTTTTTTTTTAAAAAAATATGCGATCAAGACAACGCCATTAGAAAAAGATAACATCCGATTATCTAAGGTGCAGATTGGTCAACGAACTTTTTTTGAGTGAGCACCAAAGACAAAAAAAGTTTTACTCGGAGCGCCCAACACAAAATTCTAAATTTCACTAAATTTTTTTTTTTCAATTATTATTATTCAAAACTACTTGTATAAATCTCCATGGACAAAAATTACTCATTCTTCAATTTTATCAAAATTATAATTTGCTAAAATAAATAAAAGTTTTAATTAAAAATATAATTATTTGATTGAAATAAAACTCAAAGTGTTTTATAATTTATTATATATATTAAATAAAAAAATTTATATGATTTATTTTTATTTTAGAAGAATTAAAAAATTCATTTAATGTTAATAAAATTTAAAAAATCTATTACATCCTGAAAGAAATGAAATGAAATGAGTTTTATTTTTATTTTTATAAAAAGAGCTTAATGGATATCAACGTTGATATTTAATAATATAAATTCAGCAACTTGATGATATATTTTTTAATTAAATAATCTATTTATTATATGAATATCAAACTTGTTAAAAAAATTAAAAAAGAAAAGATAACCTAAAAGAAAATTAAAAGTTTGTTGGCCAAAGATATCTATTAAGCTTTTTTTTTTTTTATAATCATTTTATTTCTGTCGGGATATAATATATTTTTTAAATTTTATTAACATTAAATGAATTTTTTAATTCACATAAATTTCTTCTAAAATAAAAATAAATCATATATGTTTTTTTGTTTAACATTTATAAAAAATTATAAAACACCTTGAATTTTATTTAAATTATATAATTATATTTCTAATTAAAACGTTTGTTTATTTTAGCACATTATAATTTTGACAAAATTGAAGAATGAGTAATTTTTATTCGTAGATATATATACAAGTAGTTTTGAATAATGATAATTGAGAAAAAAAATTATTTAATTCAGTGAAATTTAGAATTTTGTGTTGGGCACTCCTCAGTAAAAAAAAGTTGTGCTGGGCGCTCCTGGAGTAAAAGTTCGTTGGCTAATCTGCACCTTAGATAACGGATTTTATATTTTTCTAACGGCGTTGTACTGATTGCATATTTTTAATAATTTTTTGTGCTGATTGCAATTTTTTTTTTGTTGTATTTTTGGTCAATTTAAAATTTATTTGTGTTGGGTGTTCCTGACGTAAAAGTTTGTTGGCCAATTTATTCCTTAACCCAATATTCCTCAACCGAAAGGTTCGTCCGTAACATAATAAGTGCTGGGCTCATGTTGGAAGCCCACAGGCCTACACGATTCATGGGCCTGCTTGCTTGATACGTAACATGCTTAAAATATGGAACAAAAAAAGAGGACACAAGAAAGGCAAGATTCGAAACCAGTGAGGTGCAGAGAAGTCCAGAATACTCCGCGAAATTCGAGGGCCTCGCGTAATGAGCTATGGTTTCTTCCCAGACGGTTACGCGATGTCTCCACAAGTTTCCTTTTCCGTTATTTAAATTTCCCTCTCCCTCCCGTTAAGAATCTTCCATATCCAAACCTTCATTAGCCCCCTCATCTTCAATCTTTGCCTTCCTTCTTGTTTTCTTCCCTCCGCCATCATGTGGAACCAGCCTTACCGCAAATCTGACGTCGAGGCCGGACCTAGGCCTCTCTACCCGACGATGCTTGAGAGCCCCGAGCTCCGGTGGTCCTTTATTCGCAAAGTCTACTCCATCATTACCCTTCAGTTGCTCGCCACCATTGCCGTTGCTTCCGTCGTCGTCTTCGTTCATCCCATTGCCCACTTCTTCGTCAGTTCCGGCGCCGGCTTGGCCCTCTTCATCGTCCTCATCATCACCCCTTTTATCAGTATGCACACTGTTCCTTACCTTCATGCCCCCTCTTTTCTCGTATTATTATTTCTTGTTTATTGTTTTTCTTACGGTTTTCAAAAATTCCAGCGTTATGCCCGCTGTACTACTACCACCAGAAGCACCCGGTGAATTATCTCCTCCTAGGAATCTTCACGATCTCTCTAGCTTTCGCTGTTGGACTGACCTGTGCCTTTACTAGCGGTAAGATTGAATTCCTTTTTAATCCTCTATTTTTTGGGCCAATAGCGATAAGAATGAATTATCTCTGTTTTTCCTTCTTTTTCTGTACTGTTGGGGCATAAGGTTAATGAAGTCTCTTTTATTTAGAAGTTGTTTGTTTGGTGTGGACCTGCTGGTATTCTTTTATCATTCATGTATGTGTTTGCTCATCTGATCCTACAATCTTTTGGAGTAAAGTGGTGGTCCCCTTCGCACTTGTGGCCTGTGGGTCCTGTATGGTATTGGGGTCCAGTTCTCTCTCTGTCTCTGTTTCTCTGTGTTCTTCTTCTTCTTCTTCTGATACTTCAGACTTCAGAGTATCCTCTGATTCAGTAGTCTGTTCAACTCATTTGTTATCAGTCATCTTCGTTTTCCAAATGTTGTGGACCAATTCTTACTCACAACATCCTTTCATTGAAAATACAAAGGATAGTTGAGGTGTGCAATCTGTGACTATTACGGTTTTATCGGACAATGGGAAGTAAATCACTAGGAAAATCCAATTTAATTACACTGGCGAACATTTTGAAACGGGCAGCGTATTTTGTTATTTGTTAAGTGTCAAGGCTGACGTGTTGGAATTGCCCAGTTTCATCATGGGTCTAAAAGTTTTGTGATGAATGGAAACAGGAAAAGTTATACTGGAATCTGTGATATTGACAACCGTGGTGGTGGTCAGTTTGACTCTCTACACATTTTGGGCCGCGAGGAGAGGCCATGACTTCAATTTTCTTGGCCCTTTCTTGTTCGGTGCTGTTCTGGTGCTAATGGTTTTTGCTCTGATTCAGGTATGATTATCCTCAAACATTTATGTTTGATATTTATCAGCCCTCGTGATTAGTCTTTGGAATCCTTTTTCTAAGTGGATTTGATTTCTTGCAGTTACTATTTCCACTGGGTAAGATATCAGTGATGGTGTATGGGTGCCTAGCATCGATTATATTTTGTGGTTACATCATATATGATACAGACAACCTTATCAAGAGGTTCTCCTATGATGAATACATTTGGGCGTCTGTGTCGTTGTATCTGGATATCATCAATCTCTTCTTGTCTCTCCTTACGATATTCAGAGCATCTGAGAGTTAACCAGAGAGCTTCGCTGGCTGTTGGATATGGTTAAATGACGCGAGAAAGGATAATTGTCAATCAACAAGTCGTCCTGCAAGTACCACGTTTGTAGTTGAAAGATTGCCTTGAATTGTAAAATGTAAATGCACATACGATACGATTGTCTCCTCATTCTTTTGATTTTGTTCTGATATCAGTGCTCTTATTATGACTATTATTACTGGCAATCGCAATTTGACAACCTACTTTTTTCGCGACTTAGCACTGACAATTCATAAACATTTTGTTTTGCATCGCATTCACGATGTGAATGTGGTAAGTGCCTAGAAATTAAATGTAAATATTTGCACTTGCTGGTTTTAAAATGTTGGTGGAGACAAAAAAATTCTGACAATTCATAAACATGTTGTTTTGCATCACATTCACATCGTGAATATAATGTGGTAAGTAGCTAGAAATTAAATGTACATATTTGCACTTGCTGGTTTTAAAATGTTGGTGGAGACAAAAAAAATTCTGTTTTTGTGAGGTCATCTTATGCTGGTGTAGCTAGAAATTAAATGTACATATTTGCACTTGCTGGTTTTAAAATGTTGGTAGAGACAAAAAAAAAAATCTGTTTTTGTGAGGTCATCTTATGCTGGTGGCTTTTTTTTTTTTTTCGCCACACTCAAGCCAAATTTACTAAGGTTTCAACACATTCAAAAGGTTGTGATGAAATAATTACAAAATCCACACTCAAGATTTACTAAGTCAACACATTCAAAAGGTTGTGATGAAATAATTACAAAATCCTGATTCATCTCATGAGCTGATCGGACTAAATAATCAGCACATCTCAATGCTTCCCTGTAAGTATGAATAATCTGTAGATCCTCATGTAAAAGGATAAAGAATCTTACCTCTTGTATTTTATCTCTCATAGGATGACCCAGCCCACAATCAAGTAATAACAACTGAATGGCATCCAATGAATCAATATGGAGCACGATCTTTTTGAAACCCAATTTTTTGCAAAGTATAAAGCCCCTGTAGATAGCATGGATTTCCGCAGCAGTTGACGTAGTATGACCTAACTTTTGTTAAAACCCACTTACACAGTTTCCTTGGTGATCCTCATGTCCACTATTCCTGTATGATCCATCCACATCCACACGTACATAACCTGGATCCGGGTGTGGTAAGTAACTCGACGTGTTAATTATCTCTCGATGGCCTAATTGTTCTATATAACACTGGAGAGAAAGAATATGTTGCAGGTAACTCAAGAACTAGTTGTTCTCTGTAAGAACTTGTCCGAATGGCCTGAAGGTCTAGATTTTTCATATCTGGAACTAGATATCATAACGCGATCAAGACTAATTTAATTGGGGGATCGCTAAATGAGAACGTGAGGAAATGTGGGACTGATTAAGTAGTGGTTGGCTTCACAAAATCATATCCACAGGTCTACGTAGTGCTTGGCTTCACAAGAACATATCCACAAGGGTACCTACGTACGTTTCTCTGTTTGGAGCACAGTGTTCAACTCCAATTATAGTCGCAACCGATGACAGTGCACGCATTTCACGTCACCTAGAATTGTTTCTAGTCAACAATGGTGTGGGCACGTTATCCCTTAGAATGAATGCAAAAATGAAATGTACTCAAATACCCTGTCGTACGTTTATTGCGACAGCTGGCGATATACATTTCGTGCATCCAAATAACAGATCGTCATTAACTGACTCTGTTCATAAAACAACACGATATCCAGGAAACTCTGTTCTCTGCCTGCTACATACAGATGAAGTCGTTCAAGCATTTCAGTGAGAACTCGACATCATAAAAATATGTTGTGCACAAATTAACGAGTGAAAAAGGTAATAGTCGTGCGGTGAATTTTGTGGTCAGCCCGCCGTATGTGCATATAGTATACTACCTAGCTTTGTATAACTTGGACGCATTTTTGTAATTGCAGCTGCGAGCGCAGGATATAGATAACATAATAATTAACAGTATTCCATTAATCCTGAAAAAATAAAATTAAAAACATTAAAGGGAGTAAGGGACATCGTCAATGCTTTAATTTAACGTGGCACAACTGTTAACATACAGTACATACACTCAACCTTAACAATTTCTTGGCTTGTATATATATGCGTATATACGTCAATCATGACGCTAATTACAATTATTAGGTTGTTGACGCAATCTGCAGCTTCTCTAATTATGCACCACCCATGCTTTGTTACTGGTTCCAAGGTATTGAAGGCTGGAATGGGTGGTGTGGCGACAGTATAGGATGTCTGATATCAATAAACATATATTTTGGGAAAATTATAATAAAGGACCTAAGAAAAATAATATTTATTAAGAATGATCATAAAAATAGTAGTTATTTTGAAGAGTCAGCAATTAAAACATTAGAATAGAAAGACCAAATTGCTTTTAGTCAAATTTCGTAATTCTCTCTGACTGAATCAGAATCTGGAATGATTGATGGATAATAATAAATAGAGATCAATTTAAACAATCTTATTCTTTTTCAATTGCATAAATAGTGGAGAACAGTTGAAGACCCTCCGCTAGTGAGCCTTAATTGGTTTCTTTCTCATTCTCTTACACCGTATCTTCCTCCGATGCGTCCGTTTCTCCGAAGTCTCCGTTTCTCCTCAGCCGCTCCTTTCTACTCGCTTCTTGATTCTTTACACAAGTTTCTCCCTTTTTGATTCTTTACACAAGTTTCAAGCATATGTCTGTTTCTTTTCCAATCTTTATCTTCTCTTTGGGACGGTTGAAGAGTAAAGTGGCCATGAAACCCACTTATTAATCTCAGATTATTAGTATCTATCCCTCTAATTCAAAAAGCAAAATAAAAAAAATGATGGTTTTGGTTGTTGTAATTGTTGAGGAAAATAAAATTTAAATTACTTTTAAAATAGGATGTGGGGGAGATTAAATGAGAGAATATAGGAAGTTTAATTAAAGATAATTTAGTATTTTAAAATTTATATTTGAGTTATTGGTCCTCTTAAATAATTATAACTTTTATGGTCCTTCTCAATAAATATTATCTGATATTAGTCCTTGATCCTAATTTTCCCTATATGTTCTGGTAATCATTTCCAAGTTCGGAACCTTCTTGTTACGAATATCTCTGGTCAATGAATTCACTGTACTCCATTATATTATGCTTCCCACTTCACACAAGTCAACCAATAATTCAGAGATTAAACAGATTTCTGACGTTTATGGATGAAGTCAGCTTCAAAGGCCATTTTATTTCCTCCGTTTTAGCCCGTGCTCCAAAAAATGACTCAAAATTTAAATTGTCTTGCTCCTTTATATAAAAGTCTAACAAAAGTTCTATGGACATTTAATGATCTTTTTTTCCTATTTTTATCCCTCATTCATTATATGTAGTGCATTAATTAAAATATTGGTGATACTCATATTTATTTTATTTCTCTTTTTTACTTGCCCTCTCATTAATAAGGGTATACTTAGAAAATAAAATTTATTTAGACGTATTTATTATTTTTAATTATTTTTAACTGTTTTCTTCCACCAACATAATTCGATTGTTTAGCTTTTATAAATATCACCGAGCCGTGACTTATATTTCATGCGATTCTATTATATTTCCATATTCTTTTTTTTTGGACAATAGGAACTTGTATTAATAAACTTCACGAAAGTGACAGTTACAGGGATGAAATCAACAGAATGGAATAACACACAAACTGAAAATGACAGAAACCACATGTAAATTAAAATAAACAAACTAGCCACCATCCAATGAGGGTCTAGTGGGTAAAGCTGAGAATCAGGCTGACTCGGTCCTTTAAGGGCCAAGAAGCTAACAGTAGAAGTAAAAAAAACATCTGTTTTTAAAGCTAACCCGAAAAAGACGGAGGCCCGAAAGTTACTATTTCAAATTGTAACTATTTTTCCTCCGTTTTTTTTCAAAGAAATATAATTAGTAAATTACAACAATTAAAGTTTTAATTTATCAAATAAATGTTATCAACATTAATGTTTACACAACACACTTAATGCAATAAACAAACACAGTCACTAATTAATAATCAAAAGTAAACTATTCTCCACAAGTAACTCGCATAAAGCATAACAAGCTTACCACTAAGCAACATAAGTATGATGACTATCATTTTCATCTTTTCACTACTATTATCAATTCCAAAGACATTTGATTGTGCTTCACTTCGAGTAGTATAGGCTCTGTTTCATGGATAAAAATATCAAAAATATCTTCTCTCACATCATGAATACATCCATAATATTTATTTGCAACAAATTAAATATTAAACCAAATCATAAAATTAAAGTATAATTATTATGTATTTGTAATTAAATGGATAAATAACTCTATAACAAATACAAAATACATATAAATTAGTAAATCAAATGGTCAAGTCAAGTTAATGAAATAAAAAATATATATTTAAAGGGCCTAACGAGTTAGCCCTTGGCCCTACCAGGATGGCCCTTTTAGGCCCTCGACCTTACATGTCGGTCCTACATGACCAACTTTATTTAGAAGCTCCAATTTACAAACTCGTCCCTTCAGGGCTTGGACCAATTTCTTGGCTCTACTGGTGGGCGAAGAATTATCAGCATCAACACTAGTCTTCTGAGTTTCCAAAGTTAGAAGTGACAACAAAACAAGTGTTGGTAGTAAAACCTACTAAATAAGGCACAACCTTTTATAAGCATCAGCTGCAAGAAGATCCGTAGCACAGTTGCCCCGTCATGGGGTGAAGGACATAGAGAACCCAACCTTAGAAGTCAAAAGATAGATAACATCTTGGATAATATTTTTACACCTCCAATCAATCAAATCAGGTGACTTTGCCTCAATACAGATAAGCAGGGGGGGACAATAGGTTTCAAAGACCACCTTAACATGTCCAAGATCTACAGCTAGAAGCAAGACCCTTTTCATAGTCAAAGTTTTAGTCATAAAGACAAAAATTGATTTAACTTTATCCACAAATCCCCATCTAAATAAGCCAACATGATCCCGACAAATTACCCCAATAACTACATCTTTCTCATTAGGCAAAAAGGTTCCATCACAATTAATTTTAAGGCTATCTAAAGCAGGGAAACCATTTAATGCTATGACTATCACAACCCTCAACAAAACATAATCCCTATGCATAATGTCATATAGTTAGCCCAAAATTCAAAGTTGTATTTCCTGGCCAATTCAGTAACATTGCCCGGATTCAGTTGTCTATGATAAAAAATGATTTCATTTCTAGTTTTCCATATAAACCATAGAACCTAACAAATCAGAGAAAGATCATGCTTACTTAGAGATGGCGTACTTGTCATCAAAATCCACCAAGCATTGAAGTTGAAAATTCTGGAGGCATCAAATCTAGCACTTAGCGAACAACCAAACGAAAAGCATTGAGTCTAGGAGCAATGGAAAAATAAATGTTCAATAGTCTCCTCTGATCCGACACAAAGTTGACAATGACTATCCGGGGACCTTCTTCGCCGATACAGTGCTGAATTGGTGGCTATTGCATTACTCAGGAGACACCATATGAACTGTTGTACTCGTGAGATTACTTTAATTTTCCAGATCAAATTCCAACATATAGTAGGAATGACAGTCGATGACCTCGCTTTATGCACCTTAGCAGAGTTCCTGTAGTGATAGCCTAACTTCACTTTATACACTCCATTCGTGGCACTAGTCCATACCAACTTGTGTTCCAGGCCATTGGTGGGGATAGGAATTTCATGTATCGCATCTTTGACTTCATCAGGCAAATATTGGTTGATATGAGTAAGATCCCACTTCCCAATAACGATCAGATCACAGACTTTGCCCTCTGAAACGATAAGATCACTGGTGTTGCTAGGTACCTCCAGGAACATAACCTTTGGGACCCAAGGATCACCCCCATATTCTGATTGCGGTACTATCTCTAACATCCACCTTAGGTCTTTCATAAAGATATTTCTTCCATCCAAAATACTAGACTAGCACCATGAGGCCTTATAGCCTTTTTCTGCATCAAGAAAGTCCTGTTTAGGGAAGTACAGACTTTTGATCAGCATCCTTACCCATAGATCATTTGGCCTCGATAAGAGCCTCCATGCGATTTTGGCCAAAAAAGCATCATTCATAATGAATATATCCTGGAAGCCCATACCACCAGTGCTCTTTCTACTAGTCAAAGACTCCCATGCCTTCCAATGAGTTTTGCCTTCAAAGGCATTGCTATTCCACCAGAACTTAGCTATTAAGCTATTTATCTCCTTACAAGTCTTAAGGAGAAATCTGAAACAATTCATTGGGTAGATTGAGATCGCCTGGATAAACTGCTTTAATCATTACTTCTTGACCGGCAAAAGATATAGTAATTGGCCCCATCCATGAATTTTACTAGTAACTCATTCCCTGATGTAAGCCAATGTCTAGTGCTTATTTTTCCCCCAAATGCTTGTTATACCAAGATATTTTCCCGGGTCCGTTGTTACTGGATGCCCAAAAGATCACCCACCATACTTCTCACTGCTTCAGGAGTGTTAGAGGAGAAAAAGATACTTGATTTATCAAGATTGAGAAACCTGTCCTGAAGTTGTGTAATACAAACTCAGAATGTTAGCCAAATAATTGAAATTATGTTTACTAACATGTATATATAAGAGGGCATCATCGGCAAAGAAACTATAGGAAGGTTTAGGGCAACTATTACTCAATTTAACTCCCTTGAGTCGTTTTGTCATTCTGACTCTCACTGAATTGATGTTCTATATTCATATGTCTTGAATATATTGTCCTTAATTTTGACGTAAGTCATATCAGTCGGTATAAATCATTTCAGTATAAGATGTGGAGGCCAAATGTACTGGATAAACGATATGACCGACCGGTTGTTTCAATCGGTTTATTGTTTATCTAGTGTTTTTTAATTTTAAAAAGTTATATCTAATTTAGCATATCTTCAAAAATTATAAATTAAGGCTTTTATGAAAAGTTTGAAATATCTAACTTTTTGTCCAAAAAAATCACTTAAAAATATTATCATTTGATTCCCAAAAAATCTTGAATTTCAAAACCATTTTAAAAGCCTAAAGATATATAATTTCTCATCATTATCCTTGGTGTTTTCAAGTCTCAAACATTCAAATTTCATCTCTTGATCTATCCTTCAATCTCGTCAATAACTAGATCTTATTTAACTTTAAACTTCAATATTAAAATTTAGAATGTTACAATTGAAAATGCAATTAGCAACTACATCAATTTTGTGGCGTTTAAGCTCATTTCTCATCGGTCTGGCTCCAGTTAGTTCCGGTTTGATTCCAATCTGATTTATTGGTTATTGACCTATTATCCCAACAATTCACTTGTTCGTCAGAGTTTATAGTAAAGTTGGAAATTAGAAAAAGGGAAGGAGGAAATGCCCGTGAATCTGCTGCTCATATTAAATATACATATAGAGAGAGACGCTGATGCCCAAATTATATTATACTACTACTTGTGCAATACATTCTCTCCCCTCCTCATTCGTCTTCGTAGAAAAATTCCTTGTCACTGCCATTAGCTAGTCCCGTGAACAATGTGTGTATGCATGTGTACCCTCTTTCTCTGCACTCCAATGCAATTATAATATCTAAACCCGCTTGGTTTAATTTGACCCTCCCTTGCAAGCCACCATTGTATTATACTACTCGCTTCGTTACCAAAGCATCCGCATTTCTTCTCCATCATAGAAATAAGCAACCCTTGTCATTTACTTATTTTGATCACTGTTCCTTATTCCCGCCCTAATTAACCTGAGGGAGGCGGTCCTTAATAAGCGATCGAGGCGGTAAACCTTAAAAAGTCTTGAAGCGTCGACTTCTCCCTCTCTCTTTCTCTATATATATATAGCTCACTGAGCTTTTAACCCTACTCGGTAGAAGTAAAAACACTCGTCTTTGAACATAACACCTGAGAGGGCAAAACAGTGGACGTCAAAAGCCAAATTAAGAGAAACATGAGGCGGTTTGGCTTTATCCTTTTCTCAATATAATGCGTGGGTCCCTCTCCCCACCACTTGACTATTCAAGAAAGTGCCCTCACCTTCTCACCTCTCACTCATATATACATATACATGATACACCATGATACTTCACAACGCCCTCCTCAGTACTCTCGCTTTCCTTGTCCCTCATTCTCGCTTCTCCTTCAACTTGAGCTTCCCCAGATCTGCATTAAGGATCATGAATGTGGAGGGTGGACACGGCGGTGTGGCCATACCGCCGGCGAAGCCATTTCTCAAGTGGCTCAAGTGCTCTCTCAAGGAGACTTTCTTTCCTGATGACCCCTTCAGGCAGTTCCAGAACCAGCCTCCTTCGACCAGCTTCCTCCTTGCCCTTCAATACATCTTTCCCATCTTCCACTGGGCTCCTCGCTACTCTCTCCAATTCCTCAAATCTGACATCATCGCCGGCATCACTATCGCCAGCCTCGCTATTCCTCAGGGCATCAGCTACGCCAACCTCGCCAACCTCCCTCCCATTCTTGGCCTCTGTCAGCTCTCAATCAAACTCTCTCTCTTTATCACCTTCCTCTAACTATTCCGATCCTATTCATTTCTCTGTTCTTTTTCCTGTACACTGCAGATTCGAGCTTCATACCGCCATTGATTTATGCGATGATGGGAAGCTCCAGGGATTTGGCGGTGGGTACTGTTGCCGTTGGATCACTTCTCATGGCTTCCATGTTGGGCAGTGTCGTTAATCACAACGACAACCCCAAGCTTTTTCTTCACCTCGCCTTCACTGCTACTTTCTTCGCCGGCATTTTCCAGGCTGCTCTCGGCCTCTTTAGGTATATTCACCAGTCCTTTTATGCATATATAGAGCCATGTATGTACTCTCTGTACAATTAGCTAGGAAACAAAGCAAATAGCAACACTGAAATAATGTCTTATTATAGCCAATTTAAGCGAGCGGAATAAGTAGCAGCGCTGGAAGTCGTCTTTTGCTAATTTGTCTTCTTGAAGCACTATGCATGGACCGACCCGCCACGAGATTCGCCTGCCAGTGGGATGGATCCATTGCTTTCACATGATGAAAGCACAAGATATATATATTTGTGTGATTAAAGAATTACTGCTTTTGTTCTCTTGAATTCTTAACATATTATAATAGGATGGGTTAACTTTAGTGCAGGTTAGGGTTTATCGTGGATTTTCTGTCACATGCAACAATAATAGGGTTCATGGGAGGAGCGGCGACGGTGGTATGCCTGCAACAGCTAAAATCCATTCTGGGGCTTCAGCATTTCACGCACGAAGCCGATCTCGTCTCCGTCATGCGATCCGTTTTTACCCAAACGCATGAGGTAGCAGCTACCCACCACAAACTGATCATTCTGACATCTACTCGTCTTTTTCTGCAGCTTTTGTCCACAAATTATTGCTCCCATTCCAAAAAATGTACTTATTATAACTCGTTTCATTAAATGCACAGTGGAGGTGGGAAAGCGCCGCTTTAGGAAGCTGTTTCATTTTATTCCTCCTCATCACCAGATTCTTCGTAAGCGAATGCACTACATCCTAATTAATCTCGTTTTGGTTAACTTGAACTAAAAAACAAAGATGCCTTAATTTTGGGTCTCATAGTCATTACTATTCGGGTTGCGTGCGAGACTGCTATATTCTGATTTTTCACTAAAACGAATAGATAGAGCACATTATGTTTTAAGATTAGTGAAATTAAGGTAATCAAGAGCTGACGATGAACGAAATGCAGAGCAAAAAGCAACCAAAGTTCTTTTGGGTGTCCGCAATGGCGCCGTTGACTTCCGTTATCTTTGGAAGCATTCTGGTTTACGTCACTCATGCGCAGAAACACGGTGTCCAAGTGGTGAGCCCCGAACTTATCTGTCTTTTCCTTTTAAACCGGTTTTGGTGCTTATCCTTTGTATAGGCACCATCTGCCTAGTGCATGCCTAGTGCATGGGTTGTCCAGTATTTTTTTAAATAAAAAAATTATTTTTAAAAAAATGTTAATTAAAATATTATCTTTATTTTAGATTCTGTATTCATTAAAATACTTTTTTTAAAAAAAAAAAAAATTTAGACGGTTCAGGAGAGAGGAACTCCCTGCCTATCTTTAGGCGGGGAATCCCATTCCCTTTTTCTAATTACTTTGTCCCTCATTCACATGATTTTAGGCCCCTACCATTGGGCCACGCAACTATAATAATTATGCCAAGTCACAATTGGGCCCCACCCAGAATGGGTGACCATTATTGACATCTGTTCGTTATTCGTCCAGATAGGAGACCTGAAGAAGGGGCTAAATCCCAGTTCCGTCACAAAGCTGGTATTTGTGGCGCCTTATATGAGCACTGCCATTAAGACTGGCCTTATCACTGGCATCATAGCTCTTGCGGTATTATCTTTCTTCATTATTCTCCTGCCTGCCCATCACTCTCAATTCTTCATAGTCTCATTAAATTCGAATTTGACACATCACACCAAAAAAAAAACATTCGAATTTGACACGTAAAGTACCCCAAAATGGCAAAATCAACCACTAGAACTTGGCTTTATCATCAACTGGCTTCCTTAATAACATGACCATCGGCTTCGTTTTTTTTAGTATTATCATGGTTACTTCTATTTTCTTATGTTTGGCACTGAAAGAACACACATGCATGTACAAACGGCAAAAACTTTAACCATGTCGGATGCTATATGTCCTAACACACTTGACACCTATAACATTGATAAGGTTTGGGTAAGTGGTGAAAGGTTTGTGTAAGAGACAGAGGCCTTGGTCTAATTAATTATCACATATCTGTACTTTTCAACGTCGAGGTCCTGAAATTTGAATGAATGGATGATGATGGGCAGGAAGGAATAGCAGTAGGAAGAAGCTTTGCAATGTACAAGAATTACCATACTGATGGCAACAAAGAGATGATAGCTATTGGGACCATGAACGTAGTTGGTTCTTTCACCTCTTGCTACCTCACCACAGGTAATTCATTCACCCAAATGCCCGTATACGCAGTTTTCTTCACGAGTTGCTGACAGATATGTATAACATCAAAATCATTCGCTTCAGGGCCATTTTCACGTTCAGCTGTGAACTATAATGCTGGATGCAAGACTGCAGCATCAAATATAGTAATGGCAATAGTAGTTATGTTGACGCTGTTATTCCTGACACCCTTGTTCTATTACACTCCCCTGGTGGTTCTATCAGCTGTCATTGTCTCAGCAATGCTTGGACTTATAGACTACCAAGCAGCCATCCATCTCTATGAGATTGACAAATGTGATTTTCTAGTGTGCATTAGTGCCTACATTGGCGTCGTTTTTTGCAGCGTTGAAATTGGCCTTGTCATAGCGGTATCTATCTCTCTATCTATTTGTCTCTTATTAGTTGGGGTTCATTTAAATCAGCCTTGAAATGCTTTTTTCTGTAAATATGCAGGTTGCAATATCTGTACTTAGGGTACTTCTCTTTGTTGCAAGGCCAAGGACATCTGTTTTAGGCAACATTCCAAATTCTGAGGTATATAGAAATGTTGAACATTATCCAAATGCAATCCACGTGCCTGGGATTCTAATTCTTGAGATTGATGCACCCATATACTTTGCTAATGCAAGCTATTTGAGAGAGAGGTGCCTTTCTTGTGCTACCTTTAATTGGCCTTTAGATTTTTCACCTCAAAGAGATTCTTGCCTTCTAAACACCTGCTTATAAACAAAATACTATCACTGTTAATAGGATCACGAGGTGGATTGATGAAGAGGAAGACAGGATTAAAGGTACAGAGGAGACAAGCTTGCGGTATGTTATAATGGATATGACTGGTAAGTAATGATTGTGAAATTTTTGAAGAAAAATACAGATTATTTATTGCAGAATTACCAACTCACTGTAAGTTCATTTTGTTAGCCGTTGGGAACATCGACACTAGTGGAATAAGCATGTTTGAAGAGATCAAGAAGATAGTAGATAGAAGAGGACTACTAGTAATTCTCTTGAGGCTCTGTTTCCCTTTCAAAATGTTTAATAGGGTTTACGTAACACTTTTCTCATTTGCACAGCTTGTTCTGGTCAATCCTGGAGGCGAGGTGATGAAGAAACTGAACAAAGCCAATTTCATAGAGGAAATAGGGCAGAAATGGATACATCTAACAGTAGAAGAGGCAGTTGAAGCATGCAGCTGCATGCTTCACGCATGCAAAACCAGCCCCACCAAGAATGAATCATCAGAGGGCTGGAACAATGTGTGAAAGATGCGTGGGTGTACTAATTTCTAAAGTTAGAAGCTTTTGGGTTGCAGGAAAATTTTCTGGCACAAGCTATTGAATCTTATGCTACTTGATGATGTAGTCGAGTGGAACATAATCCAATTTGTGATAAGAATTGAAAAATGTCCTTTCTAGAAACTGGCATCAAGCAAGAGTGGATGCTGAGCACAATATTGTTGCATCATTATGGTGGTGCTTGTGGTTAATTAAAAGGAAAAAAAAGAACATGTCAAGCGCAGGTATTATGAACCAGGATGAATAATCAATTAGTACCTCTTGTCCTAATTATAAGATATAGTTGACTTTGTTTGAAAAGATTAAAGAAGCTAAATAAGTTACTTAATCATTTTATATGTTGTGTATCTTTAGATTATATATTAGTTTATTAGTCAAACTAATTACTTTGAAGAAAAAAATAAAAATAAAAATACTCTAAAGTAATTTAATTAGCTTCCTTAATTTCTCCAAAAAAGTCAACTATGTCTTATAATTAGGACCGGAGGGAGTATCTGCTAACCTCTAGCATGAAAACATATTAACAGTTATAAGGCATATTACCAGTGAAAAGGCAGATAATTTAGTTTATTTAAAAGCGTTCTGATTAAAGCAGTTCTTTTTTTTAAAAAAATAAAATAAAATAATATTAGTCTTTTAATTATTAAAATTAAAACGTTGGAGAACCAAAATAAAAGTAGTTAAATAGATTTGAAATAAAAATATATTAAAAGTCAGGTCAATTAATAAGAAAACAACAGTATAATAATAATAATAATTAGGAAAAATCTCATTTAGATACCATCTGAAATTTCAAAAACTTAAAAGATCTATTAAAAAATTAAAAGAATACGGAGGGTTATTGGGAAGAATTTAAGATTTTGAAATTTAAATATTTTTACTAAAATACCCCTCGCATAATATAAAATCATACTCCTTAGTCTGTCTCCTCTGTCTCTCTCCTCTCCTTCTCTCCATCTCTTCCTCACCCAATGCCTTGCACGGACGCTTTCCCTTTCTCTCACTTGCGCCGAAACCCTCCTTCCTTTCACTTGGGCCACTTAAGCTCCTCCCTCTTCTCACTAAGGCGTCTATCTAAGTTTTACTCTCTCTGTTGAAGCTCCTTCTTACTCTCACTTATGTCAATCTAAACCAGGTAAAACTTCTTCTCTTCACCGATATCTTCTTCTTCTCCATTCAACTTTGTTCTTTCTCTTCACTTTCTCCATCATAACGCCAAGAAACCGGTTTCCGGTGAAATTGTGCAGTTTTCGGCAAGCATGTGAGTTTTTTTGACAAGCTTATGAATTTTTCAACGAGCTTTTCCAGCTTACTTAAAGAGTAATGATTTTGACAAACTCCATAAGTACTGATAATCTGTGTAAAAAGATTGATAGAGTTTTGAGTGGTGACTAATTGAGTAATGAAATTGACTAAAATAGTAATGGCTATGACAAAATCCATAATAATTTTGGAAAAATCTGTAAGTATAGACAATATGTGTAAATGATTGACTAATGAGATTTATTAAAATAGTAATGGTTTTTACAAAATTTGTAATAGTTTTGACAAAATTGGTGAGTACAAACAATGTGTGTATAAGATTGACTAAAATACTAATGGTTTTCACAAAGTCTGTAATGCTTTTGATAAAATCGGTAAATTTAGACAATATATGTAAAATGATTGACTAAGAGTTTTGAGTTATGATCAATTGAGTAATAATTTTGATAAATATTGTGGGGTTTTAAACCCTATCACCTTTTTTATATATTTAAAAATTAAGAAAAAAATGGTAAATTTATCAACATTTTAAAATCTCAATTTCCTTTAAATCAGTTTTCTGCGATTTCTAAATATTAAATATGAACAGACCTCCGCTATTTTAAAATTTCAGATAGAATTTAAATGAGATTTTCCCAGATTGGAGAAATGGCGTTGGTCAATAAGATTCGTTGCTTGGGTTTATTAATTATTCTTCCGCCTTTCGCGGTCAATAAGGTTGGGGCCTTGGGGGCTTTGCCGTTCACAGTTCTGTGCCTGTTTGGTGACACCGTTTTGGGAGCATTTAGCCCATTAGCATTGGCTTTTAAGCTAAAGCCCATATAGATGTGTTTTGAGAGGCTTTTTTGTCACTGGACTAATGGAACAAATGCCCATTAACAAAAAAGCTGGGGAGGGGAGCTTTAAGGGTGTTGCCGTTGGACAATTAGCACGTGTGGGCCCCACCAGTTTTGTTTTTTATGGGATTTATAGGGGGTTTTGGCGGATATGACAGCGTGGGCCCGCCTCAAGTTTTTTTTACTCTAATTCTTTTCTTTTCCTTTTTTTAAACAATTTCTATCATTTATTTTTTTTCTAAATATAAATATAAATATAAATTAAAATTTTTATGTTTAATTATCACAATATATACAACTAATATATATATATATATATAGTATTCAACAAGATTTATGTTTTTCTCAGTCATTTTCTATCTCAACTCACTTTCTAAATAATCATCCAAACACTCTTTAGTTTGAAAAAAAGCTATTGCTACAAAAGCTAAACAGACAATCCAAACACAAATCATATTTACAACTTGAGCTTTTTCTAAAGTCACATAGCTTTTAAGCCACCACTTCTATCACCAACGCCATCTGCTGCTGTTCACCTTCCGGGGGCATTGAGTGATTCTTCTTCGAATCCCAACTTGCAAGGTGATTGATTTTATTTTATTTTTTTGCTAGGGTTATTTGCATTGAATCGCTATGCGATGCTCACTGATTCTTCTTGGAATTCCATATGCTTTTGTTGAAATTTCTGGATTATGGAATGGAAATTATTCCCGCGTCCAATGCAAGTTGGAACCCCGCCAGTAAAAAACTGAAGAAGGCTGAATTGAGAATTAATGATTTTTTTCCCACAAAAAAGTGGAAGGATTTAAGGGGTTTAACGGCCAGGATTGATTCTACTCTCATTAATGTGCTTGGCTTCGTGTAACCGTCTGATTAATCTGATGGTCAATATAAAATGATAGCCTCCCTCCGGCTTCTTTGGTTTGAAGTCTGGAGTACTGGACTCAGCCGTCCAAACTTACCCTCGAAAACGGCCAATCTTGCCGCCACCACGGTAAGTCTCCTCCGTATTTGTCTGGGCCTCCTTCTTTCTTCTCCCCTTTATTCGACCATGTTAACCAGAGTTCTCATTTCTCTCTTTCAAATTTATTTTTCTTTTCTTATTGTTGCGGACCATCAAAGTTTCTCGTCAATAATATTATCTTCTCAGAATTATGAAGTGAAAGTATAATTGGATCGCCAGCTCGTTTGTTCTTTCCTTGCAACTATATAGCTCTCTTAGGATGTGTTTGGTATGAGGGGAGGGAGTGGAGACTACTCTTTCCCCTCATACCAAACACACCTTTAGTGTCTGTTTTTATGTTCGGTCGAAATTGTAAAATTGGTTTGATTTTATTTAATACGTAGTAGTTATATTTTTTTGTGAATTTGAAATGTTGAACTATAAATCTTTTGATGGTGTCAAGTTCTGGACTGTTTTTTTTTTTTTTTTTATAGAAAATCTTGCTTTTGTCCCTTACTTGATATTAAGTTTAACGTTTGCTTCTTTCAGAGCTCTAATACATGACATCCTGCTTTAATTGGTTTCTTCTGTTTAGCTGATTGATCTCCACATATGTTTTTTCTCAATTCTTTTGAATATGTGTTAGCTCAAGATTAATTATTGCTTTGAATTCATTTATCTATTGCCAAATGCCAACAAGTTCACCCCTTGTTGAGGCCTTTATGTCTTTGTGAACGTCATTACTCTATCTGATGACTGCGTTCAGGGTCTGCTAACTTTCCACTGTGGCATCATTTTCCCTTTGGTACATAATTGTTGTAGAAGCTTAACTAGAAGACATTTCCTAGAGATCTTTCCTTATGGAGATTGAAGCGGATACAGGAAGTAGCTCCTTAATTCTGCTGAAGCAAGGAGCTGAAGCCGTAAGTGTGCATCACATGAATTTTTAGGAGCTAGCTAAGAGTCAACCATGTTTTCTCATATGGCTTCGTTTTACAATTTTAAAGCCTGAACAAGCTGAAATTTTAACTATTATTGTACACCCTTTATCTACACAAATTTTTGTTGGCACTTTCTTTTAACTCTATAAACTTCCTTGTCAAATAATTTTGCTGATTAAGCCACACTAAACTTTCCTTGTGTTTTCGTTTTGTCATGTTGGTTACCTTTAACATGCATAGTTTGTAAAACCTTTTGCTGATTTTGGTGTTCCTTGATAGAGGGTTTTTGAGTCTGATTTTGTGGGAAGGAGGTCTGTTGTCAAAGAGCGCTTCTCAAAGAAGTACAGGCATCCAATTTTGGATTCTAAACTTACTCTAAAGCGCTTAAATGCGGTGAGATTCATGAGAAGTTTCATTTTTCCTTGTTAAATTCTTCTTTTTAGCAATATTTTGTTCATTGTGAGGAGTTTTATCTTCCACCAATTGTTGGAGCAGGAGGCCAGGTGCATGACCAAAGCAAGACGGCTTGGGGTTTGTACTCCAGTGCTGTATGCTGTGGATCCTGTGTCACACACATTAACGTTTGAATTTGTTGAGGGACCTTCGGTGAAAGATGTATTTCTTGAATTTGGGTTACATGGTATCAACGAGAAGCAGCTGGATGATATTGCATCCCAAATTGGTGATGCAATTGGAAAAATACATGATGGTGGCCTAATTCATGGTGATTTGACCACCTCTAATATGCTTCTGAGGAATGGCACCAATCAGTTGGTGAGTTCATTTTCTATTCATATCTTCTAAGGGCTAGTGCCTTCATTAGAACTAAGTTATGTGATATTGAGAATCTAGTCAATTGTAATTTTTGTAGGTCCTCATTGACTTCGGTTTGAGCTTCACTTCAACTCTACCAGAAGATAAAGCTGTTGATCTGTATGTTTTGGAAAGAGCCCTTCTTTCAATGCATTCTTCATGTGGGAATGTGGTACGCCAATTTTCCTTTTACCCTTAGTACTAACTTATGTGCGATAGTTTATGGAGGTAATCTAGAGGAGTTTATATTTTCTTTATTAGAATGCCAGTTGGAGTGTTCTCCATAGGATCTTTATTTCTTTTTATTCCCTTACTTTATGTTGTATGGACTGGACTAGACTGTGACTTTGGCTGTAATGTTTTTAGAAAAAAAATGGTATGTATTACGTGTTTCCAGGCTAACTCTTTAGTCATAAGTACCGAGAATGCGGAAAAGCAAAATGTTATGGGAATAATTTTCTTCTGGCTATCTAGTTTTCCCCTACTTTCTTAAAGGACATTGTTGCTTTGTGTCTTTCACATCATTTTTTGTCAGTGAATCATGATCAAGACTGTCACAAGATAGACATAATAATTGTGCTATCGCTTTATTTTCTGGGTTCCAAAAGATTGTAAATAGACTTGAAATGGTAGATAGGGTATTGAGGTTTATTAGATTGGAAGTCAGAGGACAAAATGGTGGGACTCTTGATCATATTGACTGGCTGAAATCTACAGGCAGCAGCAAATAATAGGATTTCAGATGGCAAGGATTAAGGTTTTGTGAGGCTAATAAGATTAGAAGTCAGAGGATAAGATGGAGGCGCTTTAGATAATATTGACTTGCTTAAATTTCCAGGCTACAGAAAATAATAAGATTTCAGATGGCATGGGATAAGGTTTTTTGGGCTCAAAAGAAAATATTTAACCCAACTATATTGAAAACATGGGCAAAAAGAAAAACTAACAAATCTGCCATTGGCCTCCGCTGAGACTTGTCTAACAAGTTCGTGCCGATTGGGTGAAAACTCCTGATGAAGCGAATGCCAGAACTCTGCTATGATTTAGTCTCTGATTGAATAGATTTTATGAACAGGTGATTAATTACTCATTATAATATAGTAATCTCTCTGGATAGATGGACCGGATACTTGCAGGATATCGCAAATCGTCCAAGCAGTGGTCATCCACCTTAAACAAGCTGGCGCAAGGTTAGACTTCCCCTCTTAGTTGTCTGAAGTTAAGACTGTTTATATGATATGGCGCTCGATTAATGTGTTTTTCACAATTTGTAGTGCGGCAAAGAGGACGAAAGAGGACCATGGTCGGATGATTCTTGATCAATTTTCTTTTCCTCGGAGGTGAAGAGAGAGATGTACTTAACTAATGAATATACTACCTCCAGTTCTAATTATAAGACCTAGTTGACTTTTTTTCGAGGGATTAAGGAAGCTAAATAAGTTACTTAATCATTTTATATGTTATATATCTTTAGATTATATATTAGTTTATTAGTCAAACTAATTACTTTGAAGAAAAAAAATAAAAATAAAAATATTCTAACGTAATTTAATTAGCTTCCTTAATATCTCCAAAAAAGTCAACTAGGTCTTATAATTAGGACGAGAGGAAATATTTTCCCTTTCTATTTATTTGCATACATGCAGTTTGCAGTATGCACAAGTACATTATTAGTTTGAGCTTCTGATTCCCCTATACTCCAACTTCAAACCAAAATTATTTGAAGTTGACAAATTGTACGAGAGCCTATGCATCTATTCTGAAGCTATGCTCATTGTTTTGTTGGGTGGGCCATGGGAAATTTTATAAGCATGGGTGTCAATGTTATACATGCCTGTTGGGATTAGCGGTTCCTGTTGGGATTAGCGGTAGAAGCTGTTTTTTCCAATGTGATTTACGGTATACGAGGTAAGTTTGTGATAAGAGTTTTATTTCGACTTGAGTGAATGTACTTTTTTTCAATGCTAACTCAAACAGGCCCTACAAGTCTGGTTATTCTTAGGAGAGGTGATAATTAGGTGGGATTGAAGAAACTAATGACAATTTTTTTTTTTTTTGCAAATTATGAAGAATTAATTTATAATATTTGAAGAATCTGTGAAAAAAAAAAAAAAAAAAAAAACATATATGATGGTTAGCAAATTTCAAGATTTCCACAAAAAATGATGAGTTGTAAACCATGAAAAATATATCTTTGCAAGCAATTTTTGAGCTAAAATAAATCTGAAGAAATAACTTGTAAATAGGCACCGGAGAGAATTTAGTTCCCATATAGTCCTCAGACCTCAGGTTTTTAATAGATTTGCTTACGGAAGGAAATCTTACTAAGATTCAAAGGGATTTTTCATTTAAGGCTTTTAGTCATAGATCCATAAATTGCACTCATAGGATGTGTTGACTGAGATACGATTAGCCATTGTTGTATAATTGTATTACTGATCTTTTATTCTAACAAGCTGAACTACAGCAGCCTTGTTTTCTGGTACCAGCATGAATGACTACCATTACCCACTTTCTTACCTCACTCTCATGCGTCTCAGAGGTATTTGGTCATCTCTTGTGAAAGTTACGTGGTTTTTTCGTAGGTAGATAAACTGATCCCGGTCGCTGTAATTTTTGTCCCGCATGGCTTTAGTATCTTTTCCATGTGAATAGGTAAGAAAAGCACATGTTATTAATATTATGTTATTAATATTAGTTCTCAATTTTTTTTTTTTAGAATTGGGGACCAAATGGTCTAAGGCAGGGTCGACCCCGCGATTCATGAAAATTTGCGTGATGACGTACGTCATACCACTGCACTACCTAAGTGCTGGTACCTGATATTCCCTTTGTAACATGAGAAAGTATCCAAGCCATTGAAGGACTTTATATTTCGTACACCAAGCCGAAGACACGGCTGGATCTGGTTTGATTCAAACCTCTTCATCAAAGGATATTGTTTTAGGATGTGCTTGCAAACATGCTTGGTCCTGCTCCATGTTAGTATGTATAGTTAATCAGTTTAAGCTGATTACGTGTCAGTTAGCAGAGTTGTTAAGCTACAGCTGTCAACCACTTGCATGTGTCAAGTAGTCACTCAGTATAACTAAATGCCACTGTGTATAAGTATGTGAATTAGCAATTAGCAATACAATCATCAGAGATTTTCTCCTTCTCTCTATCATTTTGGCACTCCACGACAATACATGCTGCATGTAATAATGTTTTGGGAATGCAGAGTTTTTATTCCTTCTCTCTGTCCATAAGATCTAACCAGGTGACGCGCATTTATGTTTCGATGCTTAAATATACGTGGATGAGTGTATAGTCGGTCCTTACATGCTTGTTATTATTGGGTGTTGCATTTCATTATTAGGATTGTTGACAATATTTATGATAATTCTATGGCGGAGTTATGTTATGCAACTGCCAGGAAAGAGAGATAAAGGACCAAGTAACATGACATTCTGCAGTGCCTTTAATTATTAACCAATCTGCTTCCTTGCTCAGACAGAGACAGCCTGATGTTCATTTGTATGGATAGAAAGCCAGGGACTGCCGTTGGGTCCAGCCATATTGACATCTCTGAAAATGGAAAGAAGTGGCCATCCTCAAACCTGGTTTTTCAACTGATACCTTGTGAAGAAGGCAAACAAAACAAGCTCGGGCCAAAAAGAAAGCTCTTTTGAAATTGAACTTTGATTAACCATATAGTACTGCTGTGTTTTGTTCTTTCTTTTCCACAGGTTGTCAGAGTAATAAGCATTATTTCGTAAATTTTCTACAAGGGGGAAAAGAAACCACGTGGTCTATATACAATAAACAATAGCCAGACTAATTTGTTTACCTTCAAGTGACATAACTGGAAGTAAAGATGGGAAAATGATAGACAGTGACAAGGTGTTTTTGCATGCCTAGCTCAAACCAAAAATGAGGAAAAGAACTCAAAATCAGAGCTGCTTGGGTAAAAAAGTGAAAACACACACCCTCTCTCTCTCGCACACACAGCTTGTCATTTTTTTAACCCCGTTGTGAAAAGCTTCACATCAAAAATAGCAGGCTTCTGCTTTTGCTCTCTCATGCAGTCAAGTCCTCATCTTTACACAAACAGTTGCTCATTTCTGTGACCTGAATTGGCAACATCTACTCTAGTATGCACCTTTTTGTCGGTAACGTTAATCTAGCGGAGCAACTTCTGATGACTCATGTCCCCATATTCTTTAGCTACTGTCAAAAATCAACTTATCCATCTCTTCTCAACATTTTCCTATGCCTTCATCCCCTAATTTCTTCTATCACTCGATCCAATATAATTTTCACTCTTAGCTCTGCTTTCATGTTTGTATCACAATCTCAGATTGACAAATTTCTAATTTCTTATTACTATGACCATTCCTCGCAACATCACCTTTTCCTTTTCTGTTTCCCTTCGTTAAAGTACGTAGCTTATTGATTACTCGGATCTTACATGTTGGTCCGGGAGCATAATTTGACAAGTACAGGGATGCGTACATGATATTTTTGCAGGGTCAAATACGTATGTGCTGTTAGAATAAGAACTAGAAATATTAGGAAGAAGGGAGAGGAAAGGAAAGGAAAAAGGTGGGATGTCTAGTGTCTACATCAGCAAGTACAGGTGGGAGAGAGGGTCAGAGGGAGATCTGCATAGTTTGGCAGGTTGTGAAGATTGAAGAACATAAACGACATGTAGAGATGGACAAAACCATTGGATGGAGGAGAAGATAAATGAAAAAAGGTGAGAGATTCAAGCGGTTGAGAAAAGGTGAAGAAGAGAAGGACTATGTATGGCTTCACGAGAAAGGTGGAAAAAGCAGAGCCATTCACAAACAAAAAAATCAAATTGCAACCAACGCAACAACAGTATAACATACTTTGCCCAGAGTACAATTAAAGATTCTTCCTTTCACTGCCTCGTTACCTTGTCTAACCAACTTCTCAGTTCTCACCCATTTCCCCACACACACACAGTATTCACTACATAAAGGGCCGGTTTGGATTAGTGGAGCCAAAAACACGTTCACGGAAGTTTTCTTTTATATAATTACCTTATACACAATAAATCGTGTTGGAAAAATATAACTTCTATCGCTAATTCAAATAGTCACATAGAGTTGGTTCTTGTTGTAGATATAAAAAATGTTAATTCTATCGTATATTTCATTGGATGAGTTAGATGGAGATTCTGGAAGTTGAGCATCCCTCAGGTAGTAAAGTCAACTGTTTACTCCGTCGCACTAGAGTTGGTAATATGGACCGGACAAAAACCATGTTCATAGAGTTAGTTCTTGTTGTAGATATAAAAAACGTTAACTCTATAGTATATTTCATTGGATGAGTTAGATGGAGAATGTGGAAGTTGAGCATTTCTCAGGTAGTAAAGTCAACTTTTTACTTTATAGGTCAGATCACCAGTTTCAAGCTAACCTGCCATGGATTGAGACCATATTAGTTCGGACAAAAAATAATTCTATCAATATGAGTCGACATTCCACCAACCCAACCCATAACATTTGGGTTGGTGGGTTAGTCTGCCCAACCCATATTATTTCTTTTTTTTTAAAAAAAAAAAATCTTTTATATTGTAGGTTTTTCAAATTTTTTTAAACATTATACTGAATTTTTTTTCCTACAAACCTAAACAATAAAAATACATTACAGTATTGTAAAGTAATAATAAAATGTCAAATTCAATGATTACAAATTAAGTATTCATCTCGAATTCACATATTACAAAATAAACATAAATAAAAAAGTCAACATTAGCATTCAATACAATAAACAATTAGTTGATATTTTTTTTTTTCATCGCATCCAGGTTCAGGAAGCTTTCCCGACTAGTCGGATCGAGGTTACGTCGGACGCATAAGCGGGGACCTCTCCTGGGGAGTTTTTCGATCAGCGACTCGAACTCGAGAGCACTTCGCTAAACTTTCTTCAAGTCCTTCCACTTGAAAAACTAACTCCCGCTGGTAATAGTTCTGTCGGACGCATATTAATAGTGCAGATTACACAATACTCAAAGAGAAGTCACAATTATTATTTTTTTAAAAAAAAAAGATAAAATAAAAAATGGTCCAACTCTCCAACCCGGTGGTCCAATCGGCCACGAGTTGGGCCCTTATTGGTTTGGGCTAATAAGAACCGTATCAAAACGGTCTCACATTTGCATAGTCCAAACCGCCCATTTTTCCGAGTTGAGTTGGTTGGACCCCGGTTAAAATCCATTTTACCAGCTCTACCACACAAAACCTTGAACTTTTATTCTTTTTAACCCCATCAAATGGGATTTCATCTTGAAATTGTTCCCAACAAAAGCAAGTAACATGTGTTTCAAAAAATAATAAATATATTATTCCCCACATAATTCTAGTTCATCAAAATTTATTTTCATCCAAAAAAAAAAATCCTTTGTACATTTAAATGAAATTCTATAAATAATTGATATTATCCGCAACCCTAATGTATTACTACCTTCAATCCTAATTATAGGAACACTTTTATAGTGCAATTTATATTACAAAAGTGTTCCTATAATTAGGACTGGAGGAAGTATTAACTTTTTTTTTTTTTTTTTTTTTTTTTTTGCTAGTGTAGCGTGAACTGTATGAGCAATGATTAAATTTATCACTCTCATGGATAGTGGAGTGAACACGTGGCAATCAGTCCAAGTCATGTAAGAGCAGATGGCTACAGAGAAGTTGATAACATGGCAAGGAGGTCCCCGGACCCCGTGGTTGATACATATGAATTTTTGTTGTTGAGAAGATTATTAGAAAATATTGGATTAATTAATTAGCCCTACCCCACTCCCTACGGGACCCACCCTGTGATTAATTTTGATGCTGACCTTTCTTCCTCCCATCATTGGCACTTGCATAAGGGCAATCTGCAACTCTATGTTTCTGATATATTTATATCCCCACAGAGCAATCTTGCATTATCCAAACTTGTCCCTCAGACATCTTTCAACTCATTACCCTGACCCAGAGCTAATCACAGGATGGCCAAAAACAGAGACCCTTGAATTGAAACTCACAAAGCAATTATTAATCAGGGTTAACTTTGAAATGCAGAACATAGCAACCACTTGATTAAGTTTACAGCATATGATTCTGCCCGCTTGATTAGATAATAAATAGCTATAAACCTAGAAGTATAGCTCAGGAGCCATTCTTAATGAACATGTGCTCTTCAATTTTCTATTATATGTTCTCACCGCAAGCTGACACGTACTTACCAGAGTTGGTCTTTTTGTGGACACTAGCAAGGACAATGCGTCACAAGCAAACCCTGTGAAACAGATGAAGCTGAGGCTACCATGCTTGTGGGCCAACGGCTTCACAAGATAATTGGATAATCAGTATCTTAAAGCTAATCAGTTGACTCAATAATCAGGTGCGATCCCGTTAAACTATGATTTCTGAGATTTGTTTTCACAACACATACACAGATCGATTGGAAACCCTGGTGGCCAAACAGGACCTTTGATGTGAAATAATAAAGAAACAGTTTGTTGGACTGCACGTCCCCTAAAGTAAACTATAATATACATCAATCCATGTGCAAACCAGATTTTGCAAGGTTTTTTTTTTTTTTTTTTTTTTTTTTTTTTTTAAAAACCAGAAGGATCTGGTTAGCTTTTGCGATATCTTCTATTTTGACATTAACCCAAAATTTAATAACAAATTAATATACTTTTCTATGTTCAAATTACATAGAAAACAGAAACATTTCTATGTCCAAATTACAAATGGTGACTTGGAACGGGAGAGTAGCTAGCGACGGGGCTTTCAATTGTGAAACATTCCCTTTAATAACCGTCTAAGGCTAACCGAGGCTTATATTAATAAGATATGATAATCAGGTCGTAGACTTAATCAAAGCTATGAATCTATGATAGGCTTTTAACACCCCAGAAAAAAATATCAATAAATAAACTGCCTTTCTCGTGCTCATGAAGCAGACACGGTCAAACACAGGAGATTCTGGAAAGAAAGATCGGTTAGAGATTCTCTCGTCTTCTAAAACTGCTTTTCAATCCGATAACACCCCACGCAACATCGGTTAACCTCACTAATACTCGCTGTTTCTTCTTCCAAATTGGATCGAAACCTAACTTGCTGACCTTGCTTCGAAGTTATATTAGAGACCAGTGAAAAATGAGTTGACTGCCTTGGTCAAAAAATTAACGGAAGTTTCAGTTACTTGTACAGTGCGAGTTTAAAATTTGTCTGACATTAGCCTTTCATCTGTCACATGCTACGATTTCATTTTAATTCCCAACTTAAAAGGGGGATAATATTACTACTACGTGTTTAATAAATAATCTTGACCAAAATCATGAAAAAACAAAAGACTAATAATTTTTGGCAGAGAGAGATCAAAGTCGTCGTCTTTTAGAATGGAGGCGTGAAATCTCATGAGAAGGAAATAAACGGGGAGAGAGAGAGAGAGAGAGAGAGAGGAGGCTGAGTGAGTGGGAGAGCAATATAAGGGAGTCCCCATGCCTGTGCGGGCATTGGAGTTGAGGTAAAAAGCCTCGAGAGAGAGCGAAGCTTGCCTTCACTTTATTCCCTTCAAATTCGATACTTTGCTCTGTCTCTGTACCCACAACGAGGTTTTCCTCTCTTCCACATTGTCTTCTTCTATCCCCAGATTCTCACTCTCTTACTTCTACCTATCACTCCTCCCCCCCCCCCCCCCCACCCCCGGCTTCTTACCTTGCAATTAACTTTTTTTCTTTCTTCCTGGCTGCTCCATTATTAGATTGAAGCGCACAAGTGCAGGTGAAGCAGCAGTAACAAGTCCAAGTGGGGCTCAATTTCTGACTCTTTTTGGTATCACATTGGTTTCAATGCCCAGAAACTGGGTTTTGCTCTGCTCTCATTACTGTTCTCTCTGCATTATTTAAGAAACATTGATTTCCTCCATTCCTGTCTTTTTCCACTCTGGTCGGTTGCTGAGTTTCCATCTTCTTGGTTTGATCACCAAGGCTGTTATGATCTTTTCGTCCATTTCCGTCAAAGACAAAAACAGAGCCAGGAATCCGACGGGAATTCGTTTCAGCTACACCCCAGAAAACATGGCGAAGCCATTGCAGAAGGATTAGCTAGCTAGCACTGTCGTTTCTGTAATAAGAGATAGATATATGAAGTTCTTCCAACAATGGGAGATGAGAACTCGAAGAAAAGCAAGGTTTGAGAAAACGTCAGCTCTCCTTTAAATTCGCTTCCGTTTTATATCCTGTTGTTGCTGATTCTTACGTTTTCGTTGAAGCTTTCATGGCCCAAAATACTGGTCAAGAAGTGGTTCAATATCAAGAGTAAAACCGAGGACTTTCAGGCAGACGATGTCCTTTATGAAGGTGATTGGCCAATTTTCGCATGATTTCAATGTAATTAGGGCTCTGGGAATTGGAATGTTAATTCTCTAGAGGAAGATAAAATTTGATACTTCTCCTTCCTCTTTCTGGGTTCAACGAGTCTGCTCGTTGTTTCACGGTTTGACTGGTAGGATAAATTAACGGTGGGAAGAGCACAGCTTTAATAACTTTATGATAATGCTTTTTCAGGTGTTGATGAAGAGTGGAGGAGCAACTATTCAGAGAGGGAGGCTTGGACTATTAAGAAAAGCAAAACAGGTTCATTAGCAGACACCTTGGTATTTCTTAGGACCACACCATTCCCATTCTCAAACCCCACCAAGATAAAGATAAAAAGAGAATCTTAGAAGACAGCTATGTTCTAATTCATGAAACCTTCTGTTGCTGCCCCTCTTTTTTTTTTTTTTTTTTTTTTTCTCCTTAATCATTTTTTTGCTTCCCTGTAATCACTCTGAAAACTTAATCTCCACCTTAATTATATTCATAGAGAGATCAAGCCGTAAGAACTTGGACAGAATGCAGCGAGGTATGACTGACCATGTCACAGCTCAGGTTCCAGATGTGAATAATTATAGGTACACTAATTTTGCACTTTATTTTACTCGATTACAATCATTTTTTTTTTTTGTTGCCAATAAAATTTAAGAACTTGCATCTCCATTATGCTCATGCTTGTTTTTTGTTTTTTGTTTTGGATACAGAATTTTTGTTGCTACTTGGAACGTGGCTGGAAAATCCCCTCCTAGTTATCTGAACCTTGAAGATTGGCTCCACACCTCTCCACCATCTGATATCTATGTTCTTGGGTGAATTGCTGATAATACAATTCATTTATCCCTACATTTTATTAGAAGTTCAGTCTGATAATGTTTTTCCTCATATTGCACTCAGGTTTCAAGAAATTGTACCTCTTAATGCTGGTAACGTTTTGGGCACAGAAGACAATGGCCCTGCTAGAAAATGGCTAGCTCTTATCAGGAAGACCCTGAACAGTCTCCCTGGCACAAGTGGTGGATACCGCACTCCTTCACCAGTCCCTGATCCTATTGTAGAGTTAGATGCCGATTTCGAGGGATCAATGAGGCGGAAGGCGGACTCTTTCTTCCATCGGAGGTCGTTCCAATCCTTGAGTCGTAGCATGAGAATGGACAATGATATGTCACTGCCACAAGTACAGCTTGATCGCCGCCTCAGTGTCTGTGATAGAGTGATCCTTGGTCATAGGACAAGTGACTATGACCCTAATTATAGATGGAATTCCTCAGATGATGAAATTGGAGCTGGTGATTCCCCAGTTACAACACAATATTCTCCGCCGTCATATAATGGTTCTTTCTCTATGGAGGATAGAGATAGGCAGACAGGACATTCGAGATACTGTTTGGTTGCCAGCAAGCAAATGGTTGGGATATTTCTCACAGTTTGGGTGAAAAGCGATATCAGAGATGATGTTCATAACTTGAAAGTCTCTTGTGTTGGCAGGGGATTGATGGGCTATCTTGGAAATAAGGTATAATATTAATGCAGTTAGTAGTTTTTTTTATATGTTGGACTAGTACAGGAGATAATCTCAATTCTTTGGGATGTTGCAGGGTTCAATTTCAATTAGCATGTCCTTGCACCAAACAAGCTTTTGCTTCGTCTGTAGTCATTTGAGTTCTGGACAAAAGGAGGGTGACGAGCTTAGGAGAAATTCTGATGTAATGGAGATCCTCAGGAAGACAAGGTTTCCGCAGGTTCATGGCACTGGCGATGAAAATTCTCCTCAGACAATTCTGGAACATGAGTAAGCTTTTCATCTCTGTTCACGAAATCTTTGTTCAATGATATAACATTTTCTTTTGACTTGTAGCATTGTCAAGACCTAAACTTTTGGTTTAACTGGTGCAGGCGGGTTATTTGGCTGGGGGATTTAAATTATCGGATAGCCCTTTCATATCGCGCAGCGAAAGCTCTTGTTGAGATGCGGAATTGGAAGGCTTTGTTAGAGAAAGACCAGGCATGATACTTTGATCCCTTACAAGTGATTCTTGTGTCAGAAAGTTTGCTCCTTTTCTCATTGTATTGCTTAATCAACCTGACAATATGTAAAATTTTGCCTTTCAGCTGCGCATAGAGAAAAGACAAGGTCGTGTGTTTCAAGGATGGAACGAGGGGAAGATATATTTCCCTCCCACATACAAGTATTCAAATAACTCAGACAGATATGCAGGTGATGAAAGACACTCAAAACAAAAACGAAGAACTCCGGCATGGTAACGTTCTTCTCAGGAAAGGAGTGAACAGCAAAAGAAGGAATAAAAGAATGTTAATGATATTGAAAGAAGTGTGCTAGGCCATGAAGTTGAAACTATATTATGATTTATTTAGTAATAACTTGTCTAACTTTTGTTCATGAAGGTGTGACCGTATCTTGTGGTATGGAAGAGGTCTCCGCCAATTATCTTATGTTCGGGGGGAGTCAAGATTCTCTGATCACAGACCAGTTTATAGTATATTCCTGGCAGAGGTTGATTCTATGAGCCGTGGCCGAACAAAAAAGAATGCTAGTTCGAGGATTGAAATAGAAGAGTTGTTGCCACATCCACATGGTTTTAGTTACACTGGGCCAACTCTCTTCTGAATGCCTTGCAGCAACTCTTTATTCTTTGATATCAACCTGATGACCTTAGTTAACAGAAACAGCAAAGTAATCAACATAAGGTAGTTCACCCTGACAAGGGTCAACATTAAGTTAGGATTATGGTTTCATAGCCAATCAGCATTTTGGGTTAGTTGACTCAATCCTCAACCTGCACAAGCTCATTGAATTTGTACCTTTTTAAAAAATAAATTCTTGATAGTAATGCGATTGACCTTGTCTGCCCTCGATGTTAAAGTCATTTGTTGACATCTCGTGCAAGTCTTATTCTTATCCTTGGGTTGGTCTCCATTTTGCAGGTGGGCACTAGTGTGAGAAACGCTAGCCCCAGTTGCGATGGAGACATACCAATACCCTCTATCTACTAAACAAGGTTCACCTTTCTTCTTTTTGTTACTCAGCTTCTCTCTAATTTTTCAATCTATTTTGTTTCCTATAATACATACAATAATGCATGGAGAATATTGCTAATCAATTACCATGATTGTGAAAAAGAGGAACTTTTACTGTATCGCTATGGGGAAGTTAAATTTAATTTCCTTGTGATTTTGCAGGATGTGAGTTCAAGTTAGGAACCCAGGGTCGAAGACTCTATAAAGCGTTTGGCTTATGATTATTCTTTAACAAAAAGTAGGAATAAACCCATTTTGAAACTATGTCAGGCATTTATCTTGTTTGATCTGAGGCAGGAACATAAAAAGAATTTACGAAAGGGAAGGCTACTCATTGCCATTGTTAGAAAGAGGGACCGTGCAAGTTCTGACGTATGTGAACCTTCTTTTCTCGTAGCAGCTAATGATTTCACTGAGAAGTAAATGTATAGTATATGTTAAATACAATTATGTTTTATTTTCTTATTTTCCTAAATAAGATGAAAATCACAATGAAAAGGAAAAAGGAAGTGCGTATAAGTTATGTGGCTTTATTGGCTTGGAGCAGTAAGTCATTATTTGTTGAGCGTACCGAATTCCAAAATTAAACAAGTCTTTCTTTTCCTTTAAAATTGGCATGATTTGGAGGGGCTACACCAATAGCTTTTTACAGTCGTTGTTGTCTTCCATGCATATAAATTCTGAAGAGGACTTTAACTTTTCTTACAGCCCATGCTTTGAAGGAATAATTTTGAAATTGTATCATAGGGAAAAAGTTAGGCGTAATAAAAGAAAGATATGATGGTTTTAGGGTAAGAAAAAGACGTGGGTAAAAGTGGTGGATTTCACATACCAATGTTGATACTTTTGGAGAGAAGATATTTAATGAGGAGTCATTTAAGTTGTCAAACCTGAAAATACGGATCATTAATATGAACAGGGCTGCGACTGCAAGCAAAGCTAGTAATTTCCGACTCATATTTACTACTACCACTACTGCATCAGACTTATGATGGAGCAACAACCTCAACAACCCCAAAGTTCTTCGTCCTCACACTGTAGATGTCTGTCTGAAATTTATGGGGGTCTATCTCATGAACCTTTGGTTCCACTTTGTATCCAGTGTGTCTTCCAAGATTCTCCCTATTTTCTTCTTTCCTTTCGAGTTTAATTGAGGGGTTGTTAACATATTACTCCCTCTAGTTCTTATTATAAGGCACTAACTAGTAAGTTTATTTGGTTCTTTTTATAAACACTTTGCTTATTCCGATGAGCATTGATTTTTTTTATGTATGCTTTTTTAATTAATAAAGGTAGTGGTGAGAATAATAATTAATATAATATTAAAATTTAGTGCAATTAGTAGGGATAATATTGGAAATTACTTAGATTCTAGGACAACTTTATTGACTTTAACTACTTTTATTGGTTTGTGAGAAAAATTAGTTGGTGCCTTATAATAAAGACCAAAGGGAGTATTTACGTCGGTCATGCATGCTCCTTAAATAGAATTCAGCCAGATTTACTAGTATGGCTCTTGGAAGGTTATTTTATTTTTAGGTCAATTCTTTAACCAATATACTCCCTCCGGTCCTAATTATAGGACATATTTAACCGATTTTGAGGAGATTAAGGAGAGGAGTTAAATTAGTTAATTTTACTCATTTTCCTAAAATGCCCTTATATAAATTTAAAATGACATAAATAAAAGTGAATTAACAACTCCTACCATATGTTTCTTCGACCTAAAATTTTTCTTTCTACATACATGCTTTCTAATTGAACTAATGGTTTTACTATATATACATATATGTGCGTATATATATATGTATACTATACACACACATATTTATATATATCTGTATACACACCCACATATATTGACAAACACACACAAAAATATACATAGATATACAAATATACATATATGTATAAACACACACACACATATTTATATATATCTGTATATGCACACACACACATATATTGACAAACACACACAAAGATATACATATATGTACACACATATATATACACAAATATACATGTATGTATAAACACACACACACATACATTTATATATATCTGTATACACACACATATATATTGACAAACACACACAAATATATACATATATGTACACCCACATAGATACACAAATATACATATATTTATAAACACTCACACACATATTTATATATATCTGTATACACACACATATATATTGACAAATACACACAAAGATATACATATATGTACACACATATATACACAAATATACATATATATATATATATAAACACACACACACATTTATATATATTTGTATACACACATATATATTGACAAACACACACAAAGATATACATATATGTACACACACATAAATACACAAATATACATATATGTATAAACACACACACACACATATTTATATATATCTGTATACACACACACATATATATTGACAAACGCACACAAAGATATACATATATGTACATACACATATATGTATAAACACACACACACGTACACACACCCACATATATTTGTGTGTATGTGTGTAAATTTGTGTGTCTATATAAATATATATATATTGACAAATTAATGTCAGCTGATTGATAAATAAATTAAAATCCAACAATTTAAAAGTTTTTTACTTTGTAAGAGTCAAGATCAACGCATATACACTCACCAAAAACCAAAATATCTTGAGAGAATAAAATAGGGATATTTTAGGAAGAAATTGACAAAAATTAAAATGTTGTCTTATAATTAGGACCAAAACCAACTCTCAAATATTGTCTTATAATTAGGACTGGAGGAAGTAGTTATTTTATAAAGCAAATCTGCAAGTGTGACACAAACAAGGAAACAGGAATTGTACACCTGGCCTGTTAATTGATTCATGTCATCGATGTACCTCTCACATCTGGCTCCGCAAAATTTAACATGCACCTTAATTTGTTGTCCTTTGACTCTGAGTTTGGCCAATCGTCCTCTGAGATCCTTAATTAGACAAAAAGAAAGTAATACACCCTTTAGTAATCAAGATTTTTACAGTGATACGGAGTTTCCGAGGTATGAGGGAAGAGGGTGAAAATGAAATGTTGGAGGTGCAGCCGTGCAGGCAAAGAACCAGGATGAAGGAATTCCCGAGGTGACCAAACCATACACGTATGCGAGAGTACGGAGCTGAAGAAGAATTCCATAATTCAATTCGCATCTCGTAATTTCAAATCACTTTTCATCCAAACTCCATGGTAAAAATTAAATTCCCAAAACTTGCAAAATCTACACTTACAGATAAACCCAAACAAAGACGGCTCCCAATCAGATTCTCTGATTTTGCGCAAAAAAATCAGATTCTCTGATATTGCTCCCTTCTCTGTCTTTTTTTTCAGGTCCACCACGCCCAGTTTTCCAATTTTTACATTATTCATTTTACTATTCACGCATATACTATAATCTAACTATTTGAAGCCTAATCAGTGTCGACTTTCATATAGATTTGGCACGAAAGTGGTGGCACGTTTGGAAATTCAAGTTTAACCAATTGATTAATAAGTAATAAATATTATTTAAAAATTGTATGATTTGATATGGAGTTCATATGGAACGGAGAGCTCAATCATTGGGGTGTTTGGTTGCTTTCTGATTAATTATGAACGAAAAACTTTTCGTTACATTTCCTATTTTTAAAGTGTCCAAAGTTTTGTCGTAAGTCGTAACTTATAGGCTCTGTTAATTAAGGCCTTTATAAATATTTCCCAACAGAAAAGCAATGATTTTACAGCTCTGTTGGGCACGTAAAACGTTGAAGTCAGTTTTCTGTCAAATCTTGTTTTGCTTGCTATTATCAGATCTTCAATTCAGCTACGCAATAATAGCCAATTAGGCATACTATAAATGACCAATAAGAAAACCCCCCAAAATGTGATAAAGTTACTTGTCTTGGAACTAGACATTTATCATATCAATTTTCAAAATAATTTGTAAGTATGAGTACCATATAGTCCCAATAATGTTCCCATACTTCTTAGGGGTGAAAACGGGAATGGGAGGGGACAAAAGAATGTCCATGTGGAGATGGCACAATGGTTTTGTGTCTAGCGAAGCAAACAATATGCTTTTTAGGGACACAAAAACAGAGATATCAACCCAGAAACCAAAAGCAAAAGAGCAGCATTAAATGGCTCGTTCTCCCAAGGATCTAAACAGCTATTCACTATTTGATTCAATCTAGATGTTTAACTATATGATTGTGTCAAATATATTCACATATAAATACAACAAATACCATATAATAAGCAATGCAATGAAATCACCACAGTTGCTAGATATCTTTAGGCATGTGGTTCAAGTTTTGATCCATGTCGTTATGTCTAAAAATAAAAATAAAAATTGTTGGGGGTGTCGTGACCCACTTATGAGATCCTAACATCTTTGAGTTGAGGAGATTAGTCACTGATTATTAGTTAGGAAATACCCTTAGCCATTTGAAAACAAAAAAAAACATACACATATCATATATAGCAATAATCTATTGCGTTATTTTTTTCATGAAAATGTCATGGGATAAAGAATGCATGTGACTTGCATTTAACTTTAAGTTTTCTTTTATCTTTTTTTTTTGGGGGGTGAAATTTCTTATATCTTTATTGCTTTCCAGGGACGACGAGATAGCTCATGCCATGGATGTCCAATTAAGGAATGGGCATTGCTCTGTTCTTAAGTTAACTAAGTTGTGGGTGAGAGTAGAGGAGCAAGCATGCTTGTTCAAGACTTGCCTTGGAGCTAGAGGCAAACATTAAAGATGAGTCAAATTTGTTTCCTAATGTAGAAGGCTTGTCATCCGGCGCAGCACAAAGGGATTGGTTGGATGATAATGTTTGGATTTTGTTTTTTTGGTGAAATATCTTCAGACTCAGGCCACGAATCCAAGTCACATGTGTCCCATAAATCTCACATCAACGTCCAAAATTCCTCAAAGGCAATTCCCAATGATCCCATAGCTTGTACTGCCTAGCTCCGCACATTCTATATATCCAATAAGGGTCTTTACTCTTTACACAATCCCAACTTTTCCCACTAAAATTTAGCCATTCAATTCTTTAACTACCACCCTATCCCTTGTGATCTCTTTATAGCCCTTCTAGGACCACTCTGTGATATGGGAAGGATGATGGTCCCTTGATCTGATTCACACAAGAAACAAAAAGCTTAAAGACTAAAGTCATGATCCTCTGAAAAGAATTCGTTGTTGGTTCCACTTTTCTAGTCTCATATTACCTTATCTCTAAAGTCATGGCAATACACGAATTACTTCACTGAATGAGGCTTCCCAATATGTATATCCAATATACGAGGCCACGAGGGGGGATGAACAGCCATCATTTATTGATTATCTTGCGGTTTGGTGTAATTGTATCAGTAGAAGTGTCATTATCCACGCACAGATCCATAATTAAACCGTATTTTGATTGGGATTTGAAGAGTGGGCCGCTTAATTATAACTAAACGTGCTAAGTGACAGCTTCAGCAATCAATTTTCAGCCTTGTTTGGCATTGGGATCGATACCAATTGGGACGCTGGGACACTGCTGGAAAATGCACGTTCAACTCCTAATTATATTCAGTGAATCAATCAAGTTGTTACTGATAAATGCAATCACACGCACCCCGCATTAATAAATGATAGTACTATACATCATTCGAATTACGTATCAGAGAGCTTCTAGTTGAGCCAGTACAGCATTCATTAATGATTTGAATTTTGAATCGACGTTGAGACTGTTGAATGGACACTGATTTGGGATAATGCCTAATGAATTTGTAATGGGTTGGGAGGGGTCAAAGTTTCACTGAGAGAGAGACAGACACATTTTGCAGAGAGAATTCTGACAATGTTGACGCATGCACGCTCTTGAAAGCATATAAATAGAAAAGTTCATTGGCTTTGGAAGGCGTCAAAGCTCTGAGTCTGACCACTCCCACTCTCTCATATCATCCCACGCCATCATTTCACTCTTCTCTTCTTTCTCACATACCCCATTGCTGATTCTTGAACATTTACATTCTCTGCAAGCCAACGTGGCAAAAGCCATTTTTATTCTCGTCACTGGTTTCTGCCACTCCGTATTGCTCACTGCAGCTCAGTTAAAGAGGCTGAGCAAATAACATCGAAACAGCAAAAAAACCATATCAGAAGGATAAGCATTTATGCATCGGTAAGACACTGGCTAATACATGATTATTGGTCATAAAGGGACTTAAGTAAGGTACTATAAGGCATTGCCATAGTGAGAATAAGCTGATAGAAAATTACATATCATATTTAATTAACGGAACAGGTGATGTCACGATACTGGTCAAGTCTCTGCTTGGTTTTTGCTTGTTAAACAAGGACGAGGGTGTCAGGAGCCAGGCTAACAATTTAATGACTCAGATGTGAAAAGGCACGCACGAGCGTTGAGTCAAATTTAGGCCTTTTTTGGGTTTGTGAACGAGGCAAATTAAAATGTAAGACTCACTTGGCTTCTATTTAACGTTACAGAGTGTGGCAGAGACAGTGAGTTAAATAAGTACAGGGGGGGAGTGAATAGTGATATCATGGTTGGCGTGGGATTACTGTTTACTTGCAGAAGTTCTCTGTGTTTGCTATTATGAATATGAAGCAATTCAAGTTTTCTCTGTTTGTTTTAGTGTTAGGTGTGCTTGTGCTTGTTACTTGCAGAATGGTAGTAATATTATTGAGAGTGAAGAACGAGGACTTCCTCTCAGCTGATGAAAAATAGCGTCACGGCTTTAATCATCGTCAAGCAGTGTTGGGGAACTGACTTTGAGATATTCTCTATAAGTCTATTGTTATTTGTATTTATCGCTTCTCAGTGTCTCTGCTACCACTGCCATCATTCATTAATGTATTCTCCTTCCTGGTCAAACGCCTGCCAATTCTTTTGGCTTTTATCACCCATTATATCAATATTATTAATAATGTTAATTTTCTCTGTCAATTTTCATATTACTTTTTTGTTGTTGGGAATTTTAAGAAATTCTAAGCTGGCGATGTTCGAGATGATTGGTTATTTGTCATTCTTGATGGAGAAAGCTATGTCATCAATTACTTAAAATTATTCAGTTATTTACGGATGACTACAAGCACGGGTGACCGTGATGAAATATACTAGGGGCCATTTGAGTTAATATTGTAAAATTGATTTTAAGTAGAATTAAAACGTAGAAGCAGGTATCAGATGAGTATGAAATAATTGTGGTTGAGCGTTGAAACTGTGGATTTAACAAAAGAGAGTATTTTAGAAGACATTTAAGAAAATCATGGTTTTGTGTCTTTAAACATTTAAGAATACAAATTAATTAACCCAAATGTTAAACATTACATAATGATAACTTGCTCGTGCATTTCAGCATATTACTCGAAAATTTTCACTGCATTGATCTTCTTTTCGGTACAATAATAACAATTTGGAACGTTTTTCCCGTTTGCTCGGTCTAAGGCCGAAGCCCGAAGTTCAGTTTATTGAATTGAGATATAAAAGTGAAGATGGCTTTTATCCCTCAACATCCAAGGTTCCGTTCTCCTTGGGTCCAAAAAGAAAAAGGAAATCTTCAATTTTGCCTCTCAAAAGGCCCAGCTGTGGCTTCCCAAATTAGTCAATTCGTATTCAGAGCGATACCGACCCATCAACTTAATCCTGATCCAAGAGTTTATTGCCATAAGTTATGCTATTTCAACCATTCGGTTATTGTTAGGGCCAAGGGAACCGTTTCTTGGAAAGAGACTTCCTCTCCTTTAACTATGTTTTCGGTTTGAGGTGTAGGAATGAAGAAAATGGTGTTGGGAGCTCTTCCCCTACAACCGTGGATCCCACTCGGAACGAATTTGGATTAGACAGAATCGAAAATTATGGTAAACCGGGTAAACAACAACAACAAAATTCCCCTCTTTCTTTTTTCCTGGGCGCAGTTGCTTTGAATCTAAGCATGAGACTGAAGCAACAAGGCCAATCTTTGTGCATAGTCTCTTTAGAGATTAGACATGCCCCTCCCTGCTTTGGCATCGTAGGTCTTCTCCAACACAAGATCCATCGGAGTATATATCTTTGGGACCAACTGCAAAAAGAATAATAAATCGAGTTTGATGCTCAGCAGGATAGTTACAATTTTTTTTTTTAAAAAAAAACAAATTTAGATAATAAACACAAGTGTTCACTGAAACTATATAAGGATTCATAGTATCTAACATTCTCTCCAACTAAGGTGTCAGCAAATTAGCTGTAAGAGACAATATTAAAAAACATTGCATATTTCACCAAACATATGATGACAATTTAAGGTCAGCTGTAAGTAGTTTTATGTGTTTGTTACATGATCGTGTCTCTAATTAGAGGATGAGGCTTTTATATATATATATATATATATATAAATTAAATTATATATTACTTTTTGAAATATTTTTTTGTATCAAGATCTTAAATTAATTAGTTTTCGGTCTTTGCATTAAAAATATTTGTCCTAACACCAGTGTCTTGAAAATTAATTAATTTGAGATGCTGGGTGCAAATTTATTTTCAAAAAATAGCAAATAATTGAATCTAAATAAATAATATATATATATATATATATATATATATATATAAAAGTCTCATCCCTTTAATTAGAGGATAAGCTGAACCCCTTTGGGTTATGGAGACATAGAGAAGAAGGAAACAGGTACGTGTGTGTGTGTGTGTGTGAGAGATTTTGCCACGGATATAAAAAAAAACAACTTGAACAAGAAAGAAGCGTGAGTTTTGGGTGCATACGGACTGTAGGTCTTGGAGTAGTTCTTCTCTTTAAGATCTCAGGCCGGGGGATTATAGGCCCAGATGCTCCAATACCTCTGGAACTCTGACTTTAATTAGTACCATCTTCAAGATATTATAATCTCAACTTTGCAAGGCTTCCTGAACCAAAAAGAAAAAGATTATCGTTTTAAATTATCTAACTCCAACCCCTTTGCATGCAATCACCAGTTCAGCGTTTTAACATATGCATACCCCGTCACTCGATCAAGAACCTCTCCATTTGAGGCATGTATTGGTGCTTCAACGGTAAAGATCCCCCCCTTCATGACTTGACCTTGACCTTGCTTAATATATTTCTTCACCTAAAATAAAATAACAAGCACTAAAGTGAAAATCTATCTTGCATGTAGAGAAAACGAGATGCTCAATGCGCCATGTAATTCAGATCTTATCGAGACAAAGCAATAATAATGAAGCTACGAAAGCACAAGCATACAAACACTTGTCGAAATACAAATAAATTATTGAATCTTATGTGATGCAACATCCCTGAGATTAATAGAATAGAAGGCCTAATGTCATCCTAAATTCCCAATAACTTCATAAATGATGTACAACTGTGCAAGTAGAGCCATGAAAACAGAATCAATAAAATACTCCGAAGAAGCAAGTTCACCATCATAAATTCCCAGGCTGAAGAGAGAAGTCGCTCAACCAACCCAACTCAACACGTTCGCTATGTCATATAAGCAAAACTTTAAAGCACAAAGGAGAAATCGAGACTTAGACTCACCAGATTTTTCCCCTCAACGATGAGACGATTATGAGAGCGGATTACACGCTTAATTAATAACCCCAGTCTCGCCGTTGTCTTTTCACCGTATAATCATCACCTATCAAAAATGAAAACAACAAATTCCTTTCAAAGCAAAATGATAAGGGAAATAAATATCAAAAGGCGTAAAAAGGATGAGAGAGAAATAATACTAGCTTACATTGTCCCCTCAAAGAATCTTCCAATGCCTAATGAGTTTCTCGGCTGCTTTCCAACCCATTTCAATAGATGAGTCTAAGACTACCGTTCAATAGAAAAAGAGTTACGTAAGAATCTGACCTTGGAAAAGTAATATTGGTCACTTGAAACAGAAGCAAAAATGAACAAGAACGCAGATTTATGACAGTCGCATAGAAATTGAGGGGAGATTATTTAGAGCACGTAAGGTTCAAAACCTTGAGTTAAATTAAAATCACATTCAGGTTCACCCCGAGGCTCCGAATCTGAGTTAAAATCACATAGGACTGGAGGTAGTATGTCTTATATTTAAGATCGGATTGAGTAGTATGATTTTTTTTTTTACCATCAATTATATGAAAGTTTTAAATCATATATATTTTACATAAGAATATTATTTTGCAAGTACAATGCTATTATTTTATAAGAAGTTTTACTAAGTAATAAATAATGCATTTTAATTTGAAAGTAGCCCCATAATCCTCACCTAATCATGTAAAAATTATTTCTCAATTTCAGATATATAAAATAAATTTTGAATGGTAAAAAATATAAATATTATCTTCCTGATGAATTCAGTGTCTTCTGGCCAGAAATAAAAACAATTAAGGTAATCACTGTTAAAATGAGTATGCTCCGATGGGAATATAATACTTTCAGTTGATTTTTTTTTAAGAGATTAAGGAAGTTAATTAAATTATTTTAAGTATTTATATTTATTTATTTCTCTAAACTAACTAATCCGACTTATAAATTGATATATAATATAATGGTACACCACATATACTATATATAATTTAATAATTTATTTAGTTTTTTTAACCTTTCAAAAAAAAAAGACAGTTGGATCTTCTATTTAATTAGACCCGGCGGAAATATAATGAAAAGAATATCATTGACGACAGATTCTTTTTAGCACAAATCTTCTTTGCTGGCATACTTTTCTTAGCGCATGAACAAGCTTGGAACGTAATATCAATATACACATTCGACCAAAACAAATACTAATATACATAAAAATTAAACAACGACGCTGAGGTTATTTGACGGTACTTATTCACGTCATCTAGACTCTAGATCACGAAGTGTTTGATTGCATTGTCAAGTGGCAATGAACACGGTCATGCACCTTTCATCTTCATCTTGATATATAATTACTTAAAATAATAACGAAAAGTAACGTATAATTTAGACATGAAGAGATATTTCTATATTCCTTTAAAATAGAGAGATATGCAGTTGATGAAGTGTTATTAAATGGATATGGGAGGCCCTTTATTAAAAAAAAATGGGGGAAGTTAAAAGTAGGAAAGGGTGGCAAGCATGGTTGATAGTAGAATGGAGAGGAACATGAATGGGGATGTATTGCAAGAAGAGGAGGAGGGTGGAGTGAAGACTGGTCGAATTTTTGGAGTTGTTGTGGGCTCTTCGGCTGGAGCCAGGGCCTGTGCTTGTGCTTGTGTCAATTTCCGACTCATAAATTTGCTTGCTTTAGCTTCCGACATATCTTCGGATCCTGCATGCCCTCACATATATAATTCAAGTCAGGCTTAGTCAGAGCTAGGCATTTATTTATTTTTTATAGGAAGAGAGCTAGGCATTTAAATTACAGACTGATGCATCACTTGTTACCTTGCGGGCTTAAGGGAGATGCAGCTATGGGTCCAGGTCCTGGCCCATTTCTTCCAACCACAGCGGGGCCTGCCCATGCATCAGATATAATCAATCACTTGCCTCTTACCTTGACTAAGAGTGATACTAGTCAAATTAAAGCTTTTTTTTATAGTCTCCTTCGTTGTTATTCTTATTTTATACGTAACTCGTGAGTATCATCATTCATCAACTGTTGGTGACATGACGGGAATTATTTGTTAGGAGCTGGCACTCAAAAATGAATATGACACCCGGTTCATGTAAACCAACTTAAACATGCCATATACAAGTATATATATGTTTCAGTTACAATGATTTTCATCGTGGTCATAAAATATTCCACTCAGAGTTAAAGTAAAATGTTAATTCTATCAATAACATACATCTATTAACAATATAATAATAGACGTCTAGTCACACAAACCAAATTATACATGTTTCTATTCAAAAGTATAGAGACGCTAGACCAGGAGGGTAATCTGGCAGCAAAACGTGAAACCAAAGTAAAAATGAAACGATGAATACCTGGAGCTGGTAAAGGAGAACCAGCAGCTGCAATATGAAAATGTCAACTTGTTAAACATAAAACTGATGTATTATGATTCATGAAGGGGGAAGGGAGAAGGGTACGTTGATGAAACTATTAAATTGCAGCTGGCTAGGCAGATAATTAATAAGGACCTTTGCATTGGGAAGATAGTGCGTTTATATTACACGCTTGAGCGAGAGAGAGGGCCAGAGTTGAGGCAAATGGTATTTGGAAGGGAACGTTGGCAGATATTAGGAGACAAGCACAATTCACACTTGTGTTGGCCAAAGATCTCAATGAGTCGCAACATGTGCTCGATGGTATAGCGCCATTATTGGTGCTTCCTGTTATCATATTCGCGCAAGGCGTGAAACTACTCATCATTGACGCCGTGCATGGTGTGTTGATCTGCCCCACTGAATTCCCCACTAATATCACCATCAACACTGCTGATATTATTGTCACCTGCAAAGCTTTGAGCTGTTCCATTAATGACTCTCTTGGTTCACACTAATGCTGCAAGAATTTGATGGTGATCGGTGTTTGTAGCCGCGTCAAATTTATACATGCTTCTGGTTTAACAATTCCACAGGAGACAACTGGTAGGTTGGAATATAATTCTGCAGTTCAACTACCTGGACTAATAATATGTATCATGTATGGTACAAGTATGGTTGGAAGGAACGGAAAGCCTTATTTATATATATATATATATATATATATTCTCTTTATTCTACGGACAATATAGAGGAAGATAATCAGTGGCAGAACCAGGAAATTTTTTTAGCCCGGGCCAAAAACTAAACATATTGAACTACTCTTTTTAATTCTTATTAGGGTAAAAGTATCATTTGGTCTTTATATTTTTCTACGGTATCATTTTAGTCCTTAAGTTTGTAAAAAATCGTGTTTGGTCTTTAATGTTAACATCGTTAGTCTCACTTAACGGAAAATACTTGACTCAACAATTTTAAGCGATGATTGTGTAATTAAATGTTGATCAAACATGCTAATATGTTAGTATTTTAATAAATTAATAATTTAAATCCTATTAATTGAAAAATATTTAATTTCTTCAACAACAAAAAACTAATCTTCACAAATTGTGAAAAACCACAAAACAGTCTGTGAAGATTATTTTTTTTTTCAATTAATAGGATTTAAAATATTAGTTTATTAAAATACTAACATATAAGATGTTTGGTCAAGATTTAATTGCATGATCATTTGCATAGGCATCGCTTAAAATTGTTGAGTCGATTATTTTTTGTTAATTCAGATAACGATGTTAACATTAGGACCAAACATGACTTTACAAACTTAGGGACTAAAATGATACTGAAAAAAACATAAAGGGACCAAATGTATACTTTAAATTTTCTTATTATAAGGCACCAACTAACAAGTATATTTGGTTCTTTTTATAAAACACTTGCTTGTTTCCCAATAGCATTAAATATTATTTTTTTCATGTTTACCCATAATTAAAAAAGATAGTGAGTGTATTACTCTTTTTTCTCGAGAAAAAAATAGAGTAATAATTAATATGATATTAGAGTTTAGTGTAATTAATAGGGATAATATTGAAACTTACTTAAATTTTAGGACAAATTTAATGACTTTAACTTTTTTATTGATCATGAGAATTTTTAGTTGGTTCGCTTAAATAAGAAGGCAGGAGGAAGTGTTTCTTAAATAGTATCAAATAACCTGGAAAATACAAACAAATAATAACAGAAAATTGTAAATCAAAACAATATATAAGATGATACTAATTTTTTCGGTAGCTCAAACAAGATTTTTTTTTTCTTATAGCCTAATGAGTAATGAAACAAACATTATCCTTACAGAGAAGATAAAAAAATTAACTGATGTCAAATTTGTGGCCAAATAAAATATCATATAATAAATATATATACTAACAACTTTTATAAGATAGGGCCGGATCAAGACGTTTCGCCCCTGAAGATAATAATAACTTGTGCAAAATACAGACACAGATGCTGAGGTCGTTCGGCTTCAATATTCCCTTTTGAGTGGGTAGGTTGATTAGGGGAGCCTTGTTATTGGTGTACGTTAATAAAGTGGGGGCATTTAATTAGATAGTGGGCGAGCTATATTATTGACTTGTCATATCTTTCTTCCGTTGATTTGTCTCAATCATCACAAGAAATCAACAGGTCTAAACATTGGGAAGAAGGGCGTTATTTATCACTAAGACGTCTTCAGAAGCAACTGCGTTCTGGTTGTGGTGTGTTGATGGAACGGCGCTTGCATGCCTGAATTTGTTATGGAAAAAGAGGCTGATCAGTTTTAGGTGGGAATGAACCAACCACTACAGCAACATCAAACTTTGCTTCAGGTGCTGCACTCTTAAAATTGGACGAACAGGAATCTGCGTATGAGGACAAATTTGCCAGTCCATTGTCTTGCCAGAGCTCATCGCTGGCTGGGATTTGTGTTCCCCGTCCCCTCTTTGATTTTTAGTTTCTTCTCACTCTCAACATACCGTAATTAAGGTATTGCTCCCCTTTGCTGTTTTAATTCTCACTTGTCAGTAATGCAAATACCAATTTTGTCCAAAAAAACAAAAGAACTGTCCAACAGCGTGAGTGTGTGGATTCATTTAGATGGACCTACGCATATAAACTGTATATTTTAGGAAAAATCCATATGAGGCCCTTTTAAGTAAAAAAATCTTAAAAAAGGCCCAAACATTATTCAAATCCCAGAAAAGACCTCAGGGTCCTTTTTGACATCTGAATGTGTGGTTAAATGACCTTGATACCCCTGGTATCACTTTCCTCTCTCCTCTGTATCAATATTCTCTCTCTTCTCTTGCTCTGTTTTTTGACGATGGAGGAGGAAGTAGAAAAGTGAAAGGAAGAAATATTTTTGCTTATTCTTCCATCCAACGTTCAAGCCGACCAACTAGTACATGAATTTCCCTCATTTCCCTCTTTCTAGCTTCTTCTATGGAGTTCCGTCATTAGTTTTCTTGTAAGTTTTATAGTTGGGTGCTTGGACCGGCCATATTCTTCTTTTCATGAGAAATTTGAGTGAGAGTGAAAAAAAATCTGCAATATAGTGAGTCTTGGTTTTTATTCTTCTTCGGCAACTTAAGATTTTTATCTAAGATTTTTGGGCATATCATAATGATCAACATATCATAATCACCATGCTACTTTGTTTTTAATCACTGTAGGGTTGAGTTAGTAAAATCTTGCTCTGTTTTTGGGCATGGAAACAAATGGAAAGTTTTGTATTTGAGTGGGAATGGTTGAAAGTGATTAAGGAATAAAGGCTAAAAAAACGCTGAAATTTGATAGTTGTTAATACTTACAGTTTTAGTTGTTAATACTTTCAGTTTTAGTTGTTAATATGATTGTTTAACTTGGTAATACGAGATGAAAGTGAAAACGTTGTAGGGTTGGTTGCTCTATTTTTTGGGCATGGAAACAAATGGAGGTTTGTTTGTTAGTGAGAATGATTGAATGTGAAAAAGCTGATATGAGATAGTTGTTAAAGGGGGTTGATATAGTTGTTAATGGGGGCTGATGTAGTTGTTAGTGGTTACTGATATTGTTGTTAATGGAGGCTGATGTAGTTGTTAAAGGGGGGTTGTTTTAGTTGTTAGAGGGGGCTGATGTAGTTGTTAGTGGTTTCTGATATTGTTGTTAAGAGGGGCTGATATAGTTGTTAGTGGTTTCGATATTGTTGTTTGATGTAGTTGTTTGTGGATATTGATATTGTTGTTAATGAAATTTGATGTAGTTGTTAATGAAATTTGATGTAGTTATTAAAGGATTTGTTTTAGTTGTTAGAGTGATGTAGTTGTTAGTGAAATTTGATGTAGTTGTTAGTGGTTACTGATATTGTTGTTAATGGGGGTTGATGTAGTTGTTAAAGGGGCTGATGTCGTTGTTATTTTTTGCTGATGTAGTTGTTATTTTTTTTGTTGATATTGATGTTAAAGAGGTCTGATTTAGTTGTTAAAAGGGGCTGATGTTGTTGTTAATGGGGGCTGATGTAGTTGTTAGTGGTTACTGATATTGTTGTTAAAGGGGGCTGATGTAGTTGTTAAAGGGGACTGATGTCATTGTTATTTTTTGCTGATGTAGTTGTTATTTTTTTGCTAATATTGATGTTAATTAAAGGGGTTTGATGTGTTTGTTAAAAGGGGCTGATATTGTTGTTAATGGGGGCTGATGTAGTTGTTAATGAGAGCTGATGTAATTGTTAGTGGTTACTGATATTGTTGTTAATGAGGACTGATGTACTTGTTAATAGGGGTTGATGTAGTTGTTAGTGGTTACTGATATTGTTGTTAATATGGGCTGATAATGTTGATAAATGTAATACCCGGATAATTATTTATCTGGAATATTATATTTCGATAGATAATACCTATTGAAAATAAGTGAATATGTGGTCTCAAATAAGAAGTAATAATTATCTTATTTTCTAAGGTAATTTCTATGGAAATTAGGAGAGATAAAGAGCTAAAATCCATAAAATGTATTTTTGAGGCATTAAATGGCCTAAAAATATTATGATAAATCTCAGGAGGCAATTAAATATTTGTTAAAAATTAGAAAGTATGTTGTCTCTAATTTTAGGAATTTTTTGGGATAATTTCCCTTGAAAAATAATGAGGCAAAATTAAGTATTATTTTGGGATCATAAGTGACCCCATGATTTTTAATATTTTACATGGGATATAAAATACCAATGTAAGTAAAATAGTTGTGAGATAATGATTTATCCTAATTAAGAAAATTATCAAAAATTAGTAAGTGGCTAATCCGGTAATTAATGGGATAATTAAGGTATAAAGTAAAATGAATTAAAAATAATTTAAATAATTATTTTTAATTGGAGAAATTCGAAAATTATTAAATAAATAATAAAATATTTTATGCTTAGAAAAATAAATAAAAAATAAAAGAAAAATAAATAAATGTGAAGGTAATTTAGAATAAAATAATAATATAATGCGGTGAGTCAGCTTATAGGCAGACCGAGGGAAAAGTTAGAAATAAATTCTACAGGTAAACCAAAGGTAAAAGTATTTTCAGACTGATCAAATTAAGAACAAGTGAAATTTTACACGAAGAAAGAATTTACCAGGCGTTGTTTCCGCAACCAAAAACCCTAATTTCAAATAAGACGAAAAGTTGATCAGATAGAGTAGAGTCAGATAGGCAAAGTGAGAACCTATAGAAACAATTGCGTCTTTTTAAACACGAGATTAAGTTAGGCAACAACCTGGACGTTTTACGATTCGGTGAATTGTTGTCCGAAGTTGGTTCTATCGGAAGCGATTTCCAGTAATCGGACGCGTTTGTCGAATATCCTCCGACGCACCGAAGAATACCTGGATATGATAAAAAGAGGATCCAAATAGATAATATGAAAGAGGATGGAAAGATCTTCAAAGTTACACGCCTGGATTTTTGAGTTTCTACGAAATCGCGAAACGGACACCGTCGGGTAGGTCTTTATCGGGCCGGAGGCCATAAAGCAAGAGCCATCATGGATGACAACTCATCCATTGACTTTAGGGCTCTTAGATTTCGATCTTGACCATGGATGGCCAAGAGTGTTTTGTCCTCAAAAATGCGATCCAACGGCCAGAATCCGATCTGAAGACTTTTGTGGAAATTCCCACCTTGTCCCTATTTTTCCCTATAAATAGCAAGCTCTCTTGCTCTCATTCTTCACACCAAATTCGAAACCTAGAGAGAGGTTCTAGAGAGAGAAGCTCTGCAAAAAATTCTGCCTTGCTCCGAGTAAGTTCTTCTGCTCTTAGTTTTTAGTTTCCGTAGTTCTTTCGGTAGTTATAGTAGAACTGTTGTTTTGATCTAGGAGTTTCAGAATATATTCCTATACTTGTTTTTATGCCTCATTGCATTGAAAGATGCCTGACGAGGTAAAAACATAGTGGGGAAAATTTTGAAATGGAATACGGTCAAAGTAACGAAGTTCTGGCAAAATTCCGCCAATTAGGGGTAGTAAGGGCAAAATGGTCTTTTTCACCTAAAATGCCTGTAATGCTGCCAAATGTTGATAAACGTTGTCCTTATAGGATATCTGAGCTAATCGAGCATTTGTTGTGCCGCCGCCAGTCATACCGCATTGTTTTTTCATTGTCGAATTTCACGTTTTTCCGTAAAAGTTCCGTTGTACCGCCAAAAAGGTACGTTCGCGTACTGTAACACTAGCTCTAATGTTTATTATATGATTGTATGTGATTGTTGTGTAGTAGTGTACGAGGTTATGCTATATACACGGTATGTTACATACGAGGTTATGTCACATACGAGGTTATTATTGTTGTATCATACGAGGTTATGTTACATACGTGGTTATTATCTTGTTTACGTGGTTACGTGTTTTTAATCATACATCTGTTATGGACTGTTGTATTGATTGCTGCTGTCGTGTATATGTAGTCGTATTTAAGCATGAGGTTAATCGTTACCGAGATCCAAATTGTAATTGGATCTCGCCTCTTATCATAGCGTCGGAGTTCGGAGAACCGAGAACCGAGGAGAAAGGCGAGCAGGCCGCACGAGACCCAGTGAAGACTTTCTTCTCGTTGTTATTCATTTTTGAAAACTCTCGGTCAATGTACCGCTTCGTAAATCGCCCGGACTTATGGCAATTTGAATAAATGTATCGTTACTCAATTGCTCCGATGCTCTACTACGATGAAAAAAAAATATCCGCTTTTGGAAATGAGATGTTACATTTTTGGTATCGAAGCGGTTGTCTGGCATAGATCGACTAAGTTATTCCAAAACTTTTTGGTGCCGGCGGGGCTAGTCTATGTGGATCGGCCAATCGGTCACCCTAGCACGGTGAGGCTCCCCATGATAGACACCTACCCGGCTAAATTGGTTGACTAACGGAGTTAGGCTCTACGCCTTTTTAAAGAGCATGTTTTGAAAATGAGTGCGATATAGCCCTAAGTCGGTGTACTAGTCCGGACCTGGTATACCATTCTCGAACCGTGTACCACCCTCTGTCGGTGCATCATTCTAACCCAGAATCAGTAAATCCATCGTCCATATTCATATTTGATATTAGACCCTGATCATTCTGATAACTCTGATATCAGTCTCTGGTAATTCTGATAACTCTGATAATCGCCAGTCTGTACTGGACAGTAATTTCCATCTTAGCCCAGAGCTTATACGAGGAGCTGGGCCACGCCGGATGAAACTCCGAGACCAACAAGGATAAGTACATGCAATATTTGACTCATGTAGAGGAACTCCCGATACTACCGTACCCGAGTAGACCGAATCAACGAAATTCTAAAATAGAACGAGTGTCCGATCGTTTGTAGAATTAGTGTGATAAAGTCTGCGATAGACTAATCATTGTCTTTTAATCTAACGTTTTGTCCAAGGTACTATCTCTCTTAGAAGGGAATCTTCTTTAGATTTTGTATGATTCGGGTGTTAGCATTCGTCTAAACTATATGATTATGCAAAACGTGAAATGTTTTTAAATGGGTGAGAAATCTGTGTTTTAAAACGGATGAGAAATCCTTTGTTTTTAATGGACGAGAAGTCCTGTGTTTTTAAATGGATGAGAAATCCTTTGTTTTCAAATGGACGAGAAGTCCGTGTTTTTAAAATGAGTGAGAAATTTCGTGTTTTATTAGACGCGAAGTCCGAGTTTTAAAACTATACCGAGTACAGGGTAACGGAAATCGTTAAGATACATGTTTAGTAAGAAATCCCCTATGGTTTGATAAATAGTTATCTTACTTGCCGCAAAAATTTTAGTTTCCGATGCATATCTCTTAGTTACTACAACCGGACCGCGATCGTGTCATTGAGTAGGAGGTACCTTGTGTTGTCATGGTGTATGGGCGCCATGGAAACATTTAAGGTATCTTGTGTTACCATGGTGTATGGGCGCCATGGAGACATTTTGGTAACTGGTATTGACCGCGGTATATGGGTGCCACGGGAAATACTATATATCAAGGTATGACATGACAAGATCTTGACGGTTAAACCTGAGCTAATTCTCGAACATCAAGCAGAGCGGCCGACATATAGAGAAAAGTTCCGGAGCGAATAGTCCGAAGTTTAGATAGACAGAGTCTAAATTGTTATAGAGCAAATTTCGAGGGCGAAATTTTGTTTAACGGGGGAGAAATGTAATAATCTGGATAATTATTTATCCGGAATATTATATTTCGATAGATAATACCTATTGAAAATAAGTGAATATGTGGTCTCAAATAAGAAGTAATAATTATCTTATTTTCTAAGGTAATTTCTATGGAAATTAGGAGAGATAAAGAGCTAAAATCCATAAAATGTATTTTGAGGCATTAAATGGCCTAAAAATATTATGATAAATCTCAGGAGGCAATTAAATATTTGTTAAAAATTAGAAAGTATGTTGTCTCTAATTTTAGGAATTTTTTGGGATAATTTCCCTTGAAAAATAATGAGGCAAAATTAAGTATTATTTTGGGATCATAAGTGACCCCATGATTTTTAATATTTTACATGGGATATAAAATACCAATGTAAGTAAAATAGTTGTGAGATAATGATTTATCCTAATTAAGAAAATTATCAAAAATTAGTAAGTGGCTAATCTGGTAATTAATGGGATAATTAAGGTATAAAGTAAAATGAATTAAAAATAATTTAAATAATTATTTTTAATTGGAGAAATTCGAAATTATTAAATAAATAATAAAATATTAATAAAATATTTTATGCTTAGAAAAATAAATAAAAAATAAAAGAAAAATAAATAAATATGAAGGTAATTTAGAATAAAATAATAATATAATGCGGTGAGTCGCCTTATAAATGGGCCAGGGAAAAGTTAGAAATAAATTCTACGGGTAAACCAAAGGTAAAAGTATTTTCAGACTGATCAAATTAAGAACAAGTGAAATTTTACACGAAGAAAGAATTTACAGGCGTTGTTTCCGCAATGAAAAACCCTAATTTCAAATAAGACGAAAAGTTGATCAGATAGAGTAGAGTCAGATAGGCAAAGTGAGAACCTATAGAAACAATTGCGTCTTTTTAAACACGAGATTAAGTTAGGCAACAACTGGACGTTTTACGATTGGTGAATTGTTGTCCGAAGTTGGTTCTATCTAAGCGATTTCCGAATCGGACGCGTTTGTCGAATATCCTCCGACGCACCGAAGAATACCGGATATGATAAAAAAGAGGATCCAAATAGATAATATGAAAGAGGATGGAAAGATCTTCAAAGTTACACGCCCGGATTTTTGAGTTTCTACGAAATCGCGCGAAACGGACACCGTCGGGTAGCTTTATCGGCCGGAGGCCATAAAGCAAGAGCCATCATGGATGACAACTCATCCATTGACTTTAGGGCTCTTAGATTTCGATCTTGACCATGGATGGCCAAGAGTGTTTTGTCCTCAAAAATGCGATCCAACGCCGAGAATCCGATCCGAAGACTTTTGTGGAAATTCCCACCTTGTCCCTATTTTTCCCTATAAATAGCAAGCTCTCTTGCTCTCATTCTTCACACCAAATTCGAAACCTAGAGAGAGGTTCTAGAGAGAGAAGCTCGCAAAAAATTCTACCTTGCTCCGAGTAAGTTCTTCGCTCTTAGTTTTTAGTTTCCGTAGTTCTTTCGGTAGTTATAGTAGAACTGTTGTTTTGATCTAGGGAGTTTGAGAATATATTCCTATACTTGTTTTTATGCCTCATTGCATTGAAAGATGCCCGACGAGGTAAAAACATAGTGGGGAAAATTTTGAAATGGAATACGGCCAAAGTAACGAAGTTCCGCAAAATTCCGCCAATTAGGGGTAGTAAGGGCAAAATGGTCTTTTTCACCTAAAATGCCTGTAATGCTGCCAAATGTTGATAAACGTTGTCCTTATAGGATATCGAGCTAATCGAGCCATTGTTGTGCCGCCGTCATACCATTGTTTTTCCATTTTGTCGAATTTCACGTTTTTCCGTAAAAGTTCCGTTGTACCGCCAAAAGGTACGTTCGCGTCTTTGTAACACTAGCTCTAATGTTTATTATATGATTGTATGTGATTGTTGTGTAGTAGTGTACGAGGTTATGCTATATACACGGTATGTTACATACGAGGTTATGTCACATACGAGGTTATTATTGTTGTATCATACGAGGTTATGTTACATACGTGGTTATTATCTTGTTTACGTGGTTACGTGTTTTTAATCATACATCTGTTATGGACGTTGTATTGATTCTTTCTATCGTGTATATGTAGTCGTATTTAAGCATGAGGTTAATGAATTCGAGATCCAAATTGTAATTGGATCTCGCTCTTATCATAGCGTCGGAGTTCGGGAGAACCGAGAACCGAGGAGAAAGGCGCAGCGCCGCACAGAGACCCGGTGAAGACTTTCTTTCGTTGTTATTCATTTTTGAAAACTCTCGGTCAATGTACCGCTTCTGTAAATCAGCCATACTTATGGCAATTTGAATAAATGTATCAGTTACTCAATTGCTCCGATGCTCTACTCTGATGAAAAAAAATATACTGCTTTTGGAAATGGGATGTTACAATAAACAAGTACCTTATTTTATCCCATTTTCCTGCTTATGCACACACAACTAACAAAGATCCACTGATGTAGTTGTTATAAGTCAATGACATTATAACACCCACTGATGTTTGTAAGTATGTAAATATTGCAGGACCTATCTGCTGTTCTCAAACCATTAACAAAGATCATAACAGAAGGAAAAATTTGTTCTTATCATTGAATTAAAATTGTCAAGTTAGCATCATTAGAAAATTTACAGAAGAACAAATGCTGAAGGTCATTTTCATGAATACAAATTTGTCATAACTACAAATGCACGTGTACAGAACAAGTGATCTACTACAATGTATCCTAACAAGTATGCTGCCTAATGTCTCATCTTCTGCTTGTAGGTAGATTGACTTGTGTTCCCTCATCAAAACAATGGCCTTTAATGCATGGACTCCATCTGAATGCCTTTGGGATCCATCGTTTATAGTTGACCAAGCTAAAACTGCTTTGGCATCTCCTATATTTGCAACAAAAAACCTAACAAACATTCAGAGAACATGAAATTAATTATCTTTCTGAATTTCATTGCAAATTGTTTAATGGAAAATCTACATTTTTCTACAAGTATTGACCATGAAAATTATGTGCAACATCTATAGGTCCAACAATGATAGTATCCAAGTAGCATCAGATATAGCGTTAAGAACTAAAAGGAGCATAAGTCTCATGAGGTTTTATTTTATAACTAGAAACCTGCACAAATAGCAATGCTTGAGACTTTTAAGGATAAATTTTTGCAATTTGAATTTTGAAAAGAAATAAAATAAGTAGATCAAGCCTTACTTTTTGTCCCAATACCCAGAGCATTTAAGTGAAAACTCTTTAATGACTTTTTTATAATCACAATTTAAAATGTGTTATTAGGAGGAATAGATGAGGATAGATGATAAATGTATATGTCAAAGAGGAATATACCTTTTCAGGCTTTGGAACTGCAACTTTGCCTAATACAGTCATACTACCTCTTTTGGAACTCAAAGAGACCCACCTGCAACAACATTAGCCCTACTATTCTCAAATCTCAAATTTGAAACCTCCCCATTGATAAAGAAAGGATTAAAGGTAGCACCATAATTTGAACATAAATTTCATTTGGTTTCCTGCACTATCATATCACTATACAAAATGGATACAACAAAATAATCAATAGATACCTTCGATCCCCACTCAGCATACTTGAAGTCATAGCTTAGTTGCTGCCACACAATCATTCAAGTCACTTGGAAGGCCTGTTGCAAGAAAGGCATAGACAAGGGCAATTGTGTGATATTCTATTACTGTACATGCATAGAAGACACCATATTTTGAAAACAAATTGATCAGAATACTATCAACAAAAGGAAAGTCCATAAACATAAATAATGTCTCTAAAAAATTCACAGAGAACTCAAGTCTTTATATACTATTTTCTAAATTGATGTGGCTGGAAGCAACAAATTGATTTCTGTCAAACGTATTTCCTGCACCAAAAGTGCTGTTAAACTTCTTATCCACTCAAAGTTCTACCAATCTGATCAAACATACATGTATGACTTCACAAATTTATTCATTTGAATTGTAACTTGCTTGTTATTGTATATTATTAATCAGTTCAAACCCATTTCTCAACATGAACTGCCATGCCACCCCCTTCACCAAGAAATAAAGAGCAGCTAGAGGCATGAGAAAGAGTTCAAAATTCAAGATAGGTTATTGATGATTCATCAAAACATGTATAACAGGACCAGCAGGTTAGTCACTGGCAAAAGGTCAAATACAGAACACACCTTCTCGTAAAGCATTAGAACTTATATAAGCACATATGCTGGTAATCAGAGGCGGACCTAGGTACTTATAGTTGGGGGGGCAAGTGCCCCCAATTATTTGGGATGTTTTTAAAAATAAAAATAAAAATACATGTTTGAATGATTGCACATCCTTAAATTAGGTGTTCACCCTTAATACATCAAGGCTACACTTTGTAATGGGATGAGGGGTGAATGGTTGAATAATTGTTTAGTGCCTTATATTGAAAAAAAAATGTATTTGATAGCATTGATAATAAGGCAATTATGATGGAATTCCAAAAAATAAGGCCTAGAAGGATGACATTATAATTATTTTTATTAAAATATATGTACTTGAACTTATCGAAAGACTCACCCTTCATTGTAATTTATGTATTTGTATTTATTTCTAACAAAGTACTAAGTCTTGCTTTTCTAAATAATAGGTTTGTAAAATAATTGTCTCTCTTATTATATCATCAGTATTCACTTGATTTCATAAATATTTTTTTGATATTTTTTTTTTCTTGTTTATATATATTTTTTTTAACGCATTTAAAACTTTCCTTAAAAAAAAATTTCGGGGACGCCGCCCTCAAACCCCCGCCAATTGTGCCCCCCTCTATAATTTTTCTGGGTCCGCCCCTGCTGGTAATGTTATGGAACCACGGAGCTATTAAAGCAACCCTCTGAATAGCATCATTTGAAAGACAAACAATTGTAGATAATGATCAAATAAATACAAAGCACCGAAAATAATAATCGCCGATGAAAAAAATAACAATAATGATTTTATACAAAGGAAAGATCCACAGGCAGATTTTTATCAGCAATCAAATACTAATAACCTCATTTAACTTATCCAAAGTCGTTAAAGAATTGGCTTCCTGGTTAGGTTTACCAAAAATTCAGGTAAACATGGTTGATTATGAGAAAGTTAAAACATGATACCCTTCTGCAACGCAAATAATCAAGAAATTGATGAGATACATAAAGAGCTCAATTGTTAAATCGATGGTACTGAGAATTACAGAAATCATATAAAAATCAAAGAAAAGAGTATCATACAGCGAAGATGACCCTATCAGCTTTGGAGGGTCGACGGTGGTTGACGGTTTCACCTACCCGACGGCTTCAAGAGACGAGACGAGAGACGGAGATGATGTTGCTACTGAGTCGGAGACCACACACGAGAGAGAAAGAATGAGTGATTTTAAATTGGGTTTTTCAGTCATTTTGCCTCAGAATTGCATGTCTGAAGAGGCCTTAGGCCTCTTCTGACATTTGACTTTTCTTAGAGCCCCTTTTAACATTATTTTAGTAAAAAGGGCCTTCATGTGGATTTTCCATATATTTTATGCCCTCTCTTTTAAAATAAAAAGAATATTTCTTCTTTAATCTTTAGACTAGTGATCTTTATTAATTCTTATTTATGTATAAATTATAAGTAGTTTCTCATCAAAAGCAATATATACATATATAAATATGAATATATATACACAAACATGAGTATTTTAAATAAAATTGCAATATACTCGTATTTATGTATAAACCGTGATATTTAACCATTAAATTTTGTGTGAAATAAAATATATCTAATGAGTAATATATTTGGGAACTTATTCTTTTTAGGGTGAAGTTTCAACTTCACCTTTAAAGTTACTTTTAAGGAATAAGGTTGCCTTAAAAGTTTTTTTTTAGGAGAATGTCGCATTGTAAATTTTAAATTTTAGCAATTTTGTTTTGACAATTATCCCAATTAAATTTGATTGTTAGTTAACTAAATATATTGAGCTGTCAGTTCATGTATTATCTATGTCATTTTTGTTTTTTAGTTTAGGTGTAAAATTGCCCCGTATGCAGGGACGGAACCAGAAGAATAATTAAGGAGGGAGGGGGGGGCGAAATTACAGAATCAAACCTATACTTTTAGAAAATCATATTTAAGCCTCATAAAAATTTTAACATTTTCATTTTAATCCCTCCATAAAGCTTTTTATAAGGACTAAAGTGAAAATGTTGAAACTTTTACCAGGCTTAAATGTAATTTTCTAAAATTTTGGGTTGAATTCTGTAACTTTAGGGGGGCAGGGGCCACCCCTAGCCCCCTCTAGGTCCGTCCCTGCCCGTATGTTTTCACTTATGAGCAATCTTATTTCGAAAGTTTTCAAATCGTAGCAATTTCACTCGATTGTTATCCAATTTAAGTTTACCGGTTAGTTGACCAAATATATTTATCTTACAATTCCACATGTAACATAATTCAATTTATTTTTTTAAAGTTAGATTTAAAAATAAGTAAAACATTTTAAAAATTGCATCCTAGCCACTTGAAGGATTATAGAAAAATAAAGAGATGGAAACATCTTATACGATGAAGAAAAATCAAAGAGGTGCTGCCCACCTGCATTAGCATCGATGGGTAAGATGGCAAAGGGTTTTTTGTGGCTTTGTTTATTTTTTTTTTCTTTACTTTATAGTGTCGTGAGCTCTTCCTTCATTTATCACTTTTTATTAAGTTGTTCACAATATTAATTTAGTATATTCAGTTAACTAACCGTCAAACTTAATCTAAATAATAATCAAGATGACATTAATTAGTACAAGTTGAAAATTTTCAGAGTAATATTGTTTAAAAGTGAAATTTTTTTGAGTAAATTTGCACATCAACAAAAAAATGATATGAATAACATGTGGACTGCTAGCTTAACATATTTGGTCAACTAATAATCAAACTAACTTAGAATAATAGTTAGAGCAACATTGCTACGTTTTGAAAAATCTCAAAACAACATTACTCACGTGGAACACCTTCCGAAATAAAATTAGATGTTAAGCATTCTTTTTTAAATGTTCTACCATGGATCTAATATTGCCGATAAAAGTTTAAAAAGGTGTAAACGTGTTTTGGAGATGGAAAGTCAGCGTCGAACTTGATCATCGGGAGTTCAACCACTGTTAGTGTCAAATGATTGTGGGCGGATGCGTCAATTAGTGCCGAACTCCATTAATGAAATCGTGATATTCAAGTCTACCCGATTTATAAAGGTTCAAAGCCTGATCATTGAAATGGACCCCCGCTCTCTGAAAACGACACGCCTGATTTTTTTGTCCCCTTCTAAATTTTGTTTGCCAAAATATTTATATTAATTTTAACTATATTCTTATTTTTGTTAAAAATAACTATTGCCTTGGAATATAGGTTTTATTTTCTGGACATTCGTCACTTCCGAACTGTAGCGAAATATTAATTACTCCCCCCCGGTCTAATTATAAGACAACATTGAGAGTTGATTTTGGTCACTAATTATAAGACAACATTTTAATTTTTGTAATTTCTTCCTAAATTACCCCTATTTTATTCTCTCAAGTGTATTTGGTTTTTAGTGAGTGTATGTATGTTGATGTGCGAGACTCTACGAGTAAGTAAAATTTTTAAATTGTTAGATTTTAATTTATTTATCAATCAGTTGATATTAATTTTTCAATACATACATACATATATATATATATATATGGACACATATTTACACACACAGATGTGTGTGTGTCTACACACAAATATATATAGACACACACACATATATGTGTTTATACATATAGGTATATTTGTGTATCTATGTGTGTGTACATATATGTATATCTTTGTGTGTGTTTGTCTGTGTGTGTGTACATATATATATATAAATATGTGTGTGTGTTTATACATATATGTATATTTGTGTATCTATGTGTGTGTACATATATGTATATCTTTGTGTGTGTTTGTCAATATATGTGTGTGTACATATATATATTGTGTGTTTATACATATATGTATATTTGTGTATCTATGTGTGTACATATCTTTGTGTGTTTGTAAATATGTGTGTGTGTAAACAAATATATATAAATATGTGTGTGTCTATATATATGTGTGTGTAAATATATGTACACACATATATGTGTATATAATATACATATATATACGCACATATATATATGTATATATAGCAAAACCTTTATTTCAATTAGAAAGCGTGTAGAAAGAAAAATTTTAGGTTAGAGAAGTATGTGGTAGGGGCTGTTGATTTACTTTTATTTATGTCATTTTAAATTTATATGAGGGCATTTTAGGAAAACGAGTAAAATTAACTAATTTAACTCCTCTCCTTAATCTCCCTAAAATTGGTTAAATATGTCATATAATTAGGACCGGAGGGAGTATTTTTAATACATGTGATAAATAAAATTCCCCACTACCCAAGTTTAGACAGAAAACTCATGATGCATAGGTCTGATTGATTTAGAGTTTACGTAAGTTGAAATAAAACTTTTCTTACAAACTTATTTTATATATCATAAATCACATTAAAAAAATAATATTTTTTGCCACTAATTCAAACTGACTGTAAAAAAATAAGTCAACTGTATCTTATATTTATGATCGGAAAGAGTAGTAAATTAAATACTCTCTCCAGTCCTAAAAATAAGATGGAGTTGACTTTTTTTTTTAAGATATTAAAGAAGCTGAATAAATTACTTAATCATATCATATGTTATATATCCTTAAGTTATATATTAGTTTATCAATTAAACTAATTAATTTTAAAAAAAATATTCTAAAATAATTTCATTAACTTCTTTAACCTCTGAAAAAAAATCAATTTTATTTTATATTTAGAAGAGGAAGGCTACACAGCTAACGCTGAACTTGCCCATTTCTTCGTCTCTATTTATTTTCAATAGTTTCATTCCCCCCGTTCAATTCACATGTCAATCGTCAACCCTTTGAAAATATACCAATTTAAAAGTCCAACAAAGATGTGTAGAAATCTGACAAGTAACAAAGCAGTAATTTGTTTTTTTTTCCCCAATTGAACAAGCCATGACTCTAGATCGATGTTACTTGAACCAGTTGCAACCCCGCCCTCAAATAAGGCGAATTTTGGCCATTTCATAGTGAATTTTTTTTTCTTAAAAATGAGCTAGATCCTTAATTTGAGGTATTTTGAAGAAAATTGAGGACTTTAAGTAAATTTAGTCTTGTACGAGGACATTTGGGAAATTCTCCCAAAAATGTGTTCCCATACTGATTTGATTTCTATCGTATCCATGACTCACATACGTCAGTCGGCCAATGAAATCAGTAAATCACACGCATCTGCATCCTCCTTTGCATAAATGACTTGAAAGACCCCAACAAAAATAAAAAATAAAACCCTTTGAATTTTGCCTAGCGTTCGTTTCCTTAGCCGTGCAAGCAATCTTCGCAGGCAAAACCCAATTCCTTCGTCCATCTCTGCTTTCTCGAAAGATTCTGTCCCTCATTTCTTCGCTCCTCGTCTCCGCTTTCATATAAACCATCTGCGTTTACGGTTCGTCTCTTAGCTTCTTACTCGATTTTTCTTTCTTTCTTCTGTTTTTCGAATCTTGCTACGGGGTAATGCTCAATTGCGTAGGTTTTGGCTTCGTTTGGTCGTGATCACTTAGCTATTCCTTGTTATGTTGTACTCGAACTGGATTTTGTGTTAGAACTTCATAATTCTCCACGTCCTTGTCGTCCGTGAAACGGTGGTTTTCTAACTGCGCAATGCTTGCGTTTGGGATCCTAAATTGAATTGATTAATTCTTCTGCTTGTGAATGAATTTGTTGATGTATAGGATATTAAGTTCATTGTTTGTGATTACGGATTTCTCTCTTAAAATTTTTCCTTACAACTTGGCCTGTTTTTGCCCAAATTCTTGAGATGGCGCTTATGGACTTCCTTTTTTCCCCCTTTGATTAAGATATTTTAGTTCAATAACCCTTTGTCATGCTTTAACAATTAGGAACTTATGCGTCTTCTACAGTTAAATTTTCATTTTCTCTGTTCGCATCTCGTGCTCCGTCTCTTTAGCTGAATCCGTGAACAGCCTACTATGAAGGGGGGAAATAATTTTCTCATCTCCTTTACTTTACCCAAATGATGATCATATCTAACCTTTCTCTCTATTTGGCTCTACTTCTGGTTTGGGATATCTCTTCTCTGCATGGGTCCATGATGATAATGAAGCTAATTTAGATATTTCCCCCGTTGTCACCAAATGTCCAATGAATATCCTTTCTCGTAGCTTCTTTCATGTTACCTCCCGAGGAACAATTTAAGTTATTCACTTCACAAATTTGGTATTGTAAATAGTCTAGAGATGTTTGGCTGCAGTTTTATGCTTGGTTAAAAAAGGTTTTTTGATTATATATTGTGTTTTTGTTGGGACTAGTTTAATAATCATGACAATCGTATTTCCTTTCCAGCCAGCCTTTTACTTTGTTTCTGCGTTTTGCTGCTCTGCCATTGGGATTAGACAGTTGCTCTAATCTATATTGTATATTCCTATCCTGCTAGCATTTTATTCTATGCTTCGCCAGGAATTGCAAGCTGGGAATGCATGTATGGAAAGGCAGCAGATTCTTGTTCAGATTTATTCCTGCAATGCTGTGATCGTTTTTCCATTTATTATCACTCTTTAAGCTGCCAAGTGGACAACTTGGAAATACAACTATTGTGGTACAATGAGTTTTTTTGGGGTGCATATGTGGGCAAGAATGTGTATCTTAATTTATAAATGCTCGTTTTTCCATTTATTATCACTCTTTAAGCTGCCAAGTGGACAACTTGGAAATACAACTATTGTGGTACAATGAGTTTTTTTGGGGTGCATATGTGGGCAAGAATGTGTATCTTAATTTATAAATGCTCGTTTTTCCATTTATTATCACTCTTTAAGCTGCCAAGTGGACAACTTGGAAATACAACTATTGTGGTACAATGAGTTTTTTTGGGGTGCATATGTGGGAAAGAATGTGTATCTTAATTTATAAATGCTCTTGATATTCTGTGTTTGGTTGGACACATGGATCAATTATTTGAAACCCTATTGATGTCTATGCATCTTTAAGGGAGACTTAATGCAGGAGGGAAAAAGTGGAATGCATCTTTTAAGTGCATTTGAATATGCGTGAATGTTGTTAGTTCTGTTCCTGTATAATTTGTGAAGTTCCAAAATTTGGAGGAATTTCCATGACTAATCATTTATCAAGGGATCAAGAACATCATAAATTAGATTGAACAGCTTTGGCTTGGTTGATTATACTTGCTGTCGCCTAGTGAAATTGGATTATTGGAAGATTCTTATGTGTCTAAAATAAATTGACAACTTTCTGTGTTTTAACAGACTACAACTTTTTGTTCAATTTATGCACATGCCATATTAATGACCATCCCGTTTTAAAATTTAAGATATTGGATATGAAACATCATTACGTGTAACTGAATTTTTATTTTAATGTAGGTGCTGGTACTATTAAATAGCACAAATTCGGCTGTCATATTTTACCAGACACGGATGAAACAATGGCTATTATGTCTGAACTGATTGAAGGACTTCCGGATGCTGTTGCAATTAGGTGCCTTGCACGAGTTCCCTTCTACCTTCATCCTAAGTTAGAGCTTGTCTCTCGTTCTTGGCAAGAAGCCGTTCGTAGCCCTGAGCTATTTAAAGCTAGACAGGAGGTTGGTGCATCTGAGGATCTATTGTGTGTCTGTGCTTTGGACCCAGAGAACTTATGGCAGTTGTATGACCCTTTACGTGATCTCTGGATTACACTTCCTGTTCTTCCTTCAACTATCAGGCAACTTTCCCGCTTTGGTGCCGTCTCCACTGCTGGAAAGCTATTTGTGATTGGTGGAGGAAGTGACGCAGTTGATCCAATGACTGGTGACCAAGATGGGAATTTTGCAACAAATGAGGTCTGGTCATATAATCCTGTAGCAAGGCGATGGGCCCAATGTGCACCAATGCTTGTGCCCCGTTCTATGTTTGCATGCTGTGTATTGAATGGAAAGATTGTTGTGGCCGGGGGCTTCACTAGCTGTAGAAAATCTATATCACTGGCAGAAATGTATGACCCCGAGAAGGATATATGGATTCCAATGTCCGATCTTCATCGTACCCACAATTCAGCCTGTTCAGGAGTAGTGATTGAGGGAAAGTTGCATGTATTACACAAGGGGTTGCCGACAGTTCAAGTTTTAGACAATGCAGGGAATGGATGGATGTGGACCGTCAAGGAGTGGAGCTGGCGTCAAGGTCCAATGGCAGTTGTTCGGGGATCCCTCTATGTGATGAGCCATGGCATTATTATTAAGCAGGACAAAGAAGTGAGAAAGGCGGTTTGTTCCGCATCGGAGTTTCGAAAGAGAATAGGTTGTGGGATGGTTGGGCTGGGTGATGAGTTGTATGTGATTGGAGGCGTCATTGGTCCTGACAGGTGGAACTGGGACATCAAGCCATTATCTGATGTCGATGTTCTCACGCTTGGGACTGAGAGACCAACTTGGCGCTCGGCAGCTCAGATGACACGGTGTCGTGGTACTGTCCTTGGCTGTACGCCACTGAGAATTTAGACCTTCACCTGTGCGTACGTGTAACTAAGCTTCCATTGTGGGGTTTGAATCCCTTGAACTGGAGGCAAAGAATGAGATGTATGATGGCTTCTTTGTTTTGTAGGCAAGCCATAAAATCTGTCCTTTATAAATTTATTCCGTGAGGCACTGTTCGAATCAAAACATTCAAGGTCAATCACCAGTAAAGAAGTACTAATCCGATTGATGAAGGAGTGTCTTCACAGTCGAGCAAATATCTCATCAACTTCTCTTTTCCGCACCTACATACTCAGATTGATTATGCTCCACGAATTTTATATGGTTTGACAACGCGACGATAATTAACTCTGGGTTCTCATATTTAAGTATTAGACGGCTTGCATGGTAAAATTTTGACAATCGAGTTGTGTACGTTCGTCAAGACTCGCGTCCTTTCTCATTTTCCCATGCCAATATAAGCTAAGGCCTTCGGCACTTTGGAGGGAAGCTTAAGCTTCCGAAGGTCTGTAGCTGTCAATTGTTTCACCTTTTGATGAGATGGAACACCAAAAAAATTCAGGAAGGAAGGAAGGAAAGGGCCGCGTCGCAAGAAATGAAGGGCAAGAGCATCACGCACAACAGGCGGGGGAGGGCATCAATTGAAGCCGGCACCTTCTCAAAGTGTGATGAAAGTAACCATCGGAGACTTGCCTGTTTGTTTTACATTCTTATAAGTGCTTTTAGATAAACATGTGAGGAGTTTTGTTTTGGTTTGCACAAAATTGCTTAAGAAATCTTTTTTTTTTTTCCCCTTCACAAACAAGCCCCAGGCCATAATTTTTTCTTCACAAAATTGCTTAAATCTCCCGGCATTTGTTGGGCCAATGAATGAGCTCGTATTACCCTAAATTGTTTTCGGCCTTGTAAGAGAGAGATAGACTCAAGTGACGTGGAAGTGATGTTAATATCTTGGTGGCTGTCGTTCTCCATTTGATTAGAAGGAGAAAGCAAAGCACAACACCACCACGTACCTCCTCCCCATTTCATCTTCATCTTCATCTTCCTCTGCTTTGCAAAATGCATTCTATGATTATCCCATGATCCAATGAAATAGTTCCTTCTGCGCTGTTGACTATCCCCTCTCTCCATTCCACATTTTGTAACATCTTTCAACCAAACTTAATACAATGAGATACACGGCTTTTTTTCCTATTTGCCACTTTTTAAATAATTAATTACCACTTTGCCACTCTTTTCAAAATATTTCTCGATCTGTAGCGCTTTGATCGATTAAACTTAGTTTAGTGACTAAATCGAGAGTTTTGATTGATTTTGAAACCTCATGATTTATTCGACTAACCTAAGTGATTTAGTCGATTAAATGGCTAACGATCGGTTTTTTTTTGTAAAACCCGACATTTAGTCGACTAACCCAAGTGGGTTGTCGACTAAATCTGTGAAAGGGTTTTCCATTTGCGTCATAATGGAACTCTTATCATATAGCAACTCTTCCCTCAATACTCTCTATTTTCTCAGTTTTAGTGTGACCCATCAAAGTTTAATCTCATTCCACCTTATTCAAGGTATTATTGTTGTGTAATCGTTGTAATTTCATTTTATCGATATCGTTCAGCCACTTGAGTTAGTCATTAAAAGAAATGAGAGGGTTTTTTAAAAACCCCAACCGCGGCTATAGGAACCCTAATCATTATTACTGTTATCATTATTATTTTACTATTTATTATTATCTTATCACAATTAGTTAGATATTGCCCCCACATAAATTATGATCCACTATATATATTATTTTGTAAATAATATTATAAGTGAAATAATATAGGGGTTAGTTAGATTAGATCCTATTATATAGGAGTTTATAAATACTAACAACATAAAATACATTTTATAGCGAAACATCCCACTGAATATATATAGGTATCATAATAAAATGTATTTTATGTTGTTAGTATTTATAAACTCCTATATAATAGGATCTAATCTAACTAACCCTATATTATTTCACTTATAATATTATTTATAAAATAATATATATAGTGGAGCATAATTTATGTGGGGGCAATATCTAACTAATTGTGATAAGATAATAATAAATAGTAAAATAATAATGATTAGGGTTCCTATAGCGCGGTTGGGGTTTTTAAAAACCCTCTCTCACGGATTAATGATTAACCCAAGCCACGAACGACGTCGATAAAATGAAATTACAACGATTACACAACAATAATACCTTATAAGGTGGAATGAGATTAAACTTTGATGGGTCACACTAAAACTGAGAAAATAGAGAGTATGAGATTAAACTTTGATGTGTCACACTAAAACTGAGAAAATAGAGAGTATTGGGGGAAGGGTTGCTATATGATAAGAGTTCCATTATGACGCAAATAAGGGTTTAAAAAACCCTTGCTTCGTTAATTTAGTCGACTAACCCAAGTGGGTTAGTCGACTAAATGTCGGGTTTTTAAAAAAACCTGATCAGCCATTTAGTCGACTAAATCACTTAGGTTAGTCGACTAAATCATGGGGTTTCAAAAAATCAAAACTCGCGATTTAGTCGACTAAACCAAGGTTTAGTCGACTAAAGTGTGGCAGATCGGTAAATATTTTGAAAAGAGGCAAGAAAGTGGTAATTAATTATTTAAAAAGTGGCAAATAGGGAAAAAAAAAAAAAGCCTGAGATACACATCCCCATTTGCTATATGTGGCTTCTTATTAGCCACCATAAAAATCTATTATCAATGACAGTCCCATTCTAATCAGGCTAACAACTTCCTTGGAATCGTCATATATAAACCCATGCGCCAGCTAAACTTCAACATAAAATTTAAAATAGGGTTAATGTGTGATTTGACTAATAAATTATTGGCTCAGGAGCGTCCAACACAATTAATTATTAAGTGGATAAAAAATACCCACAAAATTTTAAAAAGGTGTAGATAAGACAACTGTTAGAAAAGGTTAACGTCTATTATCTAAGGTGCAGATTGGTAACAAACTTTTACCCTTTGAAAGACAAAGACAAAAAAAAGTTTTACTTAAGAGAAATAAAGACAAAATTCTAAATTTTACTAAATTAAATAATTTTTTTTTCAATTGTCATTATTCAAAACTATTTGTATAGATATCTATAGACAAAAATTATTCATTCTTCAATTTTTTTAAAAATTATAATTTGCTAAAATAAACGAAAGTTTTAATTAAAAATATAATTATATGATTTAAATAAAACTCAAGGTGTTTTCTAGTTTATTATATATGTTAAACAAAAAATATATATATGATTTATTTTTATTTTAAAAGAAATTTATGTGAGTTAAAAAATTCATTTAATGTTAATAAAATTTAAAAATCTAATAAAATCTATTATATCCTGAAAGAAATGAAATGAGTTTAATTTTTATTTTATAAAAAGAGCTTAATGGATATCAACATTGATACTTAATAATATAAATTTAAGAACTTGATGATATATTTGTTAATTAAATAATCTATTGATTATATGAATATGGGACTTGTTGAAAAAAAAAAAGATAACTTAAGAGGCTTGATGAAAGAAAATTTAATAATAGGTTAAGGAAATAATTTATTTTACGAAAATTTTATTAACATTAAATGAATTTTTTTAACTCACATAAATTTCTTCTAAAATAAAAATAAATCATATAATTTTTTTGTTTAAAATATATAATAAACTATAAAACACCTTGAGTTTTATTTAAATCGTATAATTATATTTTTAATTAAAAATTTTGTTTATTTTAGAAAATTATAATTTTGACAAAATTGAAGAATGAGTAATTTTTGTCATAGATATCTATACAAGTAGTTTTGAATAATGACAATTGAGAATTTTTTTTTATTTAATTTAGTAAAATTTAGAATTTTGTCTAGCGCTCCTAAGAAAAAAACTTTTTTTTTTCTTTGGGTGCTCTTGCAAAAGTTCGTTGGTCAATCTGCACCTTAGATAACGGAAGTTAACTGTTTGTCTAACGGTGTTGTACTGGGCACTTCTGAGTAAAAAAAAAAAATTGTGCTGTACCTTTTTAAAAGTTTATAGGTATTTTTGGTCCACTTAATAATTAATTGTATTGGACATTCCTGAGCCAATAGTTTATTGGCCAAATGCACCTTAACCCTTTAAAATATATTCATTTTCCATTTTTTTATGTAATATACGGTACACATATATAACTGAGATGAAAATTCATACTTTACCAATCTCTGATTTTGGACCTTCATATGGGAATTATGATAATTTCATGATACAGTGTAGAGGGCCTTTTGTTTTTATGCAAGTTCTGAAAACTGGACTGGCGAACCAGTCAGTAAATCGGTCTAGGTATCAACTCGGTTCAGTATTTAAAAAATGATTTTTAAAAAATTTTCTTTAGAATTAATTGAAATCTTTAATTTTTTACCAGTTTGACTCTGGGTTAGCTTCAGTTTGACCCCTGACTCAGTACTCCAGCCAGATTAGTGACCGATCTACGTTTCAGAACCTTATTATCTCAAGGCCCATATTAACAAAAAAATGTCAAAAAGTGCCCAAGAAAAAGTCACATGTCAAAAAGGGCCCTAAGGTCTTTTATGTTATTATTTCATAAAACGTTAACAACTAAATCAGTCTCATTAACAACTAAATCAATATCCGTTAACAACTAAATTAGTAGAATTAACAACAATATCCTAACAATTTAATCAGTCACATTAACAACTAAATCAGTACTCATTAAAAATTATATTAGTCCCATTAACAACTAACGTTTTATGAAATAATACCAGAAAAAGTCCTGGAACCTTTTTTGATATGTTTTTTTTACTAATATAGGCCCTGAGATGGATTTTCCCTTTTTTATACTATAGACCGAGAGGCGGTGGCACGGTCACTAAGGCAGGGTCCACAGATGGGCCTGAAAGTACGTGGAGCAAGAAGTGAGCCCCTTCCCACGTGGATGAGGATGGGAGTATAATAATGACGTGTTTCCAGATGGGCCAGGCCGTGGCAGAGTGGCCCCACCTGGTTCTCTCACGGACCCCGCCTACCCTCCAAATCCTTACTCTCTCTCTTTATTTTCCCCTAATTTCTCATTAAGCAACGCAATTCCATACTTGGTGTCTGTTTGGCCTAGCTTATTTTTAGTTTATAATTTACTTATAAGTATAATGCTCTACTAAACAAAGATTTTACATGCTCTTATAATTATAAAGAGCATTATTTTATAATGAAGAAAAAAAGATTTTAAAAATAAGCCTCCTCATGTGAACTTATTTTAAAGCCTTTTTAAAAAAAAAAAAAAGAAAGAAAGAAAGAAAAGAAAACTAGTAATCTCTTGATCGAACACTACGCCATCGCGCGCCATCAATATGCCCCGCCCGCCGCATTACCACCACCGCCGCCGCCACCGCCACCACCCTATTATAATATACCTTTTATGATAATTTTTATTAGAAAAGTCTTTATGATAAAAATTTTTGTCAAACATCTTATTTTTAATTTCAGTTTTAAGTAACTTTTGCCTAAAAAATTTATATAATTACAAAAAATTTTTTTTTTTTTTTTAAAAGCTTTTTTTTTTAAATTTTTTTAAAAGTTTTTTAAAGCCTAAAAATAAGAGGATCAAAATTTCTTAATTTCTGCTTCTTTTTTATTCCCGTTCAATGAGTACGTCCATAATAATTCTTCCTTCCATCCCTTCTCATCATAAAAATTGGTTATTATTTAAGTGACTTATTAGTTATTACGTCCCTATTTCATCAATTTTAGATATCTTGTTATGTATGGAAGAGATGCAAATTATACCTCTAATATTATATACCATTGGTTCTATTTATAAAGTTAGTTTGAGAAAAAAAGTTTAGTCTTTATTATAAGTTCACTTTTAAATACTAAATGGAAGGATTACAACTCTGCTCCTATTAAAGATAACGAGAAGAATGAAATGAAGAATACTCATTTTTAAATTGGGACAAAATTAAAAAAATTATTAAATTTATCTATATTTATTGAGTTAATTAACTTCACTTAATATATGAAAATTAAGTAATTGAAACTTATAAATGACACTATTAAAAATTAAATCGCGTTACAATTAAGTTAAAATCGTAAATATGGACATTAGCAATGGTTTTGTACTGTAGGGTACCAAAAACAGAGGAAGTTAGTTAGCCGATTCATAAGCATGGTGGGCGGTATTTAATTTCTACGCTGATAAATTGCTTTTTATCTTTTTTAGCAAAATAGGCATGATAAGAATAAGATGAGCACGCTGAAATGATTAGAAAAGACAAAAGTCAGCATGTTCAATGTCACGATTAGGTTTTACAGAGAGAGAGAATCACAACAACAAAAAATAATGGTAAGCTTTGGTTTCCATGCACACGGCTCTTTTCCTTTGATTTGTGTCTTCTTCCTTGAAAAGGCATATATCTACGCACCCCTTCTCTTTGTCTGCCTCTCTTCTTACTCGAAAGCTTCCTCCTTTTTCTCTCCACTTTCTGATGGCTCACCATCAAGTTGCAGAACATGCATGCAAACTGAAAACAGAGCAAGCCACTGAGTGAAAGTTGATGGTAAGGCCGAACTTGCACCAAACAGAAAGCCAGCTTATGATCGTGATTTTTCTTGTAATAACCTCAAATTAATATCCCGTGTCCCTCGGCAGTTCTATATGCAGAAACCCAGAAAAATTCCTCGGAGCCGGAGGATATAAGCAGGCAGAGAACCTTGTTGGCCTTTCAATCTCAAAGGTTTTTGGGAAGTTGTAATTATGTCATTCGAAGATTTCTGAGAGAATCTGATCTGCAATAATTTTCCGTATAAGAAGAGCCTAGCCAATTTGGGTAAGTTCTTAATTGTGAAGCGTACAATGTTTTTGCACCACTTTGTCGTTTTCAACTTTTTGAATTTTAGCTCTTTGTTTCTTCAGCGAAGATCAGAGAGAAGAGGGAGGGATGCTGTTGAGGAACAGATCAAGAGCAGTGACGAAGACAGGTTTGATGGCTGATCACAGTTCTCAGCCATCTCCGAAACAAAATTACGCAAGAGCTATTCCATCTTTATTTGGTTCGCCCAAATTCATCAGAGAATTGACCGGCATGTGTGTCTCTGGAACAGAGGCTTTAAGAAGCCCAACTTCAATCCTGGACACCAGGGCACTGGCACCCTTTGGATATGAAGGCATCTTTATCCCAAAGAAACGTTCGCGTTCGAAGGATAAGATAGACTCAAAAGGCATTGGCCTTGCTCTTCTGGATGCACCCGAGAATGGTCACAGTGATCAGAACTCTGCTAACGGAAAAATGTTGTTTGGAAAGCAGCTCAGGGTTAAGATCCCACCTACCCCTCCAGTTCCATCTTCCTCTGGGTATGAGAATTCTGAAATTCATACAGGTGTTATGTGTTTGCGTGAGATGGAGCTCTGTGAGGAGTATACTTGTGTGAAATCCCATGGGCCTAATCCAAGAACCACCCATATATTCGAGGATTACATTGTGAAGACCAGTTCTGCCCCTCGTGACTCCCACGCTGCTTCCGGGGCTAATTTCCTCAGCTTATGTTGCTCCTGCAAGATTCAGCTCGACCACACCAAGGACATCTTTATTTATAGGTATCAGAGTGAACTTGAAATTCGTTTGATGTTGTGTTGATTTAATTGTTAAAAACGATTAAGGAGATAATTGGTTTAATAGAGTCCTGTTTTCCAGAGGTGAGAGAGCTTTTTGCAGTCGAGAATGCCGATACAGAGAGATGGAATTGGACGGAGCAGAAATTTCAGAACTTGGTGGTTACTGGTGACGTTGCTTCATTCTGAAGCCCCCTTCCATGGCGTCTTTCCCAGCTGTGATGCCGCAAAAGTTGTAAATTTTTGCGTAGGATGACAATAAAAAGTCAACATCTTCCATTCTTGATCGTTTCTCAAGTTTCATGTCATGGGAGTGAGGACAAAAATGATTGCATCATTGAGGTCTCTCTCTCATCTTCTTTCTCTGTCTTTTTTCCCTCTCCACTGCAAATAGAGATAAGAGAGGATGTGTAGAGTGTATTTCAAGGAGTGACTAATTCCAGTGCCCTTTGTTTCTCCCCATTGTTTTCGACTGAAGGAGATGAGGATCATGCAGCACTGAAAATTCCACCTTTTTTTTTGGTTGATGATGGTGAGGATGAATATTGTTATAGATGGGGACATATTAATTATTTCTCTTGTCAAGTTTCCCTCCCTTTATTTTATTAGAATCCTTACTGTTGTTTCCCGCTGAGGGGGAAAAATAAATAAATAAAGCAAACTGAGTTAATGAATAATGATGGAAAAAACAGACAGTGACAGATAAGAATTTAATGGTTAGGTCACTTTCCTTACCCATTACTTCATTATCCAAATATTTAAATAATGGGTATGGATTAGAAACTTTGATACGCATATATCAGAGAGATAATCCCCATTTTCAAAGGTTTTGGTTAAGATCGTTTCCCCACTGATTCTGACATGTTAATAAGAAGGATATGTGCACAATATTTAAGTTTGAAAATGTCTACGATTAAGAATTTTTTAAAACGAACATAGATAATTATACATCATCATAAAATGAAAGAAGATATTTTGCTTTTGAATAAAAAGATTATGAACTTAAAACAAAAGGGAAGAAAAGCCAAAAAGCACAGGAGCAAAACAATAATTGCACATAATTATCCATGCGTAATTGCAGAATTTTTAAATAATAATATTAAAAAGCAAAACAAGCGATCCTGATTGAGTGCTGAACAGTTAAAACGGTGAAAAGCGCACATAATCGTTCACTTCATTTACTCCGAGAAAGTGAAGCAGATGGCGAAGCCCACTTGGGGGTGGGGGTTTGGTAATCCAGGTTGCTTTCTTGGAAGAACCAAGCAACAGTAAAAGATTAATACCATAACTCCACAACCTTCAAAACGCTATGGCACCCCACAAATGAATGCTTCAAAAAGTGGGCATATTAATCTGCTAAGATGCCTCGCCATCCATCATAACAAAGGACAAAGTGACAAATAAAAGTAACATCAAAGATGGCGACTCTTTCTGTCATCATCATAACAGTTCCATGGCATATAACACTTGTCAAGACCCGCTCTGTAAAACAGTAAAAGGGTGCTACATCCGCGTAGGTGAAAGCAACCCTATGTCTGAACTCTGAACGAGATATGTAGGTCAAGCCCCTTGACAAAACTCGCCAAGGCCTCCCAGATTAAACAAGGAAATATTGAGCCTGGCCAAAACAAACGAAATCAAGTCCAGCACTCTAACTGACCGAAACATCATCGCGGTACATCTGGTAAAGATACGATAATTTATTTATTGAAGGATTTGAGAAACCGTGCGCTACATTGAGTGACATTATATCTTTGATTCCTTGAATGTTCGTAACCGGCAGTTGTGCCTGTTGTCCTTGGGAAATAAAGTGTAATATGTGGAGTAATCAAATACAATACGCTTTTTCATTATATATATATATATATATATATGGGAAAGTTTCATTTATCGCCCAACTATGATTTCAAAAGTCATTTTCCGCAAGTTAAGAAAAAACTCTTACCTCATAAATTATAAAAACACTTCTAAAAAGCTAGGAAAAAAAAAAAAAAAGTGTATCAACAAAATGTAAGCAATAGCACCAAAACTTGCAAGAAGTGCTAATTAATAACTTCAACACCATATTTGAGTCAAAGATAACAATATATAATAGATAATAGTCACTACAACTAGATTTATTTCAGCGAACACTACAGTTTCCAGAAGTTGAGGGGGACAAAACACAAAAGGCAAACAAAGGACAGATTTGCGAACCACAAATAACTCAAAAGAAAAACCGACTTGGAAATCTTGCAACATAACTGACGACCACGAAGAAGATAATGACCACATCTAATGACTCCACACGCTTCTCCTACAGCTTCCTGATACACAATGTTGGACAACTAATCAGTAACATATAACAACAATAAAAAGGCAGGGTAATGAGAGTTCAGTAAGATTTTACCTTAAAATTTAGGAAATCGGGGTCAACACTCTCCAGTCCAAGGAAGATAGAGCCAGACCAAGACAGAGAAAAGAGGCGTTACCCTGGGGCAACAATGGGGCAGACAGCAGTTCGTTTGGAACTTACTACGAAGGAGGGTGACGTGGTTTAACATTAAAAATTGAAACAAACGTTTAAAAAGGACTGTAACTAAATCCTTCCAACTTTTCCTTGTAAAAAAGGCAGAAAAGATACAGAAGGGACAAGCGTTCAGAGGGTTGCTAAGAAGTGAGACCTTAACAGGAACAAAGAAATATAACTAGGAGAGCAGACGGTTCAATTAAGGTAGTAATGAGCATGCAGGGAATCATCAAGGAAAGTAGGGCAACATCATTACGCTGTTAAATGTTGAAGAAGGAATTTGATCAATACATGAATCGGATGAAGAAAGGAGGAAAGAAAAACTAAGGAAATGAGCTCTAAAGGGTTAAGAGTGGGTTCGGTTTCTATAAGTTCAAGATTCTACATAATGTACATAGCATCTGGAGCAAGAGGCCTAAACATTAAGTAAGATTAAAAAGAAATTAACAATTCTATGTGGAGACAAAGCTTAAAAAAACTACGTAACTTGAAGATTCAACTTTAATGCAGCTTCCTTCAGGCCCAATGGATTAAATAACTGTCAACCAAGACTACTCTGTACTACTCCTACGATTACCACTTCTCTGCTTCCCAATCATTTCTTGGCACCTTCTGTCCATCCCACATCACCCGTAGCAAGCCCTGCTCTTAAAGATATCACAGGTTTACACCTCATTACCCTCTCCGCACCAAAGCTCGATCCATATTCCTCACAAGATTGTTGACCTACCCCAACCCTAATTATCAAAGGGCACCACCACCACCACCGAAAGCTAAACAAAAGAACTCAAACTGACTCAGGCTACAAATTTTATTCGATCTCTATATACATCTATCTAACATCAACAGGGTCGCACAGCATTCTTTATTTACAGGAGCCCAGAGCTCCGCATGCCTTAATCATCATTTATGTTAAGGTTGAGAATGCGACACAGAGTCTTAGTTGCAGAATCGGCATTACCAAACAGGTCTCTTGTAGAAGGGAAATACTCTCTGGCAGGGGATGCAGGCGCAGACTTAGCAAGTGGGCGCATTTCGATCTCAGGGGAGGAACTGGGTAGATCAAGAGACACAGTCCTCTTTGGTCGAACAGAAAATTTGGGGATTGGCAAAGAACTCGGCGGAGGCGAATTTGAGTAGGTAGGACCAGCCCAAAGTTCTGAGAACAACAAATTTCCATCAGGGATTTCATCACTGAAGGATCTCATTTTGTCACAAGCCCCGACATTAATTGGAATTGGTGCGCTTCTGGGAGTCATTTTACTGTGGCCTTTCTTATCAGAGTTTGAATTGGCTGGCCGTGATGGTGTTTTTGGGGAAGATGGGTGGGGCCGTTCAGTTAAAGGTGAACTGTAAGATCTGAATGGGGTTGGGAGGATGCCTGTTCCGGAATGGAAAGTCCTACAATCGAACCCCCTGAAGTCCCTGAAAGACGATGACCCGAATCGAGCGGGACTGTGAGCCTCAGGTTTGCCGTGGTATTGGTTTCTGTGCTGCGCCACAACAAGTGTTTCCATGGCAATAACAAGTGATTCAACAGTATCCTAGCGGCCGGTTAAGTCTGATTCAAGGAGTATTCTCCTTAATTCAACACTAAAGCTCAGTCCAATTTATCAGAACCTAGAAAACCAAAATTTTATCGATTCGATTTGCAAATAAAGCACCAAGAGTTCCTCCCCAGCAGATCTAAACTGACCATCTAACCGAACAATCCAACAGGTACAAAGTCATCCAAAATTGATTGAATCGCCCAGAGCATCGATCTCCCAGATTCAGATCAACTACTTCCCAGTTCCGAGAAATGAATGGAAACCAATAGCCAAAAGAACTCCCTCTTGTGCTGGGGAAAAGAAAATGCATACGTTGAGACACAAAATCGCAAATAGGGTTTCATAGTTACGCAAACGAACAGATAAAAATAGGATGAATTCAAATGAAAAAGGGAAACTAGCACTGTTGGCACCATGAAGAGTTTTTGAAGGGGAAAAAGGGTGAAGGGTGGAAAAATTACCGGAGGACGTCAGAGAAACGTTCAAAATGAAGCACCAGATGTAGATCTGAAGTAAAACAGGATGATGAGAGGATCGAACAACAGTGCTGCCGCTTCTTCAAGCTGTATACTTTTTTTCTCAAATACAACTAGGAGTATTATTTTATCACCGAACAGCCGTGGGAAGGAAAATGCATCCCAAAGAGGGTTTGACGAATCTGAATGGGACTATCCCAGTAGAGCATTATATTGCTCAGCAACTCCGTGCTCCTCCATAGTTTAGGGAAGTGGGCCTCCTTTTTACTCTATTTACAAATGTGGCATTTTCCTGTCCTGGCCAGCTGGCCTCCCCAGCAACGGTTGGGAAGACAATTTAATAATTAAATTGTTCATTTTCTTTTTTGAACTGAAATTGAATTCTTCAGATCACCTGTCAGATATTTTGCTTTGTATTTGAGGATTATTACAGTGGAGCCGAACTAGCTAATCTAAACAAAAACAAGTGAATGGATAACTGTTCATTGGTGACAAGTCTATAGGAATTGTAAAACATTGAGCCAATAGATAAGTAAGTGAAATCTTTTTTTCTCATCCGGTATCCAGAACTTCAGCCTGACTAATCTGAATTCGATCCGGATCACACACCTGGCTATGGTATGTGAGTCTCTTAACAAGACTTTTCTGCATTCACAAGGCTCGAACTCGAAATCTTACTTAAGCGACACAAGTCACTTACCACTTGTGCCAACCCCGTTAGTAAGTAAGTGAAATCTTTATAAAGAGGATAGAAAATTTTTTCTGGTTATATCAGGAGTGTTTATCCATAATTTATATGAGATGTGAGCCTCATGTAATTAAAATTAGAGCCGTTTCTCAGGAAATTATAAGCCACAATATCGTTTAGCACGCAAACTACGTAAACGGTCTGTTATAAATTATTTTATACACATGAATTGTAAATCAATGATAGTGTGGCTTCAATAGCAATATTTATTTCTTAAAGTGTGTTAGTAAAATTTATCTTGCGTAAACAGAGGAAGGATGAAGTTGAGCTGCATAGAAGATATTTTGATTTGAGCAATGGTGGGTTGTAACTTTTTGATGGACTTCAAAATTAAATATCAATATCATCATCATTCCCTGACTCGAATTGCATCACAGAAGTGGAGTGTGTGTTGATGTTGGGGGCCTTCGTAATGATAACATGTAGTCCCTTCAGTTTACATATAAAACAAAATTAATCTTTAGAGTGGTTAATAAAACTAATTAAAATATTTATATTTTGTCTTTTTTTCTCTAAATTATTTTATTTAACTGATATATAATTTAAAGATACATAATATATATGCTTGTTTGAGATCACTTTTTAGGGTTTCCAAAAGTACTTATTCACATAAATGGAAATAAAATTCTTTTAACATATTTATTTTATATACCGTAAATCATAAATAAAAAATCACTTCTGAATGCTCTAATTACTATTTCAAACAAACACTTATACAACTTATTTAAATTCCTTAATTTCTATAAAAATAAAGTTAACTCTATCTTATATTTAGAACCAGAAGAAGTATTAATAAGTTTATAAATTTTTTGACTCGACTTCCCAAGGTACTTTATTTTATCAATTATTTATAATAATTATAATTTAAAAAAATCTGTGAACCCGGTGCTTTGCTTGGAATCAGCGACACAGAAAAGCGAAAAGGGCTTCCTATTTTGCTTTGTGAAGGGTACACGCCGAAAGGTATCAACTTTTTTTTTTTTTTTTGATATATAAAAGTTTTGGAGGGTTCGGCCGTGATCACTGCCAGCAAGATACCCGGCCCATGAAGACTTACGATATCGCTTACCAAAGCGAGCCCCAATGACGACAGAGGATTAACCCACGACCCAAGCGCTAATCCCGGATTCCTTACCATCTATGTCAACTCACATTGGCTTGGCCCGAAAGGTATCAACTCAAACCCCTTTACTTGGTAATGTCTTCATGATCAATGGCCCAAGATTGTATATAGAATCAACAATATGCTTTTTGGGCCTTATGAATCCGCACTATCAAGCTTCACATTTGACTCTCCTCTTACTAACTCATCTGGTTGCCCCAACCTCTTGTTTTTGAGTTCAATTGGCAAAGAAGTTAGACACTCTCATTAAAGAGAAGAGATTTGATTCTAGAGTTAGGCATCCTAGCTCTTGGGTGCCTAGGTAAACACTAAAAGATAATAAACAACTCGCCCTACCCAACATTGGTATCACATAGGAGGAAGAAGCTCTGCCCAACATTGGTATCACTTAGGAAGAAGGGAGACTTTGCCCTGCCCTTGAATTGTGGATAAGTCCAACTCTTTTCCTAAAATTTTTGTATATATATATAAAACTCATCTGGTTGCCCCCCAAAAACTCATCTGAATCTAGAGGCAAAGCCCGACGTTTTTGCCCAATCCAAAAATAAGCAATATACAAAGTTTTCCCACAACAATAGAATAATTTTACCTTTCGTCTTTGAGTTCAACTGACAATGGGGTCAGATACTCTCACGAAGGGAGGGAGTTCAATCCTGAAGTTGGTCAAAGCGTTGGGGGAAACATCCTTGGCGATGTGAACTTGTAGAAACGCAGGCTAAGGTAAAGACATGTGTACTTTCAAAGTCCTATATACCCTGAGAAGCAAAACTATAATGCCCTACCCATGGATTGTCGATGAATCCAACTCCTCTTCTAAAATTTTTATATATAAAAAAAACAATTTTACTTAAAAAAAAGTCAATGGTGTTATAATCCAATAATATGAAAAGTTATTTTCAAGCGAATGGCCATAGGTTGGATCATGCTTCTAAGAAAATCTACAACTTCATGCGTATTTTGTATTATATACCAGCCACACAATCTACGTACATTACATTGGGCGATTTTATTTATTCTACACCGTTTCATATGAAATACTTGTAATTTTTCTATTTTACATTGTTATATGAAAATAATATTTTTTTAAATGAAACAACCTACAATTTTTATTAATAGACATTAAACATTCATAGTTATATAATAAGGGGAAAATACCTATAACAAATTTACAGCACAAACTATACTAATACGTGAATTGATACATGCTGGTTCCTTCTCACTCCTTACTTGTTACACGGTTCAGCCCTGTTGATCCAACAACCGCGTCCTACGTCACAGGAATAACGACACAGTACTTACAACTAACGTGTTGTGCTCAAATGGATCCAAAGCATATATGGGCAAGTTTTTGGTGGCAGATCATCAATGGCATCATATATAAGGGCAGATGCCACCAAATAAGCATCCATATATCCCATCATTGGCCTGTCTTAGTTTCATCCATCTTCTCATTTCATAATCATATCATGTTTAATCTGTAAAATATCAAGGATAAGCAGTTGGGTTGTTTTGTTTCCTTTTGCATACTCATAGAGTATATTATTGAGGAGCATACAACTTTGATTTATATATATGCAGTTACATACAAGTGTAAGAATTTGTTAATTGGTTAACTAAAGTCCATCTCTCTCTCTCTAAATATATATCTATAATGCATGCTGGAGATGATTGAAATCTGATGTAAAGGCACACGCAACTTGGGCACGAAAATAGAGCGCAGTGATATTGAAAATAAATAGGAATAGACGACAAAGCATAGAAGCATATAATTGTAAGGTGACAGATGGATGTGCAGAAAACTTGAATGCAAAGATATATGGAGTAGCTCAGCAGACGTTGATCTCTCGATCTGTCAAATGCTCTGGTTTGCCACTCAAAAGCATCTTTAATTCCTCTTCCATTACACAGTAACACCACACAACTGTCTCAACTCTTGAAAACACCACCCCACCAACTATCTCACGCTATATATATCACAAAATGAATAATGTTTGGATGATTTCCTGCACGAAATGATATGTGTGCGCTTGGTAGATAACAAGACTAGGAAACTTGGAACCACACACTTGCTTTTATCACTGCCTGTGTGGCTTGAATTGAACCGGTCGATGATTTATAATGTGACCAAATAAAAGGTTTTGGACTCAAAACCGAGCTATGTAAAATAGCTAGTCCATTACATTGGCCACAATTCACCAAAACACTTATCCCCCCAACCATGTGATTGCTGCCTGAGAGATGGTTACGAGGTTGGTTGGACCATCCTTATACCTCTTAACCACATCTCATTGTCCTCTTTTTATCTTTTTAATTATCTCCACGTACTTTTCTCTCTTGTGTGCTTGCAATCCTTTTCTTTGCACGCCAAGTCGTTTTTTGGGTACATCAAGCAACAGGGGCCCTCAAGGAAAAATCTCAGTTGGTGACTGAACCAAATATTCTCCAAATCAAAGCAACAAGGAACAATTGGTGTTTTGTTGGACCTTAGTTTCATTTCCTCTCTGTCAATAAGCAGTTGTAGGTTTTTTATAATAGAAAATAGAGGTGGTGGTGATGAATCTTGTGCGATGAGGAAATTGCAGGGAAGTGTAGAGCTAATAATAGCAGGAACATGAACAGGCTTACAATTATTTATAAAAAAAATAGATAATAGATAACGATCGATGTGATGAGGATGTGCATAAGACCACCTGCTTAAACTTAGAATGTATATATAAATGCATGAATTTAAAATTAGGAAAATGGAACTGGATTGGGACCCAACAACACAGGACAGTCCTCACGGCCATATCATGTATCACAAATGATGAAACAATAACAGCCATATGATGAATGATGAATCACTTTCTTGTGTAAGTGAATGCATGAGTGGACCAATCATGAACAATGCCACTCCATTATAAAATTGTCTTATAGTACACTTTGGAATCCGTTTTTTAAAATACCCTCTTCACTGGTGATTTTATTATACCGGTGTATATATGTATAGCTAGCGATTGATTCAGATTCAGGGTGAGGGTGAGGGTGAGGGTCACACTTGCTTCTTGCCTGACGCCCCTCCACACAGCTCCCATGTGCAACTTGCTTGCACCTGAAACCAACCACACCTTGGCTCTCTCTCTTTTCATGAACTCCTCCCACCTACCTATATACGTTTCTAATCTCAACACACACACACACACACACACCCATTAAACATTCAGTTTTCCTTGGGGTTTAATATTTCTAATTACCGAAACAAAGCAATACTAAAGAAGTAAGATATCATGAAGCGCCAAGGTACAGGCCTAGAGTTTTGTGTAGGAGATGTACGGTCCCAACAGGATTCTTGTATGGGTATTTAATTTGCAGCAGTCAAAGTCGTGAACGTCACAAAAATCACGACCCCCTCATTTTTCTTTACTTATTATCTCTTTCCTTGTTTATATGAAACACATTGGACACCATAAGTTTCATCAAATCCCGGTTGCTATTAGGACATCGCTAGTTAGTGTGTGTGTGTGTGTGAAGAGACAGCCTTATTACTTTGGTGGTGTGTGTGAAGATTGATAAAATGCGAGGCATAGTTGGAAGGAAGCTCAACTCGTGTTTCTCTAAGATGAAACGACCCTTTTCACCTGAATCTCCTCCCAATCCGACGAGCCTTAACTCTGATTCGTCTCCAGACGATCACCCCTCCTCTTCGTCCTCTTCCTCTTCCTCATCCTCATCCTCATCGCCCATTCTGATAAAGAACTTCAACTCGCTCTATGATCACACCTTTGATCCCTATGAGCCCGAACCTGAACCGGCCGACTTGGCCGCCGCCTTTGCCTCCCAACGCTTCTTCTTCTCGTCCCCTGGTCGCTCCAACTCTATCATCCATTCACCATCGTCCCCTGAACACCCCCGGGCCCACAAGCTCTTCACAAACAGCGTGGCCGTGCCGACGTACTCGCCGGACCCTTATATGGACTTCCGGCAATCTATGCGGGAGATGGTGGAGGCGCGTCCCGAGCTGATGGATGTCAAATCCAATTGGGAAATGTTGCAGGAGCTTCTCCTCTGCTATCTTGCTCTGAATCCGAGGACTACCCACAAGTTCATCCTCGGCGCTTTCGCAGATCTTCTTGTCACGCTCACGCTACCGCCGACGCCGCAGCAGGAGGAGGAGGCCGCCGCCGGCGAGAGGTGTTAGATTAGCTTGTTGTTCATACGTGTCTTTTGATATTAATGAAAATGGAACGTGGGTGCCAGATAATGATTGTCAAATCTGCTACCCATTATTTTTCATGTGGGGAACATCAAACTTGGTCCCCTCAACCCCTAAAATCCATTGTCGTCTTCTCAAACTCTTGTCATCCATCATTTACATGAAACTTCTTCTGTTTTGGTCTGGCTTTCAATTTGAGGCTGGTTTGCTCCTGTATCTTAGTTCATCGCTTGTGATGATTCTTTCAACTTCTTAGCTATGGAAAGTAAAGTCTAACTTGCACTGTTTTATAAAATTATTAAGTTTTGAACGAATTAAAATGACCAAATCAAAACTTTATTGTTATCTACATGGCTGCAGATAGCAAATTCTATGTGTGACTCTGGTTTCTTCTTCTTCTTAGTTCTCGACTCGTGATTATTAAAATCCTCAGAGTCTTCATTAAAAATGAAAAGCTTTCAGAATAAGTTGCTAATAATTGGTTGGATTTATTTATTCGGTTTGTGGACGGTAGTGAAATTATGAAGAGACAAGAACAAGCCTATCACTTACTCTGCTTCTGAATGCTCAGAATCGCTGCGTCGAGACAACGAATAGGTAGCAAAAAGCCAGATACGGTTCAATAAAATAATCACTGGCAGACGCAGACAGAATCGGGGAATCTCAATTTTGTCTCCTTTTTATTCTTTTTAATTCAATCGGATGAGTAGGTATAAGCCAAGCCCAGGATTTAGTCAAGTGTCCTTAAAGATTCAGTCACTGAAATTAGCTATTCTTGCCTGAATCTCCTGTGAAAACTGAGGCAGCATGTGGAAGGAGTCAAAAGATAGACCAGCTTTGTGTTTATACGTCCAAGGCATTGTGTGCTTGAGCAACTAGATTGCTATTTTGATTTGAAGTTAGGATCTACTTTTTATCTTTTTGTATTTCATACTGTGTTTTACCGTGTTCTATAAAGTAAATTGATTTTGTCGCTTATGCATGAGGTTAAATTAACGAGCCATTATATGAGAGGAGTTTTGCTTAGGATTATGAAAAAAAGGGTTTTGAAACTACGGCTTGATTGTGGCACTTATGCGACAGCTAGTTTTTTTTGTAATTTTTAACCATAACAACTCAGAAATTGTTATGAATCATGAGTAGGTTTCCTTTAAAAACAGGTTTCAACAGCTAATTTTTGAAGTGTACTAGTCTCAAAAACTTATGCTCGTTTAGTATGGAGCCGTCGGGACGTCTCAGCTGGCTGGCAGGACAACTCCAACAGGCTAGCTTTTGACTTTTACAGAACTTCAATTCAGAAGAAAAGAAGGCCCTTAACAAAATGAATAAAATAGCTAAACTTAAACACTTGGGACGTCAAGTCTGATGGTCTGAAGTGGAGTTCTATTATAACGCACAAAGAAATAATAATGTATAATTAAAATATAAAAAATGACAATTATTTAATTTAAATATATTTTAAATCTAAATATCTTAATTTATCATACTCAATGAAGAAATTTTTAAATATTTTATATATAAAGCTATATAATATAATCAAATCGATAAAAAGTTAACACAAATTTAAGAGTGATTTATAAGCTAAAAATTTTAAAATAATAAATTTAATGTATGAACTGACGAGTTTGACCATATTTGCTACCACAAGTTTAAGAGTGACTTGACACAATTTTATAAGGCAGAAACGTACGTAAACTCGGAGAGTTAACTCACAAGTTTGACAACAATGCTCCTGAACAAATCCTACCCTTACAAAAGATACTAAAGTAGAAACAATGCACAACCTATCATGACATTTTTTTCTAAGGTAAGGTTGCTCAGCTTCTCTAACAACAATCTCCATTTAAGATAAAATTATCTACAAAAACAGCATAGGTTACCTCTATCCTAAATTACATTGCCAAATGCCCTATGTTAATCAATCCACGTTACCCCCTCCAAATTTGTTGAAGGAAAAAAAACTAGTCAGGCGTAATACAGTAATAGGGTTGCAAATGGACCCCAGAAATCAACTGGCTTTGTTCGACAGAACTATCACCTCAGTGCCACCAGTAGATGCACAGTGAAGAGCCACGCCAGGAGTGTTTGGGCTACGCAGAGATGAACCATTACACTGCGCAGTTCTCTCAACCTGTAAACCAGGATCTAGCAGCTCCGAAGAGTCGTCAGTCCAACGGTTATTAATGAGAACTAACTTGTTATCAGCTGGAAGCAAATTGAACTCAGCTACACTAGATAATTCACTGTTAACATTGACGCCATTCAAAATATAATCAGCAGAACCTGAAGCCGCTTGTACGGATTGGCAATCTCCAGAATTTGTGTCAGTCTGGAGACTGGATGTCTTGGCTGCACAAACTTCTTCAGCATTTAGCTCACTGACCACACTGGACGGTTTAATGCAATTAACGGGTAAATCCACAGAAAGCAATTCTTTAGATTCTACCGAATGATGCCGAACAAAGTCATGGTCACTTGTCGGTTCACAACTGTTGGAAATTTTATGTGAACCAAAAACAGATTCAGCCAACTGGAATTCCTGAGACTCAGGATGCAAAGTTCCATCATTATCTTCCAACGGGATTACACTTTTCAAATTATCATATGCGATTTCAGAATCTTTGGATTCCCTCATACAAGACACAATCTCAGATCTGTGAGGAATATTTTCAGACGAGAGGCACGGAGAATCCTCATCACCGTTTCTATGTGTAACTATCTCATCTGATTTTGTGAGATATTGACTTCCCTTCTCAGACCCTGAGCATTGGCTTGATGGGTTATCTGTAGCAGAAACGATCACTTCAGTTCCAGAAGAGCCCAACTCATAACATATATTCTCGGGAAGTTCGGGATTGGAAACTGCAGCAAAAAGTGTTGCCCAAGAATAAGTTTATATTTTCAGAGATAAAAAGAGACTTGTTTATTTGTGGTGCAGGCATACACAACTACATCAATACAGCAGTCAAAAGTCTACCGACATTTACCTTCAGCAGGAATCAGATTTTCTTCAGCAGAAGTAGGCTTTGGTATCTTTTTCTGTAACATATCTACATGAGGGAACACCAACAGATTTAAGTTCTTTACCATTTGTTTGCTTGTCGGATCAAGTGGCTCAAACGCAAAAACTGAAGTCCAAGTTTCTCTGACTTCTGCTACAGCTGGTATTACCAATAACCCTACATTCAGAGAGCTGAGTGCCTGATAAAAGTTGCAGAGAAACGGAGTGCTTGAAGTTAGCAAAACGAGAAGTCCAAAGGGAACCAGCAATAAAATGAACAACATGTCACTCCACATATGTGCACTTCATTAACATATTTAACAACATCTATCATCGTAAGACTTGATTCAATTCAAAATGTGATTGCCCACATATGATGGGCCTTAAAAATCATGACTTGGCTTTGCTAAATAGTTCGAATGAATTTCTAGTATTTTATAAAAAAAAAATATTAGCACAATCCAAAGTCATGTGCGGCGAATGAGCATTGCATAGATTGTGAGCATAAGGTATGGTGAACTTATGCTCAGTCCACACTTCCAACCCATATAGCCGTAACTAAATTCAATTATGAGCTTTCACACAACTAATTGACTTTTTGCATTTGAACGTTCATTGTAAGGTTGCAAACGCCTTTACATATTTTAACAAAATTTAGTTCTTCATCTGTCTGCATGACAACAAAATTGCAAGCATCATTTGGAAAAGCATCCCAAGACATCTAAACAGGAGAGATAATTTTGCCGTATTAAGCCATATGCAAAATTTTCAAAATAAATGCATAATTATCAGATTGTGCTCGCTCAACCTGATCTAAACTTACATTTTCAATGGAATTTAGGAGACGACGGCACATTCCTTGCCGCCTATACATAGACCTGGTCCCAATAAATGGCATCTCTGCTAGTTGGTTCCCATGGATCCTATTTGACCAATTAAAAAAGTAAGCATCAGTGCAAAATCTTGTAGCTCACAGTCACACTTAGCAGCACACCCACAGCATGCGTTTGGGATTCTTTTATTTATTTATTTTTTATTTTTTTTGGGGGGGGGGGGTTGGGGGTGTCATAATGCCCAAACTGCATAAAAGCAATTAATACAGAATTAGAAAAGGTAAATTTAACAGCCGTTCACCTAATAGATGCAGCACAGATAATTTCATCTCCCCTCTCTAGAATGGCAGTAAAAAATCCACTATAGTTCAGGCGGTTGAAGTTTGAGCTGAAATTGACAGAGATCACCAGCATTTAGTTACTAAAAAAAATGTGTAAGCACAATAACTTTCCAATTCAAGCCCTATCCTGTATTATGATTTTTTTGAACATGTGTATTTTAGGATATAAACAATTAATTGCTTAGATGTGAATACAAGAACTATGAAAAACCATTTATGGGACATAGTTATCGTTTAAATCTGAAGCTGTATGAGAAAATTTCTTATACTAATGATCATTAGTCATTAAATATATTCACTGAAGAGGTCGGGGCAAATGTATTGGTGCAACTCTGCCATGCAGACAGCGAAGGATGACTGGTTAAAAGTACTCAAGAAAATAAGCCATGTGACCTTACCCACAATTATAAAGAATACCGTGGATCATATTAATCCCACTTCTATGATCAATATAAGGCTTAAAACACTCATTCATTATCGATACAGCAACTGCTAGCTTGGAATTACATTCAACCATCCGAGATTTAATCTTAGAAGCATCTGAGCCAACATCGGATCGCTTAATTAAAGTCCAGGCAAATCCATCTTCAATTTCATGTTTGATCCCAACAAGCATATTGAGTCTCTCATGTAACTGGCAGGGCAATAAACAAAGATAAATTTGATTTAGTTACATCACAAAAGACAGAAAATGTCTGCAGAATTGACAATATCATTTTATAGGCATTGCATGATTAGTTACTCAAGCATGGATTTTAGCAAATTGCCTATATGGCAGGAATCACATATATAACTTCACAGCAATGCAATGCAGACCCATTACCAAGTTTCCTCATGCCTAGGCAGGTGCGTGGGCAGTAAATAGCATACAAAAAAGGTTTTTTCTTTATTGATAAACCTGATCTTACAAGGAAGGCTCAACATTTCAGATTTTGAAATATCCTAAAATTTTTATCACTATTTGATTTCATATAAGGCATGATTCTACTTGGAACATCATGATAACGTCCCAAACAGCCCTCTGTTGACTTATTCTCGGAGAGGAAAACATGCCAGAGAGGAGTAAGGATTAAGGAAGCAACGGATCAAATAGTTGCTACTAATCGTTATTTTTATTTAATTTAAATTGTTGAAAAATAAGTGTAAGTATCCACTTGCACGTTTAGGAATTAGTTGGGATATTTTGCTGATTTCATGGATTGTTATTTATTTTATTTGCATTCTTCTCTCAGTAAATTGCTTCTATAGATAGGCAATGTCTTTTTTGACGATATCATGGTGTATAGCCCTTCGAGTCAGAGTCATTTAGAACACTTCAGAATCATTTTCCAGATTTTGCAGCAACACTCCTTTTATGCTAACACCAAGTGCTGCTCTCTGGAACAAACCAGAATCGATTACCTGGGTCATATAGTATCTAGCAGAGGTGTTGAAGTCGTTCCTGAAAAGATTGTAGCTGTTTCTAAGTGGCCAACACCATCTTCTGTGAAGGAATTGCAGGGGTTCTTAGGACTCACGAGCTATTACAGACGGTTTGTGAAGAATTATGGGATCATTGCTCGTCCATTAACAGATTTGACAAAGAAGGATGCTTTCAATGGGTCGAGATAGGCTCAAACAGCCTTTGAAGGCTTAAAGACAGCCTGAACCACCACCACTCCGGTTCTCAAGTTACCGGATTTCCAGCCGCCTCTTACCATAGAATAAGATGCATCCATGGATGGGATTGCAGTGGTAATCATGCAAAATGAGCATCATGTAGCCTATTTTAGCAAGGGTTTCTCTTTTTCCAACCGTTACAAGTCTGCATAAGATCACGATTCACAAACTCCTTGAATTTGTGCTTTCTCTCCAAAAATGGCGCCACCACTTGTTGGGACATCACTTTTAGGTGCACACTGATCATCACATCTTGAAACACTTGTTAGATCAGCAAATTGTGACTACCTCACAGCAAAAACTCATGGTAAAACTTCTCCCTTTTGACTTTACTATAATCTATAAGTCGGAAAAGGAGAATATAGAAGCAAATTCTCTTTCTAGACAGCTACAACACGCTGACTTCTTCCAAATAGTCATCCCATTTGTGGATGATCTACAACAATTGCCCCAAGCTTTACTTGAAGATCCCAAGACCAAGGCTAAGATTGAAGAGTTGCAGGCCAATCCCAATCACCTTTCTGATTTCCATTTTGTGAATGGGACGGTAATATTACATAACAAGACTAGTCATTTCCAATCAAACACCCCTTCAAGTGAAGTTATTAGAGGAAGCTCATGCCACTCCAACAGGGGGACATGGTGGGTACCACAAGACCTTAAAAAGACCAAGTGCTCATTTATATAGGATGGGGATGAAACATGATGTGAAGCAGTACATTCAAAGGTGCTAGACGTGTCAACAAAACAAGTGCCAAACCTTAGCCTCCGCAGGTCTCTTGCAGCCACTTCCCATTCGAGAAGAAAATGGGAAGACATATCCCTCAACTTCATTACAGGACTTCCAAAATCTAGGGTATTTGGTGTGATTCAAGTTGTGGTCAACCACCTCAACAAGTACAGCCATTTCATTGGATTGTCTCATCCATATTCTGCTAAAACTATGAATGGACTATTTGGTCAAGAGATAGTAAGGTTGCATGGCGTGCCTAGATTGATTGTCTCTGATAGGGACTCTCTCTTTTTAAGCGTTTTTTGGCAAGAGCTATTTCGCTTAAGCCAAACACGCTTAAATATGAGCACCGCCTATCATCCTCAATTAGATGGGCAAACTAAGGTGGCAAATTGTTGCTTAGAAACCTACACTTGTTGCTTTGCACATGAACAACCCAAGTTATGGAGCAAGTACCTCTGCTGGGCAGAGTTTTCATTTAATACAGGTTTTCATGTGGCACCAAACAACACTCCCTTTCAATTGGTGCATGGGCTTGATCCCCCTCCACTCCTTCCATAGGTGAAAGGGGAGACTAGTGGCTGAATTGGAGGAACAACTAGAGACTCGAGATGCATGTTAAGATTCTTACGTGATAACCCCCTCACAGCTCAAAACCGGATGAAATTGCATGTTGACCACTGTAGGGATCTTGCGTTATCTCTAGGGGATGCGGTCTCGTTGAGACTACAACCTTATCGCTAGAAGTTGTGGGCCAAGAAAAGGTTTGAGAAACTTTCCTCAAGATTTTTTTGGGCCCTTTAAGGTTCTTAAGCAAGTAGGCCAGGTGGCATGCGAATTAGAGCTCCCTTCAGATGCAAAAATCCACCTTGTCTTCCATGTGTAACTTTTGAGCCCTGCCTATGGTCAGCTACCAGCCACTCCACCTCGTGCCCTCCCTTTATCATCAGATTTGGAGCTGCTTCTCACTCCCCTAAAGGTGCTTAATCACTGCTGGACAGTTGATGCAAAATTAGAGCCGTTAATCCAATGGGAACACCAGCCAGCAGAAGATGCAACCTGGAAGAATACGATTTCATCATTGAGCAATTTCCCCACTTTCGACTTGAGGACAAGTCAGCTTTTTTGAGGGGGGAATAATGATAACGTCCCAAACAGCCCTCTGTTGACTTATTCTCGGAGAGGAAAACATGTCAGAAAGGAGTAAGGAAGCAACAGATCAATTAGTTGCTAATTATTCGTTATTTTTATTTAATTTAAGTTGTTAAGAAATAAGTGGAAGTGTCCACTAGCACGTTTAGGAATTAGTTGGGATATTTTGCTGATTTCATGGATTGTTATTTATTTTATTCGCATTATTCTCTCTAAATTGCTTCTATATATAGGCAATGTGCCTCATCAATAAAGCACGACATATTTTCAGAGAGTATTTATTCTTGGAGATTCTCCTAGGCTATTATCGAGAGATTGTGAGATTCTTGCCTTCTCTCCTTGATAGAGATATTTTCATTATCTTTCCTATTCTACTTAAATTTTCTAACAGGTATCTATCACAGCAAAAGAAACAAAGTCACATTGTAAATCATTTCAATATATGGACAACTAGATTTTACAACTTTGACAATAAATGAAAAAGACAGGCAGCCACATCTTGATTGACATAAAATATGAAACCCAAAGGAACAAGATATTTCAATTCACTACTAATGCAAATGATAGAACTAAGACTTGAGCTAAAAGATATAGAACAAAACTCTACAAGTGCTAGTTTGAAGCCAGTATTGCAATCAGACAATTGACAAAACTCAAATTAGTACTTAGAATAACTTAAGATCAGGTTAGTATGCCAACTAAAATTTATAAGCAAGATCACACCTCTTGACATCTGTTTCCACAAAATGCATCAAAGGAATCATCAATCTGGGCACAATCCACCTCAATACAGGATCTGTGATCTGCAAAAGATAACAGTTACCTTATGCTCAGTGAAAAGAGAAAATACCTGCCTTGAGCATCTTTTTTTTTTTAAAAAAAAGGTTATGTCCACAAGGAATTACATTGTTGTCCACATAAGTGGCATGTAAATGTTGCGGACTCAGTAATATCAGCATCACCATCCCTTTTGCTTGCACTTCTGACCAAGCCACAAAATTTGCAACAGCAATAAATGCAATGCCAATCACCAAATGGAAACTTCTGCAAGGAGAAAACAATATATATCATATCCCAGTGCAAATATGAAAGCCGTCAATCTTTTGCATGCAACATTATCAAAGGTACGCCTTGAAATTATAGACATAACCACAAAATGAGCCAGAGTATATGAAAGATAACTGAGAAAATAAAAAGTAATGGCGATAATGAAAGCCAATCAAATTTGCATTATCAGATATTAATAAAATAAAAATATAAGGCAATTGACAGAAAATGATGAGGAAAATATGCGGGATCCACGGACAAAAAAAATACGTGCCACTCATCCTAAAACTTAAAAAATATTTACAATGAAAGTGTTAAGTGGTGTGTAGAAGAATATAGGAGAAGAGAGGGAAACGAGAGGGAAGAGGAAGAATGAGAGTAGAACAGAGAAGGAGAAAGACGAGAGATACTTACCATATCTTTTACAGCTTACATATCAGAAAGTACGTGGCACAATATAATTTATTAAATGAATATAAATTAACAGAGTTCATATGATTCTACAACAAAGATACATACTTTCATACCCACGCAGCTTTGATGGAATGTTGATGGGCAATTATCGCAACATATCAGGTCCCCGCCATCTCCACAGACACCACAAGTGTCATCATTAGGGTCTTCACCAGCAACATCAACGAAATGAAAACCTTTACGTTCAGATTCATCTTGTTTATTCCACGAATCTAGCAGGCACTGCAAGAGAGAAATTCCTCCCTCTGTATATATATTTCTAAATGGATCAGAGAGTTCGCTTCCTGCGTGGGCTTCAAACTCCGATATTGTTATGATTTCATTACAGCAGCCGCAGTGAATGCCATCTCCTGTTACCCTGCCCTCCAATGCCACACCTTTTCTTACATGGCTCATGTAATGAACCTTCCCATCTTGCAAGACCATTCCCATATCAATCATCCAGGCAAGTAGAGTACGTTTTCCCTTGTAAGGAACATATCCATCAACTTCTGAATCTACCTCTTTCTCGAGTTTTGAGTTTTGAGTTTTCTGTCGCTTATGATCCTTAACTGGAATCGACATTCTGCTAGGTGATGCTATATCAGAATGATCCTGCTCAATAAATGACTCTTTCCTCTTCTTCTTCCCCTTTTTTGCCTTTTTATTAGCTCCATTAACCTTTTCTCCATCCTTCTTCCCTTTCTCCTTTGATTTCTTTTTGTCTTTTCTTTGCTTGCTGATCACCTTAGTTAATGTTTTAAATTTTTCTTCAGGTATAGGTGTGAATTTAAAACCTGGTCCATACACCTTGCCTTCACCATCACCATTTTCATAATGCTTCTTCAGCCTATTGTAGGCCAAGGTAATTGACCAGTGGGTCCTTCCGTCTAGACTAACATACACTGCATCACTGTAATCTCTGCCATTCCTAAGTCTATAGTCAACTGTCCAGCCTGCAGCCATGAGCTGTTCCAATATCTGGTCCCTCACCAACTGCTTTGCTTTACTCTTTTTCCTTTTCGCAGCAACAGGAACATTTAAAGAATTTGATCTCAATGGTGATGCTCCTACATTGTTCTCAGGTTTGATATAAGAAAAATTCACTTCTAATTTCTTCCCAAAGGGTCTCTTTGAACATAGTTTAGTTGGACTTCTACAGGCACCCTCTCTAATAGTTAAACCTTTTTTACCTTTATGAAAGCCCAGCTTTCTATTTTTACTACATCCCACTGTGATAAGCTTATGATTTTGCCCAGCCTTGGGGGGCCTCCCTGGCTTCCGTGGAAAACCACCAACCTGCATTGTCATCTCTGTTTTGGGGGGCCTCCCACGCTTTCGTTTCAACTTCCGTTTGCCAGTGCCTTCCTTAATCTTCTTCTCCTCATAACCACTACTAACGCATTCATAGGTCTCTACTTGCATTGTCATCTCTGTTTTGGGGGGCCTCCCACGCTTTCGTTTCAACTTCCGTTTGCCAGTGCCTTCCTTAATCTTCTTCTCCTCATAACCACTGCTAACACATTCATAGGTCTCTACTTGCATTGTCATCTCTGTTTTGGGGGGCCTCCCACGCTTTCGTTTCAATTTCCGTTTGCCAGTGCCTTCCTTAAGCTTCTTCTCCTCATAACCACTACTAACGCATTCATGGGTCTCTGCCTCTTCTGCCTTAACCTGTATCTTCTTAGACCCATCAGACTCTCTACTTTTCCTCACCACCACAACAGCGTTATCTTCATTAATAGATTTCTTACCATCATCCCTCTTCAACTGTGAGCGCAATACTCGACCAACTATTTGCAATTTATCATTTGAATCCCCTTCCTTCTTCACCTTCCTCTCAATGTTATCCACACAATTTAAAACCCTTCCATTGTTCTCATTCTCGACTAACACAACATTCGTCCCAGTCCCCATATCACAGTCCAGTTCACACTCTTTCGCTACTTTCTCCACTTCTTTATTCGCAACTTCCAAGTCCAAAGGCTCTCTCTCATTCGAAGAATCCACACCACTAGAATCAGGAGCATCCTGTTTTATTACGCCTCCTTTCTTTTGAAATCCTCCACTTCCAGAAACCTCGTCGGTCTCCGGCTTCTCCAATCGCTTCCGAGATCTAAGCCCCTCCCTCATTTTTCACGGAACTCTATTTCTACAAAGAATGTTTGGGCTCTGCCGGAAGTAAAACTGAAAACCACGCATAAAACGCCCATTTATTAACAATGGAAAGCTTACGGGTCTAGTGCAAAACAACTCATCCGTCAAGTCCAAACGTATTTTCCCGGAGAACTACATCAAATTTGGCACTGAGCGATGCAGTTCAAAAAATAAATAGAAAAGTGGAGAGAAGTAGATGAATATTGAAGAGAACGATCAAAGCAATATCAGGATCGTAGCTTACCAATGCACCAATTGCAGGAAACTCTATAAACCCTGGGAAGTTAAGCGAAGAATTAGATGCATCCGTCGACGAGACGAGACCTGCCGTCGAAGAGTTGTGTCGGAATTCGGAAATTGAGGCTTTGAAGGACACCGTTGAGAGAAAGGGTTTAATAAAGAACACAGACACCTTCCTACTTAAAAATAAAATAAAATAAGAACAGAGACTCCCGTTGCCACCGAACGTGATTAATATTGGGTTAAATACGTATGACAAATTAGTGAATTACCCGCGGAATCTTTGAAATGATACTAAAATATTATTTCATGTAACGGAGGAATTTTTATGGGGCCAAAATCATCTAAACAGGGAAATAAATCAAAGATAAACGTGCATTTTTTGCCTTCTAATTTTATATAAAATTTCAGTTTAGTTTTACAATTTTTATAAAGTACCTTTTTCATTCTTTAATTCTAATACCATTTATTTCAAATGATGATTCTTAATATGAATCACTATTATTACTATTAAAAATTAAATCTAATATGTCAATATTTGAAACTATGTCACCTATATTTAAAATTTTAATATTAATATATTTTGTTAGATGATGAAAATATACTTTTAAAAATTAAGAAATTAAAGCTAAATTTAAAAAAAAAAAAAAAAAAGGACTGATACACTCTTATCTAACCGGTGGCTAGCTGGCGGTGGTGGTGGTGGGCGGTGGTGGTGGCCGGCGGTGGTGGGACGGGTTTTTTTTTTTTATTTTTTTTATTTAAAAGTAAGGGCAAAAGGGTAATTTCACCTTAATTTACATATCCCTCATGGCCTTTAACAGTGCATCCGGTCTTTTTTACAAATTCAGAAGGTATTTATTTAGAATTTTCCATATAACAATGGTGTGATATGATTGGTATTGGCCGTAAGAATGATAGTTTGAAGATATTTTGATCCTATAGACTATTTAATTTTTAGCGCAGTTCATGGCTGCACATTTTTTAAGCCTTCTTGTCTTTGAACTCATCCGGATTACTATTAGTAGTATAATTTAAATATGATTTCGTCACAAGCAGCAAAGGATGATAATGGAATGACAGTACAAGTATGTGAGAATTTATAATTTTGACTCGGGACAGTTTTTTTCCACTGCAACAACCAAATAGGCCCTCAGCCTTCAGTGGTCAGTCATAAGCTTACGTTTGGTAAGCAGAAATGAATTTAAAAGTACCATAATGCTCTTTCCATGTCAAGGAAAAAAATCCTTCGAGTTGCATCAGGAGGATGAAGGCAACATGGGTTGAGGCAAAAATCTGAACCCGTCAGGCGAGAACCTTTAATTTGGACCTGAATCATAACTTACCACAAACTACAACCGGTGACATTGGAGATACTGACGACAAAATAGATCGGCGGCGTTGATGGGGAGGCGAGGAGGTAAAAGATAGGGAGGAGCCAGACGGCGAGGGTTGGCGGAGAAAAAGGTCGGATGGTGATAGAGAAGTTTGGTGGTGAAGAAGGGAAGTGTTGTAAATAAATTTTTTACGAGGGACATTGATTGTGGCCTAAAAAAATGCATTCCCTCCATTACAAGCAATGAAAATTACCTTGGAATGTTAGAGTGGGCATTCCCATTCCCTTTGTTTCGTTACCTCCTACCAAACAGGCAGGGCCTTTGAGTCTCTTATTGAGCAATTGAATGTTATCTCAATTAATTTTTCAAAATTATTGTACATACGTGTGTTAATTGTGAGGTAAGAATCACGATGGATCGACAGCAAGGTTGGTAGGTGCAACCGCGCAAGGTAAATGCAACGGATGCATACATAGCAAGAAAATAATCTAAGGAGATGATAAAAAATAGGTAATATCCCCGATTTATTGTAAGGTTTCTTTTCACTATTTCTTTCCATCTGTACAGACGATTTCAACTTTGTTTGATTTTGGAAATCTGTACACTGTAAAATCTCCAGAGAACATCTTCGAGCCCAAAAATCTTCACCATTAATTATTATCACTTCCAGCAAAACTCATTACCTATTGTTCAGGTCTGACTTAGCTTGACTGCTGAAAATGGAGGAAGGCAGGCTCGGTTATAAAGCCGATGAAACCATTTTCATGGGTGCTCTCTCTTGTATTGAAGAAATCCAGTCACCGATTTAAATTAGAAAAGACGAAGAGCACGCAAAGACTAAAAATGCAGCGTCATTTTATGTACAAGAAGGATAATTAAGCTGCTTAAACACCCACTTTCTCTAATGAATGAATCCTTGGGCGGCGAAGAAGCAGGGACAGAACCAGACTTCACAAGGATGGACCAAAGAACATGCGCATCCTCGCAGGGGGCAAGACTTGACACCCTTGTATAGGATGTATATCCCTGTACCTGTTGCAAAATCAAAACCCAGATCGTAACATTAAAGTATTGCATAAACTAAAGGATGTTGTACTCACACTGTGTAGCTGTGTGGTTGAGTGGAGACGATCCCAGAGCCTCTTCAAGGGGATAAGGAGGGAATGAAACCATCCTATCTCAGAGGTTGGTGGATGGTAGAGAAGAAACTGGTGTGCCGTCTAAAATTGGGAGGGTGGTGGTGGGTTTGCTTAGACATGCATGAGCAACTTGGTGTTCTGTCTCTGTCACACACTGAGCTAACCCCCATTAGTATAAAAAGCAAACCTCTGTCTCTCACAAGCCTTCACACACTTCCTCGTCAATTCTCCTAATTTCTCCAAATCGTGTCTCTCAAGCCACACTGCATGTCTCTACTATATTCTACGTCCACTTTATGCGCTTTCTTAGTGTATGATCAGCCAATGCATGAAAATTGTTTATAACCCCCCTCCGGTTCTACATATACTGATATAAGATAAAGTTTGTAGTGTAAACTGCACTACAAACTTTATCTTATATTTATTATACTATAAATTTTATCCTATATTTAAAAATTAAACTGAAGATAATATCTTATGAAAAATGTACTTGTTTATGGAAAAGATTTTAGCTTAGTCCGACATGCCCATTTAGTGCTCTCAAATTCTAAACACGTGTGTTGAAAAGCCACCGCTTCAATATGGTCTACTCCCAAAATATTTATCTCATATCATCATGATAACACCAAACGGAGGCATGTAAGCTATCTTTGATTTTTGAGGCTGAATGTAAGTTCGGCGCCACCTTCTTTTATATATATATATATATATATATATTCAAGCAGATGCATGTAGTCGTGATTGAATAGGAGACACATGAAAAAGGTAAACCAGATAACTGGTAAAAGTGTATGACTTGGATTTGGTCAAGTGCCACTTGAGCTAATTAGATTTGGTCAAGATAGATAGATATATAATTGGCAATGCATGGATAGATCAAGCCTCTCCTAGTTGATATAATCTATTTAATTTCTACATGGTTGGTTCTGAATCCATAACCTACCATATTATTTCTACATGGTTGGTTGAGGTAAAATTTCTTGACTTGGGTGACCAGTTTTAGGTCAATACAAACTCTTTAAGGAAGGAAAGGAAAAAAAAAAAAAAAAAAAAAAAAAACCCTAAAAACAAGGCTATTTTGAGATATAGAATATATCACTTTGCAAATGAGAAATGTCATTTTGTGTCTGTGAATGAAAAATAGGACAACTAATATCAATTAGTGGTTACAATGGTGGGCGCATGACGAATTGAAAGGAAAGCACCGTCTGATCAAATGAGCAATCCACATGATTCCCGCCTGTATCGTTCAGGCAGGAAGGCAGTCCAAGTTTCCAATTGCAATTCAAATTAGGTGCTGAAGCTCACAACCTCATAGATATCACCCCAACTCAAGAGTGTCATGGGCCTCGTTTCCGAGTCTGCGTTCATGCTCATAGAACCATTTTTTTTTGTTTTTTCCACTCGGTTTACCGGAACCTTCGATTCCGACTAATATGGATTCCACTTCACGTTGGGCTCGCGGTCGTAGGGGAAGAGCTCCCAACACCATTTTTTCCATTCCTACGCCTCGAACCGATGACATGATGGTGGGAGAGTAAGTCCCTTACCACTTGCTCCCAAGGTATGTTGGTCATGCTCATAGAACCTGGGGCTACCATAAGCTTGCATGGTCTTTGTAAAAGTGAATTTTACCGCAACTGTGTTTTATAAACTGAAATTAAAATAAAAGTCGTTTCATGTCATGTGATCTATGTTTAAACATGCTTTTGTAAACAATTTAGTTTGATATAAAAAAATTGAATGATATATTGAAAAAATCAATTACAAAATATTTAATTCAAATATAAAGAAAAGTCAACCGTTAAGATTGAGAGAAAAAAGTAACTTCAACTTCAACGATTATTTTAAGAAAGAAAAAAGGTCTCATAAATTGTTTAATTGTTTTTGTCACCACCCTAAGCATCACTGCCTTATTTCAACTATTTTTTTTCCTAATTGACTTTTGAGTTGTGAGCCTTCCTAATGTTATGTCATCCCAAACATGTCAAGTAGGAAGGGATTTGAGTGGTGGAATACCCTTAACTTAATGAGGGTTTTAGGTCATCTTTCTTCATTGGAGTATCTGAAGTTTGCTGTGGGTTCAAAGATGGAATTGGGATTACTCCTCCCACACTAAATATAAAATAAAGTTGATTTTTTTAGAGAGATTAATGAACTTAATTAAATTATTTTAGAGTATTTTTATTTTTTTCTCTAAATTAATTTGTTTGACTAATAAAATAATATGTAATCTAAATGATATGATTACATAATTTATTTAATCTTTAAAAAAAATTAATTTTGTCTTATTAAGAGAGGAGTATATTCTTTATGCACGAGGACCACCTCTTAGTCATTTCAAGAGGAAAAAAAAATTGATGCCAGATAAGAGTTGAGGGGAATAATAACCGAAATGCGGAGACAGGAACAGTTGAGGGTGCACCTGAAATCTCGGAGACAGCATCAGGGAAAATGTGGAAATACCAACAAACCGACTTTACTATATTTATGTAAGCTCTCTGCCTTTGTGATTTCGATAGATACTGTGAAAAACAACAAGATAAGAGCGAGATTGTCTTCATCCCGTGACTCTTTTCTCTTTTACCACCGTACCTTTTATCAAGTTAAATTCTCTTGGACCTCAACGATATATCAGTAAACATGGTTATTGTTACTTTTCCTTGTTTTATATGCAGCTACATACGACCTCGCTCCTAAATCAAATGACGAGGCCTCTCGTGAAGGTAATATGATATGAGCCTATGAGGCCTAGTATTATAATAATAACAATGAAACGCAGAAAAGAGCGGATATATAGTGTAACGATGGGACTGAGAATTAATGGTGAGGAGGGACCACGAAGTGTGTAGAAGGAGAATACATGTTTGATGCAAGTTGGGTGTCTCAAAATAGAATACCCACATGACACGTATGTGTTAATTGAGGACAAGTACCTTTGAATTGCATGAGTTGGGGTTTTCATCACATGGACGTGTGTGGAGGCAAGAAGGAGTGATACAAGATCTCGGTTTAATTTCCACTTTCCTCCAGTTAGGTCCTTGTTCCTGTTTATGCATGCTCTCTGCTTTTTTAACCCCTTTGGCCTTTTCTATTATCATATTTTTTTCCCTCTCCTCCTCGGAGGACAGTGACTAATGTTCCCCCCCACTCACAAAGTTAATTAATTAAACAACGTTAACCTGCATTAATTCTCAAGCAACGTTTTTGTCTCACGCACTTTTCCCCATCTTCCTTAGTCATTTCCCCTCCTGCCCCTAAAATTCTTTCTATGTCGCTCGCGCCAACACTGCGAATATCTTGTCTTTTCTTGTACCAGCTTTTCAAGATTCTCTCATGCACTGTTAAGCGGGGCAGATGAATGGCTATATATCCTTGACTTTAAAGTCACTGAATGTAATTTGTTTTCCAGTTAAACCCACTTACAGCAATTAATGCCTGTATTAAGGATCGTTCATTCTTCATCCAGATTCCACACTTGTTTCTAATGGGTCCTCCCTCACCTTTCATTATTCTGACAAAGGTTCGACTTTTCTAGTGCGAGTGATGAGCATACTTTTATTTTTTTATAAAGGGATTGCACCTTTATATTTTATATCCTTCTATATATTTAGGATTGGAGTGATAAGAAATGTGAGACAAAAGTGAGGGAGAAGTCAGTCGTGTTTCATAGGCAGTCAAGGTAGCTTGTGTTTCACACCCCATTGTTTTTGGGGTGCATATTCATTTTGCCCGTGATGCACTCTTGCATTATTACACTTTGTTCCATCCTCCTCCAGAACCACCCCATGAATCATGATTACATTACATTACACCTTTATTTCCTCTCTTGACTTCACAGTCCACAGTGATCCCACCATTTTCCCCTTTTAAAGGAAACCCAAAAGTAATTTTATCTCATGAAAATTTACTTTTAAAAAACTAAAACAAACAGACATCTGAACTAGTTATAACTGGGAACATAACATTTTGAATTTGAATTAGGGAGATAAATTCAGATCACAAAGACGAGTGAGCACCCATCCCCACACTGCTTCCCCTGTGTAGTAGAAGTACTTTGTGAAACAAGAGTGTCAGGGAGAGGACCTGCAAAATAAAAAACGCCAGCCAAAGGCTTCTCTTTATTCATACATAAGGTTGAAAGTCAAAGAGAGGCATGAAGCAGCAGGGCCAATTGCAGTGTGATTGCCCCCAAGGTGGTGGGGGTACCTAATCTTTGGTTGGTTAAAGAAAGATGATCCATCGTGTCATATTTTAATTATTGAACATGATGGTCAAAAATGGCCTGCCTTCTCCCACTCCAGCTTGTTCAACTCTTTCTATCTCAAACTTTGTTTTCAAAGCTAGCCGGCTTATACAGCCCAGGATGGGCCCAGCAGCCTGTGGCAATAAATGGATCAGGATGATCATTAATTAATGAGATGATTTCTTCTTCAAGCAACCACAGATTCTATAATTAAAAGAAATTTTCATTATTAATGCTTCACTTTAGTTTCTCAGGTAGTAACAGTTTTGATTAACTCAAGAGTCGATCAATTGAACTTGATCAAAACCCCAGCGTTTACCTGTGTTTCACTGCCGGTAATCATTGATTCCACTACTCATTTACTCTTTCTCCTTTTTTTCCAGTAAATTAAAAAGGAAGTGCATAATTTTTTCTGATCCGTGTTACGTTAGTTTTCCGTGATTTGAACCAAGTTAATTGGTTTTACCCTCTTGACCAAAAAAAAAAATTGGTTTTACCCTTTGATGATATTCCCACAATTGAATTCTGATTATATGCTTTTTCTTTACATGCTTTTTAGGTTTTTGTCTCCTAATTTGGGTGTGTGACATTTTTTTATATTTTTTTATTTATTTAGATTAAATTATATTCTGCATCCTGAAATATTTTTTTTATTCAGTATCCCAAATTAATTAATTTGAGATTCATGGTGTAAAAAAATATTTTAAGATGTAACATGTAATTTAATCTAAATAGATAATATATATATATATATATATATATATATAAATGCTACACCCCTAAATTAAAGGAATAAGCACCTAAAAATTATATAAGGGAAAAATATGTAATGAAAATTTAAAAAAAAGGCGGACTTTAATTATTCAAAGTAACAGAAAGACAGAAAGAAAAGAGTATAAAATTGTAGCCTTTCCAGCAAATGCCCAGTTGTGAATTCGCTTCATGCATAGCCAATTCAAGGCTTCTCCTTCGTCTCACCCCCCATGTGCTTACAGTTGCCTTTCCTTCGCTTTCTTTTCAGTTTTCACTGCCCATTACGTTGTATTCCCTGCAATTTTTTCCTTCTCTCCTCTCTCTCTCTCTCTCTCTCTTACTTTAGTTATTACTTGAGCTAGTCTCCCCACACAAATAGAACTGACAGGTAGAGCAAATCCACCTTTCTCTACTCTCTTTCGTATCCTGCTCTGAAGATATAGATACCCATCTAAAAAATGAAGATTTTAGGAGCTGATCTGATCGCTTGAGTTCGACTCGAGTCGGCAGAGGTAGGAGTGCCTTTTGTTTACAAGTTCTGTTTAATCTATATAGGCAGAAAAAAAGGATCATAAACTCAGAAATCAGAATCAGGTTGCTGCTCTCCGAAACCAGAGAGAGAAATTAGATTAGAGGCCAGAGACCAATCCCCTGAGCTTCTTACCATGAGGGAATTTCCTTCTTGCTTCGGTGAAAATGGTGTTCAGGTTGCTGATTCATCCTCATCAAGCACCGCCTCAAGAGCAGCTCAAAATGTGGTGACTTGTATCTATCAGTGTAAATTTCGCGGCCGTTCTTGCTTAATCACAGTTTCATGGACCAAAAACCTGATGGGTCAAGGCTTGAGCGTTGGGATAGATGATTTAGGCAATCAATGCCTGTGTAAGGTTGATATAAAGCCATGGTTGTTCTCAAAAAGAAAAGGGTCCAAGAATCTGGAGGTCGATTCCAGCAAAATTGACATATTTTGGGACCTAACCTGCGCAAAATTCGGTTCAGGGCCAGAGCCATTGGAGGGATTTTACCTAGCAATTGTGTTCAATCACGAGACGGTGTTACTCCTAGGGGATCTGAAGAAGGAAGCAACGAGGAAGATTGAGAGTGACTATGCTCGCTCCGATGCTGTTTTCATAGCAAAGAGAGAGCACATTTTTGGGAAGAAGTTTTACGGCGCAAAGGCTCAATTTTGTGACAAGGGTCAAGTGCACGATGTGACGATAGAGTGCGACACAGTGGGGCTTAAAGATCCTAGCTTGGTGATAAGAATTGATAGTATGACGGTGATGCAGGTGGAGAGACTGAAGTGGAAGTTCAGGGGAAACCATACAATATTGGTGGATGGGATTCCAGTGGAAGTGTTTTGGGATGTACATAACTGGCTGTTTGGGAATGCCATGGGCAATGCGGTGTTTATGTTTCAGAGTTGCATTCCCACTGAGAAGTTGTGGCCAGGCCACTCTGTTTCGGATCCTTCTGTCTTGAAATGGGCTTACTCTCAACATTTTAGGGATTCCCAGTTGCAAGGTCTTGGATTCTCGCTCATTTTGTATGCTTGGAAGAATGATTAGTGAATATATACATATATAGAGAGTGAGGGGGAGAGTTGTTATATTTTCATTCTCAGGTGTCGAAACTGATTTTACCAGGCATAGATTTCAATTATGATGATGTGATCACATCTCATGATGATTACTTCTATATTGTAGCCCTTCCTTCCTTCTCTTCTTTTCCTCTGCATTCATCGCATACATGCCTGTCCTGCCCTTCAATCCTAAGAGAGTTTAGTAATGTAGTATTTTTCATATCTTAATTCCATAATCTGCTTAAGCATGAGCTTTATACTGATGAATTCTGTTTTACATCTGTACATGATGTTGATGATGAACTCCGGCAAGAGAAGCCGATTCAGAAACTCTGTTTTCTCTTGGATCTGCTGCTGCTGCTGCTGGCAGTTGTTTGCTGATTAGTCTAGTACTTGAGAGATTGAAATTTACAAGCCTTCGTCCACATTGCCCAATATGTGAAAAATCGGTTCATATTTTAAATTCAAGTGAATGCACTCTACCAACCCTTGGAGGATCAAAATTTTGTTACACCACTTGTAAAAAGCTATTTAAATAATCCAGTCTGATATTGGATAATGTCAATATATGTCGAGAATAAAATCGAGATAATTGAAGATATGTCTCCTAAGAAATAATGCTAGCTTCCTTACAAAGATAGGGATGACACGGCACACTAGTAAAAGGTACTCTTCCAATACTAAATATAAAACAAATTTTGTATTACAAATTGTACTATAAATTTTATCTTATATTTAGGACAGAAGATAGTAACTCACAATAGCACACAGAGAAGCTCATGAATCATGACTACTGGATTTTAGATTAGTTTTGTTAAAGTTCGACAATTATTACATACAAATCCAAACCTATACTTCCGTTTGAAACATTGACTACACATCCCCAACTCTCCTTCGGATCCAAATCTTAAAACACAAAATCAAGGAACAATTCTCAGTGGGAAGAAATGTTGAAGCTGTACATGTCCACCCAAAGCCAAGAATCCATAAAGGAGTGATCTGTCAAGAGACCTACGATTTTTAAGCTAATTTTCATTGATGTGCATAAATGCCTGAACACCTGTTACTTTGTTTTTTAATATGAAAATACAGGCAGAGGCAGAGACAACAAGAAGAAAAATTAAGCACGATGATGGACCATCCCAATCACTGCTTCTTACGACCAAATGTGTCTTCTACACCACTTGTAACTCTCTTTCTCCGATCAGCAATCATTTCAGAATATGCCTGACAAAGAATAAATATAGCTTCGTTAAGATAAACTCTTTCGCTTACTTTATCTATTTTCTGCCGCGTCTTAACTTAATATTGAATGAAAATGCCGTAGAAGTTAGTTCCAGGCTCTAAATCACTCATCCTACGCACATCAAGAGTAATCTACAGCAATATCCTTGGTACTATTGTCCCTCATCTTGTGTGATTCGGGGAAACTCAAGAAATGAATTGTTGTACCCTTAATTGTAAGTTCCCCAAAATGTTAGCAATGCTTCATTTTAAATGTTTTCTTGTTACAGACATCTTGCACACGTTCCATCACCAGGTCCATATCAACGTATTAGACTTGAGAAATAACCGGGGAGTATAAATCCAATGACATCTCAAAAACCTCTCGGATGGAATGTACATGAGCCAGAGAATGAAGGAGAGGTCAATTACAGAACTAACTTTGAACATAAAATACTGATTATACGAAAAACCAAAGCCCTTTTTCATGCAGGGCAAGGAGCTTTAAACAATACGTTCGGACGATTTCAGGTCCAGCTAAGCTGAGAAAGAAAGAACAAGGAAGCGACACAAGTAGTGAGTTAATAGCTTACCTTTGGATAAGAATACAGAAAGATATACCACCAAGCGCAAATAAGTAACAAGATGACCGAAGTGACAGGCAGAGAGCGCAAAATTAACCAGCTAGCGGCAATTACTAAGATCCCAGAAAGGGTTATAGTCCAGGGTTGACACCTGAGAAACCAAGGATAATAAATGCAAGTCAATAAGGCTGGCTTAAACAAGGGCAGGCTACTAACTATGAAGATAAAGTAGGCAGAAGAGGGAAGGCTGACCAAGATGGTTTAGTATCCCAGACAGAGTCGTACTCGAGGGAGAGTTGGTTGAGGTAGCCTTCCATATCCTCGACGGCGCCATTTTCGTCGGAGAAAAGAGACTCTTTGGGGTCATTAGAATTGAGACCGAACACTACTAAGGTTTTCTCGTGGATTTTTGGGGAATTGCGAGGGGAGGCCGAATGGGGATAGACAAAGACGTGATTTTGAGACGGAGACGGGGGATGAAGAGGGAAGCCCAGAAGAGGAAGCGGCAATGGGGCGAGTGTCCTCATTTTCCGCTAATTCCAAGTTTCTCACTTTGACACAACAACTAGATAGTTATTGAGTTAAGCGGTCCAGGCGTGTGTATTTGATAAGCAAATCCCGTCATCAAGCATCAAAGCCTTTTGCGTATTCCTCTTGCCAAGAAATTTTGAAACTTAGCCCCATACAAAATTAAGGTGGAAAGAGTACGAGGAAAAACTCTAAAAAATGGAGTAGTAAATATTTTTTTCATTTTAAAAAAATTATTTATAATATTTTCTTGTCACTTTTCTCTTAATCCAAACATGCCAAATTGGTTGTCAAAAGGCAAAACATACACACCCACGGCGATCTATTTTTTTTTTTAAATAACAAAATAGTAGAAAAGTCCGAGGTTACTGTTGGTGGCCAAACGAGGACCTCTCCCACGGAAGTTTTTTACATTCACAAGGTCAAACGAGATCTCTTGTTTAAGTGTGAAAGTCCTTTCACTCATGCCAACTTCCACTGGTAAGCGATCTAATTGAAAAACGAGTGTCACACGCAAGGCCCAAAAGAATCTAATTGAAATAATTATCATAATACATAATTATTATAGCTTCCACTAACTTTTATATATTTATTTGTCGAAATTAACTAGCGTTTCTATATATATTGATTTTAATTAATTTTTGTCCACTAGTGAAAATTGAATCTTTCTTCATTTATAAAATTCTTATATTGTTTATTGCTTGAATGCAAGTCAGAATACATCATAAATATTTACTCCACGTTATTCTCTCCAAATTTTATAAAAGCCTACATAAAGTCTAAAACTAAAATACATAATAATCAGCATCACTGATGAGATATTGATAACACAATCAACACTCAATGTAAAGCACATGCCTCATTTTATTTTATTTTTAAAAAAATTAAATATTTAATGTGGCTATTGTCATCTGGTCCACGTCCACATGAAGCCAGCAAAACTCAAAATACTTTAAGGCGATACAAAATCAGTTGCCATTTTTTTAATCAAAACCAAAATGTATTGCTTAAAATTTAAGTTTTAATTTTATATCTGATTAAACTTTAACTAATAACATAATTTTATATTTTGCCTTCACACCCACAATTCTCAGAACATCAACAGACCTGGAAAATATCCTCTCATCATCTCACTTTCTCCTCATCCCTCATAAGTTAATCTATACCATTGATTTCATTTAATCTTGACCGTCCATTTTATATTCTTAAATCTCACTTCCAACCCGTCAAATGCTTCCACTCCCGCAAATGCTAAGACCTTTTTTTATTTATTTATTAATATTTCGTGATTGATTTAAAGATCAAAAAAAGATCTTTAGGATATTGATCAAGATCTTAAACATACCTCATGATCTTGAAAAATTATTTTAGGATATTGAAAAAATACCCTAATTTTTTCAAGATCCTAAAATAATTTTTCAAGATAATGACGTATTTTTTCAAGATCTTAACAAGATCGTAAGATCTTTTTTACACTATTGAAGACTCTAAAATATTTTTTCGAGATCAAAAAAGAATTTTTCAAGATCATGAAATATTTTTTCAATACGTATCAGTCAGTACTTGAAATATTTTTTCAAGATCCTAAAATAATTTTTCAAAATCATGTTTTCAGTACCAGTCAGTATCTTTTTAGTACCATTCAGTACTCTTAAATATTTTTTCAAGATCATGAAGTATTATTTTAGTACCATCTATTATCATAAAGTATCATTTTGATCATGGTCAAGAATCGAATTTTTTTTCAAGATTCTAAAATAATTTTCAAGATCATGAAATATTTGTTTTAGTATCAGTCAATATCCTAAAATATCTTTTTAATATCAGTCAATACTCTTAAATATTTTTTGAAAATCCTAAAATGATTTTTGACAATCTTCAAATCTTTTTCAAGATCTGGCCAAGATCCTGAAAGTATCTTTTTAGTATTGTTCATACCTGAAATATTAAAAAGAAAAGGTCTCAACATTTGCAGGAATGGAAGTATTTGAAGGTTGGAAATGAATTTTAAGAATATAAAATGGACAACCAAGATTAAGTAAAATCAATGGTACAAAATTGACTAACGAGGGTGAGGAGGGATGAGGAAACAATTGGATGAAGAGAGGATCCAAACCGGACAGACCATTATGATCGGAAATTGCGGGCAGTACGATTTCAACATTAGGGCAGCATAACCTCATTATTCAATCCCATCCCATCATTTTCTATTGGCTCAATGATATCTCTAGCAGCGAATATAAAAACTCAATAATTGTTTCCACAGATTCTGCTTATGCACTTCGCAGTGCGATAAAAATAGTCAAAATACACAGCCATACATATTGACGATCTTCATAGGTATATGAACAAATCCAGAGGAAAAATGATTTTATTATTTATTTTCGAAGCGGAGGAATAGGATGTGCCCCAAAAGTGCCAACATATTTGCTACATGGACCAACTAAAAGGCCACAAGCGCGTCTGACCATTGCTCTGCTGATCCATGAAAAATTGGACAGCTACAAAAACGTAAACCAACCTCCAAGCTTCCTGCAGATTCAAAACTCCACAGCTGTAACTTCAACGAAGACACCAAAGAACATGGAAGTTGAAGAAAAATCTACTGTCCACAAGTCAATATCCTGATTCTCCGCAGCTCACCTAGTTCTTAAAACATAAAGCACAGACATTTAGAATTGCCGTAAGTTGAAAAAAGCTATATATAACAAATATTGAATTAGTTTTAAAGGAAAAACAGACTGCAAGCAATACAACCGACTTTAAAGCATCGTGTAATCATAACGCAGGTAAAACAAAGTATTATCACTAGTTTCCCTGGGAAAAAAGGCTTCCGAACACCTTATTTATGGGGATAAGCATGGGATATGCAAAGACTAGATGCAACTTGTCACATTTCAGCCAAGGCATTCCAAAACATCTAATCTGTTCCTTGATAGGCCATCCATACATGAGGCCCCAAGTCAACCAACGAAACAAAGCTAACCTATCCTTGTGAACGCTTAATAAATAGAGAGGTGAACTACCACATAGAAGGGAAAAAACTTGCAGAATTCATTCTCTATAGAGTTGGTAGATAGAGAGGGGGACAGTACCAAAATTATTAAATAGTTGCCTTGATCAGTAAGTTCCATACACTGGGCATCTCCTACAAAGCAAAATATTCTATCTCATCCGAACTTTCCCCATAAATCTGATAGCTGGTATCTTGACCATCCTCACTATTGTAGCTGCTCTCAGATGTGCTCATAAAATTCGATCCATCTGAAGTATGGCTACTCAATTGTGATGGTAGACTTATGTCACTATTTAATTCAGCTTCAAACGGCTCAACATAACTGTAACACAATACAGAAATTCAAAAATTGGTGGCTGTAAAAAAATGGGAAATACTTCCATTTCCCCAGTTGCACACAGGATGCTTGGTTGAACAAAGACACAATAATTAATACAGTAACCAAACCTTCCTTCAGACGGATATTCAGCAAGCAAACACATCTTAGACCTTGCTTCCAAAACCTGCTTTATTGGCATGATGCTGCAGTGGCAGAATAGAGCCCAAAACATTAGCCACCATCAGGTTTAAACATCACGTCCATAAAGAAAATTATTACCTAGAGTTGTAGCACCTGCGATACCAGTCACCCTCAGATGCTAAGCCTTCCCTATTGGATATGTCCTGTATAAAGGCAATAGTACTGAGAACTGATAGCAAAACTATATACTCAAAACATTTTTTTTTAAAAAAAGGTAAAAAATGGTCTGCCAAATCTTTCGCTGTTATCTTTTTAGAAATGCATAACTTATATTTTTTTTTTTTTGGTATGCACATAACTTATATTTCTAATGTACCCACAAGATGTAAAAGGGATTTAAAATCGCCAGCAAGAATTGCCGTCAACAACCTAGCAACCTCCAGCTGCACAAGCCATTGTAGATTCAGAATGAGTGGTATGGAAAGAATATAACAATGAAATACATGTCATTACAATCCTCACCTCTTTCAGATGCATGCAATCCCTTAAAATTAAGACTTCAAGCAAAGTCCCATTAGCACTGCTTCCAAGGTTTCTAAGGAAAATAAATGAATTCTGTATCAAGAGATAAGCTTAAAACGCAAAAAGGATCTCACGCTTCTTAAATTCCTGTTAGGAATAAATTACCTCAAGAAGTTTCCAGTAATAAAATAAGATGTTGAAAAATCTACATATTTCAGTTTCTGAAGTCCCTGCATAGACGCACACAAATATTAACAAGATAAAGCCACAGCTAACAGCCATAACATACTTTTGTATGCAGACATAAAGATATTATAGCAGGAAAAATGAGGTTTCTTTTTCCTTCTTTTGGGATAAAGTGAAATAGGAGAATTCCATCTTTGGTAAAATTAAATAGTCCTAAACAAAAATAAAGGTTTCAATTTTAAAATTGGCACCATTGCCAAGTTATTATCTAGTCAATGAAATGTGCATGCAAGCTATCAAAAAGTGAAATGCAATCAATAGTTTCAGATTTTTTCATTTAGAACTGGCGGATTATGACAATCCATAATGAGTTGACGGCATTGGGGCTTAGAAAGACACAGGTACAGCACAGCTTGACTTGTAAGGTTTTTCCAACCCAATTCTACCCCTATTGATATGAAAGGTTTATAGACAAAATAATAGCGAAAAATAAAGGAATTAAACTTGATATATTGTGAAACATGGAAAGTATATAATTCTAACAATTAAATTTGATAAAACGAAAAATCACCCAAGATAACTGGAGACTGGCAAAAGTTAATCAAAATCTCCAACACATTTGTAGTACAAAAATTCGGGAAATTGAAGATGATAATTTTCTGTCAAAAAGAAAACAGAGTTTCTGTGCTCATATCACAGTCTGCGATGTTTACAAAAGCCTTTAAACATACCTTAACCAATATGCGAACTTTACAATCATGTAGCTTAAAACCTCTTAGTGACAAAGAAGTTAGATAAGGACACTTGCTCACAAGGTCCATGCAGGTTGATGTTTTCAAACTGTCATCCCTACCTGCTAATTGAAAATAGATAAGTTGATGCATAAATAACCTTTAAAGTCAAACTGCAGATGGAAACAAATCATACCTGTTTTTGAAGACTCAAAAAACAAACGCTCGATCAAGTGGCAATTCGCACTTATTGACACTAATGTTTGCCCCAGTTCAACATGACTGACAGTTTAGGAAAACAGTGTCAATAAAAAAATGATTTGGGAAAAAAATCTATCAGATTACATGAATTAGTGGAATATATATGAGGAAGACAAAGATGCAGATGCATATTAAATGCTTGAAAAGTTGAAAGAATAACTTCAGAATAGACATTTTAATCTTTTGTGTGCTGGTGGGCGCACATCAACTTATAGAAGAAGAAAGCAACAAGTACTATGACAATCCCTATTATAATATGAAAAATGGAATTCTATATACAAAGGTAAACCTCTCTTGAACAAAGGGACACATTTCTCTCATGATTACAACAATCTATAAAAGTTATTCTTATGTCCAAGAGCAGTGATAAAATACTTTTAATGAGAAGAAGAGAACACAAGAGGTGTCAAAAACATACAGCCCAACAATTTCCAGATCAAGGAGAGAGGGGCACGCTGATAATGCCCCATCAAGGGATGCGTTATCCATTCTCTCAATATTATACAGGTGCAACTTTCTCAAAAAAGCCCTACAAAATGCAAATATGAATGTTTATATAAAAACAAGCCATCCATCTGCATTGATCAAATGGCCAAGAACAACATACCCTGGAGCACCATTATCCCCATTTAAAGGGGTTAAACAGGATCTTGAAAGAATGGATGAGTCCCTCCCTTGTCGGGATCTCTTATCATTCCATGAGAAGTTAGATGCCTCAGCAATAGTATTTCTGATGGTGTAAGCCAATGGTTGACATCCAGGCAAAGCAGTAGCACCAGGGGCCACACCAAGCTTAAGAGACCTTAATGCCAATATAAAAGATGCATACGAAAAAAAAATTAGGGGGAACAAAGAAGAAGTAACATTGTAACGCATACTCAGAAATATTGCAGGGAAAAATGAATGATAAATCCTTTTATAGATTTTTTTTTGGCTGAAATAATGAATGAAAATTATATCACAATAAACACAGAAGTAAAACCATAAAATCATGTGCACTTTTTTTATATAGTAAACTGCGTGAAAAGTGTCAAATGATATGACCCTTTCATAAACCATGGGCACTAATGTGGATAAGGTAGACCTTTCAAATCATATAATCCATATCCATCCAAACATTCGTTTTTTTGCCTTTAAAAAATCAAAGGTGTAGTCCATGAGATAAAAAGGATCAGCTCACAAGGTAAAATAGTTATATCTAATACAAATTATGTCTCATTATCACCAACTGCGATGTTAAATAAATTGTACATTTTACCTGGGAACACAAAGGTAGATATATCACCTAAACTCACCTACAAAGGTAAATATATCCTATGAAGGATCAGCAAGGCACAAAAGTCCTTACCGCAGGGCCTTTCCAGCTCGCTGAATCATTGAGGAAACTACTGCATTGTTAATCTTCGGAACAGTTGTTGTCAAATCAAGATTTGCATAGCACACAGGATCCTTAGCGCATTTGTTAAAGAAAGAACAGGCTGCTGCAGCATAGCATAGACTCTGGGTATCAAGCATTGAAAATACCTGTAAATCATGGCAATGGATTAATAAAAGAAAGCTCGCTGTCTCACAAAGCCACGTCTAAGTCTTAAAGAAGTTTCAAAAGTTAAGAAGATTCTCTCCATGAAGACCATTATGCGCCGAAGTGTTACCACTACTAGACAAGTGTTCTCTACATTTTTTTCCCCCTGCACCTCTATGGCGTAGACACAGAGAAGTCGTATCTAGTTAGATTGATACGAATAAATCATACGCAGAACAAATTTCAGTGAAGGATCAATAAAATTACATTGAGCCAAATTAAAATCCAAAATGTGTCAGTCACAGAAACTAACGCGGAAAATCAACATATCCACTGACTTGGGCAAAAAAAGGAAAAGGAAAATAGTGTTTGCACCAGAGGAAGAGAGAAGTAATAGAAATGACTTATGACCAGAAATCAGAAGCCTTTAAATAATGGTTTCGGCCTCAGCTTCTTTCTGGTAAAGAAGTATAAGGAAAATGTCTCCGGCCAAAGATGATGTACCGGGCGCTAGGGGCTGGAGCACGGGCATGATTGCGTTGGAAAAATCCTTGAGCCACACAGAATCCGAAGTTTTTATTCATCGCATCAGGTCAATTGAAAAAAACATCACTACGTTGCATCCATGATCACCGTGAAAAAATGACATCAACGTGCAACAAGGAAATATTGCCAGATTCACAGAAAAAGGGGGACGAGGGGAGTGACAAAATTAATAAGAAATAAGCACAGAATAAGATGAAACGAACTGCCAATTTGAAAAAGAAATATAAAAAAAATAAGACAAAAGATGAGCATCCAACGGAACAAGAAAAAAGAATGTGGAGAGACTTAAATGCTATATGTAGGGGGAACCTTGATGGTAAGATCGGGAGGAAGAGGCCAGGCGAGGGAATTGTGGGAGGAAGCTCGCTTTCTGGAGGAGTAATTGGCGGCGTCGAGAAGGACGGAGCCCATTTGAAGGGCGCGATCGATGAGGAGGGTCTGATCGGCATCGGTGGGCAATGAGTGGAGAAGCCTGTCCAGGGAGAGATGAAGGGAGAAGGAGGGGAATTCAGCGAGGGAGAGGAATGCTTCAAGGAGATGATCCACTTGATGAAGGTTTTGGAATCTAGGGTTTTGGGAGGGACAAGGTCGCTTGGCCATTGTTGAGGAAGCGTGAAGCAGGGTATCCATAGCTTGAGCGGGTGGTGGAGACTGGAGAGCAACCCAACACTGCACAACAAAACACAGTTACACAGGTCACCGCCCAACCCAACAAAACCAAAATAATAATAATAGACAGGGAAAAAAAATAGAATTTTCTGTAAATTGCTTATTAATTTTTAATATTTTATAATTTTGAAGGTTTTTTTTTAAAAATTAAATATGATTTTTGAGATTTTACAGTGAATATAATTTTATGCAATCTGAAGAATGGGATTCCCAGATTCACCCAACGAACAATGCCTTTGATGAGGCCCAGCTGAAGTGTTTGTGTGCCCGTGACACGTGGACTACGAATCTGGTTGATGTCACTTCTCTTTCCTACTATCTCCGGTGACATTAGTAAAGCCGCGATTTCTTTCCTTTTGTAATTTTCCCCACCGAAGCCGCGTGGCTTAATGACTCCAATTGATATTGAAAAAGGACAAAATTCGAAAGAAAGAATGGCCCCTCCTGCTCCTCTACCCAGAATTATATTACTCGTTCGTGTATGTTTACTTCAATTCAATGAGAAGTAATGGCTGTAGCTTTTCCTTCTTCCATTTTGTGACTTTATTCGGTTTTTGTGGATACAGCTACAGGGAACACAGCGCGTGGATGAAAGGAATCCAACAGAGAGGCCGAGTCGGGGAGAGGTTAATTATGGACCAAACAGTATAGAGGGATAGGCAATTACGAGAGGACAAATTGCACGTGTATGATGCATCTACCACACCAAAACGATGGTCGGATGAAATCTCAAATGCTAAATGTGAACATAAGATTATTTTTTTATTATTTGGTTGCCCATTTGGTATCCAGGTGGCTTCACCCTGACTAATTCAGATCCGACTTGCATCGTGCACCTGACTATATGAGTGAGTCTCTCAACGAAGTTTTTTTACATTCACAATACTTAAACTCAAAATATTGCTTAAATGACACAAGTCGTTTGCCACTCGTACTAACTCTCATTAATAATAAGAACTTAAGATGATGTAAACAATGGCAAAGAAAATCGCAAAGCCCATACAATAACAAATATTATTGGTTTCTATCAAAGAAAATATAAAATGCATATCAAGATGCGACCGCATAAAATAATGCAGGGGAATGAATAAAGGGGCAGACAGACAGAGACACGTGAGTGGGGATGTACCATTAGCAGCACGCACTGGGCCTGTCTGCGAACGGCAGTCCCAATGTCATGCATAGCCCAAAAGGCCCAACTATTTTCTTCCGGGCCTCTTCTCTCATGAACAGAGAAAGTAAAGCCCAAACCTCCTGCTTCTTGGGCATGTCATGATTCAGTCCTCTCAAATTTGCCGAGATACATAGTGCGTATGATCTGCATGTTTGCCGCTTTCAAGACAGGAAAAGAAACGGACCCCTATGTAATTTGGAACCACTTACCCTACTCGTCCTTGGGACGAGTACGGACGAGCCCTTGACCGTCGGATTGGCAGCCCTTGACCGTCGGATTGGCAGAGAGATCGATATTTTTTTTATAAAAAATAATTTTAATAGGTAGAGAATCTAAAATAAAGTCAATCTCTCAACTAACATTTTTTCAAAAAATTGATTTTTTTATATAGAAAAAAAATAAAAAAAAAAAAAAAATTTGAGCCGTCGAAAAGATCGACGGCGGGGGCTCATCCGTACGGACGAGCCCCCCTGCTCGTCCCAAGGACGAGCAGGGTAAGTGGATCCTATGTAATTTCTTTTTAGTTTGATATTTTCTTATGTATAAAAAAACAAAAGAAGAAACGTAACCGCTCTCCTCCCCTGCCCCATCTTCTTTAAAATTGTGCGTATACAGTGAAGCATGTCTTTTTTTTAAAAAATAAATATTTTAGAATATTGATGGATATTAAAAATATACTTCGCGGGATCTGATCTATACTAAAAAAACACTTTAGGATCTTAAAAAATATTTTATGATCTTAAAAATTATTTTAAGATCTTAAAAAAATATTCACCTCTCAAATATGAGGATGTGGATGCCTCTTGACTTATACTGTGGGGCATTACTATCCTACACTAATCCCTTGTTAGTGGGCAGCTGATTCATCTAGTCTTTCTTGTCTAACTCGCTTTTTCATCATCAATTCAATGCTGTTTGGTTCGTGTTCTGATTCATTTGTTCTGAATAGTCTTCCATTTGGATTATTCGCACCACTTGTGATTACATTTCATATATTCGAATCAACATTACCTTCCTTCAAGGCCAAAAAAAGAAAAGGGTTACGGTGCAAAAATACATGTGTGTATACAGTGTTACGGATACAGTGTATTACAGACTGACATAATCTAGGATTTTCTGATTTGCTTAAATATAAGCACTGTCCACTCCCCCTGGTAGTCTTCCCTTTCATGCAAAGCATTCATGATTCATCATCTATTAGTTGCCGCACTATTAACTATTAAGACCTCGATAGTGCTGCTTGTCTATTTATTGCTTCCGTGGAAGAGTCGCAGTTCATCTTTCATAACTTGTTTTATGGTATCATCACTAGTGTTATCTTAAAAGGAAGTATTTAGGGACTTGCCCCACCTCATTCTTGTTACGAGCCAACAGTGACTCGGTGATTTGAGCAACTTCAATTATCCAATTCCAATCCTAGCCAAGTACGTAGGTCATGTGAAAAGGATGAATAACACTATGGTGAGGGTTTTTGTCCTTCTCGCTGTTGAATATTTTCAAACATATATGGTTACGATGCTTGCAATTCACGTAGAATTTGACCAAGCTCCACTTAACCCTCACGAACAGTCCCCCAACTTCCACACGTATTCATACCTCAGCCATTTCTGATTTTTTCACTCTACTTCCATTTAGCAGGTCCCTCTGAGACCAACTGGCTTAAAAGGATTATATTCTCATCTTAACGCGTGTTTTTCCAGATAATTTCCCACTATCTAAATTTGTGCAAACCTCGCCGTATTTTATCTTCCATCATGGGGATCCTATTTATATAACATGCCACAACCGCAAATTTATACATTTTTTAGATAGCAAACTTAAAACGTACGACAAACCGTTCATTCAGTCATAGGAAGTGATTTTGGGCTATTATACATTGCGGGCTACTATGGACAGTGGTGGAGAGTACTAGTGTGGTCAAAGAGTCAAGTTTAAGTGACTTTCTCGAAGAGAACTTTGGCAATGTGGAAGTTGATGGTGCTTGAATCACAGAAAGCTGCATAGTAAAAGCTCTTTGCCACTGTAAGGAAAGTATTCCTGATACTGGAATCTATGCCGTTAGAAGATTCCTGAAGCACCAACTGCACAAGATGCTGCATTTCTGACTCTGCTTCTGAGGTGGTGATGCAGTATGTCTGCATGCCACTGTCACTCTGATGTGCCTACAAATGTTAAAAGCAAAACGAGGAAATTATTAAGGATGAGTCATGGAGTACAGCCCGCACTTCAAGATTAAGTTGATTTTTGTGGAGAACATGATAAGACCATCAAGATAATGCAGCCAAGGTATCAGGTTCCGGACATTATGATGCTTGTCCTGTCACTGACCTTGTCTTTTTGGTAACAATGGAGTCTATAGCAGACTCTGTTGGTGTGTTCAATGAGTTGTTGGTAACGAGGATTCAACAGCAGCTCCTCCGAAATCCAATTCCCAGCGCTTAGGTTTATCATTTTCACCAGAAGCTCTGCATGTCCTTGACACGTGTCCCCTCCTTCACTCTGCCAATTTAATAGCCACTTTTTCCACTGCATATTACATTACAGTAAAATCATGAAAAACGTCGAGCATGCATGAAAACATTGGACTTGGTACTTTTTTGTTCATTGTTTGCCGTAGACCACTAATGTTTTCATTTAATTAGCCGAGTTGATGAACAGTGCGTGTCAGAATCAGCACTGAGTCTGGCTGCAAGAAATTAGCTACTGCTAACGGCGTTATAATAAGTTGCTATCATGTCAGAAGAATCCCGAATATTCATTTATATTCCAGTAAAATCAATACTGTAATAAGCTTTGAACAATAGGAAGACTTACAGTATGGTGCATATCATAGCTAATTTCATGGCCATGAGACACAAGTATGTCCCACGACAGCTGATCTATGGTTCCAACCAAAGCTCCCACGAGCCCTTCATATGTTCTGTTCCCATTTAATCTCCTGCACGCGCAAACACAGAAGAGAGTAAAGATAACAAGCAGAAATTTGGAAGATTAACAAGGAGATCAATAAGTTGGTAGACTATATATATTATATTGTAATTTACCAGACAGTGGAGTAGTCACGTTCGTTGATGCAGTGGATGAAGTGATTGACAAAAGCTTTCCTCATTGGTTGGTCCTTAACAGAGGAGGTGATTGTGTGAAGCAAGGCAGAGGTTTTGGCCCATGCAAGCCTCTCTTGGGACCTTTCAGGCTCAAAAATGCTGGCTGCTGCCAAAAAATAAGCAGACAGAAGTTCTTTTCTGCTTAATCCAAACTCTTCCAATCCACACTGTGAGTACCACCTGCGGTTATATATATAGTTGCAAGGTTGAGTGCAACAAGAAGGGGTAAATATAAAACACAAATTAAAAATTCTTGAAGTGTTAATAATTTGAATAATTGATAAGTGCTCGCTCTTACTTCTGAATGCTGACCCATTCTCTTAGGTGCAGTGCTTGGCAATTGTTGAAGTCTAATTTGGCCAGCTCCAGATGATTATCATTGCACAAATATGGCATCCTGTTATGCACAACACAGGAATTCATTTTTGTAAAAGCCGAATTTCAAAATAAACTTATTATATATTGATACATATTTTGATGTCGTGAAATAAATGTTACTCCTTCAGCCCTAAATATAAGACATAATTTATAGTGCAAATTCAGTATAAATTATGTCATATATTTAAAACCTGAGGTAGTACTTTTTTCTTCCTTTTTTTCAAAGTTTTAAATGACAAAGTCAATAATAATAGCCAGCCTTCCGTTAAAGGAGGGAAATTGTGAATGGAGCACCTAATTAAGATTCAGCATGAGTGCGTGCATGCCACTGCCACACCTTGGATCCCTGGCCTCAAATGGTTATCAGCTGATTACTTGATTTTATTTGAGTTGTACAGATGTTTGTGTATTTTGATGATAACACAGAGACAGGGTAACTTTATTTTGGTACTTTATATATTCAAAACATTGACTGATGTGAAAAATATGCCAGTTTAGGAAGGATCACTTTAATGGAACAGATTGAAGAGGGTGGGAATATATAGTGGGGGCCGAGACAGAGACGTTGGTTTGTGTGTGTGAGTGTGTATAGAGAGAGAGAGGGGAAAGAACCTATAAAGAGTCTTGCCAATCCAAACGTCATTGTCACCACCATAATGATCCATATAAAATCTTGTTTCGACTCGAGGTAGGCTCGCATACCATGGTATGTCCAATGCGTAAGCCACCTGCAATTAATATATATATATATATATATATATATATTCACTGTTTATTAGCACCAACCTACATGCTTGGCCACATTTATTTGAGCGCTCTGTATATCACTATTCTTTAATTTGGTCAATTAATTAAATTTAATTAATTTGGTCTCTGATGTATACCTCTCCGGGTAAGTTTTTCATAATGATCCATTTATCTACAAGCTCACTGGCCGCTTGTTTCTCTCTCAGAAACTTGGCTGAGCACTGCTTTGCGTCTTCAAGAACCTTCTCTCCCGGAAACGCCGTTTGACTTGTTCTATACAGATTAAACATTCCCGTCACCGCTTGCGTTGACTGCCCCGCAAAGCAGAAGAATTCACCATTCCTCTCGAAGTTCTTGAATACATCTAGTTTCAATATATATATATATATATATATATATATATCAGAGATCAAAATAAGCTAGATCAACCATCAATTAATTCACTAACAAATAATGATACGTGTATGTATTTCATCTATGGAACTTACTGGATGAAACTTCATAGCCATGTAATCTTAGTAACCTGAAAGCCATTGCTGTGTCATCAATGTCTTCAACATTCGAATTTTTTGCCCAACAGATGCCCTTCTCGGTCCAATGTCTGCTTCAAATTTAGCACGTATCAATAGCTCTTCTCTTTTCTTCTTCTTCTTTTTTTTTTTTTAAAAAAAAACTGTGGTTTCTTTTATTTTATTACTACACGTGAATTAGCTAGGTATAGATTTATATTTGAGATTGGAGTGGTAGGAACAACACTGACATATATCCATATGTATGAGCGTACCTATGAACATAGCTCAGACAGTCCTTGATCTCGTTGTGGAAATATCTCGAAATTCCAAGGCGCTGAAGCCTGTCAATGAGCCAAATATGTTCGAACAAATCCACGGGGTATACGTTGGGAACTGGTACAAGCTTAAACAAGAATAAGTAAGTAACAATAATTAAATAGTAATTAATGAGATGATATACCTATAGAAAGACAAAAGCAGCTGTGAGTGCGTGGAGTGGCCAATATTAAAGGCAGTATAGTACTTACCTCCTCCATTGAACTTGGTAACAGCTTTATTCAAGTAATTGAGGCAATTTTGGTCCTTGGTCTGGGCTAGAGCATATGCAGTGGAGGACGGAGAAAACAAGAACGACCCATCTTTACACTGAAGCTTTAGAAGGTCCTTCCATTCCAGCCCCGCCATGCCTTCCAGGCTATGAAGCAGCGTTGTGGGCACTTTATGCATCACCTTTCTTGGTATTCTATTTATATATATAAAAAAAAAAAAATCGATAATGCATGGTTCAAAGTACAAACACTGAGTTAAACAACTTTACATGACTTGGGAAAACGCACTCGTACTTTTCCCCCCTGAAAACATTGTTATGCTTTACAGCTAAGGCTTTATTTAAGGTTGTCCCTAAACACCTGTCCCTAGGTACCGTACCTTGAGAGTTTTATATCTCTCTGCGCGAATATCTCTTTCAGGACATGGGAATCATCTCGTACTTCAATGTTCAAACTCCGGGCCAGATCTAGAAGCGAAGGGAAAGCAACTTCAAAGCCTATCGGCATATGCTCCGCCTTCTCACTCTGAAGCCTGCTTAGGTTTTTGTTCAAGAATGCCATCCCTACAAGCCAAAGTAAAGCTATAGCTAGTCACCCAATATACTATAATAATTAGTTTCTTAATTATTAATTGACATTTAATAGTAGAGTGTACTACCTTTGTCGCACTTGTCGGGGTGGACATTCCATGACTTTAAGGCAATAACGCAGGCCAAGGTGTTGATTATTCGGTCGTGTGCTAAGAATATATGGGCATCACCCCATGAACCGTCTGGAAGCTGATTATTGGCGATCCATTCAAGACTAGAAGGAAATTGAGGAGCATCAGTACCATGAATGTGTGGCACAAGAGCGACCCATGCAGTGTCATAAGCAGACACGGTAATCTCGCCATCTTCCAGGGAACGCAGTATCGATCTCACGGCCTCAACTCGCTGTTTGATCTCGTGATCGCTCACCCAAGCCTGTTAATTAATATACAGAATGTTGTTGTGACTGTGTCTGGGGAGCACGAGAGATTGAACAAGAAGGAGACACAAGTACAGAGACAAGGTTAATGTTTTGAATGAAAGAAGGACCTCGTAAGTTTGGTGCTCGTCTATGTCGTCATCCTGGACAATCTCCCGCCACTTTAACGTGGGCAGGCCTCCCTGAACTACAGAGTTCGTATATCCTGCACACAGCCAAAGCTATATCAATAACTCGACTGTTTGGCTGGAAGTAGTTAATTAATTGACAAGGCAAAAGGAAAGAGAATGGATGTGGAGGCATGCCTTGACTAGGAGGTTTGGACAGGGCGCTGCATCTAAGGCGGGAATGGAAGAATCTGAGTTGTTTGTGTTTGAACGACTCGGAAGATAGGACACCTGCATGAGATGATAAAACTGTTCAGATAGTGTTGGCATGAGAGTGGAGTAAGTAATTAGGAATGTGAGATTAAGAGAGAAGGAGGGGGAAGAGAATATACCTGGAGGGAGAGAGAGATGGGAGAGAGAAGACATGATGATGATGATGAAAGAGGAGGAGGAGGAGGTAGAAAGGGTTGGGGGGAAAGGGAGGCATTTAAATAGGAAGGTGACACACATACAGGAGATTATATTCGAGCCCATTTGGGGCACTGCGTCTTAGCAAACCCTCTTACATTCCTTTCCCTTCCCAGTAGTGTTCTCTTTTGTTTGCTTTTTTGTGCCAGACGCTCCTCGGGTATTACCGTATACGTACTTACCAAAGTGATTACTCTCAAAGTAGCCCTACATCCTACAATCATCATACATAATTGCATAAAAAGCTTATTTATTATATTACTTGCAGCTTACAGTCCAGCACTACTGAATATTAGAGAAAATTTCCAGAAAAATAACACCTTCAACTCGTTGCCTCTATATGTGAGTGTGTGTGTGTGTGATCGGATGAAGTTTAAGAAAATCTCTCCAGCTAAGCATATCTTAAAATAGTACTACGCACTCCTAGACTAACTAAATTATTTAGTTAGTTATAATTCGAGGATCCAAAGTGATTATAAGGCGCGGTTGATGAATAATAATTGTGATGAATAATTAATTAGGTGGCTGAGGTGTACGTGATGGAGATCCGAGCGAGGGAAATGATGAATGAAAACGAAAACGAAAATTAAGAAATGAAAGGCAAAGCCATTTCATAGGTGGGGGCTGATCAAGGCAGCCATGCATGCATGACCACAAGAACCATACATATATACAGTTCTGAACACTGCCTCTGCACGTACAGGACCACACCTGCATGCATTTTCTTTTTCTCTTTTTTAAAAACCAGAGGGGCAGCCGCTAATTAACAGGTTCAGGTTATCAGCCGATGGATTAAGCCAGCCATCCCACACTCTGTTACAACACCATTGGAAACAACTATACATTCATATTCATAACTAGCTAGGTGCTTCCATGATTGATTCTTTTATTTATGTACTTTTCCAAAAAAAAAGAGTCCATGTACAGAGATATATAAATGCTCCCATCATCATATATATATTTAAATTGATGATAACAAAATTTGATTTTCTTAACTCAAATGATTGGTCAAATTGTATAAATAATATAACGAGTGCCACTGCCACGTACATCATGCCTCACATTTCTGTGTCTTGTCTTGAGAGCCGTCCGAACAGAAATTTTATGTGTTCCATATTGTTCACAAACTTTGTCCTATAATTAAGACCGGAGGATAGTACTTTGTTTGTCATGATCATTTCGATTTGAATCAGTGTCGTCTGTTTCTCAGCTTCTTGGCTGGCATATATATCACTGCATCATCATGAGGATATTCTTGAAAGAGGAGATAAGAGGACCATATCTAATGATTTGAAATCAAAGTGTTCAATTAGGGGAAAAAGACATTAAGATCAATTATTATTCAATAATACATTTTCATCTTTCTATTAAAAAAACTTGGAACGGAACGTTTAGCGGAGACGCCAAAATACGTTGTGGGTACTGAGGCAATAATATCACACTAGCTTCTAAGACGGAATCCTCGCCAACCCCTCCCCGCTGATGCTTTTTCTACCATCACCCTGTTCCCTTCATTTCCTCTCTTTTTATATATAATATCACACTCCATTGTCTTGCTTTCATGCTTTCATTTAATTATACTCTTCTACCTCCTTCCGCAAGCATGCATGCTTACGTTATTTTCAATTTTAAATATAAAACTCAATTAACTTTTTCTTGAAGATATTAAGTTAAATAAATTATTTTAAAGTAGTTATATTTAATTTATTGTTTTTTCTCCAAACCACTTTACTTAACTTATAAACTGATATATAATTTAATACTACACAATATATTATATGATTAAATTACTTATTAGCTTCCTTAATTAAAAAAATAAAAAATCAGTTGTATCTTATATTCATATACAAGCTAAGGTGGTAGTATGCTCTCACATGTCAGTGATTTTATGCTCGAATTAATTAATATGACGCTTCTTAATGAGTTATATAGTTTATATCTTTAAATTTGTAGAAAATTGTACGTCGACCTGTTAATTATGTCCTACAATGAAATTAATAATCATAATAAAATTTCAGTATTTATCAATTAAAATTAGGAAAAAATAAAGAAGCATTTAGAAGTTTTTTTTTTTCTAATTACATCCAACACCAATCTTATTTATAGTGCCTCCAGAGTCTTGAATCGCCATAGTCTTATTTATAGCACATCTACAATAACATCAGGGTGCTATCTATAGTACCCTGATGTTATTTATTTGCAAGTTTTCTCAGATTTAGTCATTAGTAATTTTAACTCCAGGAAAAGTACGTGTGTCGTGTATATCTATAGTCGGCATCAATAATAAGAATTGACCTTTACAAAATCATTGAGAGCCTACCTCACTCTTGCGACCACTTGCACTTACTTACATGCCAAACTGTATTATTTTTTTCCCAAACCATATGGCAAGGTCTGGTTCTCTCTCTATTTTCTTTTCTTCTCTGCCATCAAGCAAGGTTTGATTCAATAATAGTCATTGAGCCTACTCTTGTTTTTCTGCCCGCTCAGCACAACAGTTGATTTTCCCTCTGTTGAACGAATTATGTTCATCAGCTCTCTTGATGATAAGATAGAAATTGAAGTTTCTCTCGGCAGCCATAGACGTTTTTCTGACCACTGTACAAAGGATGAGAATTGAGACTAGTACACATATGTCAACGGGAGTTGTCCTAGTGGTATTAACAGTACCACCCATCACTGCGCTCGAGATTTCAGGCTAGAGTTTAGTGTTAATATGTTTGAGCGTGCATGTTTAAATTGAATGAAATAAAGAAGAATAGTACACATATGTTTAAATTATGAATCCTATAGTTAGAACTGAAGAGAAGAGAGTATATAACACGGAACCTTACATCACCGTATATATTCCTTACCATCTCAAAACTTGCCCATGATGACTAGGTTTTCTATATATTCCATGCTGATTTTGTTGCCGTGTTATTTACTTGGTGATGGCGGTTATTTATTTACATGTCAGTTACAGGTTGTTAATGTTAGTTAGCGAGCTATCAAGTAAATAGAAATGCAGAATGCTCATTCAAAGCTGTCATGTGTAACAAACGTTACGCACAGACCATCCAACTCCGAACAAAGGGTAGACAAGATTTGACCTTCATTAGAGACGAAACATTTACATTTAAGCCTACAAGCATCAGACGGTTAGCAACTCCTGAAAAGACGAGAAGAATTACATCATTGAACAAGAATTAAGCAACCATATGGGGATTTTCGCCTGGAGTAACAAGAAAACTGTTTCTCACAGAACTCTTCTTTCTTATTATGGCCCTGTAAGAGGGGATGCTATAGGATTTTCTTATTAATATAATATTAAATCAGAAATGATAATTGTAACAGAAAAGAGTGAGAGAAAATTTGTATTATGAAGTCCTTGTTTATTCACACACACACACGAGGTATTTATACACAATAGAAACGCACCTTAATTAGAGTTAATGGGCCCATTATGATAATTGATTTTTAACAATCCCTAATCCCTGATTTTTTGTGACACTATGGATAATATTTACATTAATTATATTAATATTTTCAAACACTCCCCTTAAGTTGAAGTGTAAATGTTAATCAAATATAACTTGTTATAAAGATAGTAATAACTCGAGTCCTCTCTAAGACCTTAATCAAAATATCGTCCAATTGGTTACTAGATGCGGTATATGCTCTGTAGAAATAAAATTCATCACCTTGATCTTATCATTTACAAAGTGACAGTCAATCTTAATGTGTTTCTTACGTTCATGAAACACAGAGTTGAAGGTTATGTATAGAGTAATTTTATTATCACACTACAGTTTCACAGGTAAAGACTGGCAAAACAAACGTCCTTCGTTAACAGGTGAATCCACACAATTTTCTGTATTGAATGAGTCATAGCTCTATACTCAACTTCTGCACCAGACCAAAAAAATAATCACAAATAACATCACTTAGCCATTGTTGAGGAAGTGTGAAGCAGGGTATCCACAGCTTGAGCAGGTGGTGGAGACTGAAGAGCAATCCAACCCAGCACAACAAAACACAGTTACACATGGCATCACCCGAACCCAACAAAACCAGAATAATAATAATAAATAATAATAAGGAAAAAGACATAAAAAGAATTTTAAAATCAAAATTCTAAATCAATTTTTTTTTAAAAAAAAAATAAGTTGTGAATTTCTTATCAACTTTTTCTATTCTCTTATCAATTTTTATAATAAATATAATTTGAGATTTTACAATTTTAAAGTTTTTTTTTTTTCTGTATTTTTCAATAATAATAATATCGGATTGCCAGATTCACCCAACCAACAATGCCTTCGCCCTTCGATGAGGGCTAGCTGAACTGTTTGTCTGCCCGTACCACGTGGACTACGAATCTGGTGGATTAACAGATATCCGTAACCTACATAATACACCACACACTCACACACCACGGTGTTTTTTTTTTAATAAATTAGTTTTGGGGTGATCGGATAATAAGGTATTAAAAAAATAAATATCTCCACCTATATAGCATGCATATCTTAAAATAATACTCCCCCGTACAAAGTATATTTTGAGAGATTAAAGAAACTAATTAAATTAGCTTAGAGTATTTTTTTTTCAAATTAAATAATTTGACTAATAAATTAATATATAATCTAAGAAAACAAAACATATGAAATGATTAAATAACTTATTTAACTTCCTTAAGCTCTTCAAAAAAAAATTAATTAGGTCTTATAATTAGGACCAGAAGGTAATATATAATACTGAATCCCCAGCAGCTCCCTAGACTCACATAATTAATTATAGCTCCAGTATCCAAAGTAATTAAGGCACGGTTGATGAGTAACTCTGGTAATACTTATTATAAGACACCAACTAACAAGTTTATTTGGTCTTTTTTATAAGACACTTGCTTGTTCCCAATGAGTATTAATTATTTGTTTTCATGTCTGCCCATAATTAATGAGGGTAGTGGATGAGAGTAATAATAAATATAATATTAGAATTTAATGCAATTAGTAGGGGTAATATTGGAAGTTACTTAAATTGTAGGGTAACTTTATTGACTTTAACTACTTTTATTGGTTTGTAAAATTTGTTAGTTGGTGTCTTATAATAAGAACTAGAGGGAGTAATATAACAAGTGCATACCTCACATTTGTGTGTCTCGAGAGAGAGTCGTTGGAACAGAATTTTAATGTGTTTTGGAGTTCACAAAAAAGTATTACTGGATTATTATTTGTCCTGATTTAATTTGATTTCAATCGCTTCTTAGCTTCTTGCCATATATATACATATGACTGCATTCGGATATTTTTGAAAGAGGAGGACAAAGAGGACCACAGTCATATATATCTCCCCATACTTAATTATAATATTTATTGTTTATCATTAAATTATATATCAGTTTATAAGTTAGACAAATTAGTTTTGACAAAAAAAAATATAAATATAGATACTTTAAAGTAATTTTTTGTAATCTCTTCTAAAAATAAAAGTTAATGGAGTATAATAATATTAAGATAGACAAAGCAAATATATGGAAGGGGGGAAACCACATGTTTGGATGTGGTGTTGAGTAGCTTCCAAGACGGAATCCTCACCAAACTCTCCCCATCGATGCTTTTTCTAGCAACACCAACACCCTCCTTCCTTCAATAATAATAGTAGTAGGACTGTTTCATGTGATTTATTTATTTATTTCTGTTGACCCAAAAAAAAAAAAGATTTATTTATTTATTTCTGCCACGTTGTTGTTTTTTTAACATGGGAACTGCACGCTTAACTCCATCAAAATAGGGACAATATATCACGAGTCAAATAATAGAGATACAAGATTACAAGGAACAAACTGGAGCAAACGAGCCACCTGGCTGTACCATGTGGCCAACTATACAGGCTAATTTTTTTAGAATCATTGTCAGGTCCCAAACTACGGTATTAATCACACAAAATTCCCCTTATTAGGGACTTTTTATGATTAATTGTGAATAAGTTACAGAATTCGTAAAATAAAATAAAAATCGTTGTCAAAATGACTCTATCCAAAGAAAGACAGTGAAACGTTGAGAGAGAAAGTTAGAGAGAGACGCTCTCTCTTGGTCTTCGTGCGTGTTTTGACCGTTGCACACTGCAACGGTTGTTTCAATTCACGGCCACCGGAATAGTAGCGGGACGGAGGAAGCTCGCTGATTTTTTCGCTAACCAGAACGATCACCGTGACGGAGGAAGTTCCCAAATGGCGTCGTTCGATTTGCGACGGCGAAATTCCAGATCTGAAGCTTTGTCCACCGTCGTCGTCTGCGGGGAAGGAATTTTCTTTGTCGGCTTGGAGAGGTAAAGTTCACCGAAAGCCGACGAAATGCGGGTACACGGAAGGTGGGCGTAAATTCACCGTCTACGGTCTCTTATTCTTCTGTTCCAGGCTTAGGTACGCTACGTTTCGTTTTTTTGTGTTCTTTTATTTGGAGTTATAAAAGAGGAAATCTACTATGCATATGAGTCCAGTAAGCAACAAAGGGATAATCGGTGAGGGTGATGGGGGACAATCTAAAGAGGAAGAAGACATTATCGGTCGCAACATTAAGAAGATGGTGAAGACACACAAATGCGGGAGGTAGGAACTAATGATATGCAACCAGGTAACAAGATGGATTCATGGAGAAATCTTTGGAACGATGAAGCAAATTGATCCACAATATTCCCGAGAAACAAAATTGATTCATAGAACTCGATTTCTTACAAGGCTAAATTATGGGAAATGAAGAAAAGGCTTTTGATAAAAGTCTTGATGTAAGAATGGAGGAGTGGCTCAAAGAAGAGGACGAGGACGCTCCGGAGCTTAATGATGACCAGAAAAAGTTGATAGCAATGATTCCCACATTGAATGTGCCAAATGAAAGATTAAAACAGCTCTGTAGGCCATGGAAGGATGCTCTTATTTTAACTGTGTTAGGCAGGAAAATTAATCTTGAGATGCTGAAAGATAGAATTAAGTGGCTATTACGGTCTGAAAATTTTGAGCTGGTTGATCTTCCCAATAATTATTTTGTTTTTCAAACAACAGATGAAGCTCTTTGTAACAAACTTTTATTTGATGGACCTTGGCTTATACAGGGACACTACCTTTGTTCAAAGGTGGAGTCCAAACTTTAACCCATATTGTAACAAGGTTCGAAAGGTGGCAATTTGGGTTAGGATTCCTACGCTTCCAATGCACATGTATTCGGAAGAGTGTATTATGGAAATTGGGAATCTTATTGGAAAAGCCCTTAAGGTTGATCTTCATACTCTAGCACAAAAGGAGAATAATCAGCATGTGGTGGAAAGAGGGAAGTTTGCTAGAGTGAGCGTTGAAGTTGATTTAAACAAACAACTTCAATCTAGGTTTGTAATCCGAAATCGAATATATCCCGTGGAGTATGAGGGGCTTAATACAATTTGTTTTACCAGTGGTTTATACGGGCATATTCAAGAAACCTGTCCATCCAAAACACAGAACCAAGACATTACAGCAGATCAAAAGAAGCAGGGTCATTCACAGACACTAGGGAGCATAAGGGAAGGAAAACAACCAGTTGTTAGTTTACCAGGCATTCCTGTGGAGGAAGAATTTGGCACATGGATGAAGGTTTCATCATCTGCCAGGCGCCGTACCCAAAAGGCTGAGTCAGACAACCTACAGAACAAGTCGACTAATACCATTCGAAAAATGGGGAAAAAAGAAGGAAATTACGCAGGGTCCCGCTATGACATTCTTAGGGAACTTAATTCCGAGGTTTCATCTAAGGAGAAGTTAATTCCCAATATGAAGAAGGCACCTGTTGTTCAGTGGAGAAAGAAAGAGGTCCATGAATCATCTAACTCAAAAGACGATATGCGAGATCAGATTTTGTTGTTGCACCGCAATGGCGAAAGTTGACTCGGAAAAGAAGAGCAGATTTCCATGGAGGTGCCAATTGAGAAAGGTATGAAGGCTCCAGAAGAACAGGTTTCCGTGAAGGGGCCGAGTGAGATAGATATGATGGGTGCAGTTATTAATGGGGATGTTGTGGAATGCGGTCCTATTGGGACAGTTATAAACAAAAGTACATGTACGGAGAAGAAAAAGAATGTGGGCATAAAAAAGGGAACAACTCCAAGACCAAAAATATCAACACCGTTATTAAAAAGGAGACCAGTGGGACGAGCTCATAATCTTGTTTTTGGTTCAATTAAAAAAGGCGGGCCGATGATTCTTAACCAAGTTTTGGAACAGCGAGAACAAAATGATAAATCTCGATCTACCGAAAGTAATCAAGAACAATTACGAATTGTAGAGAACTTAATGCTCGACTATTCTAGACAACCGATCTCTACGAATGGAATGCAATTACATAATGAGCAGACTGATTTAAGAGATTTGGGGTCTGACAAACCAGATCAAGTCAGCATGATGCTTAAGGGGGATAACGAAGTCATGGAGCTTTCTGACTCCGGAGTATAATTTCCAGGTTCTGTCTTCCCTTTCCTTTTAAATTATTTATTTATGAATATTTTATCTTGGAATTGTAGGGGCGCAGCCTCAAAATCTTTTCCGGGTCGAGTTAGGGATGTGATTTATGGAAGGAATATTCAAATTCTTATTCTAAGTGAGACTCGGGTTAGTGGTAATCGGGCTGATAGAGTTATTAGGAAGTTGGGTTTTAATACTTGGTTAAGATTGGAAGCTACGGGTTATGCGGGAGGTATTTGGGTTCTTTGGAATATTGAGGATGTTTCCATTCAATACGTCTCTTCATCTACTCAAGCTATCCATCTTAAAGTGGTTCCGCCATTTGTGCGAGATGGTTTTCTCTTATCTAGTGTTTATTTGAACCGCATTATATTCTTAGACGTAATCTTTGGAGCGAGATCATTGGTATTAGTCAAATAGTCAATGGTCCTTGGGTTGTTATGGGAGATTTTAATGCATATCTTTATGTCGATGACAAACAAGGTGGATCTCGCCCTAACTTCAATTCTATGAAACAATTTGGAGAGTGTATTTCTCAATCTCGCTTGATTGAAACCGAGTTTGTAGGTGAAAAATATACTTGGGATCGGGATCGTGATTGTTTGAAAGAGAGAATTGATTGGGCTTTCACCAATATAGAATGGAACCAATTACATCCCCTAACCAAGGTGTATCATCCGAAAAAGTTTGGTTCGATCACGGACCTATCCTTCTTAGAAGCTCGGAAATGTCACATAGACGTCGGGAGCAACCTTTTCGGTGTCATGCTTTGCGTGGTTTCTTGAGGAAGGCTTTATTGATGTTGTGAGACGAGTTGGGAAATGGAGCATTGGAATGATAAAATTGGAAAATTTGCTACCATTGCCAAGGAGTGGAATAGAAAGAAGGTGGGTAATTTAAGGTCAAAAAAGAAGAATATCCTCGAAGAATAGAAGGAGTGGAGCGATCTAGGAGTCGTCGTGATAATCAATATCTTGCTCAAACCGAAAGGGAACTTTGGAAGGAGTATAACAAAGTGCTTGCTCGGGAAGAATTGATATGGTTCCGTAAATCTAGATGTAAGTGGCTAAAATGGGGGGATAAAAATAGCAAATTTTTCCACACTACTGCTACTTTCAGAAAGAGAAGTAATAGGGTTGACGGACTTAAAGATTCTAATGGAGGTTGGGTTTTCAATCAGGACGCTCTCAAAAACCTAGCCATCACATATTATAAGGAGCTATTCAAAAAAGGAAATGCTAATTTTAATGAGATTAGGACTAGGTCCTTTTTTCCTTTATTAAATGATGCGATCTCGAGTCAACTCCATGCCGATGTGACATGAGATGATGAAATACGTCTAGCTACTTTTGATATTGGTGCTTTTAAAGCCCCTGGACCGATGGTATACGAAATTTGTGTTTTATCAAGAATATTGGAATATAGTAGGAGGGTCTATCTGTAAATTGGTGAAGGATTTCTTGGTCAATCCTTTAAGGGTTAAAGCCCTCAATAACACTAATATCGTTCTTATTCCTAAAAAGGATAATCTAGAGACCATTAAGGATTTTAGGCCAATTTCCTTATGTAATGTGAGTTACAAGATCATTACTAAGGTTATTAGTCAGCGCCTTCGAAAGATTATGGGTAAAGTTGTAGGGGATCATCAGAGTAGCTTTATAGCTGGAAGACAAAGCAACGATAATATTATTATTGCCCAAGAGGTTATTCATTCTATGAAAAATAAGAAAGGAAGGAAAGGATGGATGGCAGTTAAAGTTGATCTGGAAAAGGCTTATGATAGACTTGAATGGGATTTTATTCGGGATACTCTTAAGCATGTGGGATTTGATGATAAATGGTGTGGAGCAATAATGGCTTGTATCACTACACCTTCTTTCCAAGTTTTGTGGAACGGGAAATAACAGAGACTTTTCGTCTTCTAGAGGCATAAGACAGGGAGACCCTATGTCTCCTTATATTTTCACTTTGTGCATGGAGAGATTAAGCCATATCATCAATGATGCAATAGAGGATGGTTCTTGGAAGCCAATTCGGATAAAAAGGGAGGTCCAACTATTTCTCACTTATTCTTTGCCGATGACCTTATTTTGTTTGGTGATGCTTCGAGAGTCAGTGAAGAGATCTTTGAAATGTTTAGTTTCTTTTTGTGGTGCCTCGTGTCAATTGATGAATAAAGAAAAAACTAGAGTGTGTTTTTCAAGGAATGTTAATGGCTCAAGGGCCATTCAACTTAGCCGAGCATGGGAGTCACCCTCACCAGTGACTTAGGTAAATATTTGGGTATTCCTTTGATTCATAAGAGAGCATCTAAGGTTACCTTTGCCCCGATCCTGGAAAAAACTCAGAAGAAATTATCGGGATGGAAACGAGGATGCTTAAATTTTGCAGGTAGAACTACCCTAATTAAAGCGGTGCTCGGTGCTATACCTTCTTATTATATGCAAACAATGCTTCTCCCAATATGGGTGATTAAGGATCTGGAAAAGGATAGTAAGAGTTTCTTATGGGGTGATGTCGACAATGGAAAAAAGCTCCACTTAGTATCTTGGGAACATGTAATCAAGGATAAGAAGGATGGTGGCCTTGGAATAAAGGATATGCGCAAACGAGAATAAAGCTTTTTCGATGAAATTGTGTTGGAATATTTTGTGTATGAGAGAAGCTCTTTGGGTGAAGGTCCTTCGTAATAAGTATAAGATTGGAGATGGGTTTAGGCTGCTCTTGGAAAGATGAAAGGAGTGTCTTTCACTTGGAAAGATATATGTTGTTTGGAATAAATTTCAAAGGGGCGTTGGAGTTACAATTGGAAATGGTGAATCGGCATCTTTTTGGTTTGATAATTGGTCCGAAATTAATAGTCCTCTTATTGATCTTATTCCTGGGTATGAAGCTTTTGTGGATATGAATGAGAAAGTTGTTGATTACGTTGATTGTTGGGGTGATTGGGATCGTAACAGGTTGCTTAGGTGGTTTCAGCCACAAGTTGTGGACCGGATCATGTCTGCCCATCCTCCTCGGGTGGAGCGGAGGGAAGATAAATATTATTGGAAACCTTCTTCTAATGGTTGTTTTTTCGTGAAGTCCGCATATCATTTTCTTTTTGCGGGTACTCGAGAGACATGAAGACTCGTTTGGAAGATCTTTGTGGAGATGGGCGGTTCCGCAGAGAAGATTAAGTCCTTTATGTGGACCTTTGCACATGGGAGAATACACACAAAGACGAATGAGAGTTCGAGAGAGGCCTTCAAGAGTCAGCAAGATGCATGTTTGGATGCAACCAAGAGGAGGACTTCATGCACTTAATAAGGGATTGCAGCAACGCCAAAGAAAGATGGATTTCAGTAGTTGCCCCGATTTTTTGGGAACAATTCATATCACTTCAAGGCAAGGAATGGCTACAATGGAATCTTACTCACGAGGCAGGAAGAGAATTCACCAAGAAAATATCATGGGCTACGTTGTTTGGTTATATCTCTTTGGGATATTTGGGTGGATCGATGCAAGAAATTATTTGGAGATGAACCATTCAATGATGTGCCAAATGCCTATGATAGTCTCTTCAGGGCTAGCTGGGATAAGGAAATTGTAACAAATTGTCATTTTTACTCAAACAAAAATGTTGCGGGGAAGAGTCAACCGGAACGTCGCAAGGTTTTATCAATCTTGAGGTAGATGCTTCGGTTTTGGAGTCGGGAAGAAGCGGATGTGGGGGAGCTATTAGGGATGATAACGGTCGATGGATATGCGGATTTATGTGCAAACTTACGACAGTTCCACCAGTAATAGCTGAAATTATTGCGATCATCCAAGGTCTTCAGATTTGTTGGAACCAAGGCTACAGAAAAGTTGTTGTTTCATCAGATTCTGTTGAAGCTATTAATGTTTTGACCGGGGGGTTGTGATCATTCTCATCCCTTTAGAGACGTTATAATTGATCCAGATTGTGGTTAGTTAAAAAGCGGCAAGTTTTGATTAACCATGTCCTAGGGAAAATAATGTTTTAGGCGATCATTTGGCTAAATTGTCTCATAATATCGTAGGAAATTTTCTTTGCTTCATCAACCGCCTCCTTGTATGCGAATGGGAGATAGTTGGTGAGGGATAGTGGATTGTATTTTATCCTTGTTTTATTTGCTCTATGAGCTATTAATGGATTTCAGTTTTCATTCAAAAAAAAATGTCTCTATGAAAATCTCATTGTAAAAATGACTTTACAAGTTGTCAAAAATTCTCCGAGTTTTTCCTTCAGCATATAGAATTTTAAAAATCTGGATAATTTTTCACCACCTTATAAGTCATTTTGATAACCTAAGAAGCCATTTTCACAAGAAGATTTTTATAGGGACATTTTAGCAACTAATAAAACCATTTTGACAATAAGACTTTTTTGTAAGAAGAATTCAGCAATTAATCACAAAAAGTGAGGGAAATTTGGTATAAGATTTTTTTGTGATTAATTCTGTATTTTGGGACCTGAGAGTGATTTTCCTAATTTTTTTTTTTTTTTGGGTTAACGACTTAACGTTATAGAGCGACTTTACTCCTCCTTTTACTACTTTCGATCCGAGGAAAACTAACTAAACTGCAGTTAACTTTCCACTGAGCTTCCCACAGTAGAAACGGAGGGTCCATGAAACAATTGATAAAGTACATACATGCACATCAATCTACATATCATTCACACACATGAATTCTTCAAAAGCTATTTTGTGTACCAAACGTTACGCGCCGACCATCCAACTCAGAACAAAGAGTAGACAAAATTTGACCTTCATTAGAAACGAAACATTTACATTTCTGTCTCCAAGCATCAAACGGTTAGCAACTCCTGAAAGACGACAAGAATTACATCACTAAAGGATAATAAACTTATAAAATCAATGCTGTCTAGTTCTTTAAGTATGACTACAGATAGGTAAGCTTGCCCAAAGTCAAGGGGCACCCAATGAATCTACAAGTATACTGAGTTCCTTGCTGCTGCTCCTCATTGATACCAATTCTTAAAATAGAATCAGACATGAGGTTTTATACATGCTTTAACTAGAAAACATATTATACCTTTTCTTTCTGTTTGTAGACACTCTCAATCTTCTTCATATACTCATCAGTCAATTTCTACATAAAGATAAAATAATTTAAATGGTTAAAACATGGAAGGCAGCATTCACACAAATTGGGGTTTCCTCATTACCAAAACTAACAATTCAAGAATGATCAATCTCAAAAATATAAGGAACCCGACCAAGTCCTTACTTAGTCCAATTACAAGATTCGAGATTAACATTGATCAAATTAGTGACACAGAAACTCGTAATCAAGCCAGTAAGCCCTTACTTCTTGGGGAGAAAATTTATCTTTTCTTATTACTGTTTTTATCTATTGGAAAGGGATAAAAAGTGAAGATGGAATATACATAGCAATGGGCAATACCCAGATCCACATGGAATCAATATCAGGGGAAGAACATCCTTACGTATCAACAACACCAAAACATAAGACACTTTCTTAGATCCATTTGCAGTCAAAAACTCACGACATTGGAAGTTCTTAACATTATTTTTTATAGATCTATAACATTAAAGTTAGCAAAAGTACATTTCATTCAATGGATCTGACATATCTGTAGAAAAACAGATATTTAGTTCTTTTCACACATTCTCTTGGCTAAAATGCAAAAGAAAAAAAAAGGCTGGCTGGCTGCTCTCTCAGTCTCTCTATGCCCCCTTTTTCTAGGAACAAAGAAAGGTTCTTATGTCACACAGTTCACTGCATCCCACAATAGGTTTGAGATTATTATAAGTTATATATATAAAAAAATACCTAGACCCTAGTAAGAAAAGACATGGCAATACAAAGTTTAAACAAGCTAGAAGTTAGCATCCTGCCTATTTGACAGCATAGAGGATCAGGTTACCTGCAAATCATTTGTCAAGTCCTTCACGTTATCTTCTGAGAGTTTTTTCTCCTGTATGAAAAATTTTAACAAAATTATTAACAAATCACTGGAAAAGAGGGAATCAAAGGCAAGAAATCAATTAGCGAAGAGCGAAAATAAAGGAGAGGAAATTTAAACCTTCTCAAGTTTTTCATAAGCTTTCAATGCATCTCTTCTTATGTTCCTCAGAGCTACCTATAAACAATAGATCAAGCTCGAACATTCAAATGGAACTATGGAAGTTGTATATGACCAAAATTTAGCCAAAACATTTGTCCTGCACACATAGTAGAGCTAACACTAGGATAATATAAATATCAAATTCAGTTCTACAATGATTGCGAATCTATTGTTCATCATTATAGTTTTTGGAGAGAATAGGAGAAGAAATTTTATTTTCTTAGTAAAAAAACATACTTTAAATTCAAAAACTTGGCTTATGTTAACATCCTCTGAACCCTTAAGGAAAGTCACAAGAAGATTGATCCTGAATTGGGCAAAAAACAAGAGCAAATTACTATCTCAAAGTTTAGGTATTGTTACAAATGTACCTTCCCTTCTTCAGTTTGTTTAGCCACTATCTTTGATAGTTCCTGGAAAGTAGACCAATCATTAGATTATACTTCGAATTCTTCAGATAAAATCCACAGATTCATTTATACTTCCAGAAGATACATAGCATCTATCCGCTAGAAAAGTATTGGTTATAAGAGACGCTCATCTTGTAAACAGAATAGTCATGTGAATTAAACAACCCTTTAGAAGTTATCGCCTGGAGTATCAGGTAAACTGTTTCTCACAGAACTCTTCTTTTTATTCTGGCCAGGTAAGAGGGGATGGTATAGGATTTTTTTATTAACTAAATCAGAAATGATAATCAATTACGAATATTACTTTCAGTGTGTGAAAATTTGAAATTTAACCTAGATACTTCAGAGTCAAGGGAATGAGAAAATACCTTCCTTCTTTCAGATGTCAATGTTGGGATACTCAATCGTATCAATTCTCCGTCATTATTTGGAGTCATGCCCACATTAGAAGAAACTATGGCTTTCTCAATAGCCTTCAAGCTGAAAAACATGTTAAAGGCAAAATGAATAACCAAGATTTTGTTCCCAAAAACATATTTAGTGCTGCGTAGCAAAAAACATTTATAGGATCACTGTGATGACTCCAATTTCCTCCACCTCTTCTGCTTTACAATTGCAACTATAACTCACCTTGATTTGTCATATGGCTGTACCAAAAGAGAACTGGCATCTGGAGTGCTAATTTGAGCAATGCTCTTCAAGCTGACCGGCGTTCCATAATATTCCACCTACAAGCAAATAGCAAAACAACTCATTTACAGGACAAATCTATACACAAAATTAAAGTTAGATATTCATTGCACAAATTGATGCCTCGCCTATATATTAACGTATAGTAAAAGTTTCTTGTGTTGTAAGCCAAATCAAGTTGTATATGTTACTCAAACGGCAGGTAATGTTTTCTTTGACAATCTCGGGGACATAACTTTATTAGTAGCATGAAAGAACAAAGTAAAAATAACACGAAAAATTAGCAAAAGATAGTAAACCTAGCTAAACTAACTGTTGTATCCAAAAAGTGGGGAAAAATCGGATAATAAGAGACAAGACTCAGGCTAATGATGAGGTAGATGGCGAGACTGAATAGGCTTAAGAACAATTAGACTGCATTTAAAAACAAACCAAGGAGTAAACACTTTTTTAACCACAGTTGGTGTCCTTAATAACGATGTCCATGCATTTTCTAGGAACATGGTATTTAAAAATAAGCAAAACCATATGCCAGCTCTCACATTCGCACCTCTATTTTGTCAAGCATAGCCGGGTTTGCTCTCCCCGTCCTTATGGAATTGAAATTTGAACGAACATTTTCAATAGTCCTTTCCATCCGGGTCGTCTAAGACAAATGGAACGAGAAACTGTAAGTGTGACCATCCCGCTACAATAGAGTACCACATTTTGTCACGGAATTCGATCAATTTAACCGCAGTATATTATAAAATAAATCTTCAAAGACACTCACAACATCTTTCTCAATGGAGGCCTTCTCAGCTTCTATTTCTTCAATTGTTGCGGCCCTCACAATGCTAGCCCTGGATACATTAAAAAGGATCCATAGAAATGGTTAACACGACACATCCCAATAATCTCACCACTCACTGACAGTCGAGAAGAACGATGAGCTCACCTCCGCAACGACCTCCTCCGAACAATGAGTCTGCTAGAAAATCTACAGGGAGCACCGAGCTTCAGGGTCACGTAGCTTGAAGGAGAGCTCCACGAGAACTGCCGGGAATACTTTACGCTGTTCGAGACTCCATGAAAGGATTCTGCAGAATTTGTTAAAACAAGTCATTTTCACAATTGAAAATATTGCGCGTTATTGTATAATGAGAGCACGCACCTCTAAAGGGTACGAGGGTTTTAGAAGGGTTTTGTTGGGGATTGACGATGGACCGGACGAGGGTTGCAGAGGAGAAGGACGTTGCCATGCGAGCTCGGACGATTGACCCCGATGAAAGTTCGGAGAGGGATAATCTGTGGATAAGAAATTTCTCGCTTGTTTCTTTCTTACTTCTGATTGTTTTTTTTTTTTTTTTTGGGCTTTTTTTTTTTTTTTTAAAGTACAGGCAAACAAAGCTTGAAGAGGAAATAAGAAAGAGACAAGACTAAAAGTCTAACCCAAATACAAAAAACCAGAAAAACTAACAACGACAAGCTAGTTGGTCCTTCAAGACCATTTCCAGGCATCCTTCAGGAATTAATGGAATCATCATCACGTCATCCTCAGCAAAAGCATCGTGGCCTTCTTTAGCCATGTAGTCGGCACATGAAATGTTGTCTCTGGGAGTATAGTGTAGCTCGACGTTCCAGTCTTGGAAGAGAAGATCTCTACTCTCCCTGATAATATCTTTGAGCGGGTGATCATCATAACAGCAGTCTCTCATGAGGGTATTAATGGCGTCAAGAGAGTCAGAGTAAAGAAGAATTCTCTGAAAACCCATTCGTTGGCCCATCTTCAGCCCTAACATGATGGCATGCATTTCAGTCTCAAGAACAGTATGCAGACCCAGGGACCTGTAGAATCCCATCACCCAATGGCCTTGAGAATTTCTGATGACTCCACCGCAGGCTGCTTGGTACTGGTGCCTCACCGATCCGTCCACGTCGATACGAACCGCGTTAGCTGGAGGTGGGGTCCATGCCTTCTCCTCATTCCTGCCAAGATGAAAAATATGGTGAGATAAATTTTGCTCAGTAGCATTTTCCATGAGGAGATAATTGCATAAATGAAGCATCTCCCGGGTATCTTTGCTTTCGCCCTGAAAAAGAGATCTGCATCTGGACGTCCAGAGAATCCAGCACCCAAGGCTTTGACTTTTGGCCATGAGAAGTTCTGGAATCTTCCTTTTTCGGGATTGTATTTGGCGTTCCAGTTGAGCTAGCCCTGCAAAAAACTTGGAAAAATAGTTAGTCTTTAGGATTTCTTTCCACAAGTTCCTTGCTCTGTCACAATCTCTAAGGATATGAATGACACTCTCTTCACTATTGCAATGGAAAGGACAAAGGCTATCACTTGTAAGACCTCTTTTGGCTCTGAGGGAATTAGTGACAAGTCTCTCATGACCCACTTGCCACATGAAATATTTAACTTTCTCCGGGAGTTGCCACTTCCACACCCAGGACCAGAAGTTATTGGTATTAACCCCTCCTTGACCAGAAAGGTAAAGATAGGAAGATTTTACAGAGAAGTAACCATCTTTTGCCGGTCTCCAAGTAAAGAAGTCAGGCGCATTAGTACACGGCGGGCACATTCTAGTGATAGTACTTATAATGTGAAGAGGAAGAATGCCCTGCCATCTGTTAACGTCCCAACTTCCATTCAACGTGAGGTGATCACGAACGATCTCATCTACATCAATTAGGGATGAGTTTAACACAAAGGTTATAAGAGGACGATCAAAAGGAAGCCAGAGGTCAGTCCAAAACTTGGTCCCTGCACCATTGATGACCTTTTTCCCCACTCCATTAAGAAAATTATCCCAAACTTCAACAATTGCTTTCCATGCAGAGGATGAGCTTTTCTTCCTTGAAACATTAGGCACCGGAAGGTCGCCACAATTATACTTAGACCAGAGACACTGGATCCACAAGGCCTGTTTCTTCGTGAGGAGATACCAGCAGAGTTTCATAATAAACGCTTTATTTTGGCAACAAAGATTTTTGAACCCGAAGCAACCTTGTTTCTTGGCCTGAGTGATCCTATCCCAAGCAATGAGATACATTTTCTTCATGTCAGCGTCTTGAGACCACAAGAACTTCCTTGAGATCTTGTCAATTTCATTAATAGTGCAAATGGGAAGTAAAGATGATTGCATACAGTAGCTGGGCAGAGAGGATAACACAGATTTAATCAAGACCGAACGACCAGCGATATTCAAAAATTTGCTTTTCCACATGGAAAGTTTCTTCTTGGCTTTTTGCACAATGGGGTGGTACGTCGCTTTCGTAACTCTCTTATGAATATCGGCACCCCCAAATATTTCCCAAGATCAGGCGTGATTCCAATCCCAAGCAAATGGCTAAGCTCAAGAGATCTATTAAAATCCACATTCGTGGAGCAGAACATTCTGGATTTGTTCAGATTGATTCTATGTCCAGAGACCTCACAGAAACTTTGCATCACCTTGCGGACTTCAATCATCTGACTATAGGAAGCCTTAGTGAAAAGGATAAGATCATTAGCAAAAAATAGGTGGGAGATGCGGGGGCTTCCTCTTTTAAAGTAAAACGGCTTCCAGCGCCGGCATTCACACTCAACTTTAATTAGGTGACTCAAGCGCTCCATGCAAAGGACAAAAATATATGGGCTTAGAGGATCTCCTTGTCTAACGCCTCTAGAAGGAGTGAAGCTGAGGTTTTCATCACCATTCCAAAGAATAGACATAGAAGCAGTATTAATGCAAGCCATAATGAGATCAATAAAATTGTTGTCCAAATTCAAACATGCGAGAGTATTTCTAATGAATCCCCAGTCTAGTCTGTCAAAAGCCTTCTCTATGTCGATCTTGATGGCAACAAATCCTATTTTCCTACCCTTCATCCTCATGGAGTGAATGATTTCTTGAGCGATAATAATGTTGTCACAGCTGGATCTAGTGGTAATAAAACTGCATTGCTCAGGACCTATAAGGTTAGGCATGACGTCTCTGAGTCTATTCGCCAAAACCTTAGTAATTATTTTGAAACTCACGTTACACAAGGATATGGGATGAAAGTCTCTTAGCGTAGAAGGGTTATCAACTTTGGGAATAAGAACGACCCTAGACTTATTAATGTTGGTCATAGTGGAGGGATTGATAAAGCATTCTTCAATAAAATCACATATTTTGTCCCCCACCACATTCCACTGGTTCTGAAAGAAATGGGCCTGAAGGCCGTCAGGTCCTAGTGCTTTAAACGCTCCCATAGCAAATGTTGCATTCTTGATCTCAACTCTAGTAACAGTCCTTGATATCATGCGCAACTTATTAATATGTATAGGCGGAAAGTTTGAGCACCACCCATCAGTATCTTTCACAGAAACATCACGAGTATAGAGATTCACAAAGAAGTCATGAGCCATCTTTTTTGCAGCGTCGTGCTCATCCACCCACTCGCCAGCTTCGTTCTGAATGGCTCCAATTTTCTGTTTTTTTCCTTTTAACCACAGTAGAGGCGTGAAAAAACCTTGTATTTTTGTCACCGCCCTGCAGCCATTTACATCTGGACTTTTGGAACTAGTAGATTTCTTCTTGGGTTGCAACTTTATGATACTCTTCCCAAAGTTTTCTTTCCAACTTGAACAAACCATTTTGCAAATTCATCCTCCTGCTCCTGTCTATTTCCTCAAGACGCCGAATCAGCTGATTTTTCTTTTTGGAGAAATTACCGACTCGGTTATCATTCCAATCCAGAGCAGCTTTTTGAAAGTTTTGCAGGCCTTGAAGCCAACTTTTGCCAAGCCAAGCCTCTTTGGTGATGTCCTTGAAATCGTCTTCCAAGGCCCAAGCAATCTGGTAGGAGAAATTCTTTTTAAAATTCCTTTTTTGAGTTGCTGGATTTGAGTTCACCACCACAACTCGATGATCCGATTTAAACTTAAGCTCATGGCGGACGGTGAAATTAGGAAAGCGATTAATCCAGCTGAGATTGGAGAACACCCAATCCAGTCTTTCTTTCAAGCCCTACTTCTCCCAAGTGTACTTTTCCCCCTGGATCTTGGCTTCAATGAGATCGGAATCGTCAACGCAATCTTTGAAATGTTTCATTGAGGCCCAAGAGGGGTCCGCCCCACCGAGTTTATCATTTGGGGATAAATAGGCATTGAAATCACCAATGACCAACCAGGGAGAGGCGAAATTGACAAGCGAACGAAGAGAATTCCAGAGAGCTGTTCTTCTAGCAGGAGTGGTTTCGCCATAAACAAAAGTCACAAGACTCATAAGGTTGGTAGCATGATCTTTAATTTGGCAGTGCAGTAATTGAGTCGTGGAGGTAAGGTAAGTAATATCAAAAGCAGTGTTATCCCACATAAGCCAAATACCCCCGGAAAACCCAGTAGATTCCACACGGATCCAGTGAGTAAAGCCAAGTTTGCAACAAACACCATCAGCTCTATCACCACTGATACGCTGCTCAATAAGACAAAGAATATTAACGCAATATTTATTGACAATATCTTTAATAGTTAAAGGGAAGGCCCGGCCACCCGCCCCCCTACAGTTCCAGGAAGCAATAATCATTAAAATAAAATAAATACAAGCCAAGAGAATAGGGTACTTACCTGGGATCTCCTTCCCCACCACCAGATAAAGGTTTGAATTGTGTCTCCGGCACCGAAGTACTGTTGTCTTCCATGAAGTCCAGGGCAATATCCTCATTTGGATCCCAGTGTTCCGACTGCTACAGGTTGATAGGATGGGAAGAATCACAACCTTGCTCCCTAACTGAATCATCGTGATTTTGGCCCTTGACAAAAGTGGTGTTGGGATTTATTGAAGGAGGAGCGATTAAATTCCCCTGAACAAGAATATGGGCACGCTGGCCTGTTGATTTATTTTTCTTATTAATTGATTTTTTAGGGCCCAGTTGCAACCCACTATTGTTATTTGAATTTTCCTCATGCGCCTGAATGCCTGCCTTGTTCTGACCAGAATAAATTGGTCGATCCAACAATATAATAGGCCCAGTGGCCTCGTGAGGTTTTCCATCCCATGCGTGTGGCTTGCTGTCTGTAACAGAATTTGCCCATCACCTGCAGGGCCCAATTGGTCAACCAATGTAACCGGCCCAGACCCATCAGCGCTGATTCCTTGCCCGCCAGAAATTCTCAGCCTGTATTGAAGCTTGGCACCAGACTTCAGATTTAACGCCTTGCCAGCTGTCGCCCTTTTTGAATCATGTGCCCCCGATTTGACCAAGGGCAAATTGCCCGTTTTGTCTCCAGATTGTCTTGGAGAGTTCTTCGCCGCCATATCCTCAGTACGGACTGGAGGATCTTCCTGCGTCAGTCGACCGTCTCCATCAAGGTTTTCCAGCGCTGCGAAGCGCGAGTTTGGCCTGATAGGGGCCGCCTTTAGCGCCTTAGTTGCAGTGACCGAGGAGTAACGTTGGCTCTCTCTGCGATCAGTCCGCTGTGGAATCCGAGATCGACTTTCCCGCCGATTAACCAGCATCCATGGGCCAAAATCCTCCTCCGTGTTTGAAGGCAGAGGGGTTGCCGCCGGACGGACGACGGGCTGTGTTAGAGGGTGTTGCAACGGGTTGCAGTCGCCATGAGGATCTGATGACGAAGGTTTGTGAGGGCAGCCTTCCCTTCTGTGACCATATCATCCGCATGCGAAACATATGAGCGAAAGTCCTTCATACTCAACGTTGAAGATAGAACCTGCCACAATCACTTTAGGGATGAGCTTTCTCTGGAGATTCAGCTCAACGCAAATTCGAACAAATTTACCCCTCTGAATTTTTGGTGCAGCAGCCTGACAGTCATTAAGTGTATTCATGTCCACTTTGAGCGTGCGACCGATTCTATCTCCCAAGCGAGAGTGCAATGCTTATTATAGCAATGCATTGGCACATCAGGAATGCGCACCCAGGTTGCCACTTTGCCCAAAGGATTCTGATAGGGGTTGAAATATGGTGTCCATCGCTGAATCAGAACACATTGCTGTTTAATCACCCAGGGACCCTCATAGAGAACCTTCCGGTAGTGTGCCCTCCATAATTCTTGATCTTGGAACCTAATAACAAAGTAATTATTTGGGATATCAATGAGCTCAAAAGAGGAGAATCCCCAGAGTTTCGTCAAGAGGTCTTTTAATACGTAGAGATTGAATTTCTTGCTGAGCACCGTAAGGATCAATGCAAAATTCCATGGCTCACACCACTCATTGTACTCTTCCTCAATACACGGCGCCACTGGATATTTTTCCATAAGTTTCTTCATCTCCTCAGATTCCTCAGGCAGCTTCCAAGTTATTTCTTTGTCATCAGTAATCAGATCATCCTCCTCTATTATATGGTTGTTATGAGCAACTCCATTAAATCCCATGAGTGAGGCACGATAAGAAGAAAATTTCTGCTATTTGTCTTCCTTTTTGTCTGATGTTTCTTTAATGCCAAATTGCTTGGCCTGTTCATTGAGATGCTCTGTTTCACTGTCAGACATTTTGTCATCCATGATAGCCTGTGAGGCTTCCTCAGTCTTCTTCTTCTTTTTCCGGTCATCGTGACCCTCTGGTGGCAGCTTACGCTGTCCAGAGTCAGGTAGTATGAGAGCGTTTGCTGAGTCCATTTTTGCCGTTCCCTAACCCCTAACCCCTATTCCACGACTTCACGACTTTGATGGCTAATTTTTTTTTTTTTTTTTTTTTTTTTTTTTTTGGTATAAAAGAGGCATAAGCCATTATATATTAGAAGAATCTAAAAGGGGATCAAGTCCCATACAATCGTTCAAAAGCACAGTCCTTAAATGTTGCGGACAACTATTAAATATCACAGATTGTGACAATCCTTCCTTAGCTAATGCATCAGCCATGGAGTTCTTTTCTCTGGGTATATACTGCAGCTGTATCTCCCAATTCCTGAGTAACATGTTCCTGATTTGCAAAAATACCAAGGTGCAATTTGGCACTTCCTTTCCAGACATCAGTTTGTCTATAAGTAGTCTAGAGTCAGATTCCACAAGAACCTTTCTATATCCTTCATCCCACGTTAGTCTAAGCCCAAAGAAAAGGCCCCATTCCTCTGCATCATAAACCTCACAGTCTCCCAAATACTGGGCAAAACCAGATATCCATCGTCCCATATAATTCCTGACTACTCCACCGCATCCAGATTTCCCAGCTACAACTGAGACTGCTCCAACTTTGATGGCTAATTTTAGTCCAATGCATTTCTGATGTTTTCTTTTTTGACTAGGGATTTTTGTTTTTGGGCCAACTATTTTTAAGGTGTATAACAAAATAGTATCCGGTCTATGTAGGCCTTATTTTAAGGTGAATTTTGGTCTTAAAAGGTAACAACTTTTTTTCACTTTATCATTTATATTAATCATATTTCTTTGAATTAATTTGTCTAATAAACCAAAATATAAGATAATGATATATATAAATATTTTAGAGAGATTATGTCACATATATTATAATTAGCTAATTTATTTAATTTTCTTAACTTGTGTCCACCAAGCTTTTCATTAATATTCTGAATTCGTTTGATGGCCATTCCAAAGAAGCCCAATAAAAATAGGATTATAGAATTATGGGCGTTTGAAATCAGTAATGGAAGAAGCATGGGCCTTTTTAAGGGCACGTGTGTTGCAATTCTTATCAAGAGTTTTTATATTCACTGGTTAACAAAAATCACGCAAGTGTGACCTCTTGGGCCCTTAGTTTTTGAAGCAGAGACCCATATGCTATCCCAACAAAAATTAACCCAAAAAGGAAAGAAAATGCAAACTCAATCTGAAAGGTTGGGTATTGTTTATTTTTTAGGTTAAAAAAACTAGCTGTCATAGGGTTCATGGAGTCAATATTCTTTGGTGAGTCCTGATGAAAGAGGCATAAGATATTTCATATTCATAGTTAGGCGCTATTTCAGTTTGTCTTAGTCCAAGTTTGTTGGGAAGAAATTTTCAAGAAGCTTGAGAAGTGGGGTGGTAGTAACTGGCAAGTAGATGGTCAGCTCAGGATTCAGGACTTGAAGAAAACAACATCATATGATATAATAATGAGGGGTCTGAATTGAAACATGAAGCACGAGACTTGCACGTGTCTAATCCGCGAGTCTAAAGCCGAAATTTCAGCTTCATGCATGCATGATGCACCCTCTTACTCGGCCCCCTGTACCTGCACGTGCCTAATATTCATACCATCTCTCTCATCCATTACTATTATCTTCTAATCTCAGGTCCTCTCTTGTCTCTCTAACAGTTTTCTCAACAGTTAAAGGCGCAGAGATAGATCGACGGTGAGGTGAATAAAATAACTGTAAGTAGTAAAAGAATTATCTTGTTAATTAACGCAGGCAGTTAGTGTCAGCTCATGGGTTAATTATTACTGGATGCTTAATTGAAGGAGAGTCTGTTTCCTGTTTTGGTAAAGCATGCAGTTGCATTTAAGTTTTTTTTTTTTTTTTTTTGGTTGCTGCATTTAAGCTTTTATTTCAACACATACTCGATTGATCTCAAGTCTCAACACCCTTGTGGCCCTCCCCACTCCCCCACCATCATATATAACATCACGTATACATCAATTCATGATCCTGTACAGTCACAGACTTGAGCACTTTCATTAATGTGTTTTAGGCTCTCTCTCTCCATCAATTTTTTCAAAAAGTGTGTGTGCATGTAATAAATGGGCGCTGCCTGCCTTTCATTGCATTGCTTGGTACTACTCATATCTACATTCAAGAATTTATTAGCTTCTCCATTAGTATTGTGCGATACTGGTATTGATTAACTAACGTGATCTGATGCGGTGGACATTTCTGCTGGCCAAACAAGCGTTCAACACAAGGGAGTTAACTGTAAAGTTGGTTTCTCTTATATATTGACACTTCACCAACGAATTAAAACAACCAATCACCAAGGTTTAGTTAAGAAAGGGAAGGGAACATCATGCGTGTAGGTTTTGTTTATGAAGAAGCAGGGTTGGTTACTCCATTGAAAGAGGCGTACACACTTAGCTTTCATGTCATATTCTGACAGTCTTATTTACTGTATGTTGCTGAGCTAGCTATCATCATAATTGAAAGGAGCCCAACCAAGCTCAGCATTTACATTTGATGTGCCTCTTCCCTTTTCCTGACACACGGATGGGTACAACATCTAACACTCTTCTATATCAACAATACATACTTGCTTCTTATTCATCCAACTCATCACTCAGACAGAAACATAACATATGATTCTAGAAACATCAATTATGCATGACTCCTTTCCTCTTTTCAGGATCACAATTATTACTAAACACTCACATGTATATATATATCAAGTTCCTGAAAAAAATCAATAACAAAAGAAACAATGATTTTATTTTACAAAGTGATAAGGGATACGGTAGGTCTTTTGTTCTCAACATTTAATAAAATTTTTCCATTTGTGTATATTGTATTAATTAAAGGGTTGGTGATACTTATATATTTATTCTATTTCTCTCTCCTACTTATTTTTTATAAATAAGGACATACTTAAAAAAAAAAATTATTTCAAAACACTTATTATTTTTAACTAGGTTTAATCGCTTTCTTAAACTACATAATTATATTGTTGGGCTTTTATAAATAAGTCCGGAGGGAGTAGATATTATCAAAGTGTGAGTGTGTGTGTCAAAAGAAGGGACGGGAAATTATTATCAATGCAGCATCATCCATGCATAGACATATGGGATATTGCAGAGACCTCATCTTTTGTCATGTCCGGTATTCCACGACAAACCCTTTCTATTATTCTTATATACTATCTTCGTCTTAAATATAAGACATAGTTGATTTTTTTTTAGAGATTAAGTAAAGTAAATAAGTTATTTAATCATATCATATGTTATGTATCATTATATTATGTGTTAGTTTAATTTATATGTTAGGAAAAACAATTTTAAAAAAAACGATAAATATAAATATTTTAAAGGAATTTAATTAATTTTTTTAATATCTAAAAAAAACAATTTTATCTTATAGTTAAGATTGGAGTGAGTATAAGCTGCATTTTTACATTTTTATACTATATATCAAATGCTTCCCAGTGATTTGAACAGCTCGATGCTGCGTGCTTTCTGTGTTTTAAGTCTGTTGTTTTCCCCGGTTTTTTTCTTGTCTCGTCTTTTGTCATGGATCATCATCACACTTTTTCTCATGTACTATCTTACTACCATGGGACGTGCGTGAAATAAAAAAATAAAGAATGACAATTTATGATCTCTGACCAGCAGTATCTACTAATTTAATATCGATGCATTGGTTATGCACCTTACAACTAAAACTTTATGTCACCGGCCAGTAGTTAAGCGAAAGGTCAATTAAATGAGCGAAAGAACAGAAAGCAGAATGTGGCTTTTTGACCCCAGAGCTATTGAGTGCGCGTCTGTTCGGACGTTTAATTTCCCTACAGACGCTTTACGGCAACCAAAAAAAAAAACCCCCGATAAATGTTTCACTCTTGCCTTAACTTGCGTTTGATTGAGACACAGAGCCGACACTTTTTAATTAGTAGCATAACTTTTTTTTTTTTTTTTTTGGTATTCAGTAGCATAACTTTTTTAATTAACACATCTAGATTTCAATTAATCACTACTACAGAAAGGGTTTTAACGTCCTATTTTAAACCCTTTTAATGTCCTTTTTCGAGAGGATGCGTATCTAGGTGTAGTAGAAAGTGGAGATTTACAGCGTCCCAAATTAATTTAGGATGCTATAAGTTTTTTTTTTTAAAAACAAAAAATAAAAGAGATGGGGAATGAACAGAGCAAAATCGCAAAATCAACAGATCTAACAAAATTGAGAGAGATAGCAAAAACAACAACAGATTGAGTATCAGACTTTAGAGATTGAGAGGGATCGCAAAATCGCAGATCTAACAAAATACAAAACAGATCAAGTACCGAACGAGGCAAGAAAACGCAAAATTGCAACAAAACAGATCTAACAAAATCGCAACAAAACATAGACAGATCAACGCAAAATCGTAGATCTCACCATCTCAACGTCGCAGATCAACGCAAACGCAAAACAGAGACAAATCATCGTTGAAATCAAAGGTGGGTCAGAGTTGAAAGAGGATGAAATACTGTCGGAAGTGTAGATTTGAGGCAAAATGGGGATGAGGAAAGAGATTGTAGATTTGCTTTCGTCTTTCGCAGATCTGAAGAGATGGGAGCAGAGGAACAGACGTGGAGGAGATGGGAGCAGAGGCGGGATGGAGATGGGAGCCAAGGAGTAGAGCGGAGGCGTTAAGGATATAGGCGAGCGGATGAGCAGCGGATAAGGACGAGAGGATCGAATGAAATGGAAGGTGAGGCGAGATCGAATGAAATGAGAAGACAAGACAGATAATATTTGAAATATTAGAGTTTTGGCGTCCAAAAAACATTTAGGATGCCAAAAGCACTGCTTTTGACATCGTAAAATATTTTTAGGACTCCAAAAGCACTGAATTTTGGCGCCAGACTTTTCATTTACCGCATTTCCTCTTCTTTTTGGTTACTTTTTGCGTCCTATATAATTTTTTTAGGATGTCCTTTAAGGAAGTTATGTCTATTTTTTGTAGTAGTGAATAATGCATTTTTCAGCGGCCATATATTTAGGAATTATTAATACATATTTATATGTAATTATATATTAGAATGTTCAAGTGAGAGTAACTAGGCCAGGAAATCTCACATCAAATATAAATGAGTTGAATAACTAATACTCCTTCTGATCCTAATTATAGGAAGATTTTCGTAGTACAAATTGTACTATAAAAGTGTTTTTATAATTAAGATTGGAGGTGGTATATAATAATGTGAAATGACCTGTAAACTTCAATCCATCCTTATAAAATTTGAAGTTAGTACTCTTTGTACCCCTGAGGTTTCGCCCTTCTCTCATAATACCTCCGGTCCTAATTATAAGGACATTTTTGTAGTGCAATTTATCCTTTAAAAATGTTCCTATAGGACTGGAGAGAATATTATATATGAAATAATGTAGTTCAACTAATAAATTAAATAATGAAGAAAAAAGGGTGAATTGTGTGGACAGTTGAAGGGATTTAATGGGTCGTACGTACATGTGCATGCAGTACCTTAAAGGTACATAATATTTTGTCATTGGACGATGATCCGTTGCTTGAAGTAGTTGCAACCTTTTCTTGGCGCGCTTCCTTTTTCGCGGACAGGCTAAGTTAGCATGCCCTTATCTGTAATTTAAGTAGATTAGACTATAATTTTGTTGATTAATAAAAATAAATTAAATTAGAGGTCGATCAAGAGATACTCTTGGATGACAGCTTGGGCGTCGTATTATATTAATGAAGGCAAATAATTGAAGTGAGTTTTATATGGTAAGGGGGTGGGAATGGGGGATAGAATAGAGTGAGAGTAAAAGATAAGAAAGTGAGGGAAGGAAGGAAGAGAAAGTTGCCATTTTTGGGGGAATCTCTGACACACACAGACAAACTAAAATCCATGAACATGTAAGAGGTTGGTAATATGGTCCACATTTTGTTGCTTTCCATCCATCAGCCTCAGCTACCAAACATATATTCACATCTTTACTCGTTGCTGGTTGGGATTTGTAGTATCAGTTGGCAGTGTTTGTCGCCACAGATTCCCCTCAAACTAAGCTCCATCCATCTGCCAACGACTAACAAAACCACCACCAACACACCTTCCTTTCTTTTTAACCTTTCCCACAATTCTTTATATTACGATGATTAGGGTAATGTCACTTACTTTTAAAAAATGGGATTCCAGATGTTGGGAGCTTTCGGGCTTTTTTTTTTTTTTTTTTTTTTTTTAATATATATATAAATTTTAGGAAAGGGGTTCACCCACGATCCAAGTAGAGGCGAAATCTCCCTTCCTCCCATACCGAATGATGTTAGAAAGAAGCTGCCTATTACCCTCGCGCGTTCTTCAAGCACCTAGGAGTTATGATATTTCCCCCAGCGTCTTGACTAACTCCAGGATTGAACTCCCTCCCTTTAGTGAAAGTGTCCAACCCATTTACCAGTTAACCCCAAAGACGAGGGGTGGGAGCTTTCAGGCTTAAGTCATGATTAAAGTGGAAACACATAAAGCAGAGATGGCCGCAATGGCTCAAACATTTCGAAATTAGAAATCAAGGAAAGATGTACTCCTTCTAGTTTTATTTGTAAGAGTTTAATAAATCAAGTTATGTATTTTAAGAAAGCGGTCAAGATTAATTAAAAATAATAATTGTGTCTTGAAGTGAACATTTTTCAAAAAATATGCTCTTATTTATTAGGGGCAATTAAAAGAGAGAAATAAAGTAAAATAAAGTAAATCTTTTTACTTTGTTTGGGAGTTTTGGAGGAAAGGAAAGGGAAGGGAGGTTTCACTACCAAAATCCTTCCTTCCCCTTTCCTTTCCTTAATGCAATATATATAATTAATGAGAAGTATAAATAAATAAAAACTCATACCTTTAATTAATACAATATATAATTAATAAAAAAACTCATTAAATGTTGAGATAATTGTCATAAGACATTTATAAAAATAACTAAATCAATAGAAATTTTGACATCTAGTGAAAAAGAATAAGTAGTATAACTCACCGCATAGGCGCATATATACATATAAGGTTGGTATAAGAGGCGCTCTAACTAAAGCTGATGAAAGTCACACCAAAATGGGAAAAAAAGTAGAAAACCGTTAATTATATGCAGCTAGCTTACTTACAGGAACCAACAGAGAGGCACGTGGCACGCATGCGGGAAGAGGTGCACCGGGATTCGATGCAACTCGTGGCGGGATAGAGATCCGTCATTTCACCCACTTAGCTCACGTATCAAACCACACTATATTCTCGGTAATTAAAAGGGCAGTATCTGTGAGTACCGTAATAACTAATGTAATACTCCGTATTAATATATGAGTGGGTTTGACTTTAGAAGACCGTATAGGTTGAGCCGAGCGAGGAGAGAGGGAAGACACACGAGGAAGCAAAGTGATTAAATGGTGTGCAGTGGTGGATAAACGTACACACGAGTCCCGTGAAGCAAGCTGCGAGTGCCAAACTTGAATATACTCGAATGAAGCTCATAACTGGCAGCACCAACCACTGAGACCCCAGAGCCAATGGAACTCAGTAAAGTCACGTTGGAGATCTTCTCCAAGCTCGAGCAGAAATGGCTCTTCTCTCGCTGCGAAACCACCAACAAGACCCGCATTCTCAGCATTGACGGCGGAGGAACCACCGCCCTTGTTGCCGGCACCTCCCTCGTTCGCCTCGAGGACCAGATCCGCCTCCAGACCCGCGATCCCCAAGCTCAAATCGCAGACTTCTTTGACATCATTGCCGGGACCGGCATTGGTGCCATCCTTGCTGCCATGATCACCGCTGATGAAGGCTCCGGCAGGCCCCTCTACACTGCCAGAGACGCCGTGCGCGTCGTCACGCAGAGGAATTCTGAACTCTTTAAGCCTAAACTCCCCAGAGTTCTCCGCTGGCGGTGTCGTACATTTTCTTCCAAGAGCATGGACAAGGTGGTGAAGGAAGTGTTCCGGAGAAGAGTCGATGGACGACTGTTGACCTTGAAGGACACGTGTAAGCCACTGCTCATACCTTGCTTTGACCTCAAGAGTGCCGCCCCGTTTGTGTTCTCACGCGCTGACGCGTCCGAGTCGCCCAGTTTCAACTTCGAGCTCTGGAAAGTTTGTCGCGCCACCTCAGCCACGCCGAGCCTCTTCAAGCCTTTTCAGTTCACCTCCCTCGACGGAAAGACCTCCTGCCGGGCCATCGACGGTGGACTGGTGATGAACAATCCGACGGCGGCAGCCGTGACTCACGTGCTGCACAATAAGCGTGACTTTCCTTCAGTGAGTGGCGTGGGTGATCTCTTGGTCCTCTCCATAGGAAATGGGACGACGTCGGTCATCGGAGCTTCAGGGAGGAAGGTGAGTGAGAAGGAGGAGACACTGTGTTCGATGTCGTCCATGGTTGACATTGTGGTGGATGGCGTGTCGGAGACCATTGACCAAATGCTGGGAAATGCCTTCTGTCGTAATCGTTCGGACTATGTCAGACTCCAGGTACAAGATTAATGAATTGAAATCTTTTAGTCATTAGTTTATTGTTTTAATTTTGGTCATCGGTTTCTGAGCTTCGAATGGTACGCGGTTGGCAGGCGTTGGGTTTGGGGAGTGGGGAGGAGGTGTTGAAGGAGAAAGGCGTGGAGTCGTTACCGTTTGGCGGGAAGCGGTTACTGAAAGAGACTAACGGACGCAGAATCGATAGCTTTGTGCAGCGTCTTGTTGCTTCGGGAAAGGCCAACGCAGCCGCCGTTAATCCTACCGCCGGCAGTTAATTAGTTAGTTCTTTCTTTGTTTGTTCTCTTTAGATCGTCATGATGGTGTCAGTTTATTGTATTCAAAGTTTCCGTTCTTGCTTTTACCATGCCTTAGTCGTAGTCAACTAGCACTTGATAGAAACTACTACTAGTCGTGACAATTAACTTACCAATTTGCATCTTAACTGACGATCATGACCTTCTTAATTACTCACTCAGGCATAGTTAATTTTTTTTTAGAGATTAAGAAAACTAAAATATCACGAAATCATAGCATATGTTATGTATCTCTTTAAATTATATATATTAGTTTATAAGTCATAAAAATTAGGTTTGAAGTAAAACCATAAATATAAACACTTTAAAATAACTTATTTAGCTTCTTTAATCTCTCTAAAAAAAAATCAACTGAGTCTTATATTTGAAATATAAGGAAGCAATTGATAGTTAATGTGTTTTTTAAAAATAAAAACCCCTTAGTGGCTCCTTGTTCTGTGTGGTGTACCAGGCTCTGTGCCAAAATACAAACCCTAGTTATTTTGAGCTCCAAATATTTCTCATGCCCATCCATATGTTGCCCCTTTCTAGCAGAACAATAACTAGTGCATTCGGAAAAAATTATAAAATCGTTCTGATAATGTGAATATAAGAAAGTGGATGCATGGGACCATATATGCTCCTTGAGCTTATTGTCCAAGTCACCAAGACCCATGGTCCCATACAATTAATCGCAGTAAAATATTAACAGATCTAAAAAACGTCAGGTGAGTATATATATTAAGGCCGGACGGCTAATTAATTAATACAGAATCCGAAATTCATATATAGGTAGACACCTTTGGAGCTGTTGAAAAATGAGCATGCTTTCAAGAATTAGAAAGAGGAGTCACGCGTGTTGTAAAAATGAATGGATTGAGAGTGCGGCCAAATATTGAATATATTGTTGGGAACTCAATATCGGAAACACCACTGGCAAAAGTTCATTATGTGTTGTTTGTTGAAGGGCAAGACAAGTGTGTGAGTGTGTACGGCATCAATAGCACTGGGGAGTGTTCTCCACTCTTATAATGATTTTCTACTTGTAATTAATATAACGGACGAAGCATATTCTCTGCTCTCCAATGCTCAGCAGCAACAACACACCAGTTTTGATCATGTGCATATATATATATGGATTGTCATATCAATTCGATCTCATCGCTTTTCAGAAAGCAAATTGAAGAATCTCCAGCAGCACCAAATCTCCCTTTGCAAGAAAAAGGAATGCTTCTCACGTCAGATGGTGAGACAGGGTTGATCTGGATCACTGCATGTGACAATAATAATATTTCTGAGTTGCTTTAATTTTGTGGGACGAAGTAATATCTAAAAATCTTAATATCTAGAAAAATATTTTGGCAACGCCCTTGTGTTCTATTTTTGGATTCTGGATCAAGGAGGAGTATCTTGTTGATTTGCGTCAACAATCACAAATGAGCTAAAATGTTTCTCTGTTTCTGATAGGCTAGAATATCAATGACTTTGCTTCTGAACAACCAACTCTGTAGCTTTGTCTTCTATCAGGCATGCCATGAACGTCACTCATTATTGACACAACACTGTCAGAGTAAAACGAAAAATACATAAAAACTGTCAAATCAACTTTTTTATTATTAAAATAAAATATATTTCTTCCAGAAAAACAAGAAGTTAAAATCATTGCAATTATGTGAGATGCTCATTTGAATATGACCGCTGTTGTGTATGACCTATCTTGACAGTAAAAATTGAGAAAATATTGAAAATTCGGAGGATTCAGGGCATATATTTCTCTTCTTCTGGCCGCGTTCCATCCCAGTTCAGTGATCTTCTGAAGTATGAAATGTTATAGCTTAGCAGAACGAGTGAACTCTCAATATATGGGACGAGTGAGACTAGCAGCATAACTTGTATCCTGAAGGGTATTAATATCAGTAGTTATAATGGGATTATAGAAGTATTTACCGGCTAACTAAATCCTTTTTCAGGTAGCCATCAAGGAATTTGGTAGCATAACTCAAGCAAGGAGAAGCTCAATACAGTAGGCCCCTGTTTCAAAGTGTAAAACACCCGGGGTGAGAATGAGTTATGAAAGGAGAACCAATAATGGCCTTGTTGTAATTTTGTTTTGTGTGTTAATATATACGTAGTCCTCACTGAAGAAGGGTTTTCACATTTTTTTTAAAAAGCTTCCTTCACCACATCTTGGTAAACTAATAGGTTTCCAAAAACACACTGAGCATATTCTTAACAAAAGATTGTTTGATTGTAACCCTGTCATGATAAAATTCCTTCTTGTGTGTGATCGGGGATTAATTATACTATGATAAATTTCGTTGGGTCAATGTCATGAAAAGCTGCATTCACATGTCAATTAATTTAGAACTTTGGTAGAACAAGTTCTTTCCAGACTTTAGCTTCCAATAAATGGTTCAAGTGAAATTCATCTCTCTTGAACTCTTGTGGCACAAACATACATGGTAAATTGGTAATGCAGCTCTTAATTTTTTTTTTTATAAGTGCATATATCCTCTTATTAAATGCAATATTGTTTCAGGCACAATCAGATACTAAATATGGGCACATCTCCAAATAAGAATTTAAATCTTGATTTGTCATGTTGCGAAGAACTAGTTTCTTCTAGACTCAATCTCACTTGATGATCAACCACTCAATTTTTTTATCGTCCTTCTTCTGCTACATACAGCAAAAAAGTTAGATGCCACCGTACCATAAAAAAAAAGGCAAATAATATCCCCATCACACTTGCGTTATAGGGTTGGCCCCTCTCTCGTTTCTCTCCTGCGGCCTTTTTTGGTGAGTGCGCGAGACAGTTTCCTAGTTAGGTGGAAGTAGAGTTATTCACCTCATTATCATTAATTGAGTGATAATGACACTGACCAATACCAACTACGTTCACAGCTTCAATTAACAGTATGCGTTTCACATCACTTGATGTGGACAGCTTTACTGTCACGGTATTTGGAATTTAATTACGAGTTCCATTCCAAGAGACAAGAGTGGGGGACCTCAGCAATTTTTGGCTCTCCTTCATTGGCTTTTAATATTAGCAGAATGTGTATGTATCCAATCCAGTGGAAAAAAGTTGCGAAGAAGATGAATGCGAAGCCAGGCTTCTCTGTTTTTCTTCATTTTGTGGATCCTTTAATAAATATTTACTTGCCAGACTCTTTTGTCATCTATCTTGTTCTGGACTACCACGGTTTTGTGTTGAATGTAATAATTGTTCTGGTTTGATTCCTGCACCAAGAGTAAAACTTGCCGAACAAGATCAGTGTTATGGTCAAATTCTGTTAAAGATGAATCAGAAGGTGAAACTTCTATTAACATCAGAGGTTCACGTTCATATAACTGAAGGATGATAAATCTGTGATTACAATGATGAAATTAACACTGAATTCACAAAAGGTAAGACGGTTGTAACAGAAAGATAAATCAGTAAGGGAGGAAAGAATCACACAGAAGAGAGAGAAGTTCCCAATACAATTTTCCATACCCTCCTAACCACTTTTGTCCTTATTTATAGATTCTCATTCTCTCTTTTTTTTTTTATACAAGATTCTCATTCTCTATTTCCCTGAACTTCCAGGTATTCTTTTACTCTTCCTCATGGGCCTTTCATTATTCATAGTTGTTATAGTTATTGGGCCATCTGTTGGTAAGCCCAATTCATCCTTATCCATTATAATCCGATATTTCGACATTGGCTACAAGAAGTGGTAACATTTCTCCGCTTTCTTCGCTCTGCATTTGAACGACTACCTCGGAGATATTTTCCAGGGATCATCCTGGTCGTTGTTTGTTTTCTATTGATTTGGTTGGGACTGCAAAAATGAATTAAACATCGAAAAATTCCGTATTCTCTGTCTTGGGAGAAAATTTCACGTTTATTATTATTATTATTATTATTTTTAAAATAACATTTCTCTTTAAGTATTGAGCTTGAATTGAAAATATGAAATAGAAATAAGAAAATTACATTAAAATTAAAGTTACATTAAATCGTGACAATAACTACAATTTTTTCCTTCCCAAAAAAAACTAAGGGATCGAAATTTGGCAAATACGAAAACGCCACCATGGATACAATACCCATCCTTGATGACAAATTCTAAAAATCACACCTTCAAGCTTTAAGAGAACAAAGATAGACATCACCTCAAAAAATTAATCATACGCCAATTTGGCATTTCGTTAAATATATTGACTTCCTAGCAATCTCTCCGTGTTTGAATACTCCAAAATTGTTTTCTCTTTTCCGTTTGTTGAAAAATTTCCAGCACTAATTGAAGTGCCTTCCCATTTTCATCTGGCAACAGGGGAAGCGCAAGCGGATTCATCTTTGCTAGACCAGCTTTCTTTAATTCCACACGCTTGCATTGGCCGCTCAATCTCAAAAGATTCAGCAGCTTCCTTCTCCAGTTGTGAACAATATCTTCCAAATGACTCTAAACTAACTTGAAGTCTGAAATCTATGCTGAACAGAAAGTTCATCTCCAACCTGTTTAACTCAGATGTGCTTACTCCTCCAACTTTTGCATAGTAAGCATTGTTAAAGAATCTGTGAAACCATGCACAGAGAAGGTAATTTTAGACTAAGCACCAAGCTTTCCACTACAAGAAACAACAAAAATTGACAGCAGCAGATAGATAAAACGTTAAACTTGCACTTACGCATCATCCATAAATTTTGCTGCTAGCATTATACTAGTAATCAGAAGCCTATGCACATTAAGCGAAGTCAGTTTGGCTTCTGTGCGCTGAAGGTATCTGTCAACATAGATGTGAGCAACAACAAAGCAGGAGGGGCTGCAGCCTGAGTATTTGAAGATCCGGTCGACGTACTTCCGGACACTTATTGGTGCTCTTAAACCATGAAACACAGTAACAACATCTTTTAAATGATTTGCCTCTAATTGCTCCTCATTTCTCAAAACTGACCTCTCAAGAAGTGAAGAGACAAGTGATAAAACGCGTGGAACGCCTACATCTCTTTTACCCAATTGTTTAAGCCCCAATGAAAGGTATACATCAGAGCTTTTGTTCTCACTTTCGAGCGCGGGTGTCCCCATCTGCAAGCTGCAGAGCAATGAACAATCATTTTCAGCATAGCTGGAAGATCAAGTCCAAAATTAGTAAGACATGTCTTGTGATGTTCCATCGCAGATCATAAGAATGCAAGATGGTTCAGTAATAAAATAAAAGTTCTGTCTTCCAATATGGCAAGATTTGGAAGAACCGATACTTAATCCTTCCCAAAAAAACGTATCAAATTGACCAGAAAAGAAGAGATGCGAACATTGTGAGTTTTCGTGCAGCCAGTCTAGTCCCAATCCCAAACACCATTCCAAAATCCCTTTAACTTGCGTAGATAAGTATAGTTCAAGCCTATATGTCCCGAAGGGGGATTAGATCTAAGTAAAGTAGTAGACACTACCTACATAACAGAAAAACTGATTGTTCCTTTCGCTCTCTTGAGCCTTACAACGAGCCAACTTCAAGGATCGAGTCCACTCTATTTCAATATATTTTCTATCTCTCAAGCATTACAAGCTTTTTGGACAGAAAACACGCAGTCGCAGTGGCCTCTCCATAAGAGGAGTAAATACCCGATTTTTACCTATATGAACAACCCCACTATGACCATATCTCGCAGAATCAGCCCCAGATCTCCAAATTAGCGGGAAGGATTTACGTGATTTACTTAATTAAGCTACGGGTCTAATCCCCATTACCAATTACCGTATAATAGAAAAATGGCATCTCCGAACTTAACCCTCCTCAACCCAGAAAAATGAAAAACAATTAAGAAATAAATGCAAGCTTGTCGGCAAAATGAACAAGAAAATCAGAATTGAAAAGCAGCCACGCGTAACAAAACTAGGCCAACAGACAAAAAAAAAAATATGTGGATCCAGGAAACGGAGTAGGCAGAAAAATTTTCAGTGCAATTGGCAAAGCAACAGAGTAGCGAGCTACACATTCAGATGAGGAAAACAAAAAGATAGAGGTGAGAAAGAAACTAACAGAGTTAAGGAAAGAGTGTAGCGTAGTGCTGGTGGTTGCATCTACACAAGGATAAGGCGCGACGTTGGAACCCTGAACAGAGAGAAATAGAGATCATGATTTGTGCGGACATAATTCTGGGTTGTTTCTCTTTTATTCGCGCTCACGCATAGAGAAGCAAATGCTTTATTTAAAGGGAAACTGACAAAAAAGGAATTTGACAAACTCACGAGAACTGACAAAAAGATATAACACACACCCTCCTTTCTCTTGTTTTGCCAGTGTCTATTTTCCCCCCTTTTTACAAGTACTATTGTCAACCAAGGAGATGAAAAATGTAAATTAAAATTAATTATGTAAGAGATACTTTTTAATTATACATTTTGGGAAATTACCCTATTAACTATCTTTAACTGTAGTGCACCGACAAAAGAAATTATCCTTAGTTGTAACCATAAAAATTAAAAATACATTAGTTTCTGCATTGAATCTAAAATCCACTCATATTCTTTTCAACAAAGTCACATGTAGTAAAATAATGACAGAGGAATATAGTTCTTTTTATATACTGATCTGTCGTCGGTTGAAAAGCAACATCACGACACGCCAGGTCAGGTTGCTGAGGATGATCTGAACGAGTTATGATCATAATTTATGATATATAAACACGCACACTGGAATATAAAATATGCAATACAATGAATCTATTTGAAAGCATCAGGGTTGCGAGAATACCAAATTCATCCAATTCGTCTGCAGGGGAGACAGATTCATTATTTCTTATTATTAATTTAAGCACCAATTAGATTTCACCCCCTCGTTTTACAAATTTTTAAAAATATTAGAATAAAAAATACCAAGTCCAAACATGGTAAAAGCTGGCAATTTCATTATATGTACACCAATCAAATCCTTATTCCAGCGGCAAAAGAGACAAACAATGCAACAGTTACACAGCTGGCAGAGTGTCGGTGCCGCACATGAATCATCGTAGACCCGAATTTGGTCCCAGTTATTTTTTTATGTTCTCTGAACACACTTATCCATTATTCTTGGGTCCCAACAGCCGACTCACAAGTAAGCAGATTTCCTCAGTATTCTCCCCTCCTCATTCTTCAGTATCCTTTGATCTGGACCGTCCAAAGAGGCAATCCGGGTCGAGTCCATTTTTTTACCAAAAACTAAAGGTAGTTAGCATCACACAAGTCGACATATACTTACCCCATACACTATAATAAAATTTTGACGCCCGTAAACTTCATATCCATTCCATTCCAAGTACGGATATACATAGACAAAACCCAGGGTCATTCCCTCCAAACTACCAGCATGTTCAAATGACCTCCATAATAAGCAACACAAATTCCAGTCTACCAAAAAAATTACAAACGCAAGTGTTCACACCATTAGTATATTACAATAGCATACCAAACATAAGTGGTTTTCAGTTTTTTTTGGTCTGTCTCTTTCTTCTACCACCACCATAAGACGCACAAGCATTTTCGATTGCTTGTGCTGACGCCTTAAAAGCAGCTTCAGTATTTTTGGACAGATTGGTGATAACTATAACATCCTTCCATTCTTCCAATAGTTCAACTAACACGTCACACTGCTTCTCCAACTGCATATAAAGAACACTAACTATAATTAGATCAGAACGACATCAATACCGTGCCCCCAACACACTTCACTGAAAGCTCAATCAGTGCAATTTCCTATTTACTTCCCTCGTTCAATAAAACCATCAAGTTCAAGTTACCTTCCCCAAAAGACTAATATGATATGAGAATACTCATACCACTGATTGTTATTTTCAGTCATAAAATAATTTAATTTTTGACAGATATTTCTTGACAACTGGAAAATTGACAATACCAGTTAACAGAAAATTAAAGAAAATCAGCTACTCATGACCATTGTTAGAAAGAGCATGAATGAATATGAAGGATAGGAAGAGAAGTTGACCATAGCACGCAGCTACTACAAGAACCCACATCATCCCTCATCAAAACATGTTACAACGATCATGAACAAAAGCTTTCTTGCTCCTTGAAAACATTGGAAAAATCAAATATACGAATGATGTCGACATTTTGGACAAAACCATAAACTGAAACAGTTAAAGTAACCCGGGGTGCAAACAAGAAATTAGTGTTAAGAGGGCTCTGTCAAATTGCATTTTGACGCAACAAGATTCGTCAACATCTACTCATTGCCTCATTGTAAACATACTTCTAATCACTTACTGGTTACTATTGCATGTTACTGTGATAATAATGACAAGGATCATTGGTAGGGACGTATCCATCAATTGTCATTTTTGGAGGGGGACCAAAAATGAAAGGTGCATAAAATTGAGAGATTTTAGCATTTTTTTACCAAAAGGAAAAAGTTAGAATTTTTTTTTCCTGGGGTTGGAAGCTAATATGTAATTGAAACAGAATGATTCCTTCAATATCCGTCGCAATTTATAGCCGACGCAACAATTATTTACGCACTTAACTGCATGGTTAGGTGAACCCAGCAAGAAGAAGGTGATCTTGAGTGAAAATTCAGGTTGAGCGATCAGACCACTAAATCCTATAAAGAAAGCATACACCAATGTAGCATAGTTCTACTGTAAGCATCTTTATAACATACCACTTCAACTTTGCCCAGAGCAGTTTCTAGCTTTACAGTAAGTTGCCAATTATCTTCTCTTAAAGCTTCAAGCTGCACGTGCACCCACAGAAAAGGGTCTCCAGAGTTAAATAACAAATATAGATGCAATAATGGCCGAAAGAAAAGGGAAATAGCTTATAAGAGCAAGTGAAATACTAAATTAGACAGAACCTTATTCTGGGAGCCTGTGAAAGCCCGGTGTGCAGCGGATGCTGAAGATGGGGTTTTACCCAAGTCGATATTTTCATCCACCTGTTTGCATATCCGATACATAAGCTCATGAGACAAGTCAGTAAATTGCAAGAACAGCACCATCAACATGTACTTTTGGGTTTTGATTTATTTAGTACCTTGGCTTGCAACGATTCTGTGATCTTTTCAAGAGCTTGTAATCGCTTTAATAAGTAGTCAAGTTTTTCTTTCAAACACGGTTCACTCCGGTTTGCGTCAGGCTCTGACATCACTTTCTCCATTTGAGTATCAGTTTTATCATTCTCATTCTCACTATCAGTGATATCCTCAACATTTGTTTCAATGTCATGGTTAGAGGTAACCAGAACAGGAGTTTTACGTTGTGATCGCCTGAGAGAAGGAGAAAAATATCCAGATTTCCTCTTCCTACGTGGAGTAGAGTTCTGCTCCAGCTCAGATTTTCCCTTTTCTTTCTCACGAGCAGGACTTGGTACATACTTCCCCAAAGAAGGACTATTTTTGGGCTTTGAGCAAAATAAAAATTATAGTTAGCAAAAGCATTAATAAATCTACGACTAGCTTTCCTGATTTTTTTTAGAATACCCTAATATAAATTCCTTACTCCAGAGCTGAAATAGGGAAAACAAGGGTCAGTTAAGCTGTGTTTTACATCACAAGTCGGAGCATTATTACAATGAGCACCCTGACATTACGACATGCACACACTTCCACCATGTCAAAAATAACAGAGCAAGAGAAGTATTACATCTTCGGCATCATAAACGTCGAAATGGTCAATTTATGGCGTGTTAAGCAAGATAGCTCGAAAACTGAAACCATGCTAAGCAAAAACAGTTTTTTTTCCCACAAGGAGCCAAAAGCAATGGCAACAGGAAAACAACTATACACGAAAACAATTATTCAAATAACCAAACTCTAAGACCCAAACCAGAATGTCCTCCCAAAAGATTTTTTCCCTCCCCTCCCCTCAAACCAAACATACTCTAAGTCCATCAGTAAACCACATAATAGAGACTATTTTCTATAGATGAAAGACAGAAACACTGGTAATATGGCGAATACATGCAGATAAGATGCGCACATAAAAACGACAGGAGAACTCTAAAAGTATAAAACAATGTACCGGCGGTCAGGCATTATGGAAAAAGAGGGCCAGATAAAAAAAATAAAGAGGAGGGACAGGGAAGAATCAAGTGTGGGTCTACCATGGAAGACTCGGCGAGAAGCTTGGCAGCAATAGGTTTTCGACCCATTCTCAGGAACTGTAGCAGGGGAGAGCCGATCAAAGGGCTTCGCTGAACTGAAGAGGGAAGCGCAGGTGGGAAGTTGAAACAGCGGGCGCAGAAGGAAAGAAGCAGAATCGAGGCGGTGTCGGGAAACGGAGAGTGTACGTAAGCGGGTCAGTAATTTTGTACTCTGGACCCCGATTTCCCGCGTCTTTAATGGCATGTTTGGTCTGAGGGGAGAGAGTGGGAGGAAATGGAATGGAAAGTAGGGAAATGACCAAATTGCCATTAATGAAAGGAATATTTTTTTTTGTTGGGAGTATATTTTTAAAATATTGAAAAGTTTAAAAGGCGGTTGTGTAAAGAAGAGAAGAAAGATTGGCCCCTCCCCCTCCCCCTCAAACCAAACTAGCGATATAAATTACTCCATATTTTTTAAATATGATTTATAGTATATGAAGTAATTTTATTAGAAGAGTTTTGTCTCAAATAAATGTGTTTTTCCATTACTGACCCAAATAGATCCAAGTTCTCATTTTACTACTCTCTTCGGTTAATTATAAGACTTAGTTGATTTTTTTGAAAAGATTAAGGAAGTTAATCAAATTAGTTTAGGATATTTTTTTTTCCTCAAACTAAATAGTTTGACCAATAAACTAATATATAATCTAAGAAAAACACAACATATGAAATGATTAAGTAACTTATTTAGCTTCCTTAATCTCCCCAAAAAAGGTTAACTAGGTCTTATAATTAGAACCGGAAGTAGTATCATTTATGGTCAGGCCGTTTAATCTCACTCGATCACCCCCTTTAACAAAATATGAGATTTCAATGCACTTTATCAAAATGAAATTAAATTTTATAGGTGAAAAAATAATAATATTCTTTTTTTTATTTTTTTCAAAAGAGCCTTTTAAAAGATTAAAAAAAAAGTTTTGAAATAAATCAGAGAATTAATAAGAATATTGTGGTCATTTATAACCCCAAAGAAAAAGGGAAAATCCGTCTTAGGGCCCTTTTTGGCAAAATAAACCCAAAAAGGGTCCTAAGACTTTGCAATTTCCAAATTTGGGATGTGAAAGTTAAATGAAATGACCAAAACACCTCTAACTAAAGTTGAAAAAGGAAGGAAGTCTGGAAAATAAATATCGAAGGCAGAGAAAGTTCACCGTACCGCCGGCTTGTTCATCTCCGTGTTTCAGATCTCTCGCGCAACTCGTACCAGTCGATCCCAGGTCTTTTACGTCGTCTTCTTTTGATTTTTCCGATTTCTGTTTTTGACATCTTCGATGTTTTGTTCATATCACAGATCTGGCTTGTTTGTTTACTGTATTAGGGTTTAGCAAGTGAAGTTCTTTTAATCGTCATTCCTTCTGTTTGATTGAATTTTTCTTAGTTCTGAACCTGATCTGTTGATTTATTGAATCCTTTTCTGCGATTTGGCTGATTCTGTGTTTTTCCAGAATTTAGTTTTAACAAAGAACTAGACTGTTTTTTTTTATTGTTGTAGCGCTGTTTGCTTTACTGTGATAAATTGCAATGTAATGGTGAGGTGTATTCATTGAACAGAGCCTATAGGAAGCACAACATCAGCTCCTGCAATTACAACACGTGCGGTTCAAGAACCAGGAAGCAGCAAGACATGGGACATTCTGAAAAGCTTTGTGTATGGTGGTCTGATTGAGTCTATTGCAAGCCTTAGCGTTGTGACATCTTCAGCAAGTGCAGATGCCACAACATGTAAGACTTAAAATCTTCATTTCTTTGTTCTTCCTTTCTCTTGCTTTTGAAGTCATTGTTTTTTTAATTAGACTGCTAGATTGTTATCCTGTTTGAAATAATTCAATATTTAAAAAAGGGTGCCAAAGGGTTTTCACTTGGTTCTTACTTTGTCTTGTAGCAAAAAATCTAATTCCTAGATATTTTTCTCTTTGGTTCTTGGTCATGAAATTTGTTCACTAAAGATGGTAACTTAGTGTATCAGCATGCATATTACTACGAGGAATTATTGCATGTAATCATCAAGCCTGAAATCTTACTTTGATCTAGTGATATTCTTATAACCACCAAATTGAATTTGCAGTGAGCATTCTGTCTCTCTCTTTCTTGCAAATGTGATTGGAGGACTTTTCGTCCTTGTTCATCATGTGAGTTTCTTGCTTTCAACACACATTTACTTTGAAGCTATATAGCTATTTATCATCAATATCCATGTCAATATCAATATTACTCTACTGATAAAAAGCATGAATGCTTCATAGAATAGAGGTTGATTATTCTAACTTGAGGCAATGAGGGAGATTAGGTTTTTAATTCTATTTGGCTAAGATTTATGTTTGTAGTGGTTAGATTAGATTGTGCCTTTTTTTTCCCAAAACTGATTGAGATAATTAGGATTGTTACTCTTTTGATTATTGAAGAATATTTTTTTTTCTCCCTTCTCTTGATGCAGCAAATTGGTATAAACTTTGATGGAAATAAACATTTTCTTGTGGAAAATTGTGCTGCCTTCTCATGCTGGCAGATGCTGATAGATTGAAAGCCAGCATGAAGGTCAGCCACCCAACAACCAGCCATCTTCTTCTGAGGAGTCTGAGGACGAGGATGGACATGACATAGAGGAAGGAGATGACATTAGGGGATACTTTGTATTAGGACGAAAGTGTTAGGACACATGTATTTATGACTCCTTTGTATTCATGAGGATGACATCAAAACTTCTTGTTATTTTGTAAATTGATTCTGTTTTGATGTGGTCATGGAATGAGAACAAGAAATTTTAGCTTCTGTTTTGATGTGGTCATGGAATGAAAATTGCAAAATAATGGACAGGATTAACAACTTCAACAGGGGTTGCTAACAACAATATCAAGGGTCACTTACAACAATAGTACCTAATTACAACAATAACATGGGTCACTTACAATAATAACAGGGGTCACTTACAACAATAACAGGGGTCACTTACAACAAAATCAGGGGTCACTTACAACAATAACAGGGGTCACTTACAACAAAATCAGGGGTCACTAACAAACAGACCTCCCTCTGTTTTCATGCCCCAAAACAGAGCAACCTACAGCGTTTTAACATTCAGCTCGTATTAACAACTATATCGGTCATATTAACAACTATATCAGTCATATTAACAACTAAAACAATATGTATTAACAACTATCCCATTTCGTGACCCCTGTTATTGTTGTTAGTGGGGACTGATATTGTTGTTAACACCCCCTGATACAAATGATTGATATGGCTGATACAAATGACTGATATTGCTGCTGATACAAATGCCTGATTTACTTGTCAATTCTTTTGTTGTTCTCATTTCATAAACATAAGACAAAATTTAACGGACTTGTCCATTCTTTTGTTGTTCTCATTTCATCATGTAATTGAAATTCATTCACACAATACCAAATTGTCAAGAACATTTTCATAAATACAAATACACCTTTGCACAAAAACAAATTGTCAATACACAATGCTTTGTAAACACTTCCCTAAAATACAACAATTCAGTGATCCAAACTGCAAAAATTACATAGTCAAAATTGTCATAAATACAAATTCACGTGTTCACATTAAAGAAAAGACTAAAACGTGTCCTAAACACAACATTATTTGGGTCTGCTAAATCAGGCCTAATCAGGGAAGATACTGGTTTTCCACTAGGGTAGCCTTAGCCCCATGGTCTCTATTACGTAATTCGACTTCTCCATTCTCTTGCCGTGTTTTAGCTGCAGCAAATGTGGCACTTGTAGCTTCAGCCTCTCTAGTATCATCACATATCAAAGCCTCCAACTGGAAACAATTAAATGAATAGAGTAAATAAACATTGACAATAAACTTCAAATTCTGATAGTAGTACCCAACACAAATCACAATGCATACCACAACAATCCCTTCCTTCCCTCGGTAAATTTGTTTTCAACCATTTGAACCAATTGTTATTGGTTAAATTACCTTTTTAGCAACAATACATTGATTCAGTTTGGTTCAATTTTCACTTAATCAATTAAAAATATCAAACCAATCAAATTCATTTTGAAATTTGGAAAAACAATTTAAACCCTTTTTCATGCGCACATTTAACCAATCTTTGTTTAGTTAAATCGGTTTAGTTAACTTTAACTACAAATACCACATATATCCGTAAAACAATTAAAATCTTGAGGATGACAACCTGATCCACACAAACCAAAAGTAAATCTGGGTAGGGTACCAGCACAAAGAACCAGAACATCAGACATAGAAAATCGACCCTTTATGCATGATGGCACATCAACATTCAATGGGAAGCCATAATAAACTCACAAGGTTAAGAGGAAATCCAGGAATTGTCTAATAATGATGATGGTGGGCCAAAGCTGGTTTAAGGGGAAATGTTTATGGTAGGAGAGGGGGCTTGGGCAACAAGTAGACACTTTTATGATCTTCCCAGAATCACTCCCATGACTTTGATACTTCTAACAATTCCAGTTATAGTTTTCAATATAAATAAAATACCAAACGCACCAAATTATTGAGCTTGGGATGAAAATAGAGAAAATTCCTTTTTTAACATGAAAAATCCATATTCTCAAATCTCACTCTTGGGTATTCTCAAATCCATATTGTCAAATTTCACTCTGAACAATAGCTTTCCAGAAAAAAAAGGGACCGAAAAAACCTAAACATGTTTCGTACCTTTGGCGAACCAGCGACGGCGAGACTTTCTATGGTAAGACTTTCAGAACCAGCGACGGCGACACTTTCGACGGCGAGACGAGAGTAAGATTCGAGTAGGCGAGAGAGACAGGAGGGCAGACGCACGATCGCGAGTGAGAGAGGCGGAGAATACGGTCTGAGCAATTTTCAAAGGATTCATAGATAAGAGAGAGGATGACTAAGGGCAATATTATCATTTCGTTTTCTGACATAATCCCAGAAAAGGCCCTAAGGCCTTTTATGGGAATGACGGAGTCTTGGGGCCCTTTTTGGGATAAAAGGGCCCCTAGAAGGATTTTCCCAAAGAAAAATATTTATAAGACAAACAAAAGGGTTTGAAAGAACATACAGAGTTAAAAATATTTTAATCATTTACATTGTAAAGATAAATAAAGACATTTGTAAAATAAATAAGGTACTATCTCCGGTCTTAATTATAGAAACACTCTTATAATACAAATTGGAGAGTAATTCATAAAAAATAAAAATAAAACAAAGACATCGTTATCTTTTCATCGTAAAAGTTAGGGCTGTGCAAGAAACTCATAACCCGGTGAGCCCGCCCATAACCCAGTGTAATTGGGTCAATTTGAGCCCGCCCAAAAAGATGCATAATGGGTTGGGTTAAAATCCACCCATTTAAAAATTAAATGGGCGGGCTATGGGCACACCTTTGGGTTACCCATACCCGCCCATTTAGTGTATTTTTTTTTTTATTAACTACCCTAACCCTAATAGTTATCGCCCCTTCCTCAAGTGAATCTGAAGATGATAGTGAAGATTGAAACATGCAGATTCAATGGAAGCATGCTATTTTTTTAATCTTTGAACTTTAGTTGTAATGCTTTAATTTAAAAGTTGGAATTTTAACATCAAAATTATGTTATGATGATACTTGCCTAAATTTAGGTTCTTGTGTGAATTATTATTTTTGAATTTTGAAGATTCATAATTTAGAATGATGAATTTGGATTTATGTTTAATGCTTATGTATGTTTTTTTTTCTAAAAAAATATAAGTCAAATATAAATAGATTACCCAAAACCCGATGAAACCCGCCCATTTATATCTTTAGCCTTTTATTTACACGGGCTTAAATGGGTTGAGGTATGGGTATGGGCTAACCCATACCCATTTAAAATTAAATGGGCGGGCTATGGGTTAGGGCATGGGCTGCCCAACCCGCCCATTACTCTGCCCTAGTAAAAGTTAAATATTTGCTCCATGCACGGTAACATGTATTACTATGCTCCTACTATCAAATAATAAATAATTATTTAATTATTAATATTTTGAAATTCTTAATTACCTCGTAAAATTTAATTCCCTTGGAAAAGTGGACCATGGGCATGTTTAGAGTGGCTTATTTTGTAGCGTTGGTGTGTAAAAATTTGGTGGCTTTTAAGCTAACGACCCAAAGTGAGAAAAAAGCTAAATTTTTCTTTTTTGGATTATCAAGGCTTGCGTTGGTAACTTTAAATCAAAAAAGTTTCAAAAGGTTAAGGAAAAAGCTCGAATCCAAACTTTTTCTATAACTTTCGGTTTTTGACGCGCAAGACCGCTACTTCTACCACCATCAATCCAAACACAAATCATTATCTATAACCTAACTTTTTTCCTACAAGCTTTTTTTAAAGTTAGATAGCTTTTAAGCCAGACTCCAACCAAACATGCCACTGTAAATTCGCATATCGCTGTCGCTCTCAGCCTCCCTCCTTTTGACTGTTCCTATTGCCGATAAGAAGATAGAAAAACTTAGATCACGGACTACACACGGATGGTCTTGCCGATAAGCCTAAGCCGTTTTCTGTTTTGTTCTTAACTCTCCCTCCCTCCCTATCTCTCCCTATCTCTCTCTTCCGCCCACTTTCTTCTTTCATTCGAAATTCCATGGTACCTCTCCTCACCCACCGCAGCTTTCTAACCTCTTCGCAATTGGCCTCACTAGTTCCCTGCCACACCCACTTCTATCGTTCCCGCCTTCCCCTTCGACGGGAACATGATTCAATTACTTGTAATTCTGTCCCAATTAGTTCCAATGCATTCGACCAATCCAAGCAACAAGTGAATCGTACTTATGGGCAGCCTCAGCCCAGAACATTGTTCCCTGGAGGTTACAAGAGGCCCGAGATCAAAGTCCCCAGCCTCGTTCTCCAGTTGAACCCTGACGAGGTTTTGAGCGGTGGTGATACTCTTGATTTGATAGACAAGGCGGTGTCGAAATGGGTTGGGATTGTGGTGCTCACTGCCAGTGAAGCCAGTGGCGGAAGGCTCTATGAGGCTGCTTGCACGTTGAGGTCGGTGGTTCAGGACCGCGCCTATTTGTTGGTTTCTGAGCGCGTTGATATTGCTGCCGCTGCTGGTGCTAGCGGGGTTCTGCTCTCTGATCAAGGTCATTATATTATTCCTATTACTGGAACATAATCAAGACGCTTCATTCTTATTCTCTCTATTCAACCTTTACTTCAGAAGCATCTTCTAACAACCTGGACTATCTCATCTCTTGAGAAGGAAAAAGGCCTTGCTTGTTTGCTTGATCATTTGCCTATTTAATTGAATACCGTTAATTTGAAAAGAGCATACTTTGTCAACAATTATGTCTCTTAACAGCCTTAATAAATGACTGATGAGCTTGAATGGTGAACCACCAATGGCAATAACTGGTCAACAATTGAACAGCAATATGTTCATTTAGATATGTGAAGATGTATCCAAGCTGACTTTAAGGCTTTCAACATCTGGGCCGTTTGTCACGTCTCTCGCTGTGCATTATCCCTCGCATGGCCTCCATTTTGCGTTTTGCATTTTTCACTGTGAACTCGTCTCCCTCTAACGTCAGTAATTTCAGGAACTGACAGAGATTATGCATTTCTCTCATTTCATGCAGGTCTTCCTACAGTTGTGGCAAGAAATACAATGATGGATTCCAAATCTGAATCGGTGGTTCTTCCCTTAGTTGCTAGAATTGTGCAAACTGTAGATGATGCTGTAAATGCATCTAAATCCGAAGGTGCTGATTGTATTATATATGAAAGTGCTAAAGTGGAACATGTCAATCTGGACGTTAATTCAATATGCAAGAACGTGAAGATACCTATTTTCATCATGTCTTCTTCATATGGAAAAGATATTTCATATGCCAGTGCATCAAACTTGTTCACTTCAGGTGCAAGTGGTTTTGTTATCAATTTGGAAAGTTTTGGTTCCTTTGATGATGAATTTCTGCACACACTATTTGACAGCGAGTATTCAAATGATAAGAAAACATTAAATGATAATGGTGACAAAGTCAATGAGCATAAATTATCAGACATCGATGATGACTTTCAGAGGGAAAAAGATCTCTTGGCTGGATTTATCAAACTGAAAGACAGAGAAAAACAATTAATAGAAACAGAGAGATCGATATTAAATGAAGCTGTGCAAGTTATCAACAAAGCTGCTCCACTGGTGATATTTTAATTTTATAAAATGTATTTGAAGTTACTATATTTTTCACTATCCTGTATGTTGACCTGGATATCTTTTTACTTTGTGTTGAATTGGTATTCATTTCAAATGACAGATGGAGGAGGTTTCACTTCTCAATGATGCAATTTCTCAAATTGATGAGCCATTTTTACTGGTTATAGTGGTAATTGTGCGCTGAATCTCAAGAAATTCTGGTTCCTGGAATATACATTGGTATTAGCTCTAAATTTCAAAACGAGAAAAATCTTACTGTCATGCTTTAACTAAGAATTATTTGACTAAAAGGTTCTATTAAAAAAAAAAAAAAAAACTGCCCTTTATCTAACTTTGCTGTGATTTTGCTTGCAATTTATCTGATTGTCTTTCTCCTTGTCCAATCATTGCACCTGGACATTTAATCACAGTTCACTTTATATTGACTTGTTAATTATTTTTCCTTTATAAACCTGCGAAGCTGTTCTTCTCTGGAGATTCTTTTCTTGCAGTTAGGGCCCTATCGCATGTACTCAATAATATTTATCATGTTATTTGAACAAGGAAATTCATTTATTAGTTCAGCAGCATGTCAGTCCCGTTTCTCTTAAACTCACTCATAGGGTGCTACCCTTGTAGAAACTTATTGTTAAATGTGACGTTGCTTTTAGGACCTTAACTGTTGTCATATCAGCAGTCTATTTAAGTATTGTCTACTTTGGACGAATAATTGGTTGTTGCCCAAACATCAAAATTTCCCCTTCTTTTTTAAGTTCCTTATAACTTTTCTATATAGTTGGATGCTTTTTTTTCAAAAAAAAATTAAGATTAGCCACTTTTTTTATCTTGGAAACTTCACAAGAATGCTGCAGAAGTTTAACATATGCCTTTTGTCTGATTTGAATCATTGATATTATCAGGGGGAATTCAACTCTGGTAAATCCACTGTCATCAATGCACTTCTTGGGCAAAGATATCTCAAAGAAGGAGTTGTTCCAACGACCAATGAAATTATGTTTTTACGATATGCTGACTTAGATTCAGAAGTACAACGTTGTGAAAGGCATCCGGATGGTCAATATATATGCTATCTTCCTGCTCCAATTCTTAAAGAAGTAAGCAATTATTATTAATCCCTGCCCTTTTTTTATGTAGCAGATGCATTTAATTTATGTTACACCTTTGCTGCTCTTTTCTGTGTACTCTCAAGAGTGTTCTGTTTCTTTTGAAAACAGATGACCGTTGTTGACACACCCGGGACTAATGTGATTCTCCAGAGACAACAACGTCTTACAGAAGAATTTGTTCCCCGTGCTGATTTGCTTGTGTTTGTTATTTCTGCTGATCGTCCTTTAACTGGAAGTGAGGTATGATCAGTCACCTCTGCTAAGGGAGTAAGGGGCATAATATGGTGTTTTGTGTTTGACACTGGCATTTATTGTTCTTGGAGGGGTCTAACATGTATTATCCTATGTTATTAGCAATCTGATTGCTGCTGCTTTAATGGTTATGCATTTCAGGTTGCTTTTCTTCGGTATTCTCAGCAGTGGAAAAAGAAAGTTGTCTTTGTTTTGAATAAATCCGACATATATCAAAGTACTCATGAGGTTCATCAATGACTTAAGACTTCATTTTTATTATAGATAATTTCATATGATCTGAAAATTATTATCTTGTAAAATAAGCATATAGGTCTATCCTATGGTTTAACTTTCTTAGCAAACTTAATGCTTCACTGAAATTACACTAACAATTTGTTGCAGCTTGAGGAGGCATTGTCCTTCATCAAGGAAAATGTGCGAAAATTGCTGAATACTGAAAATGTGATATTGTATCCTGTGTCTGCACGATCTGCACTTGAAACAAAACTTATGGCTACCTCTGATGTTGGAAAGCATAATGGAGAACTGTTGGTGTCTAATGGTGATTCTTATTATAGAACCAGGGGCTTTGATGAATTTGAGAAGTTCTTGTACAGCTTCTTGGACGGTGCAACAATACCAGGAATGGAGAGAATGAAGCTGAAACTTGAAACTCCAGTTGCAATTGCAGACAGACTAATTTCAGCATGTGACACTCTTGTTACCCAAGACTATCGATATGCCAAGCAGGATTTGACTGCAGTAAATGATGTTATTAATAGTATAGATGACTTTGCACTGCGGATGGAAACTGAGAGCATCTCTTGGAGGAGACAAATTTCATCCTTGGTTCGTTAAGCAAAAGTTTGAAGTTTTTTTTAGCTTGAAACAAATTTACTTATTTCCTTTTATACATTGTGTTTTCTGATAAAATATGGCACGGCTTATCAGATTGAGACTACGAAGTCAAATATTGTGGAGCTTGTTGAAGATTCTTTGCAATTATCCAATCTTGACACTGTAGCTTCATATGTATTCAAAAGTAAAAATTATGCCATGCCTGCCACCTCAAGAATTCAGAATGACATGATTGTTCCTGCTGTAGCAACAGCTCAGGTTAGTAGCTGGATGTGAAATTGAACGTATCAAGGATTTAGGCTGAATTATGAATCTAGATTTTATTGCAAATGATTTATTTTCTTGTTTAATTTTTGCTCTAGATGGACACATCACCATCCATCTTATTAACTTAAGGCTGGACCGTTTGATTAGCATGTTATGCCTGGAGGCATCTGTGGTTTGAAAATAATTCCTTTATTTTCATTTTGACATCCAGAAAATACTGGGAGAATACGAAGACTGGTTAGAATCCAAAAATACCGATCAAGGAAGACTTTACAAGCAAACTTTTGAAAAACAATGGCCATCTTTGATGAATGCAGACACTCCGATGGATTTTGAGACCTATGAATTGTTAAAGAAAGTGGACCGGACCGGAAGTCAAGTGATTGAAAAATTCAGCCGCAGTGCTGCTTCCAAGTCATATGAGCAAGAAGTCCGTGAGATGGTAAGTTTGAAATTTTTTGCGACTCTGGGGAACCTTCTATCTCTCCTTTCCCCCATTTGGAATCTTTATTTTATTGAATCTTTAATTATGCCCAATTGTACTGTCTCTAAACAATCTGATCTAAAATGTTTTCCATTTACAATAGTTCTTAGGTGCTTTTGGTGGACTAGGTGTTGCTGGTTTATCCGCTTCCCTTCTGACATCTGTGCTGCCAACCACTTTGGAAGATCTTCTTGCTCTTGGCCTTTGTTCTGCTGGCGGGTAACATGCCTTACTTGAGTGAACTATTGCGACAACTTATTAGACTTCCCAAGTTTGGTGGTTGTACATTATTTGTGGATGAAACATGTTTTTTACAGTGATTAAAAGAAATCAATTGTGCAATTCGTTTTTTGCTAAGCACTGAGGGGAGATCTGGTTTTATGACAGGTATCTAGCTATTTCAAATTTTCCAGCTCGTAGACAAAGTGTGATTGATAAAGTGATAAGGAAAGCTGATGCCTTGGCCCATGAACTTGAAGAGGCCATGAAGAAGGATCTCGTTGAAGCTACAAGGAGTTTGGATACTTTTGTTAAAACCCTTGGCAAACCTTACCAGGACCAAGTACAGTACAGACTTGACAAGTTGGTAGGGATTCAAGAAGATTTAGCAAATCTTGAGAAGAAAATTAGAACGCTGCAGATCGAAATTCAAAATCTTCACGTGTCATGACCTCCTTTTTTGAATTATATATGACACCACAGTTAAGTAAGCAAGCAAGAGGAATTTGTCCCCTCTTTCTTTCCTCCTCCTTCTGTATAACTGGCAATGCCAGTGGAAAATGTTTTGTCGTTCAAGAATTCCAATACTATCTTATTGGATCTTTTTATATTCCCTTGCCAGCAACAGAGCGGAATATATTATGGATGTAGATAAAAATATATTCTTTATGCTCTCATTTGTCATCAAGTCATGCAGAGCAAGCTTTGTGAGAAGGCCGACAAAGTCCTTTTTTGTATCATTAAAAACATAAAGCATTTAGTGATTCACAATTCACACACACACATATATATGTATGCATGTAAATCTCCCGTGTATAAGCGCTGACATTGGAATTTAACAGTTCTGTTGCTCCGATCTTTGTTCGAGTTTAGACATGCCCCCCCTCCTTTTTTCCCACTGAATTTTAAAGAAGCTTACATGCGTTGGTGACGTTTCATGATCGGCATAAAAGATAATCCTTTGTCTTAATAACACAAATTCGAGATTAAGTAAATGATATGCCAGGTAGCCGGAGTTTTTTAGGCCAGTGAGGCAGAAGCACAGACGCAAATGGTAACATTCAATCGAGATTTGAGGGCTAGGGCTTTGGCCTATTTGGAGAAGGAACGAAAGATGCATATATTCTTGTCCACTCTTTAATTTCCCTTCTCAATCTCCTTCCTCCTCCCTGTTTCTTGCGCATTAAACGTTAGAGATGTGAACTTTTCCTCTCTTTTTTGGGCAATAGAGATGCATTGCTTCAATGGTGTAGCGATACGTGTAACAGTCAATATGTAAGTCAGCCCCCTTTTTGCAAGTACAACAAACAGCATCCCCTGTGACCCATGATCATCCATTCCTCGTGTTCTTTTGCTTCCTGTACGAGCGATGCTAATGTCTTGTAAATGGGATTTCATTCCCAAGCAGGGAGAGGATATGCCTACGGAGACCAACTTTGTAAGGCCTTACATTCCTTTGCATCTCAAGTTTGGGTCCTAAATAAAACACATGTTGGGAGGGAAGTCGTAAACCTGAAATTAGATTAGCCAGTGGCGTAGCTAATAATAAGATCCAAAAAAAACGTCGGCTAATAGTATAAAAAAAAATATGTGGAGGGAATATGTTTGAGAAGACATAACCAAAAGCTATTCTCTAGCTATGCGTCATGAGTGTGGCAGAAAATAAATCAGAGTTCATGGCACTAATCCTATCGGTAAAGACGGTGTTTTCATATCATAATATAAGAAATTGTTGGTTGGTGTAGCACATGCCAATCAACGTTTCCATCATTTTCTAACCCACTATTATATAATCTGAGAGTTAAATTGCAATTCAACTTTTTTTGTTCGGTTTTTGCCTCACCGTGTTATTGTTGTTAGTGCTTATCCTTGTAATTTTAAAAACAAAATGATCTCTGCGTCTTCTCTGCAACGAGCACCTGTAGGCTGTAGCAACCGTATTTCAATGTCCGTAAGTTTCACTTTCCTTGTTGTCTACACAATGTCGCAAGAGAACCCTTACGTTCCTCTCATGCTGTCTGGCGCAAGTAAATTAAGTAGCTTGCGTACATACCAATCTCCGACGTCCCCAAGAATTCCCAAATAAATGACACTAGTTTGGAGAAAGCCTCTGTTTCATTCGAAAAAATGCTCTGCTCGTATTCTTATACACGCTGTTCTAAATTAACAAGAGTCTCGTGCTTTTATACCTCCTCCGTGCTAATTATAGTAACACATTTTGGAGTTAGTTTTGGTCTTAATTATAAGACCAAGTTTTAATTTTTGACAATTTCTTCTTAAAATACCTCCTATTTATATTTTCTCAATAATAATTAAACACAATAATAATTTGATAATACACCTATATATCTTATAAAGTAAGTAATGCTAGCAACTCATTAATGTTATATACACATCAATTCTACTGTTTTTTTAATAAAATAATTTTGAGCAATTTTTTTCATATCACCCCTACTAATACTTCCTTCACAATAATTAATTCTTATATTCTATCAAATAAAATATTCTACTTTCTTTTTTATTTTTAAATAAAATAATTTTAATATTTCATTAAAAATATTTTCCTGTAACTATATTTCTTCAAAAATATTTTCCTGTAACTATCCGTCCAAAGTGACTGATTTTTTCTCTAAAATAACCTAATAAAACATTAATTTTAAGCCAAATATAATGTAACATAAATATTCTCGTAATATTTTAAATTATAATAAGCATTGAATTTTATATATATATAAATAAAGCATGGAATCTTGGATTGAATTACAGGTCAACAAAAAAATATGGATTTAATTGGAATTAACTATTGTTCAACAACTAATCGGGCGGATCCCTGGCGCAAATAGAGTCCATTATACTCAGTGCGTGGTGGTTACCAATGCCATAAATTTTGCCTTGATGTCATTTTAGATTTTAAGGAAGGGTATTTTTAGAAAATAATTACAATTAACTAAATTAACTTTTCTCCTTAATCTCTCCAAATTCTGATAAATAGTTCCTAATACGGAGGGAGTATTATTTTCACATGGCAATTTGCAATTATACAGAAGCGGACCACTTAGACCCGAATAAGGAAGTTAATTAATGAAGTGCTTTAAGAAGATTTAGGCAGTGGATATTGTTTGTGTCCTTAGTAAAGGACATAGACTAGAAGGTTTATTGGAGCTTAATCATACAATCAAGCTTCGTTTGTCTTCATAAAAAGTGGGCAGCGAAAGCTATCCTTAGGATCCCACTATGCAATAAAGTTCTAGATGGCAGTACTGTACTACCCGAGCCTCACTATAAATTCATACCTCTTCTTCCTTCTCTTTCCATTCCCTGCTTACTCATCTTCTCTTTACTATTGGTTCTTTCTCTGCTTTCCTAGCTTTCCCTTTTTTTTTCTTGAGTCATCCCAAGAGATTCCAGCATTCCTTGCTGAAATTTGGAAAAAAAAGTTTGTCCTCTGTCGAGCTTCTTTCCTCTGTTTTGCTCTGTGATAGCTAAAATGTCTTCCTCGAGTGTGTATCAAGAGTTACAATCATATCTTACGAAACCACCTCGTGTTCTGTGTCTGAAATTGGCTCCACCCTTGGAATTTCCTTCCCTTTCACAGACTGAGACACACCCACTTAACCCGCCCAACACCACCTGTGAAAAAGACTTGAAACAGGACAAAAACCCAAATGCAGACAGGGGTGGCTGGACTTTTCTTCAATCTCTTTGCAACAAAACTGACAAGTCTGAAACCGAAAAAATCTATATCCACCCTCTGGTAAAGCGCTCCTCTTCCTCCCTGAGTGCCAAGAGCTTGGAGATGTGTACGGAGAGCTTGGGATGCGAGACCGGCAGTAATGGAAGCGAAAGCAGTAATGACATTGCTCTGTTTTCATCGGAAAGAAACAAGTCCTCTTTGGCTACTCCAGAGAGTGACAAAAATTGTGTGTCAAAGAGAGCGAATCGAAGTGTTAATAACTTTCCTCCTCCACTGTCTTCAATGAGTAAAAATGGTGGAGTTCAAGTTAGGTCTCGTCGTGAAGATGGTCGTCTTATCTTGAAAGCAGTGACTGCCCCTTCTCATCCTTCTTGTTTCAAAGCAGATCGTAGCAATGGCAGGCTTAGGCTCCAACTCTTGTCCACCTTCAACCATTCTCTCAGTGGTGACCACGAACCAGTTGAAGCAGAAGAAGAGGAAGCTGAAGAAGAAGAAGATGATGCTGATGAGGTGGAAGAGTACCGGGATGAGAATAATGAGAATGAGGAGGATGAAACGGGAATGAGAAAGATTCCAAGGCCAAGTAGGTGCAATGAAAAGGGGAACATGAGCAACCAAATGCATGATTGGGAGCCATTGTTGGTGACTACATAACTGCGACTTTTCTCTTAGAATTTACTCTTCTTGTTATTGTTGCTGCTGTTGTTGTCGTTATCATCTCCATTTCCATCTTTTCTGTTTTCCTTTTTTTTTTCCTCAGTTATGAATATCAGCTCCTGTGGGATAGGAAGATTAGTTCTTCCATATAAAATTGTATCTATGGTAGTTATTATAGTTATTAGTTATGTTGGACAAGGTCCTAATACTCTAACCCCTCTACCGTACGTCTCTTGGGAAGAAGTTGCTTTCTGTTTCGTTGTGTGTTTTCTAATGAGCATAACTAATTAGCTAGATCACGCGCACAACAGCGACCGTACAGCAGGGCTCCTAATATAAATTTTCAAATCATAAACTGCCCATCGATCCAACATGATATAATTAAGACATATTTACCCTCTATACAAACATAGTGGAAATTAAAGCATAGAAGTAAATACTTCCGAGCTCCTTAATATAAGATATATTTACCTAATTTAATTAGATTAAATAAGTTAATTGAGTTAGTTAATAGGACATGCACTATTTAAAATACCCTAATCATCTTTTTTGATTCCCTCATTTTCTCTCCTCCTTAATTATTATTGTTGAGGAAGTAACAATAGCGATAAATTCGGAAAAGATTGACAAATATAAAAGCTATATCTTATATTTGAAGCCAAGATCAACTTCACAAATATGTTTTATATATTAAGGACCGTGGACTACTTGAGAAGTGGAGAACTAAGATGACAGCTGATGAATTGAGAGTTAGAGCATATTGGAGTCTGAGGTTGGTCATGTAAGAGAATGCATGATCAGTTTCTGTAAAGGGCAATATATGCTTCATGTTAGAAATGTAAAATAATAAATGAGAGGCTCATTTTCACTGAGGCGAAGGGAAGGCATGAAAGTGATGAAAAAGAACATGCAAGGAGAGGAGAGAGTAGGGGCTGGGAATTGAAGTATGAGAATTGAAAAAGTAGGGTCCCCAGAGCGCAACAGTAACATGGACTTATGAGCTCATCACCAACAATGGTCCATGTGGTATGGCTACTCTCGGTGCAATCTTGAAATGAAAAGCTTGATCTTTTTGTTTAGTTTTAGCGATATGTTTGAGAGAGAGATTATTGTGGAAGATAAGAGAGTTATAAGAAGGAAGGAAGTAGTAATGGGAAATGAAGGGAGTTAGGCTGCAGGGATCCCAAAATCAAGAACATGCACTTCCATGTGCCCTTTGCGAGGTACGTAACTAGGGAGGGCCCCTAAACTTATAGAATATAATAGAACTCAAATGTTTAGAAAATTACTTTTCGGCATTATAAAAATTTTAATATTTTCACTTTAGTCCTGTTTAAAAGTTTCATGAAAGGATAAAAATGAAAATATTAAAATATTTATGAGACTGAAATATAATTTTATGAACATTAGAGTTCTATTCTATAATTTTCTCCCCCTAATTATAATTCCTGACTCACCCTCAACTTGTATTGATATGTTGTTAATCATGTTTAATATGGATGGGGATTTTCACGTGAATGATAAGTCAGACTTAGGGGTTTATGACGAGCTGATGTGTCGGTGTGGGGACCCCATAAGGTGCCTCGTCAGACTCGTGCGCGTTTTTACTTTCACGTCCATGTGACTCGGATCAAACTGTGGCCTGTCGGGCGCACTCAAAAAACAAGAAGAACCGGAGACGTCAATCATGTGATTCGTTAAACAGAGCACAAGCATTGCCACTTTTTCGCTGCATTCAAAGTTAGTTATTTTGTTGCATGTTACCAAAGCAAGTTTTATTCGAATCTGCCTCGATAAGAATCCATTTCTTTAAGCTTTTACGGAGTATTACGTTTAGGCCTATATCATCCAAACTACTCACGTTACATGCATGAATTCTATTCTCAACGGTTTTTATTTAAAACAACCGTTAACATGGAATGATGTTATCCTAGGGGTGTTAAGTGATCCATTTGACGCTCTCAGAGGCCCGCCCGCGTCCACCGAAAAAATTGCCCCGCAAACCCCAAGGAAAAGCCGCACAAAGAAAAAATGGGCTCAAACTTTGCCAGCATTTTTTTTGACAGCATAAGCGTCGGTATGTCTCCCATTTAGCCCCCGATATTATATATTTGTTATAAATTATATAACCTATTTGTATCAAAAAATATATATAAATATAACTTATAATAATAAAAAATATCTTTTCATTTTTTCATCAGCTTTTTCCTTTTCTCATTTTCGGATGCCCTAACCGCGAGCTGTCTCTCCTCTCTTGATCTTCATTCTCCTCTAGAGCTCGATGATCTGCCTGACTGCCTCTCCTCTCTTGATGCAACCTCTAGAAGTTTTGGATGTCTACAAGGCTTTAATTTCTATTTTTTGATGCCTTGTTAAGACATATGGTTGTCTTTTTAATTTTAAGACTTATATTGGAACATTCAAAAGTGTAGAATTATGGATGTTATTTAATTTTTTAGTTACTTAAGCTGTTTTTACATAGGGTGTGGTAGGGTATCGCCATTTGGGCATGAAAGGGCCGCCATGCCCAGCCCATTATTGCCCTGTCCAAAAATGTTAGGGCTTCTATCAGGCAGGGCCGGGCACTGAGCTGCATTTTACTGCCCAGTGATCTTTCGGGCAGGACATCGGGCAAGGGTCTCGCCCTGTCCAGCCCTGCCATGAACACCCCTAGTTATCCCACCTTAATTAATTAATGGTTGATGTCGGTGTTGGGCTCAATTTGGAGAAAATGTTTAAACCTTTACAATATTACATACTCCCTCTTGTCCTTATTATAAGGGACCAACTAGCAAGTTTATTTAGTCTTTTTTATAAGGCACTTGCTTGTTCCCAATGAGCATTAATTATTTTTTCCCGTGTATGCTCATAATTAATACGAGTAGTGGGTAAGAGTAAGAATTAATATAATATTAGAGTTTAATGCAATTAGTAGGGGTAATATTATAAATTATTTAAATTCTATGACAACTTTATTAACTTTAACTGTTTTTATTAATTTATGAGAAAAGTTAGTTCGTATCTTATAATAAGGATCTGCGGAAGTATGTCAAAAGTCAAGCTCTGGACAAAAGCTATGCCAGATAGGTATTTATTTTATATTTTTTACTAGAGGTGGGTATATATATATATATATATATATATATATATATAAAGGTCACCTTGGACACTTGTGTGTTTGGTAACTCTCATGGTTTCAGAAATCGTTTTTCGCAACCTGTTACATGTTTATCCTATTAATTATGAAAACTATTCTCTAAAAACAAATCCAAAAAATGAAGGAGGATTCGATTCTTAACTTGACTACTCTGTTGCTGCCATCTCTGCTTTTGTCTGGGAATCCAGGTTTCGATTTCTGTTTGGTTATTGTGTACACGGGCTTCTGCTTTCGGACGCCTTTTTGACTTGCTACCTCTCTCCATTTGAACTTTTCCCAATTCCATGCATCGTCCCAAGCGAGAACAATTCCACGTTTCAATTGCCTGTTTGTTCATCTGTACACTGAATCTGTTCTGCCCTGTACTTGCATTGTATGAATCTCATATTCACATTTATTGCACGTATGGCATCATCAACCTGGTGTAACCAATAGGCACCATCAACATATCTCATCTTCCGAATGATTTGATATTTTTTAGATGAAAAAATTATTTTTTTAAAAAAATATTAATTAAGAGATTATTTTTATTTTATATTTTCTATACATTAAAATAATTTGTTAAGAAAATTAAAAAGAAAAAAAATAAATATGGATCGTCTCAATCTCATCTAGACAGTCTAGATGAGCTAGGTTGATGGAGCCTATCCAAACAATAGGCACCAACTCTGATTATTACATGTTGTGGCATTGAATTAATGCATGATGCTTTTCGTACGTAATTATTTACAGTATGATTTAAGTAAGCATGATTTTCAAGCGCCAACTCATCTTTAAATGCTTTTAGAGTCATGCATTGTGTCCTTTGACCCATTAAAAAAAACGAGCTGCATTGTGTCCGCAAATGTACGCCCATGTTTCGTCCATTTTATATAATCGACGTATCGTGTCTCCATGCAAATTAAGATAATCTCAGACACTAACTTCTAGGCCTAATGATCACGAGGGTTATGGTTGCACGTCATTACGAGAGTGTACATGTATACTAAATGTGCGTGCAAGAGAGGATATATTGGGTATATCCATGTTAAAATTAAGTTGATTATCTTGGCTATTCTCGGATCGAATTAAGTTTAAATCACACATAACATTAAGGTTTTGCTGTATTAATGCCGAATTGTCGTGGCCAGTTTTTGAGAAAACTGGGGGCATATCTGGGAATCAGACATAAATTAGGTTAGCAGGTACAAGAACATAACAGTCTGTGTGGGGAACAAAATATTCCTGTCTAAGAATGGTGTTTGATCTTATATGTTGTATAGGTACTTAAATACCTTGTTTGACTAACTGGTGTTCTGTTATCCCGTGTTTGGTGATTTTGGCTCTCGGTAGGTAGGTAACATAATCTGACAACATAATAACGCATGACAAAAAAAACATACATACTAATTATCGCGATATATGTGTGTGTGTGTGAAGTGGATGAATGGCAACACTGAGACTGGCAAAAAAAAAAAAATGCAACACTGAGGAGTATAACAGCGCCATTACTTGCGACAAAGAGGGTGACCAGCATCCTTGTCATTCTCGAAGCTAGTCTCCACTTCATTGTGCCCACTCAACCTTGGACAGAGATGAAACCACGCATGTACAGAGGGATGGACGAATCAACAAAATTAAATTGATCCTAGCTACTCTACAGTAACCCTGCTATATATAGCTGCTAGCTAGCTAGTTACGTTACTCCAATCCTTCAACATCCATAGATAATAACGCCTACCCCTCTCTGTCTATCTATATATATACTGGGTGAGACATGCATGCATGGCAACACCACAAGACAAGCAAGCATATGACGTGGTAAGTTAATGGTTGGACCATTTAAACACACACGTACCTATATATCTATATGATCAGCAACTTATATCCACAAGTTGTGCTTTAATTATTCTTGCTTCCAAAATCGTTTAATGGCCACACCAATATAGTTGTGGTGTTTCACTCACATCGCTCTCAGTTGTGTATATTCCCTACCTCCGTTGTTCGCTGCACGTAGTTTTCATTCAACTGGGAACGAACAATGTCTCGTCATTATCCTTTTCTTGTTGGTTGCCACATATATGTGTACGTATATATTGATGGCTTGTCTTAATTAATTAAGGTCCCTGATTTTCCAAGTAGGTATAGTAGCTGAATATATATATGCCAAATCTTTGACGACAATACTGGAACTAGTGAAGGCTAAATGCATGGCCAAAACAAAAGTGGTCGAGTGGATCGGAGGCGGCATGATAGAAATAGAATGTTGGCTTGCACGTAAAAGACATGCACAATCATATCTGAGGAGACCCGCTCATACAAGTTATAAGGATAATCATCATAGGAAAGAGGAATATGAATATATAGAGGACCATGGCTGGTGGTGGTGGTGGTTGACATTTGAGACAAAAGTGGCGTTTTGGAGGGGATTTTGAATGATGGATAGATATATCATCATTATATTAATTCTGATCCCTTGCACGGAGGAGAAAATGTAGCATTTATGTAAGCCACTAAATGAATATGGGATACACGGACGCAACAGATCGGATCCGATCGGAGTACGGAGTCATTCTCGGCACTGCTTTGGAGGCCTTTTGCCCGGTGACTCGCATAAATTTGCCTAAGCTTTTAGCTAATTACCTTACATATATATATATATATATATATAGTTCTAGTTGTAAAATAAATAAATAAAACGTGGAGAGAATTATTGAAAACGCAATGCTATTGTCAACTAAATGATACCCCTCTTATCCTTAATATAAGACTCGGTTGACTTTTTTAGAGAGGTTTTTTTTTTTTTTTTGCTCGAGACTTTTTTAGAGAGGTTAAGAGAGCTAAATAAATTATTTTATAAAGTGTTTATACCTATCGTTTTTCTCCAAACTAATTTATCCGACTTATAAACTTATATATAATCTAATAATATACAACATATAATATGATTAAGTAACTTATTCAGCTTCATTAATCTCTCTAAAAAGTTAACTCGGTCTTATATTTAGGACCGAGGTAGTAATAGATAAAATGTAAGGGTATGATAGAGTTCACGCATATGACTTGTTTGATACGAGGGGAGGGGGAGGAAATTGAACGGTTTTTTTGAATTGGACTTAAAAAAAAAAGTGAAGTAGGTTTAGAAGTTTTTAATTAGTTTTTTTTTTACTCTTTTATCTTGCATCTTCTTTTTATTAAAATTTTGTAACCCCTTTTTTTCAATTTTCTTAAAGTCAATTCATAAGAATTAATCTTCCCTCCCCTCCACTCCACCCCAAATCACTTGTACCAAATAAAACCCTAAAGAAAGTTGGATGGATGACGTGGCCAAATCTAGCAAAGATATATCTACACATGTTGGGATGGATGGACGGAGGCCTCTTTTATATTGATGTTTTCTCAACAATAATCAATGAGAAAATAAAAAAATATGATGACTTGAGTGTTTTAAAAAATACATATAATATTAATTAATTTAACTAATTAACTTCTTTAATTAATTTAATTAAATAAGATAAACATGTCTTATATTAAAGAGAAAACAGAGCATGTAGGACAAAGAGTGTATATATATATATAAAAAAAAAAATTAAAAGAAGCAACGCTCTTATGGCGCCACAAATAATAAGCTAATATTAAGTTTTACGCATAGAGCCTAGGCACGCACTCGAGCTTGTTTCAATTATCTCTCTAACAAGAATAAATTCAAATTCATATATGATATGGTTGTCCTGCAGAATTTTATTACCTGGGTCTAATAAATAAATATGATTGGTTAAAAATAATTAAATGGAGCCACGCTCGCTTTTCGGCATGTTACCTCGCAGGGTGCATGATTGAAGCTGATCGACAGCATATCGTCGCCCAAGTCTTCCTCAATCGTACACCACGCTGGACCAATTTTGGATGCTTCATCTTTATCCTTATCACTTTGGTTCTATTTATAAGTCCACTTTAACCAAATCTCACATACCAAGGAGAGGTAGTGATTATAGGGATACATTTTTAACTTTGCCCTCATTTATAATTGGGTATTTTTTAACTGTTTCTTCTCTCTCTATCTTCATGAGTAAAATTGTCACAATCTCATTTACTATATGAAACTGAACTTATAAATAAGACCAAGTTTTGTTGGTCAAAATGAATTTATAAATAGGATCTAGAGTAGTATAAATGAGGAAAGAGATACTTTCATTGGTACTTCTCTCATCATTCCTCCATCCGGACTGTCTAATTTTGATCCAAGTATTCAGAAGGAGACACCGCATGCATGCGGTAATTTGAAAGGGACAATATGTCTTCCTCTGGATGCTTGGATTAAAATTGAACGGCCAGATGGAGAGATGATGAAGAACCCACCAATGAGAGAAAGCGGACGTTATTAATGAATAGTGTCTTAGAATAGTATAAGAATATATTAGTGGTAGAGGTGAAAATTCAGATGAATTAAACTGATCAGAAAAAATACTTAATAAAGAGTGATAAAAGGAAAAGTCACGGACCGTATTCTATTTTATTAAGGAGTCAGCTGACTAGGGGCAAATGGAGTAGTGGATGGCGACAAGAGGATCATGAACAAATGTAAAGCATTAGAGGATCACAGATTTTATTGTAAAGCATAATGTACATATATATATGCATGATGAAGTGTGTGTCCACTAGATTGTGCAATCCAATAAATATATGGAGTTGCAGATTATATCATTAATATAAGATCTAGTTGATATTTTCTAGAGAATATAATAAAATTGAATAAAATAAATTATTTTTTATATCAAGCTAATTTGTATGACTTATAATATAATATAATAATATACAACATGTGTTATAATTAAATTATTTATTTATCTTCTAAAAAAGTCAAGTGGATGTGGATCACATATTAAAGATATACATGCAGTTATAAGGCGTGAAAGTTTGTTTGCTGTTGGACTGTGGTGGGATCCAATTTTCCTACATATCCTTTGGATAGGCATTGGAGCTCATCTATCTTAGATGGTTTAGATGATATTTAAATGGTCCATTATTATTATTTTTAAATAAAAAGTAAGGATGTGGATAGTCTAAAATGGAGGAGCAGTGAGTATCGAAAAGAAAGGGAGAGAAAAAGGATCCGGGGGAGGGGGAAGGTAGCTTTTGCAGATCCAAATGAAATGTGAGTGGGGGGATGTCAGGAGGGCAGGGATATCTGTGGGACAAGAACATGGGAGAAGGAAGAGAGGAATAAGGAAGCAGTTGAGTACAAAGGTGGAAGGATTGTGTTTGTGCAGAGTGGAGCTGGAGGGTAGCTACTGAGTGTAGGGTACTAAGGTAGTGCCTCTATAAGCCACTTGTCGATCCCCCAACACTTGCGCATCTTTCCTCCTCCTTCCCCTTCCACACTCGAGTCCACATTACATACTTAGAGTTAGGTAATTATACTTCTAATTAGAGGTATAAACATTTTTTTTTATTTTTTATGACATATATCTATAACATCAAGTATTATGAAAATTAATTAATTTGAGATACCTGGATGCAAAAAACATCCCGTGAAAAGCAGAATATAATTTAAATCTAAATAAATACAATATATAAAAAAATATGCTTATACCTCTAATTAGAGGTATAAGCACCTAACTCTAAGCATGTAATATGGACTCGACACACTCTCTTCGTTCTTTAAGATTTTTTTTTTCCCACATAGCATAAAATTACTTTAAACATTATTCTGGTTTTTAATATAAAATTTATTTATCTAATTTAATTAGATTAATAAATTTAGTTAAATTAGTTAATATGAAATATATTTTCTAAAACACCATAATCATCTTCTTTAATTTTATCATTCTCTTTCTTCCTTGATTATTATTGAGGGAACATCAACAGAAGTCAATTGAGAAATTATTAACAAATATAAAAATTATATATTAAATTTATGATCAAAATTAACTCCCTAAATATATTTTACATTGAGACCCTAGAGAGTAATAAACTAATTGAACAAACTGCTAGACTAAAGTGAGCCCGCTCCTCTCTTAATTATAAGGTTTTTTAGGGCATTTTAGTGGTTCCATATACAAAAGCAAACTTTATTACATATCAAAATAATTCAGATGGCTAGTTTTTATATTCTCATCGATGAAAACGAATCAAAATTTAGAAACTTAATGAATCCTCTTTGTTTTTTAATTTTATTTTAATAAGTGAATTCTAACTATTTCATCAAAGCTAATGGAAAAATAGTTAAGTCATTGAAATAGTGATCTAAAATTAAAATAATTTTTCAAATTTATTCATATTTTAAAGTATGGACTATAAAAAAAATTCCTTGCAAGTGGTAAATATGGTAGACTTACATAAGATTATCGTTTTTTTGTTAAAAAAAATGACTAATACATAGGATTAGTATTAAAAATGTTGATTATACTGTATCAAGTTGCTTACATCTATCATGTCAAGTTCTTTAATCACACATGGTAATGTGTCTTTTCTTTTTCATATGAGTTTACATTTAAAGAAAATATTTTAAAAATATGATACATGACTTCATGTGATTGAAAAACTTTATATAATGAATATAAAGAACTTGACCTAAATATTTTTCAAACTTTATTTTGTCTTGTGGAATATTAAAGATGAGTCTGCAACTGCAAAGAATATACTGATGAAGAGAAACAAACTAATCTTTATTAACAATTGTTGGACTAGGTGGTAAGAGGCCATATTCTTATAAGGATAAGAATACAAGTTTAAATCTTAAGAGCATATTTATTAGAAAAAATGAAAATCCTTTGTGTTCTAAACTTCGAGAGGGTACCCTTGACCAAATTATTAAACAAAAGAGAGAGAAATAAATGGATTTGTCTGTTTTGAAATTTTATCATCATTCAATTCTTATTTAAAAAACAGAATGGGGAGAGAAATACAAGAATGATGGGTAGATGTGGAGATAGAAAAATTAATAAAGGTAAAATTTAAAAATTATTTAATAACTGCATAATGATTTAAACTTATAAGACAAATGTTGGGAGGGTAGTAGGGAACCAGTTCGATGAATAGCTCATAGTGATTATACTGTGTGGATTGACGTTGAAAAGCGTTTAAGCAGGATGAGGTAAAAATTTTCTCATATATCATAAATTATATTGAAAAAACAGTTTGGGTTAATGGCATATGATTTTGTCAAGCACTGAAACTGGATTTAGAAATACTTTCTTTAATCCTTATTATAAGGCACCAACTAACAATTTTCACAAAATCAATAAAAAAACAGTTAAAGTCAATAAAATTATTCTATAATTTAAGTAACTTCTAATATTATCCCTACTAATTGCACTATACTTATTAATTAGGGAGAGGGACCAAGTAAAAATATTATTTATTGTTAAGGACCTTAAAAAAATATAATTATTTCGAAAGACCAAATTTCAAAATATAAACTTAAAAATACTAAATTATCCTTAGTTGAACGTCCCATATTCTCTCATTTGATCTCTCTCACATTCTATTTTAAAACTAATTTAAATTTTACTTTCCACTAAAATTAAAACAGTCAAAATCATCAATGACATGAACCTTTTTTAATTTTTATTTTCCATCAACATAATCATATGGTAAATATATTAATATTATATGAAATTTTCTATTTTAAAATTCACATAAATTTATTTTTTAAAAGTAAATCTTTCAAACTCACTAATTTTAATTATGTTAAAAAAATATTATGTTGTAAAAAATAAAAGTTAAGAAAATCCTGTCACTATGATTTTGACAATTTTAATTTTAATAGAAAATAAAACTTAATTTAGTTTTAAAATAGAATGAGAGAGAGATTGAATAAGAAAATTATAGAAAGTTTGATCAAGGGCAATTTAGTATTTTTAAATTTATATTTAAAAATTTGGTTCTAATAAATAATTATATTTTTTAAGGTCCTTTACAATAAATATTATTTTTTCTTGGTCCTTCTCCCTAATTTTCCCTATTAATTATAAGCATAGATAGAAAAATAATAATTAATGCGCTTTGAAAATAAGTAAGTACTCCCTCTGGTCCTTATTATAAGGCACAAACTAACAATTCTCACAAATCAATAAAAATAGTTAAAGTCAATAAAGTTGTCATACAATTTAAATAACTTTCAATATTACCTCTACTAATTGCACTAAACTCTAATATTATATTAATTATTATTCTCACCTACTACCATTATTAATTATGGACATACATGGAAAAAGATAATTAATGCTTCTTAGGAACAAACAAGTGCTTTGTAAAAAGGACCAAATAAACTTGTTAGTTGGTGCCTTATAATAAAAACTAAAGAGAGTACTTTATAAAAAAGACTAAACATAATTGTTAGTTGAACAAAGAACAAAGATATACGGGCTTAGAGTACCTTATATTAAAAACAAGAGAGAGTAGTGTCTTTTTTCTTTTTGTCAAAAGAAAGTAACGTAAAGAGACAGTGATTTTTGGGGTGCCGTGGTGATTTGATCATTTATGTCAGGGGGTATGATCTTTTGGGATCGAACACTGTGTCCTCCAATCAAAGTTAAACACAGCTGAGGGAGCTTATAAAAGCCTACGACTTGCCCTATAAATTCCCCACAAAGCAAGTCTTGATTTTTTTTTTTGGGTCGAAAGCGAGTTTGGATTCAGGGGATATGATCTTTTGTGATCGAACACTGTGTCCTCCAATCAAAGTTAGACACAGCCGCGGGAGCTTATAAAAGCCTACGACTTGCCCTATAAATTCCCCACAAAGCGAGGCTTGTTTTTTTGTTTTCCCCGGGTCGAAAGCGACTCTTGATTAGGGCTGAACATGGAACCCATAATCCATGAGTCCGCCCATAACCTAATGTAATTGGATCATTTTGAGTCCACCCAAAAAAACTCATAATGTGGCGGGTTAGAACCCGTCCATTTAAGACTTAAATGGGCGGGCTATGAGCACACCTACGAGCTGCCCATACCCGCCCATTTAGTTTTTTTTTTTAATATTAATTACTCATCCTATTTCGCATTCTGGCATAAGGTAAAGGTGTTCCTTAACTCTCTATCCTAGATAAATTTATGTTATGGTGGTATTTGTCTAAATTTATATGAATTGTGATTATTAAACTTTGAAGATTCAAATTTTAGTGTAACATCCCATTTTCAAAAGCAACATAATTTTTTTTTTTTCATAGAGAAAGATCGAGCGATTGAAAGAATCGATACATATATTTAAAATGCCGTAAGTCCGGGTTGTTTACGTGAAGCGGTACATCGTACCGGTGTTTACAAAAGAAGATAACAACGAGAGGAACATAACAATGATGTGTCTCCGACCAGAATTGTCTCCGTGGCGTCCACGTGACCCTATGCGTGCTGCTTCCCTCTCTCCTCGATCCTCGGTCCTCCTGAACCTGACGCTATATGCAGAGCTGAGGTCCAACGCGCACCGGACCTCAGGTAACGGTTAACCTCATATTTACATATACAAGATATCAAAGATACAAACAAGCATATCCCAACATCATATAAGCCCCCGGCGATATATATCGCACCTAGCATACGTTTCACACTTCACAATGGTATTCGCACTTAGCAATGGTATTCGCACTTAGCAATGGTATTCGCACTTAGCAACGGTATTCGCACTTAGCAATGGTATTCGCACTTAGCCAACGTATCCCAACACCCAAAGAAGCATAATAACAAGACAATGAACATATCACGAGCTATCAACTATCTCACAACAACATACAATACACATAGCACATACACGCATACAATAAATATCGAGTTAGTGTTAAAGACGCGAACGTACACCTTCGTTGACTAAAACGGTACTTTTTTGATGGGTGAAAATGCGGTGACGACGCGGTACAACAAATGTCCGATTATCTCGATATCCTATAAGGATTACATTTATCAACTTCTAGCAGTATAACATGCATTTTAGGTACAAATTACCATTTTGCCCCCGAACCCCTAATCTGAGAATTTCGCCAGAGCTTCATTTGTTTTCGCTCTATCTCTCCGTAATTTTGACAGATCTTTTCCCTCATCATATTTTCGAAATATATATCATATTTACCCCTAAATATGATATCTAGACTATCTTGAAAAATTAAAGATAAATCTAGCATTCATACTATATCTACCGAAAGAACTACCGAAACTAAAGACCAGAAACCGAAGAACTTACCCCGACTTTGCTCAGACTTTCTCCAGATCTTCTCTCTCTAAAACCTCTCTCTAGGCTGCATTTTTTGGGATGAAGAAATGAAGAGGAGAAGGCTTCTATTTATAGAAGAAAGGAGGGACAAGGTGGGAATTTCATCAAATGTCTTCAGATCGGATTTCAACCGTCGGATCGCACTTCGCCACGTGGCTTCATCTTGTCCATACACCTCTTGTGCTGACATCATCCTTCTAGAAGAAGATGATGTCATGCATGCTGACTTACCGATAAAGTTCCCTGATCGGTGTCCTAATCGCGTAATCTTGACGAAACTCAAAAATCCGGGAACTAGGTTTTGTAGTTCCATTCTTTCTCTTTAAAACTGCTGGGTTTCATTATATTTTTGATCCCATTAAGGGTATTCTCGTTATCCGCCGAAGATTTTGGACAGACACACCAATGATTCTAAATCACTTTCCGATAGAACCAGCCTTCTTCGCGTAAAAAATCACCGGTTCGCAATATGATCTGATCTAAGTAACCATAACCTTGGTTTGAAAAACACGGTCCGTTTTCTATAAGTCACTTTTAGCACTATCTGCCTTATCTTAATTATCTAGTACTCCTAATTACGCTGTTGGTTTCAGAAATGACTTCTGAGACCGCTCAATCCGAGATAGAATTTCACTGGTTTATAAAAAGTCCAGATGACTGGCTATATCCCTATATCTTGGTGTAGGATTTTATTTCTATCCATTCTCAAATGTCCTGTTGGCTCTTTACCATATATATTATTATTTTATTCAAAATATCTAGATATTTATTTATTTTTCTTTTATTTTTTATTTATTTTTCTAAGCATAAAATATTTTATTATTTATTTATTATTTATTTAATTATTAATTTCTAATTTCTCCCTTAAATTAATTATTTACTAATTAATTTACTTATATCTTAATCTAAACAATTAGCCACTAATTACTTAATTAGCCATTTACTAATTGTTGATAATTTTCATAATTAGGATAAATTATTATCTCACAACTATTTGACTTACATTGGTATTTTATATCCCATGTAAAATATTAAAAATACTGGGGCCATAAAGTACTTTTAATATTATTATATTTATGCTTCTCTATTTTTCAAGGAAATAATCCCAAAAATTCCTAAAATTAGAGACAACATACTTCCTAAGTTTTTGTCAAGTATTTGTTGCCATATGATTTTTATCATAATATTTTCAGGGTATTACATTTAGAATTTAGAATGACAAGTTTGGATGGATGTTTAATCCTTATTAATGTTTTTTTCCAAAAAAATAAACATGTCAATGTAAATGGGTAACCCAAAACCCGGTAAGCCCGCTCATTTATGTGCTAACTCGTTAATACGGGTTTAAATGGGTTAAGGTACGGGTATAGGCTAGCCCATGCCCGTTTAAAGTTCAATGGGCGGGAGATGGGTTTGGCCTTGGGCTGTCCAACCTGCCCATTGCTCTGCCCTAGTCTTGATTGGCACCCACACTCATTAACATTAAATTTAATTCCAATTCTAAAAATCCAAGACCACCAAAACGATGGAACTCAAACAATGATGATGCATTAGACTTTATGGAGGGAAATGAATCAAACTTAGTGTGAGTTGGATCAAGAAGGAGAGGCCAAAGGTTACAGGTAGGTATGTCTGTCCATATCTTCTACATATATATTTATTTTTTATGATTATAGCTTCTTGGAATTGTAGGGGGCTGGTAGCCGGACCTTCCCTTTAATTATTAAAGATATTGTCAATAAATATTGCATTAACATTCTTTGCCTTCTAGAGCTATTAGTAGAGATAGAGCTGATAAAGTGGGCATTTTTACCAAAATAATAAGTTTTTTAAAAAAATTCACCAATCTAGGGCACTTCTAAAACTATATACCAAAGTAGGGTAGTTTTGGGCCGTCCGTTGGATCTTACGACGGCAGACTTTGGTAGTCGTCGTGGTCACCACTAGTCTTAGTTAGGGAGCCTAACGGCACACAATTTGTGTGCCGTTAGAAACCCTAAGACACACGCCGCTTAGGCCTTCTAGCGGCATGAGAACACGTGTGCCGCTAGAGAGCCGAGCCAAGATCGACCCTTGAATTAAAAAAATTAAAATTACTCTTTTATTTTATTTTATTTTAATAAAGTTGATATAAAAATTTTAAAATTCGGGGAGTGGATGAATTTTAAAAAATTGTATGAAAAATGAGGAATCTTTTACATTTTCAAAATTCTTATGGAAGTTTAAAATTATTATTCATATTTAAAATGTGGTGGATATTTATTTTTATAAAAAAAAATAGGTACTTTTTATATTTCCTATTAGAATTTTTTTGTATCGGGTATGATCAACAGAAAAAAGTTTGTATTACTTAAATTATTTATTTTTATAACAAAAAATATTTAAATTTTAATTAAGAGATGGTTAGAGAGAATGTAGGGAGTTTAGTTAGAGGCAATTTAATATTTACGTATATTAAACTAAAAAATCAAAGTGATATGATTTCAGGTCTTATAATATCAAAATAAGAATAAAAGGAATATATCTTCTAGCCATATAATAGGAATTCAAATCAATATGACTCTAGTCATATAACGGCAATTTGTGTGCCGTTAGAAACCCTACTAATTTGTGTGTCGTTAGGGTTTTGTGTGCCGTTAGAAACCCTACTTTGCTCTAACGGCACACAAATTGCCGTTATATGATTAGAGTCATATTGATTTGATTTCCTATTATATGGCTAGAAGATATATTCATTTTATTCTTATTTTGATATTATAAGACCCAAGTCATATCACTTTGATTTCTTAGTTTAATATACATAAATATTAAATTGCCCCTAACTAAACTCCCTACATTCTCTCTAACCATCTCTTAATTAAAATTTAAATATTTTTAGGTTATAAAAATAAATAATTTAAGTAATACAAACTTTTTTCTGTTGATCATACCCGATACAAAAAAATTCTAATAGGAAATATAAAAAGTACGGATTTTTTTTTTTATAAAAATAAATATCCACCACATTTTAAATATGAATAATAATTTTAAACTTCCAAAAGAATTTTGAAAATGTAAAAGATTCCTCATTTTTCATACAATTTTTTAAAATTCATCCACTCCCTGAATTTTAATATTATTTTTTTAAATTTTTTATATCAATTTTATTAAAATAAAATAAAATAAATGAGTAATTTTAATTTTTTTTTAATTCAGGGGTCAGTGCCGCTAGACTCTCTAGCGGCACACGTGTTGTGTGCCGCTAGAAGGCCTAGAAGATCGCGTGTGTGTAGTTAGGGTTTCTAACGGCACACAAATTTGTGTCTTAGTTAGGCTCCCTAACGACACTAGTCTTGTGTCGGTCCTCGACGGCACTACCAAAGGCTTGCCGTCGTCCCCGACGCAAGACGGCCCAAAACCACCATACTTTGGTATATAGTTTTAGAAGTGCCCCAGATTGGTAAATTTTTTTAAAAAACTTATTATTTTGGTAAAAATGCCTGATAAAGTGTGTCATAAACTTGGTTTTTTCCATTGAATATCCAGGTGGAATCTAGTGGTTTCTCTAGGGGGTATCTGGCTTCTGTGGAATCGTGACAATTTTGACATTACTTATCTGCCTCTACCACCCAATTGATCCACTGTCAAGTCAAAGATCAGCATAGTAATGTTTTGACCCTTTTGACTGCAGTTTATGGGGAAACTAACTCCATTGACAGAGTCTCGCTTTGGAACTCTCTTCGCTTGCTCGCCTGTCACTTTACCCTTCCTTGGATTGTCTTGGGTGACTTCAATTCTTACATGTCGCCCAATGATAAACTAGGAGGGGTAGATCCGTCGTGGCCCTCGATGCAACAATTGAATGATTGTATTGAAGACACTGGGCTTCTTGAAACTAGGACTCTGGGAGAGAAATTTACTTGGGAAAGATAGGGTTTGAAAGAAAGATTGGATTGGGTTTTTAACAAGCTAAAGTGGCTCAATTGCTTTCCTACCTCCATCGTCCGTCATGAGCTTAAATTTAAGTTTGATCATAGGATTGTGGTAGTGAATTCTAATCCTTCTCCCCAAAGGAAAATTTTTCAAAAAACCTTCTCTTACCATATTGTATGGACCCTGGAAACTGATTTCAAGACTATTACCAAAGAAGCTTGGCAAGAGAAAAACTGGCTTGAAGGCTTACAAAACTTTCACAAATCTGCTTCAGAGTGGAATGATAACTGAGTGGGAAACTTCACCAGGAAGAAAAATGAATTGATTCAGGGGATTGATCGAAGCAAGAGGGTGAATTTACAGACTGGTTTGTTTCGGCTTGAAAAAAAATTATGGGATGAATACCATAAAGTGGCAACCCAGAAAGAAATTATCTGGTTCTAAAAATCCAGAAGAAAATGGCTTCAGGGAGGAGACAGAAATATAAGATTCTTTCACGCCTCCACCATGATCAAACGAAAGAAGCAGCGTATTGGGCCCATTATGAATGATGTGGGGGGAGTGGGTTGATGAGCATGATACAGCAAAATCAATAGCCCATGACTTCTTTCAAAATCTTTATACCAAGGATGTAATGTTACCGACCTTGAGGGGTGGTTCTCGAATTTCACTTCTCTTGATATTAATAAGCTAAGCATTCTATCGAGAAGGATTAGTAAAATCAAGATAAAAAATGCAATTTTTGCTATGGGTGCCTTCAAAGCCCCAGGCCTGGATGGTCTTTAGGCCCACTTTCTTCAAACCCAGTGGAATGTCGTAGGAGATAAAATTTGTGATTTCATCGAGGAATGCTTCCACAACCCCTCCAAAATGTCCAGCATTAACCATTCCAAGGTTGTTCTCATCCCAAATATTGATAACCCTTCTACTCTTAAGGATTTTAAACCTATATCTTTGTGCAATGTTAGCTTCAAAATTATTACTAAATTCCTGGTGAATAAGTTCAAAGAGGTCGTGCCCCAGCTTATTAGCGTGAGCAATATAGTTTTATTGTTGACAGATCCAATTGCGACAATGTCTTAATTGTCCAGTAAATCATTCACTCCATGAGAATGAGTGGTAAGAAGAAAGGTTTTGTGGCCATCAAAATTGATATGGAGAAAGCTCAACTTTGATAAATACTCTCATATGTTTGAAGTTGGATGCTAATCTTATTGAGCTCATTATGGCCAGTATCTCTAGCACTTCTATGTCTATTCTCTAGAATGGCGATGAAAGCTCAACTTTCTCCCCCTCTAGAGGTGTGAGACAAGGAGATCCTCTAAGCCCGTATATCTTTGTTCTTTGTATGGAATGACTGGGTTAGCTTATTAAAGCCGAATGTGAAGCCCGTCGTTGGAAACCATTCAAGTTCAAAAGAGATAGTCGTCATATATCTCATCTATTCTTTGCTGATGAACTCTTCCTCTTCACTGAAGCCTCTTGCAATCAAATGGAAGAGGTTCACAAAGTGATGCATAGCTTATATGGGGTTTCTGGGCACATAATCAACTTGAATAAATCCCACATGTTCTGTTTGAAAAATGTCAATTTTAACCGAGCATCGAAGCTGAGTCAGCTACTTGGGATTGTAATTACTTTATACCTTAAGAAATACCTAGGGGTGCCGATTATTCACAAAAGAGTCACTAAAGCCACGTATCACCCCATTACTGAACGAGCTAGAAAGAAGATGTCCATGGGGAAAAGCAAATTTTTGACTATTGCTGAACGCTCGGTTCTTATCAACTCCGTCCTATCATCTTTTCCTAGTTACTGTATGGAGTCAACTCTTCTCCCAATTTGCACTCTTAATGAAGTAGAGAAGATTTCTAGGAAGTTTCTTTGGTCTTAGGATGAAGAAGTGAAAAAAATGCACCTGTTAAATTTGCTTATCAATATCTCTCTGACAGGGGAGGAGAAAACACTAATAACTTCTGAGCTCAGCTGTGGAAATGGCAACTACATGAGAAAATGAAATTCTTTATGTGGCAAGTTGGTCACGAGAGATTGGTCACTAACTGCCTTAGAGCTAGAAAAGGTTTTACAAATGATAGTGCTTGTCCCTTCCATTGTAATAGTGAGAAAAGTGTGATTCATAAAATCGGAGATCGTGAGAGAGCTAGAAACTTGTGGAATCAAATTCTAAAGCCTAATTATTTTTCTCAGTTTTTCACATGTAATTTGCAAGTCTGACTCAACTGGAACACCGACCATAATCTAGGCATGAGGAATATTTTAGAATCTCTCTTGGCTAAGAGTCTTTAGTCTGGGATGCTGGATCCTTTAAACAACCAAATGAAAATTTCTTTTTCAAGGAGAAAGCACAGATACTAGGGAGATGCTTCATCGGTGTACATACCTTCTCATAGAAAGTTTTGCCAATCAAACTCTTGCTCACCGGATCTTGCAACTTGACAAGATTGAGGAGAAGTCTTGGACTCCCCCTCCTAAAGATGTGGTCTGCATTGATGTCGACGACTTAGTACGACACCACCACCAAGAGGCTTGTGGGGGAGTGATAAGAAATGCTCAGGGGGGAATGGCTGATGGGCTTTTATAAATCCCTTGACCTCCACATTGTTATTGAAGCTAAAATTTACGCTATCATGAGCGAGTTACATATCGGTCAACAAATGGGATTTTAGAATATTGTCCTTTATTTAAACTCCCTCGATGTTGTCAACATTCTTATGAGAGACTGCTCCATTGATCATCCGTTGGGAGACATCATTAAGAGACTAAAGATCTCCTTTTTAGGGAATAGAACGTGGAATTATACCATAGTTCAAGAAAAAAAACATTTCGTGTGTGGATTTCATGGCCAAGAAAGGTCATGGTGCGGCTGTTGATGTTGGGATGGTTATGCTCCTAACAATTCCTAGAAGATGCCTTGATATGGTGCTGAATGATCAATTGTCCTACCATTACTAGTTCTCTTTCTAGTTTCATGTTTTATGGGCTAGATTTTCACAGTCTAGTCTCTGTCTTATTTCTCAAGCTTTGGTTTGCTTGTATTATCCACACACAAAAAACATTAAATTTAATTTGAATTTAAAATTTTACAATTTTTAATTAAAATGTTAACTTATAAAGCAATAAAATAAATAAGTTTAAATCATTAAAATTATATTAAATTAGTTTAGGACCACGATAAAAAAAATAGTGCGCTTTATAAAACACACTAGAGATAGAGGCAAAATAAATGGGAGAGGAACACAAAGAGTTATGAATCTATCTAGTATAAATTTTAGACTTGGTTATAATTCAATCTCCATTCAATGAATTTTGTTTCTTACAATTTTGGTATATTAAAATTTGGTTTATAATAAACTTTTAAAATGATACAATTCAGTCTCTATAATCCTTGTTATTTAAAACATTAGTCTAATCAAGCTTAATTATAAAATGATTTCACTCCTTATAATTTTGTTATTAACAATATAATAAATTATAAGGACAAACACTTTAAATTGCTATAACTATGGATAGCACTAAATCAAAATTTACACAATGAGTTTAATAAAGTTATAACTATATAGACTAAACTTAGAGCATATTTAGTTCAACCAATTGCATGAGTAATCATAATTGCTAAAATAAGAGTTTTTTATTACTCTTTTACATGGTAATGATGATTACCAAAAAATCAGTAATTTTCATTCATATATCTCCATATGAGTACCCATTACCAAAATAATAGTTCAATTTACCTTTTAATTTCATTTGTCATTCTTTTACATGTATTATTCCACTCACCTCGCCAAGCCACAAACGCCACCACCACTACTCTTTCCTCCTCCGACTTCGCCCCCCGCCACGCCACAAATGTTGCCACCACTATCCCTTACAACTATTGTCACCATTGCCGTTGCCACCGCCTCCTCGTCCTCCATCACCATCCCCCATCGTTGTCATTGCCACCTTCAACATCACCGTCATCTCCACCATGACAATTGTTGTCAACGCCGCCGCCGCCGCCACATCTACTATAACAATTGTGATTGCCATTGCCACTACTACTTCCAACTCCTCCGCTACACTACTACAAATTATAGATACTACTACCCAAAAAGACGTCTGTTTTTAAAAAGGGGTTGTAAAAAGTGAAGGCGATGGCATTGTCGTAATTATTTGCTTCACTTTGAGACTTTAGACGACTTAAATATTAATTTAGGACGCCTAAATTTTGGCGCCAAGAGGATTTTGCGCGGTAAAAAATTTTGGCGACACGAAAGAAGTTCAGAACGCCTAAAATTTAATTTTTGGCGTCCTGAAAGATGTTCGGGACGCCTAAAATTAATTTTTTTGCGCGTTTTGTGAAATATTTTGAAGGCACGAGATTTTTTTTATTTGGTGAGTTTTTAAAAAAATTTTGGCGAATTCGAAAGAAGTTGTGTCGCCTAAAATAATTTTTTTGGCCCTAAATATTTATAGAAAGAAATATCTTGATTGGCTTATTAAATTTAATTATAAAATACTAATAACAAAATAAACGCCATAAATATAGCTCAAATCAAAATCCTAAGAATCTGCTTTTTGTAACTGGAAAAATCAAATTAATATCTGTTATTTAAAAATCTCCATACTTTTTCATATTCATTCATTTAAAAGTAATTATCATTTAAATGACAAATACGCATAAAATATTTACGAAACTTAATATTTATAGAAAGAAATATCTTGAGTGGCTTATTAAATTTAATTAAAATATAATTATAAAATACTAATAACAAAAGAAACGCCATAAATCTAGCTCAAATCAAAATCCTAAGAATCGCTTTTTTGTAATCTGGAAAAATCAAATTAATATCTCGTTATTTAAAAATCTCCATACTTTTTCATATTCATTCATTTAAAAGTAATTATCATTTAAATGACAAATACGCATAAAATATTTACGAAACTTAATATTTATAGAAAGAAATATCTTGAGTGGCTTATTAAATTTAATTAAAATATAATTATAAAATGCTAATAACAAAAGAAATGCCATAAATCTAGCTCAAATCAAAATCCTAAGAATCCGCTTTTTTGTAACCGAAAAAATCAAATTAATATATGTTATTTAAAAATCTCCATACTTTTTCATATTCATTCATTTAAAAGTAATTATCATTTAAATGACAAATACGCATAAAATATTTACGAAACTTAATATTTATAAAAAGAAATATCTTGAGTGGCTTATTAAATTTAATTAAAATATAATTATAAAATACTAATAACAAAAGAAACGCCATAAATATAGCTCAAATCAAAATCATAAGAATCTGCTTTTTGTAACCGGAAAAATCAAATTAATATCTATTATTTAAAAATCTCCATATTTTTTTTTTGGCAACATGGGGTATGAGAATTGATTTTTTTTTTTTAATAATGGGTGACTTGAATTAAAATTCAAGTCGCCAATTTGTGAATTTTGGCGACGATTTAAATTCGATCGCCAAAATTCTCCATTAGCGATTCGAATTTAATTCAGTCGCCAATTGAATAATTTTGGCGACCGAATTAAATTCAGTTGCCAATTGAATAATTTTGGCGACCGAATTTAATTTAGGTCGCCAATTGAATAATTGTGGCGACGAATTTAATTCGGGTCGCACATTGGAGAATTTTGGTGACTGAATCAAAATTCAGTCGCCAAAATTCATATCTTTTTTATTTTTTTTTTCCTTCTTTCTTATTTATATCATCCCACCTTTTTCATCAGTTAATCGTCCCTCTCTCTCTCGCACGCATCATCATCATCGCTCTCCCTTGCACGCCAAAGTCTCCACGTCTCAGATAAGTCGCCGTCACTCACCGCTCCCTGTCGCTCACCGCTCCCCGTCAACATCGCTCGCCGTCAACACCAGCGTCTCCTCCTCTGCACCACGCTGCAACCATGCCGAAGCTCCTCCTCCGTTGTCCACAAAGCTCAAGCGCCGCAAAAGAGAACACATATGCGAGCTCGGATCGATGAACCGAGCTCCTCCTCCTCTGTTTCTTCCGGCGACCTTGGTTCTGTTTTTTGCTCGCCGCTCATCGCAAGTCTTCGTGTTCTAGATCTCGCTTGTTCTTCTTAGATCCGGAATTTTATATTTTTAGATCTATTTGTTCTAGATCTGCTCCTACATATTACTACTTGTTAAACCTGGGATGGTTTGTATATATATATATATGTGCTTCACACTTAAGAATGATATTTCCATGTTTGAAAACTGCTATTAGGTTTGAAGCAAATATTCCATATTGATTAATTATTGTTGGCTTGGATCCCACGTACTTCGAATTCGATTTGTTTTATTTCGATTCCGTTGATGTTTCTTTGTAGTTTTCGGAAAACTCTCTCGCGTTCTAACGTGCATCCGATATTTGATTAAATAAGAATTGGGGCTTCAGGTTTTTTTTAAAAAAAAAAACAAAAAAGCAATAAGGCTACCTGAAAGAATTTCAGGACGCCTTATTACTTTTTTTTTTTAACTTCCCCCTGCCCAATGTCCCTATAAAAAGGGACGTTAATTGGGCTTTATTTAGGACGTTTTTTAGCTATTTTGTAGTAGTGGCTACCGCTCCACCACCACAACCACTGCCATCGAACGATCCTCAATCAGGTTACGCGACGGTTATGACGAGGCTGCGTGATGAGTGTTAGTAATTTTAACAAATCCTATTCCCATGACGCTGATGAATGAGAATAGTTGTCTGGCCAACGACTCATTGCCTGCCTTCCCGCCAAAGATGCATGCAGGCTTTTAAGAATAGTTGCTACGAGTTTCCACATTAACATAAACTAGTATTTTAAATAACACGTGGCTCTAATATTGGCAAGTAAAGTTTGGACACTTGCACGTTTTTGCAAGGTACAGGTTACAGCTTGACGTTTAGCATCAAGTTAATCCATTTTAAAACGTGATGTCTTGAATAGCACGGAGGTTTGATTGTATGTATTTGCCTTTCCTAGCCCTCCAAGTCCCCCATACAAGACAGACGGCTCATAAATCAACATCGTGCGAATAGAAGAAGACAGGATACAAGCTATAATCCAGTTGCCCTGACAGGGCTCGGGCCTCTTCCAAAAAATGCACTCCAAGAGCCCATAATGTCGGGCAAAGCTTATGCGTCGAACATTAGTATTGAGCTTCTTCTTTTATACGGTGAGGATACTTATCCAACCTTACATAACATTAAAAAAAACAAAAAACAACAACAACAACATAATACTTGTCCAACAAAAGTTTCGTTTAGAGAAAGGAGGTAGCCGTTCGCAACAATAAACATTAATTCGAATATCTGTAAGAAGATGTGCTCACAATTAGAACATAGTTGTCTCTAACATGAGAATACATGTTCATATGAAAAGGTTAAACCTACTTTTGATCCTAAAAGTTTATTACAATTTTGGTTCTGTCTCCAAAGTTTTAAAAAATTGGTATTGGTTCCTCAAGTTTATTCGGTCTAGAACTGTTACTCCTAACGGTTTTAAAAGAACCTTGACAGCGTTAATCTTGCTGATGTATCACTAACTCTATTGATTTTGCTGACATTGCTCAATAACTGGACAAAATGACATGGAAATAATACACTAACATGGGTTGATGAGCTGGATTAATGATCTAAAATATATATATTTTTTTAAAAAGAAACAAATCCTTTAAACCCAAATCGCACAACCATGAAGGGCCAATTTCCGGCGATCTTCGGAGCAATTTACAGTACCATAGTTGAAGGTTTTTTGGATGTGTTGGGCTGGGTTTCAACAAAACCATTGGGCTAAATATTGGGCTGGACCTTTAATTCAATAGCTTTTCTAAAGCTCAACAGGAGAGCAAGAACTAACCAAAATGAGTTGGCATAGATGGTAAGGAATTTGTTCAAGTCCCAAAGGGATGTGTGTTCGATCCCCGTTATCGTCGCTGGGACTCCTTTGGTAGGTGATCTTGTAAGTCCCATTAAGTCTTCAAAAAGCAGGCCCGTCTTGCCCGCTTGAATGAATCGACGCTAAACCCTCCAAAACTTTTTCATTAGCAGCAGGAGAGCAAGAACTTGTGGCTAAAGCTCATCCATCCGACGTACTCGGATCCAGCTATGGTCCTCTTCTCTTCCAATCCATCCTTTCTAAAAATTTGAATGGTTCAATTTTTTTTTTAAATAATTTACTATATCCATATAAACAATAGATCATTTAATTAACAAATATATCATCAAGTTGCGGATTTATATTATTAAGTATTAACGTTGATATCAGCTCTTTTTATAAAAATAAAAATTCAACTCATTTCATTTCTTTTAGGATATAATAGATTTTTTAGATTTTTAAAATTTTATTAACATTAAGTTAATTTTTTAACTCACATAAAGTTCTTCTAAAATAAAAATAAATCATATTATTATTTTTTTGTTTAACATATATAATAAATTATAAATCACCTTAAGTTTTATTTAAATCATATAATTATATTTTTAATTAATTTTTTTATTTATTTTAGCAAATTATAATTTTGACAAAATTGAAGAATGAGAAATTTTTGTCCATAGATATCTATACAAGTAGTTTTGAATATTGAAAATTGAGAAAAAAATTTATTTAATTTAGTAAAATTTAGAATTTTGTCTTGGCGCTCTTGGAGTAAAAGTTCGTTGGCCAATCTGCACTTTAGATAACGGACATTAACTTTTTTCTAATGTCGTTGTGCTGGACGCTCATTTTTAAAAGTTTGTTGTGCTAGATGCTTCTTTTTAAAAATTTGTTGGTATTTTTGGTCCACTTAATAGTTAATTGTGTTGGACTGAGCCAATAATTTATTGGCCAAATCGCACCTTAACCCAATTATATATAACCTTAGTTGCATAGAAAGGCCTACGTTTTAAGTAGGTCTTTAGCTAGGTTTTAAGCCTTATCAGGCTTTTTGAAGGCCTATACTTAGGCCTAAAAAAAACTACCTGTAGACTCAAGATTTAAATCTTTGTCAAATGCCCAAGCTTACTTAGTTAAATCTTAGCCTATTTTCACCCCTAATCTCAATCCACCGCCACTAATAATATTTAGGCTTAAAGATACTTTTAGTCCTTTAAGTTTACATGAGGTATACTTTTAGTTCTTAACTTTATAAAGTAAACTTTTAGTCCTATAATTCTAACATCGTTAATTTTGCTAACGGAAAATTCAAATTCCGAGTGTTAATAATGTAATTTTAAATGATAATTGTGTAATTAAATACTATTAAACTTAAATTAAAAATATTGTAAAGAAAATTCAAATTCCAGTGTTAATAATGTAATTTTAAATGATAATTGTGTAATTAAATACTATTAAACTTAAATTAAAAATATTGTAAATTGAAAAATATATAAAATTTGTGTAATTAAACGCTATTAATCATCACTGAGTTCTCCACGTTAGCGTTTTAGTTAGAATATTAACGGTGTTAGAATTTTGGGATCAAAAGTATACTTTATAAAGTTAAGGACTAAAAGATGCTTAATAAAACTTAAATGACTAAAAGATACTTTAAACCTTTAATATTTAAGACTCCAAATTTAATAAAAGATAGAGAGAAAATAATTTAAAAACTAATTATGCTGAAAATTTTTACATTCACGGTTTCTCAACAATATTTTAAATTATCAATTTAGCTGTTAAAATTTTTTAATTTGAAATTTATTTTTGATTTTTATATTTGAAATTTGCATCTTTATAATATTTTGATAAGAAACTAATTTTTTTGATAAGAAAATAATTTTAAAGAAAAAACTAAGTAAAATGATACACAAAATATTAGGCCCCTTACATCATGATAAATTCTTATAAAAATATTGGAGCCGAACGAAAAACCAAGACGATGTCTGGAAACAAAAATATTCGTAATAACTATAGATTATGGGCATGTGCTTCCATAGAGTTTGAATAAAAATTATACCAAATTTAAATTAAAAAGTCATGAAGTTATAAGAAAATAAAAATTCATATACAAAGAGTAGGGAGGAACTCCCGTTTTCCCTTCCCATCCTCTTCTCTCTTTTCTTTTTATAACTATTATATCAATATTTGAATGATTAGATTTATTTTTTTATAAAATTATTTCAACCCAAAAGGGATATTATCGGTGATTTGATTTTTCAAATTTTGTTTGTTCTTATTCTTATTTTTATGTTATTTTTGCGGTTGGTAAATATCTTTTAATTTTAAGTTTATATATGATATCTTTTGGTCCTTAACTTTATAAAGTAAACTTTTTTTAGTCTTATAATTTAACACCGTTAATTTTCTTAACGGAAAATTCAAACTCAAATGATAATAATGTAATTTTAAATAATGATTGTGTAATTAAATACTATTAAACTTAAATTAAAAATATGGTAAATTAAAAAATATATAAAATTTGTGTAGTTAAAACTTATTAATCATCACGGCAGTTAAGCCGCGTCGTTTTTAGTTAGCAAGAATATTAACGGTGTTAGAATTTTAATTCAAAAGATATCTTTATAAAGTTAAGGGGACCAAAAATACGCTTGTGTGTAAAACTTAAAGGATTAAAAGTATACTTTAGCCTTTACACAGTTTAAAAGGGGCTTCATCCAGGACACAAGGCTTTAATTTTTATTATTCATAAATGTAGTTTTAGGTTGAAAACGAAAATAAAGCAATCACCAGGGTGACTCCCCCAGGAAGCACGGGCAAGGAAGTGATCCGGCTGATACACCTGCTTCCCGAGGCGGTTTCCTCTTGCAAGTTCTCATGGAATGACGCAGAAGGCCCGAGGTGACCTGGACGGTAAAGCTGCAAAGCCCTAATATCAGGGCACTACAGTAGGTGAAAGTGCATTATCCAATCTTATCACTGGGCGCTGGGCGCTGGGCGCTGGGCACCACGACGACGATGAAGTTCTCAATAGAAGATGTTACGGTGTACTTCCCCTATGATAACATTTACCCAGAACAATATGCCTACATGCTGGAGCTGAAGCGAGCCCTTGATGCTAGGGGCCATTGCCTCCTTGAAATGCCTACAGGCACAGGCAAGACTATTGCCCTCCTTTCCTTGATCACCAGCTACACTCTCTCCAAACCGCATAACCCAGTTAAGCTCATCTATTGTACTCGCACTGTCCACGAGATGGAGAAGACTCTCGCCGAACTCAAATTACTCCACAATTACCAGCTCCAGCATCTGGGTCCCTCTGCGAAGATCTTGGCTGTGGGATTGTCTTCGAGGAAGAACCTCTGTATCAATCCCAGGGTTTTGGCTGCGGAGAATCGGGACTCGGTTGATGCTGGTTGTCGCAAATTGACCGCTAGCTGGGTCAGGGCGCTGGCGGCTGAGAACCCGAGAATCCCCACTTGCGAGTTCTTTGAGCAGTACGAGAGAGCCGGCTCTTCTGCAGTATTGCCTCCTGGAGTATATACCTTACAGGTGGCTAAAACTTTATCTGGTATTGTATTTTTAGATAGATTTAATGATGATCAAAACCTTTTTCCAAAAGGATTTTGCTTTGAAATTTAGTCTTTTTTATTATACTCACGCATGCCCACTATAGGTTTAAGGTCTGCTGGCAGAAAGGAATATTTTTTCATTGTTGCACGTTGTCGAATAACATGTCTGTTAGTTTTGCTATATGGCCGGAATTCCAGAACCCCTGTGAGAAGCGCCTATTGTGTCATAGTGTTAGTGTGAACCTTTTGTCATGTAAATTTTAGTTCTACCTTACTGTGAATGCTTCTTGTTTAGTTACAAATATACTTAATTTTTCTTTTGGTCTCTATGATTGTAGGATTTGAGAGCTTTTGGGAAGGAGAAGGGGTGGTGCCCATACTTTTTGGCACGACATATGGTGCAATTTGCAAATGTGGTGGTCTACAGTTATCAATATTTGCTTGATCCCAAAGTGGCTAGCATAATTTCTAAGGAGATGCAGAGAGAGTCTGTTGTTGTTTTTGACGAGGCTCACAACATTGATAATGTCTGTATTGAAGCACTTAGTGTGAGTGTCAGGAGGCAGACTATTGAAGGCGCTAGAAGAAATCTCCACAAGATAAATCAGGAAATTGACAAGTATGCTCTGTTTCAAGCATTTGCCTATATTGTTATATGACTTGTGTGCAAAATATTCAAGTGTTTCCCCGCATTGGTTTCCTGATTTCAAATGGTAAAGGCTTTTCAATTCTGTGTGAGTGCACTTGAAATCCCTAATGCCTTGCCTCTACAATGCTGTATCATTATTGTTTATAGTTTTTGCTGGAGTACATTTTTGGGCTTATCTCCATTTTCTTCTGTTGCCGTTGTGGGATTTTGATATAGTGTTTGACCTGCTAGGAAGGTTCAAGGCCACCGATGCAGGCAGGCTACGTGCTGAATACAATAGGCTCGTTGAGGGTTTGGCTCTAAGAGGAGACCTACGTGGTAGGTAAAATGTTAATGCTTTACTAATATTTATAGGGTGCTTCATTTTTCTTAACTAAACTTGTTTTCTTTGCTTAGCTTCGGATGCCTGGCTTGCAAATCCAGCTTTGCCTGATGATATTTTGAAGGAGGCTGTACCTGGCAACATTCGCCGAGCTGAGCATTTTCTTCATGTTTTACGTAGATTAGTTCAATATCTTGAGGGGCGCCTAGAAACTGAGAATTTGGAGAAGGAAAGCCCTATAGCCTTTGTTGCCTCTATTTTGAATCATGCTGGAATTGACCAAAAAACACTCAAGTTCTGTTATGATCGCCTGCATTCATTGATGTTGACATTGGAAATTACAGACACTGATGAATTTCTGCATATCCAAACTATATGTGATTTTGCCACACTTGTTGGCACATATGCTCGTGGTTTTTCCGTTATAATTGAACCTTATGATGAGAGAATGCCACATATTCCTGATCCTGTTTTACAGGTTAGTGTTATTGTTCTGATATGTCTTTTTATTATTTCTGTGCTGGCCATCTCAAAGTTACTCACAAATTGTTGAGTATCAATTACTCAGTTAACAATCTGTATAGTACAATGTATAATGCGATCTTTCTTCTCCTTAGAAACTCTTTATTCAGTAACTACTTTTGAGAATTGTTAACAAAATGTTTGTATTTATTTAGTTGTTGTGTGTTACACTCTTATGTTATGGAGGGATGGTTTCATTATTGGATGTATTCTTGTTATATTTCTCTTATATTCTTCATAATTGACATTTCAGCTTTGCTGCCATGACGCTTCTCTTGCTATAAAGCCTGTTTTTGAGCGATTTCAGTCAGTTGTGATTACATCTGGCACACTCAGCCCTATAGATCTATACCCTCGTCTTCTGAATTTCAACCCAGTTGTCAGTCGAAGTTTTACAATGTCCTTAACAAGAGATTGCATATGCCCTATGGTTCTTACACGGGGAAGGTATTCCAACTATGATCTCTTTTTGTTCAGCATGCCTATTTATTGCATTTTCAATTTCTATTTTCTGTATTTTGTAAGAGCAGGGCACTGAGTATCTCTCTAGTTTCCCCTTTTTTGTGTTTCTTTTGAACAATATATTGTGTGTTATTTCAGTGATCAGCTTCCAGTCAGTACCAAATTTGATATGAGAAGTGATCTGGGAGTAGTAAGGAATTATGGGAGGCTCCTGTTGGAGATGGCTTCAGTTGTTCCAGATGGAATTGTATGTTTCTTTGTCAGTTACTCATACATGGATGGAATAGTCAATAGCTGGAATGAAAATGGAATTTTGAAGGTGAGTTCGCTTTATATGTTTTTGTGATTTCTGCTATTCATATGCTAGTGCTAGTTTCTTCTGTTTTATTGTCTTGGCATGCTAAAGGCATCTATTTGCCAGGAAATAATGCAACACAAGCTTGTTTTTATTGAGACTCAAGATGTGGTAGAAACTACTTTGGCTCTGGATAACTACCGCAAAGCTTGTGATTGTGGAAGAGGTGCTGTCTTTTTTTCCGTCGCTAGGTATGACACCAAAAAACATATCCATTTGGATATCTTTACTCTCCATCTCTTAACTAGATCAATCAGACTATATACTTCGTGGAACTAACAACGAAATGAGTCTTTCTGTGCTAATATGATATAAGACAAATCTAGCTGAAGGAGATTTGAAGATTTATGCTAGGCATAAAAAAATCTACAATTTAAATAATTTTAAATCATTATTATCATCTTATTATCTTTTCGAGAGCTTGATAAACAGTCCTATAGTTTTCTCATTTGGTAAACCTCTCACCAATTGAATTGACATTATTTACCATCACACTCCTCTAAATTCTCTACTCATTTCTTCATTCTTCTCATGTTCTCCTTATTTCTTGTTCTGTTCCTCCTTTTTCTCTAATGTCCTATATCAATAACGCCAGCTGACCTGTAGGATGTTCAAATTGTGGGCTACATGGTACTCATCCATCTAATTAATGCTTTACTCAGTTGTTTTTCCTCCCTCTGCGACTTCTCAAATAAGAGAAATGAAATAGCATTTCATGACAAGAACTACTAGTAGTTCGGTAGTGTGTTATGGCTTGTGTCTTTGTGGGGTTGTATATAATTTTGTCGTATTAGAACTTGAACTCTGTCTTCTGTTCTGTGTTTGAGATAAACAAGACCTTGTGATTTGGATTCTGATTTAACGTGTGCAGACTTATATGAGAATTATGGTGTTGATTATTTACTAAGTTGACAACTTAATTCCTTTCATTTACTTATTGGGCAGTCTAGTGTATTGATTGTTTATCTATGTACCTTCAAGGCTAATGAGAATTCTGAATTCAAGAATACATGTACCTTCTGCAGGGGGAAAGTTGCTGAAGGTATAGATTTTGATCGACATTATGGCAGACTTGTGATCATGTTTGGCGTACCTTTCCAATATACACTAAGCAAGTGAGTTCCCTGGAGTAAATTTCTGAACAAGGGCATTCTATGTTGCCATCATCATATGTCTAGTTGATCATGATTGATTTTCCTTTCCACTATACATTATGTTACTGGTTGCTTGATTACAAGATTCCTTTAATTTCAGAATTTTGCTAGCTCGCCTAGAATATCTACGAGATACTTTTCAAATTAAGGAAGGAGATTTTCTGACTTTTGATGCCTTGGTACGTCTTGCCTTTCACACTGTATATTTTTCTTCATGCTTGTGACCCAATCACTTCTATCAATTCAGCTATCTGACTCTTAAATTTAGTGATTTTTGCCCACAAGCCTTTGTAACACTTTTTTTGGCTGGTGCAGAGACAAGCTGCTCAATGTGTGGGACGTGTAATTCGGTCAAAGGCTGATTACGGGATGATGATTTTCGCAGACAAAAGGTTATTATTTTCTGGCCCCGACACCATTTATCTTTCGTAAACACCAGCACTTCAGGGAGAACTGGAAGGGAGTTTTCCCGCAAGTATTTAATGCGCCCTTGCCTGTTTTTATCTCTAGATCTATTCTTTTGTGCACTTACACTGACTTCTCCAAAATGTAAATTAGCACACCTTCCTTTGATGGCTGCACCTTATATGTAACTGGCTCTAATATATTTTTGTCTCTAGACGTAAGTTATAGCAGTATCTGAATTGTTGAGTATAACTGCCTACGAGCTGCAGGTATAGTCGTCATGACAAACGTTCAAAGTTGCCTGGTTGGATACTGTCCCATTTACGTGAAGCTCACCTGAACTTGAGCACAGACATGGCTTTGCATATTGCACGTGAGGTCTGTCTTTGTAACTGCGAATTATCTCGTATTTACTTGGGATACTGGCATCTAGCAGATGCTGTCTCATTTTTAAAATGTCGGGAGGGACATTGTGCCATTAAATACTTAAGGATAGCAAGATGAATACTTAGGAGGTAGAATTTTACTTTAACCCGAAATGGAAAGACAATTTTGTCCTCTTCTGTCAGATATTTCCTAATGGATTGTCCATGTTATTTCATCCAAATGGGTATGTGTCCTAGTCCTGATTTGTCTGGAGGGAATGAGGACTGGACGCTTGCAGAAAATCATTTAATCAGTTAAAATTTTGGCAAACTTGTGATGAGGACAGTTTTAATAGAATGCTCATTTATCTATTTTGTATTTGTTATTAGTTTTGGAACGATATGATTAGATGAGCATGTATCGTGAATTTATCTTATTTGTTGGATGCAGTTCCTTCGGAAGATGGCACAACCATATGATAAGACTGGGGGTAGTGGCAATAAAACTCTATTATCCCAGGAAGACTTGGAGAAGATGATGGCTGAAGGTAAAATGAACGATATGTTGCATTGAGACTTTGGCCTGCATGACCTGTTCAAGTTAGTTTTTTCCGGTAATTCCCATTGCTCATACCGTGGTGGAAGAGTTGCTATTATGATGCAATTGGTGCCACAGAAAAGGTACCTCTGATTTTGGAGAAGATTTGGCAGAGTAATTGGACAGTATCTTGAATATTTTGGGATTTAGATTAATCAAGCAGTTGTTGTGAACGTTGCGGATTTCTCAATTTTGTTGAGTGGGTGATCATTAGTTTACATCATATAGTGCTCTTTTGTTTTTGTTTTTGTGGGGATTTGAGGACTGTTTCTTAAATTATTATTTAAAATGTACTTTTGGTTAGCAATCATACTTTTCAAAATTAGTGATTTCATTTCTTTTGAAGTCAAAAACGGATTAAATTGTCTACTTTACCGCTTGTTATATGTTAAATGGGCTTGCCCGTTTTGACCCCTGGGTTTGGTAATCATTCGATTCGATCTGTGAATCAAACGGGTTTATCCGTCTATCTAAAATGTAACAATAAATAGAAAATCGTTAAAGAAGTAAAGAAAAAAAAAAACTAATTTAATACTCCCTCCATCCCTATTTATAAGATGCTTTCAATCAAATCACGAGATTTTAAAAAATAGTTAAAATTAGTTAAAAGTAATAAATTAGTTTTAAAATAATTATATATAGTACAGTCAAAGAGTCTAGACACGCTAATTAACCCAAAATATATATATATATATATATATATATATATATATATATATATATATATGGGTTAAGGAGGCTAATTGATGGCTCTGATATTTGTGTAAATAATAGATGTGATAATAATATGTATTATTTTGCCTCCAAGTGATGATAATATAAATATTAAAATTATTAAAAAGGCATTTCATAATTATAAAATTAATGATGAATAATTACTGTGTGTGTGTGTGTACCAAGAGAGAACATTTGGTTGAGAGGGAACAAGACTACAAGATTGGAGAAGAAGCACTTAATTAATGGCTGTCAGGATTTACATTTGGAGGGAAGGGAACTCTGAAATCCTACCTAAATTAGAATTGTATTGGCCACAATAATCGTAAATCTTTCTTCAGGGAGCCTTGCATCTTTACTTGCGCCACTGACTACACCTTTACGCCTCCCAATTTCACTTGTTCTTCAACCAAACACTATGCCGCAGTTTTCTAAATTTACAGAGTCAATCATTGTGGGGTATGATTTGGTTGAGGGCCCTCTTCACTTCAACTATGCTGGTCTTCTTTCCGTTCGGATTTTCCTTCACCTTCGCCCTCAGCTCCGCCACGAACACCCCGTTGTTCAGCGACGACTGCACCGTCGTCACCTCTATCCTCATCTCTCTCAGCATTTGCATCACATCCAGCAACAACCCCTCCCTGTTCTCGCACTCCAATTCCAACAGTGCATCGCTCTCTATGATCGACACTTGCACCGATGTCACCATTCCCGACGGCGATGGCGGCGGTGACGCCTCCACTGACTTCGGCTTCCTTATCCCTCCGCTCCCCTCCACGATCCTCATCTTCCTCTTGTCCGACCCCACTCTCGTCAAGCTCCTCTGTTGCTCCCTTGACTGTTGTTGCTCTGCTTCCATCTGGCGGTTACACGCCTCCAGATCTTGGATCTTTTTCCGCAACTGTTTCACATACTCGATGGTGTCCCCTAATATGGATGCCTTGTCCATTTTTGTGACGAAGGGCACGAGAGATCTCAATATGATGAACCTCTCGTTGAGCTTCTCGCGGCGGCGCCGCTCGGCCAGTACGTGGTTGGCGCTTAGCTCATCCTGCGGCGTTCCCCTTCCACGTAGACGCGTGACGGGATCGGCGCCATCTCGGGGCGTGGGCGGGTTGTCGTCTTGGTACTTGGCGTGAAGGAAAGGAACGGTGAACAAAATGTACTTGAGGAGCCACTGAGAGGTGCCGTCGGGGGACGCCTGAAGGAGGAGTTGGTGGTGGTCGGAACGGGTGTTCCACTTGGCAAAAGCGGATTGGGAGGAGTAAGTTATGTAGTCGACGGAGGGAGATTCGGCCCACCGGATAGACTGATTGTGGAGGATGGTGGACACTGTTTGAGAGTAGTGGGTGTCCTCTTGTGTGAGCTCTTCTAGTTGAGCGCCTTCTGCATTATGACATCAGCAATTTAGTAAAAGACGACCCAAATTATGGTTTTTTGCTTGGAAATTAATGAATGATAATAAGTTAAGGACTCGTGTCGTTTCTAATAAAATAGTTGTCACGGGGCAGTGTTTTCCTGATGGCAAATAATTCCACATGTCAACAAAACCATATCCACACTTACCCATGCAATACGGTTTGGATATGGTTTTGTTGCCATTCGACCATCCTCCTTTCTCGAAAAGGGCACAGAATTATGCTGGGCCGTCTATTATTGGCCACAACACAAACACATGACTGTATAACACTGAGTTTAATACGTGTTTGAACCAAATAAATATATTTAATTTGTTTTCACCAAAAATCACAACTTGTATGGTTTCTACCATAAAACGAAGCACACACAAATTTGGAGTTACAGCATATATTTACTTTTGTTGAAATCAAGGTTTAAATGGGTTTTATATGTGAAACCAAAAATGTCCCATGATGCCTCACAATTCACAAAGGTTCACCGTGTAAAAGATTAAAAAAAGGCAACCTAACTTTATGATCGTCTTCTTGGAAATCTATGTTAAATTTCTTACTATTACATGCACGAATCTCAAAATATCCAAACGGATCTCTCAGCAGCCGACAAAACTAAAGGAGGCGTCAAAGAGGATTTTACGCCTATCTCTATTAGGGGCGGGACAGTGTCTAACTGTCTATCACTTTTCATTTCGGGTTCATTTTTACGTATGCATGTACTGTTGGGGGCATCCGTATGATCCAATTTGGAACTTGGAATACCTAAAAGGGTTTGGTGTGTGGTTAATGGTGATGACTCAGGAGAGGAGTGGGCCCACCTTTAAACCCTATTTTTGGAAGCTCAATTTATTGCTGAATGCTGAGTGAACCTACCTCTGCATGACGTACTGTTCCCAGTCATTATTTCTAAATTACCCAATACACAGAGAGAATTCCCTTTGTATGCTAATGCCGTGCCAGCTAGTGTAGTTCGAGGACAGTCCTATAACCTAAATTTGCTTTTTCTTCTTATTCAATGCCACTCGCTCATTTTCGTATCTATGTTAGTAACTAACTATCACGGTACCTGAAGCTGGTAGTTGGAGCATTGGTTCAACCCACCTCCGGGTTGACTCGGCCCTGTACGAGTCCGCCCGTCTCTCGTGATCCGCTGGGTGGCTCACCGCCAGCATATGGAAATCTGAGTCGAGATTGTTGGAGCCATCGTCCGGTGATCCTACCCGGATATCCTCCGACATCTCCAGCTGCATTAATTCGCTTGGTTCTGCTGCAGTGGCAACTGCCACGCCTGAAGCCTCCGGTGTAGACGTTGGGCCGCTGTTCCGGGCTGTTTCTGCCTCGGAGTCGGACTCGGCCTCTTCTTCATCATCCTCGTCGTCATCTTCATTGATTTGGTTGTCATCAGGAGCGGGTGGGGTGGCGGGTGGCGGGTCCACAGCGGAGTACATGGCGGCGGGGATGGGCGTGGACTGGAAGCGGGAGTGGTCTGAAGAGGTGGTGGGGTTGGAGGTTGAGTGCTCAGAGAGGGCGGGCTTCGGCGGACGAGGGTGGTGCTGCCGCTGGTGATCTATGAAGAAGCTCTTTACATGTTGGATAAAATTAAGGTCTTCCTGAACCTGTGACACACGCACACACAAATATATATATATATATATATATATATTAAAGCACACACTACTCACTCACAAACACATGATGAATCTGTTCAAATGACTATGTGTTACCTTATCTGTTGTGCCAAACTCTACGACGCCGTCCAACAGAGGTATGCACACCACGGTCTGTATTTTGCATGGCACATATATACGTATAATATGGTCACATTTTGTCTGTTAATTAGCTAGGTAGTTTGAAATTGCACTGGTAGGAATTGAAGGTTAGATTTTTACCTGTATGCGAGCACTCTGTCCGGGAATGAAATTCCAAATCATTGACGTGTAGGGATTACAAAGGTAAGCAGGACGTTAGTAAGAAGAGTATTGATCATATATATATGCGTGCCAAATTATCAATTAATTAAGCTAAACGTTCAAATGAAAATCAAAGCAGCCTCTTAGCTTTCGATGAGGTGTGGAAATTAGTTAATGTGTTTCATATAAAATGGTCGTGGAAGCACCTTGGCGAGAATAGCTCTTGAAAACGTTTTGCTGTCCACCTCGTTCGCACCGGCAAGCCATACATGCTGCCTCCTCGCATATGCTTTCCCCGGTAACCTATAAAAGTGTACCATTCATCGTTAAATTCAAGCAACGTGACTCAATCATTTTCTTTTTAGCATGTGCCATTTATAGTTCTTGCTTTTTTGCAGCTGCACCATTTATAGTTTTTCGCTAGCTATGATGAGGTTAGTCACTCGTCGAACAAGTCATTGCAGTTTGCAGCTCCTTATTTAGCGAATGATGAATTATAACCTGAAGAACAATCTACTTGCTTATTAATTGTATGCGCAGTAACCAGAGCTAAGCAATGGCCAAGTTGGGAAGCCTATACCCAAACCCGCTTATATAATGTTACATAGGTATGGGTTAGTCCATACCCATACCTTAACCTGTTTAAAACCCGTGTTAAAAAGGGTAGCACATAAAGGGTGGCCTGAATGGGTTATGGGGAACCTATTGGAATTTTGAGATTTTATTTTTTAAAAGAAATATACATAAGTATCCATCTATTATTCTAAATTTTAAATATTTAAAGTTCACTTATAACAATTTACACAAGAGAACTTAAATTTAGACAAATGCCACATACAATAACATCATTTTAATTTTTAAACTTTCAAACTAAAACATTACAACTATAAGTTCAAAGATTAATGAAATGGCCTACGTTGATTATATCTTCATGCTTCATTAGCATGTCTAAATTAATATAAAAAAGAAGCATTTTCTACCGGCAAAAGAAAAAACTTTCAAGTTCTCGTTTAAACCATCGATACTTCTAAGTACGGTTATACAAAAAATTCCACAAATCAACAATTCAAAAATAAAATCACGCAATCCTACCAGATAAATTTGGCCTTCATTGATCAAATGGGAGGAATATAATTATTTATTTAGTTTTATTTTATATGTGTACTATGTACTTATGTAGTACATGTAGGATAAAGTCAGTAGACAATTATCTTGAAACTATAATCCTTGTTAATTCATTATGCAACAACAACAAAAAAATGAAAAAAAAAAATCAAACAGCCAAGCACCGGTAGCCCAAAATTGTGCCCGTAGTCCGCCCCTTTAATTCTTAAATAGATGGATTCTAATCTAACCCATCATGGGTCTTTTATGGACAGGTTTAAATAGGCAAATTCTACATGAATTTTGGTCGGTACACCTTGTTACAGGTAGCTTGCTATACCTAGCAGTAACTCCATTTTATTATAGATATTTGATCCCCTAATCCGACTCCAAACACCCCCGACCAAAACGCGCGCGCGCGCACAAGGTCTTTTTTTATTTGCTTTTTTTTTTTTTTTTTAAAACTCTCCTAAACAGTACGTGTAGATAAAACGAGTCTCAGATTCGTAAGTTGTAGACTCTGAGGGTGTATGCATAGGAGTGTACTATCTACCCAAAACAGATGCCTAGGCAAAAGCTAGTTGAAACATCAGCCTAACCTCTTGCATAATCGAGAATCAAATAGGTTAACTTGTTGTAACAAGCACATGGGTACAGATAAACGTATGCCTATATACAGAAACCAGGTACTATTAGAAACAACTACTGACGGAACGGACATATGATCAAAGCCGTGAACCCTAACACTGTCGAAGAAACTAGAAACAATGAAGGTGAGAGAGAGATGGATCTTGCTTTGGGATTGGGGAAGCTTCCTAATGCAGAGTAATAGCAAGTAGTGGCAGCTTTATGGCAGTTTGAATAATGAACACATTAGCTTGTCCGGTCTCTCCAAGAAGCAGATCGCGTATAGCACCCGTCGTATTCAAGCATATAATGCCCAACTAATTACTGGACTAGCTAGCCAGGAAAGTTTCTGCACACAATCTTCTCAAATTTATTCCCCCTATTGCATTTCTAATTAGCTAACTCTATATAAGGTTCGTCACATGGACATACACTTCTCTATGAACTTTCTCCTGTGGAATCTTTACAAACTCTCGAATCTAGCCGAGACAAACACATAAAGACTCTCAGCTATCTTATTATAGCGGAGAAGATTTTGAGACTAGGTATATGACCAACTTTTTTGGACTTGTACTATCTCTTGCTTCTTATTGATGTTTCATAAAAAAAATTTGTGCGTCACCAAATCTTCTTTCTCAACGGGGGACATGGATGATTCGATCAGCCGTTACAAATTCAAGAGAAAAATTTGAGTAGATTACTAAATTATATTGCAGAAATCTCATGAGTGTTTGCCTTTAGCCTATTTAAAATTTTTGCACACGTACGTACGGGTTAATTATTAATTGTTGCTGTCGGTTTCTTAATTGCTGACATTATGACTGCATTCAAACTCCCAACACACCCTCTGCCTCACCAGATCAATTTCTCTCGCAGCTGGAAAGTTAGAAATGGCGTTTGAAGCTCAACAAATTAATGATTTTGATTTAGCTTATGTCTAAGGTAGCTAGAAAGTGAAAAAGTTGAGGAGTACGTACGTACCCGACGCCAGGAGGAAAGGAGAAAGAGACGCACATCAAATAGAACCATTCAGATTCGGTGAGGTCCTCAGGAGACAAGGAGGCACAAGGCCGTCGAGCGGGAGGGTTGGTCTCTCCGGCCGACAGTGATTCGTAGAGCTCCCTAAGTTGCTGGCTTCTCTGGAGAGAGGCTTCCTCGGCAGTAACTTCCATTGGTTGGACTGTTTTGCGAGTCTTAATTGCCCCATTGTAGTAACCATCCGCCCACACTAGAATCCTTCTTGAGGAACCAAATCAACAAAAATAAGCTCGCAGTACAGTTTAAGCAAATGATAATCTGGTATATGTATGGTAATTAAGAATTGAAGAACAGTGATGAAGCGATAGATGATTGATTGAAGGAATGGATGTTTTATTTTGTGTGAGTGTATGTGTATGTGTATGAATGAAGAAGTACCCTTGTTGGGGACAAGGTTGCCAGAAGAGACTGTACGTCCACTGAACCGATTGGACGGCGGCCTGGAGCATGGGCTGAAGAGTGGAAGAGAGAGGCGGCGCAGCCATAGTGTGATGAGGGGAAGAAGGGAGGAGAGGCTAAAGGGGAAGGTGAAACATGGAGAGGGATGAAAAAGGGAAAAGGGATCGCATGAAAAGTAAAAAGAGGAGGGGGAGAGTGATGATGGGAACTGAAAATCAACCCATTTAGAGGGAGGCGTATAAAAAGCAGAAGGTGAGGGAGAAAGACCTGCAGATAGACGAGATGTTAAGGAGGGGTATGACTTTGAGGTGGATGCGGGAGGTATCCCAGATACGGCATTGGAAGGAGAAGAAGGTTTGTTAATTGGTAGATAAGTAGAAATAGGGTTATGGGAGCTGCAGATTGACTGGTTGGTCTACCAGACGGTTCCGGGCTTTTATATATATATATATATATATATTCCATACATAAATATAGAGAGAGAGAGAGAGAGTTGAGTTCACATATATGGTAGTTGAGGGAGAGAAAGAAGGAATTGAAGGAGAGCGCGTGGGGGTTCCTGAGAGTGAGGGAAGACCAGTAATTACGTGGCACCTGTCAAGCCGCCCATCCTTCTGCCCTCCAATTACACTCATAATTGCCCACCCTACCTTCCTCCTCCCTCTTCTTCTCTCTCCTACTAGCAATATTATTACATCTTTCCAACTAACTTACCCATATCCATAAATATATATAGTTCATAACGTTAAATTTATTATGAAATTTTATCATTATTAATCACACTCAACCCCTAACATCATTTTTTTTTACTCTCTCCCAACCCTTATTAAATATATGTAGAAAGATATTTCACACTCATAAACTATCAAAACATCTCACTAAAAATAAAAAGGACCACAAATGCTTTATACAAGACATCTTATAAAAGAGACAAGAGGCAGTACTACTATTTCAAATGCAGACCACTTTTAACTGGTATGTTAAAGAAAAAATTCAAAATTAATTCATATTTTAAAATGATTCTATTAAATATCATAAATTCTAGGCCAGTCTTATTCATTCTTTTCAATTTTTTTCACCATCATCAATATCCTTCCTTCGTTCCTAGAATAACAGACTTTTTATAAGGATCAAGGGATCTTTATTATATAAGTCACCAGACACGGAGTATTATAATTTTTTTCTTAGATGGTTCATATTTAAAGTTTAATACAGTACATTTGTATCCTTTTTATTTCTCAATATATAATTTATTATTTAAATTATGTGTAATTTTTTTTTTTCATTTTGAAACAGATTTAACCAACTCCAACGGTTCTAATCTTCATGCCACATTATTAAAACTGTCTTGTAACAAGTATAGGTGAGATCAGCAGCTACAAAAACAATTCCCCTCACGGAAGAGGATCCTCTGCCCGCTTCCTCTCCCATCCTGTGGGTCATCTTGGCAGTTGGATCCAGATTTGGACGACCAGAGATCTGCGTCAAAATTAATTTTTTTAATTTAAAAAAACCATTCTGAGCCGTTGGATCCAGATTTGGACGGCCGAGATGGGACTGTGAGGGGAGAGGGAAGCCGGGCGGAGGATCCGGACGCTTCCCCTCACTTGGAGACAAATCATAAATGCAAATATTAGTGGTATCTTTTTTAACCTTCTTTTTAAAAGTAAAATAAAATCATGTATTAAAAAAATGTATTCATCCAAAATAAAAATAAAAACTGTTTTTTTTTTTGTTAAAAACTTTAAACAATGCTGATGGATGGTATGAAATCACAAAATATTAATATTAATAAAAATTTGAAATACTCTTTAGTTTATATATGAACAAAATATAAAATAACAGTTTTGTGAAAATTATATGTTAAAAATAAGAAATAATAATCTATGGTGTTATTTATTAACCTTTGATATAACGTATAATTAATAAAAGTAGTATAAAATACACAAAACTTCCATGAATTTTAAGTAATTAGTTGCATGCCATCCCCAACCCAAGACTCAAATACTCTGACTATTAATTCTCCTACGGTTAAAATTATGCTTAAAGTTAATGGTTTATGATATGAGAATTTTTAATTCCATGTCATTAAAAATTAAAAAACTAGAGATTTGACATGCAATGTTGAGTATTTAATATTTTTTATTTGATTTACAAAAGGCCCGGCTATTTTGTCTTATCCATCCAAAAGTGTTTTCTGTTCGTCGTCTTTGCCTCCTTTTCGGATTTGGATCCAGTCCACTGCACCTGTCGTTCCACTTCCTGTCCACCGCGCAAACAACACTGATATTGTTATAAAACTGAAAAAAATCTTAAGAAAAGTAGAGAGAAATTCTAGAGAGATAGAGAAATTCTCATTTTAAGTGTATCCTGAATGTTTACACAAGACCTTTTTATAAACCTTGAGGGTTCTTATCGATGGACATCCACATAATACATATATTTATAACACTCCCCTGGATGTCCATTATGAATGTCTCATTAAAAACTTTAACTGGAAAACCCAGGTGGGATAAAAAACCTAAAGCTAAAAAAAAGAAAGACATCATCCATCGATACACTTTCTTATGTTACCTCATTAAAAACCTTTTTAGGAAAAACTCGGTGGAAAAAACCAGATAAGGGAAAAAAGAGTCAACGCGTGTATCGATTTCCCCTCTTAATTACATCGATATTCTAATGTTGTCCCATTAAAAACCTTTATAGGAAAAACCAGGTGGACAAAACCAGATAAGGAAAAAGAGTGCACTTACATCAACTTGCCTTACTAAAATACATAAGATATACTCCCCCTGATGACTACATTACTTCCAATGTCTTTGTGTTGGTGAAGAATTATCTTATACAAATAAGTATGATACATAAGTGTCATTCTTCAACTTTTTTGCTTGAGGTTGAAATTATTCTTTATCCACCTGCAAATACTTTAAAATATATAATGGATATGACTTATCCATATAAAATCAATCTAGGACCTACTTTTGTATAAACAAAAGATCTCGTCTTATAGGTATTAAATCGTAATCTAATACGAATTTCGTTCTTCTCAAGTTATTTATTTCAAATTCTTTCTTTAAACAATTAATTGCCTTATTGAAGCTCTTGGTGTTTGATAATGTTGATATCATCAACATAAATTGCAATTAAAAGATTCACTTCAAGATCTTTTTCATAAAGATGTATGGGCATATTGATTCACTTTCTTTATACCCTTCTTTCCACATATCTCTTGAGAAGATTATACCATTGTCTTGCCCTAATTGATTTAAGTCATACAAAGACTTTTCCCCTTTATTTCTCTCAATAACTTGAATTAGATCTTATAAGCATCTTAAGTCCTTCGGAACTCACGCTTCGACACATTAAATCCTTTAGTACTTAAGTACCTTATGTCTTTCGAGGACGTGTCTTCTTTGCGATCTTAAGTCTTACGGGACATGTCTTTCAAGACCTTAAGTCTTCAGGACGTGTCTTCTCTTGGCACCTTAAGTCCTTTCCTACAACCTTAAGTCCTTTTTAAAGGACATGTGCTACTAACACTTTTTTGATTCTTTGAAGATTCTTCTGTAATCTTCATAATTTTATAAGCTATATCATAGGCTATATAACAATATTTAATAGACGCATAATATTTCTTTCTTTCAAAAACTACCAGATTAATAAAATATTGTATCCACCACAAAATCACATCATAATCATATTTAACCTTATGATAATGTTTATTTTCACATAAACATTCAGATATCCCAATTTGGACTTTTGGTCCATAACTATCATAATATGATTATAATTGCGTCATTTTCAATTTCACTTATCCTTTTGGCCAATCATCTATATGTCGACTTCTTATGACATATCTTTATATAATATCCTCATTTGATCACGTGATATCATCTTTCAAAATTATTGTCGACAACTTTATCTTTTCGGTTCAATTTTTCCAATTCGACATAACTTATCAATATCAATATAATTGGTACAATTTTGAACCTCTCTTGAGGTTTTTACAATTAGTTAAGTCTCGATACTTCTTCCGGAGTATCTACCTCCTTAATATGATCATCATAATTATTGCTCCAATTTATCCATAACATTTATAATTGGAACCGAATAATTTCTCATGCTTCGGCATGCCACATTCATATTTATCTTGATTGGAACATTTTCATTTGGAGTATGAGATTTAATAAATCTCATTTAGGTCGATAATATTATATGGCAAATACTTCATGAATGCATAATCTCTCTCATTTAGGTCAAGTAATATTATCGGCAAATACTTCATGAATGCATGTCGATGAACTTACGGTTCATACAACATTATTCGAGGATATATACTTTGCTATAATGCATTCCATATATTGTCTTTTAAAATTATCCAATTTCTCCCCTCATGGTAAAGACAATGTCAAACGACGGTTGACTAATCATGCGATATAAGTCTCCTAAATCCATTTGTTTCCTTTAGAAACATCTTTATGTTTCATTTAGAGACAAACAAGAAATAGAAGGTACTTATACAACATTTATCTCAAATATCTTTCTATATCCATCTATGTGCATTGTGGTGGGTTAATAATCATTGCACATTCAACCCTTTTAAGATGGAAATTTGTCGACCGACCAAAAGCCAATTTTAGGGAGAATTTTGTTGGCTTATAAATCCGCTATATAATATCATACTTATCAACATAAAATTTTGTTCTCATAAGCTTTCATCCAACTTATTTATGGAGGCTTTAATTATGATTCTTAAATCATATCTTTCGGAAATTCGCGCTTAATTTATTCAAACATCAAACATTATTGCAATCTCATTTGCAATCTTTATGTTGCAATTATTTCGCAAGCTTCATGTTGCAAGCGAATAATCTCACATGTAACCATCTTATAGATGATCTATCAAATTACTCATATCATTGTATGGTTTACATGTTATTTCAATGGCCCATATATAAATCTGTTTGATATATTTCCAGAGATCCATTACCAATTATGACCTATGATTTTTTCATAGTCATCTATATTTGAGAACAAACATCTATTCATGAAGAATTTTCTGATTCTTCAATAGATGTCAATACAAAATCTTATTTGTATTATATATATATATATATGACTTGGATGATCAAACAAGTCATGCCAACAAATAGTAAACATCTATTTTCTTGTAACATATATCTCAACTCGATCAAACTTACGGTTTTTTGTAACATTATGATCCACAATCATAATTTATCATTCATTTTCAGGAGATCATATTTGTCATTATGTGGAAAGTATGAGTATGACTTTCTACAAATTAGCTCACACTTGCATACCAACAATCTCCCCCTCAAGTGTGAGACAGAACTTTCACCTTAAAATTCAATGACTTTGTTTTTCAAAAAAAAAAAAAAAAAAAAACTTAATGTAGGAAGTATATAACTCTTCAAAATTTTACTCACACTTGAATCTCGCCCTCAAGTGTGAGTCTTTATAAAATACTTCACATACATTCATGGATTTCAATCCTAATGTGGGTTTTCACTTTCAAATCATTTAATTCATTATCAAATGAAATTAACACCCATCATATATTCTCATCCTCCTTTGAGGACTATATTAGTGCATTATAATAGTGCTGAGCACTTCGCACACCCGATGGAAAATATCTCAAAATATCTCCTCCTTGTATCAACTCTAGAAAAATGAATAATCATTTTCTATTTTTCTTTTTGTTGGTCATGAATTTATAATATTTGTTTACTCTTCAAGATATGAATTCTCAATAATTTTTCATATCATTATTAATCACATATGACCTCACTGGTCATATTGTAAACTTCTGGTTTACAATGAGCATTTGGTTCAATACTTTTCTATATGATATCCATTTCTGTAGATATCTTTGAAACTCAAAAAGTTTCTTTCATTTTTGGTAGAATAAAATGCATATTCAATGCATAATTTTGTCCCTTAAGGTAACAAAATATTAGCTCTTCCGGAGCCTTAAATCAAATTTATACTTTCATTGCTCTTCCGGAGCCTCAAATTAATACTACCAAATTTAGTATGAACATTGACCTTTCAAATTAAGTGGGTAACTATGCTAATTAGTCTCCAAGACTATTAGCCTTTAGGATTATTACTCATGTGGCATAATTTCTATGCAAATTATTTGTCTTTAAGACAATAACTTAAAACTTTTTGTATCATAGTATATTTGATACATATACCTTCAGGGTCTTTATATATAATAATTTATAAAAATTTTCTTGTCATGCCATTTCTTTAAACCAATATTGTTCTTTTATAAAAGAACAATTATAAAATTTGATAAACTTCTTAATATCAAATGATAAAATTTTTGGCCATAAAATCATAAAATTATGGCTACTTGTCATTCAATAAAATATAACCTTTTTTTTTAGATTTTTTTTTCGTGAATAGTAAATACTATTTATAATAAAAAAATAATATAAACACGTGGGACCCATGACCAAAATTTTCTCTGCCTTCACATGGAAGCATTGAAAAATTTGCTTGGGGAAAATTACATAACTTGACCCCAAATTCTATGAATGTTATTTTACTACCACGTAAAATTATAAAATAATACCCCAATTATTTAAAATTCCAAAATTTTTAGAAAATACTTTTGAAATAGATTTTGAGGCTGATTTACATATAATAATTATCTTATCGATAGTTTATATCAAATATTTGACCTTTTAACAAATATATTATGACATACAATAAATACAAAACTAATGACCCTTGCCACCAAAACAATAACATGAATTTCTATCATATTTATTATACGAAAGTATTTCATTCGTGGTTCTTATCAATAATCTTTCCTCACACGGTGAGAATTTGAACCATCATAATAACAACCATGTCCATATGTAAACAAATTTACACACATATCCACAATCACAATTAAATTAAACAAATTTACACACATATCCACAACCACAATTAAATTTATTTATTACTACATTCACTTGAACGGGAATGGAGTTGAGCTGTTAGAGGAAATTCATGATCCTTAAAACAAAAACTCATTTGTTTTGTTTGATCATATAAATACAAGAAATTAATTCAAAATATTTCTTGATTCCTTCACAATATTGCTACTTCGGGAGCAAATTGAATATTCTCATTTATAATAAATTTTTAGAAGAACAACCATCTTCTTGTGGTCATACAATCCCACTAATTTGTTCTAAAGAACAAAAGAATATTTTAATGCCAAATATATAATTTTGAGACATTTATACAATTGTTGACATACACAACTAGATCATGTCTTGTCTCATAACTTCGGCAAATATGTCTCTTGGCGTAAGATCGGGCCACATTATCATTTGGCCAGGCCAAATTATGCCTCCTCTTAGCTTGGCTAAATAATGTCATCTCTTGGCTTCTTGCCAATTTTTATTCTTGGCTAAATTATCTCTTCTTGGCTATTTGCCACTTTATATCTTTATATCTTTATTTGGCTTACACGGCCAATTTTTGTCATATATCACAATGTCATTTTTCTCTTCAAGAGAAATTAAATCAAAATGCTTCCATTTGTTTATCTTCGGGATAAACAAAGATTTCTGGCCATTATATATGACGTCTGATGATATAATGAGAAAAATATTAATAATAATAATAATAATAATAAAATGACAAATAATAAATAAAACATAAACAATAAATGTTATGTTAGAGACAATAACATAAATGTTATGTTAACAAACATAAATGTAAATGTTATGTTAACAAACATAAATGTAAATGTTATGTTAGTTAACATAAAAGTAAATGTTAATGTTATGTTAATAACATAAAAATAAAAGTTATGTTAGTAACATAAAGTAAATTACTAAATCATAAATATGTTAGTAACATAAAATAAATTATTGAATCATTAATATGTTAGTAACATAAAATAAATTATTGAATCAACATAAAAGTAAAACCTATTATTATTATAATATATTATTATATATATTATATATATATAAAATATGTATCGTGGCGGACAAGCCGCCCACGATAATAAAAGGGGGAGGGGGTATAATCTTTATATAATATAATATATATTATAATATTATATATATAAATATATTATATTATTATATTATAATAATATATTATATTATAAAATAATCAAAGGGGAGATTTTTCTCCCGTGACTCCTTCCCCCTTTTTTTTCCTCTTCTTCTTTTTCTCTCCTTCTTCTTTGCCTCTCGTCTCTTCAACCTTCACCTTCGACCTTCTCCTTTCTCTTTCACTCACAACATTATATTACTAAAATCAACAATCAAAACTTGATAGAAAACATACATGAGTGAAGGGATCACAAAACCACCGATATGAAAATTTGTTTCTCAGCTTAAAACGCCTCCTTTGAACGATTTGAAAAACTTCTTCTTCTTCCATGGAAGGTGAACACGGTGATGATGAACGATGCATGAAGGAGGCTCAGTTGATTAGAGCCTCGTGCTGATAACGTGTTATAAAACTGAAGAAAATCTTAAGAAGTCAGAGAGAAATTCTAGAGAGATAGAGGAATTCTCATTTCAAGTGTATCCTGAATGTTTACATAAGACCTCTATTTATAGACCTTCAAGGGTTACTATGCAATGGACATCCACATAATACATATATTTATAACAGATATCTCCTTTTTTTTTTACAAATATTTTAGGATATGGAGGTACTAAAAACAGATACTTCACGATCCGGTACTAAAAAATACATCATGATCTTAAAAAATTATTTTAGGATTTTGAAAAAATATTTCGAGTCTTGATTGGTACTAAAGATATACTTTAGGATATTTGGGATCTTGGCGATACTAAAAAAATATTTCATGATCTTAAAAAATTATTTTAGATCCTAAAATAATTTTTTAAGATCATAAAATATTTTTTCGATCTCGTCGATATCCTCGATCATGCACTGAAATATTTTTTCAACATCCCAATTTTTTTAAGATCGTAAAGCATAGTTAGTAGTATTTTTTCTGGGTCGATCTCACACGACGATGTATCTGTTTTTAGTACCTCCATATCCTGAAATATTTGTAAAAAAAAAAGGAGAGATCAGATCAGTGTTTTGCGCAATGGACAGGAAGTGGACCGTAGGCGCAGTGGATTGAATCCAAATCCCTCCTTTTCACAATCGCGACGTGCGTTATAATTCCAAGACAAAGTTTCAAGATGGCATTGTTGATAGTTGAATCACCCACCCATTTGGACCTCACTTGGAAAATCTCAGTTTCTTCTCAGTTTAAAGCTTTGCATATTCATCTAAGGATGCGGGTCGTATTCGAAACAAAAAGTTCTATATTCTCGAGAACATATTTATAATCCTTTAGTGTAAATAAGGAGGAATTTAGGGAAACAAAATAAAGAGGGGAAATGGATTCACACTTGGTCACATTTGCTCCTCTCGTTTCGTTTCTTTTGTAAATATCTCAGCATTTACTGCCTAGAGGATTTGGTTGATCAGAATTCACAGCGTGGCAAGGATAAAGATAAACTATACCCTTCCTAAAATATTTAATCCAAAAAAATAAAAAGCAGGAACGAAAGTCTCTGAAACGCCATTCGTGAAGGGCGATACAGAGAGAGTAAGTGGTGGAAATTAATAATGAAGACGGTGGTGCCTCTAAAATTGGCAGGAATTGTGACGACTATGGTTTGCCTGTGGAGCATGGTGGAGGGTGTGGCCAACACCAACGTCAGCAGCGTTACCTGCGACGAGGGAAAGTACACATCAGGTGACCCCTTTCACATTAGTTTGGCTTACGTTGTTTAAGATTTGGAGACCCTCACTTCAACGGGAAAGGATTCTCTCATTATCAACTCTCTCATCATCACGCCCAAATTATGAGTACCACAACATTTCTCCTTATCCTAATGCCTTCGCCTACGGACATGCTGCTTGCAATCCTAATATGATAGCCTCTGACTGCAAAACATGTCTTGGTGCTGCTAAGACGACCATGTTGGAATTTTAATATTATGATTAATATTCCATTAATTCTATTAAGTGGCCCACATTAATTAAACGTTTTGTAACCGTCCATTAATTTAAGAACCCAATCAATACGTGATAATTCTAATTGATCACATGAAACGCCTTTATCTCTATGATGGCCAGTGGGTAATTGGTATGTGTAAAACTTTTGGTCCTGAACCTCGCTTTCGACGTTGAGATAAAGACACCATCTGCAGATTAGGGAGAAGGATCAAGGATTTGAAAGCTTGGAGTGTTCGTCATCGCTTTGCTTACGGAAAGCGAATCAATGGGCGGGAGGTATTTGTGATCTCTATTTCATTTTTTTCCGCATTGATCTAATTGCAATTCTAGTATTCTGCATGATTAGATCGTTATATTTCTAACATTTGGTATCAAAGCCAATATTCCTCTGCCTTGATTTTGTACAATGAAATTTTTATTTTCTTCAACTGGTTGGAGATTGGATGCATATATTTATTCTGGATTTCATTTGAATATATGTATGTTTATTTCATCGAGAAATCAGATATATGGTTTTTCTCATTTATACTTTAATTATGGGCACTTTCTGGTTTTAATTTTTCGATCTGAATCGAGGTCTTATTTTCAAATCTTTTGCTGGAGACTCATGTTTATGTGTTTATATGGATATATTCGAAAAACCTTAGACCCATATTTTTTACTGATGCTATTTGGTGTTGACGTCTTTGATCTGGGTTTTCAATTTTGCATCTCAATTCCATGTTTGTGTTTTGAAAGCTGGATTTTCTGAAAATTTTTCAGAGTGTTTGATTTAATCTGTTCCAGATGATATCAATATCTATTTATGATTATATTTTGTTCTGGGTCGTTTTTCTGTGATTTTTGGTGTCAAAAATGTTTTTTCCTGATTATTCCGATCGCCTGAAAGTGTGCCTGAAATTGCTGGAATTTGCATGTTGGCGGGTCGGGTCGGTTTTCAAAAACCGGGTAAGGAAGATGATATTTGAGAAACACTGCATTAAAAAAAACGAAAATGGTCCTCTACTGTTTTGAACCCAAGACCATGAGTTAATGAAGTTAGTGCTCCACCAGTTGGGCTATGCGCTCATATTTGATAAAATATGAACAGTTATTATATATATATTTGATTTATTATTCAGTTTGAAAAATTAAAAGGTTCTAAAACGTGAAAGGGCCTTCGCCGAGATTCGAACCTATGACCATTATGTGCATTGGCTTCGCCGAGATTCGAACCTGTGACTAGTATGTGCATTGGCCAGCGTTTTGCCAGCTGCGCTGTGTACTCCATGTGTTTAAGTTCTATCATTTAATATATATCAACAATTGTTTATTTGTTAAGCAACATTTTGAGAAACTCAAAAATGGTCCAGAGGGGATTCGAACTCAGGACCCTTGGGCGCGTGGGGCGCCTAAGGGCTAGCCTTCTGCCAGCTGTGCTATGTGATTCCTTTGTGTTTTTATTTTCAACGTTAATTTATTTATTTAAACATTTTTCCAGCGAAAATTAAAAAAACACATTTTTAAAAGTGCTCAAGGTGGGATTTGAACTCACATGCTTTTGATCCAAAGCCTTAATTGGACCCTTCAGACCATTAGGCCAAGCTGAAATTTCTGTTTTTTTATTCGTAGATCCTGAATTTACATATAAATTATGACTTTTTGGATTTAAATAAATCTGAAATTTTTATTTAAATTTGGAATTTCATGTTATTGTGAATTACATATTTTGTTATGCATGTATTAATTATTATTCATGCAATGTTATGTTAAATAATATGCAAAGCATGAAATATCCAATTTCATTTTAATATTGCTTATATTTTCTTGCAATATTATATAGTAATATTAAGGGATCTATATCTTTTAATTAATTATAGAATAGCCACAACATCTTTAATTAATTGAAAAATATATCTAGAGTTGCATGATCACATAGTAACATTAGTTGTAATAAATCATATGTAATATAATAAAATTTTATCCCACAGAAATTTTTATTATATGTTTTTGTATGATTAATTAGGATAAAATATCAAATTATATTCTTAACTTACCCACGGGAATTAAGAATAAGGAAATAATTTGATAGTTTTATCATACGATTATGAATAAATCTAATTGAATTAGAACTTTAGCCCACAGACAAGTTGTATGTCGATAGATTTATGAATTTTAGCATGATTTACATTGGTAAAACATGATGTAGTTTATTAGTCTCAATTCTTGATTTTTAAGCATGTATTTCTTAATTATGCAGTTCAACAACCTGCAAATTTCTCTTATATGAAAAATGATATTCCCGATTTAAAGAGTGATAACTATAAGGTTTGGAGAGAAAGAGTTCTTCTCCAATTGGGGTGGATGGATATAGATTATGCTATTAGGAAAGACGAAACACCCTCCATTTCGCAACCAAGACGCTCGGATCAGGTTGATCTTTATGAAAAGTGGGAGCGATCTAATCGTCTCTCAGTAATGTTCATAAAGACTCATATCTTTGCTGGTATTTGTGGTTCTGTCGAACAACATGACAAAATTAGGCTACTTCTGAAGGCGATCGATGATCAATTTCAGACTTCAGGAAAGGCACTAGCCAGCACCCTAATCATGAAGTTTTCATCCCTAAGACTTACTACAGTGAAAGGTGTGCGTGAGCACATCATGCAAATGAGGGACGTTGCGGCTCAACTAAAGCAACTTGAGGTTGACATGTCGACTCTTTCTCGTACACTACATTCGAACACCCTTCCACGACCATATGGACCTTTCAAGATATCCTACAACACACATAAGGATAAATGGTCAATTAATGAACTTTTGACCATGTGTGTTCGGGAAGAGGAAGGTTGAAAATGGAAATGGGAGAGAGTTCCTTCATGACAAGCGAGAAAAAGGGTCGACTCAAGCCAAAAAGAAGGGGAAAGGAAAAACACCACCCCAAGGTGGAATTAAGAAGGAATCCAAGTGTTTCTTACGTAAAAAGAAGGGACACATGAAGAAGGATTTGCTCTAAATTCCAAGAATGGCTTGAGAAGAAAGGTATGTCAGTCTCACTTATTTGTTATGAATCTAATATGGTTGATGACATTAATGGCACTTGGTGGGTTGACTCTGGTTCTACAATCCATGTTTCGAATACCTTGCAGGGTATGCAAAACCTAAGGAAGCCATTGGGAAGTGAACAATTCATCTACTCGGGTGGAAGGATTAGTTCGCATGTGGAGGCTGTAGGGACTTGCAGTTTAGTTCTAAGTAGTGGCTATGTTTTAAATTTGGAAAATATTTTTTATGTTCCAAGTTACACTAGGAACTTAATTTCTGTTTCAAGACTTGTACGTTTGGATTATTCCTTTATGTTTTATGAGACATCTTTGGATCTGTTTTATAAATCAAATAGTTGGGAATGGTACATTGTCTAACGGTCTTTTTCTTATTTACTTACAACATGATACTACTTATGATGCCATGCATGTTTTTATTGGTTCGAAACGTAGTGTTATGAATGAGGATTCCTCTATGTTGTGGCACAGGAGATTGAGACATATCTCCATTCAGAGAATTGAAAGATTGGTGAAGGAAGGGGTACTTAGTACTCGGACTTTACGATTTTGAGACTTGTGTAGACCGCATAAAGGGAAAGCGGACTAACAAGTCAAAGAAAGGTGCTAAGAGAAGTCTTGAATTGTTAGAAATCATACATACGACATTTGTAATCCGAAATGGACGCGTATGGTCGAAATATTTCATCTCCTTTATTGATGATTACTCACGATACATGTATCTCTACATGCTTCATAACAAGCACGAAGCATTGGATGCCTTTAAGGTATTCAAATCTGAGGTAGAGAAACAATGTGGTAAACAAATTAAGATCGTGAGATCGGATAGAGGTGGTGAATATTATGGTAGATACACTGAAGATGGACAAGCACCTGGTCCATTTGTGAAGTTTCTTCAAGAACATGGGATTGTTGCCCAAATACACCATGCCTGGTTCTCCAAACCAGAATGATGTAGCAGAAAGAAGAAACCGAACATTATTGGACATGGTGAGAAGTATGCTTAGTAGCTCTAAGCTACCTAAGTCCTTGTGGATTGATGCACTTAAGACGGCAGTGTACATATTAAACCGGGTTCCAACCAAATTTTGTCTCCAAGACGCCATTTGAGTCATTCAAGGGTTGGAAACCGAGTTTGCGACATGTACGCGTTTGGGGATGCCCGTCTGAAGTCAGAATTTATAACCCACAAGAAAAGAAGCTGGACCCAAGGACCATTAGCGGATATTTCATTGGATTTTCCGAAAGGTCTAAGGGGTACAGGTTTTATTGTCCATCTCATACCACTAGGTTTGTGGAATCAAGGAATGCTAAATTTCTTGAAAATGACTTGATTAGTGGGAGCGATCGATTCAGAAATATGGTTTCTGAAGAGGATCATTTAGATAGCCAACCTTCTACTTCAGGTCACAGATTGGTTGTTAACCATGCTCCTTCAGTTCAACGGAGTGTGGTACAACCAGTCATACAAGATCCACAACCGGCTGATATTGATCCAGTAGATCAAGTTGTTAATGAGGAACAACCAGAAATTGTTGTACAACCAGTTGAACAACAAGTTCCTCAAGAAGATGATGAAACAACATTGAGGAGATCTACTAGGCCAAGAAGATCAGCGATACCTAGTGAATATGTTGTGTATCTGCAAGAATCTGACTATAATGTAGAAGCTGAAAATGATCCTGGAACGTTTTCACAAGCCATGAACTGTAGAGATTCAGTATCATGGCATGATGCTATGAAAGATGAGATGAATTCTATGGCATCCAATAGAGTCTGAGATCTTGTTGAGTTGTCTGATGGTGCAAAGGCCATTGGATGTAAATGGGTCTTCAAAACAAAAAGAGATTCATTGGGCAACATTGACAGACATAAGGCAAGACTCGTAGCCAAAGGATTCACTCAAAGAGAAGGAATCGACTACAAGGAGACATTTTCTCCTGTATCAAAGAAAGATTCTCTTCGTATCATTCTGGCATTAGTTGCACATTTGGATTTAGAGTTGCAACAAATGGATGTGAAAACGGCCTTTCTCAATGGAGAACTAGAGGAAGAGGTTTACATGAAACAACCAGAAGGATTTTCCTCTAGTGATGGTGAGCATTTGGTGTGCAAGCTCAAGAAATCCATATATGGATTGAAACAAGCTTCCCGACAATGGTATTTAAAATTTCATGATGTTATCTCTTCATTTGGTTTTGTGGAGAACGTTGTGGATGAATGTATATACCAGAAGGTTAGTGGGAGTAAGACTTGTTTCCTGATACTGTATGTGGATGATATTCTGCTTGCAACCAATGACAATGGCTTATTGTATGAGGTGAAACAATTCCTCTCTAAAAGCTTTGAAATGAATGATATGGGAGATGCATCTTATGTCATTGGCATTAAGATACAAAGAGACAGACGTAGAGGCATTCTAGGTCTGTCTCAAGAGACCTATATCAACAAAGTTTTGGAGAGATTTCGGATGAGGCATTGTTCACAAAGCCCAGCTCCCATTGTGAAAGGTGACGGGTTCAATCGAACCGGTGTCCAAGGAATGATTTTGAGAGGGAACAAATGAAAAACATCCCTTATGCTTCGTTGTAGGAAGCCTTATGTATGCTCAGTCCGCACGACACGATATTGCATTTTTGTTGGAATGTTAGGGAGATATCGAGTAATCCGGTATGGACCTTTGGAAAAGTTTGTGAAGAAGGTGTTGAGATACCTTCAAGGGACTAAGGATTACGTGCTTAAATACAACGGACGAGACAATCTAGGAGTATTTGGTTACTCGATTCGACTTTCTTGGTTTGCATTGACTCAAGAAAATCCACTTATGGATACATTTTTATGCTAGCCGGTGGAGCTGTGTCTTGGAGTAGCAAGAAGCAATCTTTGATTGCTACTTCTACGATGGAAGCTGAGTTCGTGTTATGTTTTGAGGCTACCTCACATGGTGTATGGATGAAGGGGTTCATTCGTAGGCTTAGAATCATGGATTCAATTGCTAGGCCAATGAAGATATATTGTGACAATTCGGCTGCTGTGTTTATGGCTAAGAACAACAAAAGTGATAGTCGAAGCAAACACATCGACATTAAGTATTTAGCCATAAGAGAACGTGTTAAGCATCAAATAGTGGTTGTCGAACACATTAGCACTGAGTTGATGATTGCAGATCCTTTAACTAAAGGCATGCCACCGATGAGGTTTATGGATCATGTGGAAAGAATGGGAATTAGTGCCCTTCTTTGAATTTCATTTTGAATGATTTTCTTTCGTTGTAAGAACGTTGTTATTTTATGGAACCCCATTTGTGATGTTTTTCTCATTTCGAGTTGTGTACACATTTATTTGTTTAATTTGAGGAACATCATTGAGTTTGAACCTAGAATAAACGTAGGGTTTATTCATTAAGTTACTTGGGCTTGGGAAACATGATGCACTGTGATACATGGAAGATATTACTCGCTTTAAGAGGACCTATCGCTATGATCCATGCATTTTGTTTCTCAGAGGTATATACTGAAGTATGTAGACCAAGTGGGAGAATGTTGGAATTTTAATATTATAATTAATATTCCATTAATTCTATTAAGTTGCCCACATTAATTCTTGTTTTGTAACCGTCCATTAATTTAGTAACAGCCCAATCAATACACAATAATTTCTAATTGATACACATGAATGCCTTTATCTCTGTGATGGCCAGTGGGTAATTGGTATGTGTAAAACTTTTGGTCCCCTGAACCTGCTCTGGCATTGAGACAAGCACACCATCTGCAGATTTAGGGAGAAGGATCAGAAGGACTGAAACTTGGAGTGTTCGTCCCTGCTTGCTTCTGGAAACGAATCAATGGCGGGAGGTATTTGTGATCTCTATTTCATTTTTCCGCATTGATCTAATTGCAATTCTAATATTCTGCATGATTAGATGGTTATATTTCTAACAGGCCATGTTTGGAGAATGTCTGAAACGCAAAGGGGCTCGTGTGGTGCTCCATGATTGTACTATCAGGTATGAGCAATACCCTTTCGCCGATTAGCCTTGTTTGGCTGTGCCCTGCTATATATATATATGATACCAGTCCGTTATAATCTCATCACCCGCATTCAATAAAATGGTATCTGTGACGTCGGAATTCTTGGCGCTGTTTTGATATTCTTGAAAACCATTGATTGGTCAGACTCGAAAACAAGTAACATAGGGTGCGACGATATTGTGAGAATTATACCACCTTCAAGTCGAAAGGCAGAAAGTTAGCCGTTTAATGCACTCTCCCAAAAAAACAACTAGAGGAACTCATGGAAATTGAGCAAAATTACCAGAAGCGAGAACCAAATTAAACCAACAAACCAAAGAAACATAAATAGACCGAAACAAGTATCCATTCATCATTGTAAAATTTGCGCACTCTGAAGTGGAAAAGTAAGCAACATTGGAACAGGGCTTAGTGCAGAACTCCATTCAGAGGTACCAATGCCAAGCATAATTGAACGGAAATACTCATTACTCAATATTAAAACAATTGGCCATAAAATCCACTCTTTCTATATATATCATATACAAACATAAATCCGAAGGAATCAGCTTTCATCCTTCGACGGTTTCAATGATTTACAGAGTGCAATTTTTTTTCCAAAAAAAAATAATAATAATCCGGCGCTGCATATGCCTTTTCTAATCCGTCCAGCCTGTCTGAATTTATGATCGGTGGAGTCCCCAACATTCAGCCGACATATGAAATCCAGAGTCCAGCCTATGCAGATCAATTGGTGCAGAAGTTCATAATGACTAGCAAAGGCAGACCACAGTAAAGAGAATCAGGCAATCATTCTCCACATGGAAGTCCCGGCAAACTTCTCACATCTATCAGCCCCACTGATCCTATGAATTTGACTTGACAGCAAAACTCAGATATATTTATTTGTGTCCCGCTTAAGCAAAAGAGCGTAAAGAATCTCATTCCAAGAATCAGGAACACCAGGTAAGCACCAATGGCTGCAGTCTTCCCGCTGCAAAGCGGCTATAGTGTTATTAGGCCCCAGATAGTAAATAGATGCGTGCCCATCTTTTCTGCTTAGTGACATTTGTGTCACATTTAACAAGTCCAAGTACTTGGCTTCTGATTGATTCAAGTGCTCTGATAAGGCATCGACGGCAATTTTGAAATGTTTGTCAGACAATGGAGGCAACGACCCTAAATCAGGAAGTGTTTCCAAGCGACAACTGCCACCAGTATTCCAGTCGCCACCTCTGCCAAATCCTTCTATGTGTTAGAGTTTAGTCATTAAGTTTTTTTCTAGGTGTTAATAAACGCTACAATCACTTGCTGATACAGATACGAGCAACTTGGCTCATAAAATCATTTCATTAATGAATAATGATTTCCAAGAAATGAAGAAATCAATCACAAGCTACCAGTAAGGAACAAAATCTTATATGCTATGAAAGAAAACATGAGACAGAACCATGGAGTCGCAGCAATAGACTTCTAAAAGAAGGATGTTTCAACTTTTCCAACTAATTCATGATATGTAATTCATTAATACGAAAGCAACCTGACCGTTTTAAAGGCCATGGTGCACATATATTTTATAACTATTAGTTACAAAATTACATAATATGTTTCTCCTCTATGTCCAAACTGCACAAATGTCAAGACTTGTGCTATAATATTAATTCACATTTATATAGAGCAGTGGGGATTGTAGCTCTGAACCCAATGAGAAAAACTATGGTTAGAAAATATCAAGCATATAAATATATAATAATCAGCATGAAATGAACAATCTAAGTTTATGCAAACCTGAAATGCACAGGAGCATAAGTTCGGAAAAGAACATAAGTCTTGTTCATGTTTACTTCACCGACAATCCAGTCAAATACTGTCTCCATTGATTTTCTGAATGCATCCTCTACAGTCATATTCATGTCCAATTCCTTCCCTACTTGAAAGTAACAACCCCTAAAAGCATACAACAATCCTAAAGATTAGACAGCTAACTAATTGCCCATCATACATATTATACTGGAAAACATTTCCATATCACTAGACAATATTGATGATCCACAATTCAACAAAGTGGGGAAAATAAAGGAAAACAAAGAAAGAAAGTCGATAATTATTTCCATAAGAGACTAAATCGATGGCCCTTGGAAGAATTTTGGTCCTCCTATACTTTCCCTAGTAGGGCAGTATCTTGATACCCAGATATTTGCAGCTGTACCAGAGGACAGGGTATCTTAATTGAATTGACAAAAACCATTTACATAACTTTTCAATGCAATTATAATGGCATCGTGCAATCCATGTAGCCGACCCCGACCCCATTTAGTGGGGTCAGACTTTATTGTTGTTCAACGCAATAGCAATAATTGCCTCCAAATAACTTTCTAAACACAAACAAGCATATCTCTTATGCTTAGTTCCTTCTTCTTGCTGATGCAGGTCTCCATCTATTCTAATTTCATTGTCAAGTATATCACCTAATTTTTCATTTTGCCAGAAACATATATGCTCTAATACCTTGTACGACCAGATCCTTGTGAGAGACATAACAAGGGGGCACTTCAAAGATTGAATTAGTATAGACAAATAAACTGGCTCATCTAAAAACCCAAGCAGATAGGAAAGTACTTACATTTTAATAGTTTTCTCATTATTCCACCAATGTCCAGCATTAAGAACCAATATATCTGCACCTCGCCAATGGGGAGAAGTCCAGTCCATTAGGTCCACTCTTAAAGTCATTTTTACCTCTTTAGGAGCTCCAGTTGGAGGCCGCCCCTGCACTATTAGAAATGGAGATCTGTAGTACTCCACAGTGCAATTAAAATCTTCAAACTTGAATGACAAGAAGCCATTGTGTTTCGTGATTGGACTGCCATTAACCTCATACACAGTGCTCTTGTTAGAAACAACAGAAGAGAGCATACAAAGGAGTGATTCCCACTGGTTCCTTCCGATTGAATCACCAACAAATATGAGCCGCTTGTGCCGCAGCTTTTCCAACATCTTCCTTGCATCAAACCTGTTGCAAGAGTGAAGAGAAACCCCATCAAGATTATAATTTTTTTTTTTTTAAAAAAAAAACTTCAGAAATACTTAAAATGTTGACAAAATCAAACTACACTAACTAAGGTTTCTTGATTGCCCCCGAGACTACCAACCTGGATTAAAGCCCATGGATCCACTTCAAAGACACTAGACATAATTTTAAATTCATAAACAACAATGTGGAGAGGGTTTAAGGCCTTTCATAGCACAAGTTAAATGGTGTAAAAGATGCAAGTCTCAAGCAGTTGATGCAGCTGCTTACAGCATAATCCAGCAAAATATATAATAATGAAGCAGACTTTACGTTTAAGAGCAGGAATTAACAAAATGGGAAAATATAGAAAACTCCAAGCAATGCGGAGCAATCTACGATTGAGTTCAACTGACCCACTAAAGAAAACATGGAATTGCCAAAACAGTCCAGGGTTGACAAAGAAAAGTTGAGGTCGAGATTATAGAGTCACTGTTTTCTTACTATCAATTTATTTAAAGTTTAGAATCAAATGGTCGTTCACATAATGCATTGAAAACAAGGGTAATTTATACAAACAATTGATTTCAAGGTACAACAAAATGCGCGGAAACCTCATTAATGATTATGCTAAAATCATTCAGAAGAAAACCAGTAGTAGCCAAACTCATATGAACAAAGGAAATAATAAAATTTATAATATTGTTTTTCATCATTTTCTCATTAACCGGAATCGGAAAATGAAAAGTGAAAGGAAGAATAAAAAGAAACCTGGGCAAGTTGCAAGTTTTGGGCTGCCAACGCCACTTAGTGTAGAAGCTATCGGGCCTACCATTCTCAGAGCAGCGAAATCCTTGATCCAGGAATGAACAATTTGTGGAATGATATAGTGGATAGCTCTCATCCCAAATCCAATTCCCATCAAATAAATCACAACCATCACCCTCTTTATCCAGATATTCAACCCCCGCACCACCGAGTAAAGGTGAAGGCGAGAATGAGGACGAAAAATGCAATCCCAGCAAAGGAACACGCCGAGAGCGTAGCCCCGTTGATGCAGCACCGTAGTCAAGGTAAAAGAAGCAGCTCATGAGGAGAAGAACGGTCATGAAGAAGCCAACTATGCCCAAAGAAGGTTCGAGAGGGTTGCAGAGCTTAAATTTTTTGAACAAGTCCAAGCGGGTCATAGTGTCGCCCGAGTCCTCCGAAGTTGAACTCTTACTCACATTCATGGGCAGGTTGGCAAAGGGTACAAAAAATGGGGGATTTTGTGGCTTCAGTGACAGAGTTGGAAAGAGGGATAAAGAATAAGTGAAGTAGAGGAAGAAGGCATGAAGGGCAGAGAGGCGCAATGCTCTACATGGGCTTTGAGCTTGGCATCAAGCAGGGGTTGAAAAACATGAAGTTAGCGAGGGAAAGAAGAACCGGTGAAATGAACCAAACCATTATGAAGGTTTCCGCTTTCAGGCTTTCATCTCTAGGTTTGGGAAAGCACGAAGAGAGGTTCGGGCGTTCTGCCTTCTGATCGTGTGATAGTGTAGTCCGGAAAAACAAATATTTTAACTCTATTTTCGGGACCAGCGGCGATTCGTAATAAATGAAGCGGGGAGGCGGCAGCCAACCCAAATAAAAAAAAAAAACGTGAGCAAGCGAAGGTTAGATTGAAAAATAAATATTTACTACTCTATTATTTTCAAGCCAGAAAATAATTATTTCCACTACTCCCTCCCTTCAAAATGGAAGCTTTAAATGTTTGAAAGATCTGATTTTTTTGTACGGAAAAAGATAGATTTAAAGGCCTAATGTAAATGATATTTATGGGAAGAATCTTCAAGTTCGAAATTATTTGAAAGGACCAACTCTTAAAATAAAAATAGAGTAATAAATTACCTCTAACTAAACTCCAATATTCTCTCTCGCCACATCCTCTAATTTTTACGAGAATTAAATTTAATCATTGGAATGATACTGGTTTGAAATAAGAGGTAAGTAAGAAATAAATAGACAAAAAAACGGTTGAACTTAATGACCATAATAGCTAGACTCATTATTCAAAATATCCCAAAGAAAAGGGATTTTGTTAATTAAAATATTACAACTTTTTTTATAGTATTGGTTATTAATTTAATTTAATTAATAAGAAATAGTTTGAATAAATCTTAATTATTTCATTGAATAATGGCAAATTGGAAGATATAGCATAAGACCCTCCCCATGAATAACAATGTTTTAAGGAAATAAGTTGCATTTTGTTATGTAAATTATTGTATTAGACTAATTTTAATTAACATTTTGAGTTGTAAAATTTAGTTATTTAAAGCTTTAATTTTGTATCGGGAGACGAGAGTAGTATTTAAGTGATAATTGAAGTATTTGGAGAAGTGTGAAAGAAATGAGAACTGCTTGGGTGAAGTAGAGACAATAACAGTAGCAAATAGGACGGCCCCAGATACTGATGGCAATAACTACAATAGCATAGGAAAGGCAAAAAAGCTGGAATCTGGTAATACATGTTTGGTTGGCAAATTAAAATCTTATTGCATTCCAACAGGAGAGCTCAATAGAATATTGGAGATTGGAATGGCGGGTGTGCGCCCAATTGAGTGAAAATGGTTTAATATGGCTTGTTTATTATTCATTTATTGAAATGGTCCCTCTCAGAAAAGCAACGGCTAAAATTCATGGAAAGCATAGGATGACAGCTGATCCGCATTAATCTTACATGGGCGTATGATTAATCTCCCTCCACGTATCATGATCCAAATATCTCTAATTTTTAGGAATTTTTTTTTTTAAAAAAAAAAAAACAGTTTTAAGTCACGTAGGAGAGAATGCAGAGAATGGGAAAGGGAGAAACAAAATGAAGAAAGTGGATAAAGTAGGAAGAGGGTGCTCTCTAGCTGTCACTAAACTTCATTTCTCTTCCTCTTGTTCCCTCCTTCCCTAAACTAAACCCTCCAGTCTCCACCACAAGCTTCATTTCTCATCCCTCCACCCTCCACTTCCACTCTACTACTTCTCATCTAAGCCCCTGCATTTAATTCTAACAGTTCTGTTCAATATTTTACCAGGCTTATTGTTAATAAAAACAACCTAAACATTTAATATAGACATATTCAAACAACAGCTGAAATAAAACCACTTTATAAAACATTAAATCTAATCAACCCAAACTTTGCTTATCCTCACAATCGAGAAGTGCAGGCTAAACTCTCTTGTTCCGACTGCTTCTCAAATTAGTAGCAGATATCGAAAAAATTTGTATGTTTCATATGTAATCGTAAATGAAAAACGACATGCTTTTTCACGCCCAGTGTTACCATTCATTTGTAACTCATCTACAGTAGATCAGAAAATACAAAATCTCGCAACTCAGCCAGAGCAGTCGTTCAAAATGGTTATCAGCAAGTTAGCTTATCTCCAAATTGCAGACAGTTTAGTTTACCTAGAGTTTTGTTGGCATCTCAATTTCTCTCGCGGCAAGAAGTATCATTGCATTGGCGACCCTCTCCAACTCTTAACAGAAGTTTCCCCATTTACTCAACAGATGCAGGTCAACGGGAAGGAATTATCCACTAGAACACTGAAAGCACTTCCAAGAAAATAGCAATATTGACTAACCCAACACCAGGAATTAGCATTAACACTCCTTTGATATCCCTAATACTCACCACAAATTCTACCTACAGCATAGGTTTACAACTGCAAGCCTTGAAGATAAGAATATGCAATTGCAATTCAACGGCCACGACCTCGCCCACGCCCGCGGCCTCGACCCCGCCCACGCCCCAAGGGCTTCCCTGGAAACAAAATGGATAATTGAAAACCATAACTCACCAAATACCAGCTACCATATAAGCTACGTCAATAGCAAGTGTCTAAATTAAACATGTTGTGATCAAATAATACAATACCAGCAGTTGGCTTCTTGGGTTTCACCCTGGGTGTCTCCTCAACCAGTAAAGTCTCAAGATTCAAGCTATCAGGAAGGATGTAATAACGGATATTGTTTCCCCTTACACTGAGATGATCCAGAGTCACAGGGTTTTTCCCCTTCAATGTCAATTTGACTGTTTTTAAATGTGTATTCATACTGATGTCCACACCTGTTATAAAGCAAGAAGTCAAGAGATCAACTTGTCAGCTAGAGACTACAGAATTCAGAGACTAGGTCAAGCACTTTATTTTAGAAATGAGGAAACAATATATACTTTCTAGTTATAAATGATTGGGGGGTTCATCCACACTTTATTGTGCGTCACATTTCAATAAGAAGATCCTAAACCTCAAAAAATCATCCATGCTTTCTCCAAACTAATTATTAAAAATATTAAGAAAAGGGGGACTGTGCTTATTAACCAAAGGTAAGAAATATGGTATCAAGTATCAACATATAAGGTACACCTTGTCGATGTCCTATTTATTTCAATCAGAAATCCATCCAGCAGCGTTTTCAGCAAGAAATTAAAAAAGGACTGCGTGGTGTGTAATCAAAGGACTGAGATGAGGAAAGTGTTTTCTGCGAAGTTTGGACTTGGTAGAATATGAATAGGTAATGAAAAAATTGTAGGAAAGAACAGGCATCAAGGATGGGATTTTACATAATGAGTAATGGCGGTGCAGAAGTTTTGGTCCTCAGAGTCTCGAGTCTCTAAGGGACAAAACTAAAATAGATAAAGGATCTACAAGAGGATTGATTAAGCTATATAACACATAACATGATTCAATGATATTTGACTCCAAAATAGGATCATAAGCATGTATAAAACCTTTTGCTGAAGTCTCAGATCAACAAATATCAGCAGTAATTCTATTTTCACTTCAGGCATACAGGCATTATGGATCTATGGAAAACGCTAGCAAGAAGCTAATTGTCAATTTTAAGCAGAACACAAGACATTATTACACAGAAGCAGCGAGCAAAAACTATACCAGTTAAAAAAAACATCTTGCTAAGTAATATTTTTTTCATACTGAACATATAAACAAAAAAAAAAATCCAGATCAACTTAATCATGCTGTAACGTATCATGCATATTTCAAAGAAGCCATGCGTATTGCCTAAGGTAATGCCAGGGAAATAAACCATTTGCTCAAGCATGAAAATAAAGTATACACACATGGGTTAGAAGGTAAAAATGAAGCCAAATACTCAACATAACCATCGTCTAGGAGGCTGCAAATATGCAGAAAGGTAAAATATTCAAGTCAAAGACAATCCTAAGCTTCAATACTGGCTTGCAAGTAATCAACAATGGCATTAAATTTAAAGCTGCCCTAGTTAACAATCACGCAATATCATATTTCAGCAAAATAAGCCTTAGGATTCTGATAGTCTCCTCAATTCTCCCATAAACCCTCAATTCTCAAGCATAGCCTCAAGATTTTTACTTCCGGTAATGTTTAAAGGGCAAAGCCATATATTGGCAGAATGCAAAACCACTGAATCCAGCAGTATGTCATCGTCACTATTTTATTATGAGCAATTGCTGCTTCCAGGCGTAGAATAAAATCTCCAATACAAGAAATAGGTATTTGGCATAAATACGAAACATAAGGTCTAGGGTTTAGCAAGGCCTCCAGTAAAATGACGGTGACATCAAATTAGGGGAAATGAAAGTGGTGAAGGAAAAAGAGTAAAGAGAAGAAACCTGTGATGGTTCCATGAACAACAGTTCCGTTCTTGAGCTCGATTGATACAGTTTCGTTGTTTAATTTCATCAAAAACCTGCTCGTATTTTCAAGTAAGGCTTTCAGCTTCTAATAAGAACAATGGAAAAAGAAAAAACATCACACTCATTACAGGCATATATGAGTAAAAACACTTGAGAGACGGTGAGACCTGACGAGCTTCATGGCGGCGGTGACAACAACAATGAGCTTCCGCCCAGAGCAGCGGGAAAGATTGGGCCTTATGAATATGATTGCCGCTCGCCGACGCGGGATCTAAGGCGGATTGAAGAAACGACTGCGTTTAGTGAATGGTATTGGGCCCGTTTGGATAGCTTTAGTAGAAGTGGTTTTTTTTTTTGATGGACTTTTTTTGATATGATTTGTGTTTGGGATAGCGATGGAAGTGGTTTTTTATTTGTGATAACTTGTTTGCGATAAAGGCTTTTAAAAAGATAGATGAGATGGAAAATGACCGAAAAAGGCGTGCATTTAATCAAATTCTCACACACATATATATGTTGTATAAAATGTGATAATTTGGGATAAAATTCAAATATTATTAAGTTTTATGACATGATTAATGAAATAGGAGTATAATTTTTTAAAAAAATAAATCATATTACAAGTATTTTATAAATACAATTACTATGATTCTATAATAACTTCAATATATATATATGCCTATTGTGTACATTTTTTTTTAAGTGTAAAAGTGTAATTGAAATGAATGAATCAATCTAACTTCTGAGATTCATGAGCTGTTTGGTTTGACAGATTTAGAGGGGAGGGGAGGGGAAAATTTTTATAAGTTGCATTTAAAAATTTAAAAAAATGGGATTATAACCTTGTAATAAAAGAAGATGTAAGATATATAAAATTTTAAGATTGCCAAAAAAAGATAAAAGAGTAAGAAAAAATAATTAAAAATTAAATTAATTTTCTTAAAAAAAAAGCCCCTATAAATTTTAATTGGTACAATATTAATATTTAATTTCAAATATATGTAAATAAAAAGTACTTAAAATAAAACCTCACGAGAATAAGGCTAGAACCTGGAAATGGTTTGGACTGGGGGCAACAGTGTCATTTTGGAAAGGGACCCCACATGGGCAATTGATGGGATGAGAAGTAATGGGATTATAAAAGGTAGGGGAAGTGGCGAAGAAAAAATCATCGCCTTTAAAAGTCCCATTTAAAAATGAAGGTAAGTAAGTCAAACACCCAATAATTGTATTTTTGTTCTCTTAATGGACTTATTATCACATATAATAAGATAATAAGTCTATTAGATAGGATAGCCAAACAGGCTCATTGATAATTTAGGGCCCGTTTGGATGGGTTTTTAAAAAAAAGTGTTTTTTTTAAGTGTTTTTCTTTTAAGCTCCAAATTGAAGAATTTTAAAAAAACAGCATTTTGGCTTCTTTTTTTTGTGACTTTGGCTTTTTTTAAAAAATATCATCTAAATATATAAATTAATAAAACAAGCATTTTTTTGCATTAAAAAAGTGCTTTTTTTATCAAAAAATCCATCCAAACGGGCCCTTAATCTCACTAAAAATCAGTTATAAAAAATTTAAATATGTAATTTATATAAATTTTTAATGTCTCTACGAATAGAATAGTTTTATTTTTTATAATAATAATATTTTTTAACAAAATTATTGACTGTGAATGAGAAAAATAAATATTTGATGCATTAAATCATAAATGAAAAGTAATTTTAATTTTGTCCACATTGGAGAAGAGATAAAAGTTGTGAAATTATTGACAGCGCACTTCTACAGCCCTCTTTGAAGGATGCGAGAATGTCAAGAGAATATGCTATTTTAGTTTATATACAAATGAACTATTAATTTTCCTTTTTATTTCATGTATTTGTAATTTTTCAAGAATAAGATAATTAAGTTGAATATTTTTCAGATAATATTAATTATTTAAATAACCGGGGATGAGTTAGATGGGATGGACTGATGGAGTACCACATTGGTAAAATATATATAAAACACAAGTGGTTCCATTAATTAATCAAATCAAACGTAAAAACTAAAAGCGACATAAAATGACTTTTGAGACGTGAATTCATTCTTATAACTCCTTTTTTTTACAATCAACACAGCTTATTGTTCCTTTCTTCCCTTTATTTGTAAACTTCTTGCACACTTGATACACACAAAACGGTGCTTATCAAAGGAGAAGCATATACTGTAAGCTATAAGGTGCAAGCATTTAGACACCTACTGACAGAGAAGTTTATTTATTAATAGTATTAATATCAGAACGAGGAAAGAGATATCCGTGTGCGTGTGTTATTCAAAGTCTGAATCCTGATCATGGTGGCGAAGGGCGGTTCACGGGGCGGAGGTGAAGTTGAAGTTTGCACACGTAGTCATCCTTCCAAAGAGCAAAGAGCTGAATCCTAATCTAGAAGAGGCCAAATCAAATTGCAGAAGATTGTTCTCCAACTGATACCCTCCAATCACAATTGAAGTCCTCGGGTTGTCACCTCCATTTACTACCCCAAGACACAGCACATCGTCCTTCACCTGCACCATTGAGTTCGCTCCAAAAATGAACCAACTCACACTGTTTCGGAGCACAAGCTCGATGGTCGGCACCGCTGCACCCAACCGCGTGCTCCCCACGTTTTTCGTGCTGAAACACACTTCAAAGGGAGCCACACCACCGACCCTGGTGATATTCCTAGCAGCTGAAGCAGTGATAAATGCCTCCGTCACCGCCTTGAAGATGGAGGCCTCCAAAACTGTGTATGGGTTCACCGTGCTAATCTTAGTCCCTCCAAAGCCTTCCTTATTTATGGACAGCAAAGTGGTGTTGATGTTGGGCACAACTTTCTGGTCGATTTTAATGGATTTGACTCCGATGAAATACTCAGAGGAAGCTTGTCCTTGAGTGGAAGCGGAAGCTGTGCTTACTGGGTTGAGAATGAGAGGTGTGTAAGTGAGCGACTGAGAGGCGTTGACGTTGGGAAGAAAGACGTAAGGGCCGTCTCCAAAGAAAACAACACCTTTGGAACTGGACGCGAGGCAGATAGCGAATTTTCTGTGGAAGCTAAAAGCTGAGGCGAATTGAGAATGAAAAGCGATTTTGGTTCTGCCGAGACCGGCCATGCCCGATACTCCTTTGGCGAGGCCGTTCAGTAAGAAAGTGGGTGCACACGAGAATATGAAACGGGAAACGGTAACGTTTCGACCCGGGTTGAAGCCGTTGGTGGACTGGACAGACACCACATCTTGGGCGACCTCGCCGCTAGTGGCTGTGCGGATAACAGTGTTGTCGGGCAATACGCCGCAGGTGTTGTTGTTGCAGCCGGGCCTGGGAGGCGAAAAGCACTCCCCACATCCGGAGGCGTCAGCGAGGGAGCATTGGGCCGATTTGCAGCGAGCTGGGCGGTAGGTGGAGGAGGTGTAGTTCTGGTCACAATCAACCCAGAGGAATTGGCCGCCGAGATCAAGGACGAGGTTGACAGGGACGAGTGGGGTCCTCTGGCGAATTTGAGTAACGTATTGGAGAGTGGAGGCATCTTTAGTGACGGGAACGACCAGAGCCTTGGGTCTGAAAGATGATTGAGCAAGCGAAGAAGAAGGAGCAATGAAGAGAAGGAGAAGGAGGAGGTACTGGAAGCTGGGAGCCATGTGGAGCGGAGGAAGTAGGAAGCAATGAAGCAAATTCATCTGAGAAATGATGGAGGGGATGATCCTCTATTTATAATACTCAATAGTCAATAATAAGTAGTTATAGTTATTCCGACGGCGTTGCCTCTTTTGAACGTCATGACAAAGAGACGTGGCGGTGGCGCGGCTCACTTGCCCATGCCCTTATGCGCATTTAGTCAAACTCGTCAAGGCATCGCCTAATTAATGCGCATCTCAGAAATTTATTTGTTAATCGTTACTGTATATTTATAAGTCTTAATAATCTTATCTAAATTTGTTAATCTTATCTAAATGTGATTTTTATTTTTCAGTCAGACCAAGGAGGCTCGACACATCTGACGAGCAACATCAAACTGGGTCCCCGATCTTTTGATTTCAATAGCTGACATCCAAACCATATCTTGTTTTTGTATAAATAAATGCTCATTTAAGATTTATTAATATTTTCCAGTTAACTTGTTCCATGTATGCGAGACATTTGCTATCCCGTAGAAGCAAAGGCAACAGAAAATTAAAGTTTGAATTAAATGATTCTGTTTTAGAAGTGCCAACCGAAGTTTTAAAGCATCTGGAGTTCTGGACAATGTTAAAACGTTGTACCGACATGTCATATGTGGCAAAAATCAACTTGATAAATAAAGCTTTGGTTTTTAGTTTGTTAACTGGCAGATCATGGGCAGTATTTCATGATCACTAGTACAAGTCTATATATAGTGTAAGTTGTTGCCAGGTATGCCGGGAAGGCAAATACTTCACTGTCATCAGAGAGAGATTGCTCGGAGAGAGAGAGGGGTCAGTGGCTTTAATTCAGAATTGAAGCAAGCCAGCCATGGCCACCCCATTTCAGGAACGAAGATTTGTATATATATCCTATCAGCTTCTTGTATATATATATACTTAAACAAAATACAAAATGCATCTGGTGGTCAGCGGAATGAAGTTCACACAAATTTTAAACTAATAATTGATTGATTTAGTGGGACCGAGTTAGAGTACTAGCACGAAACGTTGCTGATTAGCAGATGATGAAGTTATCCTGTCTAGATATTTCTCTTGATCCACGTTCAGAGAATGACAATGACTGCGATAGAGAAAGGGTTTGTTATTACTCTCCTAATTATAAAACAGAGTTGACTTTGTTTGAAGAAATTAAAGAAGCTAAGTAAGCTACTTAATCATATCATATATTGTATATCCTAAGATTATATATTAGTTTATTAATCAAACTAGTTAGCTCAGAGAAAAAAACAAAAACAAAAATACTCTAAGGTAATTTAATTAGCTTCTTTAATCTCTCTAAAAAAATCAACTTTATCTTATAATTAGGGTCGAAAATAGTATAAAACTTGCACCGGAAATAAGGAAAAAAAAATTTTTTTAGAGAGAATCAGGTTCTACCTCTCTTTGTCGTGTACGCAAGCAGAAGAGGACGAATATCTGCTTCAAAATGTTGAACCCAGCTTCCAATTAGAAAATGACAGCTAGATTATTATTGGCATTTCATCTCATATGTTTGTAGTTCTTGACTTACCCAATCACTTTGTGCCTGTTTGATCAGCCACGTGTTTTTTTTAAAAAATATGATGACTATTGAAAACGTATCTTAGGGTGGAAGTTAGATAGTATAATGCAGTTTGGGTTGGCAGAAATAGTTTTTTTTTTTTTTTTTTTTTTTATAAAAAAAAACAAAAACTTATTTAGAATATTAATGGAAAAACAAATCTAGATGAAAAATGATTAAAAAGGGTATCAAGTTTATCAAACACAATGGCTACATAATATTATACTCCTACTAATCCACAATATATAGTTTTTTTTTTTAAAAAAACAAAAACTTATTTAGAATATTAATGGAAAAACAAATCTAGATGAAAAATGATTAAAAAGGGTATCTAGTTTATCAAACACAATGGCTACATAATATTATACTCCTACTAATCCACAATATAGGGTTACTTTAGTTAATCATAGAGAATAATAAATGACAGTTAAATGATTTAATATACCTTATGATGTAATTTTGTCTATACTTTTACCCTTTTTAAAAATGTATTTAATTGCATTGTGAATATTATTTTAGAGAGAATGGGGGATAATGAGTAGGCAAAAGTCAAAAAAAAGTGGGTATTAATCACCTGGGTAAAATAGGAAAAAAAAAAAAAAAAAAGCAAATTGAAGATGACTTATATTTTGAAGTAATTTTATTAGGAGTATTTAATGATGCAAGGTGGATCTCATTTTGTCTTTTTTCTCTCGGGTGTTATTCTCTCCCCACGGTGGTAATTGACTTTTTTTTTTTTCCAAAGCAGCCGCAAGCTTCACTTCCGATACACGATTGGACCTGAATGTGCATTTACCAAAATGCTATACCAAATTGGTACAAAACGAGTCCGCCGTGCTTAACACTCAAAATGTCACAGCCATCCCCAACAAAGCCTCATAATTAAGAAAATTTGATTGAATCATTCAATTTGTTTGAAAAAAAAAAAAAGAATTTCTAAATTTACTTATATTTAAAACAATGAATTATGTCTTGAAAAAAAAGAATTATACAACAGGCTTAATTGTTCACTTAACAACTTATAATTAAAACCACTTATTCTTTATAAAAAGTATCTGGAGGGAGCACGCTGATTTGTGTGGCCATCGAGTCTATAGCCTATTGATTTTGACCAAAAAAGAAAAGAATCAAAGATAGCTGGACAATCTACTTTCTCAACAAAGGGCGTTTGAGCGAAATGGATAATCTCATGCTGACATCCGTGAATTCCGATGAATTTTCCCTCTCTGAGCATGAAATTTTCATTTTTTTTGCAAGACATAAAAACCTTATATTTTTCTCCCTTGAAAATTCAACCTTCAAGAAATAAATAAACCCTCAAATTTCAGAGGATCCATACTCCTATTCAGAACAGGGTTGACTTTTTTCTCATTTTTATAGGACAAGGGTACAAGTGTGCAACTACTAATAGAATTTTCTAAAATCATGAAAACCCACCCTCCATCCAGCAACTCTCATGCTACCTCCGTGGGAAAATGAATTCTCCCGTGTTTCGTGAAAACAATGATTCATTCTCATGCGATTCCAACTAATCGTATGGATTAAAAGAATTGGAAAGGGCAGACAAACGAAGGAAAAAGCCGGTAGAATATTGTTCCAGCAATATATGAAATTTTGTCTACAGCTAAATTTCTTCATATTACTAATTCAATTCGAAGTACTTCTAAGTCCCTTTACATTGACAAATCAAGCGCTTGTATATCTTGCCAGGGAAGTTTCAAGGTCAAATTATCCTACACCTCGATGCACTCTCACAAGATAATTCGGCACAAGTTTTACTATGAGTAGGGGCACTAAGAGGACGAAAAGGACATGCACCAGAACCAGAGTGGATTGATCTCGATCCACCCTATTCTCGCTAGAAGGTCCATCATATTTCTCAACATTATTGAACAGCATTACAAGAGTTTGCAACTTTGAGTTCAGTTGCAGTGTATCTTGTTATCCAATACATTTATTAACTGCAATGCCAGAAACAGGACTAAACCAGAATGCATCCTTCCATCACTGTAACAGCTTTCCCTCGCAGCAACACCCTTTGCTTCTGCTCATCAAGATGAATACTCAGAACTCCGCTTCTTCGTGATGCCTGCTCAAATACAACAGAGTTACACAAAAATCACAAACATAATCCCAAGCTAACGAATAAAGAGCACCTGATAAGCTTTGAGATCACACTTCCCAAGTTTCTTGCTCCAATAAGATGCCAAAGAACAATGTGCACTCCCACAAACAGGATCCTGAAAGGAAATGAAAGTGACACACCATTATCTCATTACTTTTGTTTTACTATCTAGGAATTTATTGGACGTTAAGTTTTGCTTTCTATTGTATTTTCCCTTTCTAGTAGAGTAATGACATGTAAGAAAATCAGCAACAAGAAGCATTATCATTAGGAAAAATTTTATTGCACAGTTTGATTCGAAATAAAGAAATAGCAGAGCAACATCTATGAGGCGGTAAATCGAAACTAAAAATTGGGCCCGGGTGGTGTTTAAGAAATAATGAATTAGAAAAAATGCATAATTATTTGAGCTTAAATGACTAAACTATTATAGATATAGTTATATCTAAGCTATTTACCTCATTGATTCCGGCTTTGGGGCAGAAGAATCTGCTGCAGAAGTCAAATCCTGAGTCCGCAGGAGCAGCGGCAGTGATGATTATCCCTCTTCCAGGACATTTTTCTATAGCATCAAATTGTGGTTTAAATTCTATGACAGATTCCCCAGACGAGACTTCGACCTACAAGACATGAGAAGCCTAAAACCAAACCTGTCTGATATACAAAGAATTACTCGCACACATTAAACTCGTTCATTTCCTAATTAAAATATCTTGAGATATGCATTTTTCACATTTATCAATTAGGTCGAGAGTTAAAAAGTTATGGTAGTATTAGACCGCTGTCACAAGCATGCATCGTAATATGGAAAAGATTGAACTATGATTAATATGCCATCTAAGAGACTAAGAGAACAAATTTAGGAATTACCAATAGGTCACCTCCGATGGATGTCCTTTTTATTTCAACTATGGATACACCCTGTAACGCTGCCGAAATTTGTGAATTCTCAATAGAATGAAATTCTGTGGGAAGATCGACAGGAAAATCCAATTCAATGAAATATCTGTCTTGGTTTTCATCATTTCCCAAGCCAGAGACACAAGCGATGCTAACATCTGGTATTTTTTTTGCAGTCAATACTCCAGACAACGTATCAAATTCAACGATATCGAAAGCCACTAAACCAGAAGAAAAGAGTGTGTGCGCAGCAGCTAATGTAGCATGGCCACAAAGTTTAACCTACAAAAAGACACCAACTGTGTTAACGCCAAACTCCCCATCACAAGTCATGCTTAATTTTTGAACATTTTTAGCGTAAACAAAATCCAGAAAAGAAACTTGAATAGCATAAAGAATAAAACATATAGCTCAAACAATGCCAGATAATACTTGTTGAAACGAAAGCCATAGATTATCATGAATAAATTCAGTCTTCAAAGATATTCCTAATTTGACATATGAATAAACTCAGGTCACTACTGTGCGATAGAGGAACCGTTAACTGCATAAGAAGATTGCCATGTCAAATCCGCAGATACAATCACAGAAGAGCTATTTTACGGTGATATATTCAGTAATTTACTTTAGAAATTTTACCTCAAAGACGGGAGTGAACCATCTAAGGCCAAAACGAGGATTAGAGCTTGCATTGATCAAGTTGGCGGGACCCTCCGAGTTAGCGATTCGAGTCAAGTAACAGGTCTGCGACACATTGAACTCAGTGGCTACCGCTTGCAACCACTTGTCGTCCCTTTCTTCGTCTAATAGACAGACTGCCGCGGGGTTCCCCTTGAAAGGTAACTCAGTGAACGCATCCACCTATTTGTCAATACAGAGAGAAACCATTCACGATAATTCATAACAAACACATAAACACAGCGAGATAAGGAACATACCACCGTATATTGGACAGGTTTATTTGCCATTGACGGAGAAGAGAAGATTTCTCGATCGAAAGAAGGAATAGTCAACCCCCCAAAATCCCTCCCGATCGGTCGCTTATCTTCCACCTTTTTATTAACCTGTTTAGGCCCCGCCGCCCCCGAATAGTGCTCGCGCGGAAAGATGACTTGCTCTACAAATTTCCAAGATTTCTTTTAAAAAACTCAAATTTACACCATTCAGGTTTAATTAGCTCTTTTTATTAAGCAAAGTGCTTAGGAGAAACCCCCATCTCCATGATATATAGAAAAGTCACGTGATATAAACATTTACCAATAATATATTTAGACCATGAGGTAGTTCTTAGACATTTCCCTTCAAAAGCAAAAGGCGACGTTGAAAAACATTTCATGTTCACTTCCTCGGCCGGGCTTCCAATGCTAATTTTAAGGCCATGAATGGGCCGAATTGGCCACTTAAAATCTGACTTGTTCTTGGTTGGGGTTGGGGTTGGGGTTCGGCTTAGGCTCTGCATATTCTATGAATCCTTTTTTAGCACAAATATTCTATGAATCTTTGTGTAACCGTATTAAAATAATACGATTCTTCTAAGACTTAAATTTTATTACGATGTGCAGGGAAATATTAGATACTTGATGCATTTCTCAACCGTATTGACTTGTTGGTTCTCGAATTATTTCAGACCCATATATATAAAAGGGTGGGGGAGTCAAGCTAGTTTTTCTCATTCTCTCTACATAAATTATGCGCTGGGCATCCACCGGACTCTACTGAAGATCGGTGGTAAACTTTTACTCACAGCAATGACAATTGTTAACAGTGGCTTAAGAGTTCATCAGCTAGATAGTTCAACAACACACACACACATATATATATATATGCGGGTGTATATATCTCTCTTACTTCCCCGTCTGCTTGTTTTATTGATATGGGAAATCACAATGACAAATTTGGCTATTGCGAATCAAGACGATAAGAGTCGGGTTATTCAGCTCAGCCAAGTACACTGGTAAAATAAAACACAACTGGGTCCCATTAATTAATTATTAATCTTACAAAAGCACGTCTTATTTTCATACAAATGAAAAACAACACAAATGACCTTGAGAAATAAATTCGTTAGAACGAGGAAAGATATATCCATATGCGTGCGTGTCGTTCAAATTCAGAATCCTGATGGCGGCGGCGAAGGGCAGCTCACGGGGCGGAGGTGAAGTTGAAGTTTGCACACGTAGTCATCCTTCCAAACAACAAAGAGCTGAATCCTAACCTAGAAGAGGCCAAATCAAACTGCAGTAGATTGTCCTCCAACTGATACCCTCCTATCACAATTGAAGTCCTGGGGTTCTCACCTCCGTTCACTAAACCAAGACACAGCACATCGTCGTTCACCTGCACCATCGAGTTCGCTCCAAAAATGAACCAACTCACATTGTTTTGAAGTACCAGCTCGATGGTCGGCACCGACGCACCCAACCGCGTGCCCAACACGTTGTCCATGCTGAAACACACTTCAAAGGGAGCCACACCACCGACCCTGGTGATGTTCCTAGCAGCTGAAGCAGTGATAAATGCCTGCGTCACCGCCTTGAAGATGGAGGCCTCCAAAACTGTGTATGGGTTCACCGTGCTAATCTTAGTCCCTCCAAAGCCTTCCTTGTTTATGGACAGCAAAGTGGTGTTGATGTTGGGCACAACTTTCTGGTCGATTTTAATGGATTTGACTCCGATGAAATACTCAGAGGAAGCTTGTCCTTGAGTGGAAGCGGAAGCTGTGCTTACTGGGTTGAGAATGAGAGGTGTGTAAGTGAGCAACTGAGAGGCGTTGACGTTGGGAAGAAAGACGTAAGGGCCGTCTCCAAAGAAAGCAACACCTTTTGAACCGGAGGTGAGGCAGATGGCGAATTTTCTGTGGAAGCTGAAAGCGGAAGCGAATTGAGAAGGAAAGGCCATTTTTGTTCTGCCGAGACCGGCCATGCCCGATACCCCGTTGGCCAGGCCGTTCAATAAGAAAGTTGGGGCGCATGAGAAAAGGAAACGGGAAACGGTGACGTTTCGACCCGGGTTGAAGCCGTTGGTGGACTGGACAGACACAACGTCTTGGGCGACCTCGCCGCTGGTAGCGGTGCGGGTAATGGTGTTGCCCGGAATCGCGCTGCAGGTGTTGTTGTTGCAGCCTGGCCTGGGAGGCGAAAAGCACTGCCCACATCCGGAGGCGTCGGCGAGTGAGCATTGGGCAGAGTTGCAGCGGGCAGGGCGGTAGGTGGAGGAGGCGTAATTCTGGTCGCAGTCGACCCAGAGGAATTGGCCGCCGAGATCAAGAACGAGGTTGACGGGGACGAGTGGGGTCCTCTGGCGAATTTGAGTAACGTATTGGAGAGTGGAGGCATCTTTAGTGACGGGAACGATTAGAGCCTTGGGTCTGAAAGATGATTGAGCAAGCGAAGAAGAAGGAGCAATGAAGAGAAGGAGGAGGAGGAGGTACTGGAAGCTGGAAGCCATGTGGAAGTAAGCTAATTGATTGGTGTAAGAAATGATGGGGTGGATGTGATGGAATTGGATAAATGGCTCCTCTATTTATAAAGATGTAGTATTCCTCAGGGGCCTGCCTCTTTTGAATGTCATGAAAAAAGCAGCTGTGGCGCTACACGCTTGACGGCCAGCGTTTAGTCAAACTCGTCAAGGGAACGCTATTCCCTAAAAACTGTTCGGAAATTTAAATTAATTTTAATCACAAAAACTGTTATCAATCTCTCAACTAAACTTATTATTTAATTTTAAATTTTACTAATATTTATTAAATATATTTTTACAATTTATTAATAATAAGAGTCAGAATTCTCTCTCTAATCTTTGTGTCTAAATTATTGTCTTTACCTGCTGGATGCTACTTTCCAGTCAGACAAAGTGGGCTCGCTTATCTGGCAAGTACCATCCGGAAATTGTGTCCCCCGATTCTTAGTTTTGGATTGTCAACTTGATATCTTGTACTTTTTTTTAACACAACAAACGTTATCTTGTCTCTGTATAAATAAATGCTCCTTCAAATTTATTGATATAGTTATCAGTTAACTGGTTCAATATATGCAATAATCTGCTATATATCGTATAAGGAGAGGCATAAGAAAATTAAAATTAAATGTAACCATTGTGGGAGTATACTATCAACTGTCTGGTGATGTTTTAAAGCGCCTGGATGGGACAACGTTAAAGATATCGAAAAAATCAACTTGATGTATACGAGTTTGGTTTTTGTTAAGCGCCAATATGTCATAGAAAGCAGTGCAAATTGTTCTGAGGTTAGCACGAATGGCAGATAATTTTATCGTCAAAGATTGATGGTGGACAGAGAAGAAAGCGCCTTTCATGTAGAATGAAGTTATAGCCAGCCATATATGTTGACCAACCTCCACGAACGAACATTCGTATATATCTTACCCGGCCCCTTACTAGGTTTATAATGATATCATTGATCTTTTTGGGACCAAGTTAGAGAATTATTTAGCATGAAACGTTGTTGATTAGCTGGATGAAGTTAGATTGTCTGTAGAGATTCTAGAAGAGGGTGAACGTACATCATCGGATTCAAAAAGTGGAAGCTCGACATCGCAGTTTGAAAATGAGACCTAGCCAGGATACTGGCATTTCATCTTATATATACATTGATTATTTTTTTGATATATATATATACATTGATTATGTGAAGCCCATTGTTTTACGATGCAGCAGACCCGACCCAGGGAGACCGATCGATTGGTTCAGCCACCGCCTACTTTAGTAATTTTTGTAGTTTAAGCCGTACCGCGCTGACCTTCAAACAAAACGCTGGCTTTGAATAATTTTTGGCCGCATTTTTTGATTGTCAACTTCATAAAGCCGCGTTTTTGGATTGTTCCGTATTGTCTCTTTGATTCCCCCGGCATTTTTCTTTTTCTCCAATCTACAGATAAATCTAAGGGGCCTGTTTGGGAAGATGGAAGAGGGCTGAAAAGGCATGGTAGGAACTAGGAAGAAGAGAAAAATATGGTGGAAGATAAAATGAAAGTGTTTGGGCTGACGTTTTTTTAAATGAGTTTAGATCAATGGCTACTTTTAAAGAAAAGTCACTAAGTGAGTGTTTGCATAAAATTTTAAAAGTGCGTTGAAGGCAAAACCATGGTTTTTTTAAAAATTTATCCAAATACTCTCTATGTCTAGAATCAATTTTTTGTCCAAAACACTTCAAAACCATGATTTTGGAGAAGCTGATTTTTTTTCACTGATTCATGTACTGACATCGAATTTCCCCCAACAAACCTTTCTCTCTCATTTTTTCTCCTCCTTTCTTGTTCCCCCCCCCCCCCCTTTTTTTTGCCAGAATCTCTATTCTCATTTTGCTGGCACATGATATCAGATTTGTGTTAGAAAAAAAACTGTCAAAATTTATAACTTATTTCAATCTAAAGTATAATTAGATAGTTACTATTTATACATATTTTTGTCTATATTAATACATTTGTATATATTTGAGCTATTTTTTATCAAGTTACATAATTGACTAATGCTATAATTTTAATTTTGTAGACAAATTTATTTAACTTTTGGTATTTATTATATGACATTTAATGTTAAAAATATTAAAAATAAAACCTTATATTCTATATGTAATTATCACAAAAACTAATGTCCTTTTTAGTAATTTGAGTATAAAAAAGCTATTCCGATAACAATATCCAAACACTATCATTTTATCAAAATCATTTTTTTACGGAATCTATTATGCTCAGAATCTATTCTAAAGAAGCATTTTTAACACTTTTTTTTTCTCTATAAGCTTCTCCAAAAGCTAATCCAAACACTCTTTAAGACCTGCTTTTCACAATACAGATATGTTTCCATCACTACCAATTCAAACACAAATCACATTTACAATCTGATCTTTATACATTTTTAAATTTACAAAAGTCATATTGAAAACAAAAAAAACAATTTCTAACAATGCTAATCCAACAAGCCCTGAATCTAGTTTGTCATTAGTTTGAGCGAAAGGCCAATAGTAGGAAGAGGATGAATCAAGTCACAACGAAGAAAGGCCATCTATAAGCATGTCGGATATTCAGATCCATACATTTTTATAACCTTTCTCTTCATCGTTTTCTTTTGGCTTTTTTTTTTTTTTTTGTGGAAAAAGGAGAATTTTTATTTTTTTGTGAAACATAAAAACCTAACCTTTTTTCTCCTTTAAAAGGAAAAACTTCAATGCATATATATGAATTCTATGCCTCAGATGATCTGTACTAGCTCTCATTATTCTGGTTGGAACAAAATCTACAAATGTGCAAAGGAGCAATCCATGTTGATTCAATTAGCTCTCATTATTCTGATTGGAACAAAATCTACAAATGTGCAAAGGAGCAATCCATGTTGATTCAATTGCTTAAGAATATAATTTCGTAGAATCTTTGGGTTCGGCGTTAAGTTTACTGGACTTAAAGCTCTTAACACTCAAAAAGCTCGTTAAAGAAAAAGCTCTAGAATCTAGCCTTTTCTAAAATGTTCTCAGCTTTTTGACGTGGGCCCCGCCACTTCTACCACCATCAATCCAAACACAAATCATTATCTATAATCTGACCTTTTTCCTACTGAGTTTTTTTTTTTTAAGTCAGCTAGCTTTTAAGCCACCGCTCTTACCGCCAATCCAAACAGACCCAATATCATAGGGAAAAATAGTAAATGCATGAGGTGAACAGCATTACAAGAGTTCATAACTTTAAAGTTCAGTGTTTTGTTATACAATACATTTATTAATTGCAATGCCAAAAACAGGACTAAACTAGAATGCTTCCCTCCATCATCGTAATAGCTCTCCCTCGCAGCAGCACCCTTTGCTTCTGCTCATCAAGATGAATATTCAGAACTCCGCCTCTTCGTGATGCCTGCTTAAATATAATACAAACGGTTAACACAAAAATCACAAACATGACCCCAAACTAACGAATACAGAGTACCTGATACGCATTGAAATCACACTTCCCAAGTTTCTTGCTCCAATAAGATGCTAAAGCACAATGTGCACTCCCAGTAACAGGATCCTGAAAAGAAATGCAAGCGACACACCATGATCTCATTACTTCTATTTTCGGGAAAAACTATTTGTAGGTATCTATACTTTTTTTAAATTTTTAATTTGGTACCTGTGTGTTTTTTTTCTCTTAAATTATTAATTTTGCTACATTAACACCGTTGGCTCGTGCAACTCTGTTCTATTAACTTTGTTAGCCCCTATAAAGGAGTTAATTGTGCTAATAGAACACAATTAAAAATTGATGAAAAGTATACTACCAGCAAATGGATTTTCCCTTTATTTTATTATCTAGGAATTTAATGGGCTTTACGTTTTTGCTTTCTATCGTATTTTCCATTTCGAGTAGATTAACCAATAACATGTTGTGACAACATCAGCAGCAACAAGAAGCATTATCTCACTAGTATTAGGTAAAAATTTCACTGCATAGTTTGATTCAAAATTTTGAATTAAACATGCTTAATGCAAATCACAAGCCAAAATCAGACGAGGCACCAGCTGTATGACAAACAGAAGAGCAGCATCTATGAGGAGGTGAATCAAAATAAAAAAGAGGGGGTGGGGATTTAAGAAATAAGTGCATTAGAAAAATGCATCATTATTTGAGCTTAAATGAGTAAAACTATTATAGATATAATTATATCTAAGCTATTTACCTCATTGATTCCGGCTTTGGGGCAGAAATATCTGCTGAAGAAGTCAAATCCTGAGCCGGAAGGAGCAACGGCAGTGACAATGATCCCATCTCCAGGACATTTTTCTATAGCATCAAATTGTGGCTTAAATTCTATCACAGATTCCCCAGACGAGACTTCGACCTACAAGACATGGGAAGCCTCAAACCAAACATGAAAAAAATACAAAAAATACTCTCACACACACCATACTCGTTCTCTTCCTAATTAGAGTATCGTGGGATATGCTTTTTTCGCAACTATCAATTAGGTAACAGTTGAAAGTTACGGTAATATTAAGCCTTTGTCGTTGGCAACTTAGCATGCGTTGTATATGGGAAAAGATTCATCGAACTGTGATTAATATTGCATCAAAGAAAGGAAGAGAACAAATTTAGGAATTACCAATAGGTAATCTCCAATGGATGATCTCTTTATTTCGACTATGGAAGCACCCTCTAACGCTGCCGAAATTTGTGAAGTCTCGGTAGAATGAAATTCTGAGGGAGGGTCAGCAGGAAAATCCAATTCAATGGAATATCTGTCTAGATTTTCAACATTTTCCAAGCCAGAGGCACCTGCGATGCTAATATCTGGTATTTTTTTTGCAGTCAATACTCCAGACAACGTCACAAATTCAACGGTATTGGAAGCCACTGAACCAGAAGAAAAGAGTGTATGCGCAGCAGCTAATGTAGCATGGCCACAGAGTTTAACCTGCGAAAGTGTACCGATTCTGTTAACGCTAAACTCCCCATCACAAATCATGATTAATTGTTGAACAGTTGGCTTAAACAAAATCCAGAGACAAACTTGAATAGCAAAATGAATGAAACATATAGCTAAAAGAATGCCGGATAATACTTGTTGAAACGAAAGCCATCGATTATCATGAATAAATTCAATCTTCAAAGCTATTCCTAAATTGACACATGAATAAACTCGGATAACTACTATGAGATAGATGAATCATTAACTGCATAAGACCATTCCCATATGGCCATATCAAATCAGCAGATACAATCACAGAAGAGCTATTTTACAGTGATATATTCAGTAATTATATTGCTTTCGAACTTTACCTCACAGACGGGAGTGAACCATCTAAGACGGAAACGGGGGTTAGAGCTTGCATTGATCAAGTTGGCTGGGCCTTCTGACTCAGCAATTGGAGTCAAGTAACAGGTCTCCGAGAGATTGAACTCAGCGGCTACCACTTGCAACCACTTGTCATCCCTCTCTTCCTCTAATAGACAGACTGCTGCGGGGTTCCCCGAGAAAGGAAAATCGGCAAACGCGTCAACCTATTAATCAATACAGAGAGAAGCCATTGACGATAATGCATAACAAACACATAAAAGCGATGAAATAGGAAGCATACCACCGAATATTTGACGGGTTTATTTGCCATTGACGGAGAGAAAGTGGAGTTCTGGATCGAGAGAAGGAACAGTCAGCCCCGAGACAGTAGACACCCTCCAGAGTCGTCGCCAACTTGTTCACTTGGTCATTTTATTGGAAGGAGATCCTCTGCATTTTTTTCTCTTCACCCCTTTCTATCTTATCTGGGATTCATTAGAAAGAGGAGAAACAAATTAAATTACTATTGTGAAATTTTAGATTGATTAGATGGATATGATTTAGAGATAATGAGGGATAATAAGAAAAGGATGATGAGAAAATCTGACCTCATTTTATTTGGGACTTGATCCATATATTATGGGAACTATTGGGTTTCACTCCATATTGGATCTATTTATTTGTTGTTATTTAATTGTGGGTAGGGTAATCTTATGAGAGAGAAGATACAGGAGGAGGTAAGATTCCTTATCATTCCATATGAGGATATAGAGATTATTCATACTTACAAGGAAACATTAAGATATGCTGATTATTTAGCTCGATCGACTCAAGGAATGAATCAAGATCTTGTAATAATCTCATCACAACCTATTAAGTATGTTGACTTATATAATCTTGAGTGTGGTGGAATGTCATTGAGACCTAAATGTAGTTTATAAACCTCAAGTCTTTGCTTGTCAATGTATTTAAAAAAAAAAAAAAAAAGAAAAAAAAAGAACTGTAAAGCAAGCACCATGGCTTTTTTACCAAAATATTTTTTTTAAAAAAAAATAATTACCGGATTAAAGCACTTTAGAAACTATTTTCCAAACTAATGCTTAAGTCATCAAAGGCGCAGGGGAAGGAAACGTGACTAACTCTGGCGCAGGGATTTGGAACGAGACTAAAGGCGTAGGGTAGACTCACGGTACTGATGACGTGGAACGAATTCACGCCACATGGGTGGCGTGAAGTAAGCCTAAGACTGCTGACGCTTGCCACAAGGTGACGTGACAAATATTCACGCCACACATGTGGCGTGAATAACCAAAATCGAGACTCAATAAGTGGGTCTGATTCCACATATAAAAGAAAAAAAAAATATTAAATATAATATTAAATATAAAAAAATTAAAATTAAAATAATAATAAATGATAAAAAAAAGTGGAATAATTTAAAAAGCTCTATTTCATTTAATTTGAAATCAAAAGAAAGAAAGTATAAATTTGAAATAACTCATTAAACGCTTTTAAAAGATTACGCGGACAATTTGGTTATAGCAATAGTATTGATTTTGAGATCTGTATAAAAAAAGTGTACGCGTAAAAGTGTTTCTCGGATTTGTATAACTTATTAGAATATACTTTTACGCGGTACACTTTTTTATACAGATCCCAAAATCAAATGCGTTGTTATAATCAAATCATGACCGCGTAATCTTTTAAAAGCGTTTTAATGAGTTATTTTCAAATTTCCATACTTTCTTTCTTTTGACTTCAAATTAAATGAAATAAAACTTTTTAAATTATTCCACTTTTTTTTTTATCATTTATTATTATATTAATATTAATTTTTTTATATTTAATATTATATTTAATATTTTTTTTAATATGTGGAATCAGACCCACTTAGTGGGTCTGATTTTGGTTATTCACGCCACATGTGTGGCGTGAATATTTGTCACGTCACTTTGTGGCAAGGTGGCGTGCATCTACTTCATGCCACCATGTAATTCGCTTCTACATCATCAAGAGTCAGTGTCGCGCCCCTAAGCCTCCTGGGCCTCGTTCCAAATCCCCGCTAGAGCTAGTCACGCGTTTTCCTCCCATGTGCGCTTTGACGACGAAGTTTGGAAAATAGTTTGAAAAGCCGCTTTTAATCCTAATTATTTAAAAAAAAAAAAAAAAATATTTTGGTAAAAAAGCCCAAGCACCATCGATTCTAGAGGCGTCTTTGACCCAAAAAAGATTCGAGGGGCGTGACCGGATCTGTGGTTTTTTTTTTTTTTTGATATACCGGATCTGTGCTTTCGATTTGCGAGGAAAGATGGTTTGGTTTGCCCAAAAGAAAGAAAGATGGTTTGGTGTCTTTAGGCTCCCTCAGGACATGGGCTTGGTGGTAAATAAAAATAAAGATATGGGCTTAGCCCTCTTTGAACTCGCAGAAAAAAAAAAAAAACTGAGATTTCAGGAATAAAGTTACTAGTATTTCACTGTTGCTCATAACTTTTCTTAATTATGACTATGCCTACAAAATATCAAGATTTGCTGCGATTCAGTTCTGCAAAATTTCTTTTGATTTTTTTTTTTTGCTAAATTCTTGATTAGCCATTTACATACGCGTGATTGATCTCAAAGGCTGGTCGTGATGCAATTGAGAAAAGATAACTTTCTTTAATAATATTAATGATAGTAATATGTAAATTTAATTTTTAAAAACGATACTCCCTCCGGTCCTACTTATAGGAGTAGTTTTTTAGTGCTAATTGCACTAAAAAAGTACTCATATAATTAGAATCGGAGATAGTATTACATTATAATATAAATTTTGTAATTTAATTTGTATTATAAATTTTATCCTATATTTAGGAGGGAGTAGCTTTTTCTAACACTTCAAATTTATTAGAGTGTATTGAGAAATATTAAATGAATAAAACATTTATGTAAGACCCAATAAAATATATTATTTTGAAAAAATCGGTGAAAAGTCTCTACTTAATAATCTTGTTGATCATAAGAATTTAAATTTTAGTATCGATACTTTTTGTATATAAAATAAGTTAAAATATACGTTTGGCCCTTTATGTTTGCCTCTACTATCATTTTAGTCTCTTAAGTTTGTAAAGTGTACGTTTGCTCCCTTAATGTTAACGCCTTTAATTTGACTTAACGAAAAATACTGACTCAACAATTTTAAATGATGACTATACAATTAAATGCTGACCAAACACGCTTATATGTTAGTATTTTAATAAATTAATATTTTAAATCCTATCAATTGAAAAATATTTAATCTTCACCGATTATTTTACTGTTTTTCACAGTTTGTGAAGATTAAATATATATTTTTTTTGTCAAAGAAGATTAAATATTTTTCAATTAATATGATTTAAAATATTAATTTATTAAAATACTAACATATAAACATATTTGATCAGCATTTAATGGCACAGTCATTGCTTAATATTATTGAGTTAGTATTTTCCGTTAAACCAGACTAACAGTGTTAACATTAAGGGACTAGACGTGTACTTTACAAACTTAAAGAACTAAAATGATATAAGAAACAAATATAAAGGACCAAACATATATTTTAGCCCAATAAAATATATTACAATGTGCCGGTACTTTCTTTACATAAAGACATTAACAGTTTTTCTTATCAATAAAATTTTTAAATTGAGATTTCTCATACAACATATTGATAATAATAGTCAGAGTTCTTAATATTCGTGTCTAGATTGGTATCTTGTCCTGTCTTTCTTTTTCCCTGACAACAAACCATATCTTGTATTTGTGTAAATAAATGCTCCTTCAAATTCATTACTACCTCTGGTCTTAATTATAAGATATAATTAACTTTTTTTGGAGAGATTAAGGAAGTTAAATACTCCCTCCGATTTTAATTATAGGACATATTTAACCGATTTTGGGAAGATTAAGGAGAAGAGTTAAATTAGTTAATTTTACTCATTTTCCTAAAATATCCTCATATAAATTTAAAATGACATAAGTAAAAGTAAATCAACAACCCCTACCACATACTTCTCCAACATAAAATTTTTCTTTTTACACACTTTTAATTGAAATAATGGTTTTGATATATATACATACATGTGCGTGTGTGTGTATATTTATATATATATTACACACATATATGTGTGTACATATATTTACACACACATATTTATATATATTTGTACACACATATATATATTGACAAACACACATAAAGAGATATATATATATATATGTACACAAACATAGATACACAAATATACATATATGTATAAACACACACAACCAGGGGCGGAGCTACACTAGTGCCAATGGGGGCAAGTGCACCCACAAAATATATATAATTTGAAAGAAAATAGTGATAGAATGTATATGTGGTGCAGATGGTTAGTACTCTAGACTCTCCTCGTTGTCACTGAGCGTGGGTTCGAGACTCACAAGTTCCTTTTACCCCTTTTTTTCCCACCCCATTTCCAGGCCTCTCTCGTCTCTGCTCTCCCCCTTCCCCATTTCCTACCCACCCCATTTCCAGGCCTCTCTCGTCTCTGCCCTCCCCCTTCCCCATTTCCTGCCCTCTCTCGTCTCCAACTTTTTGTTCGACACAAACACCTTGAAGAATCTGAGCTTCCACGAAATGCCCAACCCTAGCCCTCGCAATTACGGAACCGACACAGCCCGCTTGATCTCTTTGACAAGAGACTGATTAATCATTCACGAAATTCTTGAGTGACTTGGCTCTGAAACGACAATAGCACACGCACCGGCTTCTTCTGCTATCTTGGCTTGTGCAATGCTTGAAACTTCAAAAATAGCACCACCTCGAAGCATTTGAGCCACTCCTGCTATGAACGAGAATGGATTCGTATTCGGATCTGTAATGACAGATTGACAGTGCTATTGTAGACCGTAACAGTGCCATCTTCAGCCATGGCGAGATGTGTTCTTTAAAATGCCTAGCTGATCAAGAACGTCTCAAGGTAATTTTCCAGATCCCCTCTCAACTTACCATGCGGATGTCACTGTTAGTGTTTGGACAAGTAGGACATTACTAGATTGAGCGGTTAGACGAAGGGTATCTGCTTTAGAATGAATGTCATTTTTCACTGAGTGCCTTTAGAACGAATTCATGTCGCCTACTCTCCGACAATTGGTTTAGTCAATATATACTCCTTATTTAGGATTTGGACCGGTTGCTTACAAACTCCTTGATGACTAAGGTTAGTAATACCTTTTATTTTTCTTAAATTGAAGGCTTTGTTGAAAATGGGAATCCGTGGCGTCATAGTATCTGATGTTAAGGGATTTGGTACTCAAGGTGGTTCAAAAGAGAGGCAGGGAGGTAAGATCAAGTCTTTCTAGAAATGAAGATACCTTCTCATGCATATTGTAGTCCCTTCTTTCATACATCATTGATTAGGGTAACCAAGTGGAAATGTCACAAAGAATTCCTGATGGTTTGATTTGTTTATCCTTGTACCCAAAACATATCTTTAGTTTTTACTAACCAACCAAAACAAACTATAGAAAACCTTTTGATCTGCCATCAATCACCTTTATTTAAGGTTGGGCACATGCTTATATGCTCACTGCTGACTTATATTATTATTCTTTGTTGACATTCTGTTCATTTTTCCGCAGGCTCTGAATTTTATGAGGGCAATTTTGTTGCCAAGGTTAAGATGGAAATAATGGTGAGCAAGGACTAGGTACGTATCTATACGCTAAATCAGTTGTTGTGCTTGCTGTCTTTGTCATTGATGATTGATAATGGATGCTATATATTGTGCTTGAATTTATTTTTTCCTGTTTCATGAAGTCTGCTACTCCCAAAATTTTTATAGCTTCCTGATAATTCGTCCGGGTTATGAAGTATTTTCAAATGAACATGATGCAGTATGTTTTTTGTGTTCTTCCTAATTTATTGTTCTCATAACTGAAATGAAATCTGACAATTCATATGTTTATCTTTCCCTATTGGCTATTGCAATCACCTAGCTAGACTATTTGGGCATGATATGTATATCTAAGTCTAACACCTGTGTTCCTAAGTCAATCTAAGTTGCATAAAAAGTTCAATGGGCCTATGATAATAGAACTCATGAAACTTCCACAATTTCTGTATCTTATTAGAAATGGCAGATGATTGCTCTTTCTTTACATAAAACTTTCCTTAAAAAAAATTCGGGGGCGCTGCTCCCGAACCCCCAAATCCCACTACTAATTGTGCACCCACAAACCTATAATCCTGGCTCCGCCACTGCACACAACATATATATTTATATATCTGTATACACACACACATATTGACAAACACACACAAAGATATACATATATGTACACACTCATAGATACACAAATATACATATATGTATAAACACACACACATATTTATATATATTTGTATATACACACACACAAATATATTGAAAAACACACACAAAGATATACATATATGCACACACACATAGATACACAAATATACATATATGTATAAACACACACACATTATTCATGTATATCTGCACACACACACACTGACAAACACACACAAAGATATACATATATGTACACACATATGTGTGTGTAGACACACACACAAACATATATATCTCTGTGTGTGTAAATGTGTGTGTGTGTGTATGTATGTATTGAAAAATTAATGTCAACTGATCGATAAATAAATTAAAATCCAACAATTTAAAAGTTTTACTTACTGTAAGAGTCCAGCATCAACATACATACACTCACCAAAAACCAAATACACTTGAGAGAATAAAATAAGGGTATTTTAGGAAAAACTTGACAAAAATTAAAATGTTGTCTTATAATTAGGACCAAAATCAACTCTCAAATTTTGTCTTATAATTAGGACCGGAGGGAGTAAGTTATTTAATCATTTCGTATGTTGTGTATCCTTAGATTATATATTAGTTTAGTAATCAAACTAATTAGTTTGAAGGAAAAAAACAAAAATAAAAATACTCTAAAGTAATTTAATTTACTTCCTTAGTCTCTTCAAAAAAGTCAACTATGTCTTATAATTAATACCGGAGGGAGTAATATTTATCAGTTAGCTTGTTCCATGTATGCGATTTATCTGCTATATACCAATATATAAGGAGAGGCAAAAGAAAACCAAAATTAAATGATTCTGTTGTAGGAGTCATTGGGGGTTAGCAGAAGCTCCTACATTGTTACGCAAGTTGTCTTCCAACTCCTCCTAGTGTGGTGCAAATTTTGTCAGCAGCAATAATATCTATAGAGAAAATAATAATAGTCGCATCCAAAGATACTGTCTTTAAAAGTTATTCTGCAACTACCGGATGTTAAGATACAACACTCTTCTTTCGTGCAAGAAAACTGGCTAGCACCTGTTTGGTTCGAAGTATCATAGGAAATGCAACGGCATAATTGTCAGGAGGTCAATGTTGAGAAGGTCCGTCATACTTGTCAACACTATTGAACAGCATTACAAGAGTTCACAACTTTAAGTTCATTTGCAGTGTGTATTGTTATACAATACATTTATTAATTGCAATGCCAAAAACAGGACTAAACTAGAATGCTTCCCTCCATCACCGTAATAGCTCTCCCTCGCAGCAGCACCATGCTTCTGCTCATCAAGATGAATATTCAGAACTCCGCCTCTTCGTGATGCCTGCTCAAATATGATACAAAGGATTAACACAAAAATCACAAACATGACCCCAAACTAACGAATAAAGAGTACCTGATAAGCATTGAAATCACACTTCCCAAGTTTCTTGCTCTAATAAGATGCTAAAGCACAATGTGCACTCCCAGTAACAGGATCCTGAAAAGAAACAACATGTTGCAACAACATCATCAACAGGAAGCATTATCTCACTAGTATTAGGTAAGAATTTCATTGCGTAGTTTGATTCAAAATTTTGAATTAAACATGCTTAATGCTAATCACAAGCCAAAATCATACCAGGCGCCAGCTGTATGCAAACAGGAGAGCAGCATCTATGAGGCGGTGAATCAAAATAAAAAAGAGGGGGTTGGGATTTAAGAAATGATGCATTAGAAAAAATGCATCGTTATTTACCTCATTGATTCCGCCTTTGGGGCAGAAATATCTGCTGAAGAAGTCAAACTCTGAGTCCGAAGGAGCAACGGCAGTGACAATTATCCCTCTTCGAGGACATTTTTCTATAGCATCAAATTGTGGCTTAAATTCTATGACATACAGATTCCCCAGACGAGACTTCCACCTAGAAGACATGGGAAGCCAAAATATACAAAAATTGCTCACACCAAACTCGTTCTCTTCCTAATTAGAGTATCGTGAGATATGCATTTTTTGCAAAAATCAATTAGGTCAAAGTTAGAAGTTACGGTAGTATTAAGCTTTGTCATAAGCATGCGTTATATTTCATTGAACTGTGATTAATGTTCCATCTAAGAAAGGAAGAGAACGAATTTAGGAATTACCAATAGGTCATCTCCGATGGATGTCCTACTTATTTCCACTATGGATGCACTCTTTAACGCTGCTGAAATTTGTGAAGTCTCAGTAGAATGAAATTCTGTGGGAGGGTCAGCAGGAAAATCCAATTCAATGGAATATCTGTCTTGATTTCCACTTGCGATGCTAATATCTGGTATTTTTTTGCAGTCAATACTCCTGATAACGTCATAAATTCAACGGTATTGGAAGCCACTAAACCAGAAGAAAAGAGTGTGTGCGCAGCAGCTAATGTAGCATGGCCACAGAGTGTAACCTATGAAAAGTGTACCGATTTTGTTAATGCAAAAATCCAGGAAGATGTAGAATTGTAGAAGAAATAGAGAGAAACAGATAAAGGAGAGTGGCAGAACTGCTGCACAACTCAGTCACAAATCATGCTTGATTTTTGACCAGTTTTGGCTTAAACAAAATCCAGAAACAAACTTGAATACAATATTTATGAGTCATGTAGACCAAAGAATGCCAGATAATACTTGTTGAAACGAAAGCCATCGATTATCATGAATAAATTCAATCTTCAAAGCGACTCCTAAATTGACACATGAATAAAATCGGTTTAGTAGTATGCGATAGAGGAATCATTAACTGAATATAAGACCATCACCACATCAAATCCGCATATGCAATTGCAGAAGAGCTATCTTACAGTGATATATTCAGTAATTAAATTGCTTTAGAAATTTACCTCCCAGACGGGAGTGAACCATCTAAGACGGAAACGAGGGTTAGAGCTTGCATTGATCGAGTTGGCGGGACCCTCTGTCTGAGCAATTCGAGTCAGGTAAGCAGTCTCCGATAAATTGAACTCAGCGGCTACCCTTTGCAACCACTTGTCGTCCCTCTCTTCGTCTAATAGACAGACAGCTGCGGGGTTCCCCCCGAAAGGTAAATCGGTGAATGCGTCAACCTATTTATAGATACAGAGAGAAGCCATTCACGATCATGCATAACAAACACATAAACATAGTGAAAGAAGAAAACATACCACCGAATATTTGACGGGTATATTTGCCATTGACGGAGAGGAAGTGAAGATTTCTCGATCGAAAGAAGGAACAGTCAACCCCGAGACAGGAGACACCCTCCGGAGTCGTCGCCACTCGTTCACTTGGTCATTTTATTTGGTACCTAAGAGCTTACACCGTGAAGCGAATCCTCGTTCCATACTTTTCTTCATCTTCACGTGTTTGTTAGATATTTATCCACAAATAAATAAATATTGATGGTATTTTTTTTAATTTTATTTATTTAGATTAAATTATATGTTCTATCCTGAAATATTGTTCTTCCTCCAGTATCTCCAATTAATTAATTTTTAGGATACTGATGTTACGGGAAAAAAATTTATAAATGCAGGGCTAAAAATTAATTAATTTAAGATATAGGATGCAAAAGATAGTTTTAGATGTATTATATAATTTAATATAAATATATATATATATAAAATGTCATTGATATTTCTTTATGTGTCTTTTATTAGGAGGATAAACACCTAAGAAACACGTAAAAAAAACAGAATGAGTATCCACGGTAAAACAAGCATGAAGCACCATCCATTCTAGGCGCGCGACTAGCTAAATAAAAACAAGGGACAAACTCAAGTCCTAAGGATAAAATTTTTTTATAAAAAAGTTTTATAGGGACTTATTAATACTAATTATAAATGTAAAATTACAAATTATCTCCATTGATTAGGTGTCACTCTATACATTGTCCTTTAAGATTTTTTTAATAATTTTTTTCTTTGTCCTTAAGACATGAGTGTGATTTTCCCTAAAAATAAAAACTTGGACTTAGCACTCCTTTTTTTTTTTTCCAAGGGCTCAACACTCTTTCAACGCACCAAAGAAGAAGAGGAAGAACATGAGATTTCGGGAAGAAGGTTATTTCACCATTGCTCATAACTTTTTTTAATTATGAATATGTTTCGAATATTTCAAGTTTTCCTGCGCTTTAGCCCTGCAATTGAGAAAAGAGAACTTTCTTTAATAATAATTCATGATAGTAATATGTAATAACTTAATTTCTTAAAAAATAATATTTTTTCTAGGGAGAATGATGTATAACTACTATATAAAATTCCAAAACCCCCAAAAGTCTGTTAAAATTTGTAAAAGACATAAATGTGACAGGAACCAAATTGAGAATTTAAAATATTGATGAATTTACTATTATGCGTTCTCTCTTCCTCCTCCTCTTCTCGCTGCCATGGCAACGCCAGGAGGCTCACTAGCGACGGTGAATGGGTTTTGTTCTTCTTCATTGCCACCGTGTAATTTGTAACGTCCATTTGGTTGGAAACAGTCATTGAATATTATCGCCAAAATTTCAAAAATGCCACCGTCTCATTTTCTATGTCTATGTTTATTTTATCGGTTATTAGTTTAGAGTCGTTAAATCTACTTTTTGTTGTAGTGTCTTCACCGAAAACTACCATGCTTGTTGAAATCATGCTTAATTTTTGAACAGTTTTGGCTTAAACAAAATCCATAAACAAACTTGAATAGCATATTAATGAGTCATATAGACCAAAGAATGCCAGATAATACTTGTTGAAACGAAAGCCATCGATAATCATGAATAAATTCAATCTTCAAAGCGACTCCTAAATTGACACATGAATAAACTCGGATTACTACTATGCGATATAGAGGAAGCATATAAGACCATCACCACATCAAATCCGCATATGCAATCGCAGAAGAGCTATCTTACAGTGATATATTCAATAATTAAAGCTATCTTACCTCCCAGACGGGAGTGAAATTAACCATCTAAGACGGAAACGAGGATTAGAGCTTGCATTGATCGAGTTGGCGGGACCCTCTGAATGAGCAATTCGAGTCAAGTAAGCGGTCTCCGATAAATTGAACTCAGCAGCTACCCTTTGCAACCACTTGTACGTCGTCCGTCTCTTCGTTTAATAGACAGACTGCTGCCAGCGGGTTCCCCCCAAAAGGTAAATCGGTGAACGTGTAGTCAACCTATTTATTGATACAGAGAGAAGCCATTCACGATTAGAAGTAGGTGATTAATTTATTAGTTAATTAAGAAGTTATGGCCTAGTCTATATATAGAGGGTCTTAATATTGAGGGTGTGTGTTGGATAGTTAGATCCTCACCATGTTAGAGAGAGGTTAATTTGAGTCTCTCTTTAAAGAAGAAAGTCCCTTCTAGATCCTTAAAATTAGAGTTTGGTTATCTCCCTCAAGTGGGGGTAGATTAGATATGATCCAAGTGCATTATAATTGTATGAGCATTTGCTCTTTGTGATAAATACAATAAGATTCTTCACCATCTTTCTCCATATTATTTCTCTAATCACTTTTGTCAACATGGTATCAAAGAGCCCAAAATCAAGAAAACGCCTAGACCCGACGGAAATTCAAGATCCACCCACTGCAGCGTTTAGAGCTAGATCCGAAAGAAACGGGTGATCCAAGAACTACCCAGTGTAGCGTTTCGGATCCCGACTTCTTGAAGCGCTGATCATGATTTTCTTTCCCAGCGAAGGTTCGCGAGCTCATGTTCTATAATCTCAGTGACGTTTTTTTTCCGCTAAGAATCTTGCCGTGATATCAAGAATTGGGTTCAGGTCAGGAGGATATCCAAGATTCGAAGTGCTTGAGCGAGTTCCGATTGAAGTCGATGTCTTGGTTTCTTCTGTCTTGAATCGTCGAACTAATTCTGCGAGTTCCGATTAGGCATATGTTCACAGTGGTGCTTCTACGATCTCCAATCGGTTTGTCAGGATTCCTTGATTTTTTTGGTTTCTCAGGTTTGTTGCTGCCTGAATCGTCAAACACCTCTGGTTTCTTTGGTTTTGTCGAACACCTCTGTTTGTGATTTGAAGGATATTGACCGTGGACTTCATCATATCAATCTCTGATTTTCTGCCTAAGAATCATCACCAGAAATTAAAGAACCCAAGATCCGGCGGGGAGATCCAACTGAGATCCAAGAATTGATGTAGGCAAACGACTAGTCTTCCATCATTGGTTGAGTTTCTAAACCAGATTGTGATTCTTTCTCCGTGGTAATATATTGTTTGATTGGTTCTTCGGTGCTCCTTCGAAGATTCTCTGAAAGTTTTGTGTTTTGCTTTCCGCAGCAAATTCTTAGTGAAGGTGAGAAATATTATGAAGTTCTCTGTCTGATTTTTATGGTATGCAATTATTCAAGGCCAACTGATATATCTCCTCTTTCAATTTCATCCAATCTAGCGAGTCTGTTCATCAATCCACAAATCTGGGTTGTGGTTATGCTTCTCTATTCGTGAATTTGTTTAGGTTCTTCTCATTTTACATCATGAACATGCAATTGGTCTTTCATTTGCATTCCAGTAAGGCATGCTCAAATGTGGCTTCTGTTGACAATGTCGATGAATATATTAAAGATTTGAAAAAAAAAAAACTTGTGCTTTCCTTATCTGCCTCTATTTCTACATTTTCCTTTTGTAGAAGACATAATTTACTTGTAAGGAGAAATCGATCTCTCATGATTTCTGCCATGGCAAAGGAGTTGAACTTCAATAAAGATGGGTCAGCTATTAAGAGATTGCGAAGTGGTGTTAACAAGCTTGCAGATCTTGTTGGAGTTACACTTGGCCCTAGGGGAAGGAATGTTGTTCTGGAGAGCAAGTATGGCTCCCCCAAGATTGTTAATGATGGGGTGACTGTGGCCAAAAAGGTTGAATTGGAGGATCCGATGGAGAACATCGGTGCCAAGTTGGTGAGGCAAGCAGCTGCCAAGACAAATGACTTGGCTGGTGATGGAACCACTACATCTGTTGTTCTTACCCAGGGCCTTATTGCAGAAGGTGTCAAGGTTGTAGCAGTTGGTGCTAACCCTGTAATGATCACTCGTGGCATTGAGAAGACTACAAAGGCTCTTGTAACTGAGCTAAAACAGATGTCCAAAGAGGTTGAAGATAGTGAGTTGGCAGATGTGGCAGTAGTAAGGGCAGAAGCAACGTGACCAAGTTGTCGTAGTGGTAGAGAAATCTGTTGGATATGGGAAGTGCAGCCAGACAATGAATTTGAGTGTGTCAATGCAAGGACATTCTCAAAGATGTGAAGATGGTGCATTGGCACAACTCTTTTCTTTGAATTATGGTTGCATTTGGGCTGATTTGTTGAATCTCCTTTGAGTTCTTGAGGGTGCAACTTGAAGGCTGTTATCAACTACTGCATTAATGGCAGGGACATAGATATTTAAAGTAATGGGCTAAGGCATACTGAAACATCATTAGTTACTAGTATGGAGAAGAATGTGATGAAGAAGTCTTTGTATTACTTTGTTAATTAAAAAACTATTCAATTTAATTCACCTTACCCCTTATTTTTGTGTTGTTCAAGTTGAACACAATTGAGATAAATAGTGTTCAACTTGAGGGGCATGTTAGAAATAGATGATTAATTGATTAGTTAGTTAGGAAGTTAGAGACTAGTCTATATATAGAGGGTCTTAACTATTGAGAGTGTGTGTTGGATAGTTAGATCCTCACTATGTTAAAGAGAGGTTAATTTAAGTCTCTCTCTCTAAAGAGGGAAGTCCCTCCTAGATCCCTAAAGTTAGGGTTTGATTATCTCCTTCAAGTGAGGGTAGATTAGATATAATCCAAGTGGATTATAATTGTATGAGCATTTACTCTTTGTTGTAAATACAATAAGATTCTTCATATTATTTCTCTAATAACTTTTGTCAATATCATGCATAACAAACACATAAACATAGTGAAATAAGAAACATACCAACGAATATTTGACAGGTTTATTTTTCATTAACGTAGAGAAAGTGAAGATTTCTCAATCGAAAGAAGGAACAGTCAACCCCGAGATAGTAGACACCCTCCAGAGTCGTCATCACTCGTCCACTTGGTCATTTTATTCGGTACCTAAAAGCTTAAACTGTAAAACAAGCATGAAGCACCATTGATTCTAGGGGCACGAGGGTCCGGATCCGGGCTTGGTAGCTAAATAAAAACAAGGGACAAACTCAAGTCCCAAGGTAATTTTTTTTTTAAACACAAAAGTCTCAAAGTAAATTCTCCTATCAAAAAGTTCTATAGGACTATATTAATACTAATTCTAAATGTGAAAATGTCTTCTTATTACCCTATTGATTAAGTTATATAATTAGGTGCAGATATTTATCAATCGTCACTCTATGCATTGTTAAAATAGATATATGCACTTGTTAAAATTGGGTGAGCTTAATCAATGAGGGCGAAAAGGTAATTTCACATTCAGAATTAATATCAATGAAGTCCATGGAGCTTTTGGTGGGGGAATCTGATTTGGGATATTTTTGCAATTTTTTTTGTCCTTGAGACTGAGTGTGATTTTCGCTAAAAGTAAAGACGTAGACTTAGCACTCTCTTTTTTTTCCCTCGAGGGCTCAGCACTCTTTATAATTATGAGATTTTGGGAAGAAGGTTATTTCACTATTGCTCTTAACTTTTCTTAATTATGAATATGTCTCGAAAATTTCAAGTTTTCCTGCGCTTTAGTGTAACATCCCAATTTGAAACGCATAATTTTTTTTTTTTTTTTCAATCAGAGTCGAGCAATAGAGCGAAAGAGAAATCAGTTCGTAGCCAAAACATCAACCATTGTGTAATATTGTATAGATTACAATAGTCCTAAGGTTTTAGAAATGAAATAGCGGAATGACGAATAATGAATAATGTAAAACGATAAGATAGAAATAGTCTTCCGCCGCACGTCTATTAGGGCACTTGCCTCGATCCGAACCGTGGTCCTCCCGACCCGAAGCTACAGTGAGATTCAATTCACCATATTGAATCTCGTGTAACGGTTAACCTCATACCCAAACAATACAATATACGACAACGAGATATTTCTAGAGCTAATACCACAAGTATATCATAAGCATACAAACGATGCATGATCATTATGCCGACAAACATAAGCACAAAGCAATATGTAAAGCCCCATAAGGTAAACAATAACAGCCTCGCACTATTCACCGGTGCCACGATAATTACTCGTGTCCCGCCGCTAGGAAAACAAAACGGTGTTACCAAAACTATAACCCGTATAACCGTACGTATAACGGTCTACGAACATATCATTGACATATAAGTATTTAAGATGTACAAGATTAGTGTTACAAGACGCGTCCGTACCTTCGTTGGCAACGTTAGGTACTACCGGCGGAAGACGTACTTTCACGGAAGAACGTGAACTTCAAAAAGCGGTTCGTCGGGCGGCGTAACAGGCGGCAAAGAAATCGAGATTCTGATATCCTATAAGAATAATATCACCTTTATTAGCGATTTGACACTATAACTCGGCTTTTTAGGTAAAAATTACCATTTTGCCCTTCTACCCCTAATCGGAATTTTTCAAAGACTTCGTTACTCTAGCAAATTTTCTTCCCGAAATTTTGCGTAACTTCGACGCAACTATGATTTTCGAAAATAATGACTAAAATAGCCCTCCCATATGATACCCAAATCATACTTGAAATTTAAAGGCTATTCTAACAAATTCTACCCTTACTTTTAAAAAGACTGCTAAAGTTCCAACTTTTCGGCGACTCGACCCCTACTATGTTTTTACCTCTTTAGGCATATTTTTCAATGCAATGAGGCCTAAAAACAAGCATAGGAATCTTATCACCTACTTCCTAAATCTAACTAACAATTCTACTAACTACCGAACTAAAGACTTAAAAGCTAAAGGCCAAAAGACTTACCCGTTGAAGAATTCTGCAGAGCTTTTCCCGTAGCTTATCTCTCTACTTTCTCTCTCAAGAAATTCGGTCAAGACAAGAAAGAAATGGTGTGAGGATTTCTCAAGGAGCATGCCTCCTATTTATAGACTTTGGTTAAGGCTTTGTTTGGAATTCCAAATTGTAAAGAACCCATTAATGCAACTTGAACACAAAGTCACAAACTCCACCTCACCCCCCTTTGGTCGACATCTTTGGGCTGTTTGGCAGCCAAGGATTGGCCAAGAAGTGATGACTCACCTCACTTTATGGGCCCAAGTGTTTTTCTCGATCGGCACCGATTCGCGTAATTTCGGAGAAATCTCAAAATTCTAGATTTAGAACTTTGAAGACCTTCTCTTTATCATCAATAATATCTATTATAACTTGAATTTTGACCTTAGACGGGGTTCCAACCGTCCTTGAAGTTTCTCGAAAAATGTGTCCGTACGCGTCCGGTGTCAGAAATCGGTTCCGGAATCATCAAGCTCTAGATAATAATTCACTGATTCCAAATGTATTTTTATAATTATAAACTCATCCCTAGATGTTGAGTTATAATTTATTTCCTTATTTTCCCAAAATGTGACTAGCAAAGATTTTCCCTATTTCGTCTTATTAGGACAATGTCTACGGGTCTCGGAATTGACTTCCGGAAGAGGTCACTGAAGGTAAAAACTCACCGATCAATATTTTACCTTGACTTTGGAATTCCTATTCCTGGTTCCCTAGATAGGATCTGTTTCCTAAATATAAGATTACTATTCATGCTTTTTAATTATATTATATAATAATCAAAAATTTGCAAAATATCAAGATATCAAATTTTGCTTCTTATTCTCAAATTCTTTGGCCAATTTTCGGCAGCCTTCTTCTTTCTTTTTTTTTGTAAATGTTTTTCAAGAATTAATTAATTACTTAATTCAATTTTTATTAAAAATTCTACAAAATTCCCTAATTGGTCCATTCTTGTATTTAGGTTTAAAAATACCTAAACTCAACTATTTTTCTCAAAACTTTCCAATTTAATTAGTAAATACATTTTATTAATATTCAACTAATTTCCACTAATTTTAGAGCTTCACATAATTATTACCGAAATTTCCTTTGCTTATGCTTAAGTAATTAGCTATTAATTACTTAATTACTCTTTTAACCATAGTTGGTATTTTTCTTAATTAGAATGCTTCATTACCTTCATATTCTTGTATTAACATTAGCATTTCCATGCCTCTTGCATTGTTTCATAATACAAGGGTATTTTGGTCATTTTATTACTTTATGAGCATCCTTTCTCATTTTCCCAAGTTTGTAATTTATTTAATTACTGTAATTAGAGATAATATACTCTCTTAATTCAACTGGTCATTTTTCGACTTTTAGGATTTTTCATGAATTTTCTAAGTTAATTACCCTTTGCGGGGGCATTTTGGTCATTTTGGCACTTTGACCCTTAAACTCCCTAATTTCTTGCAGAAATTCTACCTAGAAAATAGACTATAATTACCCAAGAATGGAGATTGCAATTTCACTTATCAGAAATATCCAATTTTTATTTATAATATTCCAGATAAATATCCGGGTATTACATTTAGCCCAGCAATTGAGCAAAGAGAACTTTAATTTCTTTAATAATATTCATGAATCATGATAGTAATATGTAATAACTTAATTTCTTAAAAAATGATATTTTTTTCTAAAATTTTAAATTTATTACAGTGTACAGAGAAATATTAAATGAATAAAAAATTTATGTGAGGTCAGTATAAGTTTTAAATAATGAAAATAATTTGTGGAATATGAAAGAAAATATATTATTTAGGGAAAATCGCTAATAAAGTTCATGCTTAACATTTGAATTGGCCATAAAAATATGAATTCAAGTACGGGACTTTCTATATATGAAATATTACGTGTGGTTTTCCTTATCAATAAAATTTTTAAATTGAGAATGTTCATAATTTTTCTTACCAATGAAATTTTTAAATGGAGGCTTCTCATCAAGTTTTCTTATTTTTTATAATTATGGGTAATTTAAATTCAAATGCATTTTATTAAATTGAGTCTCGTAATTAGCTAGCCTGACTGTTAACTGTATGATTATAATGATTTTAAAATTTTCTTTATCCCTGCGCCGCTCCGCTCTTAACCCTAAATCGCGACGCTCTCTCTCGGCTTCACCTTCAGTAGGGTCTCTGTCTCGCCGGCGGCATCTTTGCCGCCGACGAGCCTCCTCTCGAGCTACAACCGCGGTAGAAGTGTAGATCGGACCTCGAAGAGCCAGGAGCAGGCGAGTTTTAGTTCGAAACAGAGACTTACAGCGGCGACCTTCCTTCTTCTCCGGCGCCGACTCTCCTCTAGTCTCTGTCCTTATCGTCTCTCCAGCTGTGGTTTCCCTCTAATTTCTGAGTTCGGCTGCGGCCCTCTCTTATCTCTGGCAGTGGGAGCTATTGTCACAATGTCTCCCCATCCGGTGGTCTCCGGCGAAAGGGACGTCGGTGGCAACGGCAGCTTTGTTCCTTTTCTTTTGTTTTATTATTATTGTTTTATGTCTGTGTGTTGCTTCTGTTGATGTGGTCTTCTGCGAAGGGGACGTTGATGGCAGTGTTTTTTGTTTTCTGGAGCTATGTTCCTCTGTTGATGTGGTTTTGGATTTGCGATTTTGGGGGTTGGGTTTATGGATGGTCGATTGTGCTATGTGCTTTACCTTTGAGAGGACCATTGTTAGGCTTGTTCAACGGTGGCAAATCCAAATCACTAGTGTTAGCCTTAGTTTGTTCGGTAGGTGTTTGCCAGATTTACTTGATTGGAGGAGAAGAAGTATTCTTAAGGACTTCATTTGCTTTCTTTCTGAGGTTGGGTTTTTTCTGATTCTTGCCCCATAACGGGGTTTTTGTGTAGCTGATCTAATTGCATCTTATCCTTATAAAAAGGTGTGCCCTGCAGGGTGAGTTTTGCAACCAATACCTTTTTTCTTGTCACTTCTAACCTTGGATATTCAGAAAACCGGTGCAGTCTCTGAGGCTTCTTTTATTCACAACTCTTCAGTGATTTTGGTTATTAGTTTCTCTTTCATTTGGTTTGTATTGTTTTTATGTGTTTGTGTTCCTGTTGTTCTTGTTCTGGTTTATTTATTTCAGTTGTAATTGTTCTAGTTTATTTTATTTCAGTTGTAATTGTTAGATTTTGATGTATCTTTTGATTTGAGTATTAATATAAGTATGTTTTGGAAAAAAAAAAAAAGAGATCATTATTATTATTATTTTATATTTTAAAAAAAGGATGTTTGTTTTATGACTTGCTGTGCGCATTTTGTCGTTATCTATATTGTTTCATGTTTAGCTAGGTTCTAGCTCTCTGTTAGTCTGTTTTTGTTTTTTATGTTTTGTTTTTTGCCAACCTCTGCTTCTAGCTTTCGATTGCTAGAATATATATATAGCTATAGAGCCTAAGTGGCTAGCTAGGCAGCCAAATGAATTTACATATATATTTTCTATCCAATCCAAACTGTTTCGTATATAGTTAGCAAGAGGTGTACTCAGCCTCTCGATTCAACTTAATTCGAGGGGTTGAGTTTCTCTCATCATCCATCATAATCTCTAAATCACATCCGTCCAATCAATACAATAATACTTTTATTTTATTTTCTCATTTTCTCAATCAACAGTCCAGATTAAACTAATGTAAGAAAATGAGAAAAGAGATATCCTTCGAGGCTACCAAGGATAGCGAAAGGCCGCATTATATTTCCTTGTTTCGTCTTATTGTCTTTAGTTCCATGAAGCATGCAAATCATTTTCAAACAATTCAGATATTTTCCCCTCTCACTCTCACTAATATACGAAATCTTTGAATTCGCACTTCTCTTTTTACGCTTCATTGGTCAAACGCGCGCGCGCGATAGCACATATTATTCCTGGGAAAGACAACAAGAAAAGGGGAATCGCTTGTTCATTAATTTCCCCAGGCCACATCAATGTAGCTAGAGCCTAGACGTGACATCGATGTAAGTCAGTAATTTTTAAATACTCATGATTATTATTTTTACTTTCCACACTTTAGTACTATATATATATACCAAAGGCTTGGCTTGGGGTAAACTGGGTTTAAGCCTTAATTAAGGTGGATGGGGACTAGAAAAATAAAAGGAAAGCGCGATTGATTGATTGTACGTGATCGTGATTCACACACAGGAATAAAATCTCATAATGATATCATAATCATCATTCATTATGTCTTTAATCAGTACGGGCAGGCCACTTTGGTGTCACGTCCAGCCCCGCATGCCTAAAATTTGGATTCACTTGAAACGGAAATGACATAAAACGATCAGTCTGGGTGCACGTACAACAGTATGTGGGTAGATATAGGTGGTGTCACTTGATTGAAGGCGATATTTATATGATTGACGTACGTACGTAATAATCATTTGGCATATCATTTGTTTTCTCCCTAGGATTCTACCATATCTCTACCAATCCTCCATTCGTTTCAACGCCGCCATCGGGTTTCGGGTTTAAAGATGAGATTTGTGTCACCATACTAAATGGGAATCATTATAATAATAAGACTTGTGATGGTGTATGTTACCAGCATTTATTTTTTTCCCAATCCAACAAGGACAGTGCATAGATTATTTTTCTTTTTTCTAAAGTTCATGTTAAAGTTTTCGGGTTTGATTGATATATGATCACGATGTGGAAGAGAGATCGAGCACATCATCTACATACACTATACAGTATCAGCACATCTTTTAGTCATAGGATCTCAGTCCGCTTTTATCTTTTAATTATATCTTCATTTTCTCTCTCTAAACTATTCTATCAATTCAATTAGCTCTTGGCCTATCTGCTCTTCCTCTTCGAGTAGCCGGTTCCGCTATTGATGGTGTTTTCCACGTTACCCTAGTTGGTCTTATATATATCCATTAATGTAATTATTCTCAAATTACAAAAAAAAATAAAAAAAAAATCATTTAACTAGTACAGTCTCAGGATGTGTCCGGAGTGTAGATGAAAAAGATTAGAGGCCCAATTATGAGATTGCTATTATAGCACCACAGACACCACTTTGATGATTTTTATAAGTCTAGTTTGAAAAAAAAAACAATACTATTTCTGATCCTAATTATAGGATCAAATTTGTAATGCAATTTGCACTACAAATTTGGTCTTATAATTATGATCGGAGGGAGTAGTACTTATTATAAGTTCATACAAAGACTAATTAATGACAATGTCACATTTTTCCCCTTTTAAATTAGAGAGAGAAAACAGAGATGAGGCAAATGTACGTATAAAATAATTTTTATACCCATTCATAAATTTTATCAAATTATGATATATTTATTGGGTTAAACTTTCGTTAGTTTGTGAGAATTATATAAATTAGAATTATAAAAATGACCAGAGTGGTATATAAGTGTTTTGCGTCATTGTGGAGTTTGTCTGTACCTATTTTTTTCAAGGGAAATTGTTAATAAATCCCAATTTGAAAAGATTTTTTTTTTCTTTCTTAGAAGGACCTAAGTTTATTTTAAGGACCTGGATCCTTTAGGGTTAAATATGAATGAGAATGAGAATGGAATGGCGAAAATGCTCGTCCCATACTCTCTTCCCTTGCGTAGATGCTCCTCCCATACTCTCTTCCCTTGCGTTACTGCTTACTCTTCATCTTGCACAAATCGTCGTCGTTTATATATCCTCCTTTCTCACATCAATGGTTGTCTCTCACTCATCGTCTTACTCACACTATCTACTCCTTGCTCGTCTTGCTCATGATTATATTAACGTTGGCGACGATAACCTCCTTTGAAAACGACAATAACAACTTCCAACAAGAGGATGGTGGTTTCTTCAGCCTTAATCTAATCTAGAATATTTTAATCATCTCCTTCATTTCTTCTTCTCCTCTACAACCCTACTCACTACCCTCAATTTTCCAATGCCTATCATTAGCCCCATGTTCGACCAATTAATTTATAAATCTAGATCTCTCGGTTTGATTTCTAGAGCTATGTGTTTGAGTGGCCGAGAGTTTTAAAGATGAGGAAACTTAGAAAGTTTATTTTCATAATAGGGGAAGCTAAGATAGTTTGCACACAAGGAATGATTATTTGCACAAAGGGATTGCACTATCATAATATTCACATTTTGGATTAATTTTGGGATATACAGGAAGGAATTTGCACAATGGGAAGATGAATTGCATACAACGGAAGTTAACTTGCACATAGGGAAAATTATTTACACACAAGGGAAGACCGTTTGCACAATGCATAATTTGCACATTATAGCTTAATTTTGGGACACAAGGGAAAACATTTGCACACAGAGGAAGATGGATTGCATATAAATTAAGGAAGTTAAGTTGCACATAGGGAAGATAAATCGCATGTAGGGAAGATATATTGAATATAGGCAAGATTATTTGCAAACAAGGGAAGATATTTTGCACAAAGGGGAGATTGTTTGCATAAAACATAATTAGCATATTCTAACTTAATTTTGGGACACAAGGGAAGACTTTTTCATATGGGGAAGATGGATTGCATATAAGAGAAGTTAAGTTGCACATGAAGAAAATGTATCTCATATGGTTAGGTATATTGCACATAGGGAAGATGAATTATTAGTAGGGCTATTATTGTTTGCACATGTACTAATTTGCATATTCAAGCTTAATTTTATAACATACGAGAATATATTTGCACATAGGGAAGATATATTTCCCTTAAGCAAGATGAATTGTACGTAGGGAATTAAAAAGGAAATTCAGTCATTTAATCCTTATATATATCTATTCACCTTAAGGGTGTGTTTAGTTTAGGGGGAGGGGATGGTATATTACCTTGTTTGGTTTGTTAGAGGGAAGGGGAAAAGATCACTTGTTTGGTTTAAGAGGGGGGGGAGGGTGGTTAATTGACCATTTTGCCCTTACATGACACACACCATCCTCATCCTCAAACACACACACACACACACTCCTCCTTTGTTTCTCTCTCTATCCCCCACTACGTTTACTCCCATCACCTCACCTTCCTTTAGCTCCTCTAATGGCCACCACAGAGACCTCCGTCAATCCCCAAACCGATTTCATCTTTCGGTTCAAACTTCTCGACATCTACATCCCCAAACACCTCCCTCTTCATTCTTACTGCTTTGAGAATCTCGCCAAGTTCGGGTCACACCCTTGCCTAATCAATGCCTCCACAGGCGATATCTACAGTTACTACGCCGTTAAGCTCACCACTCGGCAAGTTGCCTCTGGATTGAACAAATTCATCATTGGACAGGGCAACGTCATCATTGTCCTCCTCCCTAATTCCCCTGAATTCGTCTTCTCCTTCCTCGGCGCCTCCTTTGGCGGTGCCATGACAACCGCCACAAACCCTTTCTTCATTGTTGCCAAAGTGTTTAGAGTCTGTGTTTTTATTTTTCTCCCAAGGGCATCAATGGGAATATCAAAAGTTAATGAGCCAAATTAGTCAATATTTTTTGCTCCCTCCAAAAAACCTCAATTTGGAGGGAACCAAAGAAAGGGGTGGGAAGGGATTTGGGGGGGTATATTTTGGGACCCCTTCCCTCCAAAACTTCAAACCAAATGAGGGGAGGGGCTCCCCTTCCATCCCCTCCCCTACAACCAAACATATCCTAAAGAATCATGATCTTTTAAAAATTTTGAGTCATTGAGCAATAAATTTCTCAAACATGTCCTTTTAAACAATTTTCCCTTTTTTTCAAAAAGAAAAGAAAAGGAATAGACACTAAAACAATCTGAAACTACAAGCAGATCAAATAAATAGGCTGAGGCTTCTGTGCTATTAGGCTAGAAGGCCATTCACTTTTGTTTCTTCCCCTAAATTAGGCCGTAGTTTTTTTTACTCTTAAAAAAGTTTCCCTATTTTTTAGTAGTTTACATAGTCAATATAAAACACACTATGAAGCAATTTTTTAACTTCTTTTTCAATAACTAAAAACTTTTTTTTTTCCAAACAAGAATCGAATTTGGCCAAAAAAGAAAAAAGAAAAAAAGTCCACGTCGGAATATTGCCAGAATCAACTGTCTCACTCTTGCATACTCCAACGTAGATTGTATGCTAGGTGCTGCGATCCCATTCACACTCAATCCGATTCTTAGTAAATGATAAAAGCCTCTTGATTAGTTCATATCAGCCAATAGCACAACACAATTAAGGATGGCCAAAGCCTGAGGCCAGATAATTGCTGTGCATTGTGGATGTCAATCTGCAGGGCGGATCAGAAGTGCTTGATATTGCTACTTGCAAGCATTATTTAAGATGAAAGATGAGTAGGAGTGAGGATTGAGAGGGTAGGCCCTCAGCAAAAAAATGAAAATGAAAGTTGGAATCCACTTGGGGTGGAAGGAGATTACGTGAGGTGTTAATTTGTTGGGCGCAAAAGTACCTTTTCATTTCATACATACTAATTAAATTCAATCACTACTAATCAATCTCCAGTCCTTTGATGCCATCGCCACCCTTCCTTTTTCATGCACGGACGATTCTCTCCCCTCTTTTTGCTGCCCGCCCATCAGTTCTGTCCTTCCTCCAGAACAAATGCTCTTCCATTCCAGACGTCATCCTTCATTCTTTTGGACAGTTATGCCCACCATTCCACTCTCTCTCCTCCATCTTCCCCACTTCAACGTCCTGTCCTTGATCTACTATTCATTCCTCACACTTCTACTCCTACCTAATCAATTCTTAATTATTTCATATAACCATGAATTACCTTTTGCCTGCCCGCGGTAATTAATTAATTTACTGCTTGTGAACATAGCAAGATATAACATCAATACTGCGTATATTAATTACAAGGCAGTCTTGTTAATCAGATGGGAGGCGTGGGAGAGTTGTGTTGGTCACTATATAAAAGACAAAAGGCCGAAAGGGAATCATGAGAGAGGCCTTATCATGGTCAGATTCTTGTGCGCAATTTGCTGCTCCAGCAACCACCGTACGTGCCCACTGCCTTTTCTGAGACATAAATAACCTTTCAGGGCTTTTCCAGCCTCTGGAGGACCAGTGAAATTCCCTGTTACCTCTAATGATATAATGCAATGGAAAAAAAAAAAGGATATTGCTCAACACCACCACTGGCTTCTTTTCTAGTACTAGTACTTTACAACACACCCCAGCAGATAGGTATCACTTTAATCCTGGTTATAAATTCAGTTTGACACAATAAATAGAAGTTAAGATATTTAATATGTCTTAAATTAATTGATTTTTTTACATTTGCCCTTATTTAAGAATGAATATGGAATAAAAAAGATGCTATCAAAACATTTTGTCTCACCAATTCAATAGGGGTAAAATTTCAAAGTGGATTTATATTAATGACATTTTTATTCACAAACCGGGCATATAGAGTAGTAGATCGGATATTAGAGTTGATTATTTGTTTATTTTGACCTCTTTCTCCCTCCTTACAACTCTATAAATATACACTCCACCATTTAGCCTCATCCTCATCCTCAAATTCAAGACCACTTGACTTCTTCCTCTGAGCTTTCAGGATATACATACATAACTCATATATTATTGTAGTAGCTTGCTTACTGATCCTCTCTTATCGGGTTTTTCTTGTGCTTTAGAGTTCCATCTCTATCAAAGATAGGTTGATCACCGGCCATGAGCATCTCTATGGTCATGAGCAGACATGTAACACAGCCCCTTATCCATAGTCCCCCCAGCGGTGGAAAATCGAATCTGATCACTCTTCCACGGCAGAAAGAGAAGGTGGTGGTGGTCATTGGAGTCACCGGCGCCGGAAAGTCCAGGCTCTCCATCGACCTGGGCACCCTTTTTCCCGCACAAATCATCAATTCCGACAAAATGCAAGTCTACGAAGGCCTTGACATAGTCACCAACAAAATCACTAAGGAAGACCAACGAGGCGTGCCTCACCATTTGTTAGGAACAGAGAGCCCCAACTCAGAGTTCACAGCCTCCCACTTCCGTGACGCCGCTTTACTCGCCATCGAATCAATTACGTCTTCCGGACAGCTTCCCATCATCGTGGGAGGATCCAACTCATATATTGAGGCACTGATCGACGACGACGACTGTAAATTCCGATCAAGGTATGATTCCTGTTGTCTCTGGGTAGACGTGTCATTGCCGGAGCTCGACCAATACGTGGCCAAACGGGTTGATCAAATGTTAGAGAGTGGAATGGTAGATGAACTGAGACCATTTTTCAATCCAAAGGGAGACTACTCTCGAGGCATCAGGAAAGCTATTGGAGTTCCAGAGTGCCATCAGTATTTTCGAAAGGAATCGCTTATTAGGGATGAAGGAATCAAGCAGAGGTTACTGGAAGAAGCGGTGAATGAAATGAAGAAGAACACGCACAAATTGTCACGTAAACAATTAGGGAAGATTCAGAGACTGCACGATGTGAAGAGATGGAAGATTCATCGGCTAGACGCCACAACCGTGTTCCGCAAGCATGGGGAAGAAGCAGAGGAGGCATGGAAGAAGGTGGTGGCAGAGCCAAGTGCTATGATCGTAGCCAAGTTTCTTTACGATTTTCCATCTGCGAATGTTGGCGCTGGCCTGAGACTGTCGTCATCTTCTTCGGCCCTGGAAAGCGCATGGCCATGGCAACGTGCCGAATACCAACGACTCTCCATCTTCTAAATTTATCTGACCTGCTGCGGCTACCACACATTTTATTTTTTATACTTTTTTTTGTCAACAATAAGCTGTCTGTAATAGAAGTGACGCCTTTAATAATGAGATTTTTAAATATCTGTATTCAATTCACCTCTCAAAATTAATATTAATATAAATTTTTTTACTGATGGACACTTTTTTTTTTTTTTTGCCAGCCATGAATGGATACTTTTCATTATTAATACATTCATTGAGAGTTGAATTTAGCAGACGATCATAAAAAAATATTCCATTAATGGTCCATTTACCACTCATATAAATAAACGAAATGATGTATTCTAATTTATATGATCTAAATCATCTATTTAATGACATGATACAAAAAGGATCTATTTGATTACAAACACTTAAACAGTAACATATTATTATAGTCCATTAATTTATTCCTTCTATTCATAATATAACGCATTGTCAACCTCTACCGTGCACATTACAGATTTTTTTTTTCTTTTTTTTCTTTTCTTAGACATCTATCATAAAAATGATAAGGATATAAAAAATTAAATAATTTATTTTTTCTTGAAAATACAAATATGTTATTATAGAATATAAAACCTAAAACTACCCTTCCAATGTCCAGGTGTTGTAGCGGGATGAACGTGTAAAAATCGAATAATGAGTGGGGGAAAAAACAAAAGGCATGAAGGGGAAGGATGAACTTGGGGACCTGCACGTGCCCTTTTTAAGCTCTCTAGCTCAATGCTTTGACAATCTGATTAGTCAAGCGATGTACAGTAGTATTTTGGAATGTTTTGGTTATGATCTATTGAGCTTTTTTTGCCCCATCATTAATGTCATTTCCCCAATAATGCTTATTCAAGATAGATAGAAATGCTAGCCTCCAAAAGAGCAGTACTCGTGAGAGAATTAAGATAAAGAACGAGGCATGAAGCAAACGATCTGGAGAAAATTATGTTGCTAAAATTGTTTATTTTTTGCTGGGCAAGTATAAAAAGTTGGAGATGAAAGGGGTAGAAGAAGAGAATAGAAGAGTGGGTGGATGAAAGGGAGAACAAAAAGGAGAGTGGGGTTTGAACTTTGAAAAGATTTTTGGAACGCATCATATTCCCAAGACTTTGTACGGGCGAATCCGCGAGTTGCAAGGGATGACCTCCCATGCTTAAAGTCTCTAGCTACACCCCTCATACATATAGGAATCAGATTTCCAGACGTCCGTACGGACGGCCTGTCCAGGGATTTGATTTTTTTTTTATTATTATTTTTTATAAAAAAAATAATAGGTAGAAAATCAAAAATAAAGATAATCTCTCAACTAACATTTTTCTAAAAAAATGATTTTTTCATATAAAAAAATAATAATTAAGAAAATAAAATAAAATAAATCCCGGGCCGTCCAGATCTAGATCTGGACGGCCAGGAGCTCGTCCGTACGGACGAGCTCCCCCTGCTCGTCCCAAGGACGAGCAGGGAAACCGGCTCCCATACATATATAACTACATTCATATACCTCAACTTACCGGGTTCACACACACACACACAAACAGTTAAAATTAGAAAGATGGTTAATAAGTAAATGGTCCAGGGCGAGAATGAATGCATATATTATTTGATATCATTATTGTGTGTAAAACTTGGCATTCTGATTAATAGTCAAAGCATATTTTGTTTCGTGCAATAAAAATTGTTTTGGTGTTTTCAACTAAATAATTTCTATTTTTTTAATATTTTATATAAAATTTACAGAAAATCATATATTTAAAATTCAAAAATAGTTCAACTTACCTTAAATACCATGCTTGTAATAAGTTCTCAAAGTAACACTACCCCTATTCCTGGATTTGCATATGACAAAGTAGCAATTTATTTATTAATTATTATTTTTTTCTTTCTTACACTAATTAATTCTTAACTTTATATTGTTCATCTCTTTCATGTCAAACACAAATTCAGGTAAATCTGGTCATATGAAAAGCTCACATCACTTTATTTAATTTTCAACCTTCTCAAGGGTTGAGTAGATAATCAAACAAACCATAATCTCAACCTTAGAAGACACAGGGATTGGCCACATACAGCAGCTAAACAAACCAGAGATAAGACAAGGAATTAAGAAAGATGGGCATAAATTAAACCTTAATAATCAAACACAACATTAGACTACTTTTCATGGTCTTATCGATCGGGGGAAAAAAGATGTGATCAAATGGGTCCCCCGCAGTAATAAGTAGCATTACAGAAATCTCCAAGGGTAACTTTATACTCATGAACAGGCCTGACAAGGAATGGAGGCAAGCGAAGCAAAAACTCACACACACACTGGCTATCCACTTGCTTAACCCACCTGCAACAATCCTCTTCTTGATCAGTGTGATGGTGGCGATGGTGTTCGTGTCCGTGTTCGTGTTCGTGTCCGAGCCCATGTCTGTGTCCTTGTCGATGGCTAAGGTCGTGGTCATCACCGTCGTCGTCGTCACCCTCTTCTCGTGGGGAAGGAGGAGATGGCGGCGTTCCTCGAGTGAAAGGGAGCCTTGCACAAGCATAGTTTGCAAGTGCAAATTGAGATGCACAAAGTGGCCTAGGCTCTGTTGGTACCCTAATTGGCATGCTCTCCATCTTGGGCACTAATGCCAGCAATGCCACTCCCACTATTGTTATCAAATTTATAACCTTTACTCTCTCCATCTCAAATCTCTCTCTCAAGCTAATGCATGCAGCAAAGCCAGGAAGAGTTTTTAATGTTTCTACTTCACATGGCCTCCTTGAACCTGCTTATATACTTACAAGTCCATGAGATGGGACTTAAAAATGGAACTACATACGTAAAAAGATGGCGGATCTGTTCTACCATGTTTCATCCAATTTGTGTGATGACTTTGTAGGTGAAGTGTAAAACTATTCCTGATGGGATTTGCAATTTAATTTGCATCAACTACCTTGTTCCTGAACCGAAAGCATTTCTACCCATTATTCACAGCTGGCCGCAAGAGCGTGTGCCAAGGATATGCTGTAAATATATGAACATGGTGTGTGATTGTGTCAAAAAAAAGTAGTCCCATACTGTTTGAGAATAAGAGAATATAAGCTTATATATATATATTCATATTGTATCAGGGCACGTAAAGAGGCCTAACTATAGAAGTGATGGGCTCGCGGCCTAGAGAAATGGTGGGCTCATGGGTACAACAATGAGACTATATTTAGTTTTCTAAAATAATTTCTATATATTTATTTTAAAGAACGTGTTTATGAAACCTTTTTATACTTGTAATTACTTGCCCTCGGCCATAAATCAGTTTTATTTATTTTTGGGATGGAGCTAGCTAGCTATCTAATTCTAATCTAAGACATACCACCACAGTATATAAAACCCTTGGCAATAGCAATACAGCTAAAATTTGGCACATTTTTCTTGCGTCCTGGACTGTATCTTCACTTTATCTAGCCTCTTATTCTATCCATTTTATCGGTACATATCTTAATTAATTTATTGCCTGGACCGATTATTTTTGCCAGTATATATATAAAAAAGGAATAACTCAAATTTAATTTAACAATTTACTTAACCACATATACATTAATATATATGCGCGCGTACTCGATGCATTGCCTAATCTCTCCTCCTATGCATAGTTTTTTCTTGCTGTTATTACTCTTATTTTCTGCAAGTTTTGTTGTATTGACTTGCTCAAGAATGATCTATTTAATCTTTGGCAGTATGCTTCCTTTTTCCATTTTGCCGGTGGTCACGGAATAACTATAGAACAGTGTTCTCGGACATGACTCAGATTAGAGGTAAGTATGGTGCCCAGATGTCCAGTACGCCCGCCCAAGCCCAGTAAAAAATGGCCCAGCCCAGTTCTAAAAATGTGGCTCGAAAAAATTTGGGCATTTTTGGCTGGGCCAATAACTGGGCAGGGCCAGGCATCGGGCAGGGGGTCCTGCCCTGCCTATTTGGCCCTACCCGAAAAATTAAATATATTTAAATAAATATTATTCTATATATATTATTTTATTTAAAATATATTATATTATTATGTCTAAATATATTATATTATACTTGAGATATCTCCAAAGCTTTGAAATCCTGTGAAATGTGAACTAGAATCTTCATGGAGCAGGGCAGAGCGTCACTACCGAACAAGGAAGCGCCGCCTCGCCCGCCTAACTTTGCTCACCCCAAAAATGGTTAGGCTTTTATCGAAAGAGGGAAGACGTTGGCCGCAAAATGCCCGTTCATTCTTCAGGTTGGGGTCTCGCCCTACCCAGCCCTGCCCATACTCACCCCTAACTCAAATCATCCGCTTCTTCCAGAATACTTGTGAACTACACCACAATATGTAGTAGAAGTTATTATGTACCTTGATACCAATTGACAACTACAAGGGGTTAAAGAGAGTGGGAGAATAAAAGAGACATGTTAACATGTTTTTTTTTATTTGAGTGCTTGCTTTGCAAGTACAAGTGTACAACCAAAGAATGTCCTCTTTTAGTTGCTGAGATAAAATAAAATGTTACAGGAGAGGAGAAATGTGATAGATCTTGGATCCTGATAGATTTAGATAGAGATAGAAAAGAGGAAATACTGAAATAGGGAATTCTAGAACAAGAATCTGTAATCCTAGACCAAGAGAAACACAATTCACTGAATATATAATACTTCACATAACATATAATTATATTACACTTGTACTTAAGTAGACAGACCTCATAACTGACACATAAAACATAAGTAACTAATAACTTAACTGACATAAACTTCCTAAGAAACATGTAAGATAACTAATAATAAAGATATCTGCTTGCCCATAATACCCCTAGACAGAACGCCTCTTTCTAGAATAAATCAGAAGAGGGCGTCGGTCTCTAAGAAAATGTCTTCTTTGTTTTCGGTTCACACAAATGTTCCATGGCATTGGATATTTTCTCTTGGGAAGAAGAAAAGAATCTTTTATTTGACTTTTGCCACTCTAGATGTCACATGGAAGGTTCACTTTCTTTTCTAGTTTTCGACACAGGTAGGGGGTAACCTCCTAAGAAACAAGAAGAAAGAAAGGAGGAAAAAGTTTACGTTGGCTGACAATGAATTCAGGACTTTGTAGTTTTCTTAGGCTTACAGACTTTTTCATCCAGGATGGAAAATTTCAGTAAGCAAGGATGTGCATTTTCTGGAGGATTAACCATGGAACTGGTGGGAGGAGGGACAAAATATTAACTTGTATATGTTCAGCAACATTCTGATCAGCGTAATGATCAACCTATGAGAGGTACCAGACTTCCTTTTTTTTAAAAAAGAAAAAGAAAAAATAGATGTACCAGACTACTCTCTGTGATATAACAGAGATGTGATGTTGCTATTTTTGAGCCTGAGAAAAGCACTCTTTAGGTAATTAAGAGAGGCTCCAAGATCGTATCAACAACGGAAAAACAGAAGCTGCAAAGGGACGAGGGCTTAATTAAGGTAGACAAAGGAACTTATAAAAGTCTGAGACACACGAGTCAGAATTCTCTCTCTCAATAGTAGCAGAGGCGAGAAGGAACAAATCACTCCCGTTCCTTTTCCATGATTGTTCATCTCCTGGGTAGGGTGTGTATTGGAATTTGTAAAGCCTTTGATCAGGATTCAAGGAAATGGAAAAATGGAGAAGCAGTCATGGAAAATGTAAGTATTTCCACAACTCCTCAAAATAATGAATATGCACGCTACTTCAAAAAAATTCTGTTTCTTCTTACAGCTATTTGAGTTCCAGAAACACTGCCGCCGACCTGATGCTGCACAGCTGTAGGCTTTTCTTTTTAAATTTTTCTGTCCCTGCCAGTCTTAATTTTTGATTTCATTCTTGTCCATGAACTGTGTGTTGGTGAGAAATGATATGGACTATGTGGCCTACTTGCCTTAATAATAGAATGTGATTGTTTGACCTCTGTTTCCTTCCTTGTAGGCTGTAGCAGCATGACGAGTTAGCTTCCTCATACATTTTGTTGTGAACCAAGTGATTGTGATTGTGATTGTGATCTTTGCGCCATTGGTAACGTGTTTCATTATAATTTTCACTTTGCAGAGAAGACAATTGGGATATTTGTGAGAATGGTGGGCTACTGAAAGAGAAAGATGATGCAAATCTGCCATAGAATCATAAAGCTTCAGATTGATGGTTGCAAGATTCAGAGCTGAATTTCTGAGCTGGAAGGAAGTTTCGCCATCGTCGATAGTGATACTAACCAAAATAAACGCCACGTACACCTTACATACACAACACGAGAACAGAACGCGTTCACATCCTGTACGCAGCGGGAGGATGTGTACACCGAGAGAGTCATTTCGCAGCCGTTCATGATTCAACGCATTAGATCAATCCACGTACAGCCAAGTGATGTGGATGGGACCCGGACCTTCCTTCCTTCCTTCTGGTATCAATATCTTTTGGTTTATTTTAGGGTAAAGGAGAAAAAATACACATGTGATTTAGGAGCGCCCAGCACCATATGTTTTTTTTGGGAGCAAAAATACACATGTGGTTACTATTTTGGAGCAAAAGTCATACTCCACCGTTAATTCAACCAACGTCTGTCCGTCATGTCTCTGTTTCTTAATTCGTCATGCATTCTTTCTTTCTTTCTCACTTACTTCAGATTCGCAGAGACTCTTACATGCACAAACGTTCTCCGCTTTCCTTCTTCTCTCTTCTGCTCAATTCGTGGACAATACTCATTTGTCTGGATGGCAGGTCAGGTTCTCTTGTGACACAATTTCAAATTTTTGAAAGTTTCTTCTAGGATTGATGCTTTAGATCTTCGCAAGATTTTCTAACTCCATGTTGAATTTCCTTCTCTGATCCGAAGTCACAGTACAAGCATCCTTCGATGAAAATCAAGAGACCGAAGCTATGACAAACAGCCGAGTGGTGGAGAAGAAGGAAACTCAATACCATAGTCAACTCCAACCATCGTCTTCCTTCTTTCCCATTGTCGTAGGAGGGAACCAGAGGTGCTGCGAAAGGGAGTTTGAACCAGAGCTTCAAGCTGCGAACGAACCTACCATTCTTCGGACCTTCTTCTCCCCACCTTCACAGTTGCCACGGGAAGCTTGGAGAAGAGTGAGAGAGCTTTATTCGAACATCTAATCGAGGTCGAAGATTGAGGGAAGAGAAGCCCAGTTTTGGAGGGGCCGCAAGATATTATTTTCTTCGGTTTCTCCAAATTCAAAATGCTCCTTCATTTGTACTACTCAACTCTGCGCGCCCTCTCTCTCTGGAGAAAGTTTCTCATTTTTTCTTCATTCTCTCGCTCCAACCTCGCTGATGAACCGAAGTTGATTTGATTCTTCTGACTATTTAAGTATTTCAATGCTCTGTTTTTTTTGTAGAAGAATCTGCGTTTTTTCATTCTCACTGAAGAGCTCGGTTTTTTCTTTCCTTCTTTTTTTATCCACTCCGTTAAAGACCCAGATGCTCATGCTATGAGCATTATGGTAAAAAACACAGAATCTTGGAGATCAATGGGAGTCGAAGAATGAAGAGCATCTGGAGCTTCATCACAAAACGAGTGTTTCCCCTCAAAGTGAGAATCTGTGTGTTTTGCAGATGTATGCGCGTTCAACTACTGAGCTTCAGAACCTTCTTCTTTCACTTTTATTTGAGTATAAAATCACCTACAACATCAACCAAAACCAGTAAACCCGTAAAATGACGGACGTTGGTTGACTTAACGGTGGGGTGTGACTTTTGCTCCAAAATGGTAACCACGTGTGTATTTTTACTCCCAAAAAAATATAGTCTTTTGGGCATTTCAGGGGAAAAGACAGCGTGTGTATATTTTTACTTCTTTACCCTTTATTTTATTTTTGGGAGAAATTTTTTCCTTCAAAATTTTGCGGAAAAGACAACGGAAAGATGATTTTAGCATATCAATTAAAAATACTTCATATATTCTCCCCCTCCTTATTATTAACTCCAAAGAAGAAAAAAAACAGAAAAATCTTCAACTTCCTTCTTCCTTGTATACCCTCGTCCACAGGCTTGACAAAATACCCTGGGAAACAAAATATATTTTCAACACATTCAAACCATCTTAATGCGTATAAATTAAAAAATTAGCAAGGTGACAAATTTCGAGAACTGGATGGATGAAAATGAGATGCAAAATGAAAAGACAAAAGGAAAAAAATTATTATTTGAGAGCAAGTTGTTCACATCTCTGGTAATTTGCGACGAAAAACAAAACTCCGTTTTAACATTTTGACATTTTTATGGATGCCATGAGATTCCAAGACCGAGCAGTTGAGCATCCCTTTCATTGTAAGCAAAATAAGGGCATTACATCCTCTTTGGAATATGACTCAAATCCATCTCCACCACCCCACCGTCAAGTCTTTGATTCTCATAAATCAAAAACTTCCTCCTCCCCTCTTTGCACTGTCAAATCCAGAAATTTACCTTAACTCAGCCAGCTATTCCTTCCTAATGAAAAGCTCAGTTATCACGATCAAACCAAAATTAGTCTTCTTCTTTTTCTTTTTTTTTTGCCATGGAAACAAAAATATTAACTAATTAAAAGAGTTCACTATGATCCATTGACCTCTAGTGTTAATAATGGCTGACGGTCTAGTGATTCCAGGCCAAGGTTTCCAGTCGAGTTACAGTGTTATATATTAGCTGTTTATTTCCATCAGATACTTGTAGGTCTCGTTTTGTTTAAAATTATGAAGAGTGTTAACAACGGTAGATTACAGTGGCCAACTTTCTAGTATCCAAGGAGTTATACATGATCATACCATCTACAGGACTGCCTTATTCTGGCATAGTCCCTTAGCTTCATGTCAGCTTTTTTGTAGCATAAAGCTGAGAGCAAAGACTGAACTTTGTGAAGCAGCAGGCGTTAATAAAATGAAAAAACTTAAATACTACAATTGATGAAACTGAGTAGAAGAAGGCGTGGCGTTTCTAACTCCATCTCCACGCTAATTTGCAGTTTACACACATGTAGCAGGCACCTACTTCATCTAGTTCTTTGTACATCTGAACATATATAGAATAACTAGTTCAATCTTCCTTTTACAGTTTACACTCAACCCTCTATTTCCCAAAGCCTATAAACTTCAGGGTATGGTTAGTGATCACTAATCAGTCATCACCAGAGAGAAGGCGGAGAAGAAGGTGTGACAGATAGATTAGTCATGCCAGCATAAAAGCATCACAGTACATCTCCAGATAATGTAAAGGCGAGTTCTCTGCTGCCTTATGTGCTTCGAACTTCGTTCCCATGACTGCGACCGAAGCTTTGAACTTGATGAACTCCTCACTGAGAATACACTTGCTGCCATTTGATTTCTCACCGAACACTGAACCACTTGAAGGTTTCACTGGAAATAGTTAATGGAGGATTAAAAACGTTGAAGTTGAAGCTGCTGTGTTTTGTGACCTGAACGGTCCAAACTCCAAACATATATACAGAAGGGGAAGGGGTGGAAGATATGAAAGAAACAATATGTGGTGGATGACATGTTATGGCCCATGGTTGCATAGGGTCAGAGTCCACCTAAGACGATAAAGTGACACCTATTTACCATGTCTCCTTTGCTAAAACTCATGAGAGAGACTGCTCATCCACTTTTACTAACAGAGGGTCATCCTTGTCCCCCACGACTATCCCCCTTACCTTTTGGGGGATGCATCCTTTGAACAACCATGTTATCTTCTTTAACATTCCATTCAATCAACACACTATCAGAGAACACCCTTATTTGCAGCACAAAGCTGTTTCTTTGGCTTAAAGGTGAGGTCTAGCTTGTAATAAACCCAACCAAGACGTGGTGGCCATGTCCCTTCCCAGCCCTGCAAAGTTCAAAGTGTAAACTGCTGATAAGCTTTTGAAGCAGTTACTTCATAACATAAATAAAAATCTCCTGGACAACCTTTTCATCAAGCAATGTTGTTCTGATAAAGCTCTATGATGCTAGCTAGTCTCTAGTTTAGTCCAGAAAATGGTTCTCAGACTCCATAAGATTTTCATGGGGAGTGTTAGCTTAGCTCCTTTAATATATATTGGATCATCCTGACGTATTTTTTCTCTTGAAAATCTAAGTTTTCACCCCCAAAAAAAAAAATCATAGAGGTCGCTCATAGGCACATGCACAAACAAATAGGCTAAACCTATACTGCTACGGGTAAATGGTGAGAGAGCACATAATGTTAAAGAGAAGTGGAGGTGGCAGGGCTCATGTTCGTGTTATGATTTATAGATGAATGACAAACATCCAGTAAACGGATTGGACAAGCTGACTCAGGTGTATGAATATGATGCTATTTGTCGCCTTATATTTGCTCATTTCTCAACCACGTTTCTATGAGATGACATAATCCCCACGACACGCCCATCTTCTCTAGTATCTTAAAGGTTTGACGGAACCATAATTTCTCATAAGCTTCTTTTGATATTACTGTTATCCTCATCAAGCAATTATGTTGTACGAGTATTTAATAATGAAAGGAAGGGGGGAGGGGAGACCCTATACTTGATGCCTTTAAGACATTGGATTTCACATAATTTGTTTGCCCAACAACCTTCCAAGTAATAAAAACCATTAGATTCCACAAATTTTTTGGAGCTATATAAATGGATCCATATTTACATTAATTGAGGGGAGAGCACGCGCAAGTCATGGTGATTAAAGATAGTACTAGCTTTTTCCACACGAGGCTACAATCATGAAGAGTGAATAGAACAAGAAGATGAAGGGCCAGAGGGTGCCCCCAAGAGAGTCCATGGTCACGTGTACTGTGTCTCTGTAAAGCAGAACCCAAACGGTGTCGCTTTCGATTCAACATGCCGGCCTCTTCTCATTGCCGGCCGCGTCAAGACCACCCCAAAACCCTTCCTATTCAGAAGCTTCCCGGTGACTCCGCTCACAGTCACAGAGGCCGTTCTCAAATTAAAGGGACTGTGCCCCACTTCCATTTCTGTGTGAGCCCATAAGCGGACATGGTGGGACCCGCCTCTATCAACTTGGGTTTTGTTTACACCACAAGAACAAGTCGGGGTCTTTGTTCTTGGCCCATCTGACTTCCATTATGGGTTTATCTGGAGCTGGAGATTGCAACAGGGAGCTTTCATGGCTTCTTTTTTGTGTGTCTTTGGGGTAAACAAAGCTTTCATAACCTTATCTCTGCAGAATTGACTAATGACTTGTAAAAGTCAGGGGATTAGATATGTATGGTGCAGCAGTGTTAAAGTCTACCTCACAAACTTACTGCTTGAATTAGCGGCGGTAGAAGCTGCTTTTACAGTATATGATATAAATTTATGAAAAAAGTTTTATCTCAACTTTTGTAAACATACTTTTCCAACACCTACTCAAATATGCCTTAAATCTTTCAAGTGGTTGGGGAGTGCTCCAACTGCAGGTTTGCCTCTGAATTTAGTTTTACCCATTTGGATTTTTGTTTCCTTTCTCTTCCAGAGTGCTTTCTATGTATTTATGTTTCTATTCTTAAACGGATATATCGTCACTGCAATGTCAGTATGATTATTCTCAATTGGATATAAACACCATCACATTAAATTAAATTAAAATTTAATACAAAACTTATCACTGCTTTTTACAGCCAAACTGTTTCCACTTTACATCAGTCAAGTTTACATGAAAAAAATGACAAATTCAACTCAAATTATCCATGACCCAACTTCTCAAAATTAGAACTGATATCACAAAGGCCAAAAACAGAACTCTGATAAAACAACGAAAACATTTAAAAATAAAAAATAAAATAAAAATAAAATAAAAATAAATCAGCAGAATAAACAAGATCTATCAAATATACATTGCATTGTTACAGACATCTTGAACTCGATCACTAGTTTGTAGTTGATAGACTATCTCAAGCCTCCCCCAATGCCTTCTTGATGTCATTCTGTGAAAGAACAATGATTCAACACATTTGCATACCAGTTTTGGTAAAACACATACAGAGAATGGAAGAGTGCAAGGGGCAAAAAAAAAAAAAAAAAAAAAAAAAGAGGAAGAATACCTCAAATTGCAATGGTGTAGTGGTTGGACCATAACGCTGGATCACATGGCCCTCCTTGTCAACCAAAAACTTGGTGAAATTCCACTTTATCCCAGAGCCCAGAAACCCACTTTTCTTTGATTTAAGGAATTTATAAACCGGAGATGCATCTGGTCCATTGACACGTACCTGCATGTATAAAGGAGTATGTTAACAACCAATGCTATATAGCAAAACAATATATCGCATAATATCAAAAAGAAAAAACAGTATGAGTATATCGCTATTCAAAGGATGCATCACACAACAATAGAACAAGTTTATCAATTCTTTCTGAAAAGATGAACCTACTCATCCATACTGTGGACATATTCTAGCTTCATACCTCAAACAAGTTTTTCTGAGGCTCAGAGGATGCTTAAACATCAATGTCTTAATTCTTAACTACAAAAAAATTCAGATTGAAAGATACTGCTTCTTGTTCAGTGTTCAGAGACAGAGCTTCCCCTCATTATTTTACCCTTGGTTCAAATCACAGATGAAAGATAATGAACCGCATTCAAAAGGTTTAACAACTTCACATTGTTGTCAGTTTTCGTCATAGGGTGAACATTAGCTAAATCTTTTCACAAAATCACACTAAGGCTGATTTGACAAGCACATCATCGCCTCTTTTGTTTAGTTCTTTTTTTCTTTCAGAAAATGGCTCTAGAAGTATCCCATCTGCCAAGACATTTGTGAACCAACTCATTAATGTCATTATATATTTTCAGAAAGCTCTAAAATTTTACAGAGAATAAACATCATTCTATCTTCATGCTCGAGTGAAGTATATTTCAAGCCGGATCTAATATATTCCCTCAGGTATATCATATTTAGAAGCATATTAAGCTTCTTGTTCAAGTTCAATTTCCACTAGCTCAATTCAGCTGTCTTTAGCAGTGTATTTATCAACCAACAATATTCCTACTTCCCTTCCTAAAGCCCCATACAAGGAAAGAATATCTAAGACTAAGAATGCACTGGCAATTTGCATATCACAAATTTGGTGAGAAAGAATATTTGAAAATGCTAAAACTTTCAAATATACAATATAGTACGTTCCTACCATGTGTCCTTTGTAACCAATCCAATTGCATAGGGGCTAGTCTGGCCAGTATAATTGTGTGAATAATCAAAATGCCCAATGGATGATTTTGGAAATTGATGCTGGAATCCTGCCCTAGTGTTTTTTGTTTTTTTGGTGATGTTGCAGCATCCATCTAAAGCAGGAGTAAATCATACTGTTTTTTTATGGGTGTTGCAACATCATAAAACAAAACAAAAAAGAACCTTTGGCAGGATTCCAGCATCTATTTGAAACATCATCCATCAACTTCTTTTATAAGCCTGACTGCTTATACTGGCCAGACTTTCCTTCTGTACAAGTGTTGGCTCCAAAATGTGTTTATATAGAAGTCAAAGAGCAACTTTAGCATGTTCTTAAATTGAGGGGAAAAGGGTAAGCGATTAAGCTACCCACTAAGGAAATTTATCAACCAACAACATTCCTGCTTCCCTCCCTAAGCCCCCATAAAAGGAAAAGAATATCTAAATTCTAACATGCACTTGCATTTTGCATATCATAAATTGGTGATAAAGTTCATTTTATTTCGGGGAAGCAGTCTGTGCCTTAAAAACTCATTCATGACATCAAATCAAATCGTGAAAAAGGGAAAAACAAAAAAACAAAAAACAAAACAAGAAGACTCCAAGGAAAACATCAAACATATGCGTCAAAAAATTGAAAAAGCAAAATAAATACTTGCTAACGCAATATAAGTTCCAATAAGATGTCCTTCACAACCAATCCACTAGCACAGAAGGAAAGTCTGGCCCAGCATAAGCAGTCAGGCTTATAAAACAAGTTAATGGATAATGTTCCAAATAGATGCTAGAACCTGCCAAAGGTTCTTTTTTGTTTTGTTTTGCAAGACTGCAGCATCCATAAAAAAACAGGAGAGAATCATACTTAAGGAAAGTAGGAAACATAAAATACTACGAGGACACAATTAAGAAGCCAGAGCTATGTATGCCTTCACTGTTCTCTTTTAAAGACACAACACACTCATCTATGAATCTTCATTTTTTTTTCCCTTTTGGGTTTCTTTTCAGGTTAAAAGATGAGATTGTTTCCATATCCTTGCCCGTTGAGTCATAATAGGAGACAAGTTGGAGAAGGAACTAGCCTCTAGTTTGGGGTGACACAGAGAGGTTAAATTCTCCTAATTAGACATCACATTTGACAGGGTATCAAGTGTGTGTGTGTGTTTTATGGAATAAGCAACCTTGACTCTTATATCATAATTCTAATGCATCGTAGATGATGACTTCATAACTTCAAAAAGCAGTTTATTCGTGTACAATTTATGAATTCCTAACATTTGAAATGCCAAATTGCCAATTATAATCATTGTTAATTAATTTAGCTGGATCAAGCAGCCAATCAAAAATTTCAGTCAGAATGCAGACCAAGAAATTACAATGTAATTGTACCTTCATTCACACTGGTATTTTCTATTTTCAACCTTTATGGCAATTGTTTCCATATAAGCTAAAAATTATCTAATTAACACGAATCCAACAACAGGAAAAAAAAGGAAGTTAATCATAATCTAAGTAAAAGGTCCAGATGCCCTACGCAAACTACATTCTTAATACCTTTCCAAAAATAGGATACTCGGCCTTGTATCTTGTGCACGCAAACTCTTGCGCCTCTTGGCTTGTCCCGGGCTCTTGCTTCAGGAATTGATTGCAAGGAAATGCCAATATTTCAAGACCTGGAGTCAAATAAACAAAAATTTCTCAACTATGATAAAAGTAAAAGCAAATATTTTACGACCCATCATTCAAACCCAGTAAACAAAATAAATTGGTAGCTGCAAAGGCACAAAACATACCCTTATCCTTGTATCGGCCGTAAAGCTCAGTTAACTGGGTGTAATTGGAATCCGTAAACCCACTGTTTGTTTTTTGGTTTTAAAAAAAAAAAAAAAAAAAAAAAACCATGAATTCAGTTAGCTAACGCATGTAGAAAAGAATGAACAATTTTCAGTCGTAAACGAAAGAAAATAGAAAGACGCATGGAGAGTTGGATTAGGGAAAGAAAATAACCATTTCGAAGCGACGTTAACAACAAGAAGTACTTTCCCTTTGTAGATGCTGAGGTCCACGTCACTACCCCTGGCATCCTGGGAAGAGTTTTACCCAGAATATGAACAATAACTCGTATAAATCCATTAATAAAGGTGAGAGGTTGAGACTTGGGACGACAATACCTTGACAGTGAATTCATGGATGTTTTTTTGTGAAACTGATTGTGAAGCGCCCATCCCTCTTCAGGTACTCTTCTCCCAAAGCTCCTTTGTCTGTTGCCGCCGCTCTACTTTATTCTTCAACACTTTTATGGCCTTATTCTATATATATAATTAACAAAAAATGGCGTATATTTAGATCTACCGTTGGCAATATTTTATTATTAACCTAATTAGTATGACTACCAATATTATATTCCTCCACGTCGAAAAATGTTGAGCACTACCCCACCCCATTTCTGAAAATCCACGCCATCAAAACGTTGACTGGTCTTGCATTCCACTCTGGATCTAGAAGGGACTAACATGGCTCGCATGACTCTGTTAACTGTTTGACACGGCAATAATATCGATAGAAAGTGGTGATTCGGAATAGTTTTTCTTCTCCCCAGTTTTATGGTAAATAATTAAATAAATCTCATAATTCAATAGTTACGGTAAACAATCGTAGCGATTGTCCAACAGTGAAAGGTTTTTCCGTCGACTGATTTTTTTTGGAGGGTGTGCGGCATGAAAAAGCATTGCACGTTGTGGGTGAGCCAAGTCACGAATCCCATATGAGCTGCCAAGTGCCAACAACCTTAATAAATTCCCACCCGCCACCCGATTATTGAATGAAGGGGCAATCGCAACTGCCCGCGCGTGACATTCTCCTCGCTAAGCGCTTGAGCTTCCATATAATAAAGGGTTAAAGAGCAAAATCACCAATGAACTATTAGGCCAAGAAAGATCTCAAGACAATTAAGTTTTTAAAGTGCAAATAATACCAACGAACAATTGAAATTGTAAAAAAATCACAATCCGTCAGTTGCTACAATAACTTCCGTTTATGACCCCTTTTTTTTTTCTAGTCAATATCAATGGCAAGATGCAGCTGCTCCAACAACAAATCTGAAATTCATCATCAAACTACCCATTCAAGAGTCCTGTGACTAAGTATATCTTGAGGGGTTTTCGTGTTTCTGGGGCCAATTTAATTTTGCTCAAATGAAAAACCCTTTGAAAAAACTCATTAAACGTAGGAACCATATAAATTTCCTCAAAATGGTAAAGAACCTCGCCCTCGTCTTCCCCAGAAGTCCCAGAAGACGGAGCCAGTTGAAACTGAAAGCATTAATTGTCACTTTAATGGCAAGTCAAAATGTGAACCATTTAAACCTAAACGACGCTCAAGAAGAAGTTCCCCTTCTCTGTATAGAGGCGTTCGACTCATAAACTCTGGGAAATATGCCGTGGAGATTCGCCATCCCATTAAAGGTCGTAAATGGTTGGGTACTTTTGATACTCCAGAGGAGGCATCTCGAGTTTATGAAGCCAAAAGAAGAGAGTTTGAAGCCATGGATTTCATTCGTTTCTCCATATTCATCAAACTCAGGCAGTGTTATTTCTCATACATCACCACCCTCTGTTCTTGAAGTCTGTACTTCAGTTGAGAATCGTCGTATTTCAACTGAATTCTGATGAAGCGATGCAGGGTAACGGTAATGGAGTTTCTACTTTAGCTTCTGATGAAGCAATGTATCGATGGGGTTCTGGGATGTGGAGGGAAGCAGCGCATGAGGTTCGACTGAGTATCAATCGTAGAGCTCTGAAGGGGTGATGGAAGCAGAGGATGGGTAGTTTGATGATGAATTTCAGATTTGTTGTTGGAGCAGTTGCATCTTGCCATCGACATTGACCAAAAAAAAAAAACCAAAAAAAGGTCATAAACGGATGTTGCGTAAAGAATCGACGGATTATGATTTTTTTACAATTTCAATTGTTTGTTGGTATTATTTGCACTTTAAAACTTAATTATGTCGATACTTTCTACCAATAGTTTGTTGGCGATTTTACTCCTTAACCCTATAATAAATGATAAAATTGTTTCATTTATTTAATTTTTCCTTCCAACACGTCAATCATTAAGGCATTCGTCCCCTGCATTCTACGAAGCGGCTAAGTACACATCTCCATAGCCAATTCTTTGTTTTTATTTTTTTGTGGATCATTGGTCATGATCCACTCTGGAAATATTCAACAATCTTGCTCATCGTTGTTCAGGTGGCAAAATAAAATATAATGGTTGCTTTTACAATTGAACAGGCCCTGCCCTCAACATTCTCATTACAGGTTTTTTCCTTACATACTTTTTATATGCTTATTCCCTAATTTAGAGGTGTGGCATTTTTTATTTTTTTATATATATTTTATGAGGTTTAAAAACACCGTCATTTGCGTAAGAAGAAGAAGGTCACATGTACGTGAAATGATGAGGCCACATATATATATAATTATATATATGTGTGGGTCCCACCATTTCATGTGTATGTGACATGAGAATACACTTCTCGTACAACATGAGAAATGTTTTTCCCATATTTTATTTATTTAGATTAAATTATATGTTGCATCTTGAAATATTTTTTTGCACATAATATCTCGAATTAATTTATTTTCAATCCCGCATTCGAAATATTTTCCTTGTAACATTGGTATCCTGAAGATTAATTAATTTGAAATACTAGTATAAAAAACATTTCAAGATGCAGTATATAATTTAATTTAAATAAACAAAATATATTAAAAAATGTCACACCAAATTAGGGGAATAAACACCTAAATATAAGGTAAGGGAAAAGCATGTAATAAGAATTCTCTCCCACAAGGCTATGGCAGGGTCTGGCCTTTGTCCTTAATTCTCTTTACATGCACGAGGCAACTGGGCGAAATTGAGCAGCAACTGCTAACAACCACTGAGAATCATCAAACGTTTATGTTTCATCAAAGGCTTCCGTAAAGCTACCAATTCAGAACGCAAGAAACGTGCCCCTCAAATCCAAATAATTGGTAAAATGTCTTGGTAGTTAAATTAAAAATACCGGTATTTATTTTCAGCAAAATAAAAATAGCGGAACATTTTGGTCTCAGTTTAATAGCACCATCTGAACTTCCAGCGGCGGGATGTAATTGTACTACTGCCGATGGAGCCAGGTTTAAAACTACGAGTACATACAATCATTAAGCAGCGATCAATACTTTAGGCCTGTTAGGTTCTTAAAAAGAGGGGAAATAAAAAAAGAAAAAAAAAATCTATATGGAAAGGCTAACAAAACATACTACATTTGCTTATCAAAGATATGAATACAAGAGAACTAAGAATCGCATCTAGTCCTATGAGTGATTACAATCTCTATCTAAGGATTTTAATCTCCCAAGGGATGAAAGAGGGAAGGTTGTGTGTACAGAAAGCTGTTACAGTTTCGAACTAGAGCCTTTGCTTCACCCGTCTACCATTTAGGTCGCTGCCATCAAGTATTGCATCATTCCTATCCTTGCACATGAAGTCTGAGTAATCAGTAAATCTAGCCACGTACTCCAAGAGCTCAGTCAGAACGGATGAGCAACTTTCCTTCAGGTACTCAAAACCATCAGTCTGCATCACAGCTGAAGAAACAAAAATGCTTCAGTTGGTGACTGTCTGATAAAAACCAAACTTCATCTGAAAATTTGTAATATAATTGGCCCATTTGCTGCCACAATAAATTTTGAAAACGCTCTTCATATCAACTGAACCGCTTTCATAAAAAGATGAATTAGATGCGTTTGGAACTAACAAAAATCGCACCATCCTCATTAAAACCAAAGGGTGGCCTAGTGCACAAGGCTCCCTTCAGGTAGGTGGAATCTCAGGAGGAATAGATGTACGCAGTCTTGGCCCCACAATTGGAGGTTGTTCCAGGATTTGAACCCATATCCTAGAAAATCTACCTCGCCCAATCCCTATTTCTTGGCCCCGTATATTTTAATGTAAAGAATGAAAAACGTTTCATTGGTTACATGAATCCAATTTTAATTTCATCCAGAAAAGGCCATAATTTCCCTCGACATATTAAAATGAAAACTAACGTCTATTATTTCAGAAATGGAAAACTCACCTCTGAGATTTTCAGGTGCCGCAATAAACTTGAGACAGACTGCTTTGAGCTGGAAACAATGATGCTGCTCTGCCAATGCTAATGTTGTAGCCACAGTATTTATTGCAACATCTTCACACAGATTGGCTTCACACATCAACCTAAGCCTCTCCAAGCCGTACCGGTCTGCTGCTGCTAGCAGATGTTGAGCCATTAAAGTTGTTGCCCATTTTGAGTTCAACCCTGTAAGCTCTTGCATGTCAGGCAGCAAGTCCCAGTATATAAAATGGAGCAAAGCCTGCAAAATAGAGTAACATGGAAGGGTTCAAGTGATTCCAAATTCACATTGTTTGACTTCATCTTATCAAGCTAATAATTGGCACTTTCTAATAAGAAAAGAGTATTGCATGTCCAATTGTAAAGAAAAAGCACGAAATAGAATCCAATAACTTTAAAAGCATCAAAATGCAACCGCTCATTTCTTGTGAATAAAAATCTGAACCTATTAACATTTTTGTTCCTTCCTCACAACTCAAATATGGATAGACAGAACCGCTGAAACCAATTTCTTCTAAACCGATCTCAAGAGTCAGGACAAAACATCCACAAAAATGCAAGAACAGTGCACGAGACCAATCATTGACCAGTCACATGAAGTAAAAACAGCAATGCAGACCACTTTTTTTTGAATTTAAAGGTCCGGCACTAATGGCCTAAGGTTACAAAAAGGGTCGAACTCACAACCTCTCGCTTACAAGCAAATCCCTTTTTTTAGCTATGATATTGTCTAGAATCCTTCCCGATTTTATTATGTCACTTTATCTTGGACCAATCTCCTATGAAAAGAGAATAAAACAAGGCCAGAGGAAAAATGCACAAAGTATATGTAAACCATAGATGGAAACAGTCACAACAACCAAATAGCAGATTAAAACCAGATTAACCAAAGGGGCCACACAAAGAGCATGTATTCAGACCTTAAAAACAGGAGCCTCCATGTCTTCAACTTTTATACAACGAGTGTCCTGATCTTTCATAGGACCAAAAAGTTGGGCTCTGAAAACAGGAGAACGAGCTGCTAATATCAATTTATGAGCAGCAAAAATTTCTCCATCCACTTCAAAATTCACATCACTTCCTTTTTCACTTTCAAGTAGCTGCCCAAAATGGTGACCTATGTCAGATGGCGGAATAGGTATGGAGTAGATTTTAGGGCCTACTGTGTATGACTTCACAACACCAACGCTGCAAGTAACACACAGGCAATCATCTTTAAGGTAATCTGATGTCTCCAGGACTGTTCTCTTGAAAAATCGCTTGTAACCCCTGAATCATGCAATACAAATGGATTAGATTTTACCAGCCTGTTACCTTTTCAAGATAGTTTAAGATATATTGTAGAGAATTTAGCAAAGAACACCAAGAGATCACACATCAGAAGTTTCTGCCATATGTGCCCAAATAAACCAAAGGGGAAAAATCAGGCTAAAAAATATAGGATAAACAAAATTGTACGAGGGAAAAAAACTACATGAAATATATTGTCTGGAAAGCGCCAAAAAAAAACTGCTCACACGCATGAAAATGATGAAATAACACAGCCAGCGGACCCAGAACCCACAAATAATCTGAGGGACTAAAAATAATACACAAATAATCTGTTCACTTATCACTTAGATAAGATGTCCTGCATGACATGCAAGCGACTCTCCTTCACAAATCACATAAGCCCACCCCTCCAACACACCTTTCCTTCAAAGAAATACTAAAACGGTAAAGCCTTTTGGCAGTCATCCATGTAATCAATCCCAATAACACAACTGTATTCATGGAGCCTAAGAAGAAAAGGATAATTCACAATCACACCTCACATAATTTCATGTCAAATTTTTTTAGGTAAGTACTAGGTTCTCTAAAGTATAATGTTAGATGATATGAAAGAACGTTTATTTCAAGAGACAGCCGTATGATGATCAATCATACGTCCTCCAGTCCTAAATATAAGGTCTCCTGAGCTAATTTGCATAATTTACGTTCAGAACTAGGCCTTCAGATATTCGAAAACATATTCATTTAGCCCAAAAAGGCCGATACTGTGCCTTCTATTTTTAGTTGTTTCCAGTCCCCTCCCTCTTGTTGTTTAAGGGTTTAGGAAAACAATAGAATACGGTACTCAATCCCTAATAGTTTGTTCAGACCATCCACTGAACGCCCTAACCAAAAAAATTAAGGAGCATAAGTGAAGGATTTTTATTTTACTTGAAATAAGAAAAAAGAGATATCATATAAAGGCAACTTACCACATGCTGCCACGGTATTTTAACGTGTACGGCCCGCTTTCCAGCGTCCTCTCAAAATGACTATTAACCTTATGTCTCTCCTTCCCGCTCTGGTCCAAAAGGGTTAGCTCAAAAAGCGCCCTAACGTCCGTCCCCTCACTGGCAAGTGCGATAAATAGTGATACGTAACTAGCATTGTCCTCGAGACTTTTCCCGTCCGGGTAAAAGTAGATCGCCCACTCATACCCACCGACTGAAAACGTGTCAGATGCGATATATTTGCCGATCCCGATCCCTTTTGACAAGGAATATCCCGAGATCTTGAACCGGTGAGAACCCCTTTCAGTATTGGTTATCGATGATGATGAGCTTGTTGCAGGTGCCGAAGATGGAAATGGGGATGAAGAATTTGAGGATGGCTTAGACGTTTCTCGGAGAACCTTACCCATGCGCAAGCCACGACAAGTAAATTCTCAAATGTCAGCTTCTCTCGGTAAACTATCCAAACTACACCCGATCGGAGCGGGAGGGTTAGGATAATTTAAATGTCCGGATAAGGATCTAGGATCTACTATACGCGAATTCAGGTACGTAATGGGGTTTCATTAGACATCGGAGTTAATTCTGAATATTACCTCGGGAAATTGAAAGCTTGGAGAGCAAATCTGGGGCTCCGTTAACGGAATTCTGAAAAATGAATTTCTAGGGTTTCGAGACAGATGAGAGAGGGGAGGAAGGGCGGGAGAGAGAGAGAGAGAGAGGAGAGGGTGAGGTATGACGATAAAGGAAGAGGGCAGTCTGGAATTGGCTTTATATGTTTTTTCCATTAGAATTAAAATTACTGGAGAACCGACCCACTGGGTGACGCTACGTTGCTCCGTTTTCGCCAGCTCTTTCAAGAGGCGTGCTTGGTAGTGTAAGAATTACCGAGGACATAATTATCTCGTTTAAACTTTAAAGTTAAACTGTTAAAGCGGCCATAAATCAATTTTTAGTAAAATTTTAATAAAATACTATTTGAATTTATAAAACACCAAAAAATCTATTAAAATATGAAAATGACATAACAGTGACAAGAAATCAATTTGGGATTTTAAAATGTTGGTTATTTAAAAATAATACCCCTCAATTTTTAAATAAAAAAACAGAGAAAATTGCACCCTCACCTAAGTATCACTGTCGACCGGCTGCCCAAGGCTTTAACTGTAAGATGCCAGTGGCTATTTTTTTGGGAGGGGATTAATTTTTAAAAAATAAATTTGAAGCCAAAGTAGATTTGAACCTACCCTACCTTACCCTGATCCTTCAAAAGGACCTTAGATATGTGAGCGTATAAGAATATAAATGAAAATGTATTAGTATTTGACTAAATGACTAAAAGTGGTAATGATATTGATTAAATCAATAATAATATTTCTAAAAACATAAACGTATTGACTAAAAATTTAATTGCATTGACTAAATGAATAATAATATTGACTAAAGACGTAAAGATATTTACTAAATAAACAATAATATTAACTAAAGGCGTAATAATATTAACTGAAGGTTTAAAAGCATTGACTAAAGGCATAATAGTATTAACCAAGTGAATAATGGTATTAAGTGTAAATATATTTACACATTGGGTTAATATATTAAATTAGTCAGTATCATTACTCAATATTTATTTAGTCAATATATTTACACATTGGGTTAATGTCTTTGTAATACCATATCTCAATCACATTATGTTTTTTCATAAATTAAAACTAAAATATTAGAAATATTATATTGTTTTCACTTTTCAAAGATATTTCAGTAATAAATATTTGCTTAGTATATTCTTAAAAATACTACTAGAATTTCATAACAAATATAAAATCACTCTTAACTTTTTTCAAAAAAATATGAAAACGGTTAAAACCCCACTCAGCTTTGAAGTTACTCCACCTATTCAAAAGGCTTTTGCATTCTTGACTAACAGTGAAAGATAAAACTTACTCATCCGGTATTTAATATAAGATATATCTACTTAATTTGATTAGATTAAAAAAGTTAGTTGAGTTAATTAATGTAACATATATTTTCTTAAATACTCTTATCATCTTCTCCAATTCTCTCTCTTTCTTTAATTATGGTTACGGAAGTATCAATAAAGGTAAATTAAAAAAAGACATACAAATATAAAAATTAGATCTTATATTTAGGATAAAAATCAACTTTCTAAATATGTTTTGTATTAAAAACCGGATACCATCTAACAAATGTGTTTATCATTAAAATCGACTATGATGTAACACTCACCGGGTCAATCTAATAATCTTAGCTCAATTTGTTGACAGAAAAATCACATTTTTAATGCTTTAGTGATTTGCCCACCCACCTAGCCCCCCTTTAATTTTCAGGTCAATTTGTTGACATAAAAATCCTATTTTTAATTCTCTAGCAATTTAAGCTGACATAAGTAAAATGAATTCTCATCTTTTAAGCCAATGGTTGGAGTATACAAAAAGCAAACTCAATTGAGAGAGGTTTGTTTTTCTACCTGAAAAAGATAATTCTTCATTACTATTGACTACCCAGGGTTTTTCATACTTCGTGTAAACTTTTAAGAAAAAATAGATAATACAATTTGTATCGACTATTTTAATGCGACTGGTCGTGGCTAACAATAGTAAAATATAGGACGATTGATATCAACGCAAGAAAGAAGGTAGGAATATGGAGCATCCTACCCTAAATGAAAGAATAAAGATCCTAAATACCAAGGACGTATGGTAACAAACTATACATAACATCTGCGTAAATACTTTTCAAAGTAGAATGAAGGTTAACCAAAGGTAAACGCTTAACCACCCCATCAAATAGCTATAAGATTTCCCGGTCCTAATTATAAGAGTTAGTTGACTTTTTTTGGAGAGATTAAGGAAGCAAAATAAGTTACTTAATCATTTCATATGTTGTGTATCTTTAGATTATATATTAGTTTATTAGTCAAACTAAATAATGTGAAGAAAAAAATACAAATAAAAATACTTTAAAGTAATTTAATTAGCTTCCTTAATTTTTCCAAAAAAAGTCAACTAGCTTTTATAATTAGGACCGGAGGGAGTATTAAATTGTGAAACCTTGCCCTGCCATAATGTAATGTGCTTCCAATGCCTATAAAAAGTATATACTCCCTCCAATTCTAATTATAGGATAACATTTGATAATTGATTTTAGTTCTAATTATAGGACAATATTCTAATTTTTTGTTAATTTCTTCTTAAATGCCCCTTCAATAATACACCTCAGTTAATACTACTGCACCACGTGAAAAAGCAAATTTGCAAGGAGTATTTTTCATTTATACAGGGTATTCAAAGCATTGAACCAATATGTGCTGCATTTAAGGATAGGTAACAAATTACCAGGTTTTTTTTGTATTTTGATAGACCCTGTTATCATTCTGTTTTCGGGAATTACATTTTTCGCTAAATAAAATTACCATGAGTTTGATAACATGCTTTAACTAAACTATTAAAATATTCGAGATAAATCATATTTATTGTTGATTTGGGTGTCAATATCATATTTTATATTAAGATTGATTTTCTGTTCTTGAAAAAAAAAAGATACTGATGATTGATATTGATTAATTACATAATTCTACACATACAATAAAAAACCTCAAGGCTAAATTCAATACTTAAAAGCATAGTTTTAATCAAGTATATTTTTCACACAAAAAACACAATCCATCTCTTAATCTTCCAGACAAATATATTTATCACTATCACTGTAATTAAATAATGGAAAAAAAAAAACAGTGGAACAAGAAATGAGCCCATAAAACAGACTGCACGGTAGCATGCAGTAAAAACTCCAACAAAATTTTAAGTTGTTAATGGACAAATTTCCATTTTGATCAAAGGGATGTCATTTAAAATTTATATAAAGGAATTTTAGAAAAATGAGTAGAATTAACTAATTTAACTCTTATTTTTAATCTCTCCAAAATCGGTTAAATATGTCATATAATTAGAACCGGAGGGAGGGAGTACATCCAATAGTATTTTACTTCCATAAAACTGCCAAAGAAAATGTGTTCCAAACCGAAATATCACAAGTACCACCTCATCTTGGACCATCACAAGGAAAATTATATCCAGAATCTTTTTTATCTGGCATTCACTTGGAACCATGTGCACCCAAAACACCTTTTATTAAAATTTGTGTTTGAGATAGTAGTGGAGAAAGTGGCTTATTTGCAATCTAACTTATATGAAAGTAAGATTAAGTAAAAGTGAGAATGTGTAATATGATTTATGTTTAGATTGACGGTAGCATAAATAACTTTTGTGAAACTGGAAAACTTAGTTGGAATGACGGTAGTATAAATGACTTTTGAGATAATCATAAGAGAAAAATTAAAATTAAAATTATAAAAAAGTGAAAAATGTTAACTTGAAAAATTTGGCAATGCTAAAATACATAATTTGATAATATAATATTACATTTTTTTTTTGCTCAAAGATAATATAATATTAACATAACTAACTGGATCACATGACTTATATAAGTTGATCTCTGGTTGTGTCACAAATGTGATTTATTTAGGTTTGTGGGGGATAACTCTTTATCTATACTAATATACTAATATTATCTACGTGACCTATATTCTCATTTTTAGCTTTCATAAAATTAACATCTTTTTGAAATTTTATCCTATTAAAATTACGTATGGCACTAGGAGAAGATTTAACCACTTATAAGTTTAGCAGTAACCACAACTTCATCACCAAATCCATTGAATCAGAGTGAAAAGTCGAATTTGATGAGAAGCGTAGTAGGGTGTTGTCGGTTAAGAAGAATAAGGGAATACAGGATGTTGAAGAAGCTGGAATGAGATGGTGGAAGGAGATGATTGATCAATGGTGAAGAGGGAGAAGAAGGACGATGAAGTTGAAGGTAGAGAGAGAACAATTGTGGAAGAATGACAGTTTCCGGCGGTGAAGGTGGTGGAATGAAAGAGTGAAGGTCACCGAAAAAAAAATGGAGGAAGTGTGGCGGAGAGGAAGGATGGTGGAGATGGTGAGATATGGAGCTTAAGTCCCAAATTTCATCGCTGCTCACTCTCGACTATTGAATCTCGACCCTCCTCCACAGCTTTCTATTTTTCCGGTCAAGTCCGATCTGGAACTCCCTCCTCTCTTCACTGTTGTGGTGCCTTTTGCGGTGGTGATGGCGGAGTGGCCGTCACCGCTGACGATGGAGATGAAGTTGATTTCTACCTCATCACCGATGACGATGGAGATGAAGGTGATTGTCGCCTCGTCGCCGGCGACAATGAGGAACAGGAAGGTGAAGGTGATAAGAGAGGGAAGGGTCAAGCTTTGTGGTCTTGTTCCTGGCACTCTCTGGTTCGGACCAGGCACGCAGATGCTTCTCGCCTCGAGATGCTTGCTAAAAACGTGCTTTTTGATAAGCTACTTTTCAAATGAGCTGAAAATGAGCTTTTCAGATTTTTTCAGATAAGTTCCTCTCAAATTAAAAGCACTATTAGAAAAATTTTATAACAAATATGTGAAAAAATCAAAAAGCCTTAAAAGCCCAATTTAGTCGACCAAACGTTCAATTTGGTCTATTAAAAGTGGTATCAATCATGCTGGTAGTTTACTTATATGTGAATCTAGAGCAATAGCATGATGAATCAAGAAGTCCACAAGGGTTAAAGGACTAATTCAAAAAAATTGTTTATGAAGGTTTTTTTTTAAAAAAAGTTTTTCTATTTTTATAGTTAAATTTGATTGTATGTGGCTATCCAAAAAAATAGAATATGAATGACTCACTATTCATTCTCGTGCGTAGCGGGACCAGAAAATTACCGAAGGGGTGTCCCCAAAATTTTTTTTAGAGGAAAGTTTTAAATGCATTAAAAAATAAAAGAATATAAATAAGAAAAAGAAAAAAAAATATCAAAAAAATATTCATGAAATCAAGTGAATACTGATGATGTAATAAGAGAGTCAATTATTTTACAAACCCATTAAAATAAATCTGTTATTTAAAAAAGTAAGGTTAAGTCGGTTAGAAATGCGATTACATAAATTACAATGAAGGGTGGATCTCAATAAGTTGAAAGACATATATTTTAATAACAAAAGTATATTACAATAAAAATAATTACAATGTCATCATTCTAAAGGCCTTACTTTTTGAAATTTCATCATAATTGTCTTATTATCAATCTTTATCAAATACATCTTTTTCAATATAAGCGACTAAACAATCATTCAACCATTCATCCCCATCTAATTAATTACGTGCGATCTTGATGTATTAAGGGTGAGTATTTAATTTAAGGGTGGACAATCATTCAAATATGTATTAATATATATATTTTTAAAAGAAAATCTTAAATTCAAGGCCACTTGCCCGCTAGTATATAACCTTTGTATATAATCGTGGGTCCACCTCTGCTTCTGTGACATAATCATCATGCAGGAAGATGACAGAGTGGTTCAAAGCTTTAAAACTGCCGTGTATGCTTTTTGTTTACCGAGGCCCTATTGTTCACTGCAATGTTTTAAATTACAAAAGGTACCATTATTCCAACTTTCTTTGATGTGAAATATCTATTCCTAATCAATATATATATAATAACACATCCTTGAAGCCACCTACATAAACGGCTTATCCTGGCTTCCCTCACAAATTACTGTTCACAAGCTGGTTAGGTTGTCATTGGGCTCCGTGTGAGCCACTCTCAAAAGCACCACGTGAAGGGACGTTCATCTCTCTCCTTTCTCTTTTACTCGTGCTTTTTGTTTTACCCAAGGCCCTTTCCTCCTCCCACATTACACGTCTCATATCTGAGTTTGAATCCCTTCTTCTCTCTTTCTGGCTCCCTCTTTTTTCTCTCCCCAACCCTGATGCCTTTTTCCTCCTCCCTCTCTCTTTTTCCTCAGTTTCTCTCATCACCTCATCTTAACCACCTCATTAGGAGCTCTTTCTTTTTCAATCCCTAGCAAATTTCTTCTTCTTCGACTCTCTCAGTCATCTGCTCCGAAGGGGAAGAGATATCCTCACCGAACTCAAGCTTGGTTCTCCCTGCCGTCGCCATCGGAGAAGTTTTCTGGTTCTTTTCTTTTGTAGCTTCTCGATGCTAAGAAGGTTTGTACTTTTCCGCCATTCTTCCCTTCGTCTTTGATCTCTCCCCTTCTTCTTTTACCTTATGTTTTCTTTTTGTTACAGTAAACGTTCAAGCCATTTCCTCTTTCTTTTTCACTCTTCATCAGATTGGGGATGGCCTGGTTGAAATTGGAGAAGGAAAGGAAGGGTGAACAAGATTCTAAGAATCAAAGGGATGCCATTGAAGCCGTCGAAAAACCTTGCCGTATTGATGAATCTAAAGCACAAGTAAAGGTACCCTTTCTTTCCCAATTAATCCTTTTAGAATGCCCTTCATTTTGTTTTCCGTTTTGTCAATTTCAGTTTTTCGATATTGGGATTCAATTTGATTTTTACGGTTGATTTTTATGAGCATTGATCTGGTCTTCCATTTCTATTCCATCGCCATTTGCAAATCTGGTTTGTTCATATTATTTTTCTTCTTTCTTTTTCCTCATGCTTTTCTTTTTCTTTTCTTCCATTTCTCTCCCCCTTTTCTTTTTGAAAAATATACTGCAGATGTATTCTGAGCATCTTGATTTCAAGAGTTTTGTTTCTATTTCAAGTAACCTCTTTTGTAATTATGTCTCATCTTTTATTTTCATTTGTTTCTTGGAAACTGTCAGTTTCGTGCTGTTGTTCTTCTTCGTCTGTTTTTTGGCTTTCATGGTTTCTAAGAATCAACGGGAAGCACTTAAATCTGGAGATTTTAACATGGTTAATTTTATGACGCCATATTCTGGGACTGATTTGTGTCTTGAGTATCCTTAAACATACATTGTTGCTTTGCTTCATGACAGTCTTGGAGTTGCTTTGGATGATGAAAGGTAGATGCCCTTATTTATCTTTTTGTTGAAGTGAAGACAGAGAATAATAATATTTTATGGGGGCTGATCACTTGGTCTGAGATTGAGCAGACAAATTTTCTGCTTAATTGAATTGTGCCAGACTGGGGTAGAAGCCTGTACCTTTCAAGATCCTGTGGGATTGGATTTTTTTCTTCGTGTGAATGTATTTAGTATATCCATGTGTGCTTGCTTATGCTCTTATCGCCTCATAGTCGATTCTGCATATGTTTGATTTCTTCATGTTGTTTCATTTATGCATTATTTTTATGATTGAAATTTAATTTATTTCAATCTTTTCAGCTTTTTTGCTTTATCTTATACCGAGAAGGGTCTTCTTTAGTTGAAGGAAATATGGAAAAAGGTAGTGTCTTGTGTGGTCTATTATTTGGTTCAGGTTTATATCTATTGGTTCATGCTAATATATATTGGTTAATATCTTTTATTTACTTTTGTCCCTTTCAGCTTTTTTGCCTTATCTTATACCTAGAAGGGTCTTCTTTAGATGAGGGAAATATGCAAAAACGTAGTGTCTGTTTCTTCATATGGCACAGTATATAGCAAATCCTTTTTGAAATTAAAATGAAATAAGCGTATTCATACAAAACTATTTAATTAAGAATGTTATTAACCAGATGATGTTCTTCAGTTCAAGAGATAAATAAGCTCTCTTTTTTTTTTTGTCAAAGATAAATAAGCTCATTGAATAGATCATATGTTACATACTAAGCTTCCTGCCTTTTTTATTTTTTATTCTATTTTATTTCAGTAGTGAAGCAGATGTCATCTTACACCGATATGAGAATCATAGCTGAACCTAAAGGTACAACTATTTTACCTATTATGTGATTATTTGATCATGTTGTTCAGAAGTAATAGAAGTCTTCATGTCAGGAAGAAAACATAGTAGGGATATATGAGAAAAATCAATTTCTTAGGGAATTTATATTGTGTGCTGGAACAATATATGAATTGTATGGCTTTTAAGGTCTGAAATAAATCTTTTGTTATGGAATAAGAAACAAGAAAAAGATAACGCTATGTATTTAAAGACCAAGATGATTTCTATGCTCCATGCGGTGTAGGCCAGAAGAAGTTGGTAGATTTGGACAATGATTAAGACAGTTTCTTGTATGAAAATGGTTTCACATAAAAATTGTTAATGGCAACTGTGGATTGGTAGTATTTTTAACTTCACCTTTGTTTATATCAATGCACCGAATCGTATCGCTTTATCACTTTTACTTTTAGGTTGCACTTTTGGGAATAGAATAAAGCTTACTTTCTTTATTTGCTGCAGTACTTTTAGCTACAATGTAAAATAAAGTTCACACCTTATTTGATGCCTACTTACATCATCTTGGTTTCTTTGTCATCTTATTTATAAACAGATGTTGAATGATTTTTTCTTAAACCAATAAGCCTACTTACACCTTATTTGATGCCTACTTACATAATTTTTTGGTTGATGTTTTATCACATCAAGATTCAATTTTTACTGGTTGTGCCTTATCACTCCTTTTTTCATCTATATTAGAATCTGATATAGTTCTTTTTCAATATAGTTTTAATGCTTTATCACATCAAGATTCAATTTTTACTGGCCATCATTTTTCTTAACACTAAGATTTTGGCCTCACTTTTCTTCTAAAGTGAAGATGATAAATCATTGCGGGAAAAAGTGAAGATGATAAAGTGAAGACTTTTGACTATGCAATGGTATATGTTGTCTTTCTTATAGGTTGTAATGTAGGCTTATAAATTTTTCTTTGGTAACATTTTTACCTTAGTTTGACTTAGTTGCTAAAAAACATGTTCACCTGGTCAAAAAAGAGAAAACATGTTCACATCCATGCCATTAATGCAACTTATAATACCAATGAGTAGCCAGTTTTCCTTTTCTTTTGGGTGATACCTATTTGATTTTTCCTTCTGAAAAGTTTACAAAGGAATTCTAAATTAAACTGAGTAAAGTAACTAGGAAAGGGGAGATATGCTCATCTGTCAGCAATGTCTAAAGACAACTTTTTCATTTATGTGGTTGTTGTGCTTTGATTCTGTAATAGGTAATTCTGATTGGACATGTCTGTTTTCATGAACTACACCAAAATAGTCACTTAAATGAAATATTGCAGCATGCTTTTTCATTCCTAGACACTGCCAAACTATTTTTTCACTTTTATATTCATTGTTTTAACGTTTTATAAACAGGGAGCTCAATCTTTTTTTTTTTGGTCAAAACAGGGAGCTCAATCAACATACTGCCTTCTCGATGTTCAACCGTGCTAACTTCATGTTGTTTTAGTCTTATGAATATACTGTTTTGACTTACTGCTTTATCTTTTGATAAAGATGTCAGACAATTTTGTCACGTATGCCTTATTTGTAATGTTACTTTTCTTATGTCAGCCTTCAGCAGAAGAAGCAGAACAATAAGGCTGAGGAAGGGAAAAAAACCACAGGAAAAGGCACAAAAGCAAAAATGAATAAAGAGACAAAGGCCATGGCCAAATTCTACAATTAATTGCTCTACCCCTCCTATGATAAAGACAAGAAGGAAGAAGCCTTCATGAAAGAAGTAGAGAAGCAACAGAAGTTTTGATTACCAAATCACTTTTCTGCTCCTCGAGCAGCGCTCCTTTCTTTTTTCCCTCCTTTTCTCTCTCAAATGTCACAATCCTCGCCTGTCCCATCCCTCCTTGCCTCAGATTCAAAATTCAAAATCTTCCTCTTCAGGCTATAATCTTCTCCTTCGTCCTTCAATACACGAAGAAGCACCCTGAAGGTGTGTTCCCCTAATTCTTAGGTGGCTGTCTTTCCACCTCCGGTGGAGATTTCTGTGGTGGTTTCCGGTGTGTTCCCTTGTATAATGTAGCTGTTTAGAGATGTTGCCATATAGATGCAGCTAAAGCCTAGCTAAAGGTCTAAGACTTTGACAGAGGAGGTTCGCTTGAGGTATTACAATATTTTGGCCTCCTGTTTGCACCAAACTTTACTGTAGCTGGACTTCATTATTTCTCTTGGATTTAATTGCATTATTTCTGTTATGGATTCATGAATTTTATGATGTTAGCGAGGAAGATAATCTTTGTTGTTTGGTAGTTGAAGATAATCTTTATGATGTTAGAACTATCCTATGGACTTTCTTAGAGATCATGGTTTATGAAAGCAAGGTTGTATGATTTCTGTGACATTATTCTCGATCTGTCATGTTTTATTAGGACAAAGGTATTGAGGTTGCCAAACCTGTAATTGAAGCCTTGAAAGGTAAAGGTGTTTCAGCAATTGGAGCGTTTGGTGTTTGCTGGGGTGGTGAGTGCCTCTCATTTTATTGTTTTAGATGTGTGTGTTTTTTTTCCTCATTTTGTGTATGATTCTGCATTTTAAACTAGGGGATTTTTTTTTTTAAAGCGCATCATAGATGTATAAACTATAAAGTTCCACCAAGCTTAGATTACAGAAGTACTAGGATTTACCTGCATCTCCCAGCCATATATTTTCTCTTCAAGTAATAAATTCTTGGTTTAAAATGGGAATCTGTATTTGTTTTACAGAATAAGAGGACATCAACAGCATTTTGTTCGAAGAGACGAGTTGAAGGTAAGATCATGTTTGCATGAGTTGTCAACAAAAGAGATTTCGAATCTTGATTCTTGATTCCAGGCTTCAAATCTAATGGTTGTTTTATACCATGTCTAGGTAAGTCGAGTTTCTGTGTTCCAACACACGTTTTTGCTCTCTCCTCCTCTTCCCTCTTTTTCTCCCAGCCTTTATTTTTCTCTCTATTTCTCTCTGTATTTTTTAATCCTTTCAATGTGTTTTTTCTTTTTCTTTTTTCTCTCTGCAAATTACTTTATTCAAAGTTCACCTTGGGGAGAGAGAGAGAGAGAGAGAGAGAGATGATAGGTGGCTAAGGGCACTGACTACGTAAATTTGGATCGGGAGATGGATTTCCGAGATGCAAAATGAAAGAAGTAAATGATTTATCAAGGATAGATGTTATACGAAAGTTTGGTGTCATCTCCTTATCCTTTCCTCATTTATGGCTTCCTCCTCTCACGCGCCAATCCCCTTAACTTTTATTACCTTCACGCAATCGAAGAATGCAACAAGATGAAAGCATTTGAATTTAATTATTTATTTATTTTAAAAAATCAGTCAAATTTATGTTAATATTATTAGTGAGGATACCAATGTACATGTGGTAAAGTGGAAAAATAAATTTTCCTTCAAACACGTTTATTTTAATAGTTATGAAAAATGTGATTTTAAAAAATTACTGCCCATATTGGACAATATAAAATGAAGTTCACACCAAGTAAAGAAGAATGCAACCAGATGAAAGCATTTGAATTTAATTAATTATTTATTTTAAACAATCATTCAAGTTTAAGCTAATATTAAAAGGGGAAAAATAAATTTGTAATTTATTTTCCCTCAAACACGTTTATTTTATAGTTATGAAAAATGTGATTTTAAAAAATTATTGCCCACATTGGACAACGTAAAATGAAGTTCACACCTTATTCCATGCCCACATATTGTTGCATTTGATTAATTTGTCAGATTTAATAGTTTTTTTAAAAAAAAAAAAAATCAATGAAGGTGGTAAGGTGGTTGCTTTTATCACGTCAGCCTTCATATATCAGCAGAAAGGAAACAATAAGGCTGAGGAAGGAAAAAAAAAGTACAAGAAAAGGCACAAAAGTATACATAAAGAAAGAGACAAAGGCTGTAGTCAAATTCTGTAATTAATAACTTTGTCCTTATGGTAAAGATAAGAAGTATAGAAGCAACAGAAAATTAGCAAATGCACAAGACTTACAATTGAACCACTTTTATGAATAATTTTTTATTGATAGGAAAGTTAGAGAAACTACCAACTCGAAGTATGACCCTGTGCCTTTTGACAAAAATGGGTCTTTATACTTATACTTAATGAAAAGTGGGGCAGATGGTTAGATGACAGCAAAGAAAGAAAATGGCGCAAGGAATGCCAAAGCCCGTTGTGGTAAAGCAAATATCACACATTTTGTGATCAGACTGGAATTAAAATTTTAGATAGGAGGAAGACGTTGCATTCAATGGGACTATCTGACAAGAAGGATCAATTAAATCTTCATCTTTGCATTCAATGTTGAAGCTACTAGATTTGTTGAGGGAATTTGGTTGCTTTAGAATGAATGGTATTATGATATACAATATATCTCTTCTTCACTACCAAATATGTGATAAGTGCTATTTCAAAAATTTGTTGAGATTTCATTTGTAATATGTACTCTGAATCGATTAGAGGATATTTTTGTTTAAAATTTTTGAGATTTCATTTCTAATCAGTAGTAGTTCATTGATTGTGATGTCTTACTATTTTTTAAAGAGAAGAAAGTTAAATCACTTTAGAAGTAAAATATGTTTAAGTAACCCATAAAATACTATCATCCGTGCAACGCACGGGGCAAGTAAAAGCTCGTTTCTGGAATACTGCAAACACGAATAGAGGGGCAAGGGATGAAAATCCTCCTAACTGATCCATGTCTATGATAGATGAATGGTAGGGAAAATTCCCCAATCAAACACCTTACCCCTATTTTATAAGAAATCATCGTTAAAGCTTTAATGGAATGGAGCATTTGTTATTAAAAAAGACCAACAATCCTTACTAAATACACGCCAACGAGCATGGCTACTGGCTAGGTAACATATCAAGATGATTCACAAATTATTTTCAATTTATGAAAAATAAATTGTCGGCAGTGACCACAAATTCTGCGCTACCAAAATGACCGAGAAAATGAGCTTAACTTAACACCATTCAACACAACTGCTACATAATTGATCGCCACATGGCATGTGTATTTTTAGGGGAAGAATCGTGTCTCAGGGCTTCCAAAACCTTTTTAAAATAAGAGGGCTCAGCTAAATCAAAAGACGATCATCTCAGCTAATTACTTTTGACACCACACCCGCACCAACTGTTCTTCCACCTTCTCTCAAAGCAAATCTTTGTCCTGTAAAATTATAGGACACGCCATATAAGCCTCCTCATTTGCACAAAGAGTACAACAATTCAGGATGAAAGATTTTGCACACAAAAGAGAAAAGGAATTTGCACACATGAAAAAAAAAAAGAATTTGCAGGAAAAAAAGGTACCTGATTTGGGATTGAAAGTTCAACAAATGCACAGAAATTAAGTGATACTGACCTGCTTCGAGTGGAACAGGTGAAATCAACTCAAACACTGCTGTTACGTTATCTCCAGGCATAACCATCTTAACATTTTCAGGCAATTCTACTTTTCCAGTGATATCAGCAGTCCTCAAATAAAACTGAGGTCTATAATTTGAGAAGAATGCAGTGTGTCGCCCACCTTCATCCTTTGTGAGTACATAAATTTCTGCCTCAAACTTCTTGTATGTCTTTAGAGAACCAGGCTTGGCAATGACCTTTTTTTCAACAAAAGTAAATTGTCAGCAAAGTAATCTCCAACATATAATATGTTTTCATAAATACCATAAGGAGGCCTAGTAAAGAGGAAACGCTGAAAGGAGTCACTTACCTGACCACGTTGGATGTCTTCTCTTTTTAGACCACGTAGAAGGAGACCAACGTTGTCACCAGCCTAAGAAAATGGAAAAACTCTAAATTAGTTAAACATATGCAGTGCCAATAGCTCTTACCCTATGTTTATGTTGAGATGGAGAGAAAATTAAGGGAGAAAGAAAATTAGGAGAGAAAACTCCCAAAAATAGTTATTTTTTAACCATTATGGAAGTTTTCATTCCCAGTATTACCTCTCCCTTATTTTCCCGTCACTTTTCTCTCCATCCAAACATAGCATTAAGGATAGGAGAAACCAGCCACTCACTTGTCCCTGATCCAATATCTTCTTAAACATCTCAACTCCAGTCACTGTTGTTTTCAGGGGCCCACCCTACCAAAACAAAATCCTTAGTATTATTAAGACCCAACAGAATGGCTAAAGGAGCTTGTCAAAATGCCTGATGCAAGAAAATAATTCATCAACTATTTAAGATAAAAAGGGTTCATTAATCATTGATTATGAACAAAAAAAAACAAGAGATTCGGTGTTATGACTTTAAAAAATGAAATGGCATAAGGATCGGAGGGTAGACCAATATGCAGGAAATGACCACAAAAACACACCTGCATTAGACCCAAAACCTCAATTTCTTCTCCAACTTTTATGGTCCCTTGCTCCACACGGCCAGTGGCCACTGTTCCACGTCCCTGCAACATAGATTAAAAACATGAGGTAATGGCATACCAGGCAACCAACGCAGATTGTGAGCACTTTCAAGCATTTGATATCCAACAAACGAACAAATATAGCAGCAGAGTATCATATCTGATTGAAATAAAATAAACTTCACACTTGATCATCTAAACATTAAAGAATTCCGTGAAAACATGTTTGAAAATATTACAGGACAAGCACAGTAGTGCTAGAATATCAAAACATTCATATATTCACAGTTGTCAATTACCGCTGATTACAACAAGATTAAATCAGAAGTCAAACTCCTTTTTACCTGAATGGAGAATACATCTTCAATGGGCATTAAGAAAGGCTTGTCAAGCTGGCGAACAGGGTCAGGAATATATTCATCCACAGCATCCATCAATTTTAGAATGGCCTTTCTACCAATCTCATCATTTGTACCCTGTAAGGCGGACAATGCAGAACCTCTAACAATCGGGATGTCATCACCAGGGAACTTGTAGAAGCTTAGAAGCTCTGCCAAATACATTGAGTTAGTATAAGAAACTAAAAAATCTATGAACTTGTATTCTTTCTTAAGACAGGAAGAAGAGGAAGTCCAAATACCCTACCACGAAGCTCCATTTCTACCAGCTCTAACAACTCTGGATCATCAACAGCATCAACTTTATTCAAAAAGCACACAAGAGACGGCACACCAACCTGCATGATGCATAGAGTATGTGTACATTAAACTACGAGTTAAGGCAACTCTAGATTTATAAAAGTATGCTCAGATGGTGTAGAAACCACATTGGAAATAGAATACCTACTTGGCGAGCAAGAAGAATGTGTTCCTTGGTTTGAGGCATGGGTCCATCAGGGGCAGATACGACAAGTATACCCCCATCCATCTGGGCTGCTCCTGTAATCATATTCTGCAAAAAGGAAAAATACAGTTCCAAATCAATTCATGGCTACACAAAAGCATACGTGCAGAAAAAGATACTTTGCTGGATATTACAATACTACAAAAGGATGCTTTAGTGACTTGCACTTTCAGATACATGACACGCACCAAAAAATAGGTTTTTGTTAGATATTCTTTGGTAAGAAAATACTACTAGAAATGCTATTTTTATCTTTTAATTTAAACTTCAGCACAACTATTAGAAGGCATCATACAAGCTAAAATAAAACTGGAATAATAAAGCAGATTTATAGAATAATAACTAACTGATTTGGGCCATTTCTTACTTTCTTTCAGCCACCTTTGCATACTATGAAAACGGGCCTAGAGATTAAAGATCCACTATTTGTGACAACTTCTCCACATAGTTGCCTTACAGTATTAACCAGGCAAATCTTAGAGAAGCAGAACCAAAGTTAGCACTTACTTTAACATAGTCTGCATGTCCAGGGCAGTCCACATGTGCATAGTGTCGTTTAGCAGTCTCATACTCAACATGTGCCTGAAAATTGAGTTATTAATATTATCGTCTCAGAATAAAGAGATGGAAAATGAAGTAATCTATTGCATGACCAAAACGGGAATGAAATGATTGATTAACTAATATATGTCCCAACCGTTGCAATTGTGATTCCTCTCTTTTTCTCTTCAGGAGCCTTATCAATTTCATCAAAGGCTACAGCCTTAGCTTTTCCTTCTTCTGCTAGAACCTGAAAAAGGCCAGATATTAATAAGTCCGAATGCTACAAGAGAGAATGATTCCTGATTCATAGCAAAACATTGATTTGTAAGGTTGAGATCGAGAAAACATTGAAAAAGTACAAACCTTGGTAATTGCAGCAGTGAGTGTAGTCTTCCCATGATCAACATGCCCAATAGTCCCCACATTAACATGGGGTTTTCTGTCAGCAAGTGAAGACGACATGTGAGAAGGAGGAAAGGGAAAAGGGAAAGCATATCAAGTCATGCAATCAGGAGCACTTTCCCAGTCACGAAATTGAACATATTAAGCAAAGCAGTTTAGATTATAATCTTTAGATTGGAATTGCATAATTAACCAGCCGTGAACCAGCCATTTTCTTAATAGACAGACGGTCTGTGCAGGATCCAGGACGTCATAACTGACCTCAAACGAAATGTGACCTCATTAAGGGAAGGATTTCACCTTATGTTTAGATTTGAATCGTTAGATTGGAATAGGATGACTAACTACCAGCAAGTCAGCCTTTGATTTAAAGACAAATCTACCGCGCACGAAGTCATAGGAAAATATTTAATTTGGCGATATGGCAATCTCGGAAATAGATAGCCTGAATTTTTATCTCCGTGCAAAAGTAATCTTCTTTTGGTTATTTGTGGGGGAAATCATCACAAAAATACTCTCAATAATAAAATGTGATTGAAAACACTCCAAGTGAGCAAGACTAAAAAGTACTAAATGCAGTATAACGCTGGCACACAAAATGTTGAGCTGAAGCTCTCCCGCCGATATATTCATAATGCCCAATTCTATAACCCGCGCGTTTACAGACACCCGATCGAAGGGATTAAAAGCGATTAGTGGCTCGGAACGTAATAAACGGATTGAGGCAGAACTTACGTTCGTGTGAAAGTGGCCATGGACCTCCACCACGGATTGGAAGCAGAGGTTGTCTCGTTTCCATGGACCAACTCAGAAAGCTGGGAATGAGCGAAGAGTGAGGCTCGAGAGCAACAGTAGATTTGAGAAGAAAATGGGAAGAGACGTTTGGAAGCAGAATTTCTGAGAGCCACCGACGCCATTGGAGAGGGAAGGAGTCGTTGCTGTAGAAATGAAAATCAAGAAGCACGCCTAGCCTCCAGCGTTGAGAGGCGAAAACTGCTCTTTACTGAAATAGGGTTTTAGAAGCGCGGAGGGTTTTAAAAGACGTCAAGCATAAAATAATAGTAAGGCACGATTTAATCCAGGGAATCGGGCCGGTTAGGCCGATGACATGTAATTAAATAAAAACTCATTAACTTTTTTGGCCCGCAAGTAAAAAATCATACGAGTATTATATAATGAAATTGGGATAGGAGGAGATTCTGATCTAACAGTGAAAAAGTGATAGTAACAAAAAATATAGTGATAATATCTTATCCTAATGAAAAATACATTGTAATACAAATATAAATAAAAAATTGAAAAATTATTTCTAAGGGCAAATATTTAACATATATTTAGCTAAAATACAAAAAACTTCCATAAACTTTGGATGTATTGCAAATAACATTCCTCACCTTTAGAAGTTTAAAACGAATACCCTGAAGTTTAATACTTTGACCATTAACCTTAAATTTTATTGAAGTAGTTAAAATATTTAAATTCTGGTAAAAAAATAATAATACATATTTGAATTACATGCCAATGCCAATGGTCATTTGTTAGGGTGAGATGCAATAAACCGTTGAGTATAATGGCAGTTTTTACAATAGGAAGGTTGACGGTCAAAATATTAAATTTTAGGGCTTTGGTTTTAAATTTTTAAAGGGGAGGGAGATTATTCACAACTCATCCAAAGTTCGGAGGCATTTTTTGTATTTTAGCCATTGTTCTAACAGATTAGTTTAAAACTAACGTTTGACGGGTTCTTAGTTCTCTTTTAAAAGCATTTTCATTTAAAAATATTCCAGATATTATTTCTCACTTTCAATCCTTAATATATGATTTAATTAGGAAGTTGATATTAGTAAATCTATTTATCATAGGGTTAAGGTGCAAAAATACACATGTACTTTTCTCTGAGGAGCGTTTATTGTTAACTAGACGATGACGTGGTATTTCAAAGGTGAAAAAAATACACATGTGGTTTGTCAACAAGAGCGTCGAACACCAAATTATTTTAAAAAAAATTTAATAATTTTATTTTAATTACCAGGTACTAAAAAGATATTCAAGATATCTTGACATGTACTTAAAAAATTACTTCATGATCTTGAAAAAATATTTTAGGTCTTGACCTGGTACTAAAAATATACTTTGAGAAATCAATTCTGAAAAAATATTTCATGATCTTGAAAAATTATTTTAGAATCTTAAAAAAATATCTTTGAAGTATATTTTTAATACTAATAAGATCTGCGAAATATTTTTTTTCATGATCTTGAAGTATTTTTTAGTACCAGTCAATAGCTTGAAATATTTTTTCAAAATTCTAAAATAATTTTTTAAGATTATGAAGTATTTTTTTGTACCAAGGTAAAGTATCCGAAAGTACTTTTTAGTACCAGTTAAGACTCGAAATATTTTTTTCAATATCGTAAGTATCCTTTTAGTATCTTGGTCAATCCGAAATATTTTTTCAAGATCCTAAAATAATTTTTCAAAATCCCGAAAGTACTTTTTAGTACCAATCAATACCTTGAAAGATTTTTTTCAATATCAATGGTCAAGATCCTTTTAAGACTTGGTCAATGCCTCGAAATATTTTTTCAAAATCCTAAAATAAATTTTCAAAATTATGAAGTATTTTTTTTTGGTACCAGTCAGTATCTTGAAAGTACTTTTTAGTACTAGTCAGTACCCTAAAATATTTTTTTCAGTATCAGTCAATATCTGAAATCTTTTTTCTAGATCCTAAAATAATTTTAATTAAAGTAAATTTATTAAATTTTAAAAAAAATGGGCGCTTTTCTTGACAAAACCACATGTGTATTTTTTTGATCTTTGAAATGCCACGTCATCATCCAGTTAGCAAAAAAAAGTTAAACTTAATGGTCAAAGTCAAACTTAACGGTCAAACGGTAATTTTGCATATAATTTGTAACAACGTGTGTACTTTTGCACCTAAAAAAACACTTGTTACTGGTCATTTCTCGGAGAAAAACACATGTGTATTTTTGCACCTTAACCCTTTATCATATCTGTCAATATTTTCATGATTTACCGGCCTATTGAATCTTCCTCACCAATAATCAAATAAAATAGGGGTTAGAATATTAAGGAAAATGATTAGGGTATATTAAAAACATGTCATAATAAATAACTTAATTTATTTATTTAATCTAAACAAATTAGGTAAATAGATTTTACATTAAAGAAAGAAAGAGTAATAATTAATTAACTTCAATTCACAAGTATAGTGTATCTCCAACTCTTCTCTGTCCCTGGGATATTTTGTTCTTCTTATAGTCATCAAAATTTATCTCTACGGGTGGAAATATGTTAGATTAGACTAGGCTTTAACTAAATACTCTCCCTTGGTTCTTATTATAAGATACCAACTAACAAGTATATTCGGTCATTTTTATAAGGTACTTGCTTGTTTCTTAGGCCCCAGGACTTTCAAAAAGTTTGATGAAACCTGAAGCTTTTTTTAAAATTAGGCCTTTAAATAAGTTTAAAAGTCTATGCCTTCAAATTTATAGATAACCATTTAAGTCTATTTACATCATAAGTTATATCTTAAAAGCCTATTATCCATTATTGTCATTATAAAAGGGTTTAGTATGAAAATGAAAAGAATGCTTAATGAAAATATTTGTCCAACCAAGTAATAATAAGAAAAATCAATCATTGGTTAACTAAAGAGATACAATTTTTAAAATTAACCAAGCATAATAAACGGCATGTAAAACTATGTTTTACTTTTTTACTTTTCCCACATAAATTATGACAAATTATTTATATTAAGATTATAATATTTCATTTGTCGTTAAAATAAGCCTATGGTGATTATTGTGTTTTAGCATATGATACAAGTTAAGGAAAAGAGAGTTAGTTAGCATTGTTATCTCGAACAATTGTATAGAAGAGAAAGAGGAGTCGATGATTAGTGAATGCGAGGGTTGAGTGTGTGGGAATGACGATGAGATGTGAAGCTTAGAATTAAGGTTAAATTAGTAATTTTATAGATAATTTACAAAAAAAATATATATTATATTACATATAAATGTGTAATACCATAAATTAAAATAAATAAATAAAATAGATCAAGTAGTCTTCTGTTAGGGGCTTACTTTGTTTCCACATCTGTCCAACATAAACCACTCGATCTTGTGAAATGAGCTGCACTTCCCTCTAGTCAACTGCTACATAGGGCCAACAATCATGTTCTATTAGACTCTTAGAACACTGCCTACATCGCGGTCTTGCATTACCTGACGCATATGATTCTGCAGTGATGTGACCGATTCTCACAACCCCAATATTTTAGATGTAGTGCCTGTTTAGATTAAAAGTAGAAGTTATTTTTTCAACTTGATTTATAGTATATGAGGTAAATATGTAATGAGAGTTTTATCTTAACTTTTTACGTGAAACTGCTTTTTCAATACTAATTCAAAAAAACACGTAATTAGTAGAGCCTAAATGGGATCCTTTTTTTTGTGCAAGTCATCCTACACTTAACAACGGTTGATAGAGGACAGTTGGTACTCCCCTTGTCTCTATACATAAAGTCATTTTAAGCGAATTACATTGATAAAAAATTGTTAAAATTAATTAAAAGCAATAAATATGTATGAAGTATTTTTTTAAAAGCATCCTATTTATGAACGAAATAAGACCTTATGAATAGGCATAGAAAGAGCAATGATCAATAAAATGTAGGAAATGTCTTAACAAAATCTGCGAATGACTTGAAAGTGGATTTATTACTTGATAGACGAAAGTTAATAATACATCATGAAAATTGAGGAACGCCTTAAACAAAACTTGTGAACGAATTATAGTCAAGATTAAGCAACTAACATATATTTTTTGTTTGGTATTCCCTCCAATCCTAAATATAAAACTCAATTAATTTTTTTAGAGAGATTAAAGAAACTAAATAATTGACTTTATAATATCATTGTGATGTATTATTAGTAAAATGGATTAGTGTTGAGAAAAAATAAAAATAAAAATATTTCAAAGTAATTCAAGTAACTTTCTTAACCTTTTAAATAAAGTCAGCTGAGTTTTATATTTTAAACCAAAAATAATACTATATATTGAAAATTGAGCCACTAATGTTTTTGGAATGCAAGTGGAGTGGGATCAAATCCCACATCCTATCGCCGAAGCTTTGGCACCAGTTGCCAATTGGTAGTGGGGCTTTGGCAAGGTGGTTTAAAACATTTTTGCAATAATGAAGGGGCGTTTCATTATTTTCGCTTGTATTTTGCCCTTTGTCCTCTTCAATATCCCATTTTGAGATCTCATGCCCTCTCTATAATTAGTGAATTTCAGTTCACCTCTCTCCTTTCGTATTTTCCGGATTCTTTTTGTGTCATTTTACCATATGGATTTTTATTTTTAATTTCTTTGTTGAACAGTACAATATACAATGAAACATAGAGCGTCTATTTTTTTTTTTTTTTGGGGGGGGGGGGAAGCCATCGTAAAATTAGCCACGCGGATTTTTTCTTTATTTTTGTTTGATGATTAAATTTATTAAATTATTTTCGCTGGGCCTCCTTTCCTACCAAAATATCCAGTGTGCGTTTCTTGCCGATAAGCTTCAAAATAGAGGACCCACCAAACAAATTGGTGGCCATAAGAATTGCCCGTTCGTGACTCACATTAATTAGTAGGGAATTAGTATCAAAAAAAAAAAAAATAGTAGGGAACCACAAATAAGAGAATAATAACTACATAATTTTTTATTGCAAGTGATCGAATATGAAATCAACAAAAAATAATAACTGCAATATACCCAACATTAGCAAGACGCGTAATTAATTTTATGATTATTTTAATTATAATCTATAATTTTTTTTAAAAAAAAATTATATGGATTATGTTTGTGTACATGAGAGAAGTTTTCTATTTTTATAACTTCGTTTACTTGAATCTAAGTTAAATTTAAATTACTCAATGATCTATAAATCGAGCAAAAATTATTTTTATTGTAGGTCTTCTTTAAAAAAAGCATTAATATCTGAGTTATTTCTTCTCCCCTGGTTTCGTTTATATCTTCCTCCTTTTTCAGGCTGTGCTCCATCATTTGCTCTATCTTTCTTTTTCCCATACATTTTGCTCTACATCAGGATATTATATTCTAATAATATTTCTTGAGTAAAATATATCCTCCTGAATATTCTTGCATTTTTTAAAAAATTTGTAACGAGATAACATAGATAATTATATATATATTTTTATTTGTTTCCTGTCCCACAGGGGGCGATAACTCCTTGACGCCCAGGTTATGCAAGACGGACCAGCGAGGCAACGCACAACACCAACAACAGGACCCGATCAGCGCTTCACTTTTCTGCTCCTTTGCCACTCCCTTTACTCTTTGCATCGAATTCTTTCGCTTTCTCTACCATTTTCTCTGTGGAGCTCCCTTCTTCTCTTTCCCCTTGTATTTTTAGTTTACTTCCTTGACGAGAGAAAGAAACTTTGGCGAACACAATCAGGACTTCGATTGTCCCGACTACCGACTCCTTCTGTTGCTGAAAATCCATTTGTTGCTCCGCCATCTCGCTTTGATAGTGCCGTGTATTTGGAATTTTGGATCGATTTACACTTTTTCGGGTTTCTCACTAATGACTTGACCGCCTTTCTTGTGTAAACGAGTGGAAAGCATTGGCTTTAGTTGATCAGGAGAAGGGTTGTTCATCACCGGAGCTCTTGATGAAGATGATTCCCTGGGGTGGAGTCAGTTGCTGCTTGAGTGCGGCTGCTCTTTACCTTCTCGGGAGAAGCAGTGGCAGGTAAGTGAATTGTTGTCCACATTCCCTCATCAATGTTAAGCCATGAATTATGACTAATACGTGTAATCTATATTTGCGTAAGACTCGTTGTGGCATTCTCTAATATGGATAGCTATTTTTGTGGCACAGAGATGCGGAAATTCTTAAATCCGTTACCCGTGTCAACCAGTTAAAAGAATTAGGTACGTGTCTTTTCCAGCGTCTGAGATGAACATTCTGGTGAGACTTTTAATCCTTCTATGCTTTCAGAAAACGGTAAGACTATGCTTATGAAAGGTTTGAGCTGTATGTGCATGATATAAGTCTCAGATCCCAAAGATGCATAATGCAGGTTTGTACTGCTAGTGCTCGTAGACGTGCTTAGTTTTGTTACCTGAATCGCTACTGATTGAGTGTAGTCATCTCTCAGGAACGCAATTTTTTAATCAATGGCATTGTTTCAACTACTGCTGCTTGCTAGTTACGTGAAAAAATCATATTAATACGGGTGGCTGAAAATTACAGATATTGGTTTGCCCGGATAACAATCCCAGTGTCACTTTCCATTTAGCACCACTGCACACCGATTGTGCAGACCATGCAGTTCTATCTCTTAATTTAGTACAAATCGTCATTCTGATAGAATTTTTTAAGTTTGATTTATTTTTTAGTTCTAGCTTTCAGTGTGTAAATTTTGGTCGTAATGTGGCATCAGTCTGAATGATAAGCTTCTTAGCCCTTAGAATGATCTTATTTGAATGCTTGATAACAATTGGTTGTGCTTAACAATGCAGTCTTTTTAATCATATTTTGTATTTTTTTCACTTTTCAGCGCAACTGTTAGATGCCGAAATATTACCTCTGGTTGTTGCAATTTCTGGAAGAGTTGGCTCTGAAACCCCAATTAACTGTGAATTCAGTGGTTTAAGGGGTGTAATAGTTGAAGAAACGGTAGATGAGCCATAACATTCTACAGAGCTTGAATATTTTCTTCCTTGAAAATATTGCCTTTCTTGTTTCAGTCCTTGTCAATTGATGTTTATCATGGTTGTGCTTTTCTCTCTAGGCAGAGCAACATTTTCTTAAACACAACGATGCTGGTTCGTGGATACAAGATTCTGCTTTAATGCTATCCATGAGTAAAGAAGTTCCTTGGTATCTGGTGTGGATATATTCCCCCCTTTTAAACTTAGTAATTAACTAGTAATTAAAGTTATGGAGTGATGATCCCATTTCATTGAGATAAATTAAAGACCCAAAAAAGTGTTTCACAGAATGCAAAATGCAGTTTTCTATTTTGACAACCAAATTCACTTAAAGTGAATGGTAAAGTCATATACACATCACAGATCCTCTTTTTTGTATGTTAGGATGATGGAACTGATCATGTTCATGTGTTTGGAGCTCGTGGTGCTACCGGTTTTGTATTGCCTATTGGAAGTGAAGCGTTTGAAGAGTCAGGTCGATCACTTGTGCGCGGAACATTAGATTATCTCCAAGGTCTCAAGGTGGGAGTGCTGTTAATTTATTATAATAATCCCCAACCCCAAAAAGGCTCCTTCTCGCCTTCCCAAAATGGAATTTAGATTTAGAGAAGGCAACCTTCCCTGGCTTATATTAACTGACAAAGTTCAAACCACTTTTTAGATGCTTGGAGTCAAGAGAATTGAACGAGTACTTCCAATTGGCACATCCTTGACGGTTGTTGGTGAGGTATGTGGTGTGGATGAAGTTGTAGTCTAATAAATTACAAATATTTAAGTAATTGAACGGGGACTCCCATATGAATTACAAATGATATTGATAGAGTAGTCTATGCTTACACAGACAAGGGGTCTGCATTTTCTAGCTTTTTTCAATAAAAAAAACTCTAATTTTACTAATTCATAATTTGTGTTGCAATTACTTTTGAACTGTATGATCAGGCTGCTAAAGATGACGTTGGAACCATCCGAATTCAGCGACCCCACAAAGGGCCATTTTATATCTCTCCAAAAACAATTGATCAGCTCATTGCCAATCTTGGGAAATGGGCAAGGTTGCTTTATAGTGGCATAGATGTTTATTTGATGTTTTGATGTGTGTCTTTTTTGGATTGACTCAAACGTTCTTGTTAGGTGGTATAAGTATGCATCTGTGGGCTTTACCCTTTTTGGTGCTTATTTAATAGCCAAGCATGCTATTCAATACATATTGGAAAGAAGACGATGCTGCGAACTGCAAAAGAGGTATACATCACCTCTTGATCCTTCTCATTAGTATTGAAAAGCTGAATACCATTTCAAGAAATGAATTAGGAAAAAGGAATCAGTCAAATTATAGTTATTCAAATGTAATTTTCATCTCTGTTATTCTGTTTATGCAGGGTTCTTGCTGCAGCTGCTAAGAGGTCAGGACAAGATAGTGAAGGTACGTTGCTAAGAACCCATGTTATCTAATTTTGCTTAGGTACTCAATTTGTGACTTTGTCTCAGGCGAAAAGGCTGAAAGCTTACCAGATGGTGCAAAAAAGGATCGCATAATGCCCGATTTATGTGTAATATGCCTTGAGCACGAGTACAATGCTGTTTTTGTCCCGTAAGCTACTAAACTTGCCCTCTTTCTTGCTTGACCAAAATGTTCTAAACTGCAGGGTCTGCGATTTTTCACATATTTTTCTCTGATACTAAAGTCCTTTTGTAATTCCAGGTGTGGGCACATGTGCTGCTGTACGACATGTTCTGCTCACTTAACTAGCTGTCCTCTATGCCGGCGGCGGATAGAGCAGGTAGTGAAAACATATCGTCATTGAAAATAATGGAGCCAAAAGTAGTGATCCCTCGTGGCATTTGATTCATGCCTTTCTAAGGGTCCAAATAGCATTTAGGTCAACGGCGAAGATACAATTTCTCTACTTGCGCACCAGTCAATTTCATGACTTCTGCCTGAGAATCTGAAATAGGCAAAGCTTTGAGGGATACCTCAAGGACATAATTCTTTCTTGTTAACTGCTGCTGCTTTTGGCATATCGATTTGGAAATGTTTACCATTCCTTAACATTGGTACAGTTTTTTATATATTGAAAAGTTGTTTACAATGGCTGAAGTATGTACTTGAGGGAAGCGACTTCAAGTTGGAATTTGGATGATTTAGCCATTTAGGTCCATGGGGAAGTTGCATTGTTGGAGTCATGCAGATGACCGCATTGGATCCTCTGCTCTGCTGGCTCTGCACACATGGTTCCCTCATAAAAGGGGTGCGTCAAATAAGTGTTTGTCTCCTTTTATTTTTTTCTGAGCGAATCACCGTTGGTCGTTGGATTAGTTTGATTTTTCAAAAAAAGAAAAAAGAAAATTTATAAAACGGTAGAATTTATTTTATCTAAATGAATGAATAGATATACAAGTCTGTGTTCCAAACAGATAATAAAAAGTTGTATATACGTGACCCCCCCCCCCCAAAAAAAAAAAAAAAAAAAAACACGAAACATTTTTTGGCTAGAATTGTTATTCTTTATCACGTGATTCTTTATATAATCAAACAATATGTAAAATATCAATATTGTATATTTCTCAATGCTAATGATGAACAGCTTAGGGGATTTAAAAATAGCTTATAAAATATTTTGACGCATCTGATGCTGCTAACTCAATTTAAAATAAGTATCCAGATGTTAACAGTTCACTTTTATTTCCATATTGTTAAAAATCTAATGCAGACAGTTTTAAGATATACTACATATTCGTGACCAACTGAATTAATCCAAATCAATGTATAGAAGGTGGGTGTTCAGTGGGTATAAAGTAGTTTATTAGATTCACTTTCCTATGGAACAGATTTACGCGCGTCTTTTGTGTTTACTGTTTATGACTTTCTATAAAGAGATCAAGAGTAAGTTGAGGATTTATGAAGAGATCATACGAGGACTCCATGGGCTGAAATATAGAAAAAAAAAACAGGGAAAAATTTCTCATTTCTGTAGCTGGAGAGTCAAAAGAAGTGGCATTGATCCCGTCGCTAGAAGCCGAATATTGGGCGATTTGTAGCTACCAGCTGTTTGGTATATATCCTTTTCGTCTGTGGCAAGGAGCCTCATGAAATGATACAGTATTATAAGATGCTATTGTGGAAATCGGATAAACTTCAAAAGAGGAAATATTTGCCCACAAAACAATCAAATCAAGGATCTAATACTTGGGTTTGGGAGTGCATGGTTCTCTAGAAATTATACCCCTCATGTATTAGTTTCCTCATTCTTTAATCCCGGCTACTCCATTGGCCTTACCCTAATCAATTGGAGCATTATATGATGCCAACAGCATATTCCATATCAGTGCCTCAAAAGTAAATCTTCCTTTCTGTGCAACATCAAGTGACATACAAAATCTATATGACTTGATACTGCTAGCCAATTTAAATGATATATGTATTCCATACACATACACTTGTAAGTTGATTTTCCTATTTTGCCTTTTTTTTTTTTTTTCCACATTTGAAGCACCGCATCCTGCCTAGTGACCTAAGAAAACTAAAAATTGTCTTTTCCTCTCATCCTCCTCGGCTTACGTACGTGTTTGCTCCACACAATTTAACGGGAGAGGATTTTCTTCTCATCATTTTTCTTATTTTCTCTCATCAGCCCATCTGGGCCGTAGATTAGGAAGAGGAGAGAGAGGTTAAAGTAATATTGTGATTGATTGGATGAATATGATTTAGAGATGATGAGGGATAATAAGAAAAGGATTAGGAAAGAAACCCAACCCCAATTTAATTCGTTAAAATATATAAATGCATCCTTGAAACTTAAATCACACAAGCTTTTATGGTGTACAAGGTAAGTATGTGAGAGAAGTTTTGTCTTGGTTTGTGTAAACGTGCTTCTTCAACGCTAACTCAAATAGACACTAAGATTATATATGTGCCATATACGCCACTCTTTGTATAAAAAACTTGCAGGGCCTCTCATCGTTTGCTTTACAATTGGAATCTGAGTCAATTCAATGAAAACAAGGAAGAAAAATGATATTTACCTCCGCAGTGGTAAACTAGGTCAATATCTAGGAGCGGAGGAGTAATAATGTCTTTGGTCATTTGTTGTAAGATTGGAATTTGAGTCAATTCAAAGGAACAGAGAGGAATAAAGCATGGCAGTAAATAGCAATATAAGGTAGCGTAGATTCTTTCATCTTTGTTGCTGATCAAGGAGTAACAGTAATAGTATTCAATAAAATATGCAATTGGTTTCCCCCACAAGGCTATGAATTATTCTTACCTTAACAAATATAGATATATTATGAGCTGTGGAATCACGCCTTCCTACGTGGGAAGCCCACATAGGCCACATAGAGGTTTCTTTAATTCTTTAGTTGTATGAGTCTTGCATGAATCTGATACCTCATCTAGGTGCCCTGCATCGTTTTCCCTCACGTTTCAAACTTTCACGTTTGTTGGAAGAAGGACTGTGTTGGCCAAATGAACAAATAACAGCGTTAGATGTATAGAACAGAACAGCCCATAATTCCAATAGCTGTAATCACTAAGCTGCTTTTTGAGAGATATTTAAGCGTAGGATAGAGGGACAAGCGAAGTGGGAATTGATCCCTCCCAATCACATCCGTGGAAAAAATGAGAAAAAGCGCCAGCTACTCACTTAGTCCTTGTTAGGAATCTCTGCATTAACATTTATATCGGTTACCACTACATCAAATTTCAAAAGTCTTCGTCTTTTCTTCTCAGATCATCACCTTTCTCTTTCGGATAAAATACTATATATAGCAGGCTTACAAGCTTCTTCAGAGTTGCACTCAGCGCATGATCTTCTTTTTCTTCCCTTAAGCCTCAAAACTGATCTACATGGAAAGAAACAACCACCCAAAACGTTCCTCCAGGTGCACAAAACTCCGTCAAGCACTTGCAAACAGCTCCGCCGTGCGAGCTATTCGTCGCATCTCGCACTATCATCAACAAGAACCTTCTGGTTCTCCAGTGCCTCAACCTCGACATATCAGAGGAAGTAATAATGGCGAAGGACACGGAGAAGTTCCCATCAAGTTTGTCGATCACCCAAACCTCTCCAATTTCAATGGGCAGACCCAAGAAGGCAATAGGATCGAACCTGAGCGACCACATTATGCTTCTGCGAACAGAGCAGCAGCAATTAAAGGTGAAGAGAAAGGCAAGTCTACGGCTCAGGAATCTGAGCGTCAACATGATAAGAAGGATATGAATTATATTTTCGGTGAGTACATTCAAAGGGCTAGGGAGAAATTAAGAACTGTGTCCAACATTGGGAAGGGTCAACAAAACAAGCCTGCACAGGATGAGGTTGGTCCGAATGTTGTTGCCAAGAAGAAGGAGGCCCACAAGGATCAAATTTCTGATTTTATTAACCGTACTAAGAAGAAGATCAGAACTACTTCGAGCATTCGATTTGGAAAGAATGATTCGTTGAGAAGGGGGTAAGATATTGAATGTGTTTGTTAAGGCATCGTATTGGTGTTGTTAATTATGTGGTTTGTGTGTGCATCTGTCTTTGTTGCTTGAATGATCAGATGAAAATAAGGCCCTGTCAGGGCTTGTGATGTTTATTTCTATACTTTCTATTCAATTGGGGTTTGTGGAGTTTGACATTTAATGCGTTTGATTGGGGGAATGAATTGGATATTTGGTTCTTAGCTGTTGCTTCACCTAGATATTCACTGGTTACTTGGTCCATTCCTTTCCATAAATGTTGCTGCATATTGTAATTTCTAACTTTTGGAGATCACATGTTTTGGGGATGTGCGTTGTTAGTGTTGTAAAGAGATGGTTGCTAAACTGAGGATTTAATATATGGTTGTCATGGTTCTACTTCCACACAAGTTCAATTTCCCAACCTCAACACCACAACATGCAACGGTTTAAACAACGATTCATTAAACCTCGTCGCTTTTTTTTTCAATGCTCTCACTCCCACGGAACGCAGTTTTGGTTATATGATAAAAAGGGAATACTTTGAGCAATACACACAGCATTAATCCATATGGAACATGGAATTTATGAAAAGAATTACAGTGTCCATGTGCGTGCAGCTCATTTCCCGCAATGCCGCGATAAAAGATATGCATGCATGATGCATCTCGTTCAATAAATGTTTTTATGGTTTCTTGTGACAATAAATCATTGTTCGCATATTTGCCCAAATCTTGTTATTTTAATATTTCTTGTTCTTGATGTGACTGTTCGTTTATTTGTATTTGTATTTACACTATATAAAATCTCATCACTATTGCTCGGACCAACCCAAAGCCCTGTCTTTTAAGGGTCGGGCTTGAAAATTAAATTAGCTAAATGAAATTGGCCCGGTAAGGCCTCAGACTTAAAAGGGCCGGTCCTGTAGGGTTTCGGGCTAGCTTGTAGGGTCTCGGGCCTGCCCATTAGGCCCTATTAAATTTTTTTATTTAAAAAATTACCTAGGCTGCTTGAGAGTTAAGAAATGAGAACCCTAAAAATTTCAATATCGGTCTCTTTCTTTTTTTCCTTAAAAAATATCACTCACTGACTTGAAGCACAATCAAATGTTTTTGAAATTGATAATAGTGGTAAAGAAGATGACAATGATAGTCATCGTACTAATTTACTTAGTGATATGCTTCTTATGTTTTATGTGAGTTATTTGTGGACAATAGTTTGCTTTTGATTACGAATTAGTGAATATGTTTATTTGTTGGATTATTCGTGTTGTTTGGATATTGATGTTGACAACATTTATTTAATAAATTAGAACTTTAATTATTGTAATTTACTAATTATATTTCTTTAAAAAAAAATGGAAGAAAAATAGTTAAAATTTAGAATAGTAATTTCCGGATCCTATAGAGCCGACCTTGGTCCTAATGCTCTCGGGACTCGGGCTAAGCTTTGAAAAGCATATATTTTTCTTACCTCGGGCCTTGTAGGGCCGATCCTGTTAAGCCCTGGTCCTTCAAGGACCGTCCCTGATTCCCTCTACTTATCATTAAAAACTCAAGTATCTATGTTAATAATTTTAGTATCGCTATTAACAACTTAGGTATATATATTTTAATAACTTTCACTGGAGCTCCGGCGGCTAATATCTTTTTTTTGAATTTCTTAGACTAAAGTTGTTAATATAGATACTTGAATTGTTCATAGCGATACTAAAATTATAAATAACTTTCACTAGAGCTTCGATGTCTAGTCGCCGGCAAGGTCGCCAGAGCTCCGATGACTGCCGCCGCAACCGGTCACTGGCTCTGAAGCTCCATCTACCGACCAGGGGTTGAAGATTTTTTATTTTTAAAAAAACTAACGGTAGTTCAGTAATTTCTCAAATTTTGTAACATTTCAAAATTTTAAATTAGTCCCTTTAAAATTTAGCATACTTATTTATCTTTTATCAATTTTAATAGTATTTTTTTTGTGTTTTTCCCCTTGTCTCTTGTTTGGTTTTTGCATATCCTACCATACCTATCAGAGGGGCACATATTATAAAAGTCTGGTGTACACAGGAACGAACTTATTGGCCCAAAAAATAACGGACCCACTAGTACAAATGGAGTGTCCCCTCTTTAATGCAATTAAATATCTGACTAGAGCCAATGTGAGTTGTCATAGATGGTAAGGGATCCAGGATTAGATCCTTGGGTCGTGGGTTCGATCCTCTCCCGTCAGTCATTGGGGACTCCTTTGGAGCGATCTCGTAAGTCCCGATGAAAGTCTTCATAGAGCCAGAAATTTTGGCCGGCCGTCTTGCGCGCAGTGGGGACTGATGTCGAACCCCTCCAAAACTTTTTTATATCAAAAAATAATAATATCCTACTAGAGCCAAAGTGAGTTGGCATAGATGGTAAGGGATTTGTTCAAGTCCCAAAGGGATGTGTATTCGATCCCGCATACGATCGTTGAGACTCCTTAAGTAAGGCGATCTTGTAAGTCCCCATTAAGACTTTCAAAGAAAATCCAGATCTGGACTCAGTGGGACCGATCTTAACCCTCCAAGACTTTTTTATATATAAAAAAAAAATATCCAACTAGAAACCCTACATAATTTAGTAAGTGTTTCTATTTGGGCCTAAAGTAGATAGATACTGAGTTTCATAAATGGGTTTCTACTATTGGCCCAAAAGTCCATCATATTTTTAAGTGAAGGCCTTTTTAATTATTGGTCATAAATTAATCAGCCGATGAATTCTATGTGATTTATATATAATAAATTGTACTGTTTGCATGATAAAAAAAAAATTGTTTTGATCATAAATAGATATAGAAATTAGCCTCAAATCGTAGTCTTCGTCACCTATCTTGTCGTTTGATTATTGTATCCTTCTATATTCAATGAGGTCAGATGAGAATTTAAGAAATCATAATGTGGGCTTAGTGTATTTCTAACATGCATACTCTGAACAGTCTGTACTTTGAAAAATCAGGCGTTGAAATATGGCAAACGTTATTGTTATATATATATATATTTTTTTGCCAGAGGCGAATATTATAATTATACTACTCGTCTCCCTCTGTAGAGTATTACGTAATTTTTATTTGTATATTTAATATGTTTCCTTTTGGTGCGGCAAAGGTCAAGCTGTCTCATGCTCAGCACAACCTCGGTGACATTAATTAATAAGCTTATTTGGGATCATTTTTTAGAGTCTTAAAGATGTTTATTTACGTAAATCGAGATAAAATTTCTCTCACGTACTTACCTCTTATATCGTAAAATACGATTGAGAAGCTATGTAAGGCTCGAATCGCTATTCCCAATAAGCACATTAGCTGCATCCTACAATGATTTATTATTTTTTATTTGGAACATGCCTCGTTCATTATAATGTCGCCCAATGAACAATGCAAAATAAAACTTCGACCAAAGCTAGCTAGCAACTGTTGAAATATGTTTTTTTTTTTTTTTAAGAAAAAAAATCAATAAAGTGAAGTCAAACTCAAGAGGAGACATATGGCTGGAAGAGACGAATTTAGAGGAGGCGTTATTAGAGCTTGGGGAGTTGAAAATGTATAAGAAACAAAGCACAGTACTTTTTATATATAATAAAGTTGATTCGTTCATTATTGGAATTTATGGTAAGGAGTCAGGCTTGTGTCTGTCGATCACACGTAGTGTTCCACGCGCAGGCGATGATTATATTGAACATGTATATATAATACATAACTAAATGGCCTTTTTTATATATATGAATTATTTTGGAACAACTAATTGCCATTGCATCAGTTGATGCCATTGTGATAGTTTAATGGTGTGAGTGGAGAGAAAGGTGGTTGAAAATGAAATGTATGTTCCAAAGTTGGGTGGTTTGTGCAACAATGGATGGTTGTGATGACTGATGAGTCAACAAGGCATCGTTGCTGCCATTTGCACTGTTCTTGGACCTCTTTGGGATGGTCCCTCCACACAGAATTTCGAACAAAGTGGTGTCCCCTCCCCCGCTTTATAAACTCCTCTTCAATGCACCTTTGATTCCTTCAATTCTCGTTCACTAGCTAATAACATTAATGTTTGTTTTTGTGTGTGGCAATTTAGGACGAAATAAACAGGATAATTGCACTTTAGAATAACAACAACACTTTAAGACTCTGCAATTCCTAATCTCAATCCAGTTAATAATTTCAGAGCATTTTTATTCCCTTTTTTTTTTCAATTTTGAGAATTCTGGAAACTTAAGTAGAAAGAATCGGCGTATGGATAATGAACATGCATGAAGCTTTAAGAAAGGTGGTGTTTTATTTAGTTGGGATTTACGAACACGATTCTGTAAATGGCAAAGCTGCCAAAGAAGGAGCATATGAAAAGTGGGCGCCCGAATGAGAAAGAGAGAGACGTTGTAAAATTGGCCAAGTTGTGATCGATCGGAAAGAAAGATTCCATGTTTTTGAAGTGAAAGAGAGGGGAGTTTAATTCATTCCCAAAAAATACGGAATCCTAAGTCCTAAACAAAATTTAAATAAAAAAAAAGACGGCCATTTCTCTATTTAGTATTTACACGATACACACACAAACTTTCATAAATGGTCGATGGAGACGTTACATTAAATGAATGCAATTAGCCACAGATGGCATAATGGATCACTAACAGCATATGCTCAGTCATGATGATGCAGGCCTACGTCACAGCTCCTCTTCTGCCTCACTCCTTCACCACTTTTTTAAAACAATAAAACTAATTATTTGATATATAATAGTAAAATGATCTGGATAAAAATGAATTGTGATTTATGTTTGGATTGGGGTTATCATAAGTAGCTTTTGTGATTTAAACTTATAGTCAATCTGAAATATTTTTAGAGTCTTGTTAGTCTTAAAAACATATTTCGGGATCTTGAACAGTATTAAAAAATACTTGTGATCTTGAAAAATTATTTTAAGATCTTGAAAAGAAGCTCAAAATACTGAACAGAGTTATGCAAAAAATTATGCAGGAGCTCAAAAGCTCCCCAAAGTAATTTTTAGTCCATAAAATCGATTGGAACAACTTCTCGACTAAATATTAAAAAAAAAAAAAATTCCCATAAGTCCAATGTGTACAGTGCATAACTCCGATTGGAGGCACTCAATCGATGTACCAAACATGCACAATATCACTCCTTCTAAAATTTAAATATAAGATTTATTTAACTTTTTTTTTTTTTTTTACACTTTTAAGGCAATTTACCCACTTAAAAATTTCCAGATATTAAATAATATATTTATTTTTTTAACCACTAAAAAAAACAAGTAAATTTAATAATAAAAATCAGAAGCAGTGAGAGAAAAATGAAATGAAAAATGGGGGTTGGGTTTTGTGGTTGCGATCATGGGAATGGTGGTGTGTCGATCGTATCCATGGGAATAAGGTGCCCTTTTCATCAAAGGAGACTCACTTTTCTGTTTTAACATGAACCTCTCATGTCTGCCCTCTTAACCACGTCCCCTTCATGCCTATTCCGTGGTGGATCCCACTTTTTCCATTCCATCATTATCTTCTTCTTCTTTTTTCTAAAAAACTGTGCACGTATTTAACCATCGTTCCCATTTAAAATACACTGTTTAAATCGTTTTTTAATTTGATATACACACTGATCCACTGGAAAAAAATAGTTATGACTTTTAAAAAAATACATTTTCAATTGAAAATGTAAAAACCCTTTAATTAGCTTTAAATATATGAGTTGTTTGACTAATTTGTGTATATATTAAGGTAATTAGTTAAGTTTGTTATTTAAAAAAAAATTGTGTTGCTTTTTCTAAAATTCATATTACATTAAATCATCCCTTAATGAAAATACATTTAGTAAATATGGGAGTATTTACCGATTGGGTTAGCACAAGTGATAAGCGGCTTGTGTCGCTTAAGCAATGTCTCGAGTTCAAGCCTTGTGAATGCAGAAAAACCCCGTTAAGAGACTCACCACCATAGCCAGGTGTACAACCCGGGTCGGATTCAGATTAGTTCAGACGAATCTCTCAATACATACCGGATGGGCAAAAAAAAAAATATGGGAGTATTCAGGAAAATTATAAATTTAATCAGCGGGTTATGATTTAAACAAATTTCTGTATTTTTGGCTATTATATACGTTGGCACTGAGAGAGTAATGTTGTATACTGCAAGGACTAAAATATTAGGTGGGGATCCATATTCGAGGTTGCTTTCGTTTCACAAGGCTGGCCATGAGTGGAACTGTTATTCCTTTATCTTCTTTATTCCGGCTAAATAAAGATATTCTTATTAATAATCGGCAAAAAGAATCTGATAAAGCTGTGGAACGAAAAGCCCTGATTTTTTTTATCAAGAGAAAAAAAGAACGTGTCTCTGTCATATATTTTTTTCTGGGTTAGGCAAGGCATATTTTAATCTTGATTTCTCTCATTCCTTAGTAATTTAATTTATAGATATATATCAGGTTATCTAATACCAGTAATGAATAATAACTCTGGACGCTCCAGCAATACGAAGCACCAAATGCTATTTCTTAATTCCTATTTCAGAGCAACTTTATGTTCTCTTTTCATATATATGCTCCTAATCAGTGATCGCATAAATTTGTTGATTTAACCTTTTGGCCAACATAAATAAATAAGCAAATTCATTGATTTGGCCTAATCGATCTATGAAGAGTAAGAAATTAAAAACTGTAGAAACTTCACGACCATCGATGGATCGGACAGCAACCCGTTTTTTAATTTCCCCCTTTTCTTTGTTGTGAGTACACTTTTTGGTTGGCCTAATGGCCAGAAATCTGGAACTCTCTTCTTTTCCATTTTGTTAATAAAGGAATAAGAACCAGCTAATTGACTGGTAGCCGAGAGATCAGATCGATCTCCTTATTATTGGGACTGCGTTTTACCTGGTTTAAGTAATAATGCAGCATTACTGTCTCACTTGTAGAAGGAAGACATCGTACAGACTTATAGTTTAATTAATGCAGAGTACTATTTTTCATGTTTTGTCCTCTTATAAATACTCACTTTCCAACTTTATCCATTCATTATATCCCTTCAATCTAAAATAACATTCCCAATACAGTTAATTAAACATTTTTGGTAAAAGTGAAAAAAAAATTACATAATGACTTAACAGTTGTTGCTTATTCCCATGATATAGTTCCAGTGCTTTATACTGTGGCTTGGAAAGAGTATGTATATACATCATATTCAACATGACTTGATCATATATATCAAGTTATGATAAACAAGTTATCATCATAAGCATTGTGAATTGTGATGTTTGAAGAAGAAATAGACTCGAACTGAATCAGTGTCAGAGAAATGCGTTAGTATGGACTGATGGGCTAGGGACATTTTCTCGACTTTAAATTACGCTGAGCAGAGAAGTGGTGCGCGTGGAATATAATAACAAATTAATAATTAAGGAAAAATGTCAGCAGGGACTGGGAAAAAAAAAAAAAAACATCAGAAAAAGGGGGAAAGTGGCTAGGGCATAAAGCAATGGTCCAAGCCAAGCCAAGCCTTTTATGGGGGAATTGATCAAAAGTGTTCATTTTAGGGCTTTCAGCTGAACAAGGCGGCAAGCCTCATTCTCACTATCGCAGGAAAACGACGTCGTGGGAGATGAAGAGGGGCCCACATTCACCGGCTTTGCTGGAAAACTTTTGAAGATGCCCGTGGTGTCCACTCTAATCTAATCGGCTCCCTAAAATATCTTTAGTCTGAATTTTAATTCTATAATCTCATGTTTATTTATTTTCACTTGATTTTTGGTTGATTTTCTCTTCTCATTTTCAACAAAGTTATGCAGTTTCATTGATTAATGTTATTGGTATCCTATTTATTTCAGTAGTGTGTTATTATTTTATTTATAATCTATTTATCTATTCTCCTTAATGAATAAAAATTTATCCGATTTTAATGTTATATATATTTTTTCTTTATTATATTATTATATATTTATCTGTGGCCGGGATGCTCGTATTCCTGAGGGGGGGCCCACTCACATGCCCTTTTGCTTTACTTATTCCGCCACCTCATTTCTTTGTCTTGCTTCATCTCCTTCCCATCCCAACTTGCATCTCCCCTTCCTAATCTATTCTTCTTCTTTATTATTCTCTTTTTTCCTTTCATCCTTTTCTATTAATTTTATTCTCCTTCCTTCCCAAAGTTGATTTTCCCACAGGCCACCATCTTTTATTTCCTTTCCTTTTTTTGTTATGACATATTCCATATTAACCATGCATCAGTTTAGATTTGGGTTGGTTGGCTCTGAATGATATATATATATACAGTGGCGAAGCCACGATGGGTCTTGTTATCGTAAGTGCTGATATGAAATTTTAGGCTTTTTTTTAGCTGTTGTAACAACACAAGTAATGAAATTATTGCATTGCTTTATCTGCCAAATGCCAATGATTCAACGACATGGGTAGCCACATTCTCTTCGATTCCCGCCATCTACCCTACATGCATATGTGATATAGTTAGGGACTATTGACTGCACAATTGTATATGTTACAATTGACACTTGTGAAGAATTGCAAAACATTGTAAAAATATTCAAGAATTTTTTTACATGCTTCAAAAGGTGACTACCGTTGTGGGGGTTTTATGCAAGTGGAAAAAAATTCTTCAAATGAATCAATATGAGCTAATAGTTGAAAGAATTGCTCGCGATGAAATACCAACTGGAAAAGATTTAAATCAAGAGATAACCTTAAAGCGGCTTGGAGATACTCGTTGGGGTTCCCATTTTGGTATTGTTACAAGTGTCATCTCATTATTTTCTCCAATAATTTTCTTGATGAAAATTATTGAAGATGAGCCGAAAAATGATGTTGCAAGAATTGATGCAGGTTGCATTTTGTATGCCATGGAGGATTTTGAATTTGCATTCTTGTTGCATCTTATGAAATTGATCTTGAGGATTTCTTATGAGTTGTCACAAGCACTACAAAGAAAAGATCAAGACCTTTTAAATGCAATTGGTTTAGTGAAGGTAGTCAAGTCTCATTTACAAGAGATGAAAGATAATGATTTTGATGAATTGCTTCAAGAAACGAACATTTTTGCCAATAAATATGATATTGACATTATAAATATGAATGATGTTTATTGTCCTAAAGGGAGATCAAGCCGGAGATTGGAATCATTCACATTCTTCCACTACTTTAAGTTGGAGTTATTTAACACGGTGATAGATACTCAGGTTTAAGAGTTGGGTGATTGATTTGATAATGTTAATGCCAAGTTGCTTGAGTGTTTGGGTTGTCTTGATCCTCGTGATTCATTTGCTAATTTTAACAAAGAAAAGTTGACTGAGTTTGCTGGATTCTATTCTTTGGAATTTGATGAGCTTGCAAATATTCTTTTTCTTTCTTCAAGTCTCGGTAATTTTATTGTTGATGTAAGAGCTAATTCTGATTTTGTCAACTTGAAAACAATTTCTGACCTTGATTTGAAGATGGTTGAAAAGAGAAAGGATATTGTTTATCCATTAGTTTATTTGTTGATAAAGTTGGCAAGACTCATTCTACCTAAGAGAACTACTAGTAGTGTTGAGCGAGTTTTTTTCGCGTGAATGACTTTTGTTAAGGATAAGTTGCGTAAACGGATAAATGATGATTGATTTAACTCACGTGATAACTTATGTTGAGCGTGATATATTTGATAAGATTGATGATAAAGATATAATGCAATACTTTCAAAGAATGAATAATCGAAGAATGTTTTTGTAATTGTTCTGTTATAATAGCTTAGTTGACTTTTGATTTTTTTTTTTTATGTTAAGTTTTTTTTTTCTTTTCTTGTCTATATCTTTTGTTTTTTAATGCATTTAAAACTTTTCTTAAAAAAATTTTGAGACCCCCGAATATCCTCACTAATTGTGTGGACAATAACATAAAATCTTAGCTCCGCCACTGTGTATATATATATATATATCAAATAAATAGAACTCTTTCAACATGTAATATATATTTCATTTATTTAATTAAAGTCTTACTTCAAACCTGAAGGCGCCACATGACTTTTATTCCTCCTACTCACCTACGTATTTGAGAATCGATCAATCATTCCGTTAGTTCATCGATAATTAAAAAGAGAATCTATTTTTAATTATTTGAATTTAATATATAAATACATATACTTACCTATATATTTATATATATATATATATATATGTGAAATTAAATGATATGCTATCATATGAGTCGTTACATCAGCTGGGAGTTTTAATTTATAAGTGAAGCCAGCAGCCTTGATTTATAAATTTAACGAATACCTTGCTGTAGTACAGTAGGCTCATTGTGTGACATTGACTTTGTAAGCGTAACGTTGTACCGTTTTAATAAATTGGTCTGATTTATTGTATATATATTTGCGATTGCGCGCGTTTCTTCAACCACTACATACGTATGTACTGCATCATGAAACTGTTTGGTTAGACACACTTCCACAGAAATTCTCGTTGGTGTTAATTAATTACAAGTAAGGATGTTCCTTCATTAATTTAAAAAAGTTCTGACCCCTTTTAGTAAGACTTGATTTAACCGCGAGGCGACACTAAAATACATAAAGGGATCAGCCAGCTATGATTATGTACTTATTTTACATAGCATCCATCATAACGTACGTACTCCCGCCATCACTGTACTTTTCCCCCCTCAATCAGGGCACAAGCTTTACCATTTAATTGAAAACTGAGTGATATCCTATTTCCATATTTGGTTCTCCTATATATTTATCTAATTTACAGCAGAAAAAGAAGTAAATGTTTATTGTATGTAAAAAGGAACGGAAAGGTTAATTTAGGATCATTTTCAAATATCCTCACTCACGTGCTGTAATTTTATTAATATAAGTCTTTCACTCCGATCCTAATTATAAGACTTAGTTAATTTTTTTGGAGAAATTAAATAAGTTAATTAAATTAGCTTAGAATATTTTTGTTTTTGTTTTTTTCTTCAAACTAAATATTTGACTAATAAACTAATATATAATTTAAGAAAACACAACATATAAAATGATTAAGTAACTTATTTAATTTTTTTAATCTCTTAAAAAACATTCAACTAAATCTTATAATTTAGACAGGAGGTAGTAAGGAGGAGTATTAAATAAGGAGGCCCATTTTAGTAACTTGGCTCACCTTCCCATCAAAGGGCCTGAAGCCTACCCACACATGCGTGACGTGACCCTAACAATCAGTCCGTCTGACCTGTGAGCCAACCATATACTCGATCGTAGTACCTTCTCAAACACACACACACACACACACACGCTCAATTTCCTCACTGCCCCCCTTTTTCAAAATTCATCAGCATGATTTCCACGTCACATGGCCTCTAATATGCCACGTAATCGCAAGAGCCCCCATGCGCAGGGCTCGCACCCGGCCCTTTGGTTCACCTCTCCACGCGTATATATTTTAAGTCACCCCTAAACCTCTCCATGTGAAAATTAAACCTCCGTTCTTTTCCTCTGCAACCAACCCGGCAGTCCACCCTCCAAACCCGACTCCATTGCATCCAGATTCAACCATTCCGCCCGAATTCTCACACCATTCTGCATAATCCTCATATAACTTTGGCCGGAATTGGTTTCCAAATCGCCGTGATGCCGATGGCGGCTGGGCCAGCAGTGCCGACCGATCGCGCTCCTCCCATGGCGCCGATGCAATCAACACCCATTATGGTTTCGGACTCCTTTGCTAAAGACGCTATTATTTCTTGGTTCCGCAGCGAATTTGCCGCCGCCAACGCCGTTATTGACGCTCTCTGCGGTCACCTTGCTCACCTCAGTGCAGCCACTGGAGCCTCCGACTATGATTCTGTTTTTTCCGCAATTCATCGCCGGAGATTGAACTGGATACCGGTCATACAAATGCAGAAGTATCACTCAATAGCTGAAGTGGCCGTGGAGCTTCGCAAACTCACTGAGAAGAAGACAGAGGCCATAGAAAAGAGGCAAGATGACTGTAAGAGTGAGGTCGCGAACACTTGTTCGGAAGACAAGAAGAAAATCAACCAGAAAATAATAGATAGTGATGGAAATGGCGGTGACGAGGCTCCTGAAGAGTATGATTCGCCGGAAAGTGAGATTACCGATTCAGGTAACTAATAATATTCTTCTTACCGGGTTTTCATTGATAAGCTTCAGAAGGTTCCCCTGTTTTCTCGACATCCAACTATCGGGATACCATGTCATAGGCAGTTAGCCACCATGAAAGTTGGGATTGATTCGGCAATCGCGGCGTTTTCTTCTTGTCCAACGGCATATTTCATTTTTTTTTTTTATTTGTTTCTTTTACCTTTTAAAATAAAAATTACATTTTATAAAGCTTTCGGGGGAAAAAAAAAGAAATTGAGCTTTCCTGACTTCTTTAAATGATGCTTTGGTTTGGGTAACATTTTCATTGAAATGGGGATTTTTTATTTTTTTGGCCAGGGGAAGGGGTAGATGAGACTTCCAATGTTTTTTTTTTTGGTGTGGTGGGATTCACAAATTACTTCTTATATTGGAAGAAAACCGTTGAAGATAGACACATCAGTTCCTAATAATCATAGGCAGATTTTTTTTTTCTTAAAAAAAGATGAAACCTCTTCCTTTTTGTTTTTGGTTTTTAAAAATACAGCTTGTTTCTTCATACTATCAAAAATAATTTGTTGTTTCTTGATATTTCACGTGGAACCCGCCAGCTTCAGGCTAATATTCATAGAGCATGAAAATTTTGAAGGTTTCTAATTTTTTTGGGTAAAATTTATTTGTTTATTTTAAAAGGACGTAGTATGAATTAGGTGGTACAGAATAGAGATTAGCGGCTGGAGTGGCATTCACCACAACGTTCTGTAGTAGGTATACCTAGAGGCGCGTGCTTTACAGGCGGCGGCCAGTCAGAGCTGCTTCCTATTCACCTTGAAATGACTGCCTCGGCATGCTTCCATTGTTGTGGATTCGGGTAATCGGTGGTTAGTCGGGGTTCGCCAATATGGGTGCCATTCCCAATGCTAATTCTATTCATTTAATTTGACTACCGGTCCCAGACGGCCGGTCAACGCTGTCATGGTTGTTAGTTGGGAATATGTCAGTATGAGAATTTGGAAAACCACAAAATCGTTGCTTTAAAAGTTTTCTTTTTATAAGTTGAGATAAAACTCTTTATTTATATATATATATATATATATATATCTCATAAATCATAAAACATATTCTTTGAAAGCTAATCCAAACATGCTTGTATGTTTGATTAGCTTCTAAAAAATAGTTTTACAATTTATGAAATAGATATGTGATATGAATTTTACATAGGATTGCGGAAAATGGCACCAGTTTTGTTTTGTGTTTCCCAAACACTCATTAGTTAAACAATGAGCCTTATCTCGTTTGGCCGAAGCAATCAATGAGCTAAATTAGCTAGTGAACAATTCAAGATGCAAAAATCATTTAAAGAATGCATTTATTGCATGAAAATCAAATATGGACATTTTTCATGTTTCATTGCTTTTGTTGGATACGTTGCGGTGGCCTTTTTGGCATTATATGAACAAGGGACATAAAATTACCCACGAGGACTTTGTCGGAAGACGGCAAATATACGTATGATTAATCACTGAAACTCCAAATTTGGAAACATATTTGGATTCGTTAATCTTCCTGGACTCTTTTTTGAGCCTCAAACTAGTCTTACAACAATTGAGATCATCGTCGCAGTTATAACATGAAAATGTTTTTAATCTTTTATTCCTATTGTGCTGGCAGGATCTCAAGAAACGCAAGCCAGTTTGATGAACAGCAGTATATGCTCCAACCACGAAGAATGTGAAGGACGTGGTGCCCAGATAAAGTTGACGAAAGGTTTCTCGGCAAAGGAGTCGGTGAAGGGGCACATGGCAAGTTCTATCTTTCACAAAATTCAAATGCATTGTTTTTAGTAATGAAGCTTGGATTCGTTTATGCAATAAGAAGCAGGTGGGTATTGGTGAATTGGCAGGTGAATGTAGTGAAAGGATTGAAGTTATATGAAGACGTTTTCAGTGATTCAGAACTCTGCAAGCTCTATGATTTCGTCAATGAGATCCATTCCGCTGGTCAAAATGGGGAACTCTCAGGTAAACCAACCACAGCTGAGTAATTCTTGTCCCAGAATAGTCTTGAAGAAATTACTAACTTGATCTTTAACAATTATAGGCGAAACTTTTATACTGTTCAACAAACAGATGAAGGGCAATAAGAGAGAGCTGATTCAGCTTGGTGTTCCAATTTTTGGACAGATCAAGGAGGATGCAAAAAGTATGAATTGAACGATTTCAAGTTTCTCTTTAATAACCATCATTACAAAATTGTAATTTGTTACTACATTAACGACTCCAAGTAATAGGGTAGTCTGTAATTCTTATTTTATCTTTAAAAAAATTGTTTACAGGCAATATAGAGCCAATTCCAGCTCTTCTTCAAAGTGTCATTGATCATCTTATTCAGTGGAAACTACTTCCAGAGTACAAAAGGCCGAATAGTTGCATCATCAACTTTTTTGAAGAGGTAAGTATTGCATACCCCTACTCTATGTGAGGCTATCACTAAAATAGGCAAGTAATAGCTTGTTACGTGCCACAAAATAACAATCCAGCATTGTCTATACAATCAATTTCAGGGGGAATATTCTCAGCCATTCCTTAAACCACCTCACCTGGATCAGCCCGTGTCTACTCTGCTTCTCTCTGAATCAACTATGGCTTTCGGGCGTACCCTTACCAGCGATAGTGAAGGGAACTACAAAGGGCCGCTCATGCTGTCACCCAAGAATGGGTATATATTAAAGAACTTATAAATACTCTTTTTTCCCCACCCTCAAACATGATCATTTTCGCAACTATGATCCTTAGCTTATTTGGATGACGACAACTCGTTTACCTTCAGATGGAGATGTATTCCAACATTTTTGAAATGACCTTACACATGAGAACTTAGCCAAGGCATGTTAATCTATTTAGCATTAGCTAACATGGTGAAATTCATTGGTATACTACATTAGCAGTACTCAAGTTGGAATTACTCTGATCCCAACCATCAAGCAGATTCCCTAATGCCTGCCTGTTGGTTCTATAACTCCCCTTTCTCATCGAAGATGTCTAGTTTTGAAGTTGAAAATTTCTTTACACCCAAGTCAGCTCCTTTATCAGTTATTGATAGCATAACTGACAGATCAATACCTTAGAAACCTGCAGGCATGTGGGGAAGGGACAAAAACAGAGCCTTTTTACCTTAGAACTGACAGACCAATACCTTAGGTAGAATTGAAGTTGTAGAATAATTTATGAGTTATAATTTTAAGTATGGTATTATAGTCCTGCGACTAGTAGGTTCAGGCCATGCAAGTTATGTTGACTGTTGAGCATTTGATATTTTGATCCCAACTTCCCAAAAGGGGCTGCGTCTGAATATTATCATTATCGGCACCTTTGTCTTCATTATTATTAAACTAACATAAGAATCACTAGGGTTGTATGCGTGGACTGAGTATGAGTTTGAACTGATCATAAGAGTGTCGTATGTGAGCCGTGCAGGTCTCTGCTAGTGATGAGAGGGAACAGTGCTGACATGGCAAGGCATGTGATGTGCCCATCCCCAAACAGAAGGGTCAGTGTCACCTTTTTCAGGGTAAGGCCAGACTCCAACCAAAGCCAAACACCAATTCCTTCCATGGCAACGGCAATGACTGTTTGGCAACCAGGAATAGCAAGTAGCCCATATGCTTTGGCAAATGGAGCTGTCAGTGGCAGTGAGGCCATGGACATGATGATGCCCAAATGGGGAATAATTCGTGCCCCAACGGTCATGCTTACCCCTATGCGTCCTATGGTGTTGAGTTCTCGCAAGCTTCCTCGTGGTGGTGGTGGTGGGACAGGGGTGTTCTTACCCTGGAACGTCCCTTCCAGAAAACATGCCAAGCATCTTCCTCCTCGTGCCCAGAAAGGACGGCTTCTGGCTTTGCCTCCCCCAGTTGAGTCACCCTCTCACATGGAAGAGTCCACTTCCGACTCCGCCATTACTGTTGAAGCACAAATATGTCTTTAGTCTGAAGCAGCAGCCTTTGATTCAAGCTATGAACCGAGGAAGGTGGGGCCTTAGTTTTATTTTCCTGTATCAACTGGGCCCGGGGGCTGTTTGAGGAGTTCGTTCTTTGAATTTTTTTTCTTTCGGCCTTCTTTCGGCTATATTATCTTGAAGTTAGATTGTATCGATGATCGCAGTTGTAGTTGTTCTTAATGGATGTCAATCGGAGCATCAAGAGCTTCAGAGTAGTAGTGATCGGGGTTTGATATTGGAGTTGATTAGTGTGAATCATCTTAGCGGGTAGAGTTTTGTATGAACCGTAATTTATATTAATCTTGTTTTGATGAGAAAAGCCAAATCATCATCAGAATATGATCATATGGGTCACCCTTATTTATTACACGCCGGGGTCACTCTGTAAATGATTTATAGAGGGATGCCATTTTTTTTTTGCCACTGATGAACCACATTTATAGTGAAAATAAAGAAGTTACACAGAGGAATTGAATCCCAGTCTATCTTGTAATACTCTAGACTTTACAAAATCAGGACACGAATCCCAGAACACAGAATGGAAAATTCCATTTTTTTCAAGAGCGTCCGCCACATGATTTGTCTCTCTGGGAATATATTGCAAACAGATATCCCAATCATTCCTTCTAAGCTCCTGTATCTTCCAAGATGTAAGGTTACTGCGTAATTGGGGAGTATTAGACAATATAATAATAGGGAAAATCCATCTCATGACCCATATTAGCAAAAAAATGTTAAAAAATGCCAAAGAAAAAGTCACAAATTAAAAAAAGGCCTCAGAGCCTTTTCTGGTATTATTTCATAAAACGTTAGTTGTTAATGAGATTGATATACTTGTTGACAGGTATTGATTTAGTTGTTAATGAAACTGATTTAGTTGTTAAGATATTGTTGTTAATGCGACTGATTTAGTTGTTAACGGGTATTATTTAGTTGTTAATGGGAATGACTTAGTTGTTAACGTTTTATGAAATAATACCGAGAAAAAATTTCTGCGCTTTTTTGACATGTGACTTTTTTTTTGGCATTTTTTGACATTTTTTTTTTGTTAGTATGGGCCCTGAGATAAATTTTCCCAAAATAATAAGCTCATTATCATCTGACTCCACTGTTATACTCCTTAAACCCAAATCCCAAGCAAGAGTCAAGCCCTTCAAGATAGCTCATTCCTCAGCTTCGATCAGAGAACACGAACCTAAGGAATGAGAAAAACCAGCCAGCCAATCCCCATTATGGTCACCAATGATGCCTCCACAGCCTGCTCTTCCATGACGCTGAGAGACAACACCATCCACATTCAGTTTAGCGCTGCCAATGGTTGGAGGTATCCAAGAATTGTGAGCTACAAGATGCAAAAGAAGATGACACTTATCCTCTTGAGTAATCACAAAGCTCTTCCAGGTCTGCAAAATAATTACCGATGGATTGATTGGTTTGATGAAGTCATCATTAAAAGACATATCATTCCTCCACAACCAAAGCTTCCAGATGGCCACCCCCCACATCTTAGCCTAATCACCCAATTTATGTATACCCAGATCCTCATGGAGATTAACTCTTCCCCATTACACCAAAGGCAACCTGAAAAAAACGAACATAGTGCCTTAGATCTAGTAAATCAGACCACATCTTCTTGGCATACTCGCAATCTGTGAGTATGTGCATAACATCTTCACAGCCAACCCTACAATAATTGCATAACGGTGAGCAACTAGACCAAACACTTTGGCTAGAGTTAGTGGGAAGGTTGTCATTAAATGCAATCCACATAAAAATTCTAATCCTTTCTGCTCTCGGCCATTTCCACAACATCTTAAAGAGATCATTCTCACAACTATGATTATCCTCTTCCAAAAGGCTATAAGTGCTTTGAATAGAAAAGAGACCATTAGCTGATTCCTTCCATGATAAAGCATCATGACCAACCCCTAGTAAGGGAGGGTGGACAGAGGTTAATCTATTCAATATATCTCCTGGTAACAGCTGAGATAAGCGAACAACATCCCAAACTCCATTTGAGACCCAATCAGCCACAATAATGTTCGAGTCTTCCATCAAAAGAAGACGAGTACACACCTCCTACAGAGGTTTGTCTTTTAAAAGCCAACGATCAGAGAAAAATTTAACAGTGAGACCGTTCCTCACATTCCAAATCGAACCCTTCAACACATGATCCTTTTGTCCAGCAATAAATTTCCAAAGAGGAGAATCCCCCTTCCTAATTTCAAAAAAAATCAGATTCAACCCTCAACAAATATCTATTCGTAAGAACATCCATACCCAAACTTTTTGCTCTAGTAAGTAGCTTCCAAGTGGTTTTGGCGCCACATGCTTTATTAAAAGAAGACAGCCTCTTAAAGCCAAGGCCTCCGTGGTTTTTTGAGAGAAGAATCTGGGACCATCCTATCGGATGATATCCATAAGTAGAGTCACTATGACCCCAAATAAACTTTCTCTAGATCCTCTCCACTTCCTTACAGATAGAACTAGGAATAAGAGCCGCTTGCATAGGATAAAGAGGCAAGGCACTAATCACATGTTTAGCCAAGGTGATTCTACCCGCTCTAGATAAACACTTCTCTTTCCAAGAGGAAAGTTTAGATCTAACTCTATCCACAATGTATTGAAAGGTTTCGGTAGTTTTCCTTTTCCTTGAAAGGGGGAATCCCAAATACCTTCCAATAGCCGCTGAAACATGCATCCCTACAGTAGAAGCCAAATTCTGTTTCACATGCATTTGAACTTTTGGGGAGAAAAAAATAGAAGATTTAGACTTACTAATTTTTACCCCAGATGCACTATAGAATCTTTCGAGACAACCCATCATACAATTCATTTGTTGATCAGTTGCTTCTCCAAAAAGAAGGATATCATATGCAAACATTAGGTGTGAAATAGCCGGTCCCTCTTTAGAAATCATAATCGGTTTCCAAGGACCCTTATCAACCTCATCACAAATAATATGGGACATTTTATCCATACAAAGTACAAATAATAAAGGGGAAATAAGGTCCCCTTGTCTTAGTCCTCGTCTTGCAGGAAAATAATCAGTTTGGGTTTCATTCCACAAGATATTATTGGAAACAGTTGAAACACATCCCATTATCAAATTAATGAAATTAGAATCCATACATGCTTCTTCCAATACTTGTCTAACAAAACTTCATTTAATTTTATCATAAGCCTTCTCTAAGTCAATCTTCATGGCCATAAGCCCTTTTATGCCTCTCGCTTTCTTCATAATATGCATTACTTCTTGACCAACCATTATATTATCATGAATCAATCTCCCTTTGACAAAGGCAGACTGATAAGGGGAAATCAATGAATCCATCAACTCTTTCAACCTCCCCGTGATTACCTTGGTATGCTCTTATAATGAACTAAGCATAAAGAAATTGGTCTGAAATGATTAACTTCCTCTGGTGAGTCACGCTTAGGAATAAGAGAGATTAGAGTCTTGTTGTGGTCCTCAAGCTTTTGTTGCCCAACAAACACATTTTGCACAAAATTACAAAAACTCCTGCCCACAACATTCCATTTAGACTGAAAAAAGATAGGAGGAAAACCGTCAAAATCATGTGCCTTATAAGGACCCATAGAAAAAAGAGCTTTTATGATCTCCTCCTTGGTAGGAATTCTAGATAGACCTTCGAGAACATTCATCGCCAATGATGGGAAAGAAGTCACAATGTTAATACTGTCAGAACTAGCTTCATCCACCATATACAGATTTTTGAAGTAGTCAACTACCAACGACTTTAATTTCTCTTCATCATCGATCCATAAACCAACACCATCTTTTAACATAGTGATATGGTTCCTTCTTCTCCTCATAGAAGATTTAAGATGATAGTACCGAGTATTCCTATCACCCTTTGTAATCTAGTCAGTCGTTGACTTTTGAAACCATTTGATTTCCTCTAACTTCAGCAATTGATCGAGCTCACCTTATAGTAACTCCCTCTCTAGACAACATAGGAAATAGGAGTGTGGATATCTTTGGGATTTTTGAATACCACCCAATCTAGCCAAAATTATTTTTTTTTCTTCTCCAGATTTTCAAAAATATCTCTATTCCAGACACCCAGAGCATTTTGAACCTCCTTTAAAGCTTCCAAAAGATTATCATCGTTCCTCCAGCAATCAACAAGGAAGTTATCAAAAGAATCATGACATAACTACATAGCTTTGAATTTAAAATGCTTAGGCCGAGGGCATCTTAACACCGACAAAAAAGAAAGCGACAGTGGATTATGATCAGAAAAAAGTGTACGAGGAAGTACCTTTACAACATAGTTCTCTACTTGAGCAAAGAACTGATTGTTACGAAGAGCTCTATCAAGGCGTTCATATAAGCGATTATACCCATTAAACAATGGACCCCTCCAAGTAAACTTAGGACCCTGCGATCCCAAATCCGATAGGCCACAGTCACTTACTTTTTCATTAAACCACTGAATTCGACGGAAATTGTATTGAACACCTCCAATGCGATCTTAGGAGGAGAGGATATCATTAAAATCTCCATACACAACCCACGGCTTCGTTACTGAAACTGAAAAGTTCAACAAAGAAGACCAAAGTTGCTCTCTGAAGTTTGAATGAGGAATGACATAAATTGCTGTTAAAATGAAGGGAGGAATCCTGGGAAGAACGCACTCCAGATGAATCAGTTGCCTTTCGACCGGCAAGACTCTAGTTGCAATGTCATTGTTACGCCATAAACCCGCAAGCCCATTGGAACGACCTTTACTGGGAACCAGGCAAAAAGAATCGAAGCCCCAAGAGAGAAGAGGTTGGAAGAGGGCTTCTTTATTGGTTTTTGTTTCAGCGAGAATCATCATATTGGACTTAGGCCCAGAGCAAATAGATTTAATATTTGTGAGGAGTTTTGATCCACCAACTCCTCTAATATTCCAGTAAAATATACTAAACATAAAAAAGGCTTAAATAAAAGGCCTAAAACAAACTCACTGGGACATTTGGGTTTCTGGCACAAGAGAAACCTCCATGCCCTCATCTAAAATCTCTTCATCTCCAGGTGGGTTGGGCTATTGAGACATAACCTCTGGAGAAATAACAGGATCCGCTCCATCACCCTGATCATGTAAACATGCAACCTTATCGGACTCCAACAGCAGGCCCACAACCTTTCCTCCATTATCCTCCAATATAGGATCAACAGTGGGCCTGGTCTTAGTGGACTACTCCAAAACAACAGCTTCCAAATGTTCCTTTCATTCATTCATGGCCTGATACGTCAACAATAAAATGCCGTTAGTGCCTTTATCCTTTGATCTCTTCTCGGCTCGTTTCTTTATTTGAATAGTTTTCAACTCTTTTGTTTCATTTCTCTTAATGCTGTCAATGTGCATATGTGGCTCCCCTTTACTCGATCATTTTTACGTTTGTACCCTATTAGTGCTTTGCTACTTATTCGCTTTTTCTATAACAATCAGGTCCGAGGAAACCTGTGCGCCCACCTTGTTAGATGATGGTTGTTGCTCCACCTCTTCCTTGGCCAAAATGCCAAAACGAGACCCTAATACAACATTTTTTGTGGTCCCTCGTTTCCTTCTTTCACCTTATGTGGCCGGCGTATTTTCTTGACAGCCTCCATTGTTCCTGGTAGTCGATGGTAGCTTCTTTCTGGGTATAAGGAGATGGAACATGATCTTCTTTATTCTCCTCAGTGTCACAGGTGTTTTTCTTCCTGTTTGGACAAGATTCTCCTGAATGCCCGTAAATACCACAATTGAAACATAGTAAATGAAGCCTCTCATATTCTAATAAATAATCTTCCCCATCCAGTCTAAAACCCGACATCAATTACTTCCCCAAATCAATCAAAACACAGATACGTGCGAAGTGACCTCGTAGCTGATGAGAGGTATTCATATCCACTTTGATCGTATCTCCAATTCGGTCTCCAATGATAGTCAAGGACTCTCTATCATAATACTCCAAAGAGATGTTTGGAACTCTTACCCAGATAGCCACTTTGTCAATCGTAGCTCTTGCCGAAATAAAATTTGGTTCCCACGATCTAACGGTGAGATAGTGGTCATATATCATCCATGGTCTACCTGTTAAAGCATTGAGATAATCATCTTTGTTAGTAAGCTTCGCAACGTAATATCCACAGCCAATATTTATGAGTGAAACTACACCACGTTTGGCCCATAACATCTACAAACGAGACAACAAGGCTTTATAGCCAATACTCTTATCGAGAAGCTTCACTATACTGCTTTCTTCCATGCTCTATATAATCGTTTCTTCACTTTGCCTGAAAAAGTGAATGTAGGAAAGTTTCTATGCAAATCTTCCTCCATTTGGCAAAGCGGCTCATTGTCTTCCTTGTTGGACTCCTCATCAGACATAATCTCATCCACCATTTCTTTACTTCCTGGACCATCTTCATCATCAGAGCTATCCGCATCCCCTGTTTTGCCTTTTAGTTTCTCAACAAACGAAGGACCACCCTTCGTGAAGTTACTACCTGCTTGACCCAGCTTGGGCCAAAACCCTGGCATAGCATTCTTACCATTCTCATTCTCACAGTTCTTAATCTTTTTCGCACTTCGTCTCAGTTGATCGTCCTCCTCCTTTGAGGGAGAAGGTTGCAAATGGGAAGGAGTCTCAGACACAGTCGCCATTTTCTTAGGAACTTTTCTTTTGAAAAAAGAAGAATATAAACCACAAAGCGCCCTTAGAGAGATTAGAGTTGATGTAGATGGGTTCAGCACTCGGGGATGGCATATATATGAATGCACTGAATTGCTTTTAAGACAAGATCACTAAAGAGAGAAGAAAATTAAATTAGTTAATTACTGCTCTTGATGAGCTAAGTTATAAGGCAACCGCAGATTTGATTTTTTGCACGAAGATTGTGCCCGTCTCGGTTCATATCTGCCATGATTGAACAACTAATAATAAGGCTTCGGTCAAAAGAAACATTAATAGGCAAAGATATTTCTTTAAGTCAATTTATAGAAGTCGTGAAGAAAACAAAATCGAATCAAAGATTATGGTGCGGTGTGTTCTACAAACAAGACAACCGTTGTTGAATAACGCTATTAATAGGGTTCAACAATTCAAGCGTCTTTTCTTTCCTTTTTTTTCCTTCTTCTTGTTTTCCCTGTTAAACCATTCCATTTGTTTTTTGGTAAAATCGCTGTTAAGCCATTCTGAACGTTGAGAACTTCTAAGTTCTAACCAATATATTAAATGTTGAGGTAATTAAGACCGGATAACAAGAATTTGATCATAGTTACAGTTTTAATAAGTAATATGGGATTTGAGAAATAAATTTGGAAATACTTAAATCTATTGTACAATTTTATACTTGACATCAATTGATTCATTAATATTAATGGCACTGATTGGCTGACATTGATATTGAATACTATGATCTCAACCTGAGATTTTCTAATCACGTTTACTGTATTATGCATGGTATATTGTAAAAAGAAATATGTTCATTTGTTTTTAAGTTTTTTTAATATATACTCCCTCTACTCCTTATTATTAGGGGTGGGAATAGGCCAGACCCCTATCAGATAGTCTACAGCTTGGCATGATCTAGCCTGTTTGTTAAAAAGGTCATACCAAGGCCTATTTAAAGGCCTAAATGTGTAAATAAGCCAGGTCTATTTTGTTAATTAAGGCTTGACTTGTAAACCTTTAGGCCTGCTTTGTTTACACATTAAATAAATAAAATTATATTTATATCATATAAATAGTGAGCAAAGTCTATTTATGGCTCCAAGGCCTGCAATATGAGATATTTTTAAAGGCAATGTTATACATTGTAAGTAAACTTTTGAAAAGGCTTCAGACTCGAATCAGCCTTCTGAAGGCTTAGGTCTGAGTCTAAAAAAAACCTAAATCTAGGCTCAGACCTCCTGCCCTCATTACAGGCTCAGGCCTGTTGAACTAAAATTTGGCCTAGCTGGGCCTATTTCCATGCCAACTTATTATAAGGACCTAACTAACAATTGTATTTGGTCATGTTTATAAAGTACTCCCTCCGATCCTAATTATAGGAGCACTTTTGTAGTGCAAATTGCACTACAAAAATGCTCCTATAATTAGGACCGGAGGTAGTACTTGCTTATTTTAAAGCGCATTAATTATTTTTTTCCATGTATGCCCATAATTAATAAGGGTGGTGAGTGAGAGTAATAATTAATATAATATTAGAGTTTAGTACAATTAGTAGGGTAATATTGGAAGCTACTTAAATTGTAGGATAACTTTATTGACTTTAACTGTTTTTTTTATTGATTTGCGAGAATTGTTAGTTAGTGTCTTATAATAAAGATTAGAAAGAGAGAGTAATGTAAATGCACTTGATAAATACTCCAATAAACTATCTCCGTGGGATTATTTTGAGTCAATTTGTAGGACATGAAAGTGAAAGACATTCCCTCCTGTGGGGATCAAAGAAAAAGTTCAAACCTCAAATGCTGAGAAAATTTTTGCAACTGCAATTGGGCTGCTGAAAAGAATGTACAACCTATCAAGATATTTAAATAATAGGATAGATATATAAATCACATCTCAGAGGGGACAAAGAAAAATCAGGACAGGGTTCATGAACATGACAATGCAGTCACTAATGCAAAATGGTACTTCCATTACCATTCTCCATGATCAAACGCTCATGTTTTTCTATATCCAAAACAAAAAGAGAGACTGGGAGAGAGAGAGAAAGCATTCTCTCTTTCCCCCAAAAACTGTCTTTTCCTTTTGGAGTACCTCGAACCAAAGGCTTGAAAAAAAAACCCACCATTTCTTGATCTTCCTTTCTTCCCCACCAAACTGCAAAATGCTGAGTAATCCTCTCTGAATAGGGTCAAATGGCACTACTTTAATAAGAATTGTCAAATGAATTATGGTTACTTACATCACACTTATTCTTCCCCTCATTCTTTAAAATTAAGATCTTTTCTTTTTCTTTTATTTTTTTAATTATGTTGAAGGTGCGGCTTCACCCAGCAATGCTGCTGCTCCCACAATCATTCCTCCAAAGAATGAGTGTCAGAACGGTAAAGATCATAAGGCGCCCAGAGATGATCAATGGTGCAGGGCTTCCTAGAATCCAACCTCAACCATGGCTTACCTTTGCCACTCCAATGTAGCAGACTGATAGGACCAGGATGCAGATTCCTACATTTGCCTTCAAGGTTGTCCCCTCCTAACCCATGTTGGTTCCACCTATGGTCCACTGCCTTAATGTCACCAGCCAATACCAACAAAAAAGGAGGCAAAGACCCCAAATGGTAAATCCTCTTCTGTTTCTGCACTTCCATCCACCTCTCCACCTTCTGAGTATAATTCCCTTCCCTCCATTTTTCCACGTCCACTATCATAACCCCTGTGTTGAAATAACATGGGTTTCGACCCTCAAATGCTCGAGACAGGACGGCGTCTGTCCAGAACAGCTCCGTGAAGTAGTTGGTGAAATTGGCGTGGCAGTACTCTGGCGCCGCCACCACCTTCCCCTCCAAGTCAACCTCCCAAAGCTTCGCAATGTCGTCCACGACCACAAGATCAGAGTCCAAGTATATGACCCGTTTCACGTAGCTGGGGATCATGTCAGCAAGGTAGATTCTTGCGTAGTTCAGAGGCTGGTCCAATGCCTGGCGGATGGATTTGGAGATTTTCCCACGTACCCTGCTGGAATCGAAGTGGTACATTTGGAATTTGAGGTAAGGGAAGGTGGTTTTGATGCTGAAAAGGACTTCAGGTTTGAACCTGGCCCAGAGGAAATGGAACTCTATGTTTTCAGGGCAGGTGGAATGTTGCAGGATGGAGAAGACGGCGGCCATTGTGCCTCGGAGATAGTTAGAGTCCAATGTCATGGCAATGTGGATCTTCTCTGCATTGCAGGCGTCCCCATTGCGAAAGGCTGGGGCCTCACGGAAAGTGGGGACGTCGGGGGTGGGCTTCAGGACGACGCCGAGGCGGATGGTGGCGGCGGCGGCGGAGTTGAGGAGGAGGAGGAAAGACAGGAGGCCGGTCAGATGTTGGGTTAGGACCGAAAAAGAAGAGCCGGAGGCCATCCTGTCCCCAATGGCGGGAAACGGTGGAAGGGGAAGTTAGGGAAGCAAAGAGAGGCTAGATCGTGGAAGCCATTGTTAGTGTGCTTGACACGAACGCCACAACTCGTTATGTCTCATTCCATGGAACGGAAGGAAGGCAGGTCGGTGCGGATTGTAAGGAAGAGAACAATCCTCGGAGCCTCCCTGCTTTCTACTCTCAACCATGTTTCTATTATTTTCATCCTTATTTATATTTGTCCCAAATAAGCTGCGTCTCTAAATCTTTCTTCAAATCAATCCCCTTGATTTCTCACTTCAGTTTTTTTTTTTTTTTTTTTTTCCCTTTTTTAAATTCTTCCACGTAGGATTTTCTGCCTGAATTGTGGGAGCAGGCTGATATTTAGTAGTTTTCTGACAAATTTTGGTCTGAGATCCTGTGAAATTCTTTCCCTAATTAAGTGGCTATTATAAAGGGGTAGTATTATTTTTGTTTATGCCTGTAATTATTATGGGTTTAATGTTTTACATTTTTTCACATACATAAATATTTTCACTAATATTTTTTCTTTTCTCTTTATAATGGAACACACTCACTTTTACGCGAGGTTATTAAAACAACCTAGGTTGGGGTAGTGGGTTAAAGGTCGTTGGGTCGACCATTTAGTCAAATCGATACTAACCCAGGTAAAAAAGTAAAGATTTTAAGATTATTAAAATGAAATTTTTAAAAAAAAAAAGGATTTTTTTTTTAAAAAATTATACTACAACATTATTTATAACACTTTATAATTAACCAGATAGACAGCTGTATCATATTCATTGGAGAATGTGTAATTTGCTGTATGAAAATTGAAAAACACAACGTCCTTTATTTACTAATTTTATATGATTTTTTATTATAAATACAAGGGTTAAGGGCAAGACATAAAAAAAGTTTTTAAAGGATAGCCCAAAGACCATGTAAGCTTTTTTTGGAGCAAAAGTGGACATAAAGTTACGTTTTGGGGCCAATTTCGACTCTGTACGTTAGTTAGTTGACCGTCAACTTGGATGGAATGCTAACGCGTGGCGATGACGTGGACGTTGACGTGCGTCACGACTAGGAATAAAATTTTAAAAAAAAAATTGAAAAATTGAAAAAAATTAGGAAAAAAAAAATAAAAATCGAAAAAAATTCAAATAATTAGAAAAAATTCAAAAAAATTAGAAAAAAAAAATCAAAAAATTAGAAAAAAATCAAAAAATTAAAGGGAAAATTCCAAATATATACTATTTGAATTTGTACAGATTTCCAAAAAGTCGTCGAATTTGTAAATACTATTTGAGGGATATGCAAATTCGGGTCAAATTACCCTTTTACCCTTTAGTATTAAATAAATAAAATAAAATAAATTGTGACATCCTAAATTTTGAGTTTAGGATATTAAAAATATTATAAGGAATAAATTATAGGAAATTTAGCCCTTGGGATAAATTAAAAGGTTAATATTTGGAAGTAAAGACATATTTTCCCATAAAAATTAAGGACAAATAGTTGGGAATAATTTTAGGCCATATACCCCCACCCCGCCACCCGGCCACTGACACCGACAACGTCCACGTCCTCTCTTTGTATGGCCAACGACAATTCACTCATGATCTTAAAAAAATATTTTGAGATCTTGAAAAATCTTGAAGATATTTTTTCAAGATCCTAAAATAATTTTAAAAATATTAAGGTAGTTTTTTTCAAGATAAGCCAAGATCCTCCAGATCCTAAAGTATCTTTTTAGTAGCAGTCATTCCCCGAAATATTTTTCCAAGATTCTAAAATATTTTTTCAAGATTATGAAGTATTTTTTCACTACCAGTCAGTATCATGAAGTATCTTTTTAGTACCCACAATATCCTAAAATATTAATAAAAAAAAAAGAGGCACCTGATTTGCGCCAAAACGGCACAGTATAAAGGAAAAGGAGGGCAGGAGCAGCGGAGAGAAGCCGAATCCCTAGCACAGCGCACTTTTTTGCCGCCAAAATAAGGTATCATGAGATTTTCTTACCACAAAGATTATGGATCTTAGTTGGGTTGGTATCGCGTCACGTGCCAGATTTATTGCTACGAATATTTATGCCGAAGCATTTAATACGGGCTCCCATAACATATAAGCCACAATTTCCTTGGGCCGAAATGAGCAGAAATAGGAAACCCAAAAAAACAAAAAGGATTTTTTTTTTTTATATGAACAAAAAGGAATTGTTGACTCGAGCAATGTCATGATGAAACTTCTCTTTTTTGCTCTTAAAATCACGCCGAATGTAAAGAATGAAGTCAAATATTTAAGAGAAGAAATAGTTACAGTGGTCACTGGCTTATCACGATGATGCAGCATTCACCAATATCTATACCTATCAATAATCAGAGGAGTCAGTCTTGTGTACAAGGGACAACCGCCCCTGAAGGACTAATATTCCAACATATGACCATTACTATGTACGTTGACAATCAACTTTGATGTAATACATTGTTATTTGTCAATAAGATGCCGTCTTCATCCCTTCCCTTCGAATCCAATTCAGCTAAATATTCCTGACTGGATCAATAATCAGGTTTCTGTGTGATACGAATACGATACATGATTGAAGCATCCGTTTTTACCGGTTTAGTTCACACATAACAACTCATAAAAAGGAAAGCTCGTCCTAATATTGATCTTTCCGGTTGCAAAGGAAATGCTCTGAGGCAATCAAGCATGATTCAATCACAATTCATCTCTTGGAGCTGCTTGAAAACATTGCTCATCCCAGTAGTAAGGAAATTTCAATCTTGCTGCAGTATGAGGCATGGACCAGTCCTCGTATATAAACCTAAACAACAGTCAAAAAAACTCTTCATGAATAATGAGATAGCGAAAGTAATAAATAAGATAAAGGGGGAGACATGGAAAGAATCAAATAATCAATAACTTCTGCATCATAACACCGTAATTCAGTTAAACGATATACCACCTAACTTCCACATATCATACAAGAGATAAGTTTTACTGCCACATAAAAGGCCGAAAATATAATTCCTCAATAACATCAGGATGCAGAAGTTCCTTAATAAATAATTAAATGTATTCACGATGCATTTACTTTGCCAAGACAGTATGGCACAAATCGGTCTTTATGATGTTTAACATCAACGTAAGAAACTTTTCAAACCAAGCATCAATTTTCCTTACCCCCCCCAACCACACCAAAAGAAAGCATCTGCTTTCCTGCCTAAAAGAATAGTCACTAGGTAGCTTCAAGCACAATATACAATTTTGAACAAAATCAAACAGCTATATCACAACTTAAATAAGAAGCATATAAAAGAATGGGTAATAGAGGTTACGTACACTTTAACTGGCGGTCTTGATATGATAACAAGCACTTGTAAATCCTCATGATCATTAGTATTCCATAACTGCAACGCAGATCATTTTTAATACCTTAAAAATTTGTAGAATTTGTCCACTCAAAAAACCCAACTAAACCCAAAAAAAGGTGCGCCTCCCATTTTGTTAAGATCAGCAAGCAACACAATAAGTTGGCATCATATTAGTTTATGGCATTCCTAACTTGATAGGCATAAACACAACACAAGGTGAGAAGTTGCAGAGATTTAAAGCAAAATTGAGCATGAAAGCTCTGACCCAATTTTCTCAGATGTTTACCTGATGAGCATCATTAACTGGAATATGAAATGTGCTATTTGAAAAGATAGAGTGCTCCTGTGGCTTTCCTGGGTGTCTTCCGTGAGAATCTGATGCAAGATAGAGAGTGCCACTCCCTTTAAGGACAATGAAAACTTCTTCACAGGAATGCCTGTGAATTGGAGTGTGTGATCCTGGTGAAAATGTTTGAAGCCATACCTCAACCTGTTTTAAACCAGATGATTTTTTGAGATGGCATATTACCAATAAGAAATTGACAGGTCATGACTACGATTTTTCATTCATTTTTTCCTGTTAAAAAATATGAACAATATGATTACATCATTTCAATTTTTTTTTATTTCAATAAACGGGAGATCTCAGTTATTATTAACACAAAGCCGGTTCTCCGGTTAACTTTACATTTTATGCAATAATGATCATAACTTGAGGCATTTTCTTCATGCTCACTGTTATTGTAATTTGTAAGAACTTTTATGATTCTAATACTTTTTATCTAATCAGAATATAAGCAAGTCCATATATCTAAAGAAAATGAAGATAATCAATTATCTTATGATGAATACCTCTCTCATACCATGCATGACTGAACCTGCAATAGTTATGTGAGAAAGACCTGCCCTTCCATAGTTGTCCTGAGGAATCTCACTGATATTTCTCACAAGTCGTAGCCCTGCATATTCGTATATTCAGAAGGCAGAAAATAGTTATACATTGTGCAAATAAGATTTAGACAAAAACTGACGTTCATTAGCTCAGACCCTGTCCTTGAAATTTCAAAAACACTAAGCTGTTCATGCTTTTTGTAGTTCCTGTAATTAGGACCTTTCGATCAACTTTAACACATGATCTACACAAGAACAACCACTTAAGAACCAACGCTAAGTATCGAAGAAAAAATCCTAAATGTAAAAATGACAGTTAAACTTAAAATGTTTATGCCAGCAAGTTTTGTTTTTTGTTTTTTTTTTTGGAGACAATTATGCCAGTAAGTTAACGCAGCAGAAGAATAGCATACACAGGGAAAAGATGCGTATAACATATTCATTCAATCAGCACTGTTCACGCGTTGTTCGTTATTTAATTCTGCTCAACAGCTTAGCAGCAGGACGGGGGTATATTTACCATTGATTCATCGTGAACAGGTTTACCCATAAAAAAGAATACGGTCACCCACAATCAAATACCCCTTCCAGTAACAAAAGTGAAAGTACAGACGAAGAAACTCATTGATTGGATGCCTTTTGCCGATATAACATGTTAAGGTCGCCGTCGCCGAATAAATTTTTAAGTAATGTGGAGAACAATCGTCGAACACAAACTATTCGAAGCATCACAGATGCAGGAAGGAGCATTCGCATATGAAGAAAATTAACTTCCCATGCTTGTTCAGAAATTTAAAATACGGAAGGAAAAGGACCGCAATAGAGGAGGATTCAAACTTCGAAGTGGTAAAATTAAGAGCATAGCAATCATAAGCATATCAAACCTGTAATAGAGCAATGAGAGGCAAGAGCGATTGCAGACAGAGCGAAGAAGCTAACGAAGAAGGCGAGAGAACACCCAACCATCTTCGAGCAAATTCTCGGGACGGGGTGGTGTGAGATGCCAACCACCTCATAAGCCATAAGGTGAGGTGACACGTGACTTGCACGTGACCTTGATTCGTCCAATTACAAAGATCGTATGGGCTCGTAGGGTAACGTCCGTGGGCGTACCGGCAATGGCAGAAATCCACGTCCATCATTTTTTGTTGCGGCCAAGCCCATTAAAATTTTGGGTTAATGTGCATATTTACCAACAAACTATTACGAAAAGAGGATCTACCATAAATATTAATTAAGGTATCTTAAATATAAACAAACAATTAAAAAATTAAAAAGTGTTAAAAAAACACAACACGGTTAGATTATTTTTTAACGGACATTTATTTGACCTTCGTGGTTATACGCCAGAAACCTCACCACCGTCATATACAACTCCCCATTGCTCGCCACCATTCGATCCGCGTAAACTAAAGCCTCCCTACAATCCGCCCCTCTGAGGAACAACATGGCAAGCCTTAGCCCCGACCGATCAAACGAACCGGCAACACTGTTATGTTCACTGATGAGACTTTGATTCTCACTCTTGTCGACAAGAATCCCAACAGAGCAGGGAGCTTGAGCTAAAACCTGTGTGAAATATTGAGATGAGAATGTATTGTGCACCTTTCAATGATATTAGAGGCATAAATATTTAAATAATGTAATCATAATACTATAATATCAAATCCCGTGATATATATATTGCCTTCACCTAGGATATCACTGTTCTTGATCCAACCACAGGTACTATTGCTCCTTCGAGGTTATGAGTGATAGGTCCCTGATGAAGGGACAAGATGATCAGAGTGGCTTTTTTCTCTAAGGCTAGCTCACATATATCTTGGTACATGGTTTGCTTGCTTGTGATGGCGGTAAAGAAACTAAGCTTAACAGAGTCGAAGCCTTTGAAGCTTTGAAAGTGAGTAAGGGCGTTGATGGCTTGGACGGATCTATATTTGGGAGGGACTGGTTGTTTTGCGTGGTCGAAGAAAATGGGGTTGGTTCGGCCTGAGAGCTCGATGAGCTGAAGGACAGAGATAAACATGGGATTCGCCGGCGTGGGAGCAGAGAGTTCGAGGAGGTTGAGGATGGCTTTTTAAGCAAAATAGTGCTTTTTTAAAAAAAAAATACCGGACTAAAGCAGGTTTGAAACTTATTATCAGAGTAAGGTTGTTTTCCTCAGTACCAACAGGAAAGACGACGCAAGACAATGCGTAAGAAAAACTCGCTAAGAAGGCACATGACTAAAGTGCCAGCAGAAACCCTACCGGCATTAAGTGCCGGTAGAGTTTCGGCACCAAGATTATCTTACGCGCAGAAGTTTTCTAAATCACCTATTAAAATAGGAAAAAATAATCAGAAAATACTTATAAACTAACAAAAATATTTCTAATTATAAAGATAAAGATAGATCAAATCATATGATCCGAAAAAGCGTCAAACACCACTTAAAAGTATAGAAAGAAAAAAAATGATAGATCATATAATAAAATCTTAACAAGATAAATATTTACTTTCAAATGAAATTACTGATTTTTGAATTGGCTAAATATCGATAATAAAAATCATAACAGGAAAAAATTCATTCAACGTACAGTTTGAAAAACGAAATGAATCAATTTAAATAATATGTGTGTCGACACATAAATATTTATTTATTTCAAAACCAAATATATAACAATAATAAAATAAGAACATGATAATCCAATTGAAAAAATTAATAAGAACAAATCTAAGAAACTGTTGGCCATAAATTTAATTCAAATATTAACATAATAATATAATCAATCAACTATCAAATAATAAAATAAGAACAATAATATAGGATTTGTTAACTACAAAATTAATATTATTATGTGCCATAAATTTAATTCATTTCGTTTTTCAAACTGTACGTTGAATGAATTTTTTCTTGTTATGATTTTTATTATTTGATATTTAGCCAATTCAAAAATCTGTAATTTCATTTGAAAGTAAATATTTATCTTGTTAAGATTTTATTATATGATCTATCATTTTTTTTCTTTCTATACTTTTAAGTGGTGTTTGACACCTTTTTCGGATCATATGATTTGATCTATCTTTATCTTTATAATTATAAATATTTTTGTTAGTTTATAAGTATTTTCGATTATTTTTTCCTATTTTAATAGGTGAGTAATAAAACTCAAGCATAAGAAAGTCTTACAGTAAACTCTCCTAGGCACTTAATGCCGATAGGGTTTACAAGACATGACTAAAGTCTAAAGAGTTTCTGCGCACTTATATTGTCCGTCGTCTTTCACTCACGGAATCGAGGAAAACAACCTTACTCCGGTAATAAGTTTCAAACCTGCTTTAGTCCGAATTTTTTTTTTTTAAAAAAAGCACTATTTTGGTTAAAAAGCCTGCCACTTATGCTTTCTCTATCAAGGATGGAGAGGACGACAACGAGGTCTGTGTCAGGAGGGTTATGTTGGACATGTTGAAAGTCAAAGAAATGTCTAACGATGTTATGTTTTTTAATACTTTTTAATTGGTTGTTTGTATTTAAGGTACCCTCAATTAATATTTGTACCAGATGCTCCTTTCATAATAGTTCATTGGTAAATATGCCCTTTAACCCTAAAATTTTATTCATTGTGCCCGCCTGGGCAGGGTTCGAATTACCACCCAGAGCAAATCAGCTTAATTAATTTTTTTATTAGAATTAGTTTGTAGTTTTGAAATAAATTTTTTTGCCAGCATTTAAAATTACTCTTATTTAAAAATTCAAATTGCATTAGTAATACTAATCTCATAATTTAAGTCGTCCATCATTTTCTCAAGATGGCCCATTGTATTTCCTATAAAAGTGAAGAAATCTATTGAAAAGAGTGAAATAGTTAAATGCAATTTATCAGGTCAGGCATTAGGGGTTAATTTGAAAGCAGAAATTTTTTATGATTACGCCTTGTGTGTTTTTCTTTTTCCCCCCAAGTGACTCGCATAAAGAATCAACAAAAGCTTTTATACCTTTTTATTACACATTTTCACCCTTTACTGGGAGTCCAAGATAACCAACTGTAAAATGTCATAAACAACCTATATATCATTCTGCTATTTGATAGGGATCACGTTTAAGGCATCTTGCTTTCGTAGGGGATGATATTATCAATTAATCATCACTGCGTGTGGTATGCAAATGTGATCCACGAGAAAGTTGCTACGCAAAATATCTGAGTTACGAATATGAATAGTGTGAATGGTAGGTTGCCACCACGTTGATTTCCCTAGTCCGATCTTTGCAGCCATCCAAACTGTAGAAGGAGGTGCATTTCACATGATAAGTACAGAGGGAATGTAGCCATTAAAAACTTTAGGGTTCAATAAACTAGGTGAAATATATGTACCTTCCACGCGTACATTCCAAAGAAAGCTATAGTGTCCGCTGTCCAAACAACGGCAAAGGACTTCCAAAAGAATGGTATTGCAACATTGAGCAATGGGATGAGAAGAAACAGATAGTTCAGAGCTTCTTTCTCATTTTTTGAACAGTCTCGAGCTCTTAGTGAAGGAATTGCTGCAAGTTTAAAGAGTCATAGTTATCTCCTCAACCCCATAGAAAAAGGAGCCATGATTATTATACACATTTTTGCACTAGATCAAGGTAACATGCCCAACATTTTGCAAGAATTGCGGATAGTAATAACATGTAGTATCGGATATTGCGGCATGAGGCAGGGGAATTGAACCTGAAGCTATGACAACTCACTGTTTCTCAGAAATACTTAATCTAAAGAAGGTTCTGAAAAATTTAGCTGGCGACTAAAAATGGTATGAGGGAACTTACTAAACATCCAAATGGACCACATTCCCATTAACCTCCAAATGTCTGGTTCATTTGATGGGAATAAAAGGTTAAAAGACAAGACTCCACCAAGCAGCATTGACGCATACCCTTGAACCTCAAAAACAGTATACAAGGCAGTTCCAGGGACGGCAGGATTCTTTGAGGCCGTGGAAGCCCTTGGTGCAAATGTTGAGGCAGTCTTTTGAACAACCTGTCATGCAAATAAAAATAAAATTCAGTCTACATTGTCTAGTAACCAAAGCCCTTCTTCGTCTTCTCAGACCCAGGACAGGAATTTTTGCAACGTTTCAAGGGAAATGCATGCACTATCCAGAATTAACTAGAGCCTAATGAAGTTCGCAGAAAGCAGATGAAAAATCACTATGGAATCCACCAAAAGTGCAACAACTCGTAGAGCCATATCCGTGTTTAACTTTTGCATCATAGGTTAACTTTTCACGGAAGGAAAATGAGTGCCCTCGGTATACCCTAATCCGCATCCCTGTTACTTGAATAGAATTGAGGCTTCCGATTTAAAAACCGCACATAATGGATAAAAAATAAAAATCAAGGGCCCAAGTACCCAGTCTCAATATGATCCTGAAAGAAAGTACGAACTCCTATAATGCATTAAACTACTGATACGAAGTGAGCATTGCGAAAATCAAATAAAATTGCGCGTGAAGGATGATCCGGGTAGCAAAACTGGCCTTTTTAATATCCTTGTCGATTGAAGCAGAGGAGGTTGATCGACTGGAGAACGTGCTTTCCTCGATGGATTCCGCTTTCATCTCCTCCGGGAGTTGCTCACCGACTGCTTGTGTGTTTGTTTTGTCGGAAGTGGCACGGAGAGATACCTTGTTGCGAACTAGAATGTGTGATAAGTTGGTTCTATCGAATAAAGAGATGGGATGAAACCCTAGCAGCTTTATGTTCGTGAGAACCGGAGAAGTGAAACGGAGCCCGGAAGGATGACAGTTGCCAGGAGGCGTTGAGACTAACATGCTCATTTTGTCCGTAATACCTTGTGCCTTCAGCTTCCCATCGGAATCTGGAATGAGAAGAACTGAGGGGGATAAGGAATTGTGAGGCAGAGGATTGGACGTGGGGATATGCAACGACGACGTTTTGCCCGGCTAAGTGCCTAAGTATATAAAAGCCCAAGATAATAACTACTCTAATTTTCTCTTTTTTGGGGCCATTATTCCAAAATTTAAACTATATTTTCCTTTTCTACCCTTGCTAAATCTATAAATTTACATTAATTATCCTTTATTCACCATTAATTCTTTATTATTCATTTTCTCTCATTCTATGCTCATTCTCTCTTCTATACTTTTTTTCATAAATAAGGGATTTCAAAAAATATCACTTTTAACATATTTATTGTTTTTACTGAACTTAACGGTTAGTTTGTTTTACGCAATCATAAAAAAGTTATTTGTAAGAAGGACAGGAGAGAGTATGTAAATTAATAAAATTGGTTAAAATTAATTATTTCTTGTAAAATATTAGACTTATTTTTAATCAGATTCATTTGTCAATAAAATTGGTTCTAGGTAAAATGTAGAGTTAATATAATATTTGGTTCCTCAAGTTTAAAGTTTAAACTCATTTGATTTTGATCCCTTAAGTTTCAAATCATAGATTTAGGTCCTACAAGTTTTATTTTATTTAAAACATTACTCGTATAACTAAATAAAAACCTGAATCATTTTCCTCTATAAAGACCAAAACCTATAGTTTAAAACTTGAGGGACATAATTAAAATAAAAGCAAATTTAAGAGATCAAAGATGATATTAACCCCAAAATTTAAGAATAAGTGGGTGGTAATAGGTAAAAAACTTATATTTTAAACAAAGGATGTTATATTATGTAACATTGCAAGTATATAACATAAGTCCTAATGTTGGAAAAGAAATAACACAAGTCCTTGTAATAAGAAAGATAGAGCGAGTATGTCACAAGACAATCAGAGGGGGAGGGAGGGTAGCACATCTTAGGACTAACATACAAGCCCTTTAAAAAAAATTTTATGTTTTTTTATTTTTATTTTTGAGGGGAGGAGGGGGGGGGGTGGTTTGAAGTACTTCTTTTAGTTCGGTCAAGCGCGCTCATGCTTTTGAGCCAGAAAAAGAAAAGAAAAGAAAGCTCACATGCTAAGTTCCTTACTTGTTTAGCTTTGGAAACCTTTTTTTAAAAAGATAAAATGATCAGAAATATAAATAAAATGAAAGCTTAGCTTTAAAACTTGATTAGATATTATATTGAGAACACTTAAAAAAAAAAAGAATTTTAAATCTTACAAAATAATATTTTAAAATATTTACTTCATACACCAAAAAATACTAAAACTAGGTGAAACCACACAAACATCAAAGATCATTATATTTTTTTGTCTAGCTTATTTTAACAGATTTTATATTTTCACGGAGCAAATATTTTAGAAAGAGTTTTATTTCATAAAACGCAAAACTGATTTTTGAAGGTATTATCAAGCACCTTTTTTTAGAGTATTTTTATTTTTTTCTCCAAACTAATTAGTCTGACTAATAAACTAATATATAATCTAATAATACACAACATATTATATGATTAAATAACTTATTTAGCTTCCTTAATCTCTCCAAAGAAAGTCAACTTTGTCTTATAATTGAGACATGTAGTACTTTATTTTCCTTTTTCTAGATTGTCCTCTTGCATTCCCACTAGTCTCTCTGCCACTCTGGGCATAGGAAGAAGATTTTCATCCTTTTTTATCATTTTTCTCATTAAAGCCCATCCCGGGCCATTGATTGGGAGATGAGAAAAAGGTTAAGGAAAAAACTTCTTATGTTGTAGGAGAAGTGTATTCTCACGTATCACATGCGTAAAATGGTGGGACACACACATATATATAATTCTAATTATATATATGTGGGTCCCACGATTTCATGAGTGTGTAGGAATCTTCTTCTTCTCATGCAACATGAGATGCAATATGAGAAGTTTAAACCCCATAAAGTGATATTGTGATTGATTGGATGAATATAATTTAGAGATAATGAGGGATAATGAGAAATAAATTATGAGAGAAACCCAACCCCGCCATACCGCTATAAAAAAAGAAAGGAATTTTTTTTTTCATGTCAATCCCAAAAAGATTTCATAAAAAATTCTGATATTATGTGAGATTAACCTTTCTTGGGACCTTTTATTTAACTTTTTTTAGGGATTTTTTAAGATTTTGTTTGTCCTTGGACCTAAGAGAAATTTTCCCAAAAAAAAAAGAAAAAGTCGTCATCCATACGGTACTGTGTCTTGAGCGATTGGCATAACGTAACAGAACACATGCGATATTTCTCCAATGCTTCAATAACAATGACTTGCAGTTGCAGACTCAGTTCGTGCTGGTTGTTCGTCAAACCTCTAAATTCGAGATTTTCAGAGAGCTGATAGGGATTAAATTTCCCTGTAATTACGTGAATGCCCACATTTTGTTTTTATTTTCTTTTTGCGGCGAAGAAAAGAGGTAATCCACTGTTTGAATTTGCGACGGCGAGTTGGTAGCTTCCAGCGAGTTTGTTTTACGCCGGGCAATACGTTTCTTTGCAATTCCGGGAGGAGATTGAATGTCCTTTCCTACTGTCTCGATGCTGATGGTTTTTAAGTGATCGTGTGTTGCCTACAATGGGAAAATTTCTTGGTGGTTTCGTACTGCCTGTGCTGCTTTTAGCCGGTAAAATTGCAATTTTTTTGCCAGAAATTTCTTCTTCCATTTTATCCCTAATTTCAACTATTTCTATGCGTCAGTGACGGCTAGTTGAAGTGGTTGAACTAGTTAACTTATGGACTATCAAATCTAAGGTTGTGCTGCGTGTATTTTTGAATATGGCTGTTGAATTGGGGTTATTTTATTGGCTAACCATTTTTTTATAGCTGCCATAGCTGATCGTCTTGCGTTAGGAAAAAGATAAGATACTCTAACAAAGTAGCATATTCATAAATGTGTGGTACAGCAGACATTGTTCATTATCATGGAGCTTGAGATGCGGAATAAATCCTTTGGTTGGGTTTCTGGTTGAAATCAATTTTTGCCGGGAGAGAATAATTCATAACCATACAGACCCATAATATCCTATCGGTGAATCAATATGGAAAGATAATAAAAATGTTATGGGGAGCTAATTGTGGCACTCATTTTGTGTTCCATGCAAATACAGGGGGCTGCTCTAGTTCAATTGATTTTCGAAAAGAAAAATGTGGAGTTGAGTCCTTTGATTCGTGTAAAAATTGTGACTTCGAACCATAGTGTGCTCCTTACTGAAATTTAATTTAGTTTTTTGTGGATTTTTTTGGGAGGCATGTGTTATTATGATTGCATTTGAAGACTTGGTACTCCTTCAACAAGAACCATGATTGAGAATTAATGTTTAAGAACGAGTAGGCATTGTCTATTGTTATGCAAGGGTCTACTGACCATGCTGTATGATTTTTCATGATAAGTGAAGAATATAAGCTTTTCATAATGTTTCCAGTTGTTTTTAACTACCTTTCGCATCTTAATCACATCTTAATGGTTACTTCCTTTTATGGACACACGTAGATGTTTACTCCATCACTGAAGCATGCGTTGACTTTTATATGCTCTACTTTCCTGCAGCTGCTCTAATCAACTGGAGTTTGATTTCTCTTGTTGATTTGATAGCTTTTCTTATCATTCAATATAATGCACGTAAAATAGGTACGTACCTATTTCTTTCTGTTCGTATTTGAAGGTATCAATGTGCAAGCTGCAAATGTGATTTTTATCAGCAATATGCAAATTACATGTCCATTCTGGGAATTCTTTTATTCCTTGGTTTGGCCAGGGTGGGGACAGGGTGTGACTGTGGAAGTGGTGTCACTTGTATAGCTGGAAACAGAAGAGAAAAGCTCTTATATTTCGTTCTCTTTTTTTATCAGTGGACAAAATAAATCCCTTCATAAAAATTAAATGTGAATGATGAAGGATATAATGTTAGTTGTTGATAAGGCCGCTGGATTAGAAGACACAGAGAATGGGAGGGAGTAGTTTTTCTGGTCCAGGGAATTATCCTTTGGTGGCTCCTGACTATAAGGAAAGGGAAGTGCTAAACTAGCGCTCTCCAACTGTAGCTTAGAGGCATCAGCTGTGCTGGGGAGTAGTGAAGTTACTTTTTTGGCTTTATATTATTCGTGGGGCTTCTATAGGGAGTTTAGGTATTATTTTGAGACTGTAGCAAGGGAGAGTTTCTGGCCTCAAATGCCTGAGTGTGTTCTGTATGTTCAGTGTGTTATTCTCTGTTTTTGTACTGGTTGCTGTTTAGTGCGTATTTTGGGTTGTAGCAGGGAAATAGGGTTTTGGCTAGAATCAGTAAATTCACTTGTAACTTTGATTTGTTCTCTGGAACATTAATATTAAAACTTAAGGGTTCTCCTCATTTATATCTTTTGCAGTCCTTTTCTGCGTTGTTTAGTGATTATTTGGCAGGTTTGCATCATTTGCTTTACGAGTTTGATGTGGAAAACCTAAAATTTCCTTTAATTTGGTTGGAAAAGTGAAAAAGTGAAGTCCATTGAAAATCAAAGTACATGATGGGGCATAAGTAGCAGGTACACGGGGTGAAACACTGGTAAGGTGGGAGACAGAAGCAATTCAATTCCAACTAATCTAGAAACACTAATAGTAAAAGCCTTGAAATTAACAATTTTTGGACATGCAATGTCCAACAAGTAAGATATTAAAATCAAAAGTCTCTTATCAAGTTATGCAAAGCTTTTTGATTGTCGCAAACCATTCTATGCTTCTTTACAACCATGAAGTTTGCACTAAAAGGGAAAAGACCATTTGCAATGAACAGCAACAAGTCTCTTGTACGCTGTCCATTTGCAAGTTAGTGGAGATGTTTCCCATTTTTAGAGGACCTAAGGAGGAAAATTAAAAAAATGAAATAAAAGAACAAGAATAGATGATAGCAATGTGTTAAACAATGAATCGCACTCTTTAACTCTTCGTTTTTATTTTTGAAACACGATATATTGATATTCATCGTAGGATGGAATTGAGAGTCAATTGCTTATGAGTATGGACCGTTCAAACACTGAAGTTACTAAGAGTTTGTGTTTTTGATACTTTTTATCATTGTGCTGGATGCTGTGGTTTAGCTCATTATCCTGCTCTTATCATTATTTTATACTGTCCACTAACATATTTTTTTATTTTATTTTTTGTTGTAGGATTTCATTCCCGTAGGCATTTGTTGCTATTGTGGTCAATAGTTATCTTTTCTGCCCTAGTCATACTTTCTCAAGTGACTTATCTAGTAATATGGGCTATTGAAGGAAGCTCATGGAGTATACCTGGTGCTTGGTGGGAAAAGCTGATTGGACTTATGATGTGAGATTGATTTCACTTTCACTTACTGACTGATTTGTTCTTTTTGTGACATACTGATTTGTTCTTTTTGAAATTTACTTTTGCAGAGTTCAATCATGGAGATCTCCTTATGTTATTTATTTCTTGGCTGTGCAACTCCTTGTAATCTTTGTAGCTTTTATTGATATACACGAAAATAAACTTTTTCTTGCCACATGGCAAGATTCATCTTGGAGCCAGTTCTTATCAATTATTGAACAAATAGGTTTGTAAGTAGTTCATTTGACCCTCTTGCTTCTTCTTCTTCTTCTTTATCGTGGGGAAAAGTGGCTTTTCCCCCTTTTGAACTAAGGCCTAATAACAACTTCAGCCCATCAACTTTAAAGTACATCCTGGCATTTGAAAAAAAAGCACAACTCCCCACGTTTAATGAGACTAACAGGCATGTTTTTATTTATCAAGGGGATATTTTGTTACATTTTAAAGTTGATGTACTAAGGTTATAATTATGCTTTAGTTTTTGTATTTTTGGGGGGGTTACAATGCGTTTTCCCTTTTTTCCCTTGTATTTGTTTCTGTTGGGTGCTGTATTTTTTTCTCACGCCTGTTGCTTGTCTGCAATATGAAATGTCCAGTATTGGATAGTGTATTCATTTATCTATCATTGGAGGGAATGTTGTCTTCTTGGGTGATTGAAGTTGACATACACTTGTGTCCATGCTCTGTGGCTATATCCATGCATGCCCGTTTTCTCCTTTTCTTTTTCTTTTTGGTTGATAATATGCACACATACTGTATTATTTGGAAATTATTTGTATTTCTTCATACTGACTATACTTGATGAAACTGGACATGAGTCAGTAAAAGGTGGTAGCTATGAACTGTGTGTGTAGTCTAGTGAAGGATGGTTGAGTATTGCAAATGTCATGTTATGCTGGTTGAAGTTAGTGAGGATATATTACAGCATTTCAGCCTTCTGTATAGTATATAACAAACTTTTAGCAAGTTAAGCTATCAAACTCTTCATATGAACAATCTTGTAATTTTTGAATATTCTAAAATGAATTGTGAACAATGTTGTTTTATGTGTTTGATTGAGTACGAATATTTGATAATATATCCAATTAGTGGCGTTGATTGCATTGGGTGTTATGTTTGTGTGTGTTGAGATATTTGAAAAGTACTGAGTAATCAGGAAAACATTATGGCATCTGCAAGTATTATATAAGGTCAATTTTGTGTGCTGTTTATAAGCTCTTCCTTCAATATCTGTACCTCTTCTCATAACCTTTTAAACACTTTTGTTATTTATACAGCAGAGGATTAATTTGATATTAATTCCTTTTTCTGATACTTGCAGCTTGATGTAAGTGATGTCAAGCATTTTTAACTATAGTTCTTCCAGTTCATTTAGTTTCTCTGTTTGTCATTTTGAAGGTTCTCATCTTCGGGTTGCTTCATGCTTGTTGTTACCTGCTGTTCAATTAGTTGTTGGAATTAGCCATCCTTCCTGGGCCTCATTACCTTTTTTCATTGGTAGCTGTGTTGGTCTTGTGGACTGGTCTTTAACAAGCAACTTTCTTGGACTTTTCAGGTTATTTCTTAAAACATTTATTCATCATGCTTTTTTCTCTCTTTCTAGGCCATGTTTTACTGTTTCATTCAAAGTCTCCTGTGACCTTTTGCATATGTATGTGGTTCTGTAGGTGGTGGAGGACTCTTCAACTGTATGCAGGTTTCAATATATTCCTGCTTTACATATATCAACTTCCTGTGGAACTTCCAAGTATAGTTGAAAGAGTGGCTGATTTGATTGGTCTCTTTAAAATATCTGTAAATTCTGAGTGGCCCATGATTTGTTCCAGCCTTTCTCTCGTATGTTTCTATATGATGGTATGTATCTTTTTCAAGATTTTATTGGTTTATATGGATTTGAGTTGAAAGAGTATAGTAATTTTTTACCTTTTTGGGATGGAAAAATAATCTTTATTAAGGAAAAAATAGAAATACAAGAAAGGACAATAAATGATTTGCTTCTGATTGAAATAGTTAATAGTTAATTTTAAAGGAGAGTTCCTCTACCCCACTTGGGCGGTTATCAATTGATACAGAGCTGATGGTTGAGGGCTCTAGAAAGGCTACTTAAAGGGGGGTTTGATCAACATAAGCTATGTGAAGTATTGTAGGGTGCTGCAATTGGAACGTTGAATCTCTAAGGGTAACCTATTGATGGAGTTCAAGGTAGTGTGAGATGCCAAATCTCACACTGAGTAGGATGAGTTGCTCCATGGGAGTACTTAAACTAGGTTGGTTATCTTGTCTCAATAGTTAGCTTTTGAGGAAGGTGTGGACAATTTGAGAGAAAAATATTATTCCAAATCCATGAAATCCATTTATATAAGAGAGTACATATGAGGCTTTATATAGGCAAACCTAGAGCTAACTCTAGAATCTAATATAATTCAAATCAAATCAAAATAATTAAGATATAATATATCTATATCTAATTCTAAGATATAATAAATATCAAACTTAATAATAAGATAGTAATTAATCTAAATAATCCATAATGAATGCATAATATTCCCACACTTCCCCTAAGTTGGATCACAGATGTTAATCATGTCCAACTTGCTTATACAACTTTCAAATGCAAGTTTGAGTCTTCGATGCTTCTCACGGCACCACAATGCTTCTGCCTCTGTACTCTGAAATTCGAAGAAGAAGGTGACGTCTTGTGGTGGTGGAGAGAGAGCTACGGTGAAGGACAAAAGGTTCTCCTTTCTCTCTCTTCTCTTAAGCCTTGGTAAGGTCATGAACGGAGATGCGCCGATGCTGGTTTCAGAGAGCGTTGATATTGACAGAGAGTGCGCAGGAAGGAGTCGGGTACGATGAGTTTCGATTTCTTAGGTGCAGAGAAGAGACATCGAGAGAACATGAGACTGATATCGTAGAGGCTATCGACTGGCACGAACGAGAGGACCCTGAGACTGGATTTGGCTGATACCGAGACAGCAAAGGAGGTCGACGATCATAGGCTCGTTGGAGAGTAGTGGATACTCGACAACGTGAGAGTTGTGGATACTCAACAACATTGGGAGTTATCAACTGCGGCAAGATTGGTGGGCAGTAGATACTTGACAATGTTGGGAGTTACTGGCTGCGACAAGATCGACAGGCAACACTTGACAAATTTGGGAGTCAGCGCTGGAAAAAAAATCTCTGATTATTAACAAGAGACTAGGCATCTGTGATCATAGGGAGCAGGGAGCTCAACAATGTGATTGGATAGTGAGCGATAGATCAAAGATCGCTCCCTGGTTTGCTCCTTGAAACTCTGGTTCAAACTCCCTTCCGTGGCATCTTTTGTTAAGATAGTTGTAGAAGAATAGAGGGATTGGGAATAAGAAGTCAGAGGAGTTGGGAAGAGCAGAGGGAAGAAGACAGAGACAGACTACTGTTCTGTTATTTTCATTCACAATGCAAAAACCAATTTACAATTGCCTAGGCCTTCCTATTTATAGTTTTAGACCTGTGACAGATATAGTATATAGATATCGCTAGCCGCTAGTCATTATTTCCCAACGGTTAGATTATCTTCTAATCCTAACCATTAACAGGCCTCATAGGATTAATGTTGTGCCTTTTAATTTGAACCGTTAATCTCCTATACGGCCTCATAGCATCAGTATCGTGCCTAATAACTAAGTATCTACACTCTACATAACAAATGCCCCCCCTTGAAGACCCCTTGTCCTCAAGGGTCATTGATGGCAAAATCTGGGAATTGTTGTTGAAACTGATACAATAATACCCACGATGCTTCTTCCTTGGCCAGCTGCTTCCACTTGACCAGGATAAATGTAACAAGTCTTCCTTTCCTACTTCCCATACGTTTCTGCAAAATCTTTTCCGGTTCCTTTACAGACGGAGGTTCTGGCCAGTGTCTGGTGGATGCCTGACCCTCACTGACGGATCTGGACATAGCTTTAATAGTGATATATGAAATGTGTCATGAATTCTAGCCTCAGGTGGCAACTCTAGTTTATAAGCTACTGGACCAATCTTCTATCTGATCCGATAAGGACCAAAAAACCTCGGAGCTAATTTCTGATGTCTCCTAGTGGCGGCTGAAATCTGGCGATAAGGTTGAAGCTTCAAGAACACCCATTGCCCTGATTGAAATTCTCTATCAGTTTGATGGCTGTTAGCCCTCTGCTTCATCATGTTGACAGCCCTAGATAGATGATATTTGGCCACCATTAGAACTTCCTCCCTTGCCACAAACAATCTATCCACAGCCTCCACAACCGCTGATCTAGGCAAATAAGGAACATATAGAGAAGGTGGCTGCCCATACAGCAACTCGTGTGGAGTAGTTCTAGTAGCTGAATGATGGGTGGTATTATACCACCACTCAGCCATGGGTAACCATCTAGACTACTCCCTAGGCATTTCCAACACATGCAACGTAAATACGTTTCAAGACATTGCTTCAATACCTCAGTTTGCCCATCCGTTTGCGGATGGTAGGAAGAGGACAATTTCTGCTCCACCTTAAGGATCTTAAGGAACTCTTGCCAAAAGTTGCTAACAAAGATAGGATCCCTATCCGAAATAATTTCCATGGGAGCCCCATGTAAGCGATAGATATTATCCATAAACAGATGTGCTAACGAAGAAGCAGAAAAGGGGTGAGAAAGACTAATAAAATGACCATATTTACTCAACCGGTCCACAATCACCCAAATCACCTCTTTCCCTACTTAGGAAGCCCTTCGATAAAATCCATTGAAATGCTCTCCCACACCTTGCTAGGAACAGGTAATGGTTGTAACAACCCCGGGTATGCCACAGTTTCATATTTGCATCGCGCACACACATCACAATGCCGAATGTACTCCTTTACCTCCTCAAACAGATGCTGCCACCAAAATAGAGATTTTATGCGTTGGTAGGTAGCATGTATTCCCGAGTGGCCCCCTTGGGGAGAAGTATGCAACCATGCTAATATCTTCTGCTTAACCGATGCCTCCTTTCCCACAACTAAACGCCTGCCTCATCTCAACAAGTCTTGCTGCCAAGAGAATTTACCAACCATCCCATCATTTACCTTAAGCTTGTCCATCAGCACCCCTATTTCTGGGTCAGCTTGCCAACTAGATTGAATTTCCAGCAACAAGTCCTCAGAACATGTAGAGAGAGACATCTGAAATACTTCCATTCTATCTATCCGTGAGAGAGCGTCTGCCACATTATTATTAATTCCCTTCTTGTATTGAATCTCATAATCATAGTTTAGAGACCCAATACATTTGAAAGGAGGTCTTCAACTTCTGATCCAGCAAATACTTCAAACTTTGCTGATCTGTCCTGATAATAAAATGCCTTCCTTCAAGATATTGGTGCCAATGTTCAATGGCTTGCACCACCGCTAGCAATTCCTTTTCATATATGCTCAAACTATGATGCCGTGGTGCTAATCCCTTGCTGAAAAAGGCTAAGGGTTGACCCCCTTGCATCAGCACAACCCCTATACCCGTGCCACATGCGTCCGTCTCCACTACAAATGACTTGGAGAAATCTGGAAGGGTTAAGACAGGTGCTGCACTAAGTGTTTCTTTGAGTTTCTGAAATGCTGCAGCAGTCTCCCTAGTCCATTTAAACTGGGCTTTCCTCAGCAATTGAGTTAAAGGTCTTGCTAACATGCCATACCCTTGTATAAAGCGTCTGTAATACCCGGCCAAGCCTAAAAACGAACGGAGTTACTTGACTGTAGTGGGTTCAGGCCATTCCATGACAGCCTTAATTTTTTGTGGGTCAGTAGAAACCACACCATTCTGAATAACATGGCCTAGATACTCCACCGTGGTTGCAGCAAAGGTGCACTTGCTTTCCTTGACAAAGTAATAATGTTCCCTCAAAATATTTAGAACTGACCTTAAATGCTGAAGATGCATACTCATACTTGGACTATAAACCAATATATCGTCAAAGAAGACTAGCACAAACCTCGTAGGTGGTCCCTGAAGATACTATTCATGGCATTCTGAAAAGTGGCTGGCGCATTGGTGAGTCCAAACGGCATCACCAGTCATTCATAATGGCCAGAGTGCGTTTGAAATGCTGTTTCATAGGAATCAGATGGAACCATCCGGATTTGATGATAACCTGCTCGAAGATCAAGTTTCGTAAACCATCTAGCATCCTTTAGTTCATCTAGCAACTCCTTTACGAGTGGAATGGGGTACTTGTTTTTGACTGTTAGCTTATTAAGTTCACGATAATCGATGCACATTCGCCACGTACCGTCCTTTTTCTTGACTAGCACTATCGGTGAGGCAAAAGGTGATGAACTTCCTTGGAGTACCCCAGATTCCAGAAGCCCTTTAATCTGCCGTTCTATTTCATCTTTCTGCGTGGAAGGGTAACGATAGGGCCTCAGGTTGACTGGATCAGACCCCTCCTTCAAGACCACAGGATGATTGTGATTGGCACAAAGTGGGGGTAGCCCTTTGGGTTCTGAAAACACATTCTGAAACTTTGATAATAAATTCTTGACACATCCCGACGCTGCATCATTACTGTTGGAGAGGGTATAGGCTGCTGATTGCTGGTCTTCCACGGAATGCAATAAGAAAAGTTGACTACCTCCCACCTTTGGTTCATTGATTTTGTTCACCATCTTGCAATCTGTAGGAGGGGTTGGTTTCAAAACACACATGGCTCCCTTGTAGCAAAAGGTCATGGATAGATCATCATAGTTCCAAGAGGCATGATGAACAACCTCTTGCAACCATTGTAAACCCAAGACAATATCATAGGTGTTGATTTCCATCACACACAAGTCAAATGAAAATTCCTGATTCTGCATTTTCCACTGCAAATCCTTCCAAATCCCATAAATATTTAGTCTAGCACCCCCTGCCACCTCTACTTCACCCCTAGACTGTGGAGGTTCCTTCCACCCCAACCGCCGAGCCAATTTGTAGTCAAGGTAACCATGAGAGGCGCCGTGTCGATGAGAATCTGGACTGGTCGTTTGCCCGCATACCCCTGAATTCGCATGGAGATGATACCCACGCTTCCTTGCATTGCATGAAGGGAGATCTGCAGACATTCATCAGCCTCAACAAGAGGTTCATCCTGCGGCATTTCCTTCTCAACAGGGTCTTCATCGTTGTTCTGTGATTCCCCAGTATCCAATTCAATTAATTGTAATTGTAGCCATTGGCGCTGGGGGCATGTATGGCCACGATAATAAGGCTTCTGACAGTAGAAGCATAAATTTTTGGAGCGCAACTCATCCAACTCATCATTGCTAGCAGCAGAAATTCCCCTGGCGAGAGGTGCCCCTGCTCTCGCTGTCGAGACCACCGATGAACCCATACTCGTCCTTGTATTGTCCCTGGTCGCATAGCCGGTGCTCTTGATTCCCGCATTCGGATTGCTCAGAATTCCTGATGCCCCAGTCGGCAAAGACGGAGATTTCGCATTCCGCCATGGAGCCACTGATGCCGAGACATTACCGTTGGTCCTTCGTGGCCATGTTTTTGCGTTCCCGTTATTGCCACGATTATACTCATAAATCTTGGCGATGCTTCTTGCGTCTAGTAATGATCTGGGTCGCTGGAGTCGCACCTGTCGAGCACAATCGTCTCTGAGACCTTCGATATAGGCCTGCACTGCATGATCATCCTGGATACGTAATTTACAGCGGAGGACGTCGAATTCATCGTTATATTCATCCAAGGTACCGGTTTGGTATAAGCGTTTGAAGTCGCCCATTGGTGACTCATAAGGGGAGCCAAACCGTGTTCGTATCGCTATCTTGTATTCCAGCCATGAGACTTGGCGTCCATTTTCTTCCTCCATATATGCCTGGTGCCATATGTATCCCTTCTCATCTAGGTTGATGCTGGCTAGTCGAACCTTCCACGTCTTTGGCGTACCATCAAGGTCGAAGTACCGGTCACAATTATAAAGCCATCCCACAATGTCTTGGCGTTGAAAACGTGGGAACTCCATCTTGGTCAATCTTGTAGGCGGCGCATAGTCATCGTCCTCCTGCCGGTATCTTTGTTGTCGCCGTTGGTCCTAGCGGCGATGTTCATCGGCGTGGGGGGGGTTTCCCCGTCTGGTGCTCGCTGTTCTTGATTAGCCGCCAGCATTGTGACTCGGTCTGTCAGGGCCTGTATGGCTGCTGGTATTCTAGCTACAACCTCTTCCAATGCACGAACGTGGGTATCCATTGGGTCTGCCATCATTGCTCGCGCAAGTTGTGCTCGCGTCTCGACCATTCAACACAAGAGAATCGCGTCTTGACACTAGAACTAACACATTGTGATCGGAATGACGGTGGCTGATCACTATACGTTGCTCACTAGTCTGAAAGAGAGGGTCTTGCGGTGTCTTTAACGTTCTTGAGACTCTGTTTTTGTTTTCTTTGATTGCGTCTGAATACAAGGCTGGGTCGTGGTGAAGAAGACGAACCCAAACGCTGCTTCAGAATTCTCAAAATTGACAGCGGTGAGCCGAGGATGACTCTGCTCTGATACCACTGTTAAGATAGTTATAGAAGAATAGAGGGATTGGGAATAAGAAGTCAGAGGAGTTGGGAAGAGAAGAGGGAAGAAGACAGAGACAGACTACTGGTCTGTTATTTTCATTCACAATGCAAAAACTAGTTTACAATTGCCTAGGTCTTCCTATTTATAGTCTTAGACCTGTGACAGATATAGTATACAGATATCGCTAGCCGCTAGTCATTATTTCCCAACGATTAGATTATCTTCTAATCCTAACCATTAACAGGCCTCATAGGATTAATGTTGTGCCTTTTAATCTGAACCGTTAATCTCCTATACGGCCTCATAGCATCAGTATCGTGCCTAATAACTAAGTATCTACACTCTACATTACATCTTTGGTTCCCTCCTACAACGATGGGAAAAAGGGAAGACGATGTGGAAGTTGACCGTGGTGTTGAGTTTCCTACCGACGGTAACAACAAAATTGATGATGAACGGAGTACACATTGACTGGTGTTGAGTTTCCTTCTAGTTCGAAGTCACAGTACAAGCATCCTTTGGTGAAAATCAAGAGACCTAAGGTGTGACAGACAACAGAGTGGTGGAGAAGAAGAACGAAGCCGCGACTTTTGGCGACGATGTGGTAGATGAAGGTCCGATGGTTTCCCTAGGATTTCGTGTCTCTCGGCCTCTTCGACTTTGTCTCTTGATCCAGTGCTCGAAAAACTCGCCTTGCCTTCAGTGGAAATGAGGAGGAACAACGGTGGAGTACGAAGGAGAGAAACTTTGGGGAGAGTAACGAGTCACCAGCGTCAGAAAAACAAAAGAAAACTGTTTCCTTTTTTTTTCCCCCTTCAAGGCTCTGATACCATGTGAACAATTTGAGAGAAAAACATTATTCTCAATCCATGAAATCCATTTATAAAAGAGAGTACATATGTGCCTTTATATGGGCAAACCTAGAGCTAACCCTAGAAACTAATCTAATCAAATCAAATCAAAATAATTAAGATATAATATCCTAAGATACAATATATTCATATTTAATCCTAAGATATAATAAATATCAAACTTAATTATAAGATAATAATTAATCCAAATAATCCATATTAAATGCATAATATTCCCACAAAAGGGTTCTCCACCTTACTTGGGTGCCCATCAACTATCAACTATGGATGCTCTTAGTCTCTTTCTTTCTTTCCTTTCACACTATTGTCTTATGGTTCTTGAACAGCGCCTTTTAGGTTTTTTTTGGCACAATGTTAGTGTTGAACTTTTTACAAGGAAAGTAATGATATTGTGACTGAGCAATTATCCTTATTATACATGTGCTAATATGCATGTTAAGTTTGTCTCCAGGAGTGTTTTCGCTTCATAATTCTTCTCTCCTGTGCAGCTGTCCTTCATCAAATCTGATTTGGAGGAGATGGATTTCATCATGTCTGGGACAGAGAGTAGCTTGTCTGAGCAACTTCTTCCGTCTAAGCACTCATTTTTTATTCGTGAATCAAGGTATTGAATGAAAATATATTAGTTTGATTTCCCTTTTGCTTGTCTTACATGGATATTGTTCAAAAGCTTATAAATGGATAATGTATTTATTTTGTGGCAAGAGAAAGAAAATTCTTTATTTCATGAAAGTAGGCGACAATCTGTTTTCGAATCGTAATATTACAAGTTGTTAGAATTAATGTCCAATTTGTAAACTCTATTTTGGTACATTTATCCCTTAGCTTTTATAAAGATGAGTCATTATTATTATTTCTTTTTGTTTTTTTGGTTGGCGATGGAACTTTTAAGCGCACTGTAATGCCCCATCTGGTAGCATGGAATTGGGCTCTGTGAATTGGAACTGGAAGTGGAACTCAAGCTTTAGGATGTTTGGTGCCATGGAACTTAGTTACTCATGGAACCCATTCCATTAAAAATGATGGAACTGGGTTCTATCACCCCCTCTAATGAATTGAGTCCTAGTTCATGAGAATTGGGGGTGTGACCATTTTATCCCTTCAATCCACACCATGGCAAGGACGCTGTGGAGGACACAGTGACTCCGGTGAGGACAACGATAGAAGGCAATGATTCTGGTGAGGATGACAGATGCCAGGTCTTCGTTTTCTCCTCCCTTTTCCCTTCGATCTGCAACACAACTTATTCTCCTCCCTCTTCCCTTCAATCTGCAACACAGCCTCTCCTCCTCCTCCTTCCCTTCGATCTGCAACACAGCCTTTTCTCATCCCTTTTCCCTTCGATCTACAAAGGGACCTCTTTTTCTCCTTCATGGTTTATAGTGGTTTCGATTTCAGATCAAAGGCAGCAAAAAGGAGATTTGTTAACCTTGTCACCATTAGCATATAGCTGGTTTTCTGATGGTGCTTCATGGTGGTCTTATTCATGCGTTTGGGTGCTCTGATTCTTCTATGCTTTTTGTATTTCCGCTTGTGGGTGATTGATGAATTTGATTTTTTTCCCTGACTGATTTCTTTGGTGGCCAATGGTGTTCTTCGGCAGTGGTTTTTTCAGGGGAGAAGCCCTTGATCTTTTTCAAAGGTGGGCATTTTAGTCTTTTCAGAAGAGAATCTGTATATTGATTAAAAGTTGTATATCACTTCCATCAGCATACCAAACATATTTTAGAACTCACTTCCAGTTCCACATCTATTTCTACTTCCACTTTCATCATAAACTCTTCCATGGTACCAAACGGGGCATAAGTTGACACCCTATGGGTTGTTAAAAGAATTGTGTAGCATATTTAATTAGTGCTGATAGTCTGTAGGTGCTGCCACCTGTCAACTAAGCAGCATGTTGACTGTCATTTTGGGGATTGGGGAAAAACTTTGATGTTTTAGTTGTTCATATCTTTACTTTGTGTAAATGTAAACTAGGAGATACATTAGTTAACTACTATTTAAGGATTCAATACAAGGATAAGTAGCTATATTTTGCTTGAATGACGTTGACAAGTATTGTTTTAGATGGGAACCTACTAGAACCTGGAAAACAGAAGAAGAAATAGGGGAAAGGGAAAGAGGAAGAATAGAGAAGAAGAGGAAATCTAGAACCAGAATTTGTAATTCTAGATTAATAGGGAGTTAGAAGAGAAGGAAGAGAAGGAAGAGAAGAACGGAGAGACAAGAACCAGAATCTAGTTATAGGGAAAAAGAGGAGAGAATTATCTTTACAATGACTTTATTCATTCATCCATATCTTTGATAGAGTACATGTTTGGTATTTATAGACTTGCACATAAAACTGAAAATAACTATGTTGTCCTACCCCCATGAAACTAATAGTAACCAACACTAGACACTTGTAACATTTAACATTAGGCACATAATAAAACATAAAATACAAATAATGGCTGGACCCTATCAGAACGCCTTATTTGAGATGATGCAGGATCAGATAAAAAAAGTCACTGATAATTTTGTCTCAATCTTGTTTAGATTGTCCAGGTTATGTGATACTTGTGAATACTTTGCACAGTCTCATTTGTGTTATTTTCTTCTTTTCCTTTCATGTGGTTGTTAATTAACGTTGCAGATCTGGTGTGAAGCACACAAACTTTTTACTCAGAGGATCTGTTTTTCGGACATTTAGCATCAACTTTTTCACGTATGGTTTCCCGGTATAAATTCCTGAAAACATAATATAACCTGTTTTATGTTTATTCTGATGATTATTTTGAGTCATGATTTTGACTGTTAAAGTCATTCATTTCATGGTGCTCATTTTATCATGAAGAGTATGAAACTATTAAGAGGCCTACCCAATATGATTTATTTATTTATTTCTATTATTATTATTTTGAAATTGCTGAGTTTGTCTCTAATATTTCCAGAAAAAAATTGTTCATTATGATTTGGTCGTGATGTAAGATATAAGTACATTGGTTCTCAAGAAGTATGTTGTATTTTCCCCCTTCCAATGTGGACATGTGCCCCCTAAAAAGAGCTAAAAGCAACTTGACCAAAATTTCTAAACTATTAGGACCCCCAAAGTATTATAACAAGGAAAATCCTCTGTATAAAAGTTTGGATCATGCTTTTAAGGGGGAACTTTATACCAAATGGTGCGTTTGGGATTGAGTTAGTTTCCTGCCTGCCTAAAATCAATATTATTCACCAGTTGGGACAAATCTTGATTTTTGAGATGTTTAATTTCTTAAATAAACAAATTTTGATTTTGATAGAAGCAGAAAATTTTGTCCTGCTTTATTTTATATATAATTTGAAAAAAAAAAACTCTTTTCTGGATTCAATATAACATTTCTTCTGCTACCTTTTGGTTGTATAAAACCCACTAGCAATTTTCTTAATAAAACCCAAAACCAAACAGTTTCACTTAAGACCCCAGATTGTCTGACATAAAGCAGTTTTTTGCAAATTGAATTTTTCCAAAATTTCACACAGGTCCTGAAGCGAATCCTACAGCACTCTAATGCATATACTAGCAGTGGTCTTAATGATTTTTATCCCTTTTAGGCCCTATAAAATGATAAAAAGCTCACAATTTGGAGATTTTATATTTTCATCTGAATGGCAAACATTTTTAAGAGCCTGTAACTTTCTGGGTATAATAAAAATATGAAACCATTTCGTTTCCTAATTTTGTGATTTGCTTCATTTATATGAAAAAGGTATGGACATTGAAATTAGTTCTGAATAATAATCAGCATAAAAATGTTAAATTTCATTGGGTCAAAGTTTCTCTTTATATTATGAGAACTAATGCATTAATTTTGGTTGCCTTAAGCCTATCAAACAGCAAATGACCTGTCACTAGCTGTATTATTAAAGAAAATATCTTTCTCTTGGTTCTTTCTCTGCTATGAAGGTGCTTATTGAGGTGCATAATCTTGTTTGCTAATCCCTCTGATGCATTTGTAGCTGTTGATTTCTAGTGTAATGTGCGTTTAATTCACTTACTATGAAATAACTTGTATATGAGTTTTCTTTTTTATTTGGGTGAATAAGGTTTATAAAAACTTCAAGTCTTGAAACATTTTACAGGTCTCCTTGTTTGCTCTTTCCTTTTGGAGTTTTCATTTTGCAAGCTTATGTGCATTTGGGCTGCTTGCTTATGTTGGCTACATCATCTATGCCTTCCCTTCTTTGTTTCGTTTGCACCGACTGAATGGGCTGCTTCTTGTCTTCATTCTCTTGTGGGCTGTTAGCACCTATGTATTTAATGTTGCATTTGCATTCCTGAATTGGAAACTTGGACGGGTAATTATCTCTTTGAAAACTTCCATTTGATTATATAAAAATATATTTAAATAATTGTTCCATGATACATGTGTTCAGGACATGAAAATATGGGAGATGGTAGGTCTGTGGCACTATCCAATTCCTGGACTTTTTCTGCTCGCACAATTTTGTCTGGGAATTTTGGTTGCCTTGGGTAATCTGGTGAGCAACTCTGTATTCCTCTGCTTGTCAGACCAGGATGGGAATTCTTCAAATGAATATTCCTCTGAGAATGGTAATGTTTACCATCTTTTCCTGCTTGTTACTTAAAAACTTGATGACCTTCTCAAGTTTATAGTTAGGCCTAGCAATTCCCCTTTTTATTTTGTTTATGCCTTTTGAACTCAAATATACACGCATGTTTGCATTCATTTTTTTTTTGGCTTGCTTGAACTAACTCCTCTAACACTCGTATGAAGTGGTTAAGGGAAGACAAGTGAGCATGCTACATGTAGCATAAAAGAATCTGTGAGGCATAGGGGATGAACACCTAACAGAAGACTTGTAAATCCTCATAGAAGAAGAGCAAAGGAAGAAAGTATTCCTTTGTACCAGTGATTATTTACTTACTAAAATATGTGTTAGCTGGCAAATCCGACTCACATGACTAATTAAACTCTTATCCACCACCCTTACTTGTTTCTTTCCTTCAGTTCTGTGGTTGGTTTATTTTTTGCATTATCTGACATTTTTCACCAAATTAATTTTTGCCAACTGAATATAAACTATATATGTCTTTATTATGTTGTCTTATTATTATTATTTTTTAAATTACAGTGGAGGGCGAGACTAAGGTATTGATTGTGGCCACAATAGCATGGGGTCTGCGCAAAAGCTCTCGAGCTATCATGCTGACATTGATCTTTCTCATTGCCATTAAACCTGGTTTCATCCATGCTGTATATAGTATGTTTCATCAAACCGTTTATCATTTTTTTATTACCTATTTTGCTGATTGATGGAACAAAATCATTTATCTTTTGTTCATTTAAGCACTAGATGAATGTACTATTTCATATGATGAGAGTTAATGTAAACTTACTGATTGCTTTCCGTTATGTCTACTATACAGTGATATTTTTCTTGATATATCTTTTGAGTCACAACATCAGCAGAAAGATGAGGCAGGCTCTGATTCTTCTATGCGAAGTTCACTTTGCACTTTTGTACATTCTTCAAATTAATTTGATCTCTTCTGCTTTGGAGAAAAAAGGCTCTATCAGTATGGAAGTCCTAATGCAGTTAGGTATGCAGTGGGTTTGTTCATAAAAAATTATATTGACGTGTTGTTTACTTGCCATCCCACTAGTGAAGTAATAAGGAAAAGAGAAGTCTTACTGGACATATTGTGAATTGATGCAGGTCTCCTTGAAGAAGATAGTTCTTGGGATTTCTTGCAAGTGACGTTACTTGCTTGCTTCTGTGCAATTCATAACCATGGTTTTGAGATGTTGTTTTCATTTTCAGCAATCGTACAGCATGCCCCTAGCCCTCCTATTGGATTTAGTATCATAAAAGCTGGTCTAAACAAATCAGTTCTGTTGTCTGTATATGCCTCCTCCTCTGTGAGATACAGCCATGACAGTTTCTCTTCTGGTACATTTTTTTGGAGAATCTTAAGCTACATTTATTTATGGATTATTGTGCTTTGACTTTTGTTGGAGTGATATAGTACTGATTAGTTGCCCAGCGTGGGTTTATTGGGCCTGAGGCCCATCAAGCTTTTTATCTTTTATTTATCCTTTTCTGTTCAACAGATTAGGGCCTAACTTCAAAATGCTTATTGTCATGATTACTTAATATCTTAGATTCCTAGTTATAGCAATCTAGTATGCGGCCTTTTTTAGGATCTAAAGTTTAGTGACATCTACTACTTCATATATGGTTGTATACTTTGGTTGAATTAATGAATGGAGATCCTTCTGTCACTTTTGATGAACTTTTATTTCATTTCAAGAAAATGAGTTGTAGATAAAAAGTTATCTTTTCTTGAATTAATATGATTGATGTTCTGATTCTCTTAAGTGTTGTATTAGGAGATAGAACCTGGAAAGTTGTCAAGCATGTGAACTATAGGTGACATCAATTACAATTATCTTTTTTTATGCCAAGTTCTTGTTGGTCTTGTGGTTGAGAGTAGGGAAATTATTCTAGGATCAATTCATATTCTTATGGCCTCTTATTGGATGGTGGAAAAGTTGTAATAATGTAATTATGAATTTATAATTAGGAAACTGTCAACGCTAACATACATACATTCTGTATAATTGTATGTTGAATGATGAATAGAGACGCTAAGTGATACCTGTGATAAGAAGAGTCAGGAAGGAAGTAGCTGTTACTTTGTTAATAGCCTTTTAGGGGTTAGTTAAGAATTCTTAAAGGTAATTAGGGAAGCTAACATCTTTTGTTTCAGCTAACTTCTCTTCTGAGATATAAACAGTGGACAATAGGAATAATGTATGCTGTTAAATTAGTTGAATAGACATCAGTATTGAAAACGCTTTTTTGTTTTTGTTTTTTTGAAACTACTCACCACTAAGAATCTTTTTATTTCTACCATTTTTGCCACTGCTTTCATTCTTGATTGCAGTCTGTGTTTCATTCTCATATATTATTTTTACAGAGAGAAGAATAGCATCATATCTCAGTGCAATTGGGCAGAAGTTCCTATCCATTTATCGATCATGTGGAACCTACATTGCTTTCCTGACTATTCTTCTCACAGTATACCTGGTGAGACCCAATTGTGTAACATTTGGCTACATATTCCTTCTGCTTCTGTGGATTATTGGAAGACAGCTTGTTGAGAGAACCAAAAGACGGCTATGGTTTCCATTAAAAGTTTATGCAATTTTGGTGTTTATCTTTGTATATAGCCTGAGCAGCTTCTCAAGCCTTGAGATGTGGTTGTCTAAATTAATTGATCTCTACATTTATTTGGGATATGACTCAAAGGCGTCACCTCTCAGAAATATCTGGGAGTCTCTGGCAGTCCTAATTGTCATGCAACTTTATAGCTATGAGAGGAGGCAGAGCAGGTATAACAGATTGGATGACTTTGATAAGCTGGAGTCAGGGATTGTGGGGTTTGTCAAACGATTGCTTATTTGGCACAGCCAGAAGATCTTATTTATTGCGTTGTTTTATGCATCTTTTTCTCCAGTTAGTGCGTTTGGATTTTTATATCTGCTTGGCCTTGTCATATGCTCCACTTTACCAAAAACTTCTAGGATCCCATCCAAATCATTTTTAGCGTACACAGGGTTTCTAGTAGCAGCTGAATATCTCTTCCAGATGTGGGGTAAGCAGGTGAAAATGTTTCCTGGGCAGAAGCACTATGATATCTCTCTATTTTTGGGTTTCCATGTATTCCAGCAAGGCTTTTGGGGTTTAGAATCAGGATTGAGAGGAAAAGTTCTGGTAATTGCAGCTTGTACCCTTCAGTACAATGTCTTCCATTGGTTGGAGAGGATGCCAAATGCAGTTCTAAACAAAGAAAAGTGGGAAGAACCTTGTCCATTATTTGTTTCCACAGAGGACGCATTCAATAATGTTAATGCATGCAATGAGGAAAATAAACCATTGTTCAATTCATATCCACCATCTGCAAGACAAGAAGGGATTTTGAACAATTCATCACAGATTTTGTCCTCTGGCTTTTCTCAAATAGTTGATACTGCATCTTCTAAACCAGGAGGTTCTGATAATATTAGTAGAAAATATTCATTTGGGTTTATCTGGGGTAGCACAAAGGAGAGTCACAAGTGGAACAAGAGGATTGTTGCTTTGAGAAAGGAGCGATTTGAAACACAGAAGAGTCTCTTAAAAATATATCTGAAATTTTGGATGGAGAATATGGTTAATTTGTTTGGTCTTGAGATAAACATGATAGCATTGCTATTAGCTAGCTTTGCTTTGTTGAATGCAATATCAATTTTGTATATTGCACTGCTTGCTGCTTGTGTTCTTTTGAGTCGGCAAATTATATGTAAAGTTTGGCCCATATTTATTTTCTTGTTTGCTTCCATTCTCATCCTGGAATATTTTGTCATTTGGATGGATGAATTGAATTCGCACGTCCCAAGTGAGATTCATTGCCATGACTGCTGGAGAAGTTCAACCAAGTATTTCCATTACTGTAAAAGGTGTTGGCTCGGTAGGCCTCTCTTCTATATTTAAAAATGTGATTCATGAATAATTCTAATGCCTGTACATGTGGTTCTAGTAGTTCAGTATTTCCGGGCATTATAAAGTTTTCTTTATAAGCATTAGGCCTCATAAGTTCTTAATCTTTTTCAGATACTATAATTATCCGTTTCACTTTCTAACAATCTGGAGTACTTTTTATCACACTTATGTTAATTATATTGATATATATGTATGAATGTATGTTTTGTTTTGTCTTGCACACTGAAGCCTTCAAATTGAATGACCTGTTCCTTCCTTTGCTTCTTCTAGGACTTATTGTTGATGACCCCCGGATCTTTGTGAGCTATTTTGTGGTCTTCATGCTGGCTTGTTTTAAACTCCGTGCTGATCGCCAGCCTGGTTTGTCAGGTTCTTCAACTTATCGTCAGATTATGTCTCAACGTAAGAACACATTTGTTTGGAGGGATCTCTCTTTTGAAACTAAAAGCATGTGGACATTTCTTGACTATCTGAGGCTTTACTGCTATTGCCATCTGCTGGATCTTGTGCTAATACTAATATTGATTACTGGAACACTTGAATATGACATTCTACATCTTGGTTATCTTGGCTTTGCTCTGGTATTTTTTCGCATGAGACTTGAAATACTGAAGAAGAAGAATAAAATATTCAAGTTCTTGCGCATATATAATTTTGTTTTAATTGTTCTCTCTCTTGCTTATCAGTCTCCTTTTGTTGGGGGATTTAGTGCTGGGAAATGTGCAACTGTGGATTACATTTTTGAGATCATTGGATTTTACAAATATGACTATGGTTTTCGGATTACAGCAAGATCTGCGTTAGTTGAGATTATCATTTTTGTGCTGGTGTCACTTCAGTCGTATATGTTTTCTTCTCAAGAGTTTGATTATGTGTCTCGCTACCTGGAAGCTGAGCAAATTGGTGCGATTGTACATGAGCAAGAGAAAAAAGCTGCTTGGAAAACTGAACAATTACAACAAATTCGTGAATCTCAGGAGAAAAAACTCCAGCGTAACATGCAGGTGGAAAAGATGAAATCTGAAATGCTCAACCTCCAATTACAACTCCACAGCTTGAACTCATCCACTAATTGTGGTGATGGATTTTCTCACAGCAATGAAGGTTTAAGAAGGAGGAGAAGCACTTCTCTTACTTCAAATAATGGCATTAGAACCCCTGATAAAGAAGAGCATATTCTAGGGAAACCAGACCACACTATAAGAGAGGATTCCGTTTTTCCAATTGAACAGCACAAATCACCTGCTAATATGGATCTGGAAACTCCATTAGCAGAAGAGTATATGAAGCATTTGGTGGATTCGTCTAGGTGTGAGATTACCGAAATAGAGGATGATACTTCTAGAGAGTTAGAATCAAAGGAAAAAATTAAAGGGCAAGCAAAAGAAAACCCATTAAAATCTGCTGTACAATTGATAGGCGATGGTGTTTCCCAGGTACAGTCCATTGGAAATCAGGCAGTCAATAACCTGGTGAACTTTTTGAACATTGCACAGGAAGAGTCTGTTGTGAATGAGCAGACACATGTGGAGGATGGAATATATGATGACATGGAGAGTCAAAGGACCCGGCATGAGTATTTGGAACGTTCCTCATCTATTCAGTCTGATAAGAGTTCTGATGCTGCAAGTTTGCAGTTAGGAAGGATCTTCCGTCATATATGGTCTCAGATGCGTTCCAATAATGATATTGTGTGTTACTGTTGCTTTGTTCTTGTTTTCTTATGGAACTTCAGTCTGCTTTCAATGGTTTATCTCGCGGCTCTCTTCTTGTATGCTTTGTGCGTAAATACAGGCCCAAGTTACATCTTCTGGATTATCATGCTCATTTATACTGAGGTTTATATTTTACTTCAGTATCTATACCAAATCATCATCCAACACTGTGGGTTGAAAATTAATTCTCACTTATTGCTTGAATTAGGTTTCCCCACTGATAAAATTACGTCATCCTTTGTTGTCAGTTCATTTCCTCTATTTCTTGTCTACTTATTTACCCTCATTCAGAGCTCCATAACTGTAAAAGATGGTGAATGGATGACTTCTACGGACTTGAAGTTTTTTAATAGAAATGATCTCCATACCAAAGATGCCACCACTAGTTTTAACTGGCCTGATAGAGCACGGAATCTGATAAATCAGTTAACCAATATGGTGAAACTGATAATCAGAAGCTTCTTTAGGTACTGGAAATCACTGACTCAAGGAGCAGAATCTCCTCCATATTTTGTACAGGTGTCTATGGATGCGAATTTCTGGCCTGAAGATGGGATTCAGCCAGAGAGGATTGAGTCTGGAATTAATCAGTTACTCAGAAATGTCCACAACAATAGGTGCAAGGAAAAGAACCCGAATCTCTGCCCTTTTGCTAGTAGGGTTCATGTTCAAAGCATTGAAAGAAGCCTAGAAAATCCCAATGTCGCACTGGTTGTTTTAGAGGTTGTATATGCATCTCCTTTAATGGGGTGCTTTTCAGCAGAATGGTACAAGTCTTCAACTCCTGCAGCTGATGTAGCTAAGGAAATTCTTGAAGCACAGCAAGAAGGTCTTGCTGAAGAATGGGGATTTCCTTACCCTATCCTATCTGTAATTGGTGGAGGCAAAAGAGAACTTGATCTGTATGCCTACATATTTTGTGCAGATTTGATTGTATTCTTTCTTGTTGCCATGTTCTATCAGTCTGTCATAAAAAATAAAAGTGAATTCCTCGATGTCTATCAGCTTGAAGATCAGTTTCCGAAGGAGTTTGTCTTTATTTTAATGGTATGTCAGTTCTTTAACATTTTCAATTGATTTGGATATTTATATACAGCACTAGTCTTTATGAACTTAGATTAATCTAGATCATGTCTGCACAAGTTTAAACCTGTTTTTTGGGTGAGTGAATCAGGTCAAGTGTGACAATACTTAAGTAGCCCCCCACAACCCTCATACCAAAAAACGTTACAGAATTTTATCAACATGATTCAGTTTTGCATAATTTCCAAATGGATTGGTGCATTTATATCCCCCCCATATTTTTCCAAGAACAAATTTTGTGGAGGTTTAAAGTTCCATAAATGAGCTGTAATGCTTTATGTATGATAGGCACATAAGCTGGCATTTGAGTTGGGAAAAATACCTTCATTAGGTAGTCTATTGACTAGCCCATATTGCTTTATAGTGGACCTATATATCTCACACTACCTTGATACCTTATCAGTTGGCTGCTCCAGTGATGTTAATGGGCTCCAGATGCACCCTACAACACTTGACCTATCAACATTAGATCCTCCGCAGGAGGCTCTTTCTAGAGCTTCCTAGTTCCAATCATCAGATTTGATACCAAATGATAGGGACTTAAGCCTGATGGGGAACTCTCTAGAGCTTCCTAGTTCCAATCATCAGATCTTCTAGAGCTAGTTATTGAGTTGGGAGAACCATCTTAGTTAAGCATCAGTTAAGCAGCCTCTATCACTTAGTAGGATTTAGGATTTTCTATCCCACTTTGGCCCCTGTCGGTATATATATGGCTCTTGTCACTCATTTATTTAATTAATATAAGCTATAATGACAGGATAATTCTGCATTTACTGGTCCGACTTGATTTGCCATGTTAACAATAGTGAATTTTTCAATGCAGGTTATCTTCTTCTTGATTGTGCTTGATCGTATTATATACCTCTGTTCGTTTGCCACAGGGAAAGTGATTTTCTATATTTTCAACCTCATTCTCTTCACATATTCAGTTACAGAGTATGCCTGGCAATTGGAGCCTTCTCAGCTACATGCTGCTGGGCTTGCTCTCCGTGGCATATATCTTGCAAAAGCCGTTTCTCTTGCACTACAGGCTGTACAAATTCATCATGGCATCCCTCACAAGAGCACTTTGTACCGGCAGTTTCTGACAAGTGAAGTTTCACGAATCAATTATTTAGGATATCGACTTTATCGTGCTCTACCTTTCCTTTATGAACTACGATGTGTGCTTGACTGGTCATGCACTGCCACATCTTTGACCATGTACGACTGGCTAAAGGTAGGCTCTGTTACAATGTGATGTAGTCATCATATTTGTTTTTGAATTTACTCATCTTTTGAAATGAAATTTGTTAAATTGTTATAATCCATGGTTTATTATAAGTATTACCATTTTATTGCTATGACTGATCTCAGATAATTGAATCTTAACTATAACATGCTAAAATTCTTGTTTGAATTATATTTCTGGTAGCAATAGTGCTCATAATTTCAACATCAGACTTCAGTCACGGAAATTAAGGTAAAAGATATCAACCAACTGCTTGCAATACTGAATTGAGTGACACTGATAGTGGAGATAAGAAATCTGCTTTTAGTTGGGGTTGCCTTGAAAGTATTTCCAAAAGTTAATTTATTCCCATCCTGCACTGACTTAACATTGACTGTTAAAAAGGAGCAATATTACGTCAGTTTTGAACAGTTTTTTCCAAACTCACCTAGTGGGATATAGGCTTTGTTGTTGTTGTATTACGTCAGTTTTGAAAGATTATGTGCTACATTGTTCTCCAATTTTCTCTAGAATGACCATAGCTTCTTTCGGAATATTCTTGAGTCAAAATGCATTTCATCCTTTTGTGAAATTTATAATTACATCTTTCTTGCCCTTTTCAGCTAGAGGACATAAATGCAAGTTTGTACCTTGTAAAATGTGATGCACTATTAAATAGAGCTACACACAAACAAGGAGAGAAGCAGACAAAAATGACCAAATGCTGCAATGGGATATGCCTTTTCTTTATATTAATCTGTGTTATATGGGCTCCTATGTTGGTAAGTAAATTCATTAGCCTCTAATATCATGGAATTTCTTGTTGCAATTAGAGATGTTCTTTGTAATTTTGCCAAAATGATTTGCTTGCATTGGCAAAAAAAAAAAAAAAAAAAAAAAATTGCTTGCATTATTTTGTTTCTTAATTTGTCTAAAGATTTGGTTTTCGATAGAGCACAATGTCATTGTGCGATCCATGTAACCGACCTCACCTAGTAGGATAAGACTTAGTTGTTGTTGCTTGCATTTGTTTCTTGCTGAACATTTTTTTGACATGCACTCTACCATTGACTCTGATAATAGAAGAATAATAGTTTCATTAATGAATGGTTTTTTTGGTATGAATTTTAATTTGCACTTCTTTCTTTTATTTCCAAAGGTGTGGGTATGCCAACTTTATGGTCCTTTTTTCAAAGGGAGAAGAATGGTACTTCTAGGTTTTATCAATATATCCTCACTTATAGCAGAGAAGCCTAAAGAATAGGACACAGACCTGACAAATACCAGACTCAATGCAAAGCAGCTCACCTCTAACAAAGGACCCTGCAAAAGAAACAAGCTCATAGCAAGACCTAACCTCAACGTTACAAGTGATTCGAAACGAAGAATTAAAGCCCTAGAGACAAGTCAAAACAGAAAACTAGAATCTAAGGCAGCTTTACGGTCCTTATTTCTATGTTATTTATTGCAAATGACTGAAAACTCTGCATTTAGACAACAAGCTATAATACTGGAATTCTTGATGTGAAACAAAATTATGCCTGATTATGTTCACACTATTGGTTATCCTTTTCCCGCAAGCAGAACACTATTAAACAACGTGTGCCAGTTATAATCTTGATTTTTATGACAGATGTACAGCAGCGGTAACCCAACAAACATTGCAAACCCGATCAAGGATGCCAGTTTTCAGGTTGATATCAAGACAGTGAGCGGAAGGTTGAATTTGTTTCAAACTACCCTGTGTGAGAAAATCTCATGGGATAATCTGGAGTCTGATGCCAATCTTGATCCCCATGGCTACTTAAATACATATAATAAGAATGATATCCAATTGATATGCTGCCAAGATGATGCTAGTACACTGTGGCTTGTCCCAGCTGTTGTTCGAACCAGATTGATCCATTCACTTGATTGGAATAGACCATCTAGTGAGATGGAAATATATTTTACCTGGTTATTCTGGAGGGACAGGCCAAAAGGGAAAGAATTAGTTAAATATGAAAAGCCAGTTGATTCACAAAATCTTCCAAGAGAGTCAGATGTTCAGAAGGTTCTTAATGGTTCTATGAACAGCTTTAGGATTTATAATGTGTATCCAAGATTTTTCCGGGTGACTGGTTCTGGTGATGTTCGACCACTGGAAGTGGAGGTAATCATATTCTAAGCATATATTGTCTATCATCACTGTTTTTTGTTTGTTTGTTAAACTAACTTCTATGAACTTTGTATTTCAAGCGCTTACATATCGGCATTTTTCTCTTTATTTAACTCACTTTTGTGAGTTTGCTATACCACTTCTAGGTTGCATAACTTGCATTTGGTTTTATAAAATGGTGCAAATAATTGGAGCCTTTTTATTAGAGAAACATATTAATTACTCTTTTGGTCCTTAATGTAAGACCTATTTACTTAATTTTGGGAAATTAAGGAAGCTAAATAAATTACTCTCTCCGTCCCTATGTATAAGATCCATTAACCGAATTGAGTTGTTCAAGAAAATAGTTAAAATTAGTTAAAAGTAATAAATCTATAGGGAATATTTTTTTTCCAAATATGCTCTTATTTATTAGTAGGTAAAAGAGAGAGCAATAATGAGAAAAATATGATGAAAGAAAATGTATGGGGTAAAATGGAGAAAAAAAAGCATTTATTATTCAGACAAAACCAAAGAGGACCTTATAAAAGGAGACAAACCATTTAAAAAAAAAAAAAGAATATTATAAATAGGCTCAAAGGGAGTTATTTAATTATAACATATGTGACATGATCTCTTAAAAATACTTTTGTATAACATTATATTATATTTTAGTTTATTAGTTAGACAAATTAGTTTGGAGAAAAATAATAAATTTAAGAGATGAAATGGAAAAAGGTCTTATATTTGTCATTTAGGACCAAAATTCACCCCAAAACTAGGTCCTATATTTAGGATAAGAGGAGTATCATTTGAGATTTACTAATGAATTTAAATGAGACAACAGGGAAGATATAGGGGGGTTGATGTTGAACTACATTAGTTTCATGCCTCTTTGATGACTGTAAATATATAGATGTTTTGACCTCTGAATGCTTCTAAAAATATTAGTAGACAACTGAAGTTTGACTTTCAGGATAATTCTGTGAGTGCTGATCTCATGATAAATCATGAGCAATATGAGTGGTGGTCCTTTCATGATATAAATTCATCATATTCTAGTGCATGTGGAGGTTTGACAGGACCCATGGCAATTATAGTATCTGAGGAAACACCACCACGTAAGTTGGCCACGAGATTTTTCTAAATTTTACATGTCTATACTTTGTTTTTCAGTGCCAACTTATTTCCCTGGGTAATGATTCTGAAAATATCTCATAATACTGCTACAGAGGGTATTCTTGGTGACACACTAAGCAAATTTAGCATATGGGGGCTCTACATAACCTTTGTTCTTGCTGTTGGCCGTTTTATCAGACTTCAATGCTCTGACTTAAGGATGAGAATTCCCTTTGAGAACCTACCTTCATGTGACAGGTACCGTTTAGTTTCTTTTTAAAGATGGCTGTACGCGATATGATAAAATTTTTTGGTTGCTACTTCAAATTTGTCAAACTAGTTAAACGTGATTCTAGAGGATTTATTCCACCTGGGGATTATTGACATCCATTTAATAAAGATGCTTTATCATGCGGTAATATTACTTGTTGCTTGCTTTTTGATGCAGGTTGATAGCCATCTGCGAAGATATATATGCAGCAAGGGCCGAGGGTGAGCTTGGAGTTGAAGAGGTACTATACTGGACGTTGGTGAAGATATATAGGTCCCCTCACATGCTACTTGAGTACACCAAACCAGACTAAAACCCTCGGTATACTACCTTTCGGTTACTAACGACTAACAAGGTTTAAAGTACTAGTGTGGTTTGACTTCCCTGCATATCGATGAGCGCCATGTAAGTTTTTATGGAGACTGAAGCAATACAAAAGCAGCAGTGCCTGTCCAGAAAGACAAAGCAGAGTTGTTATTGCCGTGGAAGTTTTCGTGATAATATAATGACCATTGCCTCGAGGAATCATTCCATGAAGGTTTTTGGGCCATTATTACAGCCTTAACGGTCATATTCTTGCCAGTTGCAACTTCAGATCATTGAAAGGCAAATTCTACATTCGAAAATTGGTGAAGATATCACAACATTTTTGTTATGATTATGATTTTAAATTATTGTTTCTGGAGTGTATCATGTAAATAGTGTAAAATGCAGGTAATTCGATCTAGTAGTAGCGAGGTGTCATTTTTAGTCGCTTCGATTCACTGCCCAGCCCAGCCGGACTCCCTCTTTCTGACCCCCTCAAATGATTAAACTTTCAACCATCGGACTTGAGGCTTGAAATACTTGCTGTTTAAAGTGAACAAAGAACTCGACCAAAAAAACAATGGTTCAACCTTAAAATTAGTTGATTCATCGGTTAAGAAAATCGCCAGAATTTTGCTTTGTTTTCAGGTGCTAACGGCGTTTTTTTGGGGGTCCACGAGACTGCGTTGAATTGACCACGGAATTTTTTGGCTTAAGCCTAGTTGAAAATAAGGATAACGAAGTTTTGATCTTGCTGTGTTTTTATCGTTCTTTAGGGGCAATGCAACTAGTGATCTTGATAAACGATGATGCAAATATTTGTCGTGCTTAAAAGTTGACTAGGGTTCCCAATGGAGGTTCGTAGAGACGGAATGGTTTTGAATTTCTTCAGTGTTCCAGATTATCTGGTGAGTTCTCTTATAGGAGCAAACTCCTCATCTAGTTTGTTTTTTATAGTATTTAGGGACTTGATCCCTCTCCTTGTGTGTGTATAAAGTTGATGAGTCTTTAACATTAAGGGTATATTTGGTTTTTTTTGGGGCCTAGAAAAACTTAATTATTAGTCTCCAAGTTTAAACCCTCTCTCCTCCCCTTAAACCAAACACACTCTAAATATTTGACTGTATTTTAACGTGGTCACTTGTTTCTCATGTTACATGAATCTGGTTTTACATTAAACATTGGAAATGTTATCCCAAAAAAGAAGAAGAAAGGAATACATTGTAAATTCATCACAGCAAACTATTTTCATTAGTGTCAAATGTTGATTCAAGGGTTGGTTTATAATCATAAGTTTCTGAGTTTAAAAGTGTTTCGATGTGAGGATTTTATTGATGAGCGATATATAAGTAACTTTATAAGCGCTTTTTAAATTTGAAGACGTTTATTATCTCTAATAAGACCTTAACGCCTAACTCAATTATCTCTAATGAGACCTTTACGCCTAACTCAATTAAACTTTACTGTGCTGGATGTCACTTTGAGAAAACATTGTTAAATTTACACTTTGGTCTGTTGGAAGAGTTTTTGATAGAATTGGAAGTGGAAATGGAAATGGAATTGGAAGAGGAAGTGGAGGTAGAAGTCAAGTTAATGCCCCGTTTGGTTGGATGGAACTAAGGATGGGGAAGTGGAAGTGGAACCGAATTCCTATATTCTGTGAGTTTGGTAGTTGGGAAGCCAATTCTCGTAGGAACCCACTTCCATAAAAAATGATGGAAGTGGGTTCCATACTCCTACCCATGGAAACTTTAGAGATCTGGCGGTGGTAGTGAGCAAGGACGAAGGAGGACGACAACAAAGGCTGTTAGAAATATAAGGTGAGATTAAATGATTAATTAGATAGTTAGCTAGGCATAGTCTATATATAGATGGTCTTAATTATTGTGATGTGTATGTTGGATGTGGAGTCCTATCACCATATTTAGAAAGTGAGTTAACTTGGTCTCCTTTTAGGTTTTAGACATAACCCAAGTGGGGTACTCATTGAATGAGCATATTGCTCTTTGTTGTTTTTTTTTTTTTACAATGAGATTCTTCATTTTCTTTCTCTATATTATTTTTTCATTTACATTTGTTTTTTTTTTGCTATAAAATTTTTAGGAAAGGGGTTGGCCGCCACTTTAACAATCCCGGACAGGGCGTTTAGGCGGTCACGGATCTTTGCGCGAGAAAGACACACGTCTCCACCTCTACAGGTGTTGTTACACACGGCTTCCTGGATCATGACGCTTCCCCCAACGCCGACCAACGCAGGGATCAAACCCCTATTAGAGCAGGTTATTTTGGGCCAAAAGTATTGAAGCTCGGTGTTATTCTTGTTTCTTTGCCCAGTGTTGTTCTTGTTTTCCAATCACAACCCATCTTTTTTTCTTGACTGAACGACGTTGCATGGTTTGTTTTCAAGATTGGATCTTGATTCTCCACCGCAGCCCATCCAGATGGTTCTTGTTTCACCACTGCAACCCACAGTTCCTTGAGAATCTACGACGTCGTCTTGGGAGATTTTGTCATCTGGCACAAACGACACCATTGCCTGAATTTGCAGCCCTAGATTGATTCTCTGATCCTTCCACTCGCCGTTATCTAAGCCGGAGTTGGCTACGGTCCTCTTCCCTTACCATCATCTTCCTCATTTCAGCTGTTAAATTGAAATCTTAACCATTCAGATCTAATGTTTTATGTTTTTTTTTTTATAATTTAATTTTTTTAATATAAAAATAATATTTTATAAAAGATTAAATTTAAACCGCTAGATTTCAATCCATCCTATATTTAAGATTGAAGAGGATGAGAAGTGGACGGGAAGGGAAGAGGATGGGAGCCACTCCCTATCAAAGCCTGGGTTGAAGATCACCGTTGAGTGCCCTCACAAGCCGTCCAAATCAACAATCATTGGCGGACCTACGTTCATAGTTGGGGGGCAAGTGCCCCAAAAATTTGGGAATTTTTTTTTATTAAAAAAATCAAGTTAAAAAAGTTTGAATTAATAACTTGAATACAATAGTTTCAAGTTTCCATTAGCACTAGCATTATTTGTCTACTTTTCTTGAATTAATACATTGTTTGAATGATTGTCACCCTTAAATACATCAAGATCTATAATACATCAAGATTAATTGGATGGAGAATGAATAGTTGAATGATTGTTTAAGACCTTATATTGAAAAATATGTATTTGATAAAGATTGATAATAAAGCGATTATGATGGAATTCCAAAACTTGTAAAGCGCAGAAAGATGACGTTGTAATTATTTTTATTGTAATATATTTTTTTATTAAAATATATGTCTTGAACTTATTAGTCCTTCACCGTTGTAATGTTGTATTTTATTTTCTAACCGTATTTAGCCTTGCTTTTTTAAATAGCGGGTTTGTAAAATAATTTTTCTTTTATTACATCATCAATATTCACTTGATTTCATAATTTATTTATTTTTTTGTTTTATTCTTTTTTATTTTTTAATACATTTAAAACTTTCCTTTTAAAAAAAAATTCAGGGCCGCTGCCCCCAATTCCCCACCCAATTGTGCCCCTTCTATAATTTTATGGTCCGCCCCTGTCCACACTCAAATCTTTCCAGTCATATTTCTCAATTTCTGATCGTTGTGCAAGATTACTCTTGATTCTTCGATCCGATGGCTGTCGACTGATTTTGCCTTATTGCTTCTCTTGCTGGTGCACGATCATCGTCTCCGTCATAATATTGTCACCTTTAGGCTTGGTTTGGTTTGAGGGTAGGGGAGGGGAGGGGGAGGGAAAAATTTAAATGGGGAGGAAAACTCTTGAGGTCCCACCACATTAAATTTTGGTAAAATTTTCCCCTCATTTTCCCTTCCCTCCCCTCCCCTACCCCCAAACCAAACAAAACCTTAAGATCACATAAGTCTGGTGAGAAGAAGTCATCGGAGAAGGCACCGGAGGAAAGGAAGCCCAAGACCTTCAAGATCGTCGTGCCATCACTATCAAAGAAGTCTGCATAAGCTCCCCATGTCACTGTGCTTGCCGTCGAACACCGGCGCCTCTGTTTTGGTTTCATGGATCTTCAAAGATTCAACAAATAGGACCCTTGTCAAAGAAAAACGATCTTTTTGTTGCTTTCTGTGCCAAATTGCTTATTACCCATGGGCGGTGGGCCATAGATATTCTCAGACGTTTGAGCTTAAAAAAAAAGTGAAATGATGGGCAAGGAGAACTTGAGGACGGAGGACCTGAACTTATGCTTTGAGCAACTTATGATGGTTGCAGGCGGTGGTAACGATGGAAACAGTACTAAAGGAGTGAAAATGGAACCCGGGGTGATCACTGAATGGAAGGATATTCCAGTGGAGCTTTTGATTCAGATTCTGTTCTTAACTAATAATCAGATTTGATCGCAGCCTCTGGAGTCTGCCGTGGATGGAGAGATGCGGTTTGCTTCAAAGGGATTTTGGCATTTATATTTGTAATCTCAAATTTCTGTCACGACCTGCAGATGCTGGATCTCCGCAAAAGTTTCAAGCTTACTAATTAGTCTCTGATGCCTTAGCCCATAGATGCCTTGATCTTCCTAATCCGAACATTGGTAGGTACTCGCTGGGGCGAAACGTTGTGATGGGCCCACTAATCTTATAAAATTTGTTAAAATATATATGTATTTATTATATGATATTTTATTTGACCATAAATTTAGCCCCAACTAATTTTGTATCTTCTATATAAAGATAATGTTTGTTTCATTACTCATTAGTCTATGAGAGGAAAACAAAATTCTTGTTTGAGATACCGAAAAGATTAATATCATCTTATATATTGTTTTGATTTATAATTATCTGTTATTGTTTGTTTGTATTTTAGGGTTATTTAATACTTATTTAGTAAATACTCCCTCCTGCGGTTCTTATTTAAGGAACCAACTAATAATTCTTACATGATCAATAAAAAAGTTAAAGTCATTAAATTTGTCCTAAAATTTAAGTAATTTTCAATATTATCCTATTAATTACACTAAACTCTAATATCGTATTAATTATTACTCTCACTCACTGCCTTTTTAATTATAGGTATACATGAAAAAAAATATTTAATGTTATTTGAAAACAAACAAGTGTTTTATAAAAAGAATTAAATATATTTGTTAGTTGGTGCCTTATAATAAAAATTAAAGAGAGTAGTTTAATATGTTTATTTTTTGACCCGGGCTAAAAAAAATTCTAATTCCGCCACTGGTTACTCGGCATTTAGCAATGGTGCTCTGGCATACCTAGCCAGTTTCTACAGAAAATTGAAATGTTTAAATCTTTGTGGATGTTTTAGAGCAGCATCAGACAATGCATTACAGGCTATAGGACATTATTGCAACCAATTACAATCTTTGAACCTTGGATGGTGTGAAAATGTTAGCGATGATGGAGTGACAAGTTTAGCAGCTGGTTGCCCTGATCTTAGAACACTTGACTTGTGTAGTTGTGTCTGTATAACATATGAGAGTGTGATTGCTTTGGCAAACGGGTGTCCCCAACTGAGGTCCCTTGGGTTCTACTAGGAATGAGATTCCCTACCTATCCAAAGGATAGGTAGGAAGAAAGCCTCCTCTCTACCTGGGACCGTTCAGATCTTATTTTTTTTACTTTCTATTTTTTTTTAAAAAATATATTTTAATGAGTACATAATCTAAAATAAAGATAATCTTTTAACTAACATTTTTTCAAAAAGCTAATTTTTTATTTTAAAAGCATTTATTTAAAAAAATAAAATCTAGACGATCCAAATCAGATATGCAAATTGTGCCTATCTAAAGGATAGGCACCAAAACCGGATCCGATTGTACTATTGTCAAAACATCACAGACAGAGCAATGTATTCATTGGCCCATAGCAAAGTGAATCACAGGATGTAGGGATCTGTTAAAGGAGTTAATGAAGAGGATGGGCTAAGAACTCTCAACATTAGCCAATGCACAGCACTCACACCCTCTATTGTTCAGGCCGTTGTGATTCCTTCCTGGTGCTTCACACCTGCTCTAGCAACTAGCAAGCATTCACTCATTATGAGTGGCTGTTTGGGCCTAATCTATGGGTTATGATTGGACATTCAAGGAAGTGTGGCACTGGAAATGAGAATTAATGATTGCAGAAGCTTATAGATTGAAGCCAGCAAATGGAATGGAAGAAGATTGTGAATTGAAGAAGTCTTTGTATTACTTTTGTTAATTGGAATCAATTTATATTCACCTTACCCTTAGTTTGTGTTTGTTGTTCAAGTTGAACACCTTGAGTTTGTTAGACCGGGCTATCACCCAAGAGGGGGGGTGAATTGGGTGTTCGATAAAAACTTTTGGAACTTTGAAAATCTTTTCGCAACTTGGTGAAATTGGTTTGTATGACAGTAATGATTTATAGAACAATAAACAGTCATTCAAACATATATTTGAGAATATAAGAGATAAGGGAAGAGAATATCTGCAACCGAGATTTATCTTGGTTGGCCCAATCCTTGGACCTACGTCCAATCCCTCTCCACTTGAGATTTTCAATCCACTATCCTCTTGTTTAATCTAGGCACAAGAGAAGCTTTTACAATCCCACAAGTTCACACATGGCACTTGTGAAGCCGAATCTCTCATTTGAGATACTCCCCTTACAACCCGTAAGGTTACATCTTTCCCACTCAAGATTACCCAATCTTGAGTAACTCTCAAATGATAAGATGATTACAATAAATCTTCTCTCTCGAAGTGATAATAATAAACATTGAAGTACAATACAAATTACTTCACTCTCTATAGAAGTTTATATGATCATTGAGATAAACAGAGAGTAAGCGATATGAAAATCAGAGTATTGGCATTTCGAAAATGTAAGCTCGTATCATCATCTTTCTCCGTCTTGAATGAGTCTCTACTTATAGACAACTGATATTAGTCTGTTGAAGCATTGGTCCGATGTAGAATATTACCGTTGTAAGTTTTAGTCCGTTGGAGAAATATTATCGTTGGAGCTTCTGACATAATCATCTGCTTTTTGTAATCCGATGTTAATCCTTCGTTTGATCATCTGAAACTTATACACAAATTATATAAACAATGTTAAGAAGTAGTATAAGTTCTTTTGGATTTCATCCGGATGTTCTTGATGAGAATCTAAGATTTCGGACACGGTGATTTTCTGATGCAGGGAGGTTGACTCGAGTTATTCCACGTGACTCGAGTTGTTTTAAGTGCCAGATGCTTTCTGTTTGGATTCTGACTCGAGTTATTGTATGTGACTCGAGTTTCCTAACTCGAGTTATCCTTCATGACTCGAGTTGTAGTATGTGCGCCAAAGTTCTGATTGCTTTCTGCCTGAAAGTTGACTCGAGTTATCTTGCCTAACTCGAGTTAAACCAGTTCATTCACTTATGCTTGTTAGCATTGATCCTCAATCCGAGCTTTTGATCAACTGAAACTTGCTCATGAAGATTATTAATAACATTGAGAAGCATAGCAAGTAATAATCAATTGATAACATTAATTTCAGAATTCTCAGAGACATTGTAGAACAGTGCTCTGCTACTTTGTTCGTTCAAGTTAAAATCTCTTCCCAATATTCATTCTTCTCTGTCTGCCTCTCTGATTGACATTGACTCAAGTTTCCAGTCCTAAACTTGAGTTATCCAAGCCTAGTTAACAACTCATTCCAAACTCATTGTATGTTGAGCGTTTTTGAACCATCTTGAACTTACTGTAACTTTCGAGGGCCATATCTCCATGGTCTAAACTTAGTTTTGCTTGGTTCAAATCTTGATGGAAATAATTTTGAGTCTTCTTTCATATGCCACCAATTTCAGCTCAATTGGATTTGTATTTTGTGATTTATACTCAAAATACCAAAGCTATGTCTGCACTGTGGCGTGAATTGTAGTGTCAACTTCCACAATTCATAACTCCTTGATCTGAACTCCTTTGGACTTGAATTTTATATCAAAATGACGCATTGGGAGTCTAGTTTCATATGCCACTGGTTTCACCTTAATCCGATCTATGGTTTAGGAGATATCATTGAAATACCAGACCTCGCTCAGCTGAAACGTGAAACAGAGGTGAAAAGAGTTGCTGAAATACACCTTAACTCGAGTTATGAGTGATAACTTGAGTTACACAACTCGAGTTACTTATATATAACTCGAGTTAACTCACTCCAGAAGAGGGAAAACACTGTAGCAACTTATTAACTCGAGTTGTGAGTTCATGACTCGAGTTATATCATCATGAAGCTTCCTTTTGCTTATTTTAACTCCGAATTGAGCCATTCCAACTTCCATATCATCGTTGAGACTTCTAGAATCAATCTAAGAGCTTGTATAATGATATTCTCATTCCATTTATCAAGTTCTTCTTTCTTCCATCTCCCATCTTGATCATTCTTGGTGATTTAATTTGGACTCATTATTTTCTGCAGCTTCTACCTTCTTCAATATCCAGAAAGCCGAGCCTATTCTGAACTTCTTCCAGAATTTCATGTGTCGTCTTTCTGTATCTGCACTATTCATGTATACTCCTCAGTAGCTCAAATATGATGAAGCATTATTCCAACTTCTATTTATCATAGAAACTTCCAGTATCACATATAAGAACATATAGTGCAAGTTCTTATTTCTTTAGTCTTATTTCTTGGTCAATCTCTATAGTTCAACTTGGAATAATCTTCTTCAATATCTCCTTCTTGATTAATCTCTATAATTCAACTCGGACTAATCTACATTAAATACAGCAGTTAGTCAATGTAGGAGATAAATGTACTATGGAAACTTTTTGCTTTTAATATTGATAAGCATATTTGTCATCATCAAAATTAAGCATAACTAACGAGTTAAGGAGTATTCAATTTGAGGGGCGTGTTAGAAATATAAGGTGAGATTAAATGATTAGTTAGATAGTTAATTAAGCTTAGTTTATATATAGAGGATCTTAATTATTGTGATGTGTGTGTTGAATGTGGAGTCTTCTCACCATGTTTAGAGAGGGAGTTAACTCGGTCTCCTTCCAAGAGAGAGTTAACTTAGTCTCCTTCTAGGTTTTAGAAATAACCCAAGTGGGTTATTCATTGAATGAGCATGTTGCTCTTTGTTGTTAATATAATGAAATTCTTCATCTTCTTTCTATATATTTATTCTTCGTTTACACTTGTTAACAAAGGCGACAACGGACGAAGAATGTGAAGGTGATGGTGGATGGTGAAAGTGAAGTTCGCGAAGACGACAGTTAGCTCCTCAATTTGCAATTTCTGCGACTATGTTTTCTCCCTCTTTAATCTGCAAGCATTACGTCGTCCTGATAGTTTCCTTCTTGGAGCTAAGCTTTTTGCTACCTCCATTCTTTGTTTGTTTAGGGGTGGTTTAATATGTTGTTCGTTGATGTTATTGTATGGCTGATGATGACCGGTGGTGGCTTCTATGGTGGTTGCCTGTGGTTTCTGTGGAGGTTGATGGGGTGGCTGTGGCTGTGGGGTAGAGGCGAGATCATACCAAACATACTTTAAGTAAAATTACACATAAAATTTTCTTTAAAATGGGGTAAAAATAACAATATTGTTAATCCATGCAAAACTTTCGTTACTTTATATTTGTGGGACCTATAAATCAGCTGAATTTTTTTTTTCTCTTTCTCATCCAAAGTTAACTCGGATCCAGATTCTCTCACCCGTCCCCTCTCTCTCTTCTCTCTTGCTCACACCTCACTCTCATCTCCTCCGCTCTCACCCTCCCTCCGTCTCTCTCCTCTCCCTCTTATACTTGACCCCTCACTCTCATCAGAAGGTGCCGATTCAAGAGACGATTGTGGAGAGTTGCAAAGTTATTGAAAGTAATGAATCACCCACAAACAATTGTTTCCCCTACTTTCTTTGTTTTTTTTTTTAATCTCTATACCAATTTCACTTTAGTCTTGAGCCACCCCACCCACCGCCTATAACATTCACTAGCTCTTTAAGTCATGTTGCGTCAGAATGCAGTGTATATTAAGCTAGAACTAACGGTGTTAGGTTTGAGAGGGAGAGATGAGAAGGAGGGAGGGAGAGGGCAGAGGAGATGAGAGTGGGGTGTCAGGTGTGAGAAAGAGAGAGAAGAGAGAAGGGATGAGTGAGAGAGTTGACATAGATTAGAGAGAGAAAAACTAAGCTGACTTGTGGGCCCCACAAATATAAAGTAGCATAGTTTTTACTTGAGTTAACGGTATTGTTATTTTCTATGTATAATTTTGCACCTATCAAAATTTTATTGTGTGATATCCTTTAACACAACATTATTACTACCTCCGGTCTTAATTATAGGAACACTTTTGTAATGCAATTTACACTACAAAAGTGTTCCTATAATTAGGACCAGAAGAGTATTAAATTTACACGCTAACCCAACTTATTATTATAAACTATTCTCATGAAGGCGACTTATATTTTATAAATGTTTGATTTTAAATTTCATTACAAAGGTGAAATTTATAAGTACAAATTTGAGTTGTGAGATTTGTCATTATTTTGATGAAAACCAGTCCATCTTGTTAGGGGAAAAAAGAAAGAAAAAAGAAACATACAAGCAAAACATAAAAATAAGTTAGCAATGAAAATTAATTAAAAAAAATTGCTGCCATGATTTTCTCACCTCCCTAATTACATTTTCATTCAAGAATCAAAATGAATTTTTCACTTTAATAAATTAATTAACATTATTCCCACAGTCTTTAGTATAATATATATTTTGAGAATTGATTTTAGTTCAAAATATAAAACATGATTTTTATATTTGTTAATTTTTTTCCTAATTTACTTTTTATTGATGCTTCATCAAAAATAATTAAGGAGAAAATATAATGAGAATTAAAAAAGATAATTAGGTTATTTTAGAAAATACATGTTATATCAACTAATTTAACAGATTTTCTTAATCTAATCAAATTAAGAAAATTTGTCTACCTCAGTATATGTAATGCAAAATTATATACCAAGTATGTCATATATTTAGAATATACTACCTCCGGTCCAGGAACACTTTTCTAGTGTAATTTGTACTGCAAAAGTGTTCATATAATTAGGACCGGAGGGAGTAGTTTATAGTATAAATTACATATAAATTATATCCTATATTTAGAACCGATATAGTATACCTTTTTGTTATTTTTGAAAATAATAAAAACAAAGACGAATAAGAAACATAGAGTGAAACCAGACAATCCTTTTCATCGAAAACCGACAGCTCCGAGTCTTAAAAATGTCCTGACTTTGACTTTTGGTCACTTGAATAGTTGAACTTGAATTAAACTGCATCGAGCGATCGACCCCGTATTAACCGGCATTATTACTACGCTTCTCGTCTCTGTCGGAAACACCAATCCATTCGGCGTCTCCGTTCGCCACCTCAATATGACAGACAACGAACTTATACAGAAGCTGCACGACTTCACCACAAATGCCCAGCTTCACCAGTTGCAGACTCTCCGCTCCATCCTCGACCACAACGGCAGCGTACGCTATCTCCAGCCCTACCTCCGGGGCTCCGATGCGCCGGTCAACGCTGAAACTTTCAGACGATGCGTGCCCTTGTCTTGCTACGATGATTATGCTGATTATATCAACCAGCTGGCTGATGGAATGAATGATCTTGATGCGCCTCTTCTCTCTGTTGATCCTCTTCTCTGTTTCTTCTACAGGTAGGCATCTTCTTATATGCTCTAATCTCATGAAGATTCCAAAGGAACAATCTTTTGTTTGAGTTTCTTCAAATTGTCGTCATTATCTTCATTTTGCTAATACTATGCGATCCTTTTGCGGGAATGAAAGTCTGTTTTGGTTGAGGATGAGAAGAAACGTCGTTGCAAATTTGAAATCAGTATCGCGATCCCTGACTTTTTGTTGTTATCATTGGCTACTTTTTTTTTTTTTTTTTTTTAAAAGGATGATTTGGGATAATAGTATTATGGTTATAGTATGTTTTCTCTTCGCCATTCTTATTGACCGACCAGAAGCAGGAACTTCAGAGCAAAGTTCCTCAGCTGAGGATACTGATTTTAAATTCGAATAATGCGTTCTCAGCTCCGGAACAAGTTCCATGAAGCCAAAACTGATCCCTTACTTTGATTCAAGCCTTTCGAAAACCGCCTCCTTTATTGCTCACCGAGGAAGCGTATCCATCCTACAGAGGTAAACAAATCATATTAAAATTTGATTAGGATTTGAAGGATTTATATTTGTTTAGTATGACAAGTTTTTAAACCTGCATAAAGGCTGTTTCCTCCGAGGCCAACGGTCAACAAGATCCTATGGTTTCTCTACGCCGACAATATTACTACCACTAAAAGTGGCTTGAAAGTTATGGCTGCTTCTTCCTTCCCTTTGCAAAGTGGTAAAGCTACCTCTCAGCAACTCGCATCCTGTTCTAGTCCTCCAGAAGTCATTCTTGGATCTAATGTTGAGCAGCAAATGTATTGCCACCTTCTTTGTAGCCTCAGGAACTTCAATGTTATAGATGCTATCAGAGCTCCATATGCCGCCGGCTTGATTAGAGCCTTTAATCTCCTAGAGTCTAAATGGGAGCAGCTATGTGATGATCTTGACCGTGGTTTTGCAAGTGATGAAATTTCAGAAGTGTCAATGAGGGAATCGGTTAGAAAAACTCTTGACGGGCCTCAACCAGAATTGTCAAGGAGAGTGAGGTTAGCTTGTGAAGGAAATGACTGGGCTGGAATTGTAAGCAGGTTATGGCATAGCACACGTTATATTAAGTGTGTTACTACCGGTAGCATGAAGCAGTACTACCCCAAGCTTAAGTTCTATGCAGGAGAGGTACCTATTTTAGGAGGAGATTACTTCGCTTCAGAGTGCTGTGTGGGTATTAATTTAGACATAAACCAAACCCCTGAAACAACCAAATATGTAATACTTCCAACAGCTGCCTACTTTGAGTTTCTTCCATTCAACATGAATCAGGGTGATGATTCTAGTGAAGAAACAGTGGACCTTAGTGGTGTAGAGATAGGGAAGATGTACGAAGTTGTTGCTACTACGTACAGAGGATTCTACCGCTATCGTTTGGGTGATATAGTAAGAGTTGCTGGTTTCCATAACTCATCTCCGCTTGTGGAATTTGTTATGAGAGCGCCTAAAACTCATTCTGAGGTTGTTACTGAGAAAGACTTGATCTTGGCGGTTGAAAGCTTTCAACTTGCGCTCAGAAATGCTGTGGGTATAGAGATTGTTGAATTTTCAAGTTTCTTGGATGATGAGTTGAAGCCAAAGCAGCTGAAGCTATTTGTAGAAGTTAAGGAGGGCCATACAAATACAATTGTGCAGGATAAATGGAAAGAATCAGTTGCAACTTTTCAAAGGTACAGTTCTTCTCTTGAAAGGGAATTGGGAGCTATGTACAGCGTGCAGAGGGATAAAGGTGAGGTAGGGCCATTGTTGATGTTCATCCTAAGGCCTGGAGCTTTTGACAGGTTATCAGAAGTAGCTATTAAGAACGGAGCCCCAGCTAGTCAATATAAACCGCCTAAGATTATTCGGAATCGGGAAATTGCCAAACTCTTGGGAAGTTTAGCCCTTGTGACTGTACCTTTGGATGTCTGATAATTAGTGAATGGACTCGACTACGACACTACCACTTCATTTATTCCCATCCCATCTGGAATTCTATTAAGTTGTGTAAATGACGATATCGATATAATGTAAAAAAAAGTGCTTGGTTGCTTTTAGAATACTAAGGAGCGTTAATTGAGAGATTGAGCTGTCCGGAGGCAAATGTATACTTGCATGAGGTTGCTTGACGTTTTCCTTGAGCCAACTCTTTAAATTATTAAATATGATTGTCCTCGGGCTCCCTAATGTCTAAATGAAACGTACGGAAAATCTGAAGATCCTTTTGTTTTTGTTTTGGGAGGGGAGTTGATAAGATTTAAAGGAAATAAATAAAAGAAAAGGGAAAAGAGAGACAATCTAGAGTAGAATCTGAATTCTAGCCAACACAATAATTCTGAAAATCATATATTTCATTTATAAACCTTTAAAAACAGAATACAATATATTTATAGTCTCCTACCTTTGCCTGAATATAACTTCCTATCACAACTTCCCTAAAACATGTAAGATACAATAACTACCACAAACAAACAGATAAAATATAATAACTTCCTTAATCAACAATAACTAATCCTAATATGTGTCTTTCTGGACACATGAAACCCTAACATACATGGAACCTTAACAGGAGTTAGGGAGGATATGAATATAGAGGCAAAGACATGATGGGAATAGTCATTCTTTCTTCAACCCCGTCAAATATTGATATTTTTTATTGCAAGAGGCCAACTTCCTACTTGTTGATGGCTGCTTGTAATTGTTCCAGACTTTCCCCTTTAGTTTCCGGCACTGCTACAACTATAAATAACACAGCCAGAGCATTGATTGCAGCATAAAGGACAAAGGTTCCTGCAAGGCAATGCACACTTTTGAATTTTACTGCTCTACATATAATTATACATGTTAAACGGGTGGTCTTGTACATTTTTATAAGCTCGACTAGAAAACCTTTTTATTATCTAATGACGTTAATCATTAATCCTCTGAATGATATATAAATATGAAAAGTATTAGCTAGTGCTCACCATAAGAGCTCCAACTCATCAGAAAGTTGAAACTGTAAGAACATAACCATGCACCAAACCAATTTGTTAATGTTGCTAGGCTTCCCGCCTGTCCTTTGATGTTAATAGGAAATATCTGCAGCAGAAAAGCAAAGTCTAGGCATCATTTTGCTCTCTCTCTCTCTCTCTCTGTCAAGAAAATTACTTGTCGCCAGAAAATATGAACAAGAAAAATAAATGACTACTTCTGACATTATAACCCAAGGAATTGCTCCCATCCCCACAGAAAATGCTGCTATATAAACCTGTAATAACATAATGGTGTCATCAGAAACAGTTCGGTGTAACATTACGTGCAATGAAGTACATTGTGTCATTAAAAAGGAAGAGTAGATGATCAAACCAGTATGCCCGTTACGGCAAGTCCAGGGACTGCGTCAAGGAACACATCATGAACCTGAGTCATAGATATATAAAAATCAGGACTTGAAACTCAAAGCTGTTAAGTTTTTCAATTCTCAGTTAAGAATCTTACCTTAAAATAGAAAGCCACTGCAGTGATTAGACAACCGACGGCCACTCCTGATCCAGAAACCTAAATAAACCACAAATTAAGAGCGACAATGAGAAACAAGCAATAATTTAGAGGTGAAATATTTATTTAATGGAACTTACCAGTAACAGGGGCTTCCTTCCAGCCTTATCAATCAAGACTGCTCCAATGGCAGTGACTGGAAGCTGCAAAACAAAATTTTGGATGAATCTTTTGTACAGGAAACATAATCATCAAAGATTGTCCAAATTAGTGAAGTTAGGATCAAAAACCTGAAGAATAGCATATATTATAGACCCAATGCTAGAAGAAAATCCTGTCACATAATTGCATGATCCACAGATATCAAAACCAAAACAAAATTAAAATATGAATTTCCCTGAAGCATAAGTTGTCTAACATGTTATCACTGCAGAAGGTGATGATTGTGGGCAAATCTTACCATACCTGCTTGTTCAAAAATACTGCTGACATAAAAGCAAACCCCATTGATTCCCCCAAATTGTTGGCAGACCATTAGCCCGACTCCTATCTGCTCATTAGTTATGAAGTGATATTTTGTTGAGTTTCTAGGAAATTGAAATTAGTGTTACACATTTATGATCATAGATTAGATTAAGGGAAGGTATAATTACAGTGACCGAACGCAAATATCTACTCTGAAACAATTCCAGCAGCTTGGGTTTTGGTAGTCGATCTAGAGTTGCTATGTAATCCTGTGGATTAGGGAGACATAAACGCCCACTTAATCACATTATTTTTTTTAATAAAAAAATGCCTCTTGTCTTTGACATTTTGATTAACAACACAATCATAAAATATTATATAGTATTAGACTATCGAAACCTGAATTTCCTCTGCCTCTTCAGATATGTCAGCGTCCTTGCCACGAAATATTTTCAGTGCAGACACAAAATCATTTTCTCTTCCTTTCCGGGCCTGCAGTCATCATTTGGTATATTCTATGTTATGGATCTATGTTAATAAGACCTACTTTTGCTATCATGGATCAGTAAACCCCTTCTTACCAGCCATCTAGGAGACTCCGGAATAAAGAAGAGACCAAAAAGCAGTATAGCACAGGGAATAAGACCTGCAATCACTTCCCTAATGAGTCCTTTGGCTAACTGTCATTTAGTTGGAAATTCAATTTTGCAAGTATATTTTATTTTTCATTTTTCTTGTTATGAATGGATTTAAAACTGAGCAGAAATTTCACCAGCTAATGCTAAAGTCCTCCATGAAATTACTGTTCCAATGATAAACGACACAGATACTGCTGTGCAAATCATGAACTGCAGCAACAAAAAAACGAGTTTTGATGTTAACTACTGCCTTTATTTGCTACTTCAGATATTTTAATTGTTGATACGGTTGCAATGATCCAGAAAGTTACTACATCGTCCCCCTTTTTTAAAGAACTACCTGATTTAGAGTAGTGAGCCTTCCTCGGAGTTGTTTTGGAGCAATTTCTGCTATGAAGACCGGTACCTTATTGTCATCAAAGACCTAGTTATTAGTCTTTTAGAAATAAAAGTATAAGTTTCGTAGTCCTATGACATTCTCTGAATTGTTTCATTAAATAAAACCAGAATATAGTAACGTACCACATAGGAAAATACTCCCATTCCATATCCTGTTGCCAGCCTCCCGATATCCAGTGACCATGGCCCCTATAGTTTGGAAGAGATGAAGTATTAGGCCATAAAGAGAACTAGTAGTACTTTAGGTGAAAGAATAAAGAGTATTGACCCTAAGAAAGAACCTCAGAGAAGTAAATAGCAAGCCACCCCGCAACACAGAATGCACTTGACGCTCTCATTGCCTGCATGCATTCAACGTTTTACTTTAATCTCGTTTCAAAGGTTTCCATTCCACGTAAATGTAATTACAGCAGCAATTAAGTATCAATGCACTTACCCCTTTACGTCCAATAAAATCAGCAATGGGCCCACTAGTTATTGCACCAATCATTGCGCCGAAAGTCAAGATGGATCCGAACAGTGAATACTGCAATCCAGAGAGCAGAGTAAGAACACTTCCAGCACTGAACTTATTATGGGCAGCAACTAAAGAATTTAGCTTCGCCTCCAAGCTTATTGCAAATGACATTGATTCCAATTCTGACAAAGCTTACAGTTTGGCTGTGTTCATCCTCACTCTCAACTTACTGGCTTACCTCTGCCAAAGACAGGTTGAGATCCTGTATGATCTCATCTTGAACAGGCGATGAATAACCGGCCTGCAAGCATACAAACAATCATATATCAGTGCAATACATGCCAAAACATCTCAATCAGTACTCAATTTCTGGTTAAAGAGTTTTCTTCCGTATTCGGGTAGAAAGCTCATCCGTTGAGTACTAAGCAGTAAGCACATACGCAAGCTCCAAATTCGTAGGATCCACAGACTGCGACAACGGTACCCAAGTACACCATCCATGGCTGCCCAGTGCGTTTAAGCGCAGTCTCACTCCGATCTTCATTAGCCTCAAGCTTGGCTTCCCTCATCAGTGGATCTGTAATCTCCACGTCATCTCTGATTCCCATCTCTGCTTCTGTATGTAATATCTACGACTACGTGCTTGATCCCTGTATTGGGATAAATGGCAAAAAGTGGCAGAACTAAAAAGATAGACTCCAGTTCAAGGAAGCTTGAGACCAATTTATTTTCACGACAGAGCAACCCGCCGTGACAAGCAATGTCCGAACCAGTCAGGGGGAGGCAGATTTACTTTTTTTATTGAAGGATTTTTAAATAAAAAAATTAGATTATATTTATTTTAAATTATTTACCTATTAAAATAATTTTTTCAACGTGCCAAACTCACCTGTAAAAGGATAAACTAGGAAGCTGATTACGGCAATGTTCCTCTCTGATTTCTTGGCTCTCCAACAAGATTGTTACACCGCATAAATAAATACGTCCCTCTCATATGAATTATCTCTAGTTTTAGAGATTGCAGTCAAACAAATGCGGTTTTTCTTTTTGGTCGTGTTGTCGTTGTGATGGAGTCATCTATTTGAATTCGTAATCATGAATTCATCCAACTCGCCCCACCGGATCGCACGCGGTCCTAAACAACAGGGTGGTCCTTGTTCTTCCGCTTGGCACTTTCCATCCAAACACTTCCTTACAGCCTGACATAGATACCAAAATTCGATTAAAATTGGATAAAATTATATTGTTCAAATTTATTTTCAAGATTTGTCACCTAAATTAACCTCGTATAACCATCAACTGTGACGGGTATTATTAGTTTTTTTTTACCAGATAAATATTACTAGATGAAATTTTACTTTATAGAGTGCAGACAATAACGTGCTATAAATGAGAAGACCAAAAAAGTTGAATAATTAGAACGTGATGATCTCTGCGAGTGAACTTGCGTTGCTAGTTGCAGCTTAAATTGTCATGCATCCATACCTCACCAAAACAAATGTTCATAGCTACTGTTATGAAATGCTACAACGTCGTCTTCCTGCCACACCAAACGTTAGGGATTCGTTTCGATCAAAAACAAATTAACGTTAAGGATTCGAATCAATGTAGTTATATGTATTAATAATAAATTATTAGATCTTATTGAAGCATGCAGATTAGTTTTTATCATCTCACAGGAAGTTGTGGCCTTCGGATGTTTATTGATCCAGCCTCCTCACTTAAATCAGAGAAGGTCTGCAAGTTCTCCAATATTATAGCAGAATACGCCCTTTGGGATCCCCCCACCCCTACTGAATATTATTATTAAGTGCTGGCAAAATCACGGGTCGGCTCAGTGTGAGTTCGCGCCTCACGTTCAGAATCAGACATAGAGTGAATATTTAAAAGGGAGAACCAAATTATAATTTCCAAGCTGAATAATACAGGTGTTAAATAATAAATTTTATGGGTTTTAAACGAGTAGTCTGACGCCTGCCCCTATTAAAAAAATTTGGCATGTTATGTTGGGAATAATTGTAGTGTACTTGGACTGTGACCCGGAACTAGAAAATTAGTTTACTGTGATTTAAACGGACCTTTTTTTCTTGAAAAAATGATTGTGTGGCTATGTGGACGAGGGACTCGTCTACAAGTTTGATTTTATAAGCATGACGAAGGGATATAGGTTTCATGTCTGTTCATCTCACAGACTCAAGTTTTTTAATAATGATAATGATAAGGGAGTGGTCGAATAACCAATGAAAATTCATAATAAAATCGTGGAAGCAAAATATCCTAAATATAGATGGAGTCGGCCCACCAAAGGGTGAAGATTTTCTACGCTTTCGTCCTAATTGGGCCCGGCTGTCCACCAAACTGAGATGGAGTCCATTATTATATATCTATGATTATTTTAGTTCTAAATATAAGATTGGTTTATCATTTTTTTCAATATTATCCCTGCTGAAACTCTATTAGCATTTAGCAGTAATAAGAGAAAGATTGAGGGAACTAAAAAAGATTATTAGCTTGCTTTAAAAACAATAAAAAGTCATATTAATTAAACTTTTTAATCTAATCAAATTAAATAAAAAAGTTTTACATCAAGGGTCAGGGGAGTATAAATTATAAAATGAGTATCAACTCATTATTTTTTACTCCCTCCTGTCTCTAATATAAAAGTTATTTTATATATTTTTAAAAATATAAAATATTAATCCATTTAACTCTTATATTTATCATTTTTAAAAAAATAACTTACTCAGCTTGTGAATTTATATATAATCAAATGTTACATATGTATATTTAAGGCATAAAGAGTCACATTTTTTCAAATAAGCCAACTTATTTTATTTTTTTAATGCATTCAAGTTAATTAAGTAACTTGAAATGAAGAGAGAGTGTATAATAAGGTGTTAGGTGAGGCAAGTGTTGTGTTAAGTGCACAATAAACCGAGTAAAGGGATGAAACAGGCCCACTGACATTTCAATGGGTCAGCCCCTCCAACTTCAGATGATGTTATATATTTTAATTGGTAAAAGGAAAACCTTTCATTCGAAATTTGAAAAATATCGTTGAGAAATTTGAAATTGAAGAAGCGCGTAAGGTAGGCAGATATCTTATTAGTCGCCGGGTTTGTGGAGTGGGTTTTTTGGCCTGTCTTTGAACCGTTTACCCCTTCTTAAAAATTTTTTAATAAAAAAAAATTAATTATTTAGAGGGGGAAATTTAATGAATGTGATTTATTTGTACCCGGCGACGGTGAGATTTTTTAGTTTAAACTATAACCCTTTTTTATGTTTATTATTATTATTTTCTTAAAACATATAATTAGTTATTATAAATTTTAAAGAAGAGATGTTTTCATATTAAATAAACACATACTTTGGTATTACAATATTATATAAGTAATAAATTATAAATATATTTGGTGTAAAATAAGTATAATTATTTTTACGCATCGGTAAAAGAATCATGCATGAACCAAGGAATCAGAGACACATACAAAATTTTTATTTTTTATAAAAAATAATTTTTGTCGTAGAGAACATAAAATAAAGTTAATTCAACTAACATTTTTTTGTTTAATATTTTTTTTGAAAAAATAGGAAAAAACATATTCTTCATGTTTATTTGTTTTTTTATTACGAATTAATGAATGTGTTTATTTGTTGAATAATTCATATTGTTTAGATATTAATGTTGATAACATTTATGTGATAGATTAGAACTTTAATGATTGCAATTTATTTTAATTATATTTATTTTAAAAAAAAAATCGAAGAAAAAATTAGTTTAAAATTTGGAATAGACAAAATTTTTATGGAGAACTAAAACTAATTAATTTGAGATCGGATCGAAAAAAAAAAAAAATTTGAAAAACATATAATTTTAATTTAAATAAATAAAATATATAAAAATAAATAAATAAAATGTTTGCACTCTACCAACTACAGGAATCACATCCTCCATTCTTACCCTCCCATACCCCTGTGCTCGTATGCGTCATTAACTATAATTTAATTCATTAGCAGTACGTTTTATTGGCTTTCGGTTGTCAGGATAAATAAATAAACTTATCTAATCAGTTTGTTGGTCTATAAATTAAACCCTTGTGTTTAGTCTCTCAACAAATTATTGGGAAAAAAAACCATGATCGAAAAAACCAAGACTTTTCCCTATTTCGATTAAAATTCATAAGTGTAAAGTTCATTGGCAAAGGGAAAATATTAAAACAGGAATCTAGTCATTGTACTGGTCGTTAAACCGTTAAGCGTTGTGTTAAGTCTGATGGAGAACGTCAACCAACTTTGACACTGAAGAGAGAAGAAGAAGCTAAGGGGATTAGGTGGCGAGCAAGATCATGGTACTGAACACAAGAAAATTTGGCTTCTTTTTTTTTGTGTGTTGAGAGGGCAAGAACCACCAACCAGCACCAAAATACCAAATGAATACTGACAATGCGCTTAAACACCAATCTATCCGACGTCATACATATGTTGGAGGTCGTGACTTTATAGTTTCTAAATGAAAGTGTTCTCCACCTATCTTCTATGTTAACGTGTGCATGAAAATGACACCACGTACCTCCACCCATAAATAAAGGTAGACACTATTAGATGACGAGAAAAGGAGGAGATTTATATATGGTGTAGGCATATGATCAGTGAGATTAACTTTAGTCCCCCTTAATTAGTTAATTTCAGTTTGGGCTTTGCATATAGCGACTGCGTTATGAAACACGCTAACGAATTAAATTGAAGCATCGATATTTAAAATATGGTGGGATAGGACGATTGCGATTGGTATGGGAAATATGCATATACGTACGTTACGTTGTTTGTGGGCAGATTCACCAATAAGTAAAATCTGAGAAATCGAAATTGGACTTCAACAATAATCTCTGTTTAAGTGCACCTAGGTCCAAGAGTCAGGCATTTGTTTTTTACTTTTGGGACTAAACATATGCATGCATGGTTCTGAAAATTCTCGTCTCGATCTGCTCGATGTACTTGCATAGGTAAACCAGTCCCCTTCATTTACTATTTTAAAACGAGAAATTCAAATCCTTGTTGGTCCCCTTCTTTTGATGGTGATTGAATGGGGCGGGAGATGTGGAGAGGACACATGTTGAGAGATAAAGCCAAGCGTCAGCAATATAACGAAGCACCGTACTTTCTCGCAATGAAACCCACACAGCCACCCCTGCTCGGACACTTAACCCACATTTATGACCTCACCACCACCCAACTCCATTTTCCTTCCTAATTCTCTGTTTCCGCCGACGCTAATCCGTAACCCCCTCTTCAATCACAAAACGTAACTCACCATTTTTCTCTGACACGCCTCCATCTAATTAACCAAAATGATTCCTTTTACATGTTTGGCAACAAGCTGCGACTTGTGAGACTGAGCGACATTGAAAAGGAGAGTGATTGTTGTTGGTTGAAGCGGGAAGGCCAAGCAATGAACTTATCACATCTGCGTCTCTGATTCTGTCCTCTGCTTTACACTGGCTTGCACTCCCCTGTTCCTCTCTATTTCACTCTACTTCTACATCATTTCTTTGATATTTCAGTATCCTCTGTTCCCTGTCTCTTTGGAAGTATTCTTTCGTTGTCTTTGTATTTAACCTTGACCTTCGGGTCTCCGGGGAAAAAAATGAAAGAGAAGGTGGATTCTCCTGTTGGAGTTCTGGAGGACTATTTTGGAAGTACAGAGTCAGAAACTAGTTGTTCCAATTCCAAAGATCCCACGGTGGGTTCTGGCTCTGAAGATGATAAGTCAAAACCTGCCTCTAGATGGCCCGGTTTCCTTCAATTGTTGCGGACCAGATCAAAGAAACATATTGCCCCATTGCATTCTCTGAGTGCCCACAAGCTCTCCAAGAGATTCAGTCGCGGAACAAAAGAGACTATACTGCCAAATCATCACATTGATGCAGATTCGTCCCTCCACAGATCATCCTGCAAGATCTTTACCCAGCGTGACATTCAGATGGCAACTAATCATTTCAGCCAGAGTATGCAACTCGCTTACGAATTATACTTGTTAATAATACGAAACACTCTTTTAAAATTGTACGATATTTGGTGCAGAGAATTTGATTGGAAAAGGGGGTTATGCTGAAGTTTACAAAGGGTGTTTGCGAAATGGTCAGCTGGTAGCAATTAAACGGCTAACTCGAGGAACCCAAGATGAGATGATAGGGGATTTTTTATCAGAACTGGGCATAATGGCGCATGTGAACCACCCCAATACTTCTAAGTTGGTTGGCTATGGAGTGGAAGGAGGAATGCATCTTGTCCTTGAATTGTCTGAAAAGGGGAGCTTAACTTCCTTGCTTTATGGTACCAAATCTTAGACCCAAACCCAAATTCGTTAACCTTACCTCTTTAATTTCAGTTTGTTTATATTTTGGGATTTTGCGAAAGGTTCGAAAGAGAAACTACCATGGTGTGCAAGGCACAAAATTGCGTTGGGAACGGCCAAAGGAATACTTTATCTTCACGAGGGCTGTCATAGGAGAATTATCCACAGAGATATAAAGGCTGCAAATATCTTGCTCTCCGACGACTTTGAACCTCAGGCACGTGCTTTATTTCTATATTTTACTCTTGAATCAACGCAGCTCGCATGAAAAAAAAAAAAAGGGTACTGCTATAGTTTAATGTATTGTCCATCTTCAGATAACTTCCAGAATCTGATTGGGATGTTACGAAATTATATTGCAGATTTGTGATTTTGGGCTGGCAAAATGGCTGCCAGAGAATTGGACTCACCACACCGTTTCAAAATTTGAAGGGACTTTTGGGTTTGTGACCTTCCCAATTACTCTATAGCCCGTTACAAAACATGATTTTTAAATTAAGAAAATTACAATGTGGATTGTCACAGCTACCTCGCTCCAGAGTACTTGCTTCATGGCATAGTAGACGAGAAAACGGACGTATATGCCTTCGGTGTATTGCTTTTAGAATTGGTCACTGGGCGGCGAGCGCTTGATTATTCACAGCAAAGCCTTGTTTTATGGGTATGCATGTTATCTAGTTTTTCAACACAAATCCCCCTCTTCGCACAGGGCTGATAGAATATTGATTGCATCAGTATGTTTTTTGTTGTCAGGCAAGACCATTGCTGAAAAAGAATGAGATTAGGGAGTTGGTTGACCCTTCACTAGGCCAAGACTATGACTGTGGTCAGATTCATTTGGTGCTCCTGGTAGTTTCTGTATGCATCCAACAATCCGCAATTCGTCGGCCCTCCATGAGACAGGCACGTTCTCCTCAAATTTCAACTCATAATATAGACGTTCTTCAATTCAGTACTGGCCAGTATTGTAGCAATGAGTTATGAGTAAGTTTAAAACTTTTACACAAGTTGATTTAGCAATTGAGACATCGTTGCAGGTTGTGCAGCTTCTGAACGGCAACCTTAGCTGCTGTAAGCACATGAAGAAAACTCGAGTCTCATTTGTTCGTAAATTCTTAGAGGAAGAGTTCCTCCATTCTAAGTAGTACTCCTCATGGATTAAGTAGCAGCTTGTTATGAGTCCGAGTGAGGTTTATAAATCTATTTGGTGTGAGGTTTATAGATCTATTTGGTTTTCCTGGCCCGCTTTATTCCTTTGTTCCTTCCTTCTCTGCCATTCCCTACCTTCTTGATTAAACGTTAATGTCAAGTGTATAGAAAAAAAAAAAATCTAAGACGCCATAGGAAGACAATGGGACGTAAAATTTTGCTGTTTAACATCCCAAGTTCATTATGAGTTAATTGATTTTATTTTTTATTTTTTGCTATAAAAGAAGGCATAAAACCTACATACACAAACCAAATTACATCACAGGGGAAATTAATCCTAAACTCTCCTGATTTATCCAACTCCTCAAAATAATCGGGCACTCATCCAAAATAACAGAATTGGAAATGCCTCTTTTAACTAAGGCATCCACAATTCTATTGGCACCTCTAAGAATAGATTTAACATCAACTTGCCAATGTAACGACGGTAACTCTCTAGCTTTTACAATTAAATTACTACAAGTAATATAAGCATTATCTAAAAGCAAATTAACCACGGAGTTCGAATCGGATTCCAATATAATCTTCCTGTAGCCCAAATCCCACACAAGTTGCAAGCCTTTAGTAATGGCCCATTCTTCTGCGAGGTAGCCTGGCAAACACCTATCTGCTTAGAAAAACCAACAATCCAATTGCCCAAGCTGTCTCTGACCACGCCTCCACACCCTGCATTGGATGAAGACATTGAACTTGCCCCATCTACATTTAACTTCAGCCAGCCAATAGGAGGTTTTTCCCATCCCAACAATTGGCCAACGCCTTGCTAAACTGATGCACCTGCAGATTCAGAAATAACAGCAAAACTGGACCAGATCATAGAAATAGCCACACCAGGATCAGGGGGTTTGGAAAAATTACAATCAAAGATACATTTATTCCTCCAATCCCAAAGCTTTCAAATGGCTACTCCAAAAAATAGACTCCAATAGCCCTCCCATCTGCACCCTACTTGCTGATTCTAATTAAATGCAAGCCAATCCCTCACAAGCTTAAGGAGAAAAACGAGTCCACATACCTTGGTTTAATCATGGAGATCCACATATGCCTAGCATACATACAGTCCCTTAAAATATGTAGAATGTCCTCTAGACCAGCGTTACACGTCCCATATTGAGGAGAAGCTTGAGACCAAGAACTCCTCCATAAGTTGGTAGGTAACTTGTTCAAAGCTACCTTCCACATAAGACTCGAATTCTTTCCGCTCCACCCCACTTCCATATAGTTTTAAAGAGCTCATCCTGAAGAGATAAGGAATTTGGCTCAATAATAAAATAGGCGCCTTTAACAGAAAATAGACCATCATCAGAAGCATCCCAAACTAGACAATCAAAATCAGCATCAGGTCTAGGGGCAAAACAGCTGGTATCCTTCTCATACCTACAGGGTTAATGACAGAGGAAATCTTATTCACATTCCAACTTCCTCCTTCAACCCAGTCAGCCACTACAGAGTTTTCCTCTTCAAGTGACAGCGGGCGTAAACAAAACTCATTAAGAAGCAACCCATCTCCCACCCAACAATCACTAAAAAAGTTAACAGCCAAACCATTCTTAATAAGCCACTTAGATCCCTTATCCACGGTTTCCCTTTGCTCACAAACAAATCTCCATAATTTGGAGTCTCCGGGATGGTAAGAAAAAAGGAAATCGCTATCTCTAACCATATACTTATGAAATAGGATCTCCGCCCATAAACCTTTCGCACCTCTTACAAGGTTTCAAGCCAACTTGGCTCCACAAGCCTGATTAACCGCACGAAGCCTTCTCAACCCCAACCCACCAAATTCTTTTGGTTTAGTAATTTGATCCCAGCTAATAGAATGAAAATGCTTACCCATACTATCATGTTCCCAAATAAAGTTCCGTTGAAGGCATTCAATTTCACAACAAACACTCACCGGTAGACTAGCAACTAACATAGAGTAAATGGGAATAGTGCTGATGACAAATTTAGCAAGAGTAATCCTCCCCGCCATAGAGAGACTATTAGCTTTCCAAACACTCAGTTTAGCTTTGACTCTATAAATAACATACTAGAATTTTTCTCTTGGTCTTCTATTCCGGGAAAGGGGAAAGCCAAGATATATTCCTATCTCACAAGAAATATGCATGTGGGTTATTTCTTTAATCTAAAGTTTAGTATGCAAAGGCACTTTAGGAGAGAAAATTAAGGAAGATTTACCAAGGTTAACCTTACCTCCTGATGCCCCCATAAAATCCCTGACACAATTCATCATACAAGTAGCTTAGGCTTCGGACGCAACACCAAACAAAAGTAGGTCATCCGCAAACATCAAATGGGACACACAAGGGCCATCTTTAGTAACATAAATCGGTCTCCATCTACCATCCTCAACAGTATCACAGATCAGGTGCGATAATCTATCCATGCATAAAACAAAGAGAAGAGGAGAAATAGGATCACCTTGTCTTAGGCCTCTACAAGGTTAATTGAATTACACACAAGTTTCAAGTCAATCGTTGTAGCTAGGGATGTCCAAAAAACTCGGTAGTCCAAGTGGTCCGGGCTGACCCGGTCCGACCCTACCCGGTCTCCGGAATTTTTTTTTTTCTGGGACCATATGAGGCGGACTGGACCAGAATGATCTACTCGGGTCAAACCGAACTTTGGTCCAGGGGCTAAGACCCCCTGGACTGGTCCGATCCGACCCGATATATATATATTATAGATATAGATTTTTTTAAAAAAATCACAACTTAACCTAACCCTTTGTCCTTCTTTACTGTCTTTTTTACGATTCTTCATCACTCATTAGTGAGTCTTCTTCTTCGGCCAAAAAAATAACCAAAGTCTTCTTCCCTTTTCAGTCTTCTTCTTCTTCCCTTCTTCTTCAGTCTAGCCCGATAGAATGTTGTTATTTTGTATTTTTGTTTAATGTTGTTGGAGATTCTTATATGTGTGTGATTGGATTTAAGATGTTTGTATGTTTATTTAATTATTGGTCCAAAGAAGTGGGAAAAAAAAAAAAAAAAAAATGAAACAAGTCTTGGACTGCCTGGAAGTCCACTGGACCGATCTGGTCCAACCCGAGCTCGGATTGGTGTCAGACTGGACCAGACCTTAGGTTGACCCCCAACCCGATCCAGTCTAGTCCATGGACATCCCTAGTTATAGCAGCCAACAGGCCATTCCGCACCCGTTTTGGTGGTTTTGTTGTCTGACATTAGCGGTACATGACAACTTTTCCTAAGGTAAAGGGTTTGGACCTAAGGACATCCACAAGACCGTAACCCAGCCGTGACTTTTAAAAGCCAATTAATTTCTAATTTTCACATTATATTATATACTGAACTAGACAGGTGACTTTAGCTAATAATCTCTTCAAGATATTTTCAATCTCCGTCATTCCATTCCTAAACTTGACCTTCTTATAAGTACATCTTTAGCATTTAAATAACTTGTTATGTAATCTTTGTTATTATCTTTCCCTTCGATATTTTGTTCCACATACGATTACTTTTACTCTGTTATCCATACTTTTTCCCCTTTTATCAATATACAAGTCAAGAGAATAAAATCCAGTATTGGACTGCCCTCTATTGAAGAATAATCCTCAATATGCTTGTTTAGGATAATAAGTGTTATCTGTTGTTCATACGATTATCCTCAAGGCCATTCGTAAATGATGGTACTTTAGTACATTGCTTGAATGGGTAGCTGGGGCGAGAGAAATCCAGGCTGGGCGGTTCAATTTCCACGACGGAGTAATTGCTAACCAGTGAAACGCAAGACAAAAGTGAAGCTTGTGATGGCACAGGCATAATTTTGTAAGTTTGGATTTAATGCAGCTTCCAGTTTCTGAATGGGTGTGTTCATGTGAATCAGCACTAGTTTTCTATTTTGCTGCTCCCTAAAATTTTTTTTTCACCTCTGTTAACTTGGTCAAGTTAAATATTCCATGAATATGGTTACTGTCTGAGTTTCCATTATTATTTCTTTTTTAAAAAAAAGAATATCTAGGCACAGGAAAATCCTTGCTATGCACCTATGCCTATCCCATGTGAGGGTTTAGAAATTATGAAGAATATGTGATTGAGTGGTCTGAGATACAGAAGAAAGTAGTTCACTTCCATGTAAGTTGAGATGCATAAAAGTAGAAGGGCAAGAGGTTGCAGATCTGATGAGGGGCATTTATGGAAAACAGGTGGAAACAATAATTTCGCACTACAAATGTAATGCACACCAGGTCCATATCTGTAACAGTAACAGACCAAATCCTCATAGTGGTAATTTGGAATGCAACTCAATTAAGAAACCTTATCACTTTATGCATCAAATTTGGAATCTTAATAATGGCAGAGTAGTTTGCGATGCCTTGAAGATCAGCTTGTGCGCGATCATGGCAGCGTAGCAAATATGAAAAAGACAGCGTAACAGTAAATTATAATACGCGTGCTTGATGAATCTTGTAGGGACTTTGAGGCAAGAAATGAATCTATCTATATGTAGGGCAATGACTTTTCATCAGGCAACCTCAAACTCCACAATTGAAGGTCATTTACTAGGCGGGGAAATAAAAAAGAAGTGGGTACTCGGGTTTGTTGGAGTTGTTGTGATCCTTACACATCTCTACACTTGTTTTAATGAACAAGATGGGGGTCGTTCAAACTGCCTTCGCTGATTTATATTCTGCCAAATTAAGAAAGGAGCAGTTGAAGTAATTTGATGATATATGATTGTTTGTTTCTCCATTTCAGGGACCATGCTCATTTGTTCTCTCGCATTCATAAATAAGCGTTGATGTAGTTAGGCTTCATACGAGTTTGACGGAGTGGACATAAATGTCATAATAGGAGTCGTGATCGTTCAGATTTGATACCGTCGCATTGAGTAACGATAACTTGGGCTTGAAGCAATAGCCTGTTGGGGCAAAAGATGTAGAGAGTAGGATGAATTATGAGAGGAGGTGGCTTGTTGGAGACTCTGTATATGACAGTGGAAGCAAGTAAAACTAAAGAAAAAGGGGGGCAATGGAGGGTCAAAAGAAAATGAAACAAACTTTGCGCAAGGGAGCTCCTGATATGGGTTGGTATATAATTCTGTAAAATGTTGACTTTCGTTCTGTGGCACATGGGATTTGGTTAAAAAGGATGTGAATTGGCAGACAAGCTTCAACAATCAATCCACCACATTTTTTACTCCAATTGCAACACACACCTTTCTCTCTATCTATTCTATTGGGATCTAACTTCAGCTTCAAACTACCTTGCAATAATCAAACTTCCTTTTTAAAAAAAAAAAAAATTGTTTGGCCTAAATTTCATAGGAGAAAAAGAAGAGGGGATTAAAAGTGTGAGGGTGTACAGAGACAGCTAGCAGAGAAAGGGTGAGTTGTGGCAGAGAGGAAAGGATGCACAAGAAGGGTGTGAGTGGGAGCATGAACTGGGTCCATTGACCAGAGAAATACTAAAAGCGAATCGCAGTCCACACCACATAAGCAACAACAGAACAAGACAACAAACACCCACGTCTCACTTTTCTATTCTTTTACAGCATCCCTAGCTGTCTCTCACCCATCCCCCTCCTCACACATTACCTCCGCCTTTGCCTTACTTTCTGTCCTCACTCCCCTTACAATATTAATTAACCACATATTATTTCTTTCAACAAAACTCATATATAATATTCTTTTTCTTTCATCACTATTGGTGGATAACCGGACAAGTGACCACTTTACTTAATCCTGGTATTTATAAATAAAAATAAAGAATAAAAGCTAGAATCTGACACGTGCTATTAACATGTGGCATTTGAGCATAATTAAAATTTTCTTTCAGGAAAAAAAAAACATATTTTAGGATACGAATACGGGTCCCAAGATCAAGGACCCACTAAAATTTCAAGGCAAGTCGTCGTTTGTGCTCTTGGAGAGACAATACCGCGTTGTCACGTGATCTGCACCCGAACCACCGTTGGCACCGCGTGAGCTGTCATCCTGACCTCAGGCTTGGAGCCCACGTAGGCTCGGACAACCGTTTGATCCGAACCTATGCCCTGTAAAGAAACAAAAAATACGCCATTATTAAAATTACCATACGATTAAAGTATCAGTACTTGTCTGAAACTTATCCTTGGAGTTGCTGCTCATATATAGAGGCAGAAAGAGAAAATAGATCAGTGGGACTAGTCATTGCTTCTTCTCTGAGAAGCCAACGTAATGAAAAAGCATAGCGATTGAGAGTAGTACCACTGTGAAAAAATATTCAGCATTTGCTTCTCTTTCAAGCCATCTATCTCTCTCCTTGCGAAAATTCTTCCTCTGTCATCTTTGCCCGCGCTATTATTTGTGTTTCATGCTGATAGTTCCACCATTAAAACTTTCACGCCGTTTCCCACGAGAAACCGGTAGGTTCTTCTCACGGAAAAGCGTTCTCTACCCTCCAAAAAGCTCCACTCGTTTCCCCTATAAAAATCCATCAAACTCTCCCTCCTCTTTCACGCTACGCTTTTGACCTCCTCTTCTTTCACTACTCTCTTTGACTGGAGCTTCAGTTTCCACTCCATGGCTGATCAAAGGGTGTCCTGGCGTGGCATTGGTTCGTACATGCTGCTTTTCATGTGTTTGATACAGATACAGAGTCATCTATATGTGCGTGCCATTTTGGACCCTGCTGATTTCTTGGCTCTGCAATCCATTCACAAGTCTCTGCAAGACATGCCGGGATCCAGTTTCCTTTCTTCTTGGGATTTCACTTCCGACCCATGTAATTTCGCCGGCGTTTACTGTGATTCCGATAAGGTTATTTCTCTCAATCTCGGGGACCCCAGAGCCGGTGCCCCTGGCCTAACTGGAAAACTAGACCCAGCCATCGGCAAGGCTATCTGCTCTCGCAGAGTTCACGGTAGTCCCGGGTAGGATATACGGCCCTCTGCCACTGACATTATCCAACTTGAAGAGCCTCCGATTCCTCGGCATCAGCCGGAACTTCATTTCCGGCGAGATTCCGTGGACCCTGGGACAGTTGCACAATCTCAAAACCCTCGACCTCAGCTACAATCAGTTGACCGGAATCATTCCCCCGTCCGTCGGAGCATTAACCGCATTAAACAATGTGATCCTCTGCCACAACCGTCTTTCCGGTTCGGTGCCTACGTTTGCATCGCAGACGCTAACCCGGCTCGACCTGAAGCACAATGCGCTCTCCGGTACGCTGGCTCCCGATTCTCTCCCGGCCTCCCTCCAATATCTGTCTCTATCATGGAACCAGTTGAGTGGGCCAGTGAATCGGCTGTTGAACCGGATGGACCAACTGAACTATCTGGATCTTAGCCTGAACAAGTTCTCGGGCATCATTCCGGGTCGGATATTCTCGTTTCCGCTCACCAATTTACAATTAGAAAGGAATGAATTTTGGGGGGCAGTGGAACCGGTTGATCAGGTGAAAATCCCAACCGTTGATCTGAGCTACAACAGGCTGTCGGGCCAAGTGTCGCCAATGTTCTCGACCATACAGAATCTATACCTAAACAACAACCGGTTCGCGGGTCAGGTTCCGAGCAGCTTCGCGGATCGGCTGTTGGATGCGACCATACAGATACTCTACTTACAGCACAATTTTCTGACGGGGATAGCGATCAGCCCGACGGCTGAGATTCCTCTAAGCAGCTCCCTGTGTCTACAGTATAATTGCATGGTCCCACCCATAGATACCACTTGCCCTCTTAAGGCAGGGAAACAGATATCTAGGCCTTCTTCCCAGTGCAGCCAATGGAGGAGGGGCTAAACGAAACATCACGCCAATCTTCCAATCATACAGTTTTTTTCTACATTCTATATTTATTATTCTTATTCGTTTATTTAATTTTTGGGGTTACTGGTGAGAATGGATGCAGGGAATAAGATTTGTGAATAGAGAAAGAAACTCCAGCTGCAAGTCAACAATGTTCCATAGTACGTACTGTTATACTATTGTATTGTGATGGATGCATTATTTTATTAGGATGCTTCATTTTGTGGCCTGATTTATCAATTACAGAGCTACTTATTTTTGGTGTTTTTTGCATTGGAAGCTACTCATTGTGGGGACAAAAGGAGAAAGGAAGCACATGATAGGAAAGGGGAACAAGTGTTAAAAACAGGGATAGGTGCGCATAATAGAGTGAGGCAACAGAGAGCAGTTAAACAGCTTTAACACACACACATGCTCTTACAACCTAAACCCATGCTTTATTATCTAACTCATTTGTCGTCTCGAATTGTTGTCTTGCTCACTGCCACTGCTCACAAAAAATAGGAAATTTCTATCTTCCAAAATACGCCCAATCTCCTTAAATATTTATCTGTTGTACCTTCATTCAAAACCATTTCTTTTTTGTTTTTTGGGTGTAACTTAAAACTATGACATGTCTATAAATGAGTGATCATATTAATGTATCATTGAGTCTCTAATCTCTAATGAATGCGCCCTGACAGTCTTTTTCCATAACAGAGTCTCAGTATCATTGCCTCATGATTTCTATTAACATCTTCTGGAGGCTCAAATGATCACTCAGATACGTAGCAGGTCGCTGTAGCCCCCATCCCTTTCAATGAGAAACACCCATCTCACCGCGTCAATGACAGAAACAACAGTGAAGCGCACTTAAATTTGTTAATTATTTAACATCAATCTTTTTGGTCAAGATATTAATATATTAATATTCAAAGACCCAACTCGGTATTACTGAGTTATAAAGAATATTCAATTAATGGTCTAAATAATTGGATCCACATTTTGTGTAATCTGTAGAATTAAGAAATATGATGATGGCATTGATGCATTTACGTAACGTGAAGGAGCAAATGCGCCAACAAATAGAACCCATAATCACTCGGATTTATTTCTGACATGGTGAAATGTGTGCACAATAATTATTGGTACACAAGCAGAAGCTTAGGCGAAGAGTTAAAAGCCTATGAGGCAGATGTACAGAACGGGGGATGGATGCAACGAACTCTCAACTTATTTACGTGATTATTTATACACGACAAAATTTGAAACATATGAAGTTCAGTTCATATTATATAACTTTGATTAGTCTTCAAGGAAGCGAGTTCTCCAGATTCTCATCCTAGTGGAAGGAGCTGGAACTTGACTGCTGCCAGGGAAGCCCCATTTGACAACGTCCCCATCCCATGAGGAGCTAACCAGCGTTGTCTGGTAAGGATGCCAACTGCAATCTCTCACTGGAGATTTGTGGTGCTTCAGTGCTGCAACTTGTGCTCCACTCACCTGTTCCATGTTCCAACACATAGACTCAGCCAAAACTCCGTTTCCTACACTTCTTTTTACTAGACAAGTGAATATAGATATAGCACAAGTGTGTTGGTACTTGGTATTACGTACCAAATCATATATATAAACACATGCGTTGTGTGATCCAGTGTAGATGTACTTTTGGCCAGTGCTGCATATTTCAACAAGTACACATCAATTAATTGAAATATTATTTAACAGCCATAATGGCCATCAGCCTATTTTGGCCACCATGATTAAGCTCAATAATATCTTCAAGGGAACAAGATTGGACTAAATGCTCACCTGAAAGCAGGGGAGAAATGGCAGCGGATAAGAGTACGCAAAACAGAATGACCTCTATATGTGGCCACTGACTGATCATATGGGTGCTTCAAATCTTTTGCCTGAGGTGGGTAATCCATCCATCTGTAATCCCATTCGTAACTCCTATACCCTGAATTGCTGAAATCAACACATCTTTTATATTACCATATCACCCTCCCACAAAGATACGCTACGACAGGCACTTCAATAGCTAGTTTCGAAGATCTATAAATATTATAAACATTCGCATAGAGTTACAGGCACTCAGTCAGTATTTCCCGATAACTCATTCAATGGAGTTAGCATTCCAGATGAAATATAGTAGGACTCAACAATGTTTCCAATAAGAGAACTGATATTAGGTGGTTTTTCAGATAAATAGGCCTGATATAATTTACTGACGGATTGATGTAACTTCACAAGCATAAGCATTTCACCTCAACACCTCATTAGAATTTCAGCATTAAAGAGCCTGGTTTTCTTGTTATTCATCAGTGTCACTCATTAATGGTGTATCAGGAAAACAATAACATAACCATTTATTCCAACAACAAAACAGCATCAAAAATTGAATCATGGTACCCTCTCAAATTTCAACTATCGGCTCAACAGATGGTAATTTCCCCCCTTAGTTCAAGGAATCACATATCAGCATCATCAAAACAATGCATAGACGTCAGAATGACAGTCTCGTAAATAGATCAGATAAATCAATCCAATTACTAATGCACACTCAAACACGTCAAGCAGAATGAGTCATTTTTTTACATGCTTACATGTCTATTTAAGATTTGTTTGGTTTCTTTGTTTTTTAAGGTTGAGTTTAATTATGAATCTCTTCATCAAAATACAATTTTGTTGGGTGTTAATAGACGGGCATACCAGGTAGCATTTGATGACATTTTGCGAATGTCCCAAAGTTTGATGGTCTGATCTTTACCATTTGAAATGAAATAGCGTCCATCACCACGGCTATCAATATATGTGATTCCCTCAAGGTGTCCCGTCAGAACTCCTGCTGGCTTGCCTTTATTATTTAAGCAACGTCGATCCCATACCTAAATTAAACTTCTCTTTTAGAATGTGTCAATTAAAAATACAAAAAAAGGACAAAAATAAACTTGTTATCTTTGGATTAAGGGATGATAACCAAACTAAAAGAAAAAAAAGAAATCTAATAAACTAAGAAAAATGATCAAATTACCTATATTTTAAAGTTAAGGCTGTTCAAAATGTCATACTATGCTATAGATGCCAGTAACTTCCATACAAAAGTAGAGATTGATAAACTCAACTGGAAGAAAATAGCACAAACCATCTTAATGGAGCTCCATCTGGGGGTGTTGGACGTACCTTGCAGAAAGAATCATCACTTCCAGAGTAAATAAGGTGGCTCGTTTCATCAGCAAAACATACTGTATTGACATCAGACTACAACATTGAAAAAAAAATGAAAAAAAAATAAAATCAAACGTTAGAACCTCCTTTAGTTTATTTCTGTTCCATTGTAATCACTATATAAGGTGAAAATTTTCTCATTGGAAAAAAAAGGAGTAGATGATGGAAATCCATCCACTGGGTCTGAAACAGTTTTGGTTTTGCATGTGTGTCTGAATGTTTTTCTATTAACTCAAGACCAATATTTAATCATATAAGCAAGCGAATGATTTCAACTTTTGTTATAGTCATTTAAAACCTAAGTTAAACAAATGAAGTGGTGCCCAGTAACATTACCGAGTGTGCTAAAATTCGTAGAGACAGCTTATTTGCTTCAAGGTCGTATACATATATAGAATCACCACTAGTTCCAGCAACTAATTCTCTCCCATCAGTTGAAAATTTCACAGAGAAGATTCCAAAAGAGTATCCTCCATCATCATTTGAAGAAAAATCCAAACCATCATGAATCTCCTGCATGCCATAAGAACTGGAACTCATTATTCATGATAACAGTACTATTCTTTTTCCCTAACATACATCAGTACTGATTGGCGCACATCTCTGAAGGTTTGATTTTTAATCTTTGATGCAGTCTGTTATATTCGTTAGGTTTAGAAAGAAGGACACTATTAACTGAATTACAATTAGGAGAAAATTTAAAAACCAGCAAGCAGAATGAGTAGTCAAAAGTCAGTACCGTAACATTTGCCAGGGACTCTGTCTCAGCAGACCCAACATTTACAATATGTACAATAGGAGACATGCTAGCATAAACCTGAAATTAAAAAGAATAATTGTTATTTGTTTAAAGGCTAACAAAAGCATTAATATGTTGTCAGCAAAAAAAACAAAAGCATTAATATGCAGAGTACTAATATCGAGAAATAAACTATTGTAATTTGTAAAGGCATAGGCATATATGTTCCATGCATAATGAAATGAAATAACTCACAAGATAGCGTTGATCAGGGGAAAGAGATGTATCAGTGATTGTCCATCTCAAACTTTTGGCTAGGATATTCTTCTGAACTTTCCAACCTTTGTCCACATTGTATATTCTTATGTGGCTTCCCTGCAATGTAGATGCTCTTACTCTAATTAAAACTATTGCATACATATTTTCTTTTCTCTCTTCGTTCATATAAGAGATCACAACCACTGCCATAAATGAGGGAAGCTTCACATTTCCCCATGATGAAAATTCATGGTTCCTGTTTCATTTCTAGTCCAGGATGTAATGTACAATATATGCAACATGGTTGTATTAAAGAGGACATATATGGAAATCTCAACTCTAAGGATTAAAAAGTTGAAGTAGAAAACAGTTTACCTGAAATCCGGCAACAAATAGGGAGCCATCAGCTGAAAACTGAGACACATATGCTCGAGTAGCCATTTGATCAATGAGCCAGGGACCATTGACTGGCAAATACCTGCTCAAGATATGACAACAATCAGCTGATGAAAACCTTCCCAAGCCTGAATAATTAGATTCCCGACCTGCCAACATTTTGACAGGGGAAACAGGCAACCGAGGCCTTCCAGCTCCAACTCGGCTTAGCAGATGATTAGGTGTTGACTTCAACTTTGTAATCTGTGCAATTTCGTTTTCTACAACGTCCATTGGTTTGTTAGTTTGTCGACTACTACAACCTTCATGGATGGTATTACCATTTCCATCATCACAAAGGTTAGATTCTATCTCCAATCTACTCATTGCATAACCCATTGCTTCAATGTAAGCTGCCCCTGCTATTGAATACACTATTATTCACAGCAACTCGCAAAACTCCATACTGCCTAGGCATCTTTTCTACTACAGAGTCTTCATTTCTTCCTCGAGAAGTTCAATCCTACAAAAGTTATAGAACAAAGGATAAGTGCATTTTTAGCCGTCATTTCTTATTAAAATCACGTTTTCCGAAATAGTTGACACTCAGACAAATATACTCCATTTCTGATTTTGAAGTTTAATGCAATAATTGAGAGCAACTAAGTTCTGTGCTTGCCCCAGTCATCTAAAAAAAAAAGTAGCATTTATAAAGGATGGCTTCTCCGTTGACTGTAGTTTTCAATGGAAGGCAGGGTGGCTCGTTGACATTGAGCCATAAAATTTTACAGGAGTGCCATAATATTGCGTCTTATAATAACGGTTCTACAAATACGGCAAATTACCCATCCTTAAGTTTGAGGTATAACCATCGTGGCTCTTCAGTGATTTCTGGAGGATCAGTTTACACCCGAAACTTTTACTTGCTCCGAGAAAGTTCAGTAAGCAGTAATTGAGGAGCTTAACCACAGATGAACCATAATCCAATGCCTTATATCACTCAGTGAATCATCTTATAATTGAATCAGTTCTCGATAAAAGGAGAAAATTGACCGACATCTTCAATGACGTGTAAGACCACTGAAACTGACAGAATTATACCGAACAGAGAAAATTCTCGTGCAGCCGGAGGATTCGAGATGATAAGATATGCAGTTAACAAGAAAGGAGAAAAAACTATAAATCTGCAAATATCTGACAAGTATTGCTATGAAAATCATACCTGTGTCAGCTGAATGGCCAAAGAATCTACCTTTTTTTGTTTTGTCCTAGACGAAGATTTATCGATTAACATGAGACCAGGAAAAGGGTGAAATTTAACAGATTTTGCTGCTTTTGGGGTTGCTGGCATAGTAATGTAGAATGGAGCAGAGCATTTTCAAATAGGAAACAAAGAATGGAAATTCCAAAGGATATTATTTGTATATTTGGATAAGCCGATAAAGCCGGTGAAGGTAAAGAAGATAGTCTACACTCAACGCTGCTGCGTGTGCAGGAGGGCGTTTGCGCCTATCTCTGTAAATGCCAAAAGGGGAAAAAACGTACATCTGGAAGCAGCTCTTTCCCATATCATATCAAAAGGGAAATTGTAATATGCTGATTTCATCCGTACAAAGACGTTTTTTCATTATAAATTATTTGAATCGTAAATACTGTTACAAACATTTCGCAAATTGCATTGTTTCGCTATGAAAAAGGATAGGAATGTGTTTGAATTTCTTGTAGTATACCAAAGTGTTTTTTATGTAGATTTTCTTAAAAAACCAAACGAACGAACTTATTTTCTCTTGGCCAGCGCCAAACTAACTAACTTGGATGATTAGACACCACACGATGCGAAAAGTAGGTGGAAGTGTGTAACTACGACCTTCACATTTTTTTTTTTTTTTTTATTGCTTTTTAGATTTTTTTCCTTAAAGACTTAAATGGAGGAGTATTATCCATAAATATGGCTCAAAAGTATCTTCCTCCAAAATGGCCTTATCCATTCCATTTAGAATTTCGAATCCACGTTATGTGCATATATTATATACTCATACCTCTAATATTTTTTAATTTTTTTTTTACATATTGTATTTATTTATATTTAAATTATATTTAGTTTTTTTAGATGTTTTTTTTTACGCAATATATCTCAAATTAATTAGTTTTAATAATATTAGTGTTACGGATAAATGCGGAAACTAATTAATTTGAGATACCTGATCAAAAAAACATCTCAAAAAACAAAGATATAATTTAAATCTAAATAAATATATATATATATATATATAAACGCTTTCATACCTCTAATAGTTAGAGGCGCATTTAAAGACATAATTATGTGCACATAATGTGAACTCCATAATTTCTCCACTTATTAAGAGTAGGGTTATCAAATCCGAACCGGATCGGGCGAGTTAGTCTAGAAATTGGTGACCCAATCATAAAAATGGTTTGGGTGGGTCCTATCCCGGATTTTCATGTAACCTAAGGTGACCCAGTTCCAACTTGAGGCAAGGGTGATAGGTTGACCCGGTTGTCTTTTTAAAAAAATTATATTTTTATGGGGTAGATGACAGTATTAGTAAAAGTTGATGATAATTTTTTGTTAATAACTAGTAGTTTAATGATTTGCTAGGTATGAATATTTTGTTATCATCTATCTATTTTGATAATTTGCTAGGAACAATATTTTGATAAGTATATGATTATTTTATTAGTAACTCAATGTATTGAATTAATTTTGAATAGTATATAAGTATGATAGCATGATGAGAATATATCTACCAGTTTGATCCCAAGTTGACTCTAAATTAACCCACTAACCCTTAACTAAGAGGTTAACCCCTATTTAAGAGTCGATAACCCCAGTCTTGCTGATAAGCCTCCTCACAGCTCATAAGTCTGTAATCAACGATTTGAAAGAAAGACTATAAAATTTTATTTTTTTTTTGGCCAGAGAAAGATTATGAAACCAATTGGGACTATAATCACTAATTATCAATTCTACAGTCATGCTGTTGGTGAATTTGAGGATATTACCGCCCTTTTGGTCCCGTCTTTAATTATTAGGTCCTGATAAGTAAATACAATTTTCATGGGACTTTTCAAAAAAAAAAATATTGATATTAAACTTAAAAAGTTCGAAAAGCTTAAGAAAAAAGAAAATTAGGAAGAAGGACCGAGTGGAAATAATATTTAATTGAGAGGACCTTAAAATATTTAATTAACTAGAAGGACCAAATAAAAAATATAAATTAGAAAAATACTAAACTATCCTTAATTCAACCTCCTATATTTTCTCACCACATCCTATAATTGTAAAATCTTTAATTAACTAGAAGGACCAAATAAAAAATATAAATTAGAAAAATACTAAACCATCTTTACTTAAACCTTCTATATTTTCTCACCACATCCTATAAATTTACAATTATTTCCTGAAATAATCAAGATTTAATCAAACCAATTTAAATTTTTAATATTTAAGTACAAATTAAATATTAGTTAGTATAAAGGTACTTATAAATCGCTCACTAACAAGGTCCTCACATCGACCAACGGGTATTGAACCTCCTCCCTTTTAGAGTGAAATGACGCTACCTTTAATCAATCATCACATTGTTGACAATATATTGATGTTTTTTTTTTTTGCCCAAATATATTGATGTTAAATTAAAGTAAACCTTTTTTATTAAGGAAAAGCTCAATTGGGTCCAGAGATTGAATAAAGCGAGCCTAAAGATCCAAATTAGAGCGAGCTGCTGTTTTGAGATGTTGGGTGAATTATGAGTATCTGGGATTAATTTCCCCTTATGTTTAACTCTTCGTTTATAATATAGGCCTTGGCCATCTTTCTTATAAATAAATAAATAAAAAAAAAAAAGTCCAGTCCTGATTGAATTTCAAGATCTGACACAAGGCCTGAGGAATTTTATTCAAAAAAATTTCAGCAGAGGCCCGCGGATTTGTTAACATGGCAATATTCTTATAATATGAGTAGAAATAAATATCAGTGCTACTCATTTTAATATATAATGAACTAAAATCTAGAATTCTGAATTGAAAACTACGACTCAGTAATGAGTTGTATTATATAATTGGAAACTTGGAAGTTGGAACTAGGGCGATTGGAGGACACAGGATAGGAGAAGTATTTTGTTTATTTAATTGTCGCTGTATATTTTATTATATACACATAGCTTCATACGTTTAGATCGGTTGGATGACACGTGAAAGGGAGGACGAACAACATACACCGCAGTTTCAACGAAAATAAAATAGTGATAATAGTTGATAGTTTTTTTTTGCTCAATAGTTGATAGTTGATCAACCATATACACAATAAATGCTCTGTACGTAACTCATTATATATATATATATATATATAAAGTCAGAGTTAGGATTTCGGATAAGAAGGGCGTCTATAATACCAAGCAAGTTGGTGCATTAAAGATACCATTAGTAATATTGATTTTCTAAGGGGAAAAAGAGTAATATGGATTGAAGAATGTTAAAAGTGAGACAGCTGAAAGAAAAGGAATTTTGTTTGATGGTTTGCAATCAGCCATCAACTCGCAGTGAGCCACTTACGTAAGAGATTTCATATTATTATGAAATTATAAGGCTATTAACAAATAAGTGAACCTCTAGAAGGAAGCAGATCAGACATGAGCTGTGCGAACAGCAGACACTCTCTCCATTAAGCGTTACTAATCCCTTCATGTTATCACTTTATTTGTCACCATTGCGCAAGGTGTTGGGTCTTGTACTGATGTGAACAAGAAAAAATCGTATTGCGTCTTCTTCAGGATAACATGTTGACGCTTTTCTGGCAGTATTTATTGCCCGTGTCAGTCTTGTCCTTAAACTGTCACGGCCCTGATAAAACTTTAATTTTTGGCTCTTGGCCAGTAATTAAATGTTAGAATGTAGCTTCAAGAATTTATAACATGCCATCATGGCTCTGGATATTGCATTCTTCATAAAGCAATCTGCATGAAAGCCAGGAAAAAGTTATCTACTTGAAAAAGTAAATTTCTTACTATTGCAGGTCGCTCTATGCTCATCAAGTTTGTCCTCTCCTCCCTGCCTAGTCATTGCATGCAATCCATTCTTCTTCCTATTTGTACTATTAGAGAAATTGAGAAAATCTCTCGGAATTTCCTTTGGTCTCAGGAAGATGATGTGAAAAAGATGCATCTTATTGTTTGGGAAAACTACCCAAACTAAGAAGCAAGGGGGTCTGGGTTTCAAAAACCTTCGTCGTCAGAACAAAGCTTTCATTATGAAACTTTGCTGGAGCCTCCTAACTAAGAAGGATACCCTTTGGGTCCAATGTCTGTGGTCCAAATACAACTGTGGCAACTCTCACATGCCTAATGTTTCCAGGAAGCGAAGCTCCTCCTCTGCTTGGCAAGCGATTGTCGAAGTTTGGGAGAAATTCCTCGGCGATGTCGGCAAAAAGGTCAACAACGGAGATGATACTAAGTTCTGGACTGACCTCTGGCTTCCCATTGATCAGCTAATCATATCTTATGTCCAGCATCCCTCCTCCATTAACCAGGATGAGACGGTTAGAGATCATCTTCTCTATAACGATAAGTGGGATTACTGCAGATGGATTGGGATTCTCCCCATGGGTCTTATTAATACCATCTCTAAAATGAATACCCCCTCCAATAACTCCCCCGATTTGCTTTACTTGGAGACCTGCTAAGGATGGGGGTTTCTCTGTCAAATCAGCCTACCAGTACCTTTCCAACAGAGAAGATGTGACTACTAATAATTTCTTGTCCCAAATGTGGAAATGGCAAACCCCGGAAAAAGTTAAATACTTTATGTGGCAAGTTGGCCACGACAGGCTTGTCACTAATTCTCTTTGGGCTAAAAGGGGCCTTACCGATGATGATGGCTGCCTCTTCCATTGTAATAGTGAGGAAAGTGTGATCCACATCCTTTGTGATTGTGTGCGTGCTAAAAACTTGTGGAAACAAATTTTAAAACCTAACTATTTCTCTCAGTTTTTCTTTGATAGCTTGCAGGTTTGACTTAATTGGAACACCAACTATAAGCCCGAAAAAGGAAGATTTCAAAATTTCTCTTGGCCGAGAATCTTCAGCCTGGGGTGCTGGATTCTTTGGACATCCAGATGTAAATTTATTTTTCAGGGTGAGAATATAGAAACCAGGGAGATGTTGCATCGGTGCAACTACCTTCTCATGGAGAATGGAGCGAACTAGAAGCTAAAGCATCAGATTTTTCAACTAAACAAGTTCGACGAGGAATCATGGACGCCCCCTTCGGCTAATACAATCTACATTGATGTGGATGGATCAGTGCATCAGCAACATCAAGCGGCGTGTGGAGGAGTGATAAGAAATTCCCGAGGAGAATGGCTGATGGGTTTCCATAAAACCCTCGACCTTCGTTCTGTCATTGAAACTGAAATTTATGCTATCCTGTTAGGGTTACAGATTGGTCTCCAGATGAATTTTTAGAGAATTGTCATCTATTCTGATTCTCTTGATGCCGTCAATATCCTAATGAGGGATTCTCCTACTGATCACCCCCTAAGGGACATCATCGGGGAGACTAGGAATCTTCTTTTCCGAGACTGGGATGTGGAACTTCACCATACTTCGAGAGACAATATCTCTTGTGCTGATTTCATGGCAAAACAGGGTCATAGTGATGTTGTTGGTGCTGAAGTAGTTATGACCCCTTCTATCCCCAGAGGATGCCTCGACATGGTTTTGAAGGATATGATCAACGTTTCTGCTAGTTTTCTTTTATTGTTTTGTTTTGTTTTTCCTTGTTGTATTGAGGGCTAGTGTCTTATAAACTAGTTCATTCTCTTATCAAGCTTCGGCTTGCCTTTATTATCTAAAAAAGAAAGCAATCTGCATGAAGAATGAATTCTATTGCTTATGCATGGACAGTGTCGTATTTGGATAAGCGAGAATGTGGGAGATGTAAGGTTCAGAAGCAAGCGTGTTAGTTCTTCCAACAAAATACTCCATGAACAAGGGATAAGTGGGGCCCAACTTCATTTACCCATGCAACACATACACTAACTGCCTGTTTCCTTGATTTTGACTCTTCTTCGTGGTCAGGTAATGACAACCAAGTTACTTGTACGTTCCAATTAATTGTAACTAATTGTGGGCGCATGGATCATCCATTTGACTAATAAAAATTTACAATAACACAATACATTATTAAGTCACTAATTAATTATTCTCTAACTGATTAATTAGTGAATTAATTATTTGGCTAATTATTATTCTCTATTTAAGCTTATCTTATCTTATCTATCTTTTTTTTTTTTATACAAGGAAAGATAAACAACGAAACTTAAACAAACCAATAAAACTAAAAGAGGCTAAGGTCTTAGGCCCCTCCTATCATGCCGTACTCCCGCCAGATCAACAACAAGGTAGCAATGTAGACCAGCAGGGGGATCAGAGAAATGGGATTCGTCCGGTGACTCCACATGCGTCAAAACAAAATTAGCCAACCAATCTGCATACTGATTACCTTCCCTTAGAACATGGCTATATCGTATAACCCATTGTCTGCGGGTGATTGCTCGTATCTGAGACACCAGATGGGACTCACGAGCTGCATTACCTTGTTTAGATAGTAATGCAATGACTGATTGACATTCACTTTCAACAACTACATGCCTACACCAGATGTTTATTATTTTCTATTTAAACTTATCTTATCTATCTTAGGGTACTCTATAAATAATAATATACAACTTATTTCACAAAATATTTTTATTAATTCACTAATTATTAATTAAAATTATTATTTACTTTTTATTATTTATAATTAATTTTATTATTTATAATTAATTAGAATTATTATTTATAATTTTAAATATAATTATATTTTTTTTATTTATTATATAGTAGTGGCGTCAGTCAACTTGCACGTTTGACTACATTAGTCTGGTAAATATTTTCCGAACTGCTTCAATTAGGTACATTTTTTGTTAAAAGTTGCTACTTTAATGTTTTTCCCTGATTTTGACTCTTCTTCGTCGTCAGGTAATGACAACCAAGTGGGAAAAGCACAAAAATAAGATTTTTTTTCAAAAAAATTACTTAATTAAAGACATTGGAAACATTTTACCAAAGTAATGCGGTTAGGCGCAATGAGACGATTCACGCCACTAGTGGCGTAAATAGAGTTCACGGGCATGAACCTGTTTCACACCACCTAGTGGCATGAACAATCAATCTGGCGTGAACCTTCTCCACGCCACTAACACTTTTGTGTTAGAAGTGTCAGTGGCATGCACCCCTTTTACGCCATTAGTGGCGTGAGCATTAGTCCGGTAAAAAGTTTCCAAGATGCTTTAATTAAGTAAATTTTTTTATAAAAAAATCTTATTTTGGTGCTTTTCCCCAACCAAGTTACTTGTTCCAAACTCTGTCTCTTGTGGTGGTTGAGCTCCCATCTATAGTTTTCACCTCTTGTCTCCTTCCTTACCCTTATCTCTTTACAATCTTCTGAGCTTTTCACTGTTCAATACTGTTACTTTAAAGCTATTCAACCACTCAGACCTTTCTTCCCCTTCTCTTGCTTGTCGTCTTCTCGGAGTTGAACCCAGGGGCGGATTCAGGGGGGCTAGGGGTGGCCCCCAAAATTACATAATTTTACCCAAATTTTTTGGAAATTATACTTTGACCTCATAAAAATTTTAATTTTTTCACTCTAGTCCCTATTAAAAAGTCTCATGAAAGGACTAAACTGAAAAAATTGAAATTTGTATGAGGCTAAATTATAATTTTTGAAAAATTTGGGTCCAATTCTATAATTTTTTCCCTCTAATTTCAAATGCTAATTTTACTTGATTTCATTCTATAATTTTCGCCCCCTGATTTTAATTTCTAGCTCCGACCCTGTTGAACCACACATGAAAAACCCTTGCTGTTACATCAACCTGGGTCTTCCTTTGCGCTCAAATGTCAGTTTCATCGGCCAAGATTCATTTTCTTCATTAAAAAATGAGGTGAGGACCCAGGTGATGAGATGCCACTGACTTTCCTCCCACATTTCTTTATTACCAAATGGGAAAAAAAGACACAGGACACTCTGACGCTTATGTTTTTATAAGATTGCCTGATGCCAGAGAGCGGGTTGGTGTGGCCTGGCCCCTATTGACCTACAATCATTCAAAGCCTACCAAGATTATCATATTTAATCATGCAATGCTTTGTTTAATCATTTTCGATTCATACAGCAGCGTTGCGTCACTTCTCACGCTCACTGTTTCCACATGTAGTAATGAGTAAATTATGAGCCTATTATGCTTTCCAGTTTATGGAGTGTCAAGGGATCTCAGAATAATTTCTCCAGCGAAGCGAGAATGTTTGGGTTTGATTATTTATGTAAATCAAGATCAAATTTATCTCATATACTTACCTCTTATACCGTAAATCATAATTAAAAATTTCTTTTGAAGATTTTAATTGTTATTCTAAACAAGTACATGCCATGCCGCGTCGATGAACGGAAACATCTCGTCACTCAAATCACCGTTGCCGGTAACAGTGACGGCTCATTTTTTTATCGGCTTACATGGGCTTGGCTTTAATATTTATCACGTGATATTTTGTTTTGCACTGTGATTCCTTCAACTGTACGTAAATCACTAGTACGTCCTCTGCCTTTTCACCCTTCTTTGGTCCCTATTACTGCTACATTGAGTTTCTTTTTCTGCGTCTTGAACTATCTCAATCATCCGTGCAAAAGGGATAGTAAAACACCGCCTGCAATTTTATGAGCGGCTAAGTGTGTCTGTTTATAGAAGCTGATTATGTTCTTTATATTTTTTCATCACATGTCTCTTTATATTTTTTATGATGCGTAGAATGGATGGAGAAGTCGGTAATTAATCTCATTTGTTTTTTAGAGGTATTTTTTCTCACTAATGATTGTAATTGGTCCTTATTCATTTTCTATTAACGTTTAGGTACATCTATATATCGAAAACAATGTGTTTATGCCTTATATTTATCAATAAGTTATCATTAGGTTATTAGATCATTAGTTTCTTGGAATTGAAAGGGAAACAAAAGTCAAATTGGAGGCAGCAATATCATATTCACAAAATGGGGATTGTTAGTGTTTTTGTTGGATCCTATGTATTTGAAAATGGTAGTGAGTAGTGACAGATTATCTACTAGTGGACTTGGAAGACTTTTACATAATGTTCTTATTTTATTTATTTTTTGTATTCTCTCCCTGCTTTTAATTTGGTATTTTTTTTATCACCCTCACGTTTTTGTTTACAATATTCAGTTATGTTAAGTGTTAACCATGAAGTTGGGAATGTGATCATCCGGTTAATCTTGTTACTCTGACAAACTGATCTGTAGTGCAAAATCATTCCACTATTCCTGCAGCTGATACGTATTCTGATGAACATACTGATGAGAATTCCTTCACTGTTTTCTACAATACTCAAGGACCTAGTTCTGGTCATGGAAACAGAGGATTTCGTCCTGCAAGTCTTCCTCGTGGAGGAGGCTGTGGAAATGGACGAGGTAGAGGTCGTTTTCATAATATGAGGTTAATCTGTCAAATCTGCCGCAAGTCTAATCATCTGGCTGATAGATGTTACTACAGTGTAACGGTTACATTGCAAGAACTAGTATATTCTAATGGGAAGTCCACTAGCTTACCACTTTGATAAGGGTACTGGATCAGGGATTAACAACTGGTTCATCCACTTTGAGGTGGGTCCATTCCTGCAAATATGCATAAATATATTTTCATCTACAAATGGACTTTTTTTTTTTTTTTTTCGGACTACTTTTGAAGGTTGCTCTTTCCTTGGTAATGAAATTTCCATTTGATTTCTTTTCCCGGAAGGAGGATGGTGCAACAATGTCACTACGTGCCTTGCCCACAAAAGCACTCGCATAGGTTCATCTGAGGAAATGGCCAAGCCGGTTGCCTTCTCTGGAATTCTAAGCAACAAGGAAAAATTCAATCCAGGTATAGTCTTCTGGTTAATAATTATAAAAATAATAACAATGTGACATTTTGTATAATTTCTTAATGACTTTTGTACAATCCAGATTTATACAATTGGAATAAAATCAAGGTTAGGCATTGTGATGGTGCATCATTCACTGGTGATGTGGAAGCAGTGGATTTAGTGAGTTCTGCAATACTAAATCATAAATCTGAATGAGTACATTTTTTTAATGTTTTCTGATCAGTTTCTTATTATATGATGTGCATGTAGAGTGTTATTTACCAGGACACAAGTCTGCACTTCGGAGGAGCAAGAGTTTTGTTGCTGTCATTGAGGATTTAATGGCAAAGGGAATGAAAAATGCTGAAAATTATGCTACTATCCACTAAAATGATGCCAACTCCCACCATTTCATCTTTGTAATTCTTTTCTTTCACTCACTTAATAATTACAGGCTATTCTTTCTGGCTGTTCTGCTGGAGGATTGACTTCTATGAGCTCGTTTGGGATAGCGGTGGTAAACTGGTTTTTGTTTTTGATGAACTTTTCCTGATGTAATTTGTATTCGGGATAGCTTTTGAAAAAATAGATGAAATGAAAAATGACTGAAAATGACATGAATTATATGTATATATTTTGTATAAAATGTGATAATTTAGAATAAAAAAATAAAAATAAAAATAAATTTGCTAAATAAAATAGTAAAATTACCATTAAAAAATTACAACATACTGAAATGCCTAAATAAACCTATTCCCTACAAGTTGGTTTCTGATTTGATCACAAAGTCACTGTGAAGCAACAGAAGCTCCAACAATGAGCTTAAACAAAAGACCCACTCCAACCTTAGGAACCTATCAAACAGTGATGTCATCGAAAACACTCAATTATTAGGTTTTCCCTCTTGATGGATTTTTTTTTCCTATGGGATGCTATCCCAAACACACCATATATTGCACTGTGATCGCTTTAGAGCTCTAGTTCCTGGCCTGCAAGTGTTCAAGAGAAATGTCTTTCAGATGCTGGTTACTTCACTAATTCTTAGGCTTGCTATATGTCTAGCCTTATTTCGTGAGTTTCTCAAATTATTTTGTTCAATCTTTTAAGAGCACAACTTTCTTTTAAATATTTTTTTTATCATTCCAAAAAAAAAGTATGGTCGTTATAAATATGAAGTACTAATAATGTTTAATTTGTCCGTGCATAATGGATTGTGTTTGTTCCTTGATTTGAATTATTTCTCGTAACATCATAAGCATCTCTATCAGCTCTTGCACATTTTTCTGAAATTTGTATGGTTGTTGTGTATCATCTAGGTCCTTCTCCCCATGGTCCATGTCTATAACGTAATCAGCCTATTCAAATCTCACACCTGTTTGATATACTCCTTCCGGTCTTAATTATAGGACAACATTTAAAAGTTAGTTTTGATCATAATTATAAGACAACATTCTAATTTTTGTCAATTTCTTCCTAAAACACCCATGTAGATACTTTCTCAATAATAATTAAACTGAATAATAATTTAATAATATACTTGTATCTTCTATAAAGTATGTAATACTTGCAACTCATTAATGCCACATACATCTTAATTCTACTGTTTTTTTTTAAATAAACTAATTTTGAGCAATTTTTGTCATATTTTTCCCATACAATTTTAGCAATGATGGTTCTGAATTGATACATGAATTATGAGAATTATGAGGTATATAGTAGGATGATGATATATGAAATTAATTGATATGCAACAGTAATATTTTTACTATGCACATGGCTAAAACATGAGTTGCCAATCTCCATGGAGAAGTAGCCTAGCTTCATCTACAGTACTTTTGAAAGGAATATCGCTGTCGTAGCATTTAATTATCAAACTAATTGCTTCTATGGTTGATACTTGATACTATTATCAATTCAAAGTTTCAAACTGAAGAAACGATTGTGAAGGGCCAAATATAATACTCCTTTATTAATTTATATGAGGACATATTAGGAAAATAATAAAATTAACTAATTTAATTTCTATCCTTAATTCCTCTAAAATTGGTTAAACATGTCCTATAATTAGAACTGGAGGGAGTACAATTCAAATTAGGCACAGTTATTTTTAGCCCCATCAAAACTCTCACACGTGGTTTGATATAGGATTCAAATTAGGCACATATGATTCATGGGTTAGGCCTAAAAGAGAAAGAAAAACAATTATTTTTTGAGATTCGGCCCTTGAGCATAAGACCAAAACTATTTTAACAACATTTTACTATTTTTTTAGAACAATGAAAGTCCTAATTTAACACATAAATGTTGTCAAAATTAAAGTGTAAACGAAGGAGTTGGCTCTCATCCTCTTCCCTTACCATCCTCTTCCATCATCTTTTTCATCTCAATTTGTTGGATTGAAATCTCAAGCGGTTTAGATTTAATCTTTTATTAAATACTAATAAAAGATTAAATTATTAAAGAATATTAATAAAATATTTAAGAATAATATTTTTATAAAAGATTAATTCGAACCGTTGATATTTCAATTCAACGGTTGAGATGAAGAAGAGAATGAGAAGGAAAGTGGATGGAAGCCAAGTCCGTAAATGATATGTATCATACAACAAACAAATATCGTCATTAAGTTATAATCAATGGTAAACTATTATCCATATACTACAATTACAAATAATTAATGAGAAGACTTGACAAAATAAAAAATACTTCTTATAAATATATGTAAATAGTCAATAAAACAAACACCACAATATATAAAGAAAACAATCACTAGAAAATAAGTCAAGAAATACAAAATTAGGGGGAGTACTTGTGAAATAAAAAACATTTTTTATAAGTTATTAATTTTTAGATATAAGATGCTCTTATGAAACTTAATTCTAAAGAAGTTAATAACAACTAAATATTTACAATATCATTAACAAAGTATAAACAATCAATAATCTTATTTTCATAGAAATAATTTTAAAAAAAAAAAAAACATATGAGCTTAAAAGGACTAACACTTGACCCTACAGGACTAGCCATTTTAAACTCTTGCCCCTACAAGGCTAGCATTTTTAGGCTTGTAACATCCTAATTTTTCTAATTATAATTAAATGCTATTAGATATGATTTATTAAGTAATTTGAGTTTAGAGAAGATTTAAAAGTATAAAATTGAGAGTTGAAAATAACAATAATAATGATAATGATAAATAAATAAATATATATATATATATATATATTTCATGGTTGATTAATTAACAATGATATCGATAAGAATAATAAGAAAAAAAGAAAAAAAAAAAGTAGGGAAAATACCTTCATGAAATAATCCAATATATATCTAAATGAAAAGGAAGTTATGAGAAAGAAAATAAATAAATATTACTTTTTTTTTAAAAAAAAAAAAAAAAAAGAATAATTTTATAGAAGGGTGAAACCTTAACCCTACTCCTATAAAATACCCTTCTTCTCTCACCGTATAACATCTTCGCGCCGCATCGCATTTACTGTCAGGTGCATATTTTTGCCTGGTCTCATTTATGCGCCTTCTCTCCTTCAATTCCTGCAAATGCCTTTTCAATGGTTTTGTTTCATCTTCCTTCCCTTACCATTATTTTACTTTGTTTGTCTTGTCAAGTCAATCCTTCCACTCTGTGCTTAGGTTTGTAGTATCATCATCTTTCTACCTTTCATGCCACTGCTATATTATTGAAACTGTAAATGCGTATAGGTACATTCATTTATTTTTATTTTTCTTCTTCTTTCTCATTCATCATTCCAGCCCCTTTTCTTTTTGTTGTGCGTGTAGGTATATTTATTAATAATGTCCAAGACTTTCATCAATTTTTTTTTAATGTGTGGTTTCTCTTTACTTTTGTTGTCTTTGGTCCATTTATCCCTTTGACCATTTATTTCCCATTCTTTTTCCTGCCCAGTCCGTCAAATCAATCCTCCTTCCTTCTTTTTATTATTTTTTCAATTGTTTGAGTTGTTGCCCAAAACATGTCAAATTCGTTTTTCTTTATTGTGTGTGTGTAATCATCACCACCACCCAACTCTTTTTGCTTTTTCCCTTGTCTGTGTGATCATATACATGTATCTTTTGTGTATTTAACATCTGTTGCCTTTTCCCAAATAATGTTATATTTACATAAATAATAACAAATAAATAAAAACAGTGGAATCCATTAAAATTTAAGTGTTTATAATATTAGTCATGGAGGGTAATTTTAAGGCTTTAAAGTAGTTTTAATTAGTATATTAATAGATAATTATGTGTAATTTTGTAGACTCTCATTGAGAGCATTGGAGTAGCTCTTTGTGTGATTTACCTGTGAGCTAGGAGTAGGGGCGGACCCAGAAAAATATGGAAGGGGGCACTAGTGGCGGAAGGATTCGGGGGCAGCGCCCCTGATTTTTTTTTTTAAAAAGAAAGTTTTAAATGCATTAAAAAACAAAAGAATATAAACAAGAAAAAAAATATTCATGAAATCAAGTGAATACTGATGATGTAATAAAGGATGCAATTATTTTACAAACCTATCATTTAGAAAAACAAGGCTGAGTGCTGTTAGAAATGCAGCTACATAGATTACAATGAAGGGTGGATACTCAATAAGTTCAAGTACATATATTTTAATAATAAAAGTACATTACAATAAAAATAATTACAATGTCATCCTTCTAGGCCTTATTTTTTGAAATTCCATCATAATTGTCTTATTATTAATACTATCAAATATATCTTTTTAATATAAGGCACTAAACAATCATTCAACCATTCATCCCCTATCCGATTATGAAGTGTAGTCTTGATGTATTAATGGTGGGCACTTAATTTAAAGATGGGCAATCATTTACACTACAAAAGTGTTCCTATAATTAGGACCGGGGGGAATATTATTATTATTATTTAAACAACACCCAAATTCAAGGGGGGCACTTGCCCCCCAATGCAACACTTGGGTCCGCCCATGGCTAGGAGTAACATGTAACTTTGAATATTCTTCCATATACTTGTAAATTGTATGTGATTGGAAGTAACTATCTTTTATTTAAAAATTAAAGGACTGAATCATATGTATATGTGTATGTATTGTAAATTAATATTTTATATGAATTGAAACATGATTTATTGTTACTGAACATATTTGTCATGGCGGCTGTATTTGTGATGGGTTGGAGTAAGGAGGGATTTGTATGTTGAGATCTTTTACCACGTGGTATGTCATTACTCTGTGCACAGTGGATGACACTTGCCAGGGCCCCTTCTTCTATGTTTTCCTTTGGCCGGAATTGCATTGGAGCTGTAGGACATGTGACACCTCCTTAGTTGTATTGTTTTAAGGAGGGGAGCCATAGTCCATACTTAAGCTCTATACCTTTGGCCGGGTATATCTTAAGTTTTGGTGAGCTTGAGACAATTCAGTCAAATGGATGAGTTGCTATTGAACTATATGTTAGCCTATGGCTTTAGTCAGCGGTTGAAGATGGACGGTGATATAATGGAGACTGCATATTGCATATTGGATAATTGTACGGTTCATATTGACATTATGATAATTAATGTTGTATGAAATTATAGTATATACAAATATATATGTAATCGGCTCGTGTTTTTTGTCATATGTGACTTGCTTGTGTACGGTAGAAACTTTCAGTAGTTACTGAGATGTCAAATCTCACTCTATATTAACAATTTTCAGGTGATTGTTCTAGTAGGGAGCGAGGGAAAGAATCTATTGAGTGAGCCTTGAATGCTCGGTTGTGCTCCTAGAATTTTATGTTATGTTATTATATTTGTCATGACTATAAGACTTCCGCTTTGTATTTTATCATTAAATATTTTGGGAATTTATGTCGACTTAAAAATACATTTTGAATTGTATTAGTTATATATTCTAATGATTTGAATGTTGATAATCCCTATTGGAGATATTTCAAGTGTCTTGGTCAAGGTTTTGGGTGTTGGATTTTGGGGCGTTACAAGGCTCGCTTTGACTATTGAGGCAAAAATATTTAGCCTTGTCCTTACAAATTCAGAGCCTAAATGGCCTGTTTTCCTAAATCTAAATTTAAGTAAGAATGGTTTTCTTACATTATCTTATACGAAGTATTACCAGCTTCCTTAGTTACGCTGGCATCTCATTAAAGTTTTTATCAACTATGATAGAATTAAATCACTAAAAGTTTAATTATACTAAACCCATTATATTACGTGTGCATATATGTTTTCTATAACTTTTTAAGTCGCTAAATACCATTAAATGATTAATAATAACGATAATGTTGCTGCTTTTTTAGAGTAAAATATATTGATTACACCTCTCCTGATTCTATTCTCATCCACCGAGCTCTTAGTCTTAGTTGACCATTAAGCTTGAATTTTAAGCTTTTGTTTTTAAACTAAAATGCCCACTTTTAACGGAATAATTATTTAAACTTTTGCATTTGCCCCAAAAAATATATATATAATCAAAAAATAATTCATATATATTTTTAAACTCTCCCTTTTCCATGAAAATTATCAAACTTTATAATATGTTAATAAATTTATCAATTTTTATTTAAATTATAGACTATTATAATTATAATTTTGTATTAGATTCATTGAAAATTATTTATTTTAGCTTCTTAAATTGTGAAAAACATATTTAAAATACATAATTCTATTCTTCATATAGTACAAATGATATAAATTTGAGTATCAATATATAATTTATCAATAGAAGGTTCACTTTTTATCACAATATCCAATATCTTCAAGGAGTTATATACTTATAATATCATGCCGTGAAAGTTTTTGAAGTTAAAATGAAACTAGAATAAAATCAAAACAAATAGAGTGATAAATGATTAGTCATAAATCCCTAAATAATATTTAGAAACAATATATGTTAAAATGAGCTATAAAAAATGCTGCTAAATAAATAATCACATCAATTTGTTTCTTGTGTAAGTTAATTGTTCATACAAAGTTTGAAATAAAAGTAGTAAGTGATCATTTTGCCTCTATTGATGATCAATTTAACATTATGGTTGGACTTTGACTTAGATGAAGTACCTACTGAGGGGACGAGATAATGTTAACTCAAATTTGGTTTGCTTAAAAATGGACCACCATGACTAAATTCCCATGAGAATTTTTTCACAGCCTTACATGCATGGGTTAGCTGTTACATTAAGTATAGAGTAAACAGTAATTTTAAATTCTTCCAAACATTTACTTTTGCATATACACATTTGCATTTTGGGCTTATCAGTTAATTTTTTTTGAATAAATAAAAATGATTGATTATGAAAATTGAAGTCATCTTATTGAAATTTCAATTTAACTTCAAAAGTTGGGATTAAAAAAAAAAACTGAATAAAAAGATAACATCGACCTATAATTTTTTTTTTTTTTTTTTTGGGGGGGGGGGAAGCTTTTAGATTAGACAAACCGAACATATAATTAATCATTTTATTAATATTTTGATGAATTTTAATCATAATCACGTCGAGCAACAACAACTTTTTTTTTTTAATTAATGTTGTTCTGTCTAGGGTTGATAGAGAAGTCTAGCCCTGTTTGACTAGTGTGTTGATATTGAATCAAATAACTACTCCAAGATATCTATGTATGAGGTAGATAACCAGGAGAATGATGGATCCTGGACTTTGGTTGGGTTGGACTGGACTAGACCAAACCAAATTGCTCGGGTTGGACTGGACTTTGGTCCCGGGGCTTAGACCCCCTGGACTAGTCCGGTCTGACCCGAGATCCTTTTTTTTTTTTTTTGTAAATCACCACTACATTGAGTCGCTCATTGGAGTCTAAACATCCTAATGTGCTTTTTAATTTATAGGAATCACTTTTTCATTATGTCACTTTTTATTACTTTAGGAAATCACGTGAAACCAGAGTTAAAATATTGTTTCCCAAGAAGGCAAAAAAAATTGGAAAAAAAAAAATTGGACTTCTAAGACAGGTCCAGGCAATCCGCCGGTCCGGTCCAGCCCAAGCTCGGGCTGATACCAGACTGGACCAGACCTCGGGTTGATTTTTCTAGCCCGAGGTTATATCGAGCCAGACCTCGGGTTGACCTCCAACCCGGTCTAGCCCGGTCCTTAGGCATCCCTACCTTACGGTTTACCTCTTATTTATAGAGTTTACCTTAAGATTAGGTTTGGACCTACATGCCTTTGTGCCTCCAAGCCCAAGTATTATGTTGCCATATCTTGATTATAATCTTAGATTAGTATCCTTCTTGATTATAGGTAGATTTTGATATAGATTGTCCCTTATTAGGCCATATACTAAATAGGCCTATTCTACAAGTCCATAACAAATATACTAATAGAAACCGATCATATCAGATCTATCACACGTGGCAGGGGAGAATTTTCTAGTTCCCTGCAAACCACCTATGGCAGAAAAAGCATGGAAAGGGGTTTGAGTTGAAAGTAAAAGGAGAGGAATTGATTAGTCTATTATTTATTTATTTATTAAGAGAAAGCATAAGATTGTAGTCAGTGGTGACGACTGAATAAGAGAATTGTCATAATGGTGCGGAGGCGCAGAACCACAAATAATGACCCGTCAACTAGTTTAATGCATAATAAAAAGCATGGTACCGACTACCGACCAAGCAAATTACGTTTCTTTTGTCCATAATACGCACTCAAGTCTTAAAAGAAAAAAACCCCCCATTTATTGATAATGACTCCCCTCTTGTCGTATTAGGGAATATTTCTAGGCATAAACAGCTAATTCACAAGAGACGCATCATAATAAGACACCAAGAAAAGCAAAATCATCTGCACAAGAAAGGTAAGCTCCCAACAAAATCCTAATAATGCCCGACTACTCTAATCCACACCCCAAAAATAAAACATATCAAATATTTTTAAAGTAAGGGCCAAGAAAGTCAACAAAAGACAGGGTTCCATGTCCTTGTCCAGTCTTAGCTGTTTTGGCCACTTAGTGACTACGAAGCACTTCAAAGCAATCCCAACAAAATTAGTATTTTAATCCAAGTTTTGGGGGTTTGTGGGTGCCCTAAAAGTGGTCCCTCAGCCCAAGAATACAGCCAAAGTTCCCACAACTACTAGTAAAATAGTTTCCTCCATCAAAAACAAATCCAGGTTCTTGTTTTTGCTGTTTCTCCAGCCTCCAAAACAGACCTATCTAGAACAAGCAATAAGGAGATGACAGGAACTAATCAATTTGATAATAATCATGATTCAAACTCCCGCCAATCATCTCGTTCAAGTTTGGGATTTACCTTTTGCAATCAGGATGGTCCTCTTGGCCAAGCCTCTGGCTTATTCCTTTGTGACTAATGACTAAGCAAACGCATAACATAAATCCTTTTCCTCTTGTCCAGCTAGCGCTTTTTCTTGGCACCTATTTTTTAGGCGAATCTCATGTTTTATGCCCAACTGAGATGTAAAGAGACGAAGAGCATTAACGATTCAGAATATCAGTAACTGTTGATAGTGATCATTCCCCATGTCACTCACAACTTAAAGCTTCATTGGATCATTTTTTACCATCAACATTATAGCGCAATGCAAGAGAGAAAAAAATAATGCATTATTAGCTTCTGCCAACTGAAAAACAAGGGAAAACAAGCAACATTTATATATATAACTAGAACACAGGTATTACATACAAGTTCATTAACAGAAAGGGATCAGCTGCAGTTCACATCCAGAAATGAATGTGCTGCTCACAGGATTGCATTTACTTCAACGTGATCAATGAAGCCAGCCGTATCCTTCATCTTCCCTCCTGTTGACGAGGTCAAAGTGTTAAAAATAGGGGTAAGCCTCGTATCAGGTGGTTCAGCCAAACCCCACAAATGAAACAGAGTTCTGGTGCTTCAAAGGACATGAATGATCAGGAGTAACAGAACTCGTTCAAGTTGACCACCACAGATGTTATGACAGTAAGACGTAATGCGACATAGTTCTATAATTATAACTACACATCACCACTATAACACAAAAATAGAAAGAAAGAGGACCCAAGTGAAACGGTGAAGCTTTTGTCATGTATGGCCTTCTTTAGGCAGAGGTTAAGGGGTAGTAGCAGTAGTGGAAGTACTGCTGGTGTATTAACAGTTAGAATTCACGAAGTGGTTAATCTCCTCCATAAGGCAATAGAAGTGATCATTATTTGGCAAGAAGTAGAACCCAATTGTGGCCTCTTTTAGGTAAAGAAGTTTAACCTCGTGCCCTGAATTCTTGAGACCTTCCACATATGCCAGTTGCCAATCTTGGACAAGATCTAAACCAGCCACACAAACAAGACTTTTAGGGAACTTGAGTCCTACAAGGCTTTTCCCTCTCGGGCCCAATGGATTGCATGCCGGATGATCTCTGTCTTCTCCTTCTGGCAGAAAAGCTCTCCAATACCAATCACGGTCTTGCAATCTCACAAAGTACTTCCCATCAAGCTTCTTCTCCGACTCTGTTCGCTTCTGTCCTCCAAACAATGGATGTAGCAGGATATCACCCAACACTTCAATGTCTGACTCAGCAGCCCTCGCCGCCACATGGTGAACGATGTTACCGCCTGAACTATCGCCGGCCAAGTACACATGAACCTTGGAATCCTTTCCGCTCTGAAGCCAGGGTCTTGATTTAACCCATTTAAGTGCAGCCCAGCCATCGTCGTAAGCACACGGATATCGATGCTCCGGTGATCGGCGGTAGTTTACAGAGACCACAACTGCCTTGCAAATGTTCACAAGGCGCCGACAGAAAGTGTCATAGATCGCACTGTTAGCAGATGAATGGGAGAAGCTTCCGCCATGGAAGAAAATTATGACAGGGACGATCCTGGTCGTGCTCAAGGGCCTTTCAAGCTCTATAATGCCCCACTGAGACTCATGTTCTGGAGCAGGTTGATACACTCGATTGAAGAGACCGGTGTTTCGATCAACATGGTCGAAAGAGAATACCCCGTCGACCGGAATTATATTGGAGGGTACCTTCCGGTCAAGGAACTCGGCCAGCTTGCGATTGAAAGTCCCATCGGCGCGTCTGAGTAGATTGTAGGCCAGCTTGAAATTGGAGATAAGAACCCAAGTATTCAACGGAACGACACTCTACAAAATGCACCAAGATTCAAGAAATTAGAACGCTTGCGTATATTAAATCACAAAAATCCTACGAGACGAGACAGAGGGCTTTTCAAGTCCTTAATAACTTCACCGAGAAACCGTTCTAAAGGAGAGGAGGCACTAGGCTCTAAACACTCGCAACAACAGAAAATTCTAGAAAGTATCAAAGAAAAATCAAAGCCAGCGACCAGGGTGTGCCTAGAAAAACTTCACAAGTCTTCAAAAATAAAATAAGAGAATTTCAACTCGGCACACCAAATCAAACTAGCGAGTTCCAACTTACCAGAATAAGAAACCCGTAGCCTATGTAGAAGATACAGAAAATACAAGAAAAATAAAATAAAAAACTCAAACTCTTGCATTATTAGCTACAACTAGAATCAGAAAAGGAGGAAAAAAGAATTCCCAGTGACTCATCGAAGACGGACCATCAATTGAGGTAAAAGATTAGAACTTTTTCCCTAAAACTCGTAAATCACAATACGCATAGTTCGAAAGGTGAAGAAAAGAGAACAACCAAGCGATCCCATAGAGTGAGCCCCAAAAGTTTGCCAGATGAAGGAAAGTACCCTGGATTCATTGAGGTTGACTTCGTTGCTACCAGCCATGTATCTCATTCTTCGCAGTCGTTTGTATGGCAAAGATTTGAACCAAAACCAAGAAAATGCCTACAAGCCGAGAATGATCCTCAGAGGAAACACCCCTTTATGACGCCTCATAACGGTAATTTGAAGACATGGAGAGGGAGAGGGAGAAAAGATTCGGTAAAAGCCTTCGATTGATATGAGGAGGGAAAGCAGAGAACTGATGGACGTCTCTCCCCTCTTTCGATCGATTCTCCAAGGTCAGTGAGTTGTGAACCTCTCCAGACTAATTCTTGGTTTAAAATATCGAATAAAAAGAGGCAGAGTCGTATGTGAGACAAGGAGAACGGAGAGAGCTCAGAGAAGCAGGACGATCACAGATATCAAAAGAGAATGAAGTGAGGGAAAGATTAAGAAGGAGGAGTGAAGGTAGAAACGGGCAGAGGCGAGAGAGGAAGGGAGAGGGAGAGGAGAGAGGAGAGAGGAGGGAGAAGTAGAGCGGGTCAGACACAAGGGAACGACGGGGATGGACGGAGACGAGAGAGACGACAAAGCAGGCGGCCGAATTAAACTATTTATGTGGAGCCCTATTTGTTTGTTTCTTCCTTCCCAAAATTAAATATAAACAGCTTAAATCATATACTAAAAAAAATAATTTCGGTTGAAAAATAAAAATCTAATCCACGTTGTCTTAAACCTGAAATACCAAAAACGTTTGAGATTCTAACCTAAAATTTGAATTATCTCTTCTTTGCCTCACGACCCTCCTTCATCTCTTTCTTGCTGACGGCTTGTGTCACTATCATAAGCCACCGGCGGATATCATTCTATACCACAACTGCATCAGAGTGATAGATCGATTCCTAGATCTTTGATTTGTGACCTTCTATTTCTGGCAGTTGTAGATTTCTCTCGTCCTTGTGGCGAGTTTTTCTTCTCCTTTTTTAGAGTTGTTCTGCGGCGGTGAGAACTATCTGTCTTTTGTTTCTTTTTTTGTAGTGCCGGGTTTTGTGGTAGTGTTCTTGTTTTCTTAGGAAATAAACAGATCAGTGAGATTTGAATATAAATCCTTTTAGTTGGATGGTTGTTTGAACGTTATTAGATTCGACTATCACCTAGTGGCTCGGATCTATGTTCTTGGTGTGAGATTTCAAGAGGTGTTGTTCAGTGTGTGGTTGAGGTCCCATATTTGCTTGAACGGAGGAGCAGAAATGTTCTTCAGGATATCATGGGTTTTCTTCCTTCTGAGGTTGTGTTTTCTTTGATCGTAACTCCAAGTCAGGGTATCTGTGCAGCTGCTCCAATTGCAACTAATGCTTATAAGGAGGTGTGCCCGTTAGGGTGGGTTTTAAAACTTTGGATATCGAGGAGGTCGGTTTTGTCCATGCTTCTACTTCTACTCTTAAATCTTTAGTGTACGGTGATTGACTGTTCTTGAATTTAGCTTATTTTGTTGTATTTAATTTGTCTTTGTTTGTATTTCATTTTCAGTTTGTTTGCAATAATAATATGATTTGTTTGTATATAGTTTGACTCTTAAATCATGTATTGAATTGGTTTGGAGTAATAATATAAATAGCTTTTGAAAAGAAAAGAAAAAAAAAATGAAATACCAACATTTAAATTTAGGCCTCTATTCTTAATAAATTTTTATCAGACGTAAAGATTTCTTAATGTCATCAAATGAATACATTGCTCTTTTAAAGTCATCCTTTTTTTTTCGAAATTACCTATATGCCAGCTAATTCAATTCTCTTTTTGCTCTAACAATTTTAGTTATGATTATTAGTGTTTTAATTAAAAACCCACGAAATTTATTTCATGATTTAATGTGTAATTCAAAAATGAAATAGACAAACCAATGTTAATTAATTTTTTTAGAAGAAAGGATAACATATTTTTTTTTGTCTTATATATAGGATAAAGACTAGAAAAATAGAATAAGTGAAGAGAAAATTCCATTTAAATACCATTTGAATTTGAAAAAAACCCCTGAGGTAAATCGAATTTGTAAAAAGACTCGGAGAGTACTAAGGACCTATGAGGGATATGCAAATTCGGGTGAAATTACCTTTTTGCCCTTACTTTTAAATAAATGAAAAAATATATAAAAAGCCCCTCGCGGGAGGGCCGCCGGGCCGGCCGGAGGACCACCGGCGGCGCTGCCGGAGGACCCGCCGGCCGGCGGCCACCGGTGGGGGTGGGGGTTTTTTTTTGGGAGTTTTTTTTTTTTTTTGGGAGGGGGTGGGGTTTTTTTTTTTGAAAAAACAAAATTATTTTTGAAATTGTAGGGAGTGGGGTTCGAACCCCCCCCCCAACACAAAACCAAGTACATTACTTGGTTCTTTAATTATATATATACATTAATAAATATATATATTCTTCTTAACAATTTTTCAATGTATTTACCATTCCACAAAACGCGAATTACCATTCCACAAAACGCCAATTACCATTCCACAAAACGCGAATTACCATTACTTTCCAAGGTTGTCATTTTTTACTCTTTCATGTATGTTATGGATAACAAAAAAAATGACACTTTAACCATTCCACAAAACGCGAATTACCATTCCACACAACGCGAATTACCATTCCACAGAACGTCAATTACCATTACTTTCCCAGGTTGTCATTTTTTACTCTTTCATGTATGTTATGGATAACAAAAAAAATGACATTTTAACCATTCCACAAAACGTCAATTACCATTCCACACAACGCGAATTACCATTCCACAGAACGCCAATTACCATAATGCCATTTAAATAGCGTTTGTGGAATGGTAAAAATGTCCCAGGATGCCATTATGGTAAATGTCATTTTTTACTTTGTGGAATGGTAATTCGCGTTGTGTGGAATGATAATTGGCGTTTTGTGGAATGGTTAAAGTGTCATTTTTTTTGTTATCCATAACATACATGAAAGAGTAAAAAATGACAACCTGGGAAAGTAATGATAATTGACGTTCTGTGGAATGGTAATTCGCGTTGTGTGGAATGATAATTCGCGTTTTGTGGAATGGTTAAAGTGTCATGTTTTTTGTTATCCATAACATACATGAAAGAGTAAAAAATGACAACATTGAAAAGTAATGGTAATTCGCGTTTTGTGGAATGGTAATTGACGTTTTGTGGAATGGTAATTCGCGTTTTGTGGAATGGTAAATACAATTGAAAAATTGTTAAGAAGAATATATATATTTATTAATGTATATATATAATTAAAGAACCAAAAATGCTTAACCTGGTTTGGGCTACTTGGTTTTGTGTTGGGGGTGGGGGGGGTTCAACCCCACCCCTACACTTTCAAAAAATAATTTTGTTTTTTCAAAAAAAAAAAACCTCCCAAAAAAAAAAAAAACCCCACCCCACCGGTGGCGCGGTGAGGGCTTTTTTTTTTTTTTTTTCATTTATTTAAAAGTAAGGCGAAAAAGGTAATTTACCCGAATTTGCATATCCCTCATAGGTCCTTAGACCTCCGAGTCTTTTTACAAATTTGAGGACCTCCTCGGGTTTTACAAATTCAAATGGTATTTAAATGGAATTTTCCCATAAGTGAAATTCCCCAACCACCACATGTAAAGGATTTTTATAAAATAGAAGAATGAATTCATCCATTATATTCTTATCTTTATATAATATATTGATTTGACAAAAATATTTATTGTGATTATACATTAAGTATACAAAATTAAATAATTTTATATAGATGAATATTACATTTTTTTAAATGTATTATACGTATAGATGTATTTTTATATTCATATAATATTTTTTCTGGACAAAATTACTTATTGCAGTCATATAGAATATAGGGAAAATCCTTCTTGGGGTCCTTTTTGAGAAAAAAAAATCTCAAAAAGGGCCCCAAGATTTTGAAAATCCCAAAAAGGCTCTCGGCCTTTTAAGGATTTTTTAATCTCCACGACAACTAAATCGCCCAAATTAACAATTAAATCAATACCCGTTAACAACTAAATCCGCATTAACAACAATATTTTAACAACTAAATCATCACATTAACAACAATATCAAACCGGTTAACAACTATATCACCACATCGACAACTTACACAGATTCTGAAAATCCCAGAAAGGGCCCAAGGACCCTTTTTAGGATTGTCAAAATCTTGGGGCCCTTTTTGGGATTTTTTTCCCCAAAAAGGGCCCCAAGAAGGATTTTCCCTAGAATATATACAAATTTGAATAACTTTATTTCAATAAAGAGTATAGTTTTTTTAAAATATATACACACACATATAGATAAGTATTTGTTTGTTTTATTAAAAAATCAAATCACATAACAAACTAACTAAAAATAAAGAGAAAATCATAAATAAATCCTGTTGAAATAATAAAAATGAATTATATTTACCTTCATTTTTTTTAATTATAGGAGGGTGTTCTAGACTTTTAATAACATTAAAAAATTGCTAATTAAGCATATTGCCTCATCAATGATTTGTTAAAGGTGTTCACCTAAATTTAAATTTTGATATTTGAATTATACGTATACAGGATTCTCCCTTTAAATATTGGAAAAATGATTCCATCTATTCAAAGTATTGCTGTATTAGGTACTAATGATTAAGAGGATAATGTGATAAAAAAATATTACCTTCTAATCTAAATATGAGACTCAGTTAATAATTTTAAAAGATTTTGGAGGCTATTTAAATTAATTTAGAGTATTTATATTTATATTTTTTCTTCAAACTAATTTGTTTAACTTATAGATCGATATATAATCTAATGATATACAACATATAATAGGGATGAGCATGGACTCGACTAGACCGAGTTTGACACCAACCCAGTGGCGGATCTTCTCAAGGTCAGAGAGGGCCATGCCCCCCCCCAAAAAAATGTCCTAAATATTTAATATAAAATTGATTTTTTTATACAAAATTTACACATTTTGCCCCAAAATTTATACATTTGTCCCCAAAATTTATGCATTTGGCCCCCAAATATTTTTTTTTCTTAATTAGTTAATGAGTATACATTTGGCCCCCCAAACGTTTATCCCAAGATCCGCCACTGCACCAACCCATTGCCTGGTTTGGAAAGGACCTTGGACTGTATAAGACAGTCAAAGGTCTAATCTGATCCAACTCCAACTGGAGGCTGGGCTAGACCAGACAGGGGCTGATGGACTCCCTCGTCTAGTTTGGACCGTCCATGATCTAAATTTATTTATTTTTCCTCTTTGGAAGGAAAAATTTAAACCTATTAAACACAATTAGGACCATAAAAATATCTTAGCTAAAGTATACATTTTCCTTTATGCTTTTTTTTTCAGTATCATTTTAGTCCTTAAGTTTGTAAAGTGTACATTTGGTCCCTTAATGTTAACATTAGTTAGTTTGACTTAATGGAAAAATCTTGACTCAACAATTTTAAGCGATGATTGTGCAATTAAATCTTTGACAGCAAGCGTTTATATGTTAGTATTTTAATAAATTAATATTTTAAATCCTATTAATTGAAAAAAAATTAATCTTTTGTGGTTTTTCACAATTTGTGAAGATTAAATATATTTTTTTTTGTCGAAGAAAATTAAATATTTTTCAATTAATAGGATTTAAAATATTAATTTATTAAAATACTAACATATAAGCATGTTTAGTCCGCATTTAATTGCATAGTCATCGCTTTAAAATTGTTGAACAAGATTTTCGTTAAGTGACTAACGGTGTTAGATTAAGGGACCAAACGCGACTTTACAAACTTAAGTGACTAAAATGATACTGTATAAAGAAACATAAAGCGATCAAACGTATACTTTACCTTTAATGATATGAAACACGTCAAATAAAATTAAAACATCATAAATCTATAAAAATATCCAATAACATTAAAAAAATTTGGAAAAAATGATTTAAACATGATAGATATAGTTAAGATAATAAAAATACCTATTATCATATAAAAAGCATCATAAAAAATAATACTTATTTATAAATCCTTGAAAAAAACTCCAACAACATTAAATAAAATTAAAATCCAAATCCAAATTATAAAAATATTTTTTTAAAAAAATCGATCTAGACTAGTCTAGTCCAAGTGGTCTTGCCCCTTGGTTTGGAACCCGGTCCAGCCCAACCAGTCAGTATGGTCTAGTTTGATCCGATTTCATTATATTGCTTATTTGGACTAGACCATATCAGATCGTACTAGCTAAGGTTGAACACTTACCCCAGCTAGATCGGACCACCGGGTTTTTGCCCATCCCTAACATATCATATGATTAAGTAACTTATTTAGCTTTTTTAAACTTTTTTTTTAAAAAAGTCAACCAACTCATATATTTAGAATCTGAATGAGTAATAATAAATTCTTGCGATATAAATCAAAAGAGATATTTAATAACTCCCTTTGGTCCTATTTATAATATCATGATAATTGAATCACGCGGTTTAAGAAAGCTGTTAAAGTTAGTTAAAAGTAATAAGTATATTTTGAAATAAACTTTTTTTCTAAGCATACATTTATTTATGAGGGGTGATTAAAAGAGAAAAATAGAGTAAATATAAGAATCATTAATCCTTAATATATATATATATATATATATAATTAATAATGGGCACAATTTTTTTTTTTAAAAAAAAAACTTATTAAATTTTGAAACAACTGTTATTGGGCTTTTATAAAAAAAAAAATCAAAACAGTCCAAACTTTAAACTGTTAAAAAAAATGATGGAAGGAAGGGAGTATGATATTTTATTATGGGAAAAGATTTTTTGTATCCTTGATTTTTCGTTAACAATGATGTTGTGGTTTTGTCTTTTGGCTGGTGGATTGATCGAGTGATAAATGACCAGCGACTTGCGAGTTTGTTTGGTCAAAATATGTATTGGCCGGTCCGCTTTGGCATTGTTTATAGGAGGTACGGAAAATGAATTGATGGGTGTTGTAATCGGTCTCTGTTTTTTATTGAGTGCTTCCAATTTTTTGAATTATATGCATTAGGTTCACGCTTACTGATTAGGGCAGATGTAAATAACACCTCTTCTCATCCAATCTTAAATATATGACAAAATTTTTATTTATATGTAATCTGATTAATTTGGATTTTATTTTTATTTATTTGTATTCATATAAAATATATAGCTACCAAGTTGTTTAATGAGTTAAGGAGTGTTAAAGACTAACGAAGTTTACTGCTAAGGAGTGTCAAAGACTACGAAGTTTTTTTTGAAAGTAGACATAAAGTTACGTTTTGGAAGACTCGATCTACATGGTAGTTAGTTGGTATGTCAACTATGATGAAATGCTTGACGTGGCGATGACGTAAGACGACAAGATGACGTGGGACGATTGACTAAATAAAAAAATTTAAAAAAATAGAGAAAAAAATCAAATACTTGAAATAATTAGGAAAAAAAAATAATTAGAAAAAAAAAATTCAAAAAATTAGAAAAAAAAATAAAAAAAAAAATTCGAAAAAAAAATTAAAAAATTAAAAAATAAAAAAAATTAGAAAAAAATTCAAATAATTAGGAAAAAATTAAAGGAAAAATTCCAAATAAATACTATTTGAATTTTGCAGACAAAATTTCTCAAGTCGTCGAATTTGTAAATACTATTTGAGGGATATGCAAATTCGGGTCAATTTACCCTTTTACCCTTTAGTGTTAAATAAATTAAATAAATTAAATTGTGACATCCTAAATTTTGAGTTTAGGATATTAAAAATATTATAAGGAATAAATTATAGGAAATTTAGCCCGGATAAATTAAAAGGTTAATATTTGGAAGTAAAGGCATATTTTCCCGTAAAAATTAAGGACAAATAGTTGGGAATAATTTTAGGCCATACACCCCCCACGTAGGCCTTTCCTAATTTTTTTTTTTTTTTTAATTATTTGAATTTTTTTGATTTTTTTTCCTAATTATTTCAATTATTTGATTTTTTTCTATTTTTTTTATTTTTTTTAATCCTAGTCGGCCCACGTCATCTTTGTCGCCACGTCATCGCCACATCAAGATTCCATCATAGTTGACGGCCAACTAACTACTTGCATCTTGACGGGCGCTCCCAAAACGTAACTTTATGTCTACTTTTGCTCCAAAAAAAACTTCGTGGTGCTAGACGATCCTTGGGGCAAACTTCGTGGTGTTGAGCGCTCCTTAACCCTTGTTTAATTACCCAAGTTCATGAAACCATATCCCATATGACCAAATAGTGTATCAAGTGACGAGTTTAGTGTGTTTGGTTTGAAATGAGGGGATAAAGTTTAACTAAGAATTGCACTAGATTGCTCAGGAGTGGACACGTGTCTACGGTGCCTCTCGTTGTTTTTTTTGGATATAAAAGAAGGTTAAAAGCCTACATTACAAAAAGGAAATCACAAAGGAGGGGAAATTAATCTCAAACACTCTTGGTCGAGCCAAGATCTCAAATAAAGAGGATAATCCACTAGAAGACCAGGCTTGGAGATACTCATTTTGGCCAAGGCATCAGAAATCTTGTTCAAATCTTTAGGAACAAATTTAATCGAGACATCCCAACTGTTACATAACAGCTCTCTAATCTTCATAATCTGCAGACTACCAAACATATAGTTGCCATCCAAAATCAGCTTGACCACATTCTCAACATTTGATTCTATAATTAACTTTCTCACTCCCATGTCCCAGGCTAGCTGCAGCCCTTAAGGATGGCCCATTCTTCAGCAATATTGGAAGCATAAATTCCAATCTCCTTCGAAAACCCCACTACCCAATTACCTGCACAATCCCGTAGAACTCCCTCATAGCCAGCCTTGGAGGAGTGGAGAGCCACAGCCCCATCCACATTAAACTTTAACCAACCATCCATCGGTTTATTCCAACCTTGGACTTCTAGACCCTCCTTATGTTGAAGAGGCCTTACAAGCTCTAAAGCTAACGCAAATCTAGACCAAATCCAAGAAATAACTGATGCCAGATTAATCGGTTTTGAGAAGCTGCTATCAAATATACAACGATTCCTCCAATCCCAAAGATGCTAAATCGAAACCCCAAAAATTACATTCCACCATCCTCCCCACCCTTTACCTAGCTTACGATGAAGATTCATGCTCAACCATTATGAAAGATTGGCAGTATAAAACTCAGAATCATACCTGGGATGCAGTAATCTAGACCACAATCTCCTGGCATAAGGGCAATCCCTAAGGATATGAAGGATATCCTTCAACCCTGAGTTACAGCATCCACAAAGCGCTAAGGCCTGTGACCATGTGCTTCCTCCATGAGTTAGTTGGAAGTTTATTCAGAGCAACCTTTTGCATAAACACTCTGATCCTTTTAGCTCCACACCAATGCCAGATATACTTAAATAAACTATTCCGCAGATGAAGGGGATTCTTCTCAATTAGAGAATATGCACTCTTAATCGAAAAGGTTCCATCAGCAGACTCACCCCATATGATAAAATCACTGCCAGAATCAAACCGAGGAGGTAAAATTGACTCTAGCCTCCTAATCCCAGCTTGGTTAACCAAGTTAGATAGCAAACCGGTGTCCCAAAGCCCTCCACACACCCAGTCCGCCAAAAGAGAAAGGTCTTCCTCTTTAGATAGTGGTCTAACAAATAAATCCTTCATTAAAATAACATCACCAACCCAACAATCATTAAAGAAGCTTTCTATTAGGCCATTTCGAATCTGCCACTTAGCACCCTGGTCAACGATTTCCGCCTGAGAGCAAATAAACTTCCATAAATTTGAATCACATGGCCGAGTACCAAGGAGTGACTCTCCCTCTCTCAACATATACTTCTAGGTTAATATTTTTGCTTATAGATCATTGGCACCAACTATCAACTTCCAAGCCAACTTAGCCCCACAAGCTTGGTTCAATGAAGAAAGTCTTCTAAATCCTAGACCCCCATATTCCTCAGACTTAGTGATCTGATCCCAATCGATAGGGTGAAACTGTTTAGAATAATCTCATGGCCCCATATGAAGTTTCTCTATAATGTCTCCACTTCAAGACAAATGCTCCTCGGTAAACAAGATACTTGCATAGGATATAGCGGGATCGAAATCAAAAAAGCTTTAGCTAATGTGATCCTCCCCACAGTAGACAGGCATTTAGCCTTCCACACCCCCAATTTAGATCTAACATGTTCGATAATATACTGAAAGTCTTCCTTCATTCTCCTACTACGTGATAAAGAGAATCCCAAATATCTACCTATCACACAAGAAATCTGCATCTGAGCTAAGTCTTTAATTCTCATCTTAGTGTGTAAAGGGAATTTAGGGGAGAAAAAAACAGAAAACTTTGCATTATTAATTCCCCCCCCAAAGCCAACATGTAATTCAAAAGACAGCCCAATATACATTCAGTTTGTGCCTCGGTAGCAACCCTAATCAATAGCAAATCGTCAGTAAACATCAAGTGAGAAACTTAGGGACCAGATTTAGAGACATAAATAGGTTTCTAAGACCCATCCTCAACTAAATCACAAATCATGTGAAAGAGTTTATCCATACATAAGATAAACAATAATGGGGAAATATGGTCGCCTTGACGAAGGCTCCTTCTTGGAGAAAAAAATTATGTTTGGGCTCTATTCCAAAGGACGTTATATGAAACAGAAGATACACAATTAATAATTAGATCTACAAATTTAGTATCACAACCCACCTCTTAGAGCACCTTCTTAAAAAGAAAAACTCAATTGATTATATCATAAGCCTTTTCTAAATCTATTTTCATAGCCATCAGTCTTACCTTACTTCTATTCGTATTTATCAAATGAATGATTTCTTGACCAACAATGAGATTATTCTAAATTCCCACCTTTTATAAAACTAGTTTGATAGGGTGAGACTAAATCATTCATGATACCTCTCAGCCTTAGAGCTAACATTTTGGAAATACATTTATAATGAACCGTATACAAAGAGATAGGCTTAAACTGTGAAATCAATTCAACATTATCCTTCTTAGGAATCAGGGCAATTTAGAGTTTTATTAGATTAAGATAAAGAGATATTACCTTGAAATGCTTTCTTCACGAAACCACAAATAGAAGGTCCCACTATGCCCCAGTTCGATTTATAGAACACAGGGGGAAATTGATAATTAAATATAATTTCACTTATTTGTATCTCTTGGTTAATAATTTAGGAATTTTTAATTAATAAATAATGGGTTTTATTACCTAATTGGGCTTTGAGCTTTTAATTGGATTTAATTCATTTTTATGATTAAATTCTAGATTTACAGTGCTTCACTATTTTCGCCATAACTTTTAATCTAGATATTCGATTAGCCTGATTCTTCTTTTGTTTTTTAGATGATTCAGAGAGCTACAATTTTTATGAAGACTCGGAAGGCTGATTTGAACAAGAAGATGGACGAAATTGGAGCTAAAGACAAACACATTTTTCTGGATTTCAATTGGGCTTGAATTTTATAATAAAAGACCAGTTATTACTAGAGGTTTCCATATTGGGCCTATTTTGTAACCCTAGCCTGTTTTGAAACCCTAGCCATCATTCCCTTTTAGTTTAATTTAGTTGGCGGCTAGAAACACATTCTACATTACGTTTTTACTTATTTTCGGATTAAATTATATGCTTATTATTTTCTCTGAATTTCATCTTGTTTATGGCATTCTTCATCTATTCATCTACGTTTTGCCTAGCCATGCTCGGCTAAGCTTCTGTGGTTAACCCATGGATTGAGGATTCCGCAAATCCAGAGGACCCGCGCTTCAATCGGTAACGTAATTCGTTTCTGCTTGTTTTAATCGGATCCGATTATAATTGCAGATTGAGTATTAGATTTAATACCCAGATTGATATCCCAAGGACTTAGGTCAGACCGGGTTAGAGAGCGCGTTATGAGATTGCACAGCGAGCTCACCACGTGTTTGATTAGATGCTAGGCAATCTCTAGTTGAAAGAGTTTCTGGACAAATGCAAAAATTTTGGTTTGTTCAGAATCAATCACGAGTTTAGTTATTATGTTTTTGTCCGATGAAGGTTATAGAATCCCAATTCTGGGTTAATCGTTTTAATCTCATTAATCTCATTTTTCTTATATTCTGTTCTAGCTTTGCTTCGTTTGATTTACATTGAAAAACTCCCCAATTTTGGTTACTGTTTTACTGCGTTTACTGTTGATTTTAGACCCGCTATGAATTCCTTGAGAGAACGATCCAGGTTCTCTATACTGTAATCTTTATTGAAATTGGTTATTTTGTGAGAGTTTGGCAAAATCTTGTAAAAAATCCATCGAATCCAGGAGTTTTAAAACTACCCATGGAGAACATGGCAGATTTGATTTCTCCATCTGAAGGGATACTGGCTAATATGTTCAAAGTCGAAGCGTGAATCACCGGAAAACTAGATTTATTAGGAAGGTCCAAAGGTGCCTCGATCCGAAGTAATTTTTTTTTTTTTAAAAAAATGCTCACTAGTTTTTGGAGCTCCTCTTCATTATCAATCCAAGTCTCATTATTGTCCTTTAACATAACAATTTTATTCCTACGATTCCGCATCTTTGATCTCAGATGATAATATCTTGCATTATGATCCCCTTTAGAGATCCACTCTACTCTAAACTTTTGAAACCACTTAATCTCTTCAAGTTCAACAGCTTATCCAATTTCCTATGAAGGTCGAACTCCAGATTACAAAAATAATAATAATCAAAATGTGGATAAGGACTAGATCTTTGAATGCCCTCCAATATGGACAATATAATCTGCTTCTGATTTTCCACCATTCCAAACACCTCCTTGTTCCATGAACCCAGCAGATTCTAGAAATTGGACATGGAACAGTTAATGTCGTCCTCAGCAACCCATGCTCCACTTAGAAAATCCTTAGAATTTTGATGACTAATCCACATTGCTTCAAATCGAAAGGGGTGTTTTATACTAGTAGAACCATTCGGCATCAACGACTTCAAACAGATTGGGTTGTGGTCAGAAAACTTTGTACGAGGTAATACCTGAACAGACCAATCTAAGAAATCCACAAGAAAAGCTTCATTTGCCAAGGCACGATCCAACCTCTTGAATAATTGACGTCTACCTATTGGTCTCAGACCTCCTCATGTAAATTTAAGTCCAAAGTACCCCAAGTCTGATAAATGGCATTTCTAAATCTGATCCATAAACAATTTAATTCAAGCCTCATTGCAACTTGATCCACCCACTCTTTCCAACGAGGAGCTCATATAATTGAAATTGCCTAAAGCAACCCAGGGAACAGAATTAGAAGAGGCGAAATTCATGAACTCATCTCATAGTGTTGCTTTAAATTGGAGTAGGGAGTAGCATATATCACTGACAAAAGGAAAGAAGGTTTCCCATCAATGATACATCTTAAATGTTGAAATTGACGGTCCTTCTTTAACACCATAAGGTCAATCGCAACCTTTTTTCAAGTCGCAACGGTTCCTCCTGATCTACCTACACTGGGTATAAAAGCTAGACCATCAAATCCTAGCGCACTTAAACATCTGAAACGCTCCTCCTTATCGCACTTCATCTAAGATAAGATGAGCAATCCAGGGTTATTCTGACGACACACTAATCAAAGGTTCTGCATAAGACTTCTACCACACGCTCCACGGGCATTCCAGTAAACAACGTTAACCATCATAAAATGATTATTTATTAAAACTTGGGCTTAGCCCACTCGCTAGGAATTATGGGCTTGCAACCCAAGACGACCTTGTAATAGCTCAGATAGAGTATTTTCCACCATATCACAGTCTAAGCCATCAGGAAAAGGCCCAACCCAAAACTTACCAAAGGGCCCAATACCCTTATCTCTATCACCTGGATCAAGTAGAGAATTATCAATCACGTCCTCATCAAGAGATTCGGTGACAAGTGGTCCCCCCACCTTTTCGATATACTCAGCTGTTTCCTCCACAGTGTCCACTTCCGTTAACGAATTCTCAAAAGTTATTCTCAGCTGCTCCTTTCCTGTCTCTCCCTTTTTAATCATATCCCTCGTACATTTTTCCTTCCTCATCTCTTGTCGGGCCACACTACCCGAAAAGGATTCACTATGCACAATATTCTCAATGAGTATATTCTTATTTTTCGTTTGCTTTCTATTTAATGCTCCTTTTTTCTCTTTACTAGCACGTACAGGCTTAGTGCTCCTCGGCTCATCCACTACATCTGCACACTTGACCCCCCTGTACCACTTGTCTTCCCCACCTTACCTGAATTATCATTGCCAACTTCCCCAGCCTCCTCAACGAAAAGAACCTCGAATCTAGAACCCCTATTTTGTTGATCGAAACTTCAGGCTAATCCTTCCTTTCCCCCTCGCTTTTGTTGCCTTGTTTTTTGCACTATGTTCCAAACATTCGTCTCATCTCTCCCAGATTCATTAGAAGGAATGGCTTTAAGAGATGCTTGCACACTACTGTCATCAACCTTCATTTCTTCGCTAGTTGGTTTCACCCCTGTTTTACAAGTTTCAACCTTATGCCTATATACCCCACAGTTGGTACGCAACCAATGAAGCCCTTCATATTCAACATAATAATCTTCCCTATCAAGAGAGAAACCTGATATCAGTTGTTTTTCTAAATCAACAAGAACGCAAATTCAATCATAATGACCCCTTAATTGACATGAAGTATTGATATCAATCTTAATTGTTTCCTTATCTGATTCCCAATCTAGGTTAAAGCCTCCCTATCACAATATTCTAGGAAGACCTTTGGCATTCTAACCTAGACTGCTACTTTATCAATCTTAGCTCTCCATGGTTGAAACTGAGGCTCCCAAGGACGGACTATTAGGTAGTGATCAAACAGCATCCAGGGGCCACCCGTTAAAGCATTACAGTGATCATCTTTGTTGGAAAATTTGACCACAAAAAAACCATTACCAATATTAATCAAATTAATGACTCCTCTTTTAGCCCAAGACTGGAGGATTGACGACAAGAGCTTGTAACTGATATTCCTCCCTATAAGTTTAACGATCATTGCTTTGTTCCAAGCCTTGTACAGATGCTTCTTCATCTTCTCAGAGAAGGAGAATGCCGAAAAGTTTCGATTAGGATCCTCCATGATTTCACATAAAGGCTCACTGTCTTCTTTATCTGAGTCTCCCTGGGACATAGTATCATCAGACAGACACCTCTCACCAATCGGATCAGCATCTCCATTATCATCACCATTAATTCCTTGAAGTTTCTCTGCAAATGATTGTCCTTTAACCTAGTGATGCTTCCCAATCTGACCCAATTTAGGCCAGGCCTCATCTATATCGTTACCTACTCCATTCTTAATCTTCTTTGCGCTTCTATTGAGTAAATCGTCTTCTTCAGCGGAAGAAGGAACCGGCGATGAGCTGTTCTTAGCAAGCACTATAGCCATTTTTTCTACATGCATATCAGTTAGTGCTAATGTCCAGGAAAGAAGCTGCCTCTCGCTGTTTCTGACAGAAGGGCGAACCATAGGAAAGTCCCAATCCTCTGCGGTCCAGGCCCGTGCCAAGCAAGGTCCCACTTTGCGTAAAAATATTTGTGGGGTCAAGTTCTAGCAATGTAACCCAAATACTGGTGGGCTCGGAGACCTCGCGGAGTGTGCATTGAGAGTTGTTTTTTAGTTTCAGTGGATTTACAGTTGCTCTTCAAAAGTTTTCATTTGGGTCAGAAGGCCCATGAGTGTGAGCCTGTTCTGACAGTTTTGTTTTGACTATCCCTGCCTGCTCAAAAAAGAAAGAGCCAATATTTTGGACCCACTTGCAGATCACATACAAAAACTTACCACAATTTTTTTTTTAATCATATATATAAAAAAAAAATCTTGTTTTTTTTTTAAAGTAAAGCCAGCAGCAAATTAGTTTTGTTCTGTGATTCCTTGCTTGCCAATTGCAGAAAATTGGCGTGGCCAAGCAACTGCAACTAGGGGCACCCAAGAGAAAGGTCACTGAGTCCATAGAATCCATTGTTCAAAAAAAAAAGTCCATAGAATCCCAACATCCATGTCTCTGTATTGTAATCATCTTTCCTGTATGTTCTCTGCTTGATAACTCAGAACCAGTTCGACAAGAATTACTGCTGTCGATGACAAAGCAAGCAACGGCGCCGGAGGCCATGATTCCGTTTGGCAATCTCAACTTCCGTACTCTTGTCGCCAATGTTTCATTTCGGGGTTTATGGCATACACCTTTCATCGCAATTTCTCTTTTCAATTTTCATCCAACTACCGGATCTCATTTGCTCACGTGGCAAATGAACCTCTTGGATTCTGTGTTTGGCACTACATGGAGAGAATCCCAAAAGAGACAAAATTGAAATAGACAAGCATCTTCTTCTTAAACTCAGGGAATCAGAATATTCTTATGAAACCCTACAAACGCTACTGTTTGCTGATTGTGAACATTCCCGATGTCGTTGCTAAGGTAAAACGGAAGAACGTGCGTCCAATTAACCAAAATGAACAGTGCAAGGTGTTATACTTCTCATACCAGCTCTTGCTCCAATTACCCTGGATGAACGTTATTATTTTATTTGTTTAACAAGGGGTAAACATTTACTTTCAGGGTAAGAAATAGAAATAACAGAGTTGTGGAACAAAGTATATGGTTAGTTCATTATTGACTTGCCTAAGAGCAGTAAGTGGGACTGACACGTAACTGGGATACGAATTCGGTCCCCTGAATTATTATTCATTGCAGCATTGTTTAACAAATCTATGGAAAACCAAGGACTATAGCTAACGACGATTCCTGAAGCTTCAACTACTCCATTTTTTATTGTTCAATCGTTTTCAACATATGGCCAAAAAAGGTAGGTGAAACGTGCTATCTTTTGTGACAGAAGTGGTTAATTAAGTAGAAACAGGGATAAATAATAGTATTACGAGTTACCTAGAGTTTTGGAGAATAGGAAAAGAATGTTCATCTTATTAGGAAATTGCAGGACACCATCGTCTTCTTGAACCAGTCCATGTAAAATTTATCCTGGTTTTTCAATACAGGAGGAAATCGAATCAGCGAAGTCGTCCCTCCAAGTTGCTTCATATATTCAAATAGAGCCGTCGGCGACTAATCACAACCTTGCTTTATTCTCCGACACAGTCAATGCCCCATCCTCACCATCGCAATCAGCATGCCTAGAACGACAATTACGCTCATAGCATATAACCAGACCAGTCTACCAAATAAAATACAAATTTGGGAATAGCAATACACTGAGGCTAATAGCCTCCACTTTGGCACTCTTCGTCGTCTTCAATTTTGAACCCCGGTTTTGCAGCAGAGAGCAGCAATCACGATGGATAGACTGGTGAAAGCAGAGGAGAAGGAAGTGGAGTTGATCTTCAAGAAGGGCCAGAGATGCAGCACATCGTTCAAGCTCACCAACCTTATGCACACCATGTCTGTGGCTGTCTCTCTTACCACCACAAACCCTTCACTGTTTTCCTTAAACCGATCCTTCTCTGTAATCCCTCCACTTTCTTCGTCTTCATACATACTCCTCCTTTCTCAGCCCTCCGACCAACCTCCTTTCTCCACCCCTGCTGACGTCGTCACCGTCCGAACCGCCATGCTTCCAACCGGTAAGGCTCATCAGAGCGATCTTCGCCGCCTATTTTCCAAACCGGGACCCCACGTTTTCAGAGACGCCGTTCTACCTGTATCTTTCGTGGGTCCACATGTGGCCGAGTTTCTGATTTCTCACCACTCCCAAATTCCCGAATGCAGCTCACTGATCAAGAAAGCGATATCTGGTTGCGCTCAGTCTGAGCTCACGGCGTTGCTGAGACCCGCTATTGAATGTGGAAACGAAGATGCTGTTTCCGCTTCGATTGTCGCCGGAGCAGATGTGAATTCGAGGGACTCAAATGGGATTTCCCTCATAAACTTATCTGTTAGGGCTGCGAAAATGGACGTTCTAAAAATTTTGCTGGCCTCTGGTTGTACTCCAAATCACTCGGTCGATTCAAGTGTGCACGAAGCCGCGGCGTTGAACCGGGTGGATATTTTGGAGACTTTATTTCAATCTTTCGGTAATAATATGGACATAAATTCGGTCAGTTCCGAAGGCAGAACTCCGATTCACATGGCGGCGCTTCACGGACACATTGAGGCGATTCAATTTTGCCTTTTAATTGGAGGGAACCCGAACGTGGTGGATCATAATGGATGGACACCGCTTCACTGTGCTGCTTCAGAAGGTGATTTGAAGGTCGTCGAGTGTTTGTTGGAATGCTCCAACGTGAAATACGCGGTGAACAGAGAAGGGAAGACGGCGTTTTCTCTTGCAGTAGACAATGGGCACTCACACTTGCTGGATCTTCTGCAATGGGGAGACGCTTTGCTACGAGCAGCCAGACTCGACGACGTTCATGGATTGACGGGCTGTATTGCAAAAGGAGCGATGGTAAATAGGAAGGATCAGAATGGGTGGACTCCATTACACTGGGCTGCATTTAAAGGTCGAATCAAGAGCGTGAAGGTGTTGATTGAACATGGCGCTGAAATTGATGCCGTGGATGATGCGGGCTACACTCCGCTTCATTGTGCGGCGGAGGCAGGGCATTTGCAGCTTGCTCTGTTCTTCATTTCTCGTGGCTCTCGCGTTAATCTCAAGAGTTTTGAAGGTTCTTTTCTTCTTAATTCTGAATCTTTCAACAAAGATATTCCTCTGGACATGTCTTTGCATCAACATAAAACCAAAGCTTAAATATTGGAGAATGTATCTTCCCCCTCCTTCCCTGAGTTTTGTATATAGTTATCCAAGTTTAGTTACAAGTGGAGATTGTAGATGCTTGTTAATTAATGAAATGAAACAGAGACACAAGGGCCAGTGTTATCCTCCCAGGGAATTCATGTATATATACATGTAGTTCAATTGGAATTTTGTTAACTGTGAGTCTCTGATCCAACTTTGTGCATGTCAAGAAGGGCAAGGATTTAATTCTGTTGGTTCTTGTAGTATTGGGTTAGACATTTTGGTTTTCACCCGCGGTTCTACCGTCTGAAATGGAAATCAAAAGGAGCTTGCTGAATTGTAGTCTTGTGTAAGTTCATCAAACGTAATTCATTCTTCATTCCTGGTTGCTTCCTCTTCTAAGTTAATGAGTGTGAAAAGAGAAATATAAGGCAGAGCTCAAGTCAAGGGGGAAAATAGGCTTTCCCATTTGTATAAATAACGCAGATGTTGTTGAATAGTTGATTTTGTTGGATCCTTAATTGAAGAAAATAAATGATTATGTCAATTACTGATTGCGCATGGCCACATTCAGTCCAAAAAATGAAATGAAAAAGACAATGAGTTGCTTTCTACTCCGTAGACATCTTCATATACTAATTCAGCGTTGATAAATACAGGCCTAGTCCGGCCAAATGAGAAAAAAATCACAATAAAAAAAGACAGACCTGGTGAAGAAAGCTCCATCAATTATGACATTCATTATGCATTTTCACATTTAGCTTCTCTTTATCAATACTCTATTTTACTTTTGTCACGAAAAAATTATTTCAGTTCTATATAACTGGCATTTCAAATGTTACAGTATATTTACTTGCTCACAATTATTACTATTTTTTATTTTATGTGCTCACAAACACACGCAATCTTATAACCATGGACTTTCTTCCTAATTTGATTCTTTTATATATCCGAACATAATGCAAACGAATGTTACCTAAATTAGTTATAATTGTGGGGATGAAACACGGAAAGGAAGGTAGGAAAAAAGAAAAGAAACAGAGGGTCCAGATCCCACGATTAATTTTATTAGTCGAGTATAAATTAATGAAAATTCGCGTCTTGAAGAGAAATTTCCCACCAACAAATTCGTTGACATTTTCATACCTCTGTAATTAAAATACTCATGACTACATTTAGTTTTCACACATAAAAACTGATAAATGCAAATAAAATATAATAATAACATATTTACAGATAACTTAGTACATATTTTGAGAATTTTTTATACGTGACTAATGTCTTGTTTGTTACACAGAAAATTCGGAAAGGAGAGGGAAGATTCACCATCTTCTTTGTGCAAGAACTGTTTGGACGCTCCATGTTTTGAGAACATATCTTCTAGTGGTAGTCCATCTTCCCTCATTCATAGGAAGATTGCTTCCTCCATTTTCGGTGCGAACCGATCTTCCCACGGGAAGAAATTCTCAAATAACCCTCTTCTTTTTCTTTAATCGATTTGTGTCTTCCTTTGTCGTTGCAGCTGCCGTCGCCTCCTCCTCCTTCTGCAAATCCTGCCGTCCGTTTCGAACCCACAATCGAAAGCTATTTGCATCACGCACCGTCACCATCAGACCACTGTCCGTTTCGAACCCACAACCATTGTTTTGTGTCGTTGTGTCTGTGTCGGGTCAAGGATGTGAGGGATGAAGAAGGAGGGAGGGTTTTTTAAGGGGTATTTTGGACATTGTAAATATTATATTTTAATTTTAATTTTTTAAAAATTATCATCTACCATTTCCATTTTATGTCTACCAAATAGAACACTCTTTTTAAGTTCCCTTCCAATCCTCCTTTCCTTTTCTTTCCTTGTTCAAACTTTTTGTGTACCAAACAGACCCTAAGAAAATTTCTTGTCTAAATACTATTTTTCCCATCTGAACCATTAAATTTTGATGTATGATGGCTGAAAAAAAAAATCTAATGCATGCATGGTTACTCATTGAGCTAAATTATTTGTATCACGGGGTATATTAAACATTTCATTTTTTTCAGATTAAAACACTGGTCCCATAGAATGATTTCAGATATTTCCCTCCACATATGTGTGGGCTAGTAGTCTTATTCTTAATTAAAATGGCAAGCTTCATTTACAAATCTTCATGCAATATACCGAATGCATGCCATACATATATGTTTTAGCTGACAAGGCTTTTTTCAAAAATAGGAGTGTAACGGATAGATATTATGGAGGGGCTTCCCTCTTTTGCAGGTTGACATGATTACATTTTCTCTAATTAACTAAGCATATGGCAATTCCCATAAAAACAAAACGTAATTCGTCTATCGAGTTGATTACTATATGTGCTTAATTATATGAGGCAGCTGAAAACATGACGGTGGACACACAAATTAAGGTGTAATTTTGCTTTCTCAGAGTTGCATTTCTGCTTCCACCTCTTTGACTGTACCTTAAATGCTAATTACCTGTGGTTCTCGATCGAGTATCTGCCAAATCCGACAGTCGTCGTAGAATTACAATTGCACAAGATCTATAAATATGGAAGCCTGTGACGATGCATTGCATTGATAACGAGGGATTATTAAGCTGCGTGCTTTCCCGTACTAGCACGAACATGCATGGAACGTGCAGAGAAATTATATGGCTATGCGCAAAGGTAGGACAAGTGAAGAAGCAGAACGATACAACGCTATATTAAGCAGTACACTCAAAAAACACGTGAAGAAAAATCCTCGGTCTTCACCAAAAGCAAATTATTAACGATCGATTAGGTACGCCATAAAAAACACAGGATCCGCAAACTTGCATAAACTTTATTACATTTACCCCAGTAACCCATTTATTCACGATGCACAAGTATGTATAATTGAAAATAGACTTTATTCGATTATAGTTAACATCATTTAATTAATGAAGGCGAAAAGGATCAGGAAGGAGGAGGAATCATAGTATTTAAGAATTAACAAGGCCACAAACAGTCCTGATTTGACCATCTTGGCCAGTGAGGACCTCGACGGCGGTCAACTTCTGCATGGACTTAGCGAATTCTCTAAGGAATTGGTGTTCTCGAACCAGATGGATAATGGTCATTCTCGAATGATCGTCAGTGAGAAGTGCGGCATCAGAGGTGAAGAGGCCCTCGTTCTGAAGAAGGGCAGAATAGTAGCCGGTGTCGAAGGTGGTAGAACTTCCGGGATCCATCTCTACGGTCGTGGTGACGTCATTGAGGCCTCGGCACTGACTCTTTAAGAATTCAGCATAGACGAAGTTCAATGAAGGATCCTCGTCGCCATTCCCACTGAAATTGAACACCCTCTTACTGAACAAGTTGCAGTGCGCTCTTCCGATTGTGTGTGCACCTGCATCCACACACACACATATATATGTTCCCAATTCTCCATTATCATGTGTACATTACGTTGCGTGGGGGTGTGTGTGTTGATTAATTACCTGACAAGACGATTAAATCGTGGACTGAAAGCTTTTTAGCGGCGAAATTTTGCTTGAGTTGATCCAAGTTGAAGAACGGGGATGGGATATTGGCCGAGACTTCTTCTTTGCGGGAGACGGTGCCATCTCTTCTACCAGCGAGCACTTGCCACAGTGGCCCATCAAACTGCACTTGTCAACATATATTTATTATTGTTGTATGGGCAAGTGAACTATATCCATACATGTGGAAACAAAAGAGAATTATTAGAAAGCATGCATGGTGGAGAAGGTTATTATTATTACGTACGGCGGAGGAAACAGCGTCCCTGGCAGCTAAAGCGAGTATGTCAGCACAGGATACGACTCCAGGACAGTGGGCCTCCATTTCTGTTTTGATTTCGTCAATCACATCGAACCCTTCCAAACCCTTATTAATAAGTGCATCCCTCTCTGCGCTATTCTCTGCTGTCGAATTCAACAGCACCGACCCGTCACAGCCCTGATACGTATATGGTTTGGTTTCATCCCAACAAGTTAAGTTAATTACATACATATACATATACTCATGACTCATAATAATTAAAGACACTATAATAATAAGATGTTAGGATTAAAATATATACTCTGACAAAGCAGTCATGAAAATGCAATCTGAGCAGCTTGGCAGGCAAATTAGGCCTCTCCGACACACGCTTCTCCGTGATGTCCTTCACAATCTGCTCGGCGTTAGGACACGTGTCCTTGTAAAAGTTCCTTCTAAGTCCCCCTCCTCGATCTCCTTCGCACACCCCAATAACACCAATTACTACTAAAACACACGCTAATACCACAACAATCTTGTTGGTCTCCATGTTTCAACTGTGCAAATGGAACAATAACACTGCATATTTGGCTACGAGGCCCCTTCTCCCTTTTATAGGCATTCTGTGTCATCTTTCCCAAGCAATTACAGTTCAGCATTGCGTATGAAATTTACTTGCGACGGATGGTTTATGTTTTTTCCAGTTCATTGCTTGCAAGGTTTTGAGCTCCTACCGTCACATTATCTATTCTGTAAATTTAATATTAGTCAGATGATGAAAAATTCAATTCATAAAATAATCTAACTTCTCGTTTAAATCAACCAAGTTCGTTTTGCATTAGGTGAACGCATGCCATTCCATTACAGGAAGGATAAATATCCAAGGAATTCCATATGGTTCAAATGAAGAATATATATATAAAAAAACTTCGCCTCGAGTTTCTTTTTTAATTATTTGCACCAGGCCAAACCCGAACAATTCTATATTGGAGTGGGATCAAGATTACCGGACCAATCGAGGATTTCGGGTTCAGTTTAACAAGTTGAGTAATGAAGATGTACCACCAAAAGGGTGAGGGTTCTACAGTTAAGACTCAAGATAATTTCTAAGAAATCCAATATTAAAACTTATATTCGACGTCACTATTGAAGTTTAAAAAATTATAGATTTGAGTAAATAAAGAAAACAGGTTCATTCAACATGCCTCAGATAATGAACGAACCTGATTATAGGGAAAGATTCGAATGCGGAAACCTGACGCAAAGTTCGTAGCTTCGTCGGCGATCAAAGTGATCCAAGTTGCATTGATTATAATGTAATTCAACTTTTCTATAAAACACAGATTTTGTTATGAGGGTGTCGCCCCTCCTGCGACCCGTGGAGAAGTTTTTGGCTTGATATGTAGAGAAACGAAGTCTTCGGTGAATGACTAAGATTTTAATTCCAATCAACAACAAAAACCATTGGTCAATATTTAAAAACAAGGAAAGAGAGAGACAGATATGAAGCACAAAGTCAACCTTTTTGCTTGATGTAGAGGAACGAAGTCTTGCATCGTACGCGGCCTGCTCAAGGTTTAACATCACGCATAACACTGTTTACGTTATAATGGGATTGATGCATGGCTTAAATAAAACAGATTATGCATTTGGGTTTAGATCTTATCATAATTCATAATCTCTCTTCCTTCTTTTCTTTTCTTCTCAGAAGATCATTTTCACCCTTAAATTAAAAAATATATAGATGTTTCAAACACAACTGCATTGAATAAGATATTATTATAATATTACAGAAATTAATTAAATAAATATAAATCATTAAAATATTAAATATGAGTAATCCATTCTTTATTATCTAATAGCTAGTGAAGATGAGATTCGGAGAAAAATTATGTTAGAGGGCTTGGGGCTAGCTATGCTTTTAGGTGTAAAAGTGATAAATCAACATTCAACACCAAAACAAGTTATTGAATTGTATGTTTGATCGGTCATTATTGACTATGATCTTTTCCAAAGGCTAAGAATCCATTCTTTAATTATTATCTAATAGCTAGTGAAGATGAGATTCAGAGAAAAATTATGTTAGAGGACTTGGGGCTAGCTATGTTTTTAGGTGTAAAAGTGATAAATATAATCAACATTCAACACCAAAGCAAGTTGTTGAATTGTATGTTTGACTGGTCATTATTGACTATAATCTTTTCGAAAGGCGAAGAATCCATTCTTTATTATCTAATAGCTAGTGAAGATGAGATTCAAAGAAAAATTATGTTAGAGGACTTGGGGCTAGTTATGTTTTTAGGTGTAAAAGTGATAAATTAACATTCAACTCCAAAGCAAGTTATTGAATTGTATGTTTGACCGTCGAAAAGCTAAGCCTTATGCCCTGTTTAAGTCAATCAGAAGTAATGGAGAATTGAAGATCAGATAGAAAAGGAAAAATAAATATATTGAGGTGAAAGTTTTTATTTGAAAATATGTTTGGTTTGTAGACTGAATATAATTTAAACTTTGTCATGTGTATGTTCAAATAATAAAATGGAAGTTTTAACACTTAGAAACACACACACACATGGCTCCGATTAAAAAATAAATTTGCATCCTGTAATTACAAATTAGTTTCAGTTTCAGTATTAAGATCATTGTCAACTAATTAGCACGATTTAGATATTTAAATCAGTTAGTAAAAAAATATTTAAAATATTTGAAAAGAATGTGAGATAAAAAATAAGCATGCGTGCGAAAATTTATATTCGTTTTCATGATTCTCTTCGTGTAATAAAGGGTTAATATAATATTTGATTCCTCAAATTTAACATCATTTTGGTTTTAGTTCCTTAAATTTTAAACCATAAGTTATGGTTCCTCAAAATTTCATTTGGTTTAAAACATTAGTTCTTATAACTCAATAAAAATATGTACCATTTGTCTATTTCCCCCTATGGGGATCAAATAAATTGAAAATCGAGGGAATAAAACCAAAATCAGGATAAATTTGAGGGGCAAAAAAATGGTATTAAGTATTAACCCTTCAATAAAAAATAAATATGTTCCCCTGTATAAGCTATATAAAATATGAAAAATACTACCGAGGTGGAGTATTGGGCCGGTTCTGGGCTACGGCCTTTTCATATCATATTGGGCAGGTTGTAGGATCCAATAGTACTTTCCTCTATTTGGATCTTGGAATTGAACCCATTCTGAATGTGATAAAAAGTAGGGGTAGGAAAACGGATTGGCCCTTCATTATCTCGGATTTAATCGGGCCAGCCTATTTAGATCGACTCTTATAAAAGATCCCTATTTTGTAGACCGCCGTTTACTTATGGTATCGGGCCAGCTCACGGGCTTCAAGCCCGTTTGACCAAAAAAAAAAATATTCATTTTATTAAAGAAATTAAATTAAACACTAAAATTTTTAATTTAAGACAAACATTTTTAAAGTATTAAATCTTTTATCTTCTTTTATAAATAGAATAAGTAATCATTTGTCTTAAAACAAAATTCTTCATGAGATAAAGACTCTAGTTTCCCATTTTTCAATGTGTGTTATTAGTTTCTCTTTTTAATATAGTTTGCATAATATTTAGACATCTTCAAATAAAATTAAAAAATTGTTAACTTTGTTTATCTTACACCAATAAAAAAAAATGATTCTTTCAATATTTCATGAGGAAAACTTTCTTTGAGGAAATATTAAGAGCCAAATGAAATATTCTTAAAACTTGAGTAATTTTTTTTAAAAATCATTTAGAAGACTTTTAACTAATTATAATATCATTAACAAGCTTCTCTTAGATTCTTAATAAGAATATATTTTTTCTTTAAAACGTTCAAATAGCTACACCATATGATTTGAAAAATATTTCTAACTTTAAAAAATCATTTAAAAAAAAAAAAAAAAAAGCAAAACTCAACTTGTAGTCATTTAATAAAATCTTTAAAAAAATTGCTGGCTTAAACGTACAGTCTTGCCACCCTACAGGGCTAGCCTATTTAAGCCCATGACCCTACAAATTGTTTAGATCCGACTTCTTCTAAAGGCTCTAAATTTTAAGTCGTCTTTGTGGGAGAACTAAAAAGTTTGGCTGACATACTCAACCCAATTTTTCAGCTCTAATAAAGAGGACATGTCTTTTTCTTCTTCTCGTATTTTTCATATGACAATGTTTGTCCCTTTCAAGGTGTAAAACGTTTTTATTGCTCCCCACAAATGTGCTTATGAGAATTCGAAGTTGTGTCCTCCTCTTATGAGTTTGATATTGCTTACCACCCCAACCAACAATTTGTCAGTAAATGATACTTCTTCTACTAAAAAAAAGAGGAAAAAATAGTAATACCTCGAATCCTAAAATATGACCCAATTGACTTTTTAGAGAGATTAAATAAGTTAATGAAATTAATTTAAATTATTTAAATTTATTATTATTTTTCAAACTAATTTGCTTTACTTATATATAATTTAATTATATACGGCGTATGATATGATTAAGTATCTTATTTAGATTCTTTAATCAGTTTAAAAAATTCAGCTGAGTGTTATATATAGGACATGAGGGAGTAGTATTTTATATCTTATTGAGTATTTGTCTAACGTAATTTCTTACATTATTCAGAGCAAATGAAATACGATGAGAGTATAGTGTGAAGATTTCTGCAGATTTAGAAGAAGACTCAAAGAAAAAGGGCAATCAAATAAGCCGATAAAGAAGCAGGCCCACCAAGCCCTGCTCTTCGGCAACGGTCATTCTTAAATTCAAACCGTTACATTCCTATATTTCACAACAACTCTTTCGTTGGGGGGAAAAACAACCCTTTCTAAACTTGCACTTTGCAACCGTTACATTCAACGTATAGCTTGTTACAAACTTTTCTTCATTGAGTTAACTTGATGGATTCCTTAAAAAAGTTTACTGTTTTTTTTATTTCCAACTTATAAAATTATGCTAACTTATTCTTAAATTCGGGATGATTTTTTAGATTTCTTCATGTTTGTTATTTTATATTTAAATTTCATAGAAATTTCTTTATTTGATATGATAAATTATAGATATTAATGTTTTTTATTTAATTTTTCATTTAAAATATATTTGAATCAAATTATCATCAGTTTTTATATTTTAGTTATTTAACATGTATTTTTAATCTCTATTTATTAATAAAAAAATTTATGATTCTAGTCCACAATGTAAGTTTGTATTCACATTACGAGTTTGTTTCAAATTTAATTTTTTTAAAGTCAATGAGTTTGTTTCAACCTAGAGTTTCACAACCTTACCCATAAAATAGTTACTTATAAGATGAACTATGTAAAAGAATATATAGTTTTGGAAGAGTTTGTAATCTTATTGTTGAAGATTCATGGGATCTCACAATACTTGTCGGATGGAGTAAAAAAACGTCATCTATGAAATTCCTATTCTCGATAATGGATTGGAAGATAAGTTGGCGTGGACCAACGCTAAAAATGGAGAATACATGATAAAGATGGGTTATCATAGTGGGAAAGCAAAGCATTATGTCGGTGTTAACAAGGCATGGTTCTCTATTGTTGTGCTTCCAACTTGCTGGAAATCAGTTTGGAAACTTAAGACAATCTCACATGTGCAACAGTTTATTTGGCGTCTTCTCAACAATGATATTGCTAGTAATGCAACCCTCTTTCACAGAAAAAGATCCCGGATGAATCTATGTCCCATTTGTGAAGGGGTCAAGGAAAATCTTGAACATTTGTTTTTCCGTTGCCCTTGGACCCGGTGTATATGGTTCGGCTGTATGTTGGGCGCTAGATTTGATATCGCCATTATGTCTAATTTTAGTTCCTAGTGGCTAAAGATGCTATGCATGTCTTCTCTGAGATCCCATGATGTTTCTTTAATTTGTTGGATATTGTGGTTTATATAGAAACAACGGAATTGATGAGGTTTTTAATCATATAGAACCAAACCCATTTGTTGTTATTGAAATGGCTAGGAAATGCAATTGTGAATTTTGGGTTAGCTGGGAGAATTTGTATCGTGGGTTTGGATTGTCGGGTGGGACTTCTACTCTCTTTGTTCATTGGTTCCCGTCGGAACCAAGTTGCTTGAAAATTGACTGTGATGGGCCTATCTGTCTAGTAAGGATGTTGTCGCAGTCAGTGTGGTTTGTCGAGATTGCTTTGGCCATTTTAGATGGGTTCATGTGGATAAAGTGAAATTTACTTTTACATTCATGACTGAAGTTTTGACTATCAAACAGGCCTTGTTGTTAGATGTGGACTTAGGTGGATAAAATTGTCTTCGAAACTCATTGTCTTCCTCTACTTTCCCACGTCGAAGCCAAGTCACCTAATTTATTTGATTGAAGAAGTAGAAGTATTATGCATGATATAATTTGCCCTTTCAGACAGGATTGAGTTCTCTTTATCCTTTACTTCGAGACAGGGCAATCGTGTTGCTAATTTACTTGCAGCAAATGTTTATAAGGGAGTGTACCCAATTGGATAGGTTCTGTAATTAACACTTTTTTTATGTCACTTCTAACCTTGGACGCTCATGTGACTAAATATAATTGTGGATGAAGCTTCTTATTCCAGTCTTGTATTGTGGGGTGGTTAATTTTATTTTTCTACCAGACTCATTTCGTTTTTGTTTAGGTCCTTTATTCTGCCATGTTTTCTTATTGCTAGTGTTTCAGATGGTCTCACTCATGTATTAGTTGTGTTGTTTGACTTGTTTCTGATATGTTAATACAAGTACTCCTTTCGAGCAATATATATATATAAAGAATACACATATTTTATTTTAATTTTTTAAAAACTTAAACATACTTTAAGACAATTTTTTTATTGAAAAAAAAGACAATGTTTTGCCCAAAAAGATGTTATTAAATAATGTAAATTAATTCTCACAAACAAAAAAAATGATGGACAACATGGCATAGTATAAAAACTTATATTCCCAATATTCATAAAAATTTACATTGACCTATTGCACTCTGCATAAATTAAACCGCCATAAATCAGTGGGATTTGCCTAATTATAGGAGTCGAATTCCTACACCAAAATGTGGCCAAGAAATTCGAGTCCACATTATATCTTTATACCTTTAATTAGAGATATGAGCGATATATTTTATATATATATATATATTGTATTTATTTAGATTTAAATTATATCTTTAACTTTTCGATATGTTTTTTGCACCAGTATCTCAAATTAATTAATTTTCGGTTACGCATTTTGCGTAACACAGGTATTATGAAAATTAATTAATTTGAGATCTAAAAAAGCGCAAAAAACATATCAGAAAAAGAACATATAATTTAAATCTAAATAAATACAATATAAAAAATTAAAAAAATGCTCATACCTTTAATTAGAGGTATAAGCACCTAATAAGCATATAAGTATAAGCATATAATGTGGACTCAAGAAATTCCCGGTACCAAATAATAATGATTACTAATTACCAAAAACAATGACGATTAAAAGGTTAACGTCAGTGGATATGCAAAAGAAAGGGTTGATCCTAACCCCTCTTTCAATGGAGACTAATTAACCTACTTCCTTAACCAGCAATCATTGAAACAAACTTGAGGCTAAAGAATTCCGTATTTTGTTACGCCAGCCGCTAAGGCTTTTTTAAGAAGTACATTGAAACTTAACCTTAATAATGCATTAATTTTACGGGCAAGAAAAAAAATAATGCAACTAGTTTAATTAAGTGGGAATTTTAAAGACGAGTAGCAATAAATGGAGGGCAGGTGTGGTAATATAAAAGATGACGAGGGACTATAGACAAACGGGGATCCGAACAGGATTTGAAAGAGTGACCGTTACAAGTGCGCAAGGCAAACAAAACCTGAGGAGCAGTGTCGACAGAGAGAGAGAGAGATTTGTGAAGCGAAACAGAGCGGCTAAGATGACCCAACAAGACAGAGACCACACCAACTCTCTCGTCCCCTCCCTGTTGAGTGCTTTGAGAAAATCAATGGTGTCTTGTCGGATGCATCCACACGACGATGTAATCTCGGCCGTCCCTCATGACTTCGAAACTGGATGGCCCACCGACGTTCGGCACATCACTCATGTCACTTTCGATCGCTTCAATGGCTTCCTGGGTCTGCCCGCCGACCTCCAGCTCGAGATTCCGGGTCGGGTCCCCAGCGCCAGGTACCTGCTTCTTTCGTTTCTCTCTATTTTGCTCCGCTTCCCACGTGAATTCCATTATCTGCTTCAATCTTGGATGTTTATTTACTTGATGCGGAGCCAAAGCTTTTATTGTTGCTAGGTCTTGTTCAGTCTGTTTGTGCGTGTGTGAGAGAGAGAGAGCGAAAGAGAAGAAAGAGGGCGATTTTCATTCACAGAAACCAGAGTGTTGTTATTAACTGATAGCTTTTGAAGGAACCTTAATTTCTTGAAGGGTAGCGAACGAGCTCTTGTAAATTTGTCATGACTGTGTTAACTGAGTAATGCATCAAACCTTTTCTTTGGACTGTGACCCTGTAGATATATGCTTGCAAAATGAGGGGCACACTTATGATTGTTTGGGGACATATACACATGGGAGATGAACTCGATTGGCATAAGGTTACTTCAAAATCATATGTGTACAAAATAAAATTGACTGAAATATGCTTTCTTTTCTTCTACATTATTCAAGGCAAATATTTGAACTTTGAGTTTAAAAATTATTGCATGCTATCTAAACACCATAGCTATTACTAAAACGGTAGAACCCAATTATACCTTCTCTGAGTTTCATTTTCCATAAATAGCCTCGTCTATGCTCAATTAATGCATTATTCTAAGTTCTAACTCGTAGTTATCTATAATTGCAGTGCGAGTGTGTTTGGCGTCTCAGCAGAATCAATGCAGTGTTCTTATGATTCAAAAGGGAATAGTATCCCAACTATCCTGATATTAATGCAGGAGCGTTTATACTCACATGGAGGCCTAAAGGTGCCAACATTATTCATTATATCTAAAATTCAGATCTGTTTATATATGTCGTTGATTATTACCAAAAACATATGGCGGGAAGGAAATTAGTTACAGATCAATAATTTTTTTCTTGTTTAATGATTTTCAGGCTGAAGGAATTTTTCGCATAAACCCAGAGAACAGTGAAGATGAGAATGTGAGGGGGCAGTTGAACAGGGGGATTGTGCCGGACGACATTGATGTACATTGTTTGGCAGGTCTAATCAAGGCCTGGTTTCGAGAGCTGCCTTCTGGAATTCTAGATGGACTTTCTCCGGAGCAAGTTCTTCAGAGCAATACAGAAGAAGAATACGTTGAACTGGTAAAGCAATTAAAGCCCACTGAAGCTGCCTTGCTCAACTGGTCTGTTAATCTCATGGCTGATGTTGTTGAACACGAAGAACACAACAAAATGAATGCAAGAAATATTGCCATGGTTTTTGCTCCCAACATGACTCAGGTTTGTCATTGATACATCCAATTCGTGCACTTATTGATATCTCGTGAACTTATTATCTCTTATCAAGCCCGTGCTTTCCCTGAAACAGATGTCTGATCCACTTACTGCTTTGATGCACGCGGTCCAAGTGATGAACTTGCTCATGACTCTTATAATGAAGACACTCACGGAACGAGAAGAAGCGGCAGGTTCACCCACGTCGTTTCATTCATCTGACGATGAATATGAAAGTGAAGAAGAAATGGATACTAGTGATGGCGAAGAAGAAGGGGAGGAGGAAGAAGAGGAAGAGGAAGCCGAACCGTCATTATGTGAGATAGAAGAATATGCTATGTCATATTCTGAAAGCGAAACTAGGAAATCCATTTCCAGTTCTTCATGCGAAGAAAAGTCCGTGAGATCCAGTGCTGACTCAACTATAAATACTAAATTAACAGATTCATTGCCCGGTGCCACCGTTTGCATCAACAAGTGAACAACTTTTTTTATTTTTTCTTTTTTATAATTCAGATTATGTCTCTGGGAGAAGTGTTCGTTGTGTAAATGTTTGCTTGTGTTGGATTATGTTCAGTTTAGGGCTGACACTGATCCAAAGTTCTTTTCTAGAAGTGAAAAATTTCTCTCTAGACACGACAGACGGGGACGTACTACCATGTAAGGAGTAGCCTAACGAGCATATTTCACGTGGGTGAAATGGGTGAAATTCATAGGCATTCATTCAACTTTAAGGCTCGTGTGGTATTTTCTGTGTATGTTATTTATGATCTACTTTAATGGATTCATATCTTGATGCTGAATTTCTTTCCCTCTTTCTCACAAATGAAATAATAAGTCATTATTAGTTTCCTGAAAATAATAATTTAATAGCATAAGTCAAATAATGACTTTTTTTTTTTAGAATTGAGGACCTAATGGTCCAGGTAGGGTCGAATAATGACTGAACTGCATATATTGTGGGTGAAACACTGAAACCTGGCGCTTGTGGTGGTTGGTGGCGGCATGTGATTATCTGTATTTCAAAGGATATTGAAGGAAAAGATTCCTAATGGTCCAAATCTTCCTGAGCAGCTAAATTTAGACACAGGACACAACAATCCGTGATCTGTTACCATAAAAACTTTAGAAATTATAACTCAAAAACTAATTGGCACAATTTATTTATTTATTTTTTTTAAAAAAAAGAAATAAGGAAAATGCAGAAATGACTAGCGCACCGATGAGTGGTCATCTGCATCAGGCATCAGGCATCAGGCATCAGGCATCAGGCGTCAGGCGTCAGTTTAAGCAAATACTCCTATGTACAATTAAAAGCTACCTAATTGAACCACCGCCCCATTCTCTCTTAGAACACAACGGGGAAGAATTACATTGTAATATCGAATTCTGGTGATAAAGCCTAAATTACATATTAAAAAGACTCGGAAAAAGAAGATAGAATCAAGATGCCAAGCAAGCTTCCCAGAATCGCTTGTTCTTTTCCACCTCGTCCAGCAACTGCTGCCCTGAGTCTACCGACGAACTTGACGGGTGTTGGCGTTTCTGAACCTCATCGTCGTCACAATACGACGTTCCATATACACCGGTTTCTTCTTCATCATTATTCTTGCCGTCATGATGCTGAAACTCAGCATCGGCAACTGTAGATTTATGCCCACCAAGCTGTTGATCACCCAGATCCCAATTGCGAGTCTCAGATCCCTCGTGGCTGCAAGATTCAGCGTCGTCGTCGTCGTCACCATCCACTCCGGCGGATTGTACATCCATGATGGCGTCAGCGACGACACCATCGGCCGCCTCGGAATCCCCAGTGGCCTCAAAAAGCATGAACCGAGATACATCCATTTGTTTCATGTCCATAAAAAACTACAACTAACCTCGCACAAATGGGTTTGGAATGCCGCCAGTATAGTGTTAGAAATTAACATGAATAAAGAACATATGGAAAACAGAGAGAGGAAATCGAAATCAAAATAGGAATGTGAGATAAAGAGCAGACACAGGGGCTGTCTTAGTTTGACAGATAGAGAGACATGAAGGAGGCGAAATGTTTCAAAAGCATGGGCCGCGGAATGGGGTAGGCAAAACTATAATTAAAGGAGAAGGGCGAGGTTCAAACGGATGAGGGTGACGTTCTTCTAGAAGCTTAATAGGCGACGCATGCCCCGGCTTTTAGTTTTACCCACTCTTCTAGATGGAATGGTCGACGAGAAGGAAAAAGAATGACTGACTCAACTCAACAACGCGTGTATGGCTTGTTTTCTTAGGCCCAACAAGTCTCTTTTTATTTCTCCACAATCTCCGTCTTTACCCTTTTTTCTTTTTCCCAACCCACACCTACTTCCCCGCCTCCCTTCATTTTTTCCCCCAATTTTGGTCTTCTTTCTATTCTAAGGGGTGAACAGTCCATGTTTGGATTAGTTGAGGATAGTTTTTTAATTTACGAGGGAAGCACGTGAGATGAGTTTTATATATACTTGAGAAAAAGGCTTCTGAAACCGCAGTTTTGGTATATCTAAACACTCACTTCATCCACCTTCATAAACTCCATTCCATTCATATTATAAGAAATAATCACCACACATACTCCATTCTATATTATAAGAAACATTTAGATAATGTTTTATTTTTTTTACTTTTTACGTTGCTATTTTGCCCTTACTTAATTATCCCTATTTGATGTCAATATAATAATTTCACAACCCCAAAGATCTATTACTTTTGTTATATTTATTTTCTTATTCTCTCTCTTTTACAATCCTCCTTATTATAATAATTTTCTTATTCTCTATCTCCTCATAAATAAGGATATTTTAGTAAAAAATTATTACAATTTTGACACGCTCATTATTTTTAACTGCCACTTCAAAAGTTTTTTTATAATAAGGAACTTTGAATCACAAGATTTGGTCAAACATTTTTTATAATAAGGAATGGAGGGAGTAGTATTTAGTATATGCCATAAAAAGTCACCCCCTTTATAGAATATGGTGAAATTTTTAACTGATTTTTACATACTAAACAGTTAAATCATTAAATATATTTTAAATTCATAAAATTTAATAAGTTTATCCTGGTTAAAATTGTATATATCCCTATTTTTACATTTACAAATCATTTCTACCTATCTCATCTTTTTCTTCCAACTAAAATTAAATAATGGTAGAATTGAAAAAATGACTAATTATTACGCTCATAATTAGGATAATTTTTTTTACATATAAACAGAATAAAGACCAGATTGGTAGCTTTATTTCACGAACCTGGTCCGGATATGGGAGGAGAGAGAAAAAGTGATTTGGGATGATATATATATATATATATATAGGTTCAAAAGTACTTGTATTAATACTTTAAACACATGACTGATACACTAATTGAAAACAAACTGAATATAACAAGACAAGAGCTGGGAATAGAATAGAAGTATCATCATTGACATGGGCAGACCCACTCACATAAGAAGGGCAAGTGCCACCCTTTGAATTTTGATGTGAGCATATATATATATATATATATATATATTTTAATACAAAAGAAATTAACATAAAGAAAAGAAAATTACAGAGGGGAAATTAATCCCAGTAATTACTGCCCACCCTTGATAATAAGTGTCTAGTCTTTGATGTGAGCAATTAATTAGTGCCCACCCTTGATAATAAGACAATTAAAATACATATGTACTTAAACTTATTGAGTGTCTAGTCCTTGATAATAAGACAACTATGATGTAATTTCAAAAAATAAGGCTTAAAAGGATAACATTGTAATTATTTTTATTGTAACATATTTTTGTTATTAAAATATATGTCTTGAACTTATTAGTCTTGCCCACCCTTTGTAATTTATGTATTTGCATTTCTAACGCGCACTTAACTTGCTTTTCTAAATAACGGGTTTGTAAAATAACCGCTCTCTTATTACATCATTAGTATTCACTTGATTTCATGAATATTTTTTTAATATTTTTTTTCTTTTCTTGTTTATATTCTTTTGTTTTTTTTTTTAATTTAATGCATTTAAAACTTTAATTAAAAAAAAATCGGGGGCGCTGCTCCCGAACCCCTCCCACCATCGGTGCCCACCCTTAACTATTTTTCTAGGTCCGCCCCTGATCATTGACTGCACCGGTCTCCTGGATATCCAAAGTTAGAAGTGATATGAAAGATGTTAATTGCACAATGTAGAACACACATCCTTATAAGAATCAGCTGCAAATAGAACAGTTACATAGTTGCTCATCAATCTTGTGGTAAAAGACATACACAACTCAACCTCAAAAGAAAGAAGACAAATAATGTCCTGAAGAACACTTCTGCTCCTCCATGCAAACAAATATGGTGACGTCAATCACATATCGAACAATGCCTCTTCATGATGCCTATGACTAACAATGGTCCTTTGAGAGGTAATGCATATAGAAGCAGCAACCATCAACAAAACCCTTCCCCCAAGAACGCGAATCTAAGCCACCGGCTGAGGATCAGATCTATTACCGTTCAAACAACCATCCAATTAAAAGAAGTCATAATCAGATTCCGCATATCTGTTTATTGCCTGAGAAACCAAGAACACTACCATCAAAACCCAACACCACCAAAAAAGGAAGAAAGAGAAGGATGTCCCCTCTGCCGCCAGAGACCGCTGGGTACGGAGATGCCGTAACAGCAGCTCGCACAAAGGCGAGGAAGAAAGCTCTCACCGCCTTGAGAAAGTTCTGGAAAGGAAGAGGAAAAGCTCGAGCCAGAGGCAAGAAAAGACCATAGCCAACAGAAATCAGAGAGAAGCCACAACTAGGAAATTCGAACTCTAATCTACTTCTCTGACGTGACTGTTGTTCAGAATGATGCTCACAATGGCATATGATGGTGAAAGATGCCAGAGAGAGAGTTGAAGATGGGATAATATGATTATATAAAGGATCCACATCTTATAATTAAGCATGCGATGGACATAGAAAAATAATTTTACTCTAGTGAGGGGTGTAGTTGTCCCACCCTTGTGTAAAAACCACATGCTGGATATGTAAATTTTAATACTCAGACACAGCACTGGATCCAATCTTTAATAAGCATTATCTTCACTCTTCGCTACTCTAAATTACTAAACTTCCCACTATTTTATAACATACTTTTAAATTTTTCTACAAACGTGTTATATTCATTTCGCGGATGTGAAGGAGCTGGGGCAAAGATTCAAGATTCAGTACATTTCAAAAGCAACTTGAGCTTATTCGGACACTACATCATGAAACTAATTTGGAAAAATGACATTTGAAATATCTAAAATATTGTACCACCTCTGGTTCTAATTATAGGAACAATTTTGTTGTACAGTTTGCACTATAAAATTGTTCCTATAATTAGGACCGATGGGAGTAGTATTTTCAGTTGTTTGAAAGTGAAGAGAATATATGTGGAAAAGAGAGATTTTCAAAGTGAAAAATGGGGGTGAGAATATAATAAATGGCGTAGAAGAGTAGGTGAAGGGAAGAGAAAAGAAAATGAGGGGGAGGAGAATGAAGGGTGATGATGAGAGGCGTGTGGATATAGAGAATAAACAAAGGAGGATGTGATGATTGGAATGCTGTCTAAAGTTGGTGTCATCATTTTTGGAACTTGACGGGCACACATGTATTATGAAATAATTACACGACCCTAGTCCCTACCCTCATCTTTTATGGCCTCGTGAAATTATTTCTTAATCTGGCTGCGGATTTATATCATCAATTAAAAGATGTTAATTAAAAAATCTAATGGGTTAAGAGGCGTAGCTACAAATTTTTAACTGAGGGGTTTGAATTCTTTAATTATTTATGCATTTTAAGAGGTAAATAGTGGGGGAAATTACCTCGATCGAAAGCAGTACTGGCCACGAATGAGCCTAATGGAAGTTGGAAACTTGTTTATGCCTGGGTGGGCCTCTGATGTTGAAGTAACCGATCTGTGGACTGGACCTCAGGGTTTCAAACTTAAGAAATTGGGACAACCTATAAAATAATTTAAGAAACATTGATACAATTAGCTAAGGCGTCGAACTTCATCTCAAAAGGGAGAAAGTTCAATACCCACTGTTCGATGTGAGGGTCTTGTTGGTAGACAATCTATAAGTATCTCTGTAAAGCGTTCTTCAAGCACGAAGGCGTCTTTCTTTCCCGGTGGTAGATGCACTGTGTACTACCTCTATCTAAACATTTTTTTACCAAAAAAAAAGAAAAAAGAACGGCATGCCTGAGACGTGTCTCATCTATTACGTAACAAAAGTTAAATGAAAATGGGAACAGCGTTGGCGGTGGGTGCGACTGCGAGGGCCCTCCTCAATCCTGCATACAATTATATTATAATTTTGTTTAATTTTTCCTGTGAAACAGCACATGGTTATTGATGCCATCAAACAAGCTAATATGTGATGATTATTAGCAGAGAGACTTGTATTATAGTAATATCTAAATGTACAAGCAGAGGGCTTCCACTTCCAGATCAGCATCCAGGTTGATTCCGCTCTGTCGCCGTCGTGAGGCTTCCCACTGTAACAATCCACAAAGTGGCCCAGAAAATAGAATATCTTTTTTTTTTTTTTTTTTTTTTTTTTGGTAAAATGGGAGGCTTTCGCCATATATATTAATCAAGAACCAGAAGAGGGTACAGGACCCATACACTCAGCTAGATACACAGCCCTTAATTTCTCCGGGCAATAATTCAAGGTAGAGGAAAACAAGAGCCCCTCTTTTGCTAGTGCGTCCGCCAACCTATTGATGGATCTAGGGATATACTTAAGTTCTACCTCCCAGTTCTTAGAGAGAAAGAAACGTATCTGCATAAGGACTAAACTACCAGTAGTGTCATTCTGATCCTGCAGCAATTTATCAATCAGAATATCTTATTAACAGCAATGGGTAGAATCCATGTACTACAATGTTCTCCTTGGTCCTTTTATTACACAAACACCTAGGGGGCTTAAGTAGCATTTAGGGCCCAAAGGTAATAACCCTGAACATACTCACAAGGCTAATGTTAATTATCCTAACTACAATGTAGAATCACACATAGTACTATAATGCCAATACCCACCTAATTCAATTCGCATCCTGTCCATTCCCACTCCTTACATCTGCTTCTGCAAGTTCTACATCAGCATGCCGCTTTTGGTTAGGCTCACCAAAACATTTTCTCACACCCGTTGTTTTGTCCACAAAATCCCTACCACTCAACTCTACCATATATGGGGCTACATTGGCCAGGCTCTAAACAATTATGCATGCTGAGTATTGGGATCCGCCATCCACCAGGCTTTGCAAGAAAACTTATTAGGAATTCCTCTTGCATGTAGATTTTTAGGAAAGCGAATTTGGTGGCTGATTGAATTGTCAAAACGTGGTTGAAGGGATCGTGTCCTAGTGATTGGGTGTGGAGACCTACAGCTTGCTTGCGGAAGCTACTTGATACGGATGTTGGAAGAATTGTTTTAGTATTAATGGATAGACTAAGTTCCTATTGGAAAGCTGATTATGTTTTTTTGCTCTGGTATGGCTTTGTTGGTTATTTTATTTTGTGCCTGTCCAGTAGATGTAATTACTTTTAAGTCTACAAGGGCTCCATTTTGCTAGCTCATGACGTTACATGTGTACTACCTCCGGTTGTTAATATAAAAATTAGTTTGAGATTGGATTTCATCATAAAACTCAATCATTTTGTATGTAAATTTATAATTTTTTTCAAACTAATTGGGGATTGGATCACAATGACATTTAAGACATATGATTAATGGTTCACATTCCTAACCAACAAGATTTTGTGGCTGAATGCCCCTTCAATCTAGCTTTATAGTTTTGTAAAAATCAAATCAATCTTCAAAGTCACAATTTATATTGACCTCAAAACCCCAAGTTTGATTTCCTACTGAACAAAAGCAGTAGAGTAATTTATAAAACTTAACAAGTCGCTTAACAAATTATCTTGATCCCACAACTTGAGAAATAAAGGTGCTCACACCCATCAATGATATGGATTCAAAAACGGAAATTGGAGATCCGTCAAAACTCCTTGACCTTCAGCCCATGCTCAGATAAATACATATAAAGGGTTAAGGTGTAAATTTAACCCGGAAGTTTTTGCCGAGAAGTGGTGTTGCCCTAAAAGTTTTTCTAAATTCAATGTTACCCCGGAAGTATTAAAATAGAACAATGTTGCCTTTTATCGTTAAAAATTTAAAGGCCAATATCAATTTTTTGAAAGTCAATGTTAGTTTTTTTTTTTTTTTTTTTTTTAAGGCTATGGAGCTAGATTACTAAGTTTTGAAACTTTCGAGGTAACATTGAACCTAAAAAAAATTTCAGACAACTTTGTTCCTTTGCAAATACTTACGAGGTAAATTTACACAATAAGCCTTATATAAAATACATCTTTTTATCTAAAATTGTTGTCTTAATTATTTTATTTTACTTTTTGATAGAAAATTATGTAAACTCATCCGTAATAATGTGATTGCATCCCCTGAGGTTATATATATAGCAACAGATTTTACACGCCAGATACTTGTCTACAGTCTACAGACGATCTAGATTCTAGATCCAATGGCTCAGCCAGCGTTGCTTTACATCTTTAAAGAATTTGGCGGGATGCATTTAGATATGATAAATTTTGTTGGCATAAATCATGCACTTGGTTGGTTTGAACTCAGCCTCATGTTTAAAACAGATTTGAGGAGGAGCGTGGTGTCGTCGGCCTATAATGACCAAAATCCATCTTTAAGAATCACACCAGGATCTAAGAAACTAAACCCATATGATGAGTGCCCTCCTCGCTCATGAATCAATTCTTGACCTTTAAGTACCCTGCTAATAACTTAAAACCAATCAATCACAAGAATTTTGAACGAATTTGAAACATGGGCTGAATGCACAAGATTTTACAGGATTTCGTGAGAGATATAGTCGATGAAGCAAATTCCAAACTAACTAACAGAAAGGCGACTAAACCAGGCAATGAAATCGATTCAGCCTATTAGAACTGAGCACTCAGGTTGCCTGGCAGGACTCTTCGATTCTTTGGGCGATCAGACTGATGGCTGCATTTGCAGATGAGAAAGCCCCGTGAAAGCTTTCTTGATAAGAAATAGACTCCAGCTCCCTGGCCATCCTCAACAAAATCTCACCCAGGTCTGTTTGCTTCTCTAGCAAAGATGTGTAGTATGATTGGGCTGCAACTTTGCTTATCTCCACGTTGGTCTCCTCCGGACAGTACTCATCATCCAACCATTTATGCAGCGTCACCCTCAGCCACTCTGATTCCTGAAACAGATGACGCATCATGTCAGTTAGTACTTTTCACCCTTCAAATTGGACAAGCACGTTATAAAGATTTTGATTCCTTTTCTGAATAACAAAGGCAAGCTAACGAGCTTGAAGGAAAACAGAGGCAGAAAAGACAGAAAACAAAGCAAAAGTCAATTGGACAAGGCCACGGCTATCTTCCAAAAACAATGTTATGCATCCAGAAAAGATTTTGATTTTACATGGCGCGTCTATGACCTATGAACAAGTGTTCATTTCACACAAAAGCATGGACAAAGCAACAGAAGCAGACGAAAGGGGATATGAGATACCTCAATTTTTTATATCAAATTTCCCAAATAGAGATTTTTTTTTCGAAGGAATAATCAGGCACCTGGCATTACAGGGAAAAAAAAAGGATCCTCGTGGGAGTGAAGCAGGAAAGGAAGGAATTAAGTGGGGAAACCGTAATGAAGATGAAGAAAAGGAAAGGAATTGGAGGGAATACCTGGAAGGCGTTGGAAGGAAGTAACCAGTGAGGAGGAACTGTAAGGTCTTCAAGTTGGGCATCATCTTCATCTTCAGGATTCTGGGGAAGCTGGTGAGAGTGTGGAGGCAATTGGGATCTGAGAAGGGAGAGAGAGGGAGGAGGAAGAGGGCGAAGGTGGAGAGAAGCGAGCGGGAAGGTAGAGGGAGGGGAGCTAAGCACGAAGGAGGAAGCATAGCGAGTGACGCTGAGCTGACCCAAACTCAGGCTTATCATCGTCGCGCCGTCGCCTTCTTTCCATCAGCCTCCACGCAGCCTCTCTGCCCTAATAAAAAAGTTCAATAAAAAAATTCATATCCTCAAACTCCATAAGATATTTCTTTAATGACGACAAAATAACACAAGTACTGCTATAAGTTTTTTTTCCAATAAAATAAAATCACTCACTCACTCACTCACTTAAGAGTGTAAAAACAAATCCAAAAATTATACTAGTACATTTTTTTTTTTTGCACAGTCTTCTGTCTTTGTCGGTTGTCTGATAAAATTCAATCAATTTTATTTTATTTTTTAAAAAATCTATGTTTCTCATTTAACTATTGTATATTTGTTTCATGTTGTTGCAAAATTACTAATAAAAAGATAAAATAACTAGAATTTTTTTTTCTGTTATATATTTTTAGTTGAAATACAATAGGCTATGATGTAAAAATATACATAAGATTTTATACAAAATGTGTCCAAAACAAAATACATGTTTTACAATAAAGAGTATGGGACCAACCAATTGAGAGTGTGTTTGCTTATTCTTTCCATATTCTGAGATTCCAGAGAAACAAAAGACAAAGCTAACATCACACATTCTGGCTGGTGAACCGGTTTCAGTGTTCGTCTGTACGAATGAGCTCTAGACCATCTAGATCTTTTTTTTTTTTTTTACTTTTCTATTTTTTATCAAAAATAATTTTAATGAGTAGAGAATCTAAAATAAAGATAATCTCTCAACTAACATTTTTTTAAAAAAATAATTTTTTTATGTAGAAAAAAAAATAAAACGGAAATTTTAAAAAAAGATCTGGGTCGTCCAGATCTAGGATCTGGACGACCCAGGAGCTCGTCCGTACGGACGAGTAGGGAAGCTAGATCCCTCTGCCTAGCGTGTAGATGGTGAATTGGAGATCCAAAGAAATCCTAGGATGGAATTGGAACTTGAAGGAGAGGGGAACCGGTTACTGTACCCGTACGAACGAGCTTTGGATTGTCCAGATCTATTTTTTTTTTAAAATTTAATTTTAATGGGTAGATGATCTAAAATAAAGATAATCTCTCAACTAAAATTTTTTCAAAAAATGATTTTTTTCATGTAAAAAAAAAATTATTTTAAAAAAAAATCTGGATAGTTAGGAGCTCCTCCGTACGGACTGAGCTCTCCCTACTCGTCTAAAGGACGAACAGGGAAACCAAATCTAAGGAGAGGAGAGTGGAAGAGAATGAGACAAGAGGGTGAAGAGCCAGAGAGGATGAGCAAAATGGTATATAGGCAGAATCAATAAATTCTGAAATCTCTCATTAGGCCTCTTGGCATTATATGGTATTTGTTAAATGGTAGCCTCAAATCTAGATTTGAGTATTTCAGTTGGATATTTATATATATTTTTTAAAATAAAGGACTTTTTCCCAATTTTCTTAATAGTATATTAGCAAGATCATGTTTGGCGGAGTTAGAATTTTGTAGTCAACCCAACAGCATGATCGAACCTGAGGTGGTGGACTGGACACAGACACGTAATCCACAATATATGGTTCCTGTATCTACATCGAACGGTACAAACCTGTGGAGTGGAGTGGAGCGTTCCAGTGTATTCTTGTGGCTATGGACCCGTTTGAAATAACGGTGGTAGAAGTTACTTTTGTTTTTTATGGATTTTTTTTTTTATGTGATTTGTGTTTAGGATAACAATGGTAAAAGTGAGCTTCCGAGCCGATTGAGGAAATGTCGCTTTCTGAAAAAAGTGGCGAGGTTTAAAAGGCTTATCGAGGTTTTCAGTTTATCTTAAATGATCGATAATCTACCTTCTACTTTCGCTGGGCTTCTGATGGATTTATCTGAGCTTTTGAAGCTATCCTAAAGAGGCCCGTAGGGACAGATCTAGCTTACATCCGCTGCAAGCTAAGGTCCGCTGCAATAGAATTGTGTGGTTCTGACGCAAAAAACTGTGCAGCTTTGGCTTCTTTTTTTTTTTAATAAATATTTTAGGATACTGACTCGTATTAAAAAGATACTTCAGGATACTGATCAGTGCGGTAAAAATACTTTATGATCTTGAAAGAATATTTTATGATCTTAAAAAATTATCCTACAGTATATTTTTAGTACCAGTCAGTATCTAAAATATTTTTTTTTTAAGATCCTAGTACCCGTCAGTATCCTAAAGTGTCATTTTAGTACTAATCAGCATCTTGAAATATTTTTATAAGATCGTAAAATAATTTTTCAAGATGGTATTTTTTCAATACCATTCAGTATCCTAAAATTATTTCAGGGTACTGACTGGTATCAAAAACATACTGTAGGATATTATTTTAAGATCCTAAAATATTTTTTAAGATCATGAGGTATTTTTTAAATCTTGATCAAGATATCCAAGATCTTTTTTTTAAACGAGTCAGTATTCTGAAATATTTATTACAAAAAAAAAAAAAATGTTTTTACGTTGCAGCGCACCTAAGCTTGCAGCGGATGCAAGCCAGATCCATAAGGGACACAACTTGGATCACTCATGGGGAACTAGCAGTTGTAATTACGAATTGATAACGCAAAAATCAGATGCAGAACTAGTTGAATATAAAAAATACACATTCGAATGTATCACAAGTTTTTAAAGACAGGGTGATCATATCCGCAGATTGACCTTTATGTCTTCAAACTATCTACTACAAAAGCCATTTTATGATTTTTTATTTTTTTATTTTTTATCCCTAACTGAGTTATGCATTATGTATTCTTTAGATTCAATTCAGGATACATAATGTATAACACAGGGCTAATAATAATAATAATCCTGCCAGCAGTTAAATATCATGCATCTCAATTTCATATGATAAAAATACAATAAATAAAAAGAACACGGAAATTCTACAATAACATTATAAAAAAATTCTTAACTTTTTTTCTCTTTTGAGAACAATGTGTGTGTATAAGTATAACATGTTATTTCTGCTTTCCACATGACTATATTAAATATATATATTTTTGTTAGCATACATGTGATTTTATTCTAGGCACGGCACGGTTAGTCCTAAAAATGGTCACTAATTTTTTTAATTAAAAATAGTTACTAATTCATTTTAAAAATACTGAAAGAACTTATAATTAAATTGCTAATTCATAAGCCTAATTGTTTGTGGCCCCTTTCCTCTTAAATTTTTTTTTTTGGGTGGAATCCAGCTATTTTTATGCCAGCCAGAAGTATACCTATAGCATTTTTTTTTTAATGAAATCTCATTTCGCTAAAAATAATAATTAATAAATTAGATATTTTTCTTCGGATTCAGGGAGTAATTTAATATACTTTTTTTAAGTAATACATCCCAGCGGCCAAGTATAGTTGGAAATTACAAAACATTAAGAACCACTACGCATCATCAAGACTAGTAAGCGAGATCCTCCCCCATAGAAGAGCTACATGCAGGACATGGAACTGGTAAGATCACCAAACTCTCATAGATTCAATATGCTACATACAAAAGGAAGCATAATGTTGGCTGACTCGATCATAAGAGCTGGAACTTTCTAGTCAATCCAATATCATCATGATCAAACTTGAGGTGGTGGATTGTATTGGACTTGGACACGCAATCAACGGTGCATGTTCCTGTATCCACGTATACATCATCAAACAATACAGACTAGTGGATAAAGAGTTCCAGTGGTCCCCGATATATTGTCTGCATATCAATTCACACACGCAACGGAAACAAAACGGCCATCAAGCATTCGTTCTGTTACTTTGAGATTGCAACAGAGAGGCTATGTCATCGGCTATGTTCTCCGCATCTCGGCCGGCCCCAAAGAAACCCCTCTGTGCCAGTCCCACACAGTACAATCCATTCTTTCCCTTCCAATGCTTTGGGAATTTTGAATTGGCCAGCCCTTCTTCGTTCAGAAGATCATCACCCCCCTGCTCATTAACCAATTCTCAACATTACATCCTACACTTTGTTCACGAATAAATAGAAAATGCAAGCCATGACTAGTTTTCTTCTTCAGGTTTCATCACTCATTCATTTACCTCGAGCCACTTGTGAGTTGATCTCTTGAAGCCTGTGCAGAACACAATCGACTCAAATGCAAGCGACTTCCCATCCTTCAACACCACCTCGTTGCCTCGAATCCTCTCTATTTCCGCCCCCAACACCTACATATATAAAGGCACACACATCACCGCTCCATCATTAAGCTTATGCAAGCAACAACTAATCATAAATATATGTCATCCAACCGGAGAGCACCCTTTACTTCATTAATCAAAATGACAAAACCAGATTGAATCCAAACGGGGACAATGATAAAGAAGGCGTACCCACATTCAGGGGTCAAGTGTATTTTCTGCATATACCTGTATATCTCCAGACTTGATTTTCTGAATGGTTCCTACATCAATTATAGGGAACTTGCCGTACTTCAGCTTCATGGTGAAAGGACCCTCACTAGGCCAAGGCAATCCATACTTGGTGAGATCCCCAAACACAATCCTGCTCGATATCATCAGCAGATTCTCCACAGTGCTAGGCGGCAGATAATTTAACAGAACGGAGGCGTAATGCATCATGTCCCTAGTAAGAATATGAACCTACAAATCATAATATATCAATATGTCTATGCCGCATGGATTAACCGGCGAATGAACACATTTGGAGAAAAAAGATTCAGTGAATTCAGATCGGCGACAAATACACTATATAGTTGATTACCGGGCTTCGAACAATAATTGAAGGTCGGGCTCCATAGTTGACCAAGTCTAACGCAATCTCCATGCCAGAATTACCAGACCCAACTACCAATACACGCTCATCTTGAAACTCCTTTCCATTTTTATACCCTGTTGAATGAAGTATTTTCCCCTTAAAACTGTCCAAACCCTCAATCTCAGGCACACGGGGCTCCGCCGTCTCGCCGCTGGCCACCACCAAGAACCTCCCCGCAAAGTCCTCCACCTCGCCGGAGTTTCGACTCCTAGCCTTGACTCGCCACAGGTGATGGGCGTCATCGTAGTGAGCCAATTCGACGGCTCTGTGGTAGGAAGGTCGGATGTGGAAGTGATTGACATAGTCATCCAGGTACTGAATGAACTGCTTCTTGGGCACGTAGTGAGGATAAGACGGAGGAAAGGGCATATGAGGGAGTTCGCATAATTGCTTCCTCAGATGGAGATGAACACGATCGTAGCTGTATTTCTGCCATAGAGGAGCATAACAGTCTTCCCTTTCAAGGAGGATGTAAGGAATGGAGCGTCGTGTTAAGCAGGCGGTAGCAGCGAGGCCGGAAGTTCCGGCTCCGACAACTATGACAACCGCTTCCTGCATATTCAGTGAAGAGACTGGGAGGGTGGTATTGATCTGTTTATTAGTTGTTGGAAAAAAGAGACAGATCGGGGATAAGGGACGAAGGTGGTCCAAGGAACTGATTAATTCTCTAGGTACTCCTGCCTGGAGTATCACCCAATAAAAACTGAGGCGGTCGGATAACAATTAAAAAATTGTTAAATTTTGTGATGGAATTAATAAAATTTAAAATTTTTCTTATCTAGTTCTTAATCAGATTCAAAAATCAGATTAGATTTATCTCTGTAGAGATAATTGACAAGAAGATTATCTTAATTAATTATTATTATTATTTTTTTTTCAATGAATTTAACTTACCCTAAAGATCTTTAACAATCGCATCTGTGTATATCAGATATACAACTCCTCCTTCACTGGGAGTTGGTTATCCAATCGCATTTATTTGAGTGGGGCCCTGGCCGCTAATCCGTAGTAGGGTGGTAGTAGGCCTCTTGGAGGAAGTATTTTATTTATTTTTTAATTATTTTAATTTTTTCCTAATTTTTTTATTTTTATTTTTCTAATTTTTTAAATTTTTTTCCTTATTTTTCTTCTTCTAATTTTCCTTATTTTTTTTGAATTTTTTCCGAATTATTAGATTTTTTTAAATTTTTTCTAATTTTTTTTGAATTTTTTATTCCACGTCAACGTGTCGGTCCAAATCGTCACGTCATTGCGTTCCATCCAAAGTTGACGGTCAACTAACCTTATGTGAGATTTTGCTTTTCCCAAAACGTAATTTCGTGTGTATTTTTCTTTCAGAAAAACTTCATTAGTCTTGGACGCTCCCGAAAAGAAACTTCATATGTAAAATCGCTCCTTTACCCTAAAAACTATTGTAAAACCATTAAAAAAAAAACCTTAAGTTTTTACATATTAAAACAACGTAAGTAAAAACTGTTCCGATTCAAATAAAAATCGTAAAAATTATTCTTAAAAACTTATGTTTTTATTGTTTTTATTTAAAACAAAAAATAAAAAAGCAAAAACCCTATTTTCATTTTTCCAAAATCAAAAAACTATAAATTATGTTATTTTTTATGGCCAATTTAAAATTGGATAAGAAAAAGAAAGCTCAAAACTTTAATACATATAATTTTGATGATCTTTCATCCGATGATGATTGGATAGTGGAAAATAAAGAAGATTGGGAAGATGTAGACAACTTAGATGTTAACTTTATGATGAAAAAACTTAATGAAGTTGAAGTGAGAGAATCCCATGAATGAAGATAATTTGAGCATTTCGTCTTGTAAATGAACTGTTATATAAACTATAAGAAAGCGATTGAAAACATGCAAGTTGAAGTGTGGTTAATTTGAATCAACTGATATAATTTAAGAATTGTTAAATTTTATTTTATTTTTGGTGGTTTAGAATTTGGTTGTAGGAGATGTTAAACTTTTTGTGTTTTTGGATTTATATTTTATATAGTTATATGACTTATGTCTTTTAAATATGAAGTTGTTTATTTAATTTTGAATAATGATTTATGTTTTTTTACATACATATAAATACACACACATATATATATATTGTATATATGTGTAAATATACACACATATATGTTTATGTATTGTATATATGTGTATGTGTATATATACACACAAACATAAAATTTGGTATGTTGACTTTAAGTAATAGAAACTTTATGTTTTGTGTTGTTTCTATGATTTACGTCTTTATCACTTTCTTCTCTTCTGTTTTTATGTAGAAACTCGATTTTGACAATATTGGTATCACTAACTAGTTATCCCAGTGGCCCCTTACGTGTCAGTCCTATATGATAGGAGTATATTTCTTGCTTCGCAAGCTTCTTTTATTTTTTATTTTATTTTATCGCTTATTCACTCAAAACTCTCAAATCCAAAATTTCCGTACGTTTTTATTTTGTACATTTTCTGTCTTTGTCGGTTGTCTGATACCCTCTAGTCCTTATAACACATGTTTACTTAATTTAAGTATATCAAGTAAGGTAGTCAAATTTGTTAATATAATATTTTTTAAACACACTCTAATCATATTCTTCAATTCTCTTATTTTATCTCCTTCTTGGTTATTAACAAGGGAACATCAATAAACATAAATTAGTAAAAAAATTAATAAATATGAAAATTATGTTTTATATTTAGGATTAAAATTAACTTTTTAAATATGTCTTAGATTAAGAAATGAAGGGACTAACGGTAAATCACTTTACTTTAACCAAAAACAACCCATAAAATGAAACAAAATAACGTGTTATTAGTATATTAAAGATCTCATTTTAAATTTTTATAGTTACTAGCAAATACTGCGGAAACAATTCAGAAATTAAAAAAGAAAAAAATTATATAAAATGGTAAAATATACCTCATATATCACACGCCAAACTTATTCGCTCATGATATGTATTAAGTTTATTCACTTTAGACTGTCTGTATTTTGGCCCAGCATATTCGGCATTATTTTTTAGTGAAACCCCATTTAGCATTCTTTTCTCGAATTCAGAGGCTCAGAAGGAACTTTCTGTTGGCTCCTATGTTTTGATGATAACAAATGTTTAAGCATTTAAGTTTTGAAACTATGATTGACTTATGTTTTGTGTGCTCCAGGATTGACTCTTGAGAATTAGATCTTGTATTCTCGAGAATAGCTGCAAAACTGTGTTAACTGATTTCCTTGGCAAAGATAGCATTCTCGAGAGTGGATCGGATTCGAAGAATGATTCTCGAGAATTCCAAGCAATTCTCGAGAATGATCGGATCTCGAACGTAAACGTAAATATGTCACTCAAGTAATTCTCGAGAATTGAAATTCAATTCTCGAGAATGATTCTCGAGAATTAGAAATCGATTCTCGAGAATGATCGTAAGCTTCGTTCGTACTCTCGGGTTACAGGTGATTCTCAAGAATGAGAAAGTAATTCTCGAGAATGATTCTCGAGAATGGAAAAATGATTCTCGAGTATGCTCGACTACATCAATTGTTGTCCGTTTTACGGGATTCTCGAGAATTGAAATGCAATTCGAGAATGGTTCTCGAGAACCACTAGGTAATTCTCGAGAATGAACGAAAATTGTTCAATCTGCGGCAGTTGATTCCTTGAGCGATTCTCGTCCAGTTTTTTTGCCGATTCTCGAGAATGATCATCAAGACTCTCAAGAATATTCGACAAAGATCAACTCGACGAAACCGATTCCTTGTAAATCTTATTTAAATCATCCAGTTAATTGTTTTTAACTTTCAATACATCTTTATATATTGGTGTGATATTATTGATCATCTACCTAAGTGATCTACGGTGTTCATAACCAAAGTTGCCAAGATCGTACGTAGAATTCCAAAAAATGCTCATTGTGACTTAATTGCTGATTTGAGATTTGTTGAATATGACATACCGCTTGCTATTACCGATTTTAACTATGTTTAATAAGTTTGCTTGTAAATCTACGTGAAGTTCAAAGTTTTGCTTTTCGAGTTTAAGTTCTTGACAGTCGGGCACATTGAGAATGTCGCGAACGAGCCGACAAAAAGAATCTTATCATAATGGTGCCCATACAAAGACAAAAGCTTCCGAATCATTAAACTATGATGATCTCCATCCAAGAACATCTCGAGCAACAAGTCAGTAAAGACATTCCACTAAGCAAACTTCAAACATGGGCAAGCAGAAGGCGCGAGTGCGCTATTAACGGACATATTCAAATATTCCAAACAGACACATTCAAATCCTTCAACGGTCTTCAACTTCAACCAGTACAAATACACGACGGATTGAATTCGACATTTATGAACCAAAGGTGCATACATTGAAAAAGCTTTCAAATAGTTCAAATTGTATTCTAATTATATCTTCGGATATACTAAGCTTCGGTGTTCATTATCATATCTACTCGTGAGAGAGTTTTACTACTTGTTATTACAATTCGTTCAAATCTCAAGATAGAGGTATCTTGAGTGTGGGTGTATTAATTACAACTTGTAAGGGGGAGTGAGTCCAAGAGTGAAAGGATCATCCTTCGTTTACGAGTGTGTAATTGTATTTGTAAGATAGTCGAAATCCCGAGAGTGTCCGGGATTTGGACGTAGGTCGAAGAGTTTGACCGAACCAGGATAACTTCTCCGTGTCCATTATCTTTACCTCCTTATCGCTTTCATCGTTCACCTATCTTACAAAAGCGAAAAGATTTTTGAGATCACCTATTCACCCCCTCTAGGTGATATTCCACCTTCATTTGGTATCAAAGCCTGGTTTCTCGGTTGGGCTTAACATCCCGAGAAAGATCATGGAAGGAATATTACCCGATGGTGCCTCCATTAATCGACCCCCGGATTCAACGGAGAAAACTACTCCTTCGGAAAGGAAAATTCGAGTATTCGTAATGGCTACCGAATATGGTCTCGGGAAGTGATAGAAATTGGAAACTATGTACCTATAAAGATTGAAGGAGGAATCTCTGTTCCAAAGACGAAAGCCGAATTCGATGAGAATGATAAGAAGAATGTCACTCTCAACAAGAAGGCTATTTTGATGCTTCGTGAGTGCTCTCGGTCAAAAGGAGTACTTTCGAATATGCAATCATCAACCGCGAAGGAAATGTGGAAGGCTCGGAGATTGCATATGAAGGCACTTCCGCATCAAGGAAAATCGTATCAATACTCGACCACCGAGTATGACTTATCGCGAATGAAGTCGGGAGAAACCATGGCCGAGTTCCAACTCGATATACTCATTTGACAAATCAATTGGCGCTCGGGTAAAAACTACGATCAAGGTCCTCGTGTCGGGAAGATTCTCAATGTTTCGACAAAAGACCGGGAAGCTAAAGTCACCGCAATGAGGAGGCTCGTGGAGAATCAATGGTTTCGATTGCCGCATTATTTGGAAGCCTCGTCGAATATGAAAGCAAACTCGAAATTCAAAAAGGACCTAGATAATGTTAAAGAGTCGGAACAAAGGAATTGCTCTTAACACTATAAAAGAAAAAGAAGAAGATGAAGAGGACGATGAGAGACGGCCATGTTTGTTCGAAGATTCAAGAAGTTCTACGTAAAAGATCGAGGCTTCGTAAATGATTTCAAAAAGGTGACACAAGTAATGACATGAATTCGGAGGCAAAGACCAAATCATCTCATTACGAATGTGACAAGCCGGGACATTACAAGTCGAATGTCCTCAACTAAAAGACAAATGACAAAGAAAAGAAGAAGCACTATCAATTCAAAAAAGGGCTTATGTATCAAGCAATATGGGGAGATGGCTCCTCGACGAAGAAAGCGAAGAAGAGAAAGAGATCGCCAACATCCGTCTGGGTGGCGGAAGAAGAGCTAGCGTAAAAAACAACAATGAGGTACATGATTCGCAACCAACCTATAATGAATTATTTGATGAATATAATGAAATTCAATCGAATTTGAAAAGGTTGTTGATGAATGTTTTGCCCTAAAAAGGGAGAATATAACTCTCAAACTACGTGTTGAAAACCTTTCATGTGAAAATCTTATCGTGATTAATGCCTGGATTTAGAGAAAAGAAATCTTCATCTTACGAAAACACTTGAGAAATTCACTAAGGGAAGTGAAATGCTCAATGTGATTTTGAAAACTCAAAGAATTACAAATGATCGGTCGTGCATAGGATATAATCCTATCTTTGACAAAAGGAAAGGCAAAAAGAAAACTGGCGGAAAATCTTATTTGAACTACTTCCGTAAATCGTTCATATTTCAAATCCGTTTGCTCATTGTAACTATTGTAATCGAAAAGGACACTCTACTTCATCATGCTTTCATAGAAAGAATCGAAGAGATAAACCCGTTGGTAATTACCAATGGGTACCTAAGGGAACTTATACTTTCCCCGAGGCCCGAACTAACCCGAAAGGACCCAAGAAACGTTGGGTACCTAAAGCTTAATCTTATTTGAATTATAGGTTTGTCTCGAGAGCATCAAGAACCAACAAGTGGTACATTGACAAATGCGGTGGATGCTCCAGACATACGACGGAGATCAATCCAAATTCGTTGCAATGAGATCAAAAGATGGTGGCAAAGTTACTTTTGGAGGAAACCAATCTGGAAAGATCTCTCGGAATTGGAGAGATTGGTACAAAAGATGGACCTCGATCAAAGACGTGTATCTTGTGAAGGTCTCGCCATAATCTCCTAAGTGTGAGTCAAAGTGCCGATAAGAACAACCGGATTATCTTTGACTCGGAAGAATGTCTCATTGTCAACAAAGATGATCTTCCAATTGATAAAGGTAAACTGAAGGTATTATTTAAAGCTCCTCGAGAAGGAAATTGCTATACATTAGATTTACCTAAAATTGACTCGAAAAAATGCTTTGTTAGCAATTTAGAAGATAGTTGGTCGTGGCATAAGCGCCTGGCTCATGTGAACATGTTCCAACCGGATAAGCGCTAAGGAAAGATTTAGTTCTTGGTTTGCCTAAACTTCGTTTTAAAAATGACATGATTTGTGATTCCCTGTCAAAGAGGTAAACAAACTAAATCATCTTTCAAAAATAAACCGAAATCACGACCAATCGACCTCTTCAATTACTTCATATGGATTTGGTTGGACCAAGAAGAGTTAAAAGCCTTGGTGGCAATTTATATACTCTAGTCATTGTAGATGATTACTCTCGGTTCACTTGGACTATCTTCTTATCTTCTAAGGATGAAACATTTGATCTGTTTGTTGTGTTTGCCAATAAGGTGCAAAATGAGAAAGGTATTTGCATTACGCCTATTAGAACAGATCATGGAGGTGAATTCGAAAATCAAGCGTTCAGAGAATTCTCGTGATGCTCACGGAATCAATCATAATTTCTCGCTTAACACCACAATGAATGGTGTGGTGGAAAGGAAAAATCGAGTGCTCACGAAATGGCTCGTGCCTTATTGAATGAGAATCGACCTCACAAGTCTTCCGGGCGGATGCAATGAGCACGGCCGGCTATATTGCCAATCGAGCATATCTCGAAAAGAAGCTCAATAAGACTTCTTACGAACTCTACAAAGGAAGGAAACCAAATCGCTCATCTTCATATCTTTGGTCGCAAATGCTTCGTGCATAACAATGGTAAGGACAACTGGGAAAATTCGATCCCAAATCGATGAAGGTATTTTTCTCGGATACTCTAATAGAAGTAAAGCATATAGAATCTTCAATAAGCGCACTCGTTCGCAGTTGAAGAATCAATTCATGTAGTATTTTGTGAATCTAAACCGCACGAATCTTTGGATGATGATGAACCCATTGATAAAAATCAATTCTTCTCAAAAACTACTCCCGCTTCTATTGAAAGTCCCGAAAATGTTTTCGAGGCTGATCCTCAAAATGATTTAGAAAACTCAGATCAATCTCAACCTAGAGCTTGGAGGTTCATTAGGAATCATCCCTCGGACCAAGTGATAGGTGACTTGAATCAAGGTGTAAAAACTAGAAAAAGAGTACCTTAAATGAAGTAACATTTTCTCGCCTTTATATCACAAATAGAACCTTCTAAAATAGATGAAGCCCTCTTCGCAGACAATGATTGGGTGATAGCTATGCAAGAAGAGTTACACCAATTTGATAGGAATCAAGTTTGGGATTTGGTACCTAGGCCTAAAGACCATCCGGTCATTGGCACTAAATGGGTATTCAAGAACAAACGAGATGAATCAGCAATCATAGTCCGTAACAAGGCTAGGACTGGTTGCCAAAGGCTATAATCGGGGAAGAAGGGATTGATTATGAGGAAACATATGCTCCAAAGAGCTAGATTGGAAGCAATACGTGTGCTCTTAGCCTTTGCGTGCATCAAAGGATTCAAACTCTTTCAAATGGATGTTAAGAGTGCCTTTCTAAATGGATTTATTCGGAAGAAGTCTATGTTGAACAACCTCCTGGTTTTGAAAATAATCATCATCCAGATCATGTCTATCGTTTGAAGAAAGCCTTATATGGTCTCAAACAAGCTCCTAGAGCTTGGTATGAAAGATTAAGTAATTTCTTATTAGAACAAGGCTTTATCGAGGGAAATCGATACAACTTTGTTTATTAAGACTAACAAACTTAATGAGACTTTAATTGTGCAAATATATGTGGATGATATTATTTTTGGTGCTACTAAAGATTCTTCTGCGAGGAATTTTCCAAGAAAATGCAGGTGAATTCGAAATGTCTATGATGGGTGAATTGAACTACTTCCTTGGTTTACAAATCAAACAACGGAAGGATGGTATATTTATATCTCAAACGAAGTATCTCCGTGATTTGCTCAAGAAATTTGGAATGGAGCATTGTAATGGAGCCGACACTCCAACGAGCTCAACCGCTCTCTAGATGCCGATGAAGAAAAAGGAAAAGACTTCAACATAACCAAATATAGAGGAATGATTGGATCCCTACTTTATTTGACTGCCAGCACTGACATTCGTTTAGTGTGGGAATGTGTGCAAGATTCCAATCGCTCCTAAAGAATCGCATGCCGAACATGTCAAAAGAATCTTTCGATATCTTTCGGATACAAAGGAATTGGGTCTCGGTTCCCTAAAGGTCAACAAGAATTTTCGGTGGCATATTCGACTCGATCACGCTGGATACAAGACCGATAGAAAGAGTACTAGTGGACAATGTGAATTTCTTGGAGGATCACTTGTATCATGGTTCAAAAAACAAACCACCGTGGCCGTATCCTCAACCGAAGCCGAATATGTAGCCGCATCAAGTTGTCGTGCTCGGGTTCTATGGCTCAAGCAACAACTTCAAGACTTGGGAATTCATCTACGGGAGATTCCAATCCTCCGTGACAACACTAGTACAATAAGCTTAGCAAAGAATCCAGTTCAACATACAAGAACCAAGCATATTGATGTTAGACATCATTTTATCGAGATCATGTCCAAAAGAAAGATGTAAAGGTAATGTTTATCCCTACTCACTTGCAACTTGCCGATATCTTCACTAAAGCCATCGGCTAAAGAACAATTCACATTTATCGAAGAGAATGGGAATGGTAAATCCCAATGAATTGTAAGTAAAATGTTGACTCAATCTCGCTGATTATGTTTTGATGATGTTTGAAAACTGACTTAAGCATCGGAGCTTCTAGATATTGTTTTTGCAGGTTTTTGGTCCAGTTGTAAAAACTGATAGTTCTCAAGAATGATTTTATCATTCTCGAGAATTGATAAGTGAAGCTTTCATGCTCTTCCTAAGCACTCTCGAGAATTGGAATCTACTCGAGTAATATCGGGATTTGGTAAATAAGGATCATTTCGCATATTAACATTCTCGAGAATACAGCTCATTCTCGAGAAATATCGGATATTGTCCGGTGTTCTATGTCGATTACATATGTCATTCTCGAGAATGGCTAAGGCATTCCCGAGAACCGTATCGAAAAATATGTTCTCGTGAATTCATCGAGATAATTCTCGAGAATGAAGCGTCATTCTCGAGAATGGCTCTCGAGAATCATTTACCGATTCCCGAGAATTGTAGCGAGATAGCATGTTCTTTGAATGGGTTACTCTTCTTTACTAAGATCATTCTCGAGAATGAAATATCATTCTCGAGAACGGTTCTCGAGAATCAATTTTTGATTCTCGAGAATTGTCGAGCAGAGATCCCAAGCGTCGCCAAGCCTTGTGCCGTTTCACTCATAACCCCGTCGTTTCGTCCCTTCATTTCCTTAACCTTCATTCGTCGCATCTCGTTCCCTCGACTCATTCTTTCTAACTCTCGAGAGCTTTTCCTCTCTTCGTCTTTTCCGTCGCCTCTCTTCGTCTCTTCATCCTCCCAAAACTCATCATCCATCTCGTGATTCTTTGTCGAGAGACCATGACGAAATCTTCATCCTCCGAATCTCCCGAACAACCACTCAAGAAAAAGCCACGCACCAAGTATCGTCCTAAAGTTCAAATTTCGGAGAAGACGAACCATCGAAGAAGAAGGCTAAATCGGTAACGATCATGGACTCTCCTCATGTGACTCGCAAAGAAGACTCACTCTCTCGCCATTCGACAAGGCCAAAAGCAAAGAAAGCTCCCGCCCTAGATCGCAATCCGTCGTTCAAGCAAACGAAAATGCAAACTCAAAATCCAAGTCTTGCTCTCAATCTCTCGTCCAAACTCGTAAGTTCTCGCAACAACCAAGTCGTCCAAGCCTTATTCAAGTTCAAAACCACATTTTTATGAAAGAAGAACTAAGGAAATTGAAGAACGGATTCGAGACCTCCCCACACTCATCATGAGATTCCTCTTTCAACTCTTCCTCCGTTTGCTTCCAAACTAATTGGGCAACTCAATGTCCTTGATTGTCCTCCGTGCTTCGTAAAGCTCCTCCGGTAATCCCATCTCGATCCAAATTTTGTTCTTTCATATGAAGGAAGACCTTTTTGTCCTACTGTCTGGTTGAATCTAGATGACTTTAGGAGGGAGTGTAATTTGGATCTTTCACCATGGTTAAAGTCTTATATGCCGTTGCTAGATATCCAGACCCCATATTCTCCTCAAATTGTTAAGACTTTCTATTTTAATATGGTTGAGGAAAAGACCGATGATGGTGAGATTCGCTGTATACTCATATTAGAGGCAAATCCATTAAGATCACAAAGACAGCCCACTATCAATTCATTTCTCGGGTGTCATTGATCCTCCGTAAGATCCTCCCACATTATCCGAGCATGAATGTTTTAGACTTCTTCTCCCTACAAAGCAATATGATGGAAATCCCTTCAAAGTCAAGCCATCCGACATGCCGACACCACCGTAATCCTTTGGTACCTTTTGATCGCAATTTAGTAAACAAAGGTCGTAGTTTTACACACTTTGTGAACAAAGACTACCAATTGATGGGCTCCATTCATTATGGCCAAGCAACCACGTAACCTTGGCAAACCGGTTATTTCGAGATATCCAATTTTTTATCCAATTCAAGTTTCCAAGAAGAATACCATTCCATATCCTAACCTAGTCTCTAGGATTTCGGGCTTGTTTAACATCGGTATCTTCTTGACAATGACGAAACTGTTTTTCCCAAGAAATTTGGCAAGACTCATCTTTTATACATGAAGATCTCATTTACAGAAGCTACTGGGAAGAAGGAAGTCAAGTCCACCACTGATCCTAAGCCATCAACCTCCAAGCAGCAAGACGAAGGCCAATCTTCACAGGCAGCACCCGCTTCTACTTCTGCCCCTTCTTTTGCACAGGCTGCAATCCAAGCTCAGATCAACTCTGCAATTCAGAAGCTATGGCTCCCGTAATTCAATGTTTGGACTCTTATGGCAATCTAATAAAAGCAATGATCAAGGCCATAAGTAATGAGATGATCAAAGTAGATGCTCATCTTGAACAATATGTGAACTCAAGAAATGGAAAACCTCAAGAAAGAGATCCACCCGAATTCTTCGTCCTCTATGATCGCAACAAGAGATTAAAAAATCAGTTCAACGCAGTAAGATTGTTTGGAAGCCCTCTTATCGAGTCTTCGTAATCATACTAAATCCTCTCGCTATGACCACTACATCCATTCCCGATCCCGAGACCGTTCCCCAATTGTCTCGATATTCCCATGTCGATCCCGTTCTCGCGCTCCAAAGATCCGGCTCTCAACCTACTCCCGAGACCGTCTCTACACCTCCCGTTGATCCCGATATCTCGATCCCCTCTTTGATGGATGACAAAGGGGGAGAAGGAGAAACAAAGAGCGAATTGAGATTGGGACTAACTAGCGGTGTCTAGTTGGAGTCTAGTTGTTCCTTTAAGGTTTACTTTGATAATTGTCTCGTTTAAGACTCGAGAACTATCTAATCCTTTCGATGTATTTCGTAAGATCATTTTGGTTTTACATGTTATGTATGAATGGATTTTCGTTGCATCAAATCCCGAAAAATCTTCGTATAAATACATGACTTGTTTCGCAAATCGCTATACTTTCGTTATTTTACCAATCAATAATTTCATTTTCAAAATTTCAAAATGATTTTCACTATATGTTGTCATCATCAAAAGGGGGGAGAATGTTGGCTCCTATGTTTTGATGATAACAAATGTTTAAGCATTTAAGTTTTGAAACTATGATTGACTTATGTTTTGTGTGCTCCAGGATTGACTCTTGAGAATTAGATCTTGTATTCTCGAGAATAGCCGCAAACCGTGTTAACCGATTTCCTTGGCGCATAGCATTCTCGAGAGTGGATACCGGATTCGAAGAATGATTCTCGAGAATTCCAAGCAATTCTCGAGAATGATCGGATCTCGAACGTAAATGTAAATATGTCACTCAAGTAATTCTCGAGAATTGAAATTCAATTCTCGAGAATGATTCTCGAGAATTAGAAATCGATTCTCGAGAATGATCGTAAGCTTCGATTCGTACTCTCTGGTTACGGTGATTCTCAAGAATGAGAAAGTAATTCTCGAGAATGATTCTCGAGAATGGAAAAATGATTCTCGAGTATGCTCGACTACATCAATTGTTGTCTCATTTTTACAGGATTCTCGAGAATTGAAATGCAATTCGAGAATGGTTCTCGAGAACCACTAGGTAATTCTCGAGAATGAACGAAAATTGTTCAATCTGCAGTTGATTCCTTGAGCGATTCTCGTCCAGTTTTTGCCGATTCTCGAGAATGATCATCAAGACTCTCAAGAATATTCAGACAAAGATCAACTCGATTTAAACCGATTCCTTGTAAATCTTATTTAAATCATCCAGTTAATTGTTTTTAACTTTCAATACATCTTTATATATTGGTGTGATATTATTGATCATCTACCTAAGTGATCTACGGGTTCATAACCAAAGTTGCCAAGATCGACGTAGAATTCCAAAAAATGCTCATTGTGACTTAATTGCCGATTTGAGATTTGTTGAATATGACATACCGCTTGCTATTACCGATTTTAACTATGTTTAATAAGTTTGCTTGTAAATCTACTGAAGTTCAAAGTTTTGCTTTTCGTAGTTTAAGTTCTTGACAGTCGGGCACATTGAGAATGTCGCGTAACGAGCCGACAAAAAGAATCTTATCATAATGGTGCCCATACAAAGACAAAAGCTTCCGAATCATTAAACTATGATGATCTCCATCCAAGAACATCCGAGCAACAAGTCAGTAAAGACATTCCACTAAGCAAACTTCAAACATGGGCAAAGGAAGCGCGAGTGCGCTATTAACGGACATATTCAAATATTCCAAATGACACATTCAAATCCTTCAACGGCCTTCAACTTCAACCAAGACAAATACACGACGGATTGAATTCGACATTTACGAACCAAAGTGCATACATTGAAAAAGCTTTCAAATAGTTCAAATTGTATTCTAATTATATCTTTCGGATATACTAAGCTTCAAATGTTTATTATCATATCTACTCGTGAGAGAGTTTTACTACTTGTTATTACAATTCGTTCAAATCTCAAGATAGAGGTATCTTGAGTGTGGGTGTATTAATTACAACTCAGAAGTAAGTGAGTCAAGAGTGAAAGGATCATCCTTCGTTTACGAGTGTGTAATTGTATTTGTAAGATAGTCGAAATCCCGCAGAGAGAGTGTCGGGGGACTGGACGTAGGTCAAGAAGAGTTTGACCGAACCAGGATAACTTCTCTATGTCCATTATCTTTACCTCCTTACTGCTTTCATCGTTCACCTATCTTACAGCGAAAAGATTTTTGAGATCACCTATTCACCCCCCCTCTAGGTGATATTCCACCTTCACTTTCGAGACCTCAAATAATGAAGTCATAGATATTTATATTGTGTTATGTAACTTTTGCTTGTTATTTTACTATTATTTAATTTAATGTGAAATTTCCTTTCGAATGAGATTAAAGTTATAAAAATGCTGGTTAGTAAATAGTGTTATGGAGGGATGAACATGACAGCGTTGGCAAGAAAAAAAACAGAACAGCATCTCTATTCTGTGAACGAAATAAAAGAGAGCAGAATTATGAAAAAGGGGCACAGTGAGCGATTGGCGATTATTAAAAGGAGAAAAGTGCTGGTGGAAAAGAGGAAGCCGGTGGAAGGAAGTTGGTTGACTCAGCAGTGTTGGAGTTCCCTGGCCAACCCAGCATCGTTGCTTTGAGATTGCAAAAGAGAGGCAACGTCATCGGCAATCTTCTCTGCATCTCCGTTGGCTCCACGGAAACCCCACTGTGCCAGTCCCACACAGTACAATCCATTCTTTCCCTTCCAATGGTTTGGGAATTTTGAAGTCGCCATCCCATTTTCGTCCAGAAGATCCTCACCCCCCTGCTCAATACCCAAATTGTCAACATTACACAATATACTTTGTTCACAAATAGGAAACGCATGCCGAAGTTTTCTTCGTGAGGTTTCATCACTCATGCATTTAATTACCTTAAGCCACTTGTGAGTTGATCTCTTGAAGCCGGTGCAGAACACAATCGAATCAAACGCAAGCGACTTGCCATCCTTGAACACCACCTCGTTGCCTCTAATCCTCTCTATTTCCGCCCCCAACACCTTCATATATCACCAATACTCCATCATTAGCCTCATCCGAGGTTATGCGAGCAGAAACTAATCATACATGTTTTCTTATCCTATTGGCTAATAGCTAACTAGCTCTGCTGATATATAGAGCTCGGTCCCGAGTCTTCCAATGGCAAAACATGTTTGAAATTCATCGATTGGGATTCGGGGATATAGTTGATCACATCCAACCGGAATCAAAATGACAAAACCAGATTGAATCTAAACGGCGACAATAATAAAGGAGGCATGGCCTGATGGTCACATTCAGGTGCCACGGGCATTGGCCCCATAGATGTACCTGTATATCTCCAGACTTGATTTTCTGGATGGTTCCTACATCAATTATAGGGAACTTGCCGTACTTCCGCTTCATGGTGAAAGGACCCTCACTAGGCCAAGGCAATCCATACTTGGTGAGATCCCCAAACACGATCCTGCTCGATGTCATCACCAGTTTCTCCACAGTGCTAGGCGGCAGATATTTTACCAGAACGGAGGCGTAATGCATCATCTCCCTAGGAAGAATATGAACCTACAATTCATAATATATCAATATGTATATGCCCGCATGGACTAACCGGCGAATGAACACATTTGGCGAAAAAAAATCAGTGAATTCAGATCGGCGACAAATACAATATATAATTAATTACCGGGCTTCGAACAATAATCGAAGATCGGGCTCCGTAGTTGACCAAGTCTAACGCAATCTCCATGCCGGAATTGCCAGACCCAACAACCAATACACTTTCATCTTGAAACTCCTCCCCATTTTTATACCCTGTTGAATGAAGTATTTTCCCTTTAAAACTGTCCAAACCCTCAATTTCAGGCACACGGGGCTCCGCCGTCTCGCCGCTGGCCACCACCAAGAACCTCCCCGCATAGTCCTCCACCTCGCCGGAGTTTCGATTCCTAGCCTTGACTCGCCACAGGTGATGGGCGTCATCGTATTGGGCTAATTCGACGGCTCTGTGGAAGAAAGGGCGGATGTGGAAATGATCGACATAGTCATTCAGGTATTGTATGAACTGTTTCCTGGGGACGTACTGAGGATAAGATGGAGGGAAGGGAAAATGAGGGAGCTGGCAAAATTGCTTCCTAAGGTGGAGATGAAGACGGTCGTAACTATATTTCTGCCACAGAGAAGCATGACAGTCTTCTCTTTCAAGGAGGATGTAAGGAATGGAACGTCGGGATAAGCAGGCGGAGGCAGCGAGGCCGGAAGTGCCGGCTCCCACAACTATGACAGCCGCTTCCTGCATATTGGGTGTAGACTGTAGAGACTTCTCGGGGATAAGGTGTACGGAGGAGGTCCAAGCAAGTGGCAACTAATTAATCTGTTTAGGGCGCAAAAATCCTGTTTTCTTTTCTGTTAGTTGGCGAGGAAAAAATTATTGCTAATTGTCAACGGTGGGATTTGAACGATAAGATGTACGGAGGATCCAAGGGACTAAGTAATTAATTTGTTTTATGGGTTGGTTTGGGGATTTGAACGATAAGGTGTACGGAGGAAACAAGGGACTATCTAATTAATTTGTTTTATTTAGGCAAAAATATTAAAATTGTTATAAACTGAAGAAAATCTAAAAAAAAAGTAGAGAAAGTCGGAGAGAAATTGCATTTATAATTCTCATTTCAAGAACTTCCGAATATTTACACAAGCACTCTATTTATACTTTCGCAAGTTCTTATATGAACTTGACATCCACATAATACATATATTTATAACACTCCCTTGGATGTCCATTATGAATATCTTCATTAAAAACTTTAACTAGTGAAACCCAGGTGGGATAAAACCTAGCTAAAGAAAAAAAGACATCATCCATCGATACACTTTCTTTATGTTTTCATTAAAAACCTTTCTAGGAAAACCCAGTGGTGACAAAAACCAGATAAGGGAAAAAGAAAGACAACGTGTATACGCTCCCCTCTTAATTACATCGATATTCTAATGTCGCTTTCATTAAAAACCTTTCTAGGATAATTGTGGGACAAAAACCTAGATAAGGAAAAAGAGTGCGATGTCAGACATCAATGCTTCTACTAAAATACATTAGATTTACTCCCCCTGATGACTACATTACTTCTAATGCTAAGCATGATACATGAGTGTCATTCTTCAACTTCTTTGCTTGAGGTTGAAATTGTTCTTTATCCACCTGCAAATACTTTAAAATATATAATGGATATTACTTATCCATATAAAATCAATCTAAGACCTCCTTTTGTATAAACAAAAGATCTCATTCTTTAGGTATTAAATCTGTAATCCAATCTAATTTCGTTCTTCTCAAGTCATGAATTATTTCTAATTCTTTCTTTAAACAATTAATCGCTTTATCGCTTTTCAATAAGCGTTTCAATAATGTTGATATCATCAACATGACTTGCAATTAAAACATTCACATCTAGATCTTTTCATAAAGATCATTTGGGGCAAGATATTGATTTACTTTCTTTATACCCTTCTTTCAACATATATTTCTCGGAAGATTATACCATCGCGTTCTAATTGATTTAAGTCATACAAAAACTTCTCCCCTTTATTGTTTTCAATAACTTTAATTAGATGCTTTTAGATCCTAAATCCTTCGCGACTCGTGCTTTAAGACATTAAATCATTTGACGCTTCAAGACCTTAAGTCATTCTATTACGTGCTTCCTCAAGACCTTAAGTTCTTTCTTACCACATTAAGTCCTTTAAGGACATGTACTACTAAGACTTTTTGATTCTTTGAAGATTCTTCCGTAATCTTCATGATTTAAGTAAGCAGTTTATGCATAGGCTATATAACAATATCTATACAGACGCATAATCTTTATTTCATAAACCGCCAGGATTAACAATATATACAAAATTATTGTATCCACCACAAATTTATATATCACATCATAATCATATTAGACTTTGTGAAAATCTTTATTCTCACATAAACATTCATATATCTCAATTTGGACTTCCGGTCCATAATCGTCATAATATGATTATATTTGCGTCATATTCAATTTCACTTATCTCTTGGCCAATCATCTATATGTCAACTTCTTGTGACATATCTTTATATAATATCCTCATTTGATCACGTGATATCATCTTTCAAAATTGTTGTCGACAACTTTATCTTTTCGGTTCTATTTTTCCAATTCGACATAACTTATCAATATAATTGGTAATTCGAACCTCTCTTGAGGTTTTTACAATTAGTTATGTCTCGATACTCTTCCGGAGTATCTACCTCCTTTATATGATCATCATAATTATTGCTCCAATTTATCCATAAAATCTATATTTGGAACCGAATAGTTTCTCATGCTTCGGGCATGCCACATTCATATTTATCTTGATTGGAGCATTTTCAAATTTGGAGTATGAGATTCCATAAATCTCATTTAGGTCGATAATATTATCTCGGCAAATAATTCATGAATGCATAATCGATGAACTTCGGTTCATACTTCTTTATTCGAGGATATATACTTTACTATAATGCATTTCATGTATTCACTTTTCCAGCCTATCCAATTTCTCCCCTCATGGTAAGAAAACAATGTCAAACGACAATTGACTAATTATGCAAAGATAAGTCTCCTACATCCATTTGTTTCCTTTAGAAACATCTTACTGTTTCATATAGAGACAAACAAGAAATGAAGGTACTTATACAACATTTATCTCAAATTTCTTTCTATATCCATCTATGTGCATTGTGGTGGATTTATAATCATTGCACATTCAACCCTTTTAGGATGGAAATTTGTCTGGCTTCTGACCAAAAGCCAATTTTACCAGGAGAATTTTGTTGGCTTATATAAATGCTGCTATATAATATCAAGTATACCAACATAAAATTTTGTTCTCATAAGCATTTATCCAAACTTATTTATGGAGGCTTTAATTTATGATTCTTAAATCATATCATCCGAAAATTGCGCGCTTAATTTATTCAAACATCAAACATTATTGCAAACTTCATATTGCAATCTCATTTGCAAACTTCATGTTGCAATTATTTCGCAAACTCCATGTTGCAAGCAAATAATCTCACATGTAACCATCTTATAGATGATCTATCAAATTTCTCATATCATTGTATGGTTTACATGTTATTTCAATGGGCCCATATAAATCTGTTTGATATATTTCCGTAGTTCCATTACCAATTATGACCTATGATATTTTCATAGTCATTTATATTTGAGAACAAGTTAGCCTATTCATGAAGAATTTTCTCGATTCTTCAATGGATGTCAATACAAATTCTTATTTGTATATATATATGACTTGGATGATCAAACAAGTCATGCCAACAAATAGTAAACTTCCGGTTTCATCGTAACATATATCTCATCTCAAGAAACAAACGGTTTATTGTAACATTATGATCCACAATCATAATTTATCATTCGTTTTCGGAGATCATATTTGTCATTATGTGGGAAGTATGAGTATGACTTTCTACAAATTAGCTCACACTTGCATACTAACAATCTCCCTCAAGTGTGAGCATTTAACATTCCCTTAAAATTCATGGACTTTGTTCTTCATAAGAGAGGCTTAATGTATGAAGTATATAATTCTTCAAAATTTCACTCACACTTGATTCTAGAAATCTCCCCTCAAGTGTGAGTCCTTTAAAAATACTTCACAAACATTTATGGATTTCAATCCAAATGTGGGTTTTCACTTTCAAATCCTTTTTATTCATTATCAAATGAAATTAACACCCATCATATATTCTTATCCTCCTTTCGGAGGACTATATTAGTGCATTATAATAGTCTTCATGTGCACTTTGGCATACCCAATGGAAAATATCTCAAATATCTCCTCCTCAGACGTTCTAGAAAAATGAATAATCACTTTAAATTTATAATATTTGTTTACACATCAAGATATGAATTCTCAATAATTTTTCATATCTTTATTAATCACATATGACCTCACTGGTCATATTGTAAACTTCTGGTTTACAATGAGCATGTGGTTCAATACTTTTCTATATGATATCCATTTTTGTAGATATCTTTGAAACTTAACAAGTTTCTTTCATATTTGGTAGAAATAAAATGCATATTCAATGCATAATGTTGTTTCTTCAAGAACAAACAATACATTATTCTCGCGAGCCTTAAAACAAATTTATACTACCAAATTTAGTCATGAACATTGGCCTTTCAAATTAAGTGGGTAAACTACGCCAATTAGTCTCCAAGACTATTAGCGTTTAGAATTATTACTCACGTGGCATAATTCTATGCAAAATATTTGTCTTTAAGACAATAACTTAAAACTCTTTGTATCATTCAATATTTGATACATATACTTTCGTGGTCTTTATATAATAATTTATAAAATTTTCTTGCCGCGCCATTTCTTTAAACCAATATTGTTCTTTTATAAAAGAACAATTATAGAAATTGATAAATTTCTTAAACATCAAATAATAAGTTTATGGCAATAAAAATGATAAATTTTCTTGTCATAAAATCACAATATTACGACTACTTCTTGCCATAAACATAATATTATGTTACCCGCCATTCAAAAAAATATTTTTTTTTTTTTTTTTGATTTTTTTTTCGTGAATAGTAAATACTATTCATAAATAATAAAATTAAAATAATATAACCACTGCCAAAATTTTCTCCCGCCTTCACGTGGAAGCATTGAAAAATTTGTTTTGGGGAAAATTACATAACTTGACCCCAAATTTTATGAATGTTATTTTACTACCACGTAAAATTAAAAAATAATACCCTAATAATTTAAAATTCCAAATTGGTCTCATTTTGGAAAATCAATGCCTCATACTTTTGAAATTGATTTTGAGGAAATTTGATTTACATATAATACTTATCTTATCAGATAATTTATATCAAATATTTGACCTTTAACAAATATATTATGGCATACAATAAATACAAAACTAATGACCTTGCCACCACAACAATTAACATGAATTTCTATCATGTTTATTATACCTAAAGATCTCATTCTCGTGGTTCTTATCAATAATCTTTCCTCACTTCGGTGAGAATTTGAACCATCATAATTACAACTACGTCCATATGTAAACAAATTTACACACATATCCACAACCACAATTAAATTTATTCATTACTACATTCACTTCCTAATGTAGTTCATTCCGTTGGAGGAAATTAATGATCCTTAAAACAAAAACTCACCTGTTTTGTTTGATCATATAAATACAAGAAATTAATTCAAAATATTTTTGATTCCTTCACAATATTCTACTCGTGAAAGCAAATTGAATATTCTCATTTATAATAAACTTATAGAAGAACAACCATCTTCTGATGGCCATACATTCCCATTAATTTGTTCTAAAGAACAAAAGAATACTTTTAATGCCAAATATACTGTTGAGACTTTCATACAAATGATACCATACAAAAATTATGGATCAAAGCCATGTCTCATAACTTCAGCAAATTTATCTCTTTGCATGATCGCCAATATGTCTCTCAAAGATCGTGCCAAATTATCATTTGGCTTCGCGCCAAATTATGCCTCTTAGCTTGGCTAAATTATGTCATCTCTTGGCTTTTGCCACTTTATGCTTTTCGCTAAATTATCTCTTCTGCGCTAATTGTCACTTTATATCTTCATTTGGCCGGCCAAATTACGCCTCATCTGCGCTTCACAACTTTTAGCTCATATCACAATATGGCTTTATATTGTTTATCTTCAGGATAAACTTATACATATGGTTTCTGGCCATTATATATGACGTCTGATCATATAATAAATATATTAATATTAATAATAACAATAATAAAATGTCAAATAATAAATAAAACATAAAAGTAAATGTTATGTTAGCAAACATAAAAGTAAATGTTATGTTAGTTAACATAAAAGTAAATGCTTAAATTTAAATAGCATAAAATTAAATGCTAAATATTAAATCAAGACTTAGGTTAGGTTTAACTTTTAACAAGAGGTGTCGTAATTAAAATATAAATAAATAAATAACATAAATGTAAATCTTGAATATTAAATCAAGACTAGGTTAGGAGGGTTAACTCAAGTAGGTGTCGTAATTAAAATATAAATAAATAAATAACATAAATGTAAATCTTGAATATTAAATCAAGACTAGGTTAGGAGGGTTAACTCCAAGTAGGTGTCGTAATTAAAATATAAATAAATAAATAACATAAATGTAAATTCTTCAATCATAAATATGTTAGTAACATAAAATAAATGTTATGTTAGTAACATAAAGTAAATTGCTGAATTATAAATATGTTAGTAGCAATAAATAAATCTTTGAATCAATAATAATAATAAAAATTAATAAATAAAAGTAAATGCTTAAATTTAAATAGCATTAAAATAAATGATGAATCATAAATATATTAGCAAAGCACTAACATAAAGTAAATTATTTGAATTATAAATATGTTTAAAGAATAAATAAATCTTTGAATCAATAATAATAATAAAAATTAATAAATAAAAATAAAATATTAAATTTAAACAAATATATATAAATATATATATACTGCGCAATCATTGTATAATCAATGTGTAATATTAAATAGTAAAAACATTGCAACATCATTGTGCAATCATTGCGCAATCAAAAAATTTTTTTTAAACTACCGACAGTTTTTTTTTTTTGGAAATTACTATTCAAATAGTAATTTTAATAATAAAATATTAAAAACATATGGGTCCCGCTGCCAAATTTTTCAAACCATCAGACGTTTTTTTTTTTGAATTTACTATTTAAATAGTAATAGTAATAATTAAATATTAAAAACACGTGGGACCCACATAAAAATTTTCTCCCCTTCTTCCTCGTCTGCTCTGCGTCTCGTCTCTCTCTCTCTCTCTACAACTCTTCTTCCTCTTTCATTCACAAAGATCATATTACTTAAATCAACAATTTAAACTTCATAGAAAACATACCGAATGAAGAGATCGCATAATCACCGATCGTAAATCAATTTACCAAATAAACGCCTCCTTTTGAAAGCGATTTGAAAAACTTCTACTTCTGCCAGGGAAGGTGAACGACGGTGATGATGAAGCGGTGTTAGGAGGCCAGTTGATTAGCGCCGTCTTGATAACGTGTTATAAAGCTGAAGAAAATCTAAAGAAAAGTAGAGAGAAGTGGAGAGAAATTCAGAGAGATGGAGGAATTCTCATTTCAAGAACTTACGAATATTTACACAAGACTCTATTTATGACTTTCGCAAGTTCTTATCATGATGAACGTCATCCACATAATACATATATTTATAACAAAAATTTTATTTCTAATTGTTGAGAGTGGGATTTGAACCCACGCCCTTTCGGACCAGAACCTTAATCTGGCGCCTTAGACCAACTCGGCCATCTCAACTATTTATGCAGATTTTTCTTCTATATAAAATTATAGTTGTTTTTGAAAAAAAGATTAAATTCTAATGCAATAACACATTTCCTACCGTTTGTTTTCTTGTTTTTTGTTACAATTTCGGATCCATGGGCATGGCGTCAATCGGGTTCTGGACGTTTATATTTTAAAACGTAAAATAAAATTATGCTCTTTTCTCACGTCATTCTGTTTTTACGATATACTACTAGCTTTTTAGACATGAAAATGGTATTAACATCCTGTCACTGAATTTTTTTTGGGAGAAAAGCCCAGGCACACCCATTTCTTCATTCTTGCGTCAATATGGTATCAGTGTCAGTTGCATCTCAGTGCTCTTCATTCGTCACTGCTGTACCGGTGCCTGTGGGTGTGGGGTTCAAGATCTGGAGTTTTACAGTTGTGTTTCATATTTGCCCGTTTCTTCATTCTTTGACTTCAAGCCCTTCCTTTCCAGTTTTCCTCTCCATTCCATTTCTCCTACAGCAGGGGGGTGAGGAGTTTCTTTATATCTTTATCACCGTGACAGGGGGGGAATACTTTTTCGTTAGTAAATTTATGTGAAAATATAATGATAAAGCATATATTTTCCCCTTAAATAATGAGCACATATGCACAAATTGTTTTTTGTCATTTTAATTTCTTTTTATTGAAAGTTATATATCTAATGCATGGCATTGCATAAGGAAAATTCGCTAGCCATGGCGTCAGGAACAGGGGAAGTGTGCAGTTTAAAGACACTAACAGCAAACCCATCCCTGTAACCCTGTTTGGGTCCTTGAATTTTTTTCTTGACCTCGTTGGGCCCCTCTGTTGTTTCATTTTTCTTAATGGTTTGAAGTTTGTGAACTCGCATAGTGAAAAGGAAAGAGGCAAGTGTATGGTCCAGAAGGAAATCACGTACCGAATTTGTCTTGTAGCAGAGACTGCCAGTGCGTGATTTCAAAAAGAGTCCCAATTATCAATTTCCACTCACCAATGCAACCCCACCCCCACTTCTCAAAAGCCCCTTTTAATGCCTCAATCATGAACCTCCTCCCTGGTTTCTCCTCTCCAGCCTTACTTTCCTCTGTATCTTTCTCTCTCTCTCGCAGACACATTAATTAGAGTACCATCATTAAGTCTGTATATATATTTGATTCTGTGATCATTTATGGCTTCCTTTTGGTCATTCACTACAATCCTCCTGGCCTTGATAGTGTCCCATTGTTCATCATCCTTGGCTTCTCCACCAAGTGTGCGTATTTCCACCATATCAGCGGCACCAACAGTATTACCTGCTGCTCCTATGGCCTCTACTCCTCTCTCTCCAGATATTGAGCCACTCTTTCCCTCTCCTGGTAAGGCCGCTTTCTCTCCATCTGATTCTTCGTTGCCCACCATTCCAGCGAGCCCAAGTCCTCCAAATCCCGACGCTTTCGGTGTTCCAGGGCCTGTAATGGCGTTTCCTCCGTCAGAGTCTATGCCGGTCCATGCCCCTGCTTCACACTCTTCATCTCACCCTCTAAATCTTATCTCATATCTGGCTTCACTGGTAATTTGCCTCATGCTGATGCTTCATGGCATGTGATTCTGAGCAGGTGCTGCCGTTTCTACTTTATTGTTCTTGTCGCTATTAGAGAATTCCCTTTTCTCACCTTGTTTTTAGTACATTGTATGAGGCACTGTTGGATGATGCTCCTGGGTTAATATCAATTATCTTTTTAAGGCTGACAAGAGTTATCTTTGACTATTAACTGTCTGTATCTATTTATGTATGCTGGAAATTTTCTTTTACTGTTTTTTACCTTTCCATGAGATTAACACTTGTCAAATGCAATCCAACGATCGTGGCGAGGAGGGTACGTAAAAGGGACCACAGATCACTTTGATGTTGCTCCAAGAGCATTTTTTATGACTCTGCACTTTTTTTTTTGGGACAAATTATGAATCTGCACTTCGCAATAAGAAACAAAACATTTTAGAAAATAAAAAAACAGTTGAGGGGAGAAAAAAGAGATGGGAATTGAGTGGCTAACACTATAAATAAATAAATAAATAAATTGCGACGATGGGGAATGCATACAATTTAACAAGCTGACAAAAGGAAGGACCACTAATATATACTCGCTCTGGCTTCTCTTTGCTAGAAGGAATGAATGTAAAATAAATAACTGATATCTAAGACGCGGACTACTCAAATTTATGAAGCTTCCATGGGTGAACACTTAATATAGATTATCGACACATATACATATATGTATAAAACTATTTTCTACTTAGTGTACTCCATATGCCTACTTGTAGATGACATCTAGAGAGCTACAACGCTGGGCTGATTCCATGGATATCCATTAAACAGCTTCCCGGACAACGCTCCCATGAGTTTGTTAAGCTCGAAGGGGTGCTTCCACTGCTTTTTACAGTCATTAGCAATGAAGTTTCTCATCTTTGAATTCTCCTGCCTTATCACATCTATTGCCAAGCTCAGGTGTTTTATCACCTCTATCTTCTCCTCATCCTTCAGCCTCAGTTCATCCTTCTGTGCCCTATTCTCTTCTCTCAATCTTCCTATTTCTTCCCTCAGCATCATTGCTTCATCACACATGGCATCTTTCTGATCTTTCTGTTCCCTGTTCTCTTCTCTCAGCCTTTCTATCTCTTCCCTCAAAATCATCAGTTCATCACGCATGTCATCTTTCTGCTTCACCTGATCCTTATAAACCCTGTTCTCTTCTCCAAGTCTCTTAATTTCTTCATCTAACCTCTTGACTTCATCATTCACGGCCAAACAAGGAACTTCCCCTTTTGTGCAGTTGTCTGGTTCAGTTTCATCTTCTTGCTCAGGATCGTCAACTTCAGACTCGGCAGACTCCTCCACATCGTAGTTCTCAGAGAAGCTATCATAACTGCTATCTGTGAAAGTCATGAATTTCTCTGATTGGTATTTGGCCGAGGCAAAAGGAGATCCTCCTGATTTCAGGAGGCGAAATCCAGAATCTGGTTTGACTTGATCATATCGCTCCGCCAGAGAGCGGTGAGTCCGATAGAAATCTTCAACCATGCTAATAAGCTCTGGTCGCTTTTTGTAATACATCTCTGCACGTTGCGCAAAGGAATCGGCATCTTGTTCGATCACTTTCAACATTGCCGTTGTCTTCTCATTTAGCTCTGTCATCAACATAAAACACACAAACTAAGACAAATATCAACACGTTTTCCACATTCCCCTTTAATCTTAGAGATTAATTCATCCCTAAAACCATTAGCCGTTGTAACACTCCAGTATATGTTCACAAAGAGGTCGAGGCAAAAGTCTTAGTTCACAAAAGAAAAAAGGGGTTAACCCAACGGTTAAATCTAGAAGCAAAAAGTAGAAAAAGAAAAGAACTTCAAAAGGAAAAAGCAAGAACCACGATTCTTAAAATAGGCCCACAGCCTTTTATTGTTACCAGTACACCTACGTTCCTCTTTACTCTTTCGAGAACGACTGGTTTGAGCTTTCTAAGTGCCTACGTTTATAGATCATATGCCATAAGAAAAATTAATTATCATTCGGGAAGACACCAGTGGGTCCAAAACTTTAACATAGAACGAACATAGCATTTAGGGACAAATTGAAAGCCAAGTAACAAAGAACCAGACAAAAGATTAGTGGGATCCTCGTGCAATCAATGCATCATTAATTTTGTATCGACCATGAACCATAAGAACGAAGACACGTCACACTGTTCAACTTAGCACATCTGTTCCCAATCGAGCGAGTTGCTCACTTGACGATATTTTCCCCACAATTTGCAGGGCTTTAAATAATGGAACTATTCTACCCTCAAAAAAAAAAAAATCAAAAGTGTTCCACGGGTTCAGAGTAAACACCTAAGTTAATTGCACATCAACTACAGAGGAAGAGAAATGATACCAGAGAGAGTGGATTGGAACCATGGGGATCTTTTAGAGGTGCTGCGATCGTCAAGCCACCACCAGTGTGAGGGTTGATTCATCCTCATTTGTGCCATCTTCTGCGTCAATCTTCTCTTAATTACCACCAAAGATTTATATATGAAAACCAATATAACAAAACAACAAAAAGAAACCTTGAATTTTTCAGGCAGTAAAATAAGTAGTAGGTTTTATTTCTAAAAGATACCAACAAAAAAAAAAATTGATCGTATTTCGATGAAGGGTCAAAATCATATGCACCGACCAAGATTGATACCGCTTCTTCGTTATTAACAAAGACAAGGCCACAGAAGCATCGTAAAAGCCATATAGAGGCATTCCCGTCCTTTCAAAACAGACCACAGGAATACTTCTTAAAAAAAATCGCTAAGGCTATGTTAAATTAAAAACATAAACTTTGCGCTGTATCTGTTCTTTCTAAAAAAAATCTGAAGCCACGGAGATGGCTATATCAGGACGACTATTTATTCTGAAAGGAAAGAGTAAAACTCGGCTATGCCCATTTCAGAGAATCCAAAAAAGAGAGGCAATAGAAAGAGAATGGGGAAATAAGAGAGGACCTGATTCAAATTGTGGAAGAGAGTCGTATAGGTCGTCTTCTTCTTCGTCTCCGGCTGATGGAGAGTGTAGGCTTCGCTTTGTCAGCCTACAGACTCTGTTTTCTCTCCCGAGCTGCGCCTCGCTCTCTACTCTTGGCTCTTCCAGGGATAAATGATAAAATGGATACAGCGCTTTCTGGTTTTGAATTCGTTTGTCTCTTTCAGAGAGGGGGATTCAAACTCTCCACTTTTACCGAATTGCCACTGACCATCGCCTTTTATTTCCAGAGGCTACTGCTGAGTGGCTCGCAATTTATCTGACGACTTGAAGGGTATTAAAGACATTCGATAGATACCATGTAAATCCGGGAGAATTTGGAGGCGGATTTTTGACAAAATAATACTGCTATATTTTATATTAAAGTTTAAAAAATGTTTAAAAGGAAAACCAAAAATCAGAAAGTCAATAACATGAGCACACACATATATGGTTGCTGAGTAGGATGGGATTAAATTTAGGAACGTGAGGGAGCGGAGTTGGCAGTAACGGTCCGAAATGGGGTTCAGAAATTTCCTTACCCATTTATTTCTTTTCCATATATTTCTAAGCATATATGCCTTTTTTTTAATATATATATATATATATATATATATAGAAGCAAATATGCTTTTTTATATATATATATATATTTTTTTTTTTTTTTGATATATGCATATATGCTATTTTGATAGCCTGGCATTTCGAATCTCATGTCCAAATATAAAACTGTTAGTGACCCAACGAGGTACGTGATTTAGTGATGAAAGGATTTGAATCTTTTAGAGCTCCATCATAGAGTAAACGAATATGGTTGGATTTGAATCTTTTAGAGCTCCATTAAATCCATAAAAAACTTTTAAGTGCCCGGCGCTTCTGAATGAAATAGATTTGTACCATATATCCCACACACACACACACAAAATGTACATTAACCCATAATTTTCATTTACTCTCTTTTATAATTATGGAGATACTACATTAACATATAAGCTAGATTGCATGAAAGCAACAATAATGGTATTCAGTGAAATTCACTGTATTCATTTGTAATATTTTTGTTTTCTCTCAAATTCTTAATGTATGACTAAATTGTGGAGTTGATCTTAATCTTAAGTGTAATTATATTTTTTATATTTTTTATTATTTCTAATTTATCCTTAATGTTGTTTCTTTATTAACAATCAAGTATATGAGAGATAAAAGACATAACAAATATAATTAGGGTATTTTAGGAAAAAAAAATGTTATATCAACTAACATAATTAATTTTGTTAATCTCATCAAAATAGGTAAATAATCTTTAATTAAGGATGTAAGGGGATATATTAATAACATTATAGCTCACGATGTTTAAAACAATACTCCCTCCATTCCTTATTATAAACAACAACTAAGAGTTTATTTGGTCCTTTTTATAAGGACTTGCTTTGTTCCCAATGAAAGAAATTGATTTTTTTTCCATGTCTCGCCCTTTTTAATTAATAAAGGTAGTGGGTAAGAGTAATAATTAATATAATATTAGAGTTAGTGCAATTAGTAGGAGTAATATTGGAAATTACTTAGATTCTATGACAACTTTATTGACTTTAACTACTTTTATTGGTTTGTGAGAAAAGTTAGTTGGTGCCCTGTAATAAGGACCAGAGGGAGTATTTACATGCCCATCATCTTTAAAGTGTTTCACGAAACACAATAAAAAATTAATCGCAGTTATTTTGTCTTTGTCCTGGGCCAAAAATTTGAATATAACTCAAACCTCTTAACAGAAGGACGTATATATATACTTATATCAAAAAAAAAAAAAAAAAAAAAAGACGTATATTTGCCCAGATTCAAATAATAGGAAAAAGTGACCTTCAAGAAAAAAAGAAGGACATATATACTTGAGTGTCTCATCTTATGTGTTGTGGATGACTTTGTTGTTTGGTGTTGTGTCTGAAGCCCAAGCATCTTGTATGATAAGCTGTGTTCAGGAGTTTAAGAGGGCTTCGGGAGGGAAGGTCAACTTTGGTAAATCCTCTATTTTTTTACCCCCAAAAGTGCCTCTGCATACTAAGCTTCAAATTAAAGCAATTACTGGAATGCATGTGAGATAGGAAGATATCTTGGTTTTCCTCTTTCCCGGAATAGAAGACCAAGAGAAAAATTCCAATATATAATTGGTAGAGTTAAAGCTAAATCGAGTGTTTGGAAGGCTAATAGTCTCTCCATGGCGGGGAGGATAACTCTTGTTAAATCTGTCATTAGTACGATTCCCATTTATACAATGTTAGTTGCAAGACTACCGTTGAGTGTTTATAGTGAAATTGAACGTCTCCAACGGAACTTTATTTGGGGACATGATGGTGATGGTGAGCACTTTTCATTTCTATTGGGTGGGAGCAATTTACTAGGCCCAAAGAATTTGGTGGATTGGGGTTGAGAAGGCTTAGCTCCGTTAATCAGGCTTGTGGTGCCAAGTTGGCATGGAACCTTGCGAGTAGGGGTGGAAACCGACCAGGCTAGGCCTCACCCTTAACAGGCCAGGCTTGTTTTGCAAGGAAGTGGCCTGAGTCTGGCCTATGGTCTCTTACAAGCTTTTTTTTTTTTGGCTTAAGTCTGGCCTGTTAAGGCTTGTATTTTTTAGAATTTTGCAAACCATGAAATCTTCAATAAGTGCATCAATGATATGTACTCAAAGTCTGCAAATTACAGGCCACATAAAATGAATAGACGATATGCAGTCATTCAAGATTCCAAAAACAGGGGAATGATTTTAAATAGAATCAAGAGCAAGAATAATCTGGTAGAAGTAGATTCCAGAAACAGGGAAATGAATAGACGATATGCAGTCATTCAAGATCCCTCGCATGTCATCATTTTCCATCTGGTTAAACAAGTAGATTACTTCTCACCCACAAAAGAAATAACCGTCTCTATCATAATCCGTGGATTTGTTTCACAGCTTGATTTATAAATCGTGGAAAGAAAAACATATTTTACAATTTTATTTACAGCAAAAATGAAAGATCAGCATATCGATAATCCCTAAACCCTAAGCCGAAAAAGAATTCCCCTCACCTCCCATTCCTTTAATTCAAACCATTTCGACGACGATAATAACCAAGTTTTCCACGTGTGCAGGTCATCATTCCAAGAATAATCATTCATCAACCCTCCAAATCGAAATCGATTCCTAAAAGTAACCTGAAAAACAACTGCGCAAAGAAATTTTCAAGGCAAGAACAATTAATTAAGCACAAAGTGCCAAATAACTTGCTCCAAAATTAGATACAAGAAGAAAACCATAAATCAACAAATAATAACAAGAAAATCAATTGTTCTGAAGCGTAGGCATCCGAATTCGTAGTTGATTCACAGATTGTAAGATCTTGAAGCCAAAAAATTAATCAGGACCAGATAACACCGTGAATGTTAGACTGAAAATTGGGAAGGGGCCGAGATCTGAGTGTGAGAGCAACGACGAGCTGAGATCTGAGAGTTTGAGCGACAGCGAGCTGAGATCTGAGTGTGAGAGCGATGACGAGCTAAGATCTGAGAGTTTGAGCGACGGCGAGCTGGGATCTGAGTGTGAGAGACGAGCGAGATACGAGAGTGAGCCAAGAGAAGCAGAATATCATTCACGGTTCATGGATTCACGGCTTCACGGGACTTAAGGTTATTTTTAAGGCGACGTGTCAAAATCTGGGAGGGTTATGAATTTACAATCTTACCCTTATAACAGGCCGCCCGACAGGCCTAAAAGACTCATTGGAAGGCCCAGGCCTGGCCTGTTAAGGAAAACAAGTCTTAGCTTGGCCTTTTAGCCTGACAGGCCAGGCCTGACCAGACTAGAAACAGGCCAGGCCACAGGCCCCTGGTCTTTTTCCACCCCTACTTGTGAAGGGTGCGAAGGGACTATAGGCTGAGATCCTTTTCCATAAGTATATGGTGAGAGATTGTGATTTCCTCCTTTCTTACTGTCCTGGTGACTCTAGGCTATGGAGATTTGTGTGTGATCGAAGAGAAATTGTGGATAAAGGCTCAAGATGGCTTGTTAAAAATGGCTTGTCTGTGAATTTCTTTAGTGATTGTTGGGTGGGAGACGGCTTAACGCTTAGCGAGTTTCACCCACGTCCACTTTCAGTTGAAGAGGAGAATTTTGTGGTTACAGATTGGGTAGAGAGAGGAAATTGGAATGTTGATAAAATCTCCTCCGCCATTAGCCCTGCAGGTACGAGGAGGGTCGCTGTTGTTTTACCCCCTAGAACGGATGCGGATTTTGATTGTTTGGTATGGGGAGCTTCCGGAGATAGTCAATTTTCGGTTTGAAGTGCTTATTTTCTTATTAAACCTAACTCCTTATCCTCTCGGGATAATGTTTTTAGAGACATATGGAAATGGGGTGGAGTTGAAAGAATCCGTGTTTTTATGTGGAAGGTAGCTTTGAACAAGTTGCCTACCAATGTATGGAGGAGCTATTGGTCTTAGAATTCTTCTTTGTGTGATATGTGCAGCACTGGCCTTGAGGATATCTTGCATATTTTACGTGATTGTGTGTATGCTAGGAACATGTGGTCTTCTTTGATTAAACCTAGGTATATGACCTCTTTCTTCACCCTCAAATTGAGAGATTGGCTTGTTCTTAATTTAAATCAGCAAGTAGGGTGTAAATGGGAGGGTTATTGGAGTCTATTCTTTGGGGTAGCTATATGGAAACTTTGGGATTGGAGAAATAAATGTATCTTTGACTATAATTTCTCTAAACCTCAGAATCCTGGAGTTTCTATCTCTATGCTCTGGTTCGGTTTTGTTGTTCTTTCTGATTCTGCAGGCATATCGATTCAGCAGGGAGTGGGGCAAATGACGGGGTGGGAAAAACCTCCTCTTGGATGGTTGAAGCTCAACGTGGATGGGGCATCTTTTTTGTCTTCATCTTATGTAGGTTGTGGAGGGGTGGTTAGGGATTGTTTGGGTAACTGGATTGTTGGCTTTTCCAAATTGATTGGTGATTGCCAAGCTAGTTTGGCGGAGGTATGAGCCATTGTTGAAGGGCTGCAACTTGCTTGGGATCTCGGTTAGAGGAAGATTATTTTGGAATCTGATGCTGACTTTGTGGTTAATTTGCTTTTAGATATTTCTTGCTCTACATGTAGTAATTTAATCTTGAAAGCTCGAGAGCTATTAGCTTTAAATTGGCAGGTGGATGTTAGATCTATTCCTAGATATTTCAATAGAATTGTTGATGCCTTCGCTAAAAGGGGCATTGCAAATTTTGTTATTCTAGATGAGTGCCCCAATATCTTGAGGAGTTGAGTTGATCAGGAGTATTTGAGATTAATTTCCCCCTTTAGTATAATGTTTATTTGTGTAATGTAGGCTTTATGCAATCTTTTATAGCAAATAATAATAATAATAATAATAGGAAAAGGCAAATAGTCTATTTTTTTTATATAAAAAAAAAGTTTAGGTGGGAGTAGACACTGGTATCCCACTAGGGCCAAGGCATGTCTCCAGGCTAAAAGAGCGCTTACTAGGCATGGAAATAGGCCAGACTTTGGCTAAATAGGCCTGAGCTTGTAATGGGGGCAGAAGGCTTGAGCCTAAATTCAGGACTTTTTCTAGGCTCAGGCCTGAGCCTTTATAAGGCCTGGTTGAGCCTGAAGCCTTTTTAAAAACCTACTTACAATGTAGGCTTTTAAAAAGGCCTCATATTACAGGCCTTGGAAGGTATAAATAGGCTTTGTATACTTTAAGCCTATCAAAACTTATATAATTATATCTTGAAATTATAATATAAGAATGAATAACAATAAATATTATCTTATTTATATGATAAATATAAATATATTTATTTAATATTTAAACATACAGGCCCGAAGCGCCTACGGGTTAGGCCTTAACAAAAAAAGGCCCGACCTATTTACATATTTAAGCCTTTAAATAGCTTGGCTACCGACCTTTTAACAAACACGCCAAAGTCTAACTGCACCCTAAATAGATCAAAAATAGAAAATACCGACAGTGACTGATAGGGGCTGGTCTATTCCCACCCCTGCGCTTACAGCGTATTTACAGATCGCCCACTAACGGCGCCTCACATCTACTAATGCAGATTAAACCTCCTCCCTTTTAAAGTGAAGGTTGACGCCTTAGCCAACTGTACTCATCCTCATTAGCGCAAATAGTCTATTGATGACTATGGGATTTTCACCAAAATGATCGTCAAGCCCATGAGAGGTGAGCTCGCGTCCCAAACCCTGCAATTCGGGTAAGAAAATCGAGCCCAACCCGATCCATGACGACGACAACCAAAAGAAGTTAAAAAGGTGGCCATCTGGATAAAGCCGTTGTGTCCAAACCCGTCAGGTCAGCCCGGATGTGGAGCTCAGATTCCCCAGGAATCCTTTCCCTTTCCTCATTCCTTCCAGTCCCACAGTACTGCCCCGCTATGTGATCGAGGGGGTCAAATTCATTCAGATTTTGTTTTCTTAAAGGGCTTCTCTTTACTATTCAATGTATTCCATGTTTCGTGTTTCAATTAGCGCCATAAACGTTTCTCGCTTAACCTCTGATAAAATGGCTTTCAAATATTTGAAGGGGAGATAGGTTGGAAAGGAAGAGAGGGGATGGGGACGCTATGAAGCTCTAGTTTAAGTTCCGTGTTTGATCACTCGGCTCTTATTTTGTTTTTGGGTGCTGCTGTGTGTTGCGTTCAATTTAGGTAGCCTTGGATTTCGAATTGCCGTTTTGAATCTATATGTCACTCTGTCTGCATGCTTGTAGCAGTTGATTTTTGCTTGGAATGGGAAACCGTGTCGTTATCATGTTGTAACTTTCGTTGACAAAAAAGGAAATTCAAGCTTTCCATGCTTTGGGGTTTTGTTTATCGACTGACAGCTTGCTTTGTGTAAAAATATGGGATTTGGAAGGGAGGAATTGACAATGGCTTTGAATTTTTAAAAAGGAGACGATGTCGTTTAGGAGTATCCTCCAGGATATAAAGGGAGAATTTGGGAGTATTTCTAGGAAAGGATTTGAGGTGAAGTTTGGGTATGGGATGAGATCGCGGTCACAGTCACACCGTGATGCTGGGGATCATGTGATGGTTGGCGATGGTTTGAAGCAGAGTTGTTGGGCTAATATGCCCCCAGAGCTTCTGAGGGATGTGTTAATGAGGATTGAGGCTTCTGAAGATACGTGGCCAGCTCGAAAACATGTGGTTGCTTGTGCTGGTGTCTGCCGCAGTTGGAGAGGAATCATGAAAGAAATTGTGAAATCTCCTGAATTATCTGGCAAGCTAACGCTCCCAATATCCGTGAAGCAGGTATGACTATTGCGCATGCCTTTACTTCCTTCTATCTTATTTTATATTTGGTTATTAATATCTTCACAAAGCTCTTTAGTTTGAGGTTGCAAATCTTGTCAAACATAATAGTCTCATGCCAATTTACTTGTGCTCGGTTTCTGGGCTTTTAAGTTGAACTCGTCCAACTTCTTCTTCTTCTTCTTCTTCTTCTTCTTCATTGAGCTGAAGTTTTGTTTGCTTGACAGTAATGTACTTGCATCAGTAGCGTACCAGCATTCTTCAATTGTATCTTTATTCCCAAACTTGATTAAGGCATAATGAAACATCAAAGGCAGATTGATGAGTAACATAGTTGGACAAGCACATTAATTAATTGCAGTTGCAATGGCTTGATGGTCTCTCTAAATAAACAAGCTACATGGTTATTTGTGAGGTTTAATTACAGCTGATAGAGCTCATAATTTGTTTCTTATGTGGTAGGTGATTAGAGTGAAGTTGGCATTACTTTGCCTTTGTTTGTCCTTTCATGGTGAGATGAATTCTCAACCACCGCCTACCCCAAACAATGGGCGAGAGACTGAGATTGATTTAAGGTAGAATAACATTTGGGTACTGTAATTGAATAATCTGAATATTATTTATTCTTCAGAATTAAAAGAAAGTACAAGGAGGCCTTTATCTAATAAGCTAACTGTAATCCCTAAATATATGGATCTACCGTAATCCCTAATTATATGGATCTAACCGTAATCCCTAATATATTTCCTAACACTCCCCCTCAAGTTGGAGCATATATATTGATCATGCCCAACTTGTTACAAAGATACTCAACCCGTGAGCCCTAATATCTATTATAATATAATCTAATTAAATCATAATATCTTAAGATATATTCCTAATAATAATTAATTAATATTCATAAACTTGATATTCTCAACACTCCCCCACTTGCACATGTAGCAATTGATCTTCAAGAAAATAATTATTCATAGTCGAGAACTGAAAAAAGGTAATAATCCATCAGCTTCACCAGGAGCTCGAACAACATATAGAAAACCAAATTAGAGTAGAAGCTGCAACAACGAACTGTCCCACAAGGGACCAAACAATACTCCAAACATCTCACCAGAGACAAACATCAAACGGTCTCACCTGTGACCAAACAATACTCCAAACGTCTCACCTTAGACCAAATAATACCCCAAACGTCTCACCAGAGACAAGCAACAAATGGGTCACAAAAGGACCCCCAAACAACAAATAATTGCCAAACACCTCACCGGAGGCAAAGAATAGACGGGTCACACAAGGACCACCAAACAACAAATAATTGCCCAAAAATGTCCAACTAACAGAAGTTGCAAAGCACAACAGATGCCAACACACGAAAAACCAACATGAATCAAGAAGAACCACAGAAGCCAACCACGTAACAAGGTGGCAACACAACAATCTGTAGCAAGAGCAACACGTGTGCACCCACACGCCGCACTCGTCACAATTCACCATCTCCTCCCCATCGTTAAAATTCCCACCACATAGAAATTCTTCAGCAAAAAATGAATTGAAAACCTAAATCGTACCACCACAAATTATTCCATGCCAAAGCAACCCGAACGGCAACAATCAGCACAGCAGCCTTGGGGAATTGGGATCCCTTTTTTTTTTCAAAATTTTCTATCACCACGGAACACACATACTCTCTTTGTGAACAGTGATGAGTCACGGTCACTGTTCTATGAACAGTACCAGACTCATTATTGTTCACAGAACAATACCAAATTCAAAGGAAGAATAAAGGAACCTGAAGCTTTGATACTATGTAATTGAATAATCTGAATATTATTTATTCTTCAGAATTAAAAGAAAGTACAAGGAGGCCTTTATATAGGCAAACTAATAAGCTAATTGTAATCACTAAATATATGGATCTACCGTAATCTCTAATTATATGGATCTAACCGTAATCCCTAATATATTTCTTAACAGGTACCTTGTAAGGAACTTGTTTTCTCTTGGCACCCATTTCAAAAGGATAGTTGTTAATATGGTATGACATAGTTGTATACCTCAAAAGGATAGTTGTAAATGGATGTGTTCAAGGTACTAATGTGACAATAATTTCCTTATAAGTTACCCTAATGTCATCCTCCCATGATATGATTGGCACTATATACATTTCCTGCTGTCATAGGCATGACTTTGGTTGAACCTGCTTTGCATCTATCTCAAGTGAATTTATTGTTAGTGGCTATTTTATCCTTAGGAAGGTTCATACCTCTAAATAAAATTTATCTTACTGTTGCTGTGCAGCCTGGTCCAAGGAACTCTCTTCTTCAGTGCTATATTAAACGTCATCGCAGTAATCAAACATATTATCTGTACCTCAGTTTAAACCAAGGTAAGCGCTACTAGACATTAAATTTAATATATTTGGTTGATTGCATCTAATATTATGACATGTAAGTTAGATTAGTGGTGGTCTATTTTTTTTTTTCTTGTACTGATGTAATATTCAAAGAAAAGTGGTTGCCTTTTTCTGTTACTTTCTTTCTTTCCTTTTTTTCCCTTCTATATATTTTGATGCAATTTAATGTTGATACTTACAGCTTCAGTCGATGATGGCAAGTTCCTTCTTGCTGCACGGAAATGTCGACGTCCTACCCATACAGACTATATCATTTCTATAAACTGCAAAGACGTATCAAGAGGGAGCAGCACTTACATTGGAAAGTTGAGGTGAGTTTAGCTTATATTGGTCGTGACTGACCCATCAGTATCTTTTAGGTCTAAAATTGCTCACTTGTGTTACTTGTGACAGGTCAAATTTTCTGGGTACCAAATTCACAGTGTATGATGCGCACCCTCCAATTTGTGGTACCAGAGTGACTAAATCTCGTTCAACTAGACCAGTTAGTCTCAAGCAAGTATCTCCAAGAGTTCCTGCTGGCAATTATCCCATTGCGCATGTCTCATATGACCTGAATGTCCTGGGCTCCAGGTATTGATATTGTTATTTAAAGAATCTCATGAAAAAAGAGAATTTTGTGGGCAGGAACCTTAAAGTCATAATATTCTTTTCTTGTGGTTGTTTGAAATTCCCCTCTTCCCTTCTGGGAGGTGATTTCGTTGCTTAGTCATTCTATTAAATTTACATCTAGCATAGCTTAGATTCAGACGGGGAAATGTTTGCAGGGGCCCAAGGATAATGCACTGTGTTATGGATGCCATCCCAGCTTCATCTGTTGAGCCAGGAGGTGTGGCCCCTACACAAACTCAATTCCTGCACAGCAGAATTGATACTTCTCCATCTATTCCCTTCTTTAGGTCAAAATCAACTCGCTTGGAAAACTTACCCTTGTCTTCTGAAAACAAGGGAATGCTGGTATTACAAAACAAGTCCCCTAGGTGGCATGAGCAACTCCAGTGTTGGTGTCTAAACTTCAATGGGCGAGTGACTGTGGCTTCTGTAAAAAATTTCCAGCTGGTGGCTTCTCCAAAGAGCGGGGTTTCTGAACAGGCTCAGGAAAATGTTATCCTTCAGTTCGGAAAAGTGGGGAAGGATTTGTTTACGATGGATTATCAGTATCCAATCTCCGCTTTCGAAGCATTTGCAATATGTCTTAGCAGCTTTGACACCAAGATTGCTTGTGAATGACTGTGACACAGGTATCTTATTTCTAATAGAATGATCTGTTTTAAGAGGCAGTGTCTTAATATCCGTACTCGGAACTACAGTCTCTTGAAGCATTTTCACTGGTCGGTTCAACTTATTCATGAGAAGTTTTTACCCGCTGAAAGTACTATCTACAAGTCATAATTAATGCAGAGAGTGTCTGACCATTGATCACTATTTGCTTTGACTGGCATTTATGAATCCTCTTTGACTAATGATGATGTCCTTGCTGTTGCTATTTTGTTCAAAATTATTGATTTGGGATTATTCATAAATAATCATGCTACCATAATATGATTATAATGCGGATATGAGAAATGGCTCTTTTGTCTCCTATTAATGCTTATGATATATATAGTTGCTGACTTTTCTTGGCAGATGTTAGCCAACGTTACCGTGCTGGTTGGAACTTGGGAATGTACATGCATCAGACATTGGCAACAGCGTTTCGAATTTTCTCTTTTGGTTGAAATTTGAGTATGAAGGTCTCACCCTCCACCTTTATACCTGAGTGGAAGATGTTTTTGAGTGGTTTACTTATCCAAGATTCTAGGTTGTGTTTCTTTGTGTTCCAAGTTTGTAGACAACCTCAGTTGTGATTGGTTTGCGATGTTTCGAGTTGCTTTCTTTAAATTCCCTTTATTTTTGCAATTTACCTTCTTTTATGCTAAATGAACCCTTCATAGATTCTAAGCTCTCCATGGAGGGAGGGGAAAGTGGGGGGTGGTAAGTGGTTGTTTTGGGTAAGAGAGTGGTGATAACAATATCCTGAACTACTTAACTGTAGATGTATAATCGTGTATTTGGTATTATGTATTGCTTGGATTTTTCTGATATTAACATTATATTTGACTGCGCAGTTAAAACTTTTAAGATTCATTGTCTTCAATCTTACTTGTAACTTCATGCTTCATCCATGGGATCATGTTTCATGCCGAATAAATCGCTGGTATGTACAAAGCACGTTAGACTGCATAGGGAAAATCCGTTTCTTTTCTTTTTTTTATTGTTTTCGGCAGAACAATAAATCTCTGGCTGCCATCTTTATATGTCGCTCATCCAATCATCCCACTAGCTTTTGTCCTTGCCGGTTTTCCAGGCCGGGTTTTGTATGGGCCCATATACCGTGAACTGACATCCTTTGGACCAAATTTTAATATGGATGCCCAATCTTCTGGAGATGAAAGAAACTGGACGCCAGGGTCTTTAGATGGTGGGGTCTCCCTTTGGTATTAGGCTGTGCTTGGTTTCTTGGGTCATTAATAAAGAGACTTAACACTCGTGTCTAGAATACTGCAACGAGTCTCCGCCAACGATGACATGTTACAGTGACATGAAAACCCTTCCTTTAGAGGGAAGGTCCTACGTTGGATCCTGCGAGGTGTGTGAGTTTTTATATGTAGTTGTAGTTATGCTTAATTAAAGAAAAAACCGAAGAAAATAATCGTTTGAATTTCTTTGTCCCTTGTCATTGTGTCAAGAGGGAAATAATAATTTTTAGAAGGGAAAAAAGAGAGGATATTATGTGGAGCCTTTACAAATTTGATGGGAAAGTTCAGGGATGGTTCTTAATGGGATCAGGACAGAATGTGCAAGATCTAAACTAATAAATGCGTGATTAAATCTAATTAGATTTTAAGATGGAGTCCTTTCTGGCACAGGCGGCCAGGAGATGACAGCGTGTCAGATACTCAGATTGAATATTTTACTGAGGTTGTGTAACATCATTTTCTAAAAATTCGAATATACATACACTTAATCAAATTCTCAAGATAATCAACAAAACTATGGCGAACTGAGGAGATTAAACCCAAAGATCTATTATACTTTTGAAATATCAAATACAATTATTAAAAGATTCTTTTTCAAATTGAAGTTAATCATGATACAAAATAATTGAATTAACTAATTTGAAAACAACTGCTGCCTCCTGTCCTATAATATAGGACCGGAGGAGTATTATCAAGGTTATCAAACTCACGAGTTTAAGCAAACTCGTAACAGTAACGTGAACTCGTAAGAGTTTACTTTTATTATTAAATAGGTATTACTACTTACTAGTGTATAATTAAATAATTAAAATATAAAAATGACAACAATTTGATCTAAATATCTTTTAAATCCATCAACATTCATCATTTATCATATTTAATAAAGAAATTTCTATAAAATTTCTATATAAAGCCATTGAGCATGATCAAGTCAAAAAGTAAAGCACAAGTTTAAGAGTAAGTTGACACGGTTTTGTAAGTTTAGTAAACGTAAAAACAGTAAATGGCTTCGGTGTATAAACTCGTGAGTTTAACCGAGTTTACAACTAACACGAGTTCACCATTAACTCGACTCATTTTTGTAAGCTAGAAACATAAAAATGGTATACTCGGAGAGTCAACTCGTAAGTTTGACAACAATGAGTATCATGGTTAAAAGGATTAAAACAACTTAATGAACTTATCCATATAATGTCAAGTGGACAGAAAATAACAATGCATATAATGTCATTCAAATAATCTCATAATAATACAAACTCATTTGAGTCTCTCCCAAAGGAGGAATGTAACACATAAGACTAAGAAGGCATATCCCCATCATCGATGTACACACAAGCCACAAGGGTTTATTTCTTTCTCTTAAGAATGAAAAGATCTACAAGAGTCTATCATTATCTCTAGGAGGAATAAGCCACGTTGGCTTATCTCAATAGGAATGAATAACCAACCTTATATGCACCAATGGGAAGTCTTATCACGTGATAGAGGTTTTCTCACACACATGTCACAAGGGCCTATTCATCTCTCTTAGAAATAAAAAGAGCTACAAGACCACATCCTTCTCTCTAAGGCGGATGAGCCATGAAGGCTTGTCCCAGTAAGGACGAATAACTAACCCAATGTTTACCAATGAGAGGTCTTATCACATGATAGTATATTTCTCTCATACAAGCATCTATTCCTTTCTCTTAGGAACGAAAAAGAGCTATAAGAGCATGTGCTTCTCTCTAGGATGAATCAACCCAATGTGCACCAATGAGAAATTTTATCACGTATCTTTCTCCAATTTCTCTTTATCAATCACAATCAACCAACGCCACAACTTATGCAATATGATTATATCTCAAGATTACTCATGGTCATCCTCTTACAAATCAATAATTATGGTAAAGCCTAATTTCCAATACTTTACAATTCCATTTCAAAATCACAAGTCCCACAAGACAATTTTCTCAATTGAAGAATATATAGCATACCAATAGAAAGTCCATATCTCATTTAATCACCTCATACGATCAAAATATCTCAAAAGCATGACATTAGCATCTATGACAAGTGGAAAGTAATTACCTCTCGCCAAGTAAAAAGATATTACCACAAATAATGCACCCTTTGCTCAACAATTCACAATCAACATATACAATCATGTAATCACACATTGAGTTATTTGGGTAATTATTTATTATTTCTACTTTCCAAGTTTAATAATTATTTAATCATATATGTTTCTATGTGTGTGTGTGATAAATATGTTTAGAGTTAGTTATTCATGGGTGTGTGTGTATTTGAATAATTGCCACGACACTTCAACCATAAATTCATTTATATGGTTGAAGTTTCAAATTTTCATTTGAGAAATTCTCAAATCTCCAATAGACCATAACTAATCATTGCAATAAAAATTTCTATTTCCTCTAATAATTCAAATCACTCCATTAAATCCTTAACAACTTCCGATTCGCTTACTTTAACAAAAATCCCAAAATTTTCAAATGAAAAATTCCAACCTTCAAACTCAAACTTAAATTTTAAAACTAAACCATCAAAAATTTCATACTACCCCCAACAAATCCAAATCAATCATTTGATTTAAATTTAATTGTAAAAATATCATATATTCAAAAAGGGAAAATTGGGGATAAATCTCTATATGACAAATTAATTGGAAAATGGGACCTGAAGCATTTAGGTTATTTAGGTCAATAACTATGATGGGTAAAAGACCAAATCACCCTTAGTGGAAACTCATTTGTAAATCGTGGATGCTCCTTTGCAAATTGTGGATGCTCAATTCCCAAGTTTGGTAGTTTTCTACTACTTGAGATCTCCACACCGACAACCTTCTTCCCCTAACCCACCTTCTTATGCCCTCCCTCCACCCCATCTCATCATACATCTGCCAACCTTCAAACTTCACGTCACCCTACCGCTGGGATCTTATTGTCATTTTCTTCATTATCGAATCTATCGCTAGGAACAAACTACCTTGTTCTTCTAGGCCTATTGCCTATTGAGCCATTGAGGGTGAAAGGTCATCAAGATTGAAGTCAATAGCCTTGGTTAGATTGAAGAAGATGAAGAGAGTAAGACCCATCATTGTTCATCGAAGAGACTCGTCGCTGTTCATTGAAGACCCATCGTTGTTATCATCCCGCTCATCATCGTCTGTGAAGGAGAAGAAGCTTGATAATGAAGAAGGGGAAACTCATCATGGTTCAAAAAAGACTTGTCGTTGTTATGAGATTTTTGGATCTTGATTTTTGAAAGTTATATTTTTTATTTCATTTGCGACTTTGTGGATTCAATGGTATAGAGGGGATTCAATTGTTTTGCCTTTGTTTGGAGGGATAAGATATTGTCACTACCAATTTTGGTCACTACCATTTTTTCACCGTTAGATCAGAATTTCATCTACCTTTATCATTTCTCTCTCCTATTGAGATTATGATCTAACGGTAAAAAAAATGGTGGTGACTTAGTAGTGACCAAAATTGGTAGTGCAATATCCTATCTCTTGTTTGAAAGGGGATGAATCTTTTTTGCTTCTAATTTGTGGGTTCACTTCTACTAGTCGATTTCACGATGTTGCGAATTGGAGATCAAAGAATAAGTTTTTTTTTTTTTTTAATTTCTTAAAGATGTGTTTTTTTTTGCCATTTTTAAAAAGGGTAATTTGGATTTTCCCCCTCACATTCAGTAACACTCAAGGACTTGAATGTTTCAAGTCTCATTCCCCAATTAACTTGTTAAACAGGGATTTATTCCCAATTTTTCTTATAAAAACCCTAAACTTTATAAAAATATATCCATTAGAAAGAGTAAGATGAGTAAAACAATATTTATGAAGGGACTTTAGTGGATTGAAATGAATTTATTTACCAAAATGAACGAAGAGCTTGCCTAGAGAAAGGAAAAAAATGGCGTCGAGCACCACCAGCACCGAAGAAGACATGGTAGCAGATCCTTTTCTTATCATTTTTTCTCACTATCTCTCATCAATTCATCTAAATCTATAGTTGATTGAGAAGGTGAGAAAAAATCAAAGTAATATTGTGACATTTCAGATTGATTGGACGGATATGATTTATAGATTATGAATGATGATGAGAGAAACTCAACCCAAAAGACATCCTCTGAATTCCTCTTTCCCTTCCTCACCATTTATATATTTTTTTTAAAAAAATTCAAATTATAATGGGCCAAGAGGATTGAACTTGGCCCATTTTATTTTATTTTTTCCAAATACTTTAATTGGTCTTGGATTCTCTTCTTCTTTTTCTTTTCTATTTATTTTTCTTTGACTATCATAAATTATACTCCTTCAATCTTAATTATATGACAATATTTAAAGCTGATCTTAATCTTAAATATATAAAACATAATTTACATATTTATCAATATTTTCCTAATTTACTTCTTATAGTTATTGATCTTCTCTCAATAATAATTAAGAAGAAGAGGGAATTAAGGAATGTCTTAGAGTGTTTTAAAAAATATGTGTTATATTAACTAACTGAAATAATTTCTTCAATCTAATTTAATTAGGTAAATATATCTTATATATCTTAATTAAAGACGAGGGAGTACTTGTTTTTCTTTTTTATTTATGTTTATTTTACTCTCATAAATTATAGTTAGGATAATTTCCCTTTATTTAATTAATACATGATAAGATTCCATTTACGAGGAATTAATTTCTTTTTAAGATTATTTAAATTGTGGGAATAAAAATTAAGATGTTAGATGTGCCTGAGTCTACGAAAGAAACTGTGACATATCTCTTTCATCTGATTCATTCGTCCTAGCTCCAAAGTTATGTGCTGGGCACTGAAAGTGAATGAACTCCCATCGTTTCTTGAGATGCTTAAATGCCCCTCCCTGATTATTAACTTTCAACACAACCGACTTGTCCCTGTCACCACTTGGATTTTAAGGATAGAGAAAGGGATGTGTAAGGACCCTATTCAGTGTAAAACGCCTCATTATTAAACACACCAACGCTATCAGACCAGAGACAGAAAACGAAAGCCCCTCTCTCATGCATGAGCTTCACTTCACTAATTCACTTCACACTTCAATCAATCCGATTCCGATTCCCCCATTATTCATCTCTTCAATGGCCAACCCCAGAAAGAAACGTGAACCCACAATCAAATCAGCTCAGGATAATAATTCTTACATTTAGATTGGGAAGAGAAAATGAAGAGAGTGAAGCGAGAAGGTAATGTGAAATTGGGCCTCGAAGAAGAGAAGAGGTCATCAGTATCAGGAGGAAGTGGTCCCCTAGAGACAAGTGTGATACGAAGTGGTCCATTCGTGTTCAAAAGTGGACCAGTCCATGAGTCACAGCCATGGGAGCTTTGGACCTCATCAGATGGACCACACAGCCCTTCAATGAACATGAAATTGATTACTCCAACCTCCCAGCTTCTGATTCACACGTCTCTCCCTCGAACTTGCTTAGTGAGGGTGAGGGAGATTTGGGGGAGTGGATTTGAGGCTCACGTTATACTTGAAAAAATATGGATGGACCCACCCATTAACAATTATAACAAATGATGTTACCCATTAACTAACTTGTAGCAGATCAGATATTCAGTCCCATTTCTCCTCCCAATTATCATCTCCATATTATTGCTCCTAATTTGTTTCTTGTCAGCCCGATTGGGATTGCGCAACAGTTTTCATCCTTCTGCTATTTGCAAGCTGGACCCAGCAGCATCCCTGATAACAACTCACACCTTTTCATTTCTCTCTCCCCCACACCCCTCCACGTGTCTGCCTCATGATTTCTTTTTCCTTTTGTTTTTTTGCCAGCCATAATTTTGAGTTGATACCATCCAACGACGACTTGTAGAAGTTTTTTTTTTTAGGAAAAAAAATTATCAGATTCATATCACTTTCAACATAACACTTTTCCTTTATCTCATTCAGTGTATGTTTGGATTGACGGTTTTCCAATATGATTTATAATGTATGAGATAAGTATATAAAAAGAATTTTATCTCGAGTAAATTTGCTTCTCTAATACTAATTATAACATACCTACAATGTGGGACGATGATTATAAGCAAATATATATTTATGCGTCTGCTATAACTACCCCGTTTTTCCATACCATGAGTGATAAAGTGAAGAAAATGTGTGTGTATAAATAAATATTAAGGGAAGGTGGGTGAAAGAGGTGCGATCCTAACAAACGGGCAAAAAAAGCTGCACAAAATATACGCAAATTCGTTTTTACACTCACTTTTGCAACGGGGAGAGAAAAGGCTTCATTTTGTTATTCTAAAATGAATCTGGTGGTTACTATAAAGAAAATGAATAGGGCGGTGTGTGAAACTAAAGTAACAACTGCATTATTATATATATGTTCACGGCATGAGAGGATAACAAAAGAAGGCGTGCCAGCCTGATCCAAATTGTCAAATAAAGTGGGAAGTATATTTTGAATAATAATAATGGAATTAGAATTTGTCTGCTAGTGGGACGATCGAACTACAAATATAAAGGAATAAACTTTTGATAATGAGGAATTCAAACTGGTTTGAATATTCATTTTATTTAAAATCAGGCACAGGAGCTTCAACTTTGAATAGCCCGACCTTTTAGAAAGTATACGACGGCCGGGGGATGGATCATCCTACTTTTTTGTTACAATGAAATTAAATCATGAAAACGGAGGCCGTATAGCTTTCCCTGCTCCTGTTTCGTGTACCTGTACTACGTCTGAGTCTGATCTGACCCCATGTGTGTGTATCTATGTGACAACTGTTTAAACTAACTAACCATCACGCGGCCTATCTAATTTGGATATGCATGCCAGCAAAAAACAAACTTGATGATTCAATGCTCCTCAAAATCGTACTGTATCGCGCGCTGCTTTTGGTGGCCACACTAAATCTAGCCCACCCAATCTTAAGTGGTTGCTTCTGATTGTTGCCCCATAATTATATTCATGAATCACGTTTTTTGACGAAAATGTACAGGTTAGATGAATCCCATCTTTCACTTTCCACCGATGATCAGATCTATGTGCACTGAGACTCAAACAGTCCACAAGGTTAACCTTCGTCGCTGCATCATTTAATTAATTGATTAGCCCTGAGATATACCCTCTTCTTCACCAAGGTTTATATATATATATAATTCTCCCCACATTTCCCACAAGTGTCCCATCCCGTCCCCGAAAAGCATTCATTTGTGAAAGCTAACACGTTCAACATATACTTTAAAGCATCTGTTTCGTGCGTCACACGGATGATAAACTTGAAGCGCTATTTTTAAAGATGTGTACAACTAACAGAAAACGAAGGTCTCGTTTCGTAGGGAAATATGAATGAATAATGGCTATCTATACTTGTATGAATTGATATGCGGTAAGTGTGGTTGGTGAGATGGAGGGCACAGTCCAAAACTAATAAGCTCCTCTGCAAATAATAAAAACATCCTCAGCCATGGTGGCGACTTTAATGTATATAATATAGACACATACACACGCGCACACTAGTTGGTGATCTGTTTATTTATGAGTCATGAATATTAGGATGCCATGTATTAATCACAGGGGGTTTTGGATGAACGGAGGAGAGAAGGAGACGCGCAAGTTGGGTGAGAGAGAGAGAGGTTCAACAATGTCGGTGTCGGTGACGGTGACAATATATGAAATGAGCAGCTGTTCCTGCTTTTTGAGAAGCTAGTCTTCTGTGTTTACTGTAATCCTCAACTTTTTCCACTTCAATGATGCCGTCAAAAGCCCCCCTTCCCTTACTATATCATTTCTGTTCCATGCTTGGAAGCTCCTACTCTACATGCATGTTCCTCCATAACCAAACACACCCACCTCCTAACTAAGCTGTACTTTACTAGGGTTTACTCTATTTAGCATAAGCTGTGTCTCAAATAAGTGTGACCTTGTCCTCTATTCACACACACTACGCAATAACTAGAATACGCGTTTACTACTGTTTATTTCATCTATCCAAATTGAAGTATATTGACCGACGCGTTTTGTCATTTGTAACATAATTTAAATTTTAATGGGCACTTATTCTTAAAACAGATAAATAAACGTCTCTAATGGTAATAGTATAGTAGCCAGTCTCACATAATTCCTCATTTCTCACTCAGCTTCGTTTAAGCGCGCATTTGCTGCTGTATAACACTCCTATCCAGCCTGAGGAGTTTAAGAGGAAATTTGATAATTTTCACTTACTCATCTATCTATCCTTTGGAGCTGGTGGTGGCCGGCAATGGCGGATTCTCACTTTTCACATGCCATGTGTCCCGTTTTGCATTCAGATCTAACCATCCAGCGCTGACTCGCCCTCTCCAAACTCACCCACCCCACCCCACCCAATAAGCATGTTCACTCGATCGCCGTGATTATTGTTATTATAATTAATTAATATAGTAAACCAACACAACACCTCTTCTTTCTGTGACGCAGATTGTTATTCATCGTGACAGTTGTTGTTAGGCGAGAGACGTGGTGCGAACACGCTTATGTTACGTGGCGTACTCTTCCGGTTTACAAAAGCAAATAATAAAATAATATTCGTCGATTCCACAATTTTCTGCACAATCCTGTCTTTTACCCATTCACGGTACCGTGATTATCAGACGATTTTTAGTTAAGTAAAAATGTGGTTAGTGATTTACTTCTTTCCGGGATTATCTCTCTCTGAAAAGTAATTAATTAAAGAGACATATGAAAGAAAACAAAAGAAAGGAAAATGATGGGACTGATCTCTAATATAATCTCCTTAATTATCATGAGAGGATATCTTTTTAAGGTTGTAATTTTCAAAATGAATGATTGGAAATCAGTCAATGATATGTGATCGATTAGTGTAAAGACTGTGAGGAGTGGTCAATGATGTTAAAACCCGGCTAATTGCCATCTTAATTAATTGCATGATTAATATTTATTCGCTTATATCTTTTTGAGGATTTTGTTGGTCAAAAAAAGTTAGGCGCAGGTCGTGTTAATTGGATGCTCACGAGAGCCATTCCTTTTTGCCGTGGGAGTCTTTGTTTGTTGTGGACGAATGAATATAAATAAGATAAGATTCAGGTATCATTTAATTAATTAATATGCGATTTGGAGAAAAAAGGGAGGTGTATACGTAGGCTTCCACGTACTGTAGAGTGTAGACATACACAGAGAGAGAGAGAGGGACAATAGAAAGAGATTAGACTTTCGGTAATGATAAGACGGCGACCGTTCCACTAATGAAAAGGTCACTCCACATTAATTATTAATTATTTTAATAAACCAATGAACCTTTCCATCACGTGCACCTAATCTCTCTACTAAACTAATTATAACTTCATCACCTCCCCCGATATAATTAACTGCCCTTCCCAATTTCCACCAAATACCTTTTATTCCTCTCTTCTTTAATCTTTATTATAACCCACCAACTAACTATTCTCATAAATAAATAAAAACAGTTAAAATTAATAAAGTTGTCATAAGATTTAAGTATTTTTCAATATTACCCCTACTAATTACATTAAACTCTAATATCATATTAATTATTACTCTCACTCATTATCTTTATTAATTATGGGAATACATGAAAAAAAATAATTAATACTCTTTGGAAACAAGCAAATATCTTATAAAAAAGATCAAATAAACTTATTAATTGGTCTTTATAATAAAGATATGTATTTTTTTTAAAAAAATATGAGACTTGGGTAAACTAGACATTAGATATCGGTAGTAATACTAATATTACATAAGAATTAGAGCCCGTTTGGATGGTTTTTTTTTTATAATAAAAAAAAAATACTTTTTTAATGCACAAAAAATGACTTTTTTTTATTAATTTATGTGTTTAGATGATATTTTATTAAAAAAGTGAAAGTCACAAAAAAAATGTCAAGATGCTGTTTTTTCTAAAAGCTTCAATTTAACGCTTAAAAAAAGCTCTAAAAAAAAGCATTTTTTTTTTAAAACTTATCCAAACGGACCCTTAGTTCGTCGTATAAATCGCTTATCGGGTCCTGCATTTAGGACAGGACGAGTACACATTTTGAAACCATAATTTGTTACTGTTACAAGAATAAAATAAATAACTATATATTCACTAATATATAGCGGACGTGCATGTAAGACTCTGTTTGTTTGTTTAAGCTTTTTTATAAAAGCGCTTGTCATTTTGCACATGTGGAACCTATATAGCCTCATTTATACAAGTCAATCGGAGTGCATGAGAGAGAGAGAGAACTGTGATGGGGGCTTCCATGTTAAATAAATAGTGAGGAGTAAAAAATAGGAGATGATAATATAAATTTGAAACGGGAACAGGGAGGGAGTTCGGCGTATTCTAAAATACTCTATAACATGTGGTTCCTTAAAATTCGTAAAAATATACGTATGTGGGTGATTAATTATAAATTTAGGGGCGTTACAGTAATATAAGAGAAATAGAGGAAATAGAGAAAGGGAGGGTTTGATGTGGAAGTGGAAGGAAGGAGGGTGTCCGCCTCCGACCTGCCTTGGGGCATTAAAAGGGACAGCGAGGGAGACCCCACCATGGATGGTCCTTTTCGCCCCTCACAATTCTGCCCTCGCCCTTGTGAGAATGATGGAGGGTAGAATGGTCAGAGAGAGAGGAGTGGCCCAATAATTTGGGTGATGAGTCATGACACAGACCTCGCTTTTCTTTTTTAAATATATTTTGTTGGTTACCGTTTGGGAGGACTTGTGTATAAAATAAGAGTGGGGAAAAGGGGCATCACACACAGTTGTGGATGGGTGGTGTACGTGTAATGTAAATAAATAAAAAGAGAAGGAGGGGGATTTAACCATGTGACCGTACGCTGTCAAAGCAAGAAAAAGCAGGCCTTTGATTGAGATGCCTCCTCCGCTTGTTCCTGCTTTAATCAATTCCCCCTCCTTATGAGCAAAAAATCAATTCCCCCTCCTTCCTCATTTTACCATTTCCCTCCTCCCATCTCCCTCTCTCAAAACCCAAAAAAAAAAAAAAAAAAAAAAAATTTGAGAAAACTCCGTGCGTACTTGTCCAGATTAATAACACAAAATTGATTTTCTTAAAAAATATTAATTAAATTACTTTAAAATATTTATATTTTTTTTAAAAGACTATTTTACCTAATTTAATAAGAATAGATGATCCATTTAGTTTTCTTAATTGGGTTAAGGTGCGATTTGCAGACTTAAAGTATCTTGAGGAAGCGAATTTTGTCTCCGAAGTTTTTGGCGTAGTAATGTTGCTTTTATGAAATTTAAAAACATAAAGAATATTCTTCCTCCGTTAATCGCGCTCTAACGGTCAACGTTAGAGTGTTTAATGGAGGGGCAAAATTGCTCCAAAAAACGTAAGCGATGTTGCGCGAAGTTTAAAAACGTAGCGAATGTTGCCTTTTCTCATTAAGCGCCCTAACTGGCCAACGTTAGGGTTTTTAATGGAGGGCAAAATTCTTACGTTTTTAAACTTCGCGCAAACATTTTCCAAAAAAATGTAGTAATTTTACGCGAAGTTTAAAAAGCGTAAGCTTGATGTTGCCCTCCGTTAAAATCCCTAACGGTTAGGGTTTTTAACAGAGAGGGCAACATCATTCTTACGTTTTAAAACTTCGCGCAACATTACTACGCCGAAAACTTCGAAAAAAAAATCGTTTCGAAATAAGATCTTTAAAGCAAGAAAATCAACCTTAACTCATTTCCCCCTCCGCAAGAAAAAGCAAATGCCTCCTCCGCCTTGTTCCTGCTTTAATCAATTCCCCCTCCTTCCTCATTTTACCATTTCCCTCTCTCAAAAAAAAAAATTGAGAGAACTCCGTGTATACTTATCCAGATGAATAACACAAAATTGATTTTTTTAAAAAAAATTAATTAAATTATTTTAAAATATTTATATTTAATATTTTTTAAAAAAACTATTTTATCTAATTTATAAATTGAAATACAATCTAATGATATGAGTAGATGATCCATCTAGTTTTCTTAACTTCAAAAAAAAAAAATCTAATTTTATCATATGTTTAGGACTGAAATGAGTACTATTCAAAATCCAATTAAGTGAAACCAAAATTCAGGTGGCCAGTTATAGAATCTTGTACAGGGTAAATATAGGTATTGGTAGGAGTGTCGCCGGAACAATTTACGATCTCACTGCAGAACATCCTCGTTGGAATGCAATTAAGCGCTGAAGAACAGAAGAAGGCATCCATTTTTGGAGGTCTGAGTACCCTCACACACTTGGAAGATAAGTGCAGGTACAAAAAATATTACTACGAACTATGTATGACGCTGATAATGATATTTGTTGCGGGCTGAAACAAACCAAAAATAAGTCCGTGTGGATGGGTTAGAAACAAGAGGGAAAAACCCTCTATTATGATATTCATCTTTTTTATCAAAACAAAAATAAATGAAGCAACGAGTGTTTTCAATTTCACTTTTAAATTATTTCATTTTCAACACAAGTAACTTGTGGCATGAAACAACTCTTCCTCCTTAGTTGCTTGTCCAAGAGTCCTGAATATATTCCACACATACAGGTGATCGTTGACTCAGTGATCCTTGCCTTGTTAAGCATGTTCTTCTCGGTTGCTTATTGGCCACCACTACCTTTTATTAAACTAACTACTGGATTCCTCATACTATTCCCGAGTACATACACGAGGAATGAATTTAATTGGAGTATGCATTCTTTCTTTTTTACACCATACAGCATACGATCATTTTCATACATATCTGTATTCGCACCAACAAGTTAAATACAACGTGGATAAATATATACCTCCTCCAATTTTTAATATAACAGTTCATTGATCAATAATTTAGAGAAATTGAGTAATTTAAATAAAATATTGTAAAATATACTGTCTTTCTTTAAAACAATTTACCTCTAACAATACACATAGACATTTTAGAAAGATTATGCAACATATATTATAATTAAATAATTCATTACAATTTTTTAAATTAGTCAACTGATTTTTTAAAGAGTGAAGGGAATATGTGCATTACCAACTAAAAATTCGTTGAAGTAATTGGATGTTGTAATTAATGGGATTCGAGGGCAACTCTCAGAAAAATCGTTTAGCTTTCAATGGGATTCTAGCTAAAGGTAATTTTAAACATCACTTCTGCTAAAAGTTATATAATCCACGCAACACCAGCTTCATCTTAAGCTTTAGAAGGAATCCTATGACGTTGAGAAAATGTGATTGAAGGAATATGGGAAAATTAATATGAATGAATATTTGGACGATTTATTAGCAGTGGGAGGAGAGGGGAGACGGTGGCTGGCGGAGCCTGACTGCTAGATTGAAACAGGGGCACATGATTGGACGGCCATGATGTCATTATTTCTACACTTGAGTTCATGATTCAATATCATTCCCCAATATTCCAACCTTTACTCTCTTCTCTCTCCATCCCACGTGGTCCCCACTGTATCCTCTTCCATCTCCTCACATCCGGCCGTGCATTCCGAATCATGAGATTCCCTTCCCCTACGCATCATACCACTTTATCATACCCCCGCCATCTCTCTTGTCGGTATCCCCCCCTCCTCTCGCCATATTCCCCCCTCAATTTTTCGTCCTCTCCACGTGTCGCCGCTATAATTGCCCATGACTCTCTCTTCCTAAACTCAACCACCTATTTAACCCGAGTTAAATCCTAACCTTACCCCGCCTCACAAATAAAATCCTTATCCTCTCTTCCACGCTCGCTCTCTCCCCCTCCCTGCCAACTACAAGCTCCTCCTCCTCTATGGCGTCTCAGATCTAACAGTACCTCCCTGTTGCTTCTGCCCCACTTCCTCCATCCGCGTCTTTTTCCTGTGGGAATACTTCTTGCTGTTTCCAAATGCCGAGAATCACATACGCCTTCCCCGACGAAGTCCTCGAGCACGTCTTCTCCTTCATTAACTCCGACCAGGACCGCAACACCATCTCCTTGGTCTGCAAGTCATGGTACGAGATCGAGCGTTGGTGCAGGAGGAGCATTTTTGTCGGCAACTGCTATGCTGTTAGCCCTGTCATGGTGGTCAAACGCTTTCCCAAGCTGAGATCCATTTCTCTCAAAGGAAAGCCTCACTTTGCGGACTTCAACTTGGTTCCTGAGGACTGGGGTGGTTATGCCTTCCCTTGGATCGAAGCCATGGCTAGTGCCTACCCGTGGCTAGAGGAGATCAGGCTCAAGAGGATGGTCATAACTGACGAGAGCTTGGAGCTCATTTCTAAATCTTTCAAAAACTTTCAAGTCTTGGTGTTGTCATCGTGTGAGGGATTTAGTACCGATGGATTGGCTGCCATTGCTGCTAATTGCAGGTTATTACATTCTTACTCCGGCTTTTGTTACTTCAACCTTTTGAACTTTATTATGTTTTCCTTCGTGCTTTGTTGGAGTGAGCGGGTGGCAAGCGAAAGAATAAATTGAAGTAGTTATTTTTGGCGTAGGATTTTGTGGATAGTAACCAATACTAGGCTTCTGACTTATTCTCCCGTTACTGACAAACAATAAGTTTAGAAAGAACTATTGGGTAGTTCTACTTTCTTAGGAATAATGATGAGGCTTCTCCCAATATTGCGCTGATTTCGTCAGATTGGGCTGACTTATTTTTCATTCGAGTCTAGCAGAGTGATGGATATTGTTGAATATTGTAGCTTCTAGTCACATTCATCAAGATTGCTGCCGGAAAACTTCTTATTGCGTTTCATTTTGAACTTTGAGTCGGATTTATATCCAGCTTGTTCTTTGCTGGCTTCTTATTTTTGGAAGTTTTGGTGAATATGGCAACCATATCTTTCTCTTCATTCGTATGCACCAGTTCTATGCCACTCTAGGGACCAAAGTATCACCCGCACAACCTGGCGATGTTGTATTCGGCTTGTTTCGAAGCGGATGCCCCATTGCTCTCTTCGAGTTGGATGCATAATATATAATATACTATCTTCTGGATTGTTTCCATTTGCTGCTATTCTATCGACAACTCGTGAACATTTACTATCTCTGTAACTATTACACTTTTTGGTGCGGGTTTGTAGGCTATGCAATATTTCTGGCTGTCTGTTTTTCTTCGGAACGTACTTTTTATTCATAAATATCTATTGAAGCCAAGTTCGTGAGCTGTTTCTTCTTTACTTTGATTTTGATTTCACTACATGTTGGGATTTTTAAATGGAAAGATTGTTGCTTTGTAAGGCATCTTGATAGCATCATTGAGACATCTACTGGCTCCTAATGCATTGCAGGAATTTAAGGGAGTTGGACTTGCGGGAGAGTGAAGTGGAAGACCTCAGTGGGCATTGGCTAAGCCAGTTTCCTGATTCATTCACATCACTTGTTTCCCTTAACATCTCTTGCTTAGGTTCTGAGGTGAGTATATGTGCCCTAGAGCGCCTGCTGGCTGGGTGTCCCAACCTGCAGTCTCTTCGCCTCAACCGTGCTGTGCCCCTTGAAAAGCTAGTCAACCTTATTGGCCGGTCACCTAACTTGGTTGAATTAGGCACAGGTGCTTACACAAGTGAGATGCAACCTGATGTCTTATCAGACCTATCAAGAGCTTTTGTGGGGTGTAAAAAACTGAAGAGCTTATCTGGCTTTTGGGATGCAATGCCATACTACCTTCCAGCGGTCTATCCTATCTCTTCCAGGCTTACCTCACTAAATTTGAGTTATGCTACTACTGAGAGCCCTTATCTCGTCAAGCTTGTCAGTGAATGCCGGAATCTGCAGCGTTTATGGGTATGCCATTAAATTGACGTGTTATGTTTCTATGTTTATGTTAGATGCAATATTCTGAGTCCTTCTGCAAGTTATTGTACTCATTAAGTTCAATTCAATAGGTGCTGGATTACATAGAAGATTCCGGCCTGGAAGCCCTTGCTGCATCATGCAAGGATCTTAGGGAGTTGAGGGTGTTTCCATCTGATCCATTTGGGTTAGAACCAAATGTTGCATTGACGGAGAGGGGTCTTGTTTCTGTGTCTGAAGGCTGCCCCGAGCTCCAGTCAGTTCTTTATTTCTGTCGCCAAATGTCTAATGCTGCCCTAGTGACGATTGCCAGGAACCGACCTAACATGACTCGGTTTCGCCTTTGTATTATTGAGCCTCGAAAGCCTGACTACCTTACTCTTCAACCACTGGATGCTGGCTTTGGAGCAATTGTAGAGCATTGCAAGAACCTTCGGCGCCTATCCCTTTCTGGCCTTCTCACAGATCGTGTTTTTGAGTACATTGGAAGTTATGGGAAGAAGCTTGAGATGCTTTCTGTGGCTTTTGCTGGAGATAGTGATCTGGGGCTTCATTATGTACTGTCTGGGTGCGATAACCTCAGGAAACTGGAGGTCAGAGACTGCCCCTTTGGTGACAAGGCCCTCCTGGCGAATGCTGCAAAGCTGGAGACAATGCGATCCCTTTGGATGTCCTCTTGCAATGTGAGCTTTGGAGCATGTAAGCAGTTGGGTCAGAAAATGCCTAGACTTAATGTTGAAGTCATCATTGATGAAAGGGGACCTCCAGATTCAATGCCAGAGAGTTGTCCTGTCGAGAAACTATATATATACAGGACCGTAGCAGGCCCGAGAATGGACATGCCTGGTTTTGTTTGGCGAATGGAAGGCGACTCTGCATTAAGGGTTTCTTGAGTTGTTGTGGCGTATATTGAATGCTACACTTAAGGCGCATCTGGTGAGAATCTCCAAAGGCAGGTACATACTCAGGAAGCTGGTACGTGATGAAATTTATAGTTACCTCAGTTACGGATATGGTTGGTGTTACTGTGTAGCGGAGGATATGGAGAGTGGTGCTCCTTTGCCATTCATCTTCTCCTTTGTGGCTGCGCTATGGGATCTTGAGTAGTTATTAGTAAGTTAATTAATAAATAGACTGAATTTTGGTTATTATAAGTGCATGTGATGGAGTTATATAATTCTTCTTTCAAGGAAATATTCTGCGGACTTTCGCGTAATTCATGCTCGCTGCCCTTAATATGGTGCAGTAAGATATTGTGGCATCCTTTGTGATTCAGTCAATAAAATTCATATTCGAATGCGGCACAACCTTGTTTATGTCACAATAGCTGTGCATTCTCGTTCAATCCATTGAATCGGAGTTGAATTGAATTTATCTGGGTGAGCTTTCTATTTCCAGTTCCGACGTGTGAGAATCCAGTGATGACTTTGCTGTTGAATGTTTTATTTTAACGGGGATGTGTCTTGCTAAGAAATTTATCGTTTTTAAACAAGTTTTAATGTTATGAAAATTTTAGTGACTGATATCAATTACAAATCATGATTTGTATGAAGTATATTAGTTAAAAGTGTCTTTAGTCAATTGTGGTCAATGATTTCTGTTTAGATTTTTTTTTTTTTTCGGAAGTGATTTTAATAATGGTGATTATGTTTAGATTTCATTTATAAAGAGCACCATTGAATGTATAATTACTAAGAAGTATGGATTGTATGAAGTTATGTTTAAGGAAGGAAATAAATGAAACTGAAAGAAAAATTGTACATGTTGAAATATATTTGGAGAGCATACTACGAGACCTATTATTATTACATGATTTAATTTATAAATATAAAAATAAATTGATAAATATGATAATTAATTATTTTGATAGCATTGTACCAATTATGCAATCAAGTTTATTTCTTCAACAAAGCTATTTACATTTTCATGATTATATTTAATAATAAAGATAATTGAATACTTAATAATTATTATCAAATATGATTTAATAAAAGATGAATATTTAAAGGGTAAGGGATTTCTCCCGATGTTGAAAAAGTTGATATTACTTCTCGTCCTAAATATAAAATTAAATTAACCTTTTTCTATAACATTACTTTGCAGATTCATTCATTAGAACATGCATGTAACTATCGTAATTTATTAGCTTTCGGATTACGGGTATTAAAAGGTATTTGAAAAGATAAAGATTCAGGATTACATTATACTAATTTCAAGACCATTTCGTTGAAACAATGAAAAACTTTTCCATGCTATCTGCGCAGATCCTATGCTTACTGAGCTCACACTAAATATACTGTTCTGACTTAGAGGAAGACTGCACCAGTGTGTTGCAGTGGATCAAAATGGATGGAATTTTTTGCAATGATTTAATAATCTTGTTCGTCCATAAGAAACGAGATGTCTCAAAGCTCAGGTGGTAAGTATGTTGATGTAGGATCAAAGTTTATCTCCAGGTATCGTGGATGGGATACCCATGAGAATAAGAGATCACAGAAAGACACACATGAAGACTTTCGCCATGGGAGTGGGGTGTGTGTTTTGTGTAGAATCATTGTAAAGAAGGCGAGTAGAAGATCTTTTGTGTCTGCAATTCGTTCACCCGGGGAATTCCCCTCTTATTTATAGTGAGGCATAGAGGATCCGTTTAAAGACGTTCCCATCATTCGCCCTGTTTCTTCTCCCGGTCCTCCCACTATGTGATTGTGGGATAATGGGTGCCTCTTAGGGTTAGGGTTTGGTTGCCCTTGTTGGGCCTCACTGAACGGGCCTAATATTTTATTCCATAACAGCTTGATTGCCCAAGCTTGGCGGTTGGTCTCCGAGCCGCCGAGATTAATTGATTGCTTAACCTGCATTACACGGTGTATTCGAGTTTTCTTCCGTTTAGAAGCTTTCCAAGATCCCTTAAATCTGAATTTGCTTTCATAGCAATTTCTTCCGGGATAATCAGTCGGTCTATATTCCTGCATTTAATAATGTATAAGCAAATCACAATAAAATGAAAAATACTTACTATTTACACAATTCGTTTAGCTTGCTCATTTTGAATGCTTGTCCGAATTTGCATTAAACATTCTGGTTTGCAATAATCCCGACTATTGATAATGTGCTTTTCCACTAAATAATCATTATCCACTCTGTTGCCTCCCCCACAGTAGTTCAGTCACCGAGCCGGAGGGATGTGTTGATTTTCCAACCCAGGACCGAGATGTTCGTGATTGTTGGGATTGCTTGCGTGTTGACCCGAGATTCCGGGTTCATATATTCTAACCCCGAGATTCCGGATTAATATCTTCTAACACCGAGATTCCGGTTAATATCTCTAACCCCGAGATTAGGGTTATGTCTTCTAACACCGAGATTCCGGGTTTTTGATTTCGAAAACGGGTTTGTTTACCCAAAATTCAGTCGTTTAAATAGAATTGCGGCATTGCCGTCTTTCTTCGGCGGATCCCGTATTTTAACTAGATTCGATTAAGCGGGTCCGCCTTTAAAATTTACACGGATCCGGATTATAAACTAGATTCGTTTAACCGAGTCCGCCTTCAACAATGTTTCCTGCAAAACTTGGAAAAACCTTTCTTGATCAATACTCTCCTAGTCATTTTAGACTCGGGGTATGTTTTTCTTTGGCGGCTTTGCCGCTATGACAAATTTTGCGTAATCGGGCTTTTTACCCTAAGTCGCTCATGTCTTATATTTATACTCGCCTTGTCTATTTGGACCCGGGGTATGTTTTTTCTTTGGCGGCTTTGCCGCTATGACAAATTTCGCGTAATTGGGCTTTTTACCCTGAGTCGCTCATGTCTTGTATTTATACTCACCTTGTCTATTTGGACTCGGGGTATATTTTTTCTTTGGCGGCTTTGCCGCTATGACAGATTTCGCGTAATCGGGCTTTTTACCCTGAGTCGCTCATGTCATTCATGAATGAGTTAAAACTCGGTCTTCTAAACGGGTTTATGTACCTCGATTCCTACATGTTTACACGGATCCCGAATTTAAACTAGATTCGTTTAAACCGAGTCTCCGCCTTCATCCCTTTCGTAGGGATGGACTCACACGGATCTCGGATTTAAACTAGATTCAGTTTACCGAGTCCGCCTTTGAAACTTTACACGGATCCGGATTTCAACCGATTTAGTTGGGTCCGGCTTCATGACTTTAGATAATTCCAATTAAAGAACTTTGCATAGGCTCTTTAAATAGTCGCCTTTAGATAATTCCAATTAAGGAATTTTACATAGACTCGACGGTCTTGCCGTCATAATTAATTCCTTATAGGAATTTTAGATATATTTGACGGCATTGTCGTCTTTTCACGGAGCCCGGATTTAACTAGATTCAGTTTAATCGAGCCCGGCTTCAAAAATTAACACGGATCCCGGGTTTTAACTAGATTCAGTTAACCGGGTCCGACTTTGGAACTTTACACGAATCCCGGATATTAACTAGATTCAGTTAACCGGGTCCGACTTTGGAACTTCACATGGATCCCGGATTTAAACTAGATTTAGTTTAAACCGGGTCTCCTCCTTCATCCCTTTCGTAAGGACGGACTCCATACGAAACTCGGATTTTAACTGTAACCAGTTTAACCGGGTTCTGTTTAAAATTGGCTTGCCGGCATTGTCGTCGCAACATGATTCATGAGAACGAGTTTATGTATTTCGGATCCACGCTTGACATGACTCATGAAAACGGGTTTGTGTACCTCAGATTCATGCATGTGTATAAACTTGACATGATTCATGAAAACGGGTTTGTGTACCTCGGATTCATACATGTTTAGCTTCAAAACTTTACACGGATCCCTGATTTAAACTAGATTCAGTTTAAATCGGGTCCGACTTTGAAACTTTACACGGATCCCTAATTTAAACTAGATTCAGTTTAAATCGGGTCCATCTTCAAAATTTTACACGGATCCCGGATTTAAACTAGATTCAGTTTAACCGGGCCCGGTTTCATTTTAATAATCTGATTTTTCCAGCTTTTTGAGAAAGAAGCAATATTACTCTCCATCAATTACCATTTACTCTGGCAGTTTCAGAAATTTCAATATCCTCCATATGGGAAATAACATCTGTATTCCCTTGAATATTAATATCAAGAGATTCCTCAGACATCGCAACATTGAATATATTCCTTGAATATATTATGTGATATATCCATCCATTTTTCCTTCTAATAAATAAATGGAATGCGGGACAAAAACCCCGTAGCATAACAAAGTAATGGAGAAAAAGCTACGAACCTGGGGATTTTGCCATTTCTGTTTAGCACTTAAATCAGCATGCCACTCAAGTACTTTAGAAATATAGATTTGTACCATTTCATGGAAGTTTCCCGAGATAGCACTCCATTCATTGCAAGCATGAGTTCCCCGTAAATAGTCTGCATATTTGGAGAATGCTGCTCCAAATAGGAGTTCACCATACCAACAGGAGTATTTCCAGAGAGAAAGAGCTTAATAGTTTGTGTCTGACAGCTTTCAAGAATAAGCATGGGGTCTGAATTACACAGAGGCTTGAGATACTCAACAATTGCCTCAGGCTTGAACTTTTGTGTAACTTCAGATGGGTTTGACTTTGGCTTCTCCACTAACTTTACGAAGTATCTCTTCATATATCCTCAAATCATAGTAGTTTGGAACTCTCATTAGTTCCAGAGTAAAAGAAGATTGTCAGTGAGAAGCAATGCTTGGAGAAGCGCAATATCCGATATTGCCAGCCATCTCTCTAACTCATGAGCTAACATGAATACTCCCAGTCCTGGTTGGGTCCACATGTTCCGGAACAAGACCAATGCCCCATCAGAATTGTCGATGCAAGTTGTGAAGCTGGAAGCCGTCGATTTGCACCAGAGGGTCTTGGACCAAATAGCTAAAGTTTGAACCTTTACCTGCCAAAGACAACATTTTCTCCGGCTATAGTATGTAAAAGTGAAACGTACCTTAGTTGTGTTGGGAATCGAAGCACGCAATGCGTAAAGCTTCGCCTTCATTCGGCCTCTCCTCCTCCTTTCAGAAATCGGAGTCTTGGATTTGTTGCATTTGTTTAAAAACTGTAGCCCCAGTTCAATACGATGAAGTATTTTGAGGGATTGCCAGGACGCTGTTGTCTGACATTGGTCATGTGGACCTCAAGTCAATCCTGATTCTGTCAACGCTCCCAGCCATGCTATTGTTGTTTTCCTTTCTGATTGGAGTTTGGAGGGTAAAGTCGTTTCCTATCACCTTAAACCAGGTATTGAATGGAATTGCTCCTGAAAACCTCAGGCCTTTATTCGATTCGCGGTTGAGGAAGAATTTCTGAAGGAGATGACAACACTTTTGGTGTCATTGAAGAAAAATGAGGGACTTCTGTTCCATCCGAGTTTTCATCAGCACTCGGAGTCATAACGACATATATGAACAATGGCATAAGAGAGAGGATTTAAAGGTACTATCTCATCAACAATGGACTCTCAACTGATACACCTTAGGAAATAAATGACTTTAGCCGGATATGGAGAATAAAAACCTTCCCATTTTCACATTGACTTCTTCAAGCATATGGAATGAGATCAAACCAAATTCCATCAAGGTCTTTGAGAAAGCCTCCTCATGACCGCTTGCATGAAGTCTTCATTTGCAGAATTCTGACAGAGTAATAACAATATAGAAGCATGACATAATGGTCATCATAAAATAAATCAGGTTTCTCGATAAGACGATGTCTCTGTTTGTGAATTTGGAGAGCTCAAGATGAAGTAGACTCTCAAGAATAAAATAATTAAGCTTTGGTAGAACAAGGTAAGAGCTATTTTAAGCATTCCCTCCGCTTCCAGAATCTTTAGTCGCAAGGTTACTACAAGGATACTTGGAGAGCTCATGATCAAATGGGCAATCAGCAAACCTCTAGTATTCCATGTTATAATTATCACAAGCACAACAAGAAACTGCGTATGTAACTCCATGATCACGTTGCAGCAAGCTAAAAAGGTAAGCATCTTGTTGCATTCAGGTCCTCACGTTGAGATAGGCATCCCTGGGGCCGAAAACCCTTGACAGATGGTCCCACTTTATTATTCTTTAAAAACCTCACATAATACCAGCAGTAGCCACAAGAGAGTTTGTGAGGGTGGATTTCCGAGATCAACATGTGTGATGACAGACATGTTACGAATATTGCGCTTGAGGTCCATAATTCGACGATGCTCTCCCGCTATAAACTTCACCATTTTGACTAGTCTTAAGCTTGGCACACACATAATTCGCCATTTGAATATGGAGAGGAATCTCGGTATTCCGACGTTGGATCACCGTGAAGTCACAGGATGTAGACACGCTCGAATGCTCAAATGCATTAGCCAAGTTGGATACCACCTTCACCATCTGTTTATATAATCATGAGTGTGCTTTGGATTTCTGCCCCAACTCAGGAATACTTGAATGTTACAGCTTTGATTCTTTAAACATGGAAATTAACACTGTTAAGTGGCCTCTCTTGGCTATTCAAGATATGGCTATCTGCTCTAAATGGTCGACTTCGTGTTTCAATAACCTTAGACCGAGATAGAGTCATTTAAATTGTAGTGGCCAAGGTAGAGTTGCCTCATTAGGTTTCACACCTCCTGCCGCCATTTTACTACACACAGAATGATTGAGCATAAGCAACAAGCATGGAACTTGGGTGGAGGTGGATGTTCTTTTGTCATCGAGGGTATCTCGGTTCGGTGATCTCGGTTTTCTCCGAACCGTCCATTTGCCAAAATCTGAATCTCGGCACCCGCATCCTCTCTATCAACAAAAATTTGTATGCTCCTCACCCATGACATGGGTTTCTATCTCGGTATTAATCCTTTTCCGAGATTGACATCTCGGCACCTCAAGCTTGTTAGTATTGTGTTGCAGAGAATCGTGAGACTCAGGCGACGAGATTCCTCAACACATGCAACTCTTCTCAGAATTTCATCAAACGCATGAATGTAGGTGAGAACTTGGGTCTTGAAAGAGCTAAAAAACGATGCTTGGAAACAAGGATCAGAACCGGCATATCGTTCAGAGTTGGGTGCAGATATCAACATAGGTGAGAACTTAGGTCTCAAATCTGCTTCTCGGCCTCCATTATCGAAATAACTTTGAAGCAAAAACCCCATGCGAGTCTTGTTATACCACGGCCATTCCCTTGGTGTCGGAAAGATGCGATTTACGAGTGGACGAGTGAAGGCGAGTGTATTCACAAACATTGTTGGTGGAGTGGGATTACATCAAAGAATTCAAAATTAATCTTGCTCTAATGAGACTTTAAGTAACGCGTACCTTGTTTGGTGGATACGCACTGGCTGCATGATCCGTCAATCAAAAGCAGATTTCACCGTAACTATCACAGAGTTCAATACTTATAGTGAAGCATCTCGGCCTTGTATCTCGGACGACGTGAACTGTCTATCTCGGCATGCGCCCTTCGGAACTCGCGTCTCTCAGCTGTCCCGAGTATCTCGGTTCATTCCAAGAAAGGTATCTCGGCCCCTCTCCAATCTCGGCTTTTCTCCTTCACTCCTCTATCTCGGCCTTGAATGACTTCGGCCTCATGGGCATTTCGGACCTCTTCTTTCTGCTCCACTCGAACCCAATGTCTCTAGCTTGCTCAAATCAAACTTGTTCATTTACTCGGCAACTTGTGTCGTCTCTATCGAACTTATTAGAGAGAGTGGTGGAGGAACAGGAACTTGGGTTGGTCCCCACTCTTTCATTCACGTCAGACGTTCCATGCACGATTCATCTCTGCCACTGCCATCTCGTTACACTGCTTGCACGCTTCTTCCCAATTTCGGTGTTATCGCTGCATTGTAGGTTGAGTCTGGTTCTTCATATTTGACTGGGTTCATCACACAAGGTTGGGCTCCAGGGCTTTCCAACTGAGCCGAGTCCAAGAAGCCGAGCTAACACTGGAGCACCAACCTTCACGCTTATCCGAAATCGACGTCGGAACTGAATTGGCTTTCCTTCCCACTATCTCAGAAGAAGCAACAAGAATTCAAGATGCAGACATATTGCAGAATAAAGAATCCAGATTCTGACGGGTTGAATTCCTCAGGATGCAGTAGAAGTTCATCTTTGGAGACTTGACGGCGCAATGGCGTTAGTTGCAGGAGATAGCACCATCGAAGGTTTTGATACTCCTTATCCGTTATGTTTTGTTGATCGAACTCAGGCTCTTAAATCGAATCACCAAAGGACGCCAGGAGCAAAGCACCGAAATAATTTCTGAGAAGAAACAATAAGATGGAAAGCCCTCGCTAGGTTTCAGTTGGGATCGTTCGTCTTGCAATTGGAAATTGGAATTATTAACCTTCCTTGGTCGCAGGAATCAGAAATTTACCGATTCCCCACGGTCGGCGCCAATGTTCTGTCATAAGAACACAGATGTCTAGCCCTAGGTGGACTAGTATGTTGATGTAGGATCAAATAGCTATCTCCTAGGTATCCATGGATGGGATACCTATGAGAATAAGAGATCACAGAGCACACACATGAAGACTTTCGCCTAAGGGAGTGGGGTGTGTGTTCTGTGTAGGCAAAATTGTAAAGAGGCAGAGTAGAAGATACTTGTGTGTTCTATCCTAATATTGTTAGCTAATTAATGTCTCAGTTCTTGAATGGATTGTTTTTTGTTGAATATATATATATATATGGTGCTAGCATTCTAAAGAGTTTTATCTAGAAACGGTGAAGAAACGAATAATATTTATAAAAAAGAAAAAGAAAAAAGAGGTAGTTCAGGTACCTCACGAGTTACCTTAGGGAAAAAAATAAGGGAAAATCTATATAAGGGCCAATTAACCAACAAAAGCTTAAAAAAAGGCCCAAATTAAAGTCTCTGGTCACACATGTGAAATCACGTTGATACTTGAATGACAAATGAATCCGTACACACTCTCTTCCCCTTTTCTAAAACGTCACTTTCGCCACCATCATTTCTCTTTTCCTTTCCCGATCTTCCTCTGTTCTCCACTCCTTTCTTTGTTTGTTTATTTCCTTCTCGGCTTTTTTCCTTCATTTCTCTTCTCGGCTTTGAAGGATAGGGATTTTCTGAAATACTTCACTATTTTTAGGCCGAAGAAGATCTTTTCGATCGTTTCGTTGGTTCGAAAATCTATGAAGATAAAATGCACATGGTCAGAATCGACCGTGGATCACAATTGAATTCAATCTTAATGAAAAGTATCATATTCTATAGAAAATAGTCAACTTAAATTATCACAAAATTAGGTGCGATATGGGCTGGTAGAGAACTCCATCATATATAGTGCACTGGGAAATGGTGTGAAGGAAAAAAGAAAGTTTTTTTTTCTTTGCAATGAGAAGTTTAATCTTTCTATACAAAGGAATTTGGGCATTTCATCAATATATCTTGCCAAATAGCGAGGCTTCCTTAGATTTTTCACATGTTAGCTGAATATGGAACTGATGTACACTAATATTACAGTTAAATCTTCATTCCTCATTTAAACTGCAATTTTTTAGTGTGTGTGTTGGTTACAGCTGGATTCATATTTTAACCCTTGCCCTTGCTGGTACAAGGCATAAATTGTTATGTGCTAAGGTGGATAGATACTTCTTGTAGAAGTTCATAAATCTTATTTACCGTTTTCTCCCCCAGTTGGAAGTTTATATAGATTTTGACATACTATCTTTCTTTCCTTCAACAGAAGTGACATGTATCTTCTAAAAAATACTTTTTCTTTTTGATCCAGTTTGCCAAATCTGTGTTCCTATATTGTCATCTTGGGAAAACCCGTGTTGCTGCCGTGTCAACTGTTTTTTTTTTGTGCAGTTCACTTCTGGGCTCCTACATTTAAGTGGGGCATCAGCATTGCAAATGATGCTGATTTCTCAAAACCACCTGAAATATTGGGCTTATGTGGTCACATTACAACACTGTAATAACTCCAGCAAGTTCCTTTTTCCCTTAGACATCTTGCTTTGCAACACATTTTGTATATTCCCTTATTTTTCTTCATTCCTTTTATGCTTCATCAATATACCTAACATAGAATTTACTTTTTTGACATAACAAATCAATTATTTGATGGCATTTATAAAGAGTCTCTGAATATCATGGTTTCTCATAATTTTTAAATAACTGACATGCATCCATTATGCTATTTTTTTCATTAATTTTTACGATATTGAACATCCAAAAATTATGATTCCAAGTTGAGAATTTTAACTATATGATGTGCATTGATCATGCTGTATTTTTAATTAGAGGTGTAGGGTGTGTTAACCTTAACCCAATATTGCCATGAGTTGATGTTATGGCATGTTACATGATACTAGACTATGTTTCTGATTTGAAATCTTGCTGATTTGTACATTTGTTTTTTTTATCATTCATTCTCTGAGTTTAGTCATCATTGTCACTGATTTCAATGAGCAAAGTATTATGCCATCTTAAGTCATGCTCAAAAGATTGTTTTATTTGTTTTACTCATAGGGGGAATTGTGGGCGTGGCTATAATGATTCTTGGTGTTTACAAGGAGTTAGTTCTTATTCTTGAGGATCCAGTTAGACATGAAGGTCAGTAAGTTTTAGTCAATCGTGTTTTGTCTGCCTCATTTTTTCTGAAACGAATCTCTACTAAGTATTTTGTGATATTACTCAGGTTTTAATGTCAACACCATGCTCATTTGCCTTGCAAAGAAGTAGAAATTTTGGAACATAATGGCATTTGAGCTCTATAAAAAATGCAACAATTAATTAGAACCTTTTCTGCCTTAAGGAATTTATGATCTGTCATTCTTGCAGGTATGTGTTTCTTCTATAGATCCCGCAACATTTCCAGCTGCAATTGAAGAAATGGTGAGTATTTGGTTGAAAAGCATTGCATTGATAATATCCCTTGTGCTACCGGTCAGTATAGTTTAATTGAGGAAATGTGCACAGGGGAAAACTGACTTCAATGCAGCTAAGCACAAACAACAATCTGTGATCTTAGTGGATATTAAAACTCCCGGTGTTCACATAAGAAGACCATTAATGGTGTTCGGCTTTGATGATGCACCTCATGGGCATGCAGAAAGCACTTTTGACAATGTGCAAGTGCCAGCAAAGAATATTATACTGGGCAAAGGACATGAATTTGAAATTGCTCAAGTTTAATAAACTTTCCCATTCAGTGGCATGATGATGCTAGCATGTGATAGATTTTAGTGTCTTATCCCCTAACTTGACCATGTTTTGAGCAACTAAATCATAGTTCTACTTGAAAGTTACAACCTGTGGTCCATGAGTTTGACCTTCCATGGAGTCAGGTACTGACTTGTATTCTTATAGGGTAGGCTAGGCCCTGGAAGGCTGCACCATTGTATGAGACTGATAAGTGCCGCTGAGAGGGGCAAACAGGTGATGGTTGAAAGGGCTGTGAATCGAAAAACATTTAGGAAGTTGATTGCTCAACATGGTTCATTTCTTTCTGATATGGCCAAGGTTCAGAGTTGTCTATGTGCTATAAACTTATTACTATGATTGTTCGATCAGTGAGAGCCTGAGACATACTACCTTTGATCCTAATGATAGGAACATTTTTGTAGTACACTAATTATAGGAACACTTTTGTTGTGCACTAATTATAAGAACACTTTTATAGTACAATGTATTCCTATAATTAGGATCGGAGGAAGTATTATCTTATAGGACTGGGTATTTAGAAAGGTCAAAGATAGAAACTTCTCCCAATGTGACATCATACAGAATCTTGCTTACATGTTTTTATTTGTTTCTTTTTGGGTATAGTGTCGAATAGAGTTAGAGAAGACAAGATTGTTGGTGTTGGAAGCAGCTGATCAGCTTGATAGGATAGGGAACAAAAAAGCTCGGGGGATCATAGCCATGGCCAAGGTAATTCTTTCTTAGTACATTGTAATGCAAAATCATTCCCTAAATTGTGGGTTACTGTAATTTCACTCATAATCATGAAAGCTTATTTTTCTGTCAACACCATGCTTACTCCTGGTTTTGGAGTAGGTGGCTGCACATTAGCGGAGCCACGTATTGGAGATGGGGGGCACGTGCCCCCCCTTGACTTTTTTAATAAAAAAAAATAAATACTCTATTGCTCGTGATTGCTTGCCTTCTCAATGACATGAAAATACTTACGGACGATGTCGTGTCTTCTTTGCACACGTTCTTCTTTCCCCGTAAAAATACTTGCGGACATATTTTAGCATTGTGACCTCAACTGGGAAAGATCTGCTTCCTTTTTTGAGATACTTTTCTAGCATTTTGTTGTCTTTTCTCTGTATTCTAGGTGGATATGCCCAACACAAAATTGCTTGGAGCATGTAGGTTGTTGATTTTCTGTCATGGGTATTTTATGGCTAACACTTGCTCTTTTTCTTATTGATGATGATCAAACTTGCAACTGATGACAAGTGAAAACCTTCTAAATCCTGTATTTTTTTTTTTGTGCTTTTGATGACAAGTGAAAAAAAATAAATTCGGGGAACCGCCACACCCTCCCGCCAATAGTGCCCCCCTTCCATAAATTTTTGGATCCGCCCCTAGCTGCACCAAATATGGCACTTAAGGTGCTTGACATGGCAATGCAAGTGCATGGAGCAGCTGGCGTATCATCTGATACAGTGCTGGCGCATCTGTGGGCATCGGCAACGACATTGAGAATTGCAGACGGTCCAGATGAAGTCCACCTAGGCACCATAGCCAAGTTAGAATCGCAGAGGGCCAAGCTTTAAGTTGATGTATGTATTTGTTCTCTGCACTGAAACAGGGAAATAAAATGTCTATTATGACTACGAGAATAAAAAGCCAGAAACTCACCGAAGATCCATGCCTCGCAAGGTGGCTTTTCCAAAACACGCCCAAGTAGTTGCTACTGTTCCCGGCATTAATTATTTAATTTTACCTGGCCCTGCTGCTGCTGTGTGATACTACCTCCGGTCCTAATTACAAGAGCTAGTTGACTTTTTTTGGAGAGATTAAAGAAACTAAATAAGTTACTTAATCATTTCATATGTTGTGTTTTTTTAGATTATATATTAGTTTATTAGTCAAACTATTTAGTTTAAAGAAAAAAATAAAAATAAAAATACTCTAAACTAATATAATTAGCTTCTTTAATCTCTCCAAAAAAGTCAACTAACTCTTATAATTAGGACCGGAGGGAGTAATAAGAAGCCAGTTCATTTGTTGTAAGGTCGCATTTTGACTTTAACCATGTGCGTGTACGTTTAATTACTAAAAATAACCCTTCTCAGAATATCTCAATTACCTCCATGATCTTGTTTCGTATCAAATACGGTTTTCTTAGTTTATTCTTCCAATTTAGCGCTAAGCATTTTTGCTATTCCCTTCGTCCCATTTTATCGTTTAAAAGAAAACATTCTCGAAACTTTAATTGATAGAGGAAGAAAATGCTGATTGAAACTTGAATTAAATTATGCTAAATTAATTTAGTTTGAAAACGAAAACAGCACATTGCTTTATTAATCAGCGTAAAATAAAATAAAATAAAATAACGGGTCAGTACCTCGCAAGGCACACTTGGTAAAAAATTAAAAATATATAATAATAAAAGAAAAGCCAGTACCTCGCGAGGTAAACATTATATCTCCCGAGGTGCCTTGCAAAAAATTAAAAATAATATTAAAAATTAAAAATATATAATAATAAAAGAAAAGCCAGTACCTCGCGAGGTAAACATTATATCTCCCGAGGTGCCTTGCAAAAAATTAAAAATAATATTAAATATAAAAAAAAAAACATAATAATAAAAGAAAGGCCAGTACCTCGTGAGGTAAACATGATAGCTCCCGAGGTACCACTGGTAATTAAAAAACAAAGTACCTCGGGAGGTAGTTGTGATACCTCACGAGGCACCACTGGGCAAACCTGATAACTACAAAAAAGTACCTCGCGAGGTAAAATGGGTATGAATCTCACGAGGTAGATTTACTAAAAAAAATTAATATTAAAACTAAATAAAATAAAAATATAATACTAAATAATTAAAAAAAAAAGACCACTACCTTGGGAGGTGACCTTGATAGTGTTGTTACCTCGTGAGGTACTTCAAGTAAAAAACAATTAATATTAAAATTAAATTAAATAATAATAAAAAAGACCACTACCTCGGGAGGTGACCATGGTACCTCGTGAGGTAGCTCTGCTAAAAAATAATAATATTAAATAATAATAAAAAAGAATAAAACGTAATAAATTTTTTAAAAAAAAGGCCAGTATAATAATAAAAGCATTAAAAAGGGTTGTACCTCGCTAGGCAGTAGTGTTACCTCGTTAGGTAGCTCTGGGAAAAAAAAAAGAAAAAAATTAAATAAAATAGTACTAATATTAAAAAAATAAAACGTAATTAAAAACAAAACAAAGTACCTCGGGTGGTAGTGCTGATACCTCACGAGGCAGCACTGGGCAAACCTGATACCTCGGGAGGTAATTCAGATACCTAGATTTGGTAGAAAATAATAATAATAATATTAATGTAAATGTAATATTAAATAATACCTGGCGAGGTACCCTTGGGCATGAAAAATATAGTATTAAAAAAATGATTAAAAGTATTTTACCTCGTGAGGTAGTCTTGTTGCCTCTCGAGGTACTTCTGATGAAGAAAAAATTAAAATTAAAATGAAAATGAAAATTAGAAAAATAGAAATGTATTATTAAATAATAATAAAAAAGGGTGATTACCTCGCAAGGTGACAATGATACCTCGTGAGGTAGCTCTACTAAAAAAGATTAATATTAAATAAAATAAAAATAATAAAAATGTTAGTATGTAGAAAAATGAGAAAAAATATTAATGGAAGCTACCTACTTTTATGTGAATGCTGCTGAAATAAAGTTTTTACAAAGAACTGTAGAAATATTAAACCCATTAAATAAACTAAAAATGTAATGAAAAAGGAAAATAAATAATAAAATAAAATATATAATTAATAAAAAAAAAAAAAAAAGGAATGTACCTTGCGAGGTTGTTGGTTAAATAAAAATTTAAATAAAGGAATTTATAACATTAAAAATAGCCCAATTAACTAACATTATTTTAAATAAGGCTCAAAAAATATTTATATGTCAGAAAAAGGTTCTAAAGGCATATTAAGTTACGGAAAAAAAATACTAAATTTTTTGTGGAAAAAAGAACCTAAAAAGCGACCTAAAGACTCTGTAATTCCAAAAAAAAAAAACCCTTTTTGGGATGTGATTGTATAATGAAATGACAAAAACACCTAAAGCAAAACAATCCTAATACTTATTTAATGGAAACATGTAAAAGTCACAGTGAGCACAGCGTCATTTATGTAGAAGGAGATCACGGCAAATCAGATCACGCCACGCCTCCCATGTCATTGATTTCAGACTCTCCCATGCTTCTCGAGCCAGCAGCTGCGACATACTTCCTTTCCCATTAAAACCCATTGCTTCTCTTTAGCCTCAGCTGTGTGAGCTTTGTCTTAAAAACCAGAAAAGAAAAAAAAAACAGAGAGAGAGAGAGGATCAGTGACGAGTTGCGTTGGTGAGGAGCAGGGCGTCCGAGAGTGAAAAAAAAAACAATTGAAGGTACATCATCGAAATCTCTTCCTTTTCATTTCCCAAACGTTGGTTTTTGGGTTGAAGCTTGAGATGACATGGTTTTTACTTTTGCTTGCTGCTCTGTTTTATTGAACTACAACAGAGACGTTTTTGGCATGTCCCTTACGTCTAGAATGTCTAGATAGCCACGCAAATCATTAGAGAATAAAGGAGGAAGCTTACTGTAAAGTGTAAATGCATACACATATAAGCCACAACATGAGAAAAGAGAAAGAAAAGTTTCTAAGCTAATATATGAGTGTGCCATGATCATTGTAGAAGAAAAGAATAATAAAAAGTTGCTGATATATTACTGCACACAGGTATATATAAACACTATATTTAAGAGGGAAGGAAATAAGAGTATGGCTATATGAAATGCTGTGTGTGTAGATATAGCAAAAGGAAAACACTACTCTCTATATATATAAGTTAGTTTGCTGATACAATATCATGAAATATATATATATAATACAGTGTTGTTCGTGGAAAGAAGGGGGAAATCTGCTGTCATGAATAAATTTATATATTACCCATAACGCTGTACTCACTGTGGCTTTTACGTGTTTCCATTAAATAAGTATTAGACTTGTTTTGCTTAGGGGTGTTTTTGGTCATTTCATTATACAATCACATCCCAAAAAGGCCCCGGACCCTTTTTAATTACGTAGCAATCTTTGCTCTTTTTAAGTTTCTTTTTACCAAAAAGCCCTGCTATGGATTTTCCCTTAAGTTACGATATAAAATTACATTGTTTGCCGTAATAAAATGTCTGAAAATGAAGAAGAAGAATCAATTTGAAAACCATCTCAACATCTTCGATTCATTCGCTCCCTTCTCTCTGCCTTATTCGAAATCGACGCTACCCTTCTCCGTTGCTCCCTTCTCTCTGCCTTCTCTGATCTCCGGCCTCATCCAGTTGTCCGTCATCAGTGTCCGCCTCTGCGCCTCCGTCCTCCGAAAAGAAAGGTATGAAATATTTTGAACCTTTGGCTTTGAGATTTATCGGAGGCTAGAAGAGAACCGATTCACAAAAGTATTTGAGATAAATTCGCTGATCTTCTTTCTGTCTCCCAAGATTATTAGTTCGTTTCTTTTCCTTCATCAACTCGAGGATCAGGATTTTGGATCTTGTTCGAAGGGATATTTTAGATTTTGGATCAGTGCTTGCTGTTTGAATTCGTATCACACTAAGCGGATTGTTCCCGGGCTCTGTAAGGTAATGCTTTTGTGTTTATATTATTATTATTGCATGCGTTCATTTGCTTTTGTATCTGAGTTATATTATATTTCGAAGAAGAATAGAAGGGAAACTAGTGTGTGCTTATAAAAGGAGATATAGAATTGTGAGGCATAGTATGCTAGTATTTTGTTTAACTGACATCATTTAGGATATTTTCTCTTTGTGCTGCATATGACAAATTTTTTTAACTGAATTTAGTCATCTGTGAAGCCATGGCCGCATTTTTGCCTGGTGATATCTCTCAAAATGGAACACATGGTGTTCAGTGACACCCTGAGATGTCAGAGGACGAAAATGGTTGGTATTTTACTAGGAAGGAGATTGCAGAAAATTCACCATCCAAAAGTATAGATTGGAACTTGGAAGAAAGAGACCTACTTATGCAGATCATACTGCACATTTCTACAAGATTTAGGCATGAGACTTAAAGTGTGAGTTTTTTCTTTATTCTCAAACAATGGTTATTAATGTAAAAAGATTTTGTTGCTGAGAATTGAGAAGAAGATATTTGGAACTGTGTAAGACTGGAGAACTTGTGTTTTACGTATCCAAAAGTTATATGCAATTCATTAATGTTTATGCTTCCAATAAATTAGCTGAAATATGTCATGTTTATTACTGATCATGTGAAAAAAAAAAAAAAATCTGTAATGATGAAGAACTATAACAAATTTCATCTTGATATTGATCCATTGACTCTGATCCTGATTTTATGATGCAGACCTCCGGTAACCATTGCTACCGCAATAATTTTTTGCCAGAAATTTGATATTATGTTATTTTATACAATAGATGGCACAATATCAGTGAAGAATTCAATAAATCCTTTGGAAGTCAAGCCATTAGTTCATCGGTGTCTGGTTTGCTTCTAATCAGTAGGAGACTTAAAATTTATCCTTATATGTGGCCCCCGATTAAATTCATCCTTGCTTTCCAATTCCGATACTCAATATTATTGGGAGTTGAGATTTATTAATTTGCGTACCAAGAAAAAGATTATTAATATGATTACTCTAATGAGTTCCAAACAATGTATTGTTCGGTTCCTACTATCTGCAGACTGCAGTTAAAGTTTTTGGTAAAAATTATACTTTTCTTGATTTACCCAGTACCTGTGTAAGTTCTTGCTTATATCCTTGCTTGTGTTATATATGTCCGCGTACATAGACATAAAATCTTGTTGTTTTCATGTTTTCATCAGTTTCTGCTGCGAGCTCAGAGTTTTCTACCACACCTGTATGAAGCGTCAATGGCACTGTACCAAAGACAAGAGCTTATCTTTCAGAGGGGTATACTTCTAGTGTGCCTTCAAGGATGAATGTGTACCATGCTCCTGAAAGGTATGTAGTGACATGCTTGTAATCAAATCAAGTGCAAGGCTGTAACGTGATAGATTATTAATTTTCATTTATCTGTTTTGTATGATTGTCAATTGTCTTGTTGGACCTGTTATATCTTGCTTAGAAGATTTTTTTTTTTTTTTGCACGTCTTTTCCCTTGTATTCCTGCACCAAACCACAGAGAGTGTGTGGTTTAGGAATATGCTCGCTTATCTCCTTTTGCTGGAAAGTTGATTGTAGTGTGTAGAATCTTCAGTTAATTTACTTGTCTATTGTGTTCTCTTTATCTGTTAATGGACTTATATTTGGCCATTCTTTGTGATTTGGTGCAGGATTCTTTACTAGCTATGAAAAAGCTTAGGTAAGAAGTTGAGTTGGAGAAGAGCAGAGCAAAACATGAAGACTCTAGTTGTGAGAAGGACTTGGAGATGTGCATTAGAGCAAAAAATAATGCCCGGGGTATTGCACGAGTAACAAGAGGGAAGGAGCTTTACATGGTGCTAGAGAAAGCTAATGAAACCCTTCTTTATGCAGTCAGCACTGAGCAAGGGACCTACACGTTCAAGTATTTGTTGCTTGGCCACTTACATACCTTGCTCTGTATTAATAATGGAGGTTAGAGGAGTCCCACACACGGAAGAGGAATAAATACTCAGCAATCGGTATTGATCAATAGCAATGTTGTTAAAACGTAGAGTCTACGTTGAAACGGGAAGGGTGAGCAAAAACGTAAAAACGGAACGGAAACATAAAACTAAAACACACAAATACATTAAAGTCATTACAAATTTAAGTCCAAAGTCCAAACAGTCAATCATCAATCATCATAATACATATTAAAATCAAAAGACCCCGGCAATAAAATTATAAAAGAGATCAATAGCTCTAATGTAAGTCATCGAATTCGGGGTCAAAGTCAATCTCAATATCATCTTCTTCATCCCCTCCCCCACTAAGAAATTCGGGAATATCCAAATCATTCAAGTTCCCCAAGTTCCCCTCTTCTTCATCCAAATCATGATCATCCAAGCCATGGGGATCTTGATCTTCTCCAACTCCAACATCTTCTCCAACATCTTCACATGTTAGTTCCACAATCCAATCATCATCCAACTCAATGTCATCAAAGTTATAATCAATTTGAGGAGAGACTCTACGTTTTGTCTTGCCTAATCTTGAGTTAGCCATCACAAAAACAACATTATTCATTATCTCTTGCTTCAAACGATTTCTTTTCTTTGTGTGGACCTAAACAAAGACAAGAAAATAATTTAATACTAGACTAATATCATATTTTTGAAATGAAATGCAATTCATATTAAAAATATACCATCTTAAAAGCACTCCAATTCCGCTCACACCCAGAGGAACTACATGTCAAGCTAAGCACACGGATAGCAATTTTTGGAGTTCTGGAACACCATCACCATAAGATTCCCACCATGTCTTTCTTGAACTCTTGGTTTCAACTCCATCCATAGCAAAGGTACTCCCAAAAAGGCCTCTACGATGCTTGAATTCCTCAAGTTGCTCATCAATAATTCTTTCAAGAGTTGTATCCGCCACCATCCTTTTTATACAATCATATAATCCAACATTTACTTCATAATCAACTTTAAATGTAGGAGAATAATGTTGTTTTGGGTTAAGGTAGTAGCCTACAGCATGCAAAGGCCTATGGAGTTGCCTCTCCCATCTTGCATCAATGACATCCCAAATAGGTTGATAACTAAAAAGAAAAGAAAAGATAAAAATTGAATTAATTTTGAGTTAAAATGTCTATAACTCTGAATTAAATAAATTAAATGATAACTTACAATGTAGGTTTTTTTTTTTTGGAAATCCTCTTCAATTTTCTCCTTGGCACGATCCATTACCTCATAAATGGAGTCCATTGCTGCATCATCTGAATCAACCAACCTAAGCACTTCAATCAAAGGAAGTGCCCCTATCAAACAAATCTCAACCCTTCTCCAAAAGTGTTTGTCCATCACTACATTTTTAATGAGCTTTCCATCTGTTGACTTTGCATTTTTGGTTTTCTTCCATTCTTCTGACAAGAACATTCCTTTCACTGGATTTTTGTTGTCATGGAGGCATTTCAAAGTCAAATAGGATGTGGCAAAGCGAGTCATGGCGGGTCTAATCAAATCTTTGCCTTTGGTGAAGATGTGCAATATTGGAATGAGAGATGCTCTTGAATAGATATAAGTCGTAATTTTTTTCCCCTTGAAAATTGTTTCTTTATGAAGGGGTATTTTCTTCTCTAAATCTTCCAACATCAAATCAATGCAGTGAGCAAAAAGACAAGGTGTCCAATATATTTTCTTTCTTTTCTCCATCAACAAAGCCCCGTAGCTTTATAATTTGCAGCATTGTCCGTCACAACTTGGACAACGTTTTCTTCACCAACCTCCACCACCACTTCATCAATCATTTGAAAAATCTTGTCAGCTGTTTTGGTGATGTGAGATGCATCAATGGACTTGAGAAACACAATTCCCATAGAGCTATGCACACAAAAATTGATTATTGATCTTCTTCTTTTATCATTCCACCCATCAGTCATTATTGTGCATCCAGTTTTCTTCCACAAAGCCTTGTGCTTTTCAACAACAGCCATTGTTGCCTCATATTTTTGCTTCAAGTATTTTACTCTACACTCATGATAAGATGGTGGCTTGAAACTTGGTCCATGCTTAGCAATTGATTCACACATCTTTTTGAAATCATCGCTATTCACAAAATTGAAAGGAATTCCATTGTTATAAATAGCAGTGCAAATGTCAAGACATGCCTCCTCCCTCAAGTTCTTCTTCAATATGGTGTTGAGGGTTACAGGAGCAGATGATCTACTTTTCTTAAAAACACCAGAGGAGGTAGTAGCACCACCACTAACAGCTTCCTCTTGCATTTGAGATGGTTTTCCTTATTTTGCTGCAAGAAGAAGATTCACCATCTCTTTTCTTACTTCCTCAGGCACCGATACACATGGTTCAACATCTCTAGATGTTCCTGCCAAATGGTTCTTCACACGAAAAACTCCAGCAGTCATTTCTTTGGAACAATACTTGCATTTAAACTTTTTTGTTCCTGGAATTTCAATTGAATGCTTCCATGCAGGATCTAACTTATTTCCAGGAGCATTTCTAGCCAATCTCTTCCCCCCAACAGTAGTGTTACTTATACTTCCGATTGCGTAAGGGGAGTGCTACTACTATCATTTCCACTTGATGAGGCCATGTGATTTCAAATTATATTTAATCAAAATTCAAAGAAATTATCTCAACAAAGATTTCACTCTAACATGATTTGCATATAAATATAATGACTAATGAGGCATTAAAGAACATCAATTAATTAAAATATAACAATCACCGTTCAAAGCACTAAACCAAAGAGAAACTGCAAACTGGAATACCTAAAAATTTAATCAATCAATTCAGCACTAAACCTAAATACCTAAGTATTTATCTCTGAACAACTAAATTGCAGCAGATGTTAAGAGCTAAGATAAGCATCATTTTACTTCCACACCAAATTGCAGCCACAAGTAGTCTAAATTAAGAGTAGTTAGGAAATGAACCTGAACAACATAATTTCCATATTGATCCTGAGCTAACATGCTAACAGGCTAAGTCTAACACATTTTTCTTCAAATATATGAATGTGAAGAAGAAAAGGAAAAGGAATTAAGGAAAGCACCATTATTTGGAACCTGGAATGGATGAATGCACGTTGGACTGCTGGAGCACAAAGTCGAGGGCTCGAGGCACTTGCAACCTGCAGCAACGTCGTCCGTTGTCGATCAGAGAAGAAGAAAAGGCGTTCGTCGTCGTCGCGATCAGCTGTCTCGTCATCGCGCGAATCAAAGACCAAAGACCGATTTGGATGAAGAAGAACTAAAGAATGAAGAGTGCTTTCTCGTTTTCGTTTGAGTCGTGTTTCCGATCTAGGGTTTTTGATTTGGGGCAGGAAAGTGATCTTACAAATCTACCCTTTTCCTCCCAAATTTCAGAACGCTTAAAACGTAGTTTCAACCGTTTCTACGTCTCTGAACGCCGTCTCGACCATTTCAACGTCAAACCCGTCTCACCCTCCGTTTTGAGACGTTTTTCCGGCGAGAAGACGTATAAACGACCGTTTCAACGTTTCCGAACGGCGTTTTAACAACACTGATCAATAGGATGACTTGTTATGTGCGTTAACATACTGATTGTATTTTGGACACATGTTTTGTCCATCAGATTCTTTGTAAACATCAATGTTCATTGATGCCACAATTGTTAACTAATTTGTTATTGTGTAAAGGTGCTTTTGTTATAAAAATGTTCATGACAATTTAGTGTTATGTACAGGTCCATATGAAGTTAATAGAATTTTGAATATCGGTTATATAATGAACTATTTTGTACCTCTATGCTCTGTCACTGGTATGTCACAGTAACAAAGATGATGGTAGTCTGTCAGTGGGTGTTAACAACAATATCAGTGTACATTAACAAGTCCATCAGTATACATTAACAAGTAATATGTAATGTTCATTTTGTTTCAATCATTTTATGGGTAAGTATTCTTTTGGTCTTTAATTTTAAGTTTTATCTGAGATATATTATTGGAAATTTAATTTTATAAATGATACTTTTAGTCTTTTAATATTGACATAGTAAAATTTAAATTATGACCGTATAGTTGACAAAACATATTTAAGTTTTAATTTTTTAACATCATATAATTAGATTATTAAACTAAAATAAACAGATAAATTGTTGTGAATGAAATCAAGCTTTTGATATATAAATTATTAAACTAATTTTTTTAATACAATCAAGGTTTTGATATTGACTGTTTTATTAGTTTTTTAAATATTTGTTTAATTTCTACATATTTTAAATTAAAGATTAATAGCATTTAATTACACAATTTGTTGTGTCAACATTTTCCGTTAGTAACATTAACCGTATTAGAATTATAAGACGAAAAGTATACTTTAACCTTATTTTTTACTCCCTCCTGTCCTAAATTGACATATCTACCTAATTTAATTAGCCTAAAAAAGTTAGTTGAGTTAGTTAATATGACAAGTATTTCGAAAAAATTTCAGTTAGGCCCCTTGGTAGCAAATTAATTTCAGTTAACCCCCAAGACTTTTTGAAACCTCATTGCACTCTATGGTCAAAATAAAATTAATTTTTGTGGGTGAAAAAACAATTGATGGCCTTACTTCATTTTTTTTCTTCTGTAAATTGTCTTATCTGTATTGCAAATATCCGTTTTTGTCTTGTGAATTTTTATATTTGTCTTGTAAATGGCTAAAGTGTTTTTTAATTCTTTAGGTTCTTTTGAATCCTTTTATTTGTCTTGTAAATATCTTTATCTGTCTTGCAAATGCTCGTATTTGTCTTGTAAATGGCCAACATATTTTTAACTCCCAAGGTTCTTTTGAATCCCTTTATTTATCTTGTAAATGTCCATATTTGTTTAGTGAATTTTCATATTTATCTTGTAAATGTCCAAAATATTTCTAAGTTTTTATGTTTTTTCAAATCTCTTTATTTATCTTAGGGTACTCTATAAATAATAATATACAACTTATTTCACAAAATATTTTTATTAATTCACTAATTATTAATTAAAATTATTATTTACTCTTTTTATTATTTATAATTATTTAGAATTATTATTTATAATTTTAAATATAATTATAATTTTTTATTTGTTATACAAATAAATTTGTCAATAACTGACGCCACTAATGGTGTTAGTTGATCGACGCATCATATCATAAATGACGTCGCCTTAGATAGGTAAATAGTTTCCCAAATGCTCCAATCTAGTATATTGTTTTAAAAAAAATTCTTATTTTAGTAAATTTCCCAGATTTTGCATTGAACGTTCTGAGACCCACTTGAACACAACGAAACATATTTATTCTTTTTTCGTCAATGGCCGATCCTCGGTTGCTGCTCCAACTGGTGGCTGTGGATAACCAATTTCAGGAGCTCCGGCTACAACCAAATCTTTTTTTAAAAAATAAGGTAATGGTTATTATTATTTGTTGGGTGAAGGGTAAAAAATACACATGATCTTTTCCCAGGATCGCCCAGCACCACGACCTTTTTAGGGGATCAAAAATACACACGATGTTACGTTTTGGGTGCAAAATACCACGGTTTGTTAGTTGACCGTCTACTTGGATGAAACGCGACGTGGTCTTTGATTTCGACGACACGCCGACGTGGACGATGACGTGGAATTAAAAAATTAGGAAAAAAAATTAAAAAGTTAGAATAAAATTTAAAAAAATCGAAAAAAATAAATAAAATAATTAGAAAAAAAAATAAAAAAATAAGGAAAAAATTCAAATAATTAGCAAAAAAATCAAATAATTAGGGAAAAATTAAAATAATTAGGAAAAAAATTTAAAAAATTAGAAAAATTAGGAAAAATTAAAATAATTAGAAACAAATTAAAATACCTCTACCAAGTAGGCCCCACCACCGCAACCGTTAGCCGCCACATTTATTTTAATTAATTAATTAATATATTTTTTCAATGAACAACTTAACTTAGTGATCTTCAACAATCAGATCGCTGTGTATACGTTAACTCCTCCTCCAATAGCTTACCCTAGTGCATCTTCAACAATTTTTACCCTAGTATTTTTGGTTATCCGGTCGCCATTGTCGTCATGACCGATCGCCACCGTCAGCGGGTGGTGGTCATTATTCCGACCCGTTTCTGTGGTGGGGCCCGGGCGGAGGTATTTTAATTTTTTTTCTAATTATTTAAATTTTTCCCTAATTATTTGAATCTTTTTCCTAATTATTTGATTTTTTTTTCTAATTTTTTGATTTTTTTCCTAATTATTTGATTTTTTTTCTAATTATTTGATTTATTTTCTAATTTTTTGAATTTATTTTCTAATTATTTGAATTTTTCCATAATATTTGAATTTGTTTGATAATTATTTAAATTTTTTCCTAATTTTTTTTCTAATTTTTTAAATTTTTCCTATTTTTTTAAAAATTATTTTAATTATTTTCCGAATTTTTTAATTTTTTTTTTGAATTTTTTAATTCCACGTCGGCGTGTCGATCAAATCGCCACACGTCGTTCCTTCCAAGTTGACGTTTAACTAACGGCCGTGGTATTTTTGCACCCAAAACGTAACGTCGTGTGTATTTTTGATCCCCTAAAAAGGTCGTGGTGCTGGGCGATCCTGGGAAAAGGTTATGTGTATTTTTGACCCTTCACCCGTATTTGTTTACTTATAAAACTTATTTTATATTGATAATTGGGTTAATGTTTACGCTTTTTTCGTAAAAATATTTTTTTTCTATCACACTCACATAAAAGTGAGTGAATTTTATTGTAAAGAGAAGAGATAGAAAATATCAGTGGGACCACTCACTTTTATGTGAGTGTGTAAAAAAATATTTCTCAAAAGTAGAAACATTAAACCCTTGATAATTATGGTGTAATGAATTTTCAAAATGTTATGGTATTGACTGAAATAAATTTGGTCTTGTGGGGGTTTATTAAAATTTTCCCTTAATTTTTTTATAATTTTAAATATTTACTCTCATTTACTCTTTAAACTTAATTATATCAATGTATCTTCTAAACAAATATGTTGGCTAGTGTATACATTTTTAGTTAACTTAAAAGATTATAAAATAATACGATCTTGAGGATATTACGATACTATGTCGGTTTTATAATTTAAATTAGTAAAATGTATTGCGTTAAACATGTAATTGTTTAAAAAAAATCAATTTTTTGATTGAGTTGTTGAAACATGTATTAGTAAAAATATTCAAAAGATAACTAATAGTAAATATTAAATAAACTGTCAAAGGAAAAATTAGAGATTTAGTATGATAAAAGATAAATTAATAAACAAGATTTAGTATTATTTTTCTATCACTTTTATGTTTTGACAAACTTTTTGAGATTTCAAGAAATTTTTTTGGTAGAGGTTATTACCGGTTGGAATATTTTATTCTCCTGTTTATTTAACACAGTAATTGCGATTAATGAAGGATGTAAAAGTAATGGAATCCAATGAGAAATAAGAGAATCCGAATCCATTAATTATATATAGACGCGGATTTGAATCCCTTTGTAATTGCTGACGTTGTTAATTGCTGTGAATACAAATTTCTACTGTCTTTTGTTTGATAATTCATAATTGATTGTTAAAACCTGTTACTGTTATAAATATATGTATTATGTGGACGTCTCATCAGATAAGAATCCCTCGCCTATAAAAGTGCTTGTGTAAACATTCGTAAGCTTGAAATAATTCCTCCATCTCTAATTTTCTCTCCGACTTCTCTCTACTTTTCTATACATTTTCTTCAGTTTTATAACACGTTATCAAGACGGCGCTCTAATCAACTGAGCCTCCCTAACACCGTTCATCATCATCGCCGCTCACCTTCCCTGGAAGAGGAAGAAGTTTTTTTCAAATCGCTCAAAAGGAGGCGTTTCAAAATAAAATTGATTTTCGATCGGTTGTAATGTGATCTCTACTCGTGATGTTTTCTATGAAATTTTGTTGGTTGATTTTAGAAATATATGCTGCAGGTGTCGTGAGGAAAGAAGAAAGTCGGGCGCGAGAGACGGGCAGAGGAAGAAGGAGGAGAAAGAAAAAAAAAGAAAAAAAAAAAAAAAAAGTCACAGACGGTAGGTTTGAAAAAATTGTCCGTGGGTCCTACATGTTTTTAATATTTTATTATTACTATTACTATTTGCATAGTAAATTCCAAAAAAAAAAAAAAAAAAAAAAAAAAAAAAAAACAGAACAAGAATCGTCGGCAGATTTTTAGAAAATTACTATTTGCACATTTTATAATATTTTAATTTTATTATGAATAGTAAAATACTATTCACGAAAATAAAAATTTGATATTTTTTTTTTATTATTTAAATTTAAGTTTTAATATTTTATTTTTATTGTTGTTAATATATTTATGTTTAATCATTTATTGTTTTAATATAATATTTTATTTTATTTAATGTCGCTAACATATTTATATTCAGCATTTTATTTTTATTATTGCTAACATATTTATATTTAATTATTTATTTTTATGTTAGCATTTATTTATATTTATTTATTTATATTTTATAATTATTATTAATTTCGACACCTACTTGGGGTTAAACCTCCTAACCTAGGAGTCTTGATTTAATATTCAAGCATTTACCTTTATGTTATTTATTTATATATTTATATTTTAATTTCGACACCTACTGGGTTAAACCTCCTAACCTAAGTCTTGATTTAATATTTAGTATTTATCTTTATGCTATTTAATTTAAGCATTTACTTTTATGTTAACTAACATAACATTTACTTTTATGTTATCTAACATAACATTTACTTTTATGTTTGCTAACATAACATTTACTTTTATGTTATCTAATATAACATTTACTTTTATGTTTGCTAACATAACATTTACATTTATGTTATTGTTTCTAACATAACATTTATTGTTTATGTTTAATTTATTATTTGTCATTTTATTATTATTATTTTCATTATTATTATTATTAGTATATTTCTTATTATATGATCGATCGTCATATATAATGGCCTTTAAACCATATATATAAGTTTATCCGAAGATAAATGTTTAAAGCCATATTGTGATATGAGCTAAAAGTTGGCAGTTAGTTCTCGGAAGAAGAGATAATTTAGACAAGAGAAGGCGATAAATTGTCAAGAAGCTAAGAAGAAGATAATTTGGCCTGAAGCCAAATGATAATTTGGCCTGATGCTGTGAGACATATTGGCCTGAAGCAAAGAGATAAATTTTCCTGGAGTTATAAGACATGGCCTGATCCATAATTTTTGTATGGTATCATTTGTATGAAAGTCTCAAAATTATATATTTGGCATTAAAAGATTCTTTTGTTCTTTAGAATAAATTAATAGGAATGTATGACCACCGTGGAAGATGATCGTTCTTCTAAAAGTTTATTATATATGGGAATATTCAATTTGCTCCGAAGAAGCAATATTGTGAAAAAATCAAGAAATATTTTGATTTAATTTCTTGCATGTGATCAAACAAAACATTGAGTTTTTGTTTTAAGAATCATGAATTTCCTCCAACAGAATGAACTACATTCCCAGAAGTGAATGTAGTAATGAATTAATTGTGGTTGTGGATATGTGTGTAAATTTGTTTACTAATGGACATGGTTGTAATTATGGTGGTTCAAATTCTCACCTAAGGAAGTGAGGAAAGATTATTGATAAGAACCATAATAAGAGATATTATTGGGTATAATAAACATGATAGTAATTCATGTTATTGTTGTGGTGGCAAGCGGTCATTAGTTTTGTATTTATTATATGCCATAATATATTTGTTAAAGGTCAAATATTTGATATAAATTATCTCGATAAGATAATTATTATATGTAAATCAGCCTCAAAATCAATTTCAAAAGTATGAGGCGTTGATTTTCGGAAAATAGGACCAATTTGGAATTTTAAATATTTGGGTATTATTTTATAATTTTACGTGGTAGTAAAATAACATTCATAGAATTTGGGGTCAAGTTATGTAATCTTTCCAAAGCAAATTTTTCAATGCTTCCACGCGTGAAGGCGGGAGAAATTTTTGGCCTACCCACATTTTTATATTATTTTATTATTTTATGAATAGTATTTACTATTCACGAAAAAAATCAAAAAAAAAAACTGATATTTTTGAATGGCATGTAGCCATAATATTTTGTTTTTATGGCAAGAAGTAGTCATAATATTATGATTTTATGACAAGGAAATTTATCATTTTTATTGCCATAAACTTATTATTTGATGTTTAAGAAATTTATCAATTTTCGTAATTGTTCTTTTATAAAAGAACAATATTGGTTTAAAGATATGGCATGGCAAGAAAATTTTATAAATTATTATATAAAGACGAAAGTATATGTATCAAATATTGAATGATACAAAGAGTTTTAAGTTATTGTCTTAAAAACAAATATTTTGCATAGAAATTATGCCACATGAGTAATAATTTTAAAGGCTAATAGTCTTGGAGACTAATTAAGCATAGTTTACCCACTTCATTTGAAAGACCAATGTTCGGACTATATTTGGTAGTATAAATTTGTTTTAAGACTCAAGAAGAGTTAATGTATTTTCCGGTTTAACAAAATTATGCATTAAATATGCATTTTATTCCCTTCGATATATGAAAGAAACTTGTTGAGTTTCAAAGATATCTACGTAAATGGATATCATATAGAAAAGTATTGAACCACATGCTCATTGTAAACCGAAGTTTACAATATGACTAGTGAGGTCATAAGTGATTAATAAAGATATGAAAAATTATTGAGAATTCATATCTTAATGTGTAAACAAATATTATAAATTCATGACCAACAACAAGAAAAATTGAAAATAAGTCTTCATTTTTCAAGAGCAGATACAAGGAGGAGATATTTGAGATATTTTCCATTGGGAAAATATAGTCCTCAAAGGAAGATGAGAATATATGTTGAGTGTTAATTTCATTTGATAATGAATTAAAGGATTTAAAAGTGAAAACTCACATTTGGATTGAAATCCATTGATGTATGTGAAGTATTTTTAAAGCGACTCACACTCGGAGGGGAGATTTCTAGAATACAAGTGAGTGAAATTTTGAAGAGTTATATACTTCATACATAAAGCCTCTCTTATCAAGAACAAAGTCCATGAATTTTAAGGGAATGTTTTGTCTCACACTTGAGGGGAGATTGTTAGTATGCAAGTGTGAACTAATTTGTAGAAAGTCATACTCATACTTCCCACATAATGACGAGATATGATTTCGAAAATGAATGATAAATTATGATTGTGGATCATAATGTTACAAAGAAACCGAAATTTACCTTGAGATGAGATATATGTTACTGTAAAGAACTAGAAGTTTACTATTTGTTGGCATGACTTGTTTGATCATCCAAGTCATATATAATACAAATAAGAATTTGTATTGACATCCATTGAAGAATCGAGTAAAATTCTTCATGAATAGCCGCTTGTTCTCAAATATAGATGACTATGAAAATGTCATAGGTCATAATTGGTAATAATGGATCTCTCGAAATATATCAAACAGATTTATATGGGCCCATTGAAATAACATGTAAACCATAGATGATCTATAAGATGGTTACACGTGAGATTATTTGCTTGCAACATGATGTTTGCGTAAATAATTGCAACATGAAGTTTGCAAAAGAGATTGCAATATGAAGTTTGAAATAATGTTTGATGTTTGAATAAATTAAGCACAAGAATTTTCCGATGATATGATTTAAGAATCATAATTAAAGCATCCATAAATAAGTGGATGAATGCTTATGAGAACAAAATTTGATGTTAGTATATTTGATGTTATATAGCGGTGCTTATATAAGCCAATGAATTCTCCGTAAAAATGGCTTTTGGTCGAAGCCGACAAATTTCCATCTTAAAATGGTTGAATGTGCAATGATTATTAACCCACCACAATGCACATAGATGGATATAGAAAGATATTTGAGATAAATGTTGTATAAGTACCTTCTATTTCTTGTTTGTCTCTATATGAAATGAGAAAGATGTTTTAAAGGAAACAAATGGATTTATGAGACTTATACCGCATGATTAGTCAATTGTCGTTTGACATTGTTTTTACCATGAGGGGAGAAATTGGATAGCCGGAAAAGACAATATATGGAATGCATTATAGTAAAGTATATATCCTCGAATAATGTTGTATGAACCGAAGTTCATCGATTATGCATTCATGAATTATTTGCTAGATAATATTATCGACTCAAATGAGATTTATTAAATCTCATACTCCAAATTGAAAATGCTCCAATCTGTATGAATATGAATGTGGCATGCTCGAAGCATGAGAAATTATTCGGTTCCAATTATAAATGTTATGGATAAATTGGAGCAATAATTAAGATGATCATATTAAGGAGGTAGATACTCCGTAAGAGTATCGAGACATAACTAATTGTAAAAACTCAAGAGAGGTTCAGTACTCGAATTATATTGATCTTGATAAGTTATGTCGAATTGGAAAAATGGAACCGAAAAGATAAAGTTGTCGATAACAATTTTGAAAGATAATATCACGTGATCAAATGAGGATATTATATAAAGATATGTCACAAGAAATTGACATATAGATGATTGGCCAAGAGGATAAGTGAAATTGAATATGACGCAAATATAATCATATATTACGAGTTATGGACGTAAGTCCAAATTGAGATATATGAATGTTTATGTGAAAATAAAGATTTTCACAAAGTCTAAATATGATTATGATGTGATATATGATTTTGTGGTGGATACAATAATTTTGTATATATATTGTTAATCCTGCAATTTATGAAAGAAAGAGAAATTATGCGTCTATTAGATATTGTTATATAGCCTATGCATAATTTACTAAATTATGAAGATTACAGGAAGAATCTTCAAAGGATCAAAAAGTGCTAGTAGCACATGTCCTCAAAAGGACTTAATGTGGTAAGGTAGGACTTCAGTGCCAAGACATGTCCTAGAAAGACTTAAATGCGAGATACATGTCCCCTCGAAAGACTTAAGGTGCCGAAGACACGTCCCCAAATGACTAAAGGTGCTTGTAAGCATCAAATGATTTATGTGCTAGAAGCACAAGTCCCTCAAGGACTTAGGATGCTAATCAAAAGCATTTAATTCAAGTTATTGAAAACCATGAGGGGAAGAAGTTTTTGTATGACTTAAATCAATTAGGCACAGAGGAAGATAATCTTCTCAAGAAATATATGTTGAAAGAAGGGTATAAAGAAAGTAAATCAATATGCCCATGCATCTTTATGAAAAGATCTAGATGTGAATGTTTTAATTGCAAGTCATGTTGATGATATCAACATTATTGAAATCGCTGAAAAGCTTCAATAAAGCAATTAATTGTTTAAAGAAAGAATTAGAAATAATTCATGACTTGAGAAGAATGAAATTGTATTGGATTACAGATTTAATACCTAAAGAATGAGATCTTTTGTTTATACAAAATGAGATCCTAGATTGATTTTATATGGATAAGTAATATCCATTATATATTTTAAAGTATTTTGGTGGATAAAGAACAATTTCAACCTCAAGCAAAGAAGTTGAAGAATGACACTTATGTATCATGTTTAGCATGAGATAATTCTTCACCAACACAAAGACATTAGAAGTAATGTAGTCATCGGGGGAGTAAATCTAATGTATTTTAGTAGAGCAATTGATGATTTACGCACTCTTTTTCCCTTATCTAGGTTTTGTCCCACCTGGATTTTCCTAGAAAGGTTTTTAATGAGGCAAACATTAGAAAATCGATGTAATTAAGAGGGGAGCGTCGATACACGTTGACTCTTTTTTTCCTTATCTGTTTTTGTCCACCTGGGTTTTCCTAGAAAGGTTTTTAATGAGGCACATAAAAAAGTGTATCGATGGATAATGTCTTTCTTTTCTTTACTAGGTTTTATTCCACTGGGTTTTCCTAGTTAAAGTTTTTAATGAAGATATTCATGGACATCCAAGGGGGAAAGTGTTATAAATATATGTATTATGTGGATCCCTTTGTAATTGCTGACGTTGTTAATTGCTGTGAATACAAATTTCTACTGTTTTTTGTTTGACTTTTCATAATTGATTGTTTTAAAACCTGTTACATGTCATACTCAGATGCCTTGTTGCATTTAATTATGGCAGTTTCACGCTCATGGGAAGGGGCTGCTTTTCTTTCCTATTTGGTTTTTCACCTCCTGGGGTTTAAATCTCCATAGATTTTTATAAATATTTTCTTTTTTATAAATAATATAAAAATAGATGCGCACCTCTGACTTGCACTTGAGATATTATATATGCTTTATTTTACAATAATTTATATAACAAATTATGATAAATTTGTTTATATCTAGTTTCCATGATTTATGAATTTATACTGGAGCGTTTATAATTTATGAAAATTTTAATTATATTTAATTAAAATTTGGTGAAATTATAATAAATTGCGGTGATGTAATTAATTGTATAAGAGTGTGTGCGCGTATATAATTTATTCCAATAAAAAAGAAGAACATTTACATTAATGAAAAAAAGTAAGATTAATAAAATATTGGTTAAATTATTGAAAAAATATCATGATAAGTCTATCTTATATTTTAAAAAAATATAATAATGATATCTTAAATTTGAAAGATAATATAGTAATGTTAAATTATTAAAAGAATCACATTATCCTATATGAAATAGGATTTCGCATGCAACCAGTATATAAAACGTGCTGGATTAATTGGCTGGTTAGCATTACGATAATCATAATTCAAGTTTTCGATTCGTGACCCTCAAGTTAAACATATTGTCTTCACAAATCTTCTCGTTCGTTGGCAAAGCAATACCAGGGACAAGAAGTGACCATGACTTTAAACTCAACTGATCATCTTCCACCCGGCCATAAGCTTGATGTAGTAGTTTAAATTGTTCTCTGCTTGAATCAACTATTTATATTGTACTCGTAGCATTACTAGCAAGTTTTGTGTCGATAATGTTTTCGTTTTCTTTTGATTAAGGGCGGGCAACATTCTTGTATTCATAGGATTGATGAGGGAATGATTCCAAGAGATGTTCACCAAACAACAAGAAGAGGACAAGAAGACGCCCAGGAAAAGAGGACTATCGTCCTTGCTCTGCCGGTAATTTTCTACCTCCCCTGTTTCCTGGTTCATATTTTGAATATCCTTTTTCATTAATTAAAATGTAATCCTACTCCATCCCACTAACAATAGGAAGCATTATGCGTTTATGAATTTAGACGGCTTGATTAGTTGTATGGGTTCTGCTAATTTGTAGGCGATTAATATGAAGCAGCAGATAAAAAAAGATGAAAAGAAAAGAAAAAGGAAACAGGAAACAGAGTGTGAGAAGACAACAGAGGTGGCGGAGAATCAGAATGAGGAAGAAAGTGAGGAGGAGGAGGAGGAGCATTGGTCTCATAACTTCGCAAAGCAGTTGATAGAGATGAATGAAGGACCCATATCCACTGACGAACAACAAATCACCATGATTCCCAACCCTTTCTTCAGCGACTTCTATTTATGATCCTCTTTTACTTTTATTCACCCCATCTCCAATTTTCTTATGCCACACCAACTTTTCTACCCACAAAACCATCCCATATCAATTTTGTGCACCCTCCCATTTATATTGCTATATTCTTTTACATCTAGCCTTAATTACTTAGCGTATAAATCTTCTCATGATTGTTATATACTACTGTACACACAGTAGCAGCAGCTCAATTAGTACATAACCTTAGTCAATCTCCATATAATTAGATTGTCTTCCATATCTGATTTACGTCATTTTAAAATATCCTTTTTATCCATTTACACATTAGATTATTTTTTATATTCTAATAACCCCTAACCATCCACACTTTCCTATTCTTACCCTTTTCGGCCTAAGTTATCCATCTGAGTGTAATTGAGGTTTATAGGAGTGTTTTAGTTAGGGCCAATCTTTATTTTTCTATAATATATTATTTTGAACAACCGGTTGAATAAAGAGAAGTAGACAAGTAATACAAAAGAAACCTGTTGTTTTGAATATTTTGGATTGAATATCCTACAATATTCGAGTTCGAGTTATCCTTATAGTTATTATGAAAAATCTAGTTGGTGTCTTTATTGTGATCTTAATTTCTCTGTCAATTTCTATATGAATATTATACTATTTTTTGAACTAAATAGTGAGGAAAGAGGAGCATCTTCTATTTTTGCAATAGAAGAGAATCCTAATCCAGACAAGAAGATGACGTGTAATTGACCAGCAGGGAAAGAAGTCGCAGAAATTTAAATGTCAAAACAAGATGATAGTGATGCAATTTTAACTGGATTCTGCACTCTGCAAGGCAAAATACTAGTAGCCATTAAATCCAAAGAGAAATTTTGACCTCTTGAACTCCTTACAATACTCCGTCAACCCGTTTTTCCCCAGGGAAAGCACCCAGACAAGGCTTAATTAATAACCAAATTCGCCCATTAACAACTGGATTTGAGAGGAGACAACTAACAAGGGACCCAAATACCCAATAACTAAAACGAAGTGTGAAGACTGTCGAACAAGAAAATTATGAATCGTGGACACGGCAAAAGTAGACACATCCATTGACTTGCTTGATTCTAATGCGTTCGAACAAAAAACGATGAGCAACAAGATAAATTAAAATGCAAATTCCTTATGAAAATAATATAAAGAGATTGAATTTTCGAATTAAAATTGTAAGAAAAAAGGTCGAACAGAAGAGGTTTGAGGAGGAGGATCTTCAATCCAAGCTCCATGCCTCCATCTCATGGGAACGATAGGCAAGCCAATCAGCCACATGATTCTTGGGCACAAGCTCAATTTACCACTCCGTAGCAATAAGCAATCAAGCACTTGAGAACCTCCTTTAAGGACCAAATTAACACCATCAATTTGATCGAATCGCATTCCGAAAATACCAGTATGTAACCCTGACTCCACATCTATTACGGACCCTTGCAGATACCCCAAAGCCCAGCGCTTGGCACCACCCAATCAACATCCTTGTTTCCGTAAAATCCCTTCATCCAAATACAAAAAAACTACTTCTATTTCTATGTTCATTTCTCAATTTTCACCCAATGAAGTATCACCTCATAACGTCACACACACACACACACACACACGCACGCACGTGTCTGCCACCAATCCCAAACTGCCATGCTCCATTCGTTCAATACATGTACATCTAAATATATGTTTAAAAAAGAAAAAAGTATGATCCTCTACTTCAATGACGCCACGCTTAGGAAGTAAAGGTCCGCACGGTTTGTGGCCCTCCAGACTCCAATTTGGATTTGCTGAGATCCGAGTAGTACAATGCAAATATCTGATTTCTTTCCAAAGACAGTGACAAGAAAATGAATTCAAACCAAATGTAAGCATGAAAAACAATTTGGCAACACGAAACATCAATTTGGGTCGAAGAGCCCCGTGCCTTCCGATCAAGCTTTTAATACCAAAAATGCAATGTCATATTCAACTGCAGCCAGAAGGTATTTGTGCTTCGTAATCTAAAGGATAGTACATGAACATGAATTCATCTTCTGATTGTCCTCCTGATTATTATCTGCATGGTAACGCAAGGGAAAAATTAAGTATGATTCAGGAACAGGTGCACACACACAAACTTCCAAACAAATATCGGGTGAATTCACTAAACTCACAAAATTTAGCTTACTTCATTTAAAGCACACTGAACAAACCTGTCTTGTTCTTAGTTACAGGTGGCTGCACTACAACGTGCATGGTAATAACACCCCCAGGAACATCACCGAGAGTTATTCTGCAATCAGCTAGAGTTTTGCCGTTTTCCAGAACTTTACCAGCATGAATAAGTTTTACCTCGGCAGCTGACTTTGGTGAAATTGTTTTTCCTGTAAATGCAAAGACTCCATTACAAGGTGAGGAAGACATACAGTATCCAGGGAGATTTCTTAAATTTCATAAAGCTGGTTGGTATGCTGTCAAATATATCAACTCTATATACATATATATACTTGATTAATACATCCATTTTCTTCATTAGTTAGATAACTACTCCCCTCAGCTCTATATGGATGCCACAAATTATCCTCAATATCATGTGATTCTATAAATAACCCCTACATGCACTATAGGGGTTTAAGTAATTGGAAAACAATACATGTTACAAAACCAAATATCATGTGATTTTATAAATTTCAGCAGTTAGCTATAAATTTCAAAAATAATACCATTTGGCAACGTCTTTAAGCCATATAACCTTATCATCAATGTAGCAATTCAACATGAATGTTACTTTTATTCAAGAGGCCTGACCTTATATATACTCAACTCCGATTAAAATAAATAATTATTAGCAGCATATAAATAAACCAAAAACAAATTCATACAGACATGAGAGAATAAGATGGCAAACCTTGAGGCCACTCAGCGACCACCCTTTGTTTAAGGGTGCCAATTGTTGTTGACGATGAATAAGTACCGTGGGCTATATCAGTTGCATCAAATATGCGGAATTTAAGTTCAACCTGTTCATCTCCTTCAGCCATAGTTTGTGCGCACAACTATGCCAAGCTTATATAACAGCAAAGCAGCACTTTCTACGAACAGAGAATTCTGTCTCACCTTACTCACCTGTTATCCATTCCCATAACTTCAGTCCATTTACAATCAATTATATGTGATCTCTTCAAACCATAGTGAAGACTTTGGCATAAACAGTCCACTAATCAGCTCGATTCTTCAAAAGGAACAAACTTAAAGAATGAGAAAAGACATGTACATTTTGGTCCTGAAAGAAATACATAATTCAACTATTTAGCCCTGAATCCTAGAATTATAAATTTAATTCAAAAAGATGTTTGACCCAGCATATAACTTTGGACTTAGAAACAGTGCGAAAAACTGACAAATGTTTTAGAGACTAACGAGGAAATAAGTCACGACCTTTCATGGAATAAAAAGTGCTGCATTTTCTAGTATAAAACGCAATAGTTGAAACTTCCTTCAAAACACACAGACAATAGTTGATGGGTGGAACCACGAGTTCCAACTTTTCAACTCTTGGCAAAACATGGAACATTTTCATTTTCAAAGATCAGAAATCAAACTACTAAAACATGGAAATGAAGAATATAATATATAAGCTAGTATGCTATCAAAAGATCATTTATAAAATATAACTAAACTCTGAATCTACCAGTTTCCCTATCATAGTAAACAAGCATATATTGCACATCTGAGTTGACAGGCGCAGTACCAGCACAGCCAAGTGAACACCCCATATGACTTAATTGCTTCTTCATAAAATCTTTTATGAGATGTCACTGCGTACAGACAGGGAATTTAAAGACAAATGAGATTGGATTCTCCGAGGTCACAATCCAATTACATCATCAATCAGAATTCATTCCACACGAACTGAGCTATACCATAGAAATAAAACCACAGGGAATTGAGGAATTCGAATTTTGTTCGATTGCCTACAACTTTCAACAAAGAATGCGATTCTAGGAATTTAAAAATAAATCGGACCCTAGCTAGATATACAGAGAACTTGAAAAACCGAAATCACAATGGTCACGACTCGCGAACTCATATTTACGCACTACAGAAGCGATGCGACATCTTTATTGGCCATGTGCGACATCTTGAGTTTATTAGAAAAGAAAATTGTGACATTTAGCTAAGGAATTATGAATCCAAGGGATACTAAAATTTGGAGAAGGAAGTTTAGTGCCAAGGTCTGGAAATGCACGACAAGCGAAAGAGATGGTGACGAATATTACCTAATCAAGAAGCCATTGATGGAGGATCAGTGAGCGCGCAAGTGATAAGAAAAACAGTGCCCTGGGGGATAGAGATCTGATCGTTACTCTCGATGTCGCGGTTCTTCGTGAAACTTTTCTTTCCAAGTTTTCTTACTCCAGGGGCCTAGCTGCTTAAATTGGTAAAAATCTACCTCCTCCGATTCAGAGAGGATGTTGCAGTAAGAGTTATTACCGCCGAATCGAGCGACAGCGATTTTTTCTTTTTCCCTTTTGCCTCTTGCGTATATGGATATGGAGTATGGACGATGTAAACTGTAAAGTGTATAATAATCTGCCCACGTCTGCATATTTGCAAACAAAAAGAGACTTATTTTTGGCCGGATCAGCCGACACGAAATGACTACTACGCCGTTCACTGCTCATTACTCTTCTCAATCTTCTGGCCCTGATGTGTGGCATGCTGATATTTGCTCTAGAGTGGCATCCTAGGCCTTCTTAACATTTATAGCAGTTAATTTATTAAATATATTTTAAATTGATTTCTTTTTTCATTTTTACCCTTATTAAAACACGTGTTTTAAAAATTTAATAAGTAAATAAAATTGAAAATAAACATTACTCATAAAGTTAAAAATGAGTATTGATTATCTTACATGTTTATATTATGGATTGGAGAGAGTACATTTTTTGTCAATAGGAACTTTGAAACTTTTCTATGTCATCGTCACATAATCATTGTGTTTTCTTTCAAGAAAATTAACCTTTGCAGATCATCTCTATAATCTTGCTCTTAAACATCTTATGGAGGAAAAGAAATAGGACCCTTCATGAAGGACACATCTGTACTCCTCAATTGGTTGTTAAGGAAGTTCAACATCAGGTAATTCTTTCATCAAGATAGCTCATCTTCCACAAACTCCATCAAAGCCAATTGTAGGTTCTTCTTCGATTTGTTGTTCTAAAGTTTTAGATTTTTAATTTAGATCTGCTTGGTTAGACCATTATAATGCAGAAGTATAGATCTTAAGGGAAAGTTTACTACAAAGCGTGGATCTGTTATGAAGGATCTTCTCTTCAGCTCATAATATGAAAGAAATGTTGATACGTGGTTCAAATTTCTCCTCTGATACAATGCGGGCCGGGCTAACCTTGAAGTTTTTTTTTTTTGGTCAAATGAAGTTCATTGTTTGAAGAATGGTTTTTTGGCAATATGGTGGTGCATCCAAGGAGTCTTACAAATATTATCCACCACCATGATTTGTTCAGATGTTGAGAGACTTTAATTTCTCTTCTATTAAGCTAGCAAACTCTATAGTGCCTTGGTTTTTCATTTTCTTAATGCCTGTACTCTTTATTATTTTACTTTGTAAGACTTTTACTTGTTAATTCTTAACGCATTTGATCTTTTATTAAAAAAAAAAAAAAAATCTTTTGGCCGTTATAGTTTTGTTGACTTAAAACTCGATTAACTCTTATAGTTTTAACTTTGTTGTAGCTTAGTTTTAAAATTATGACTTACTATAACTCAATCATTTATAGTTTTAACAATTTTGTTATTTAGTCACTATATATGATTTTATTTTCCAAATTATATGGACTAAATTGTAAAATGGTTGAAACTATAGGATTGAGCTGTAGTGACTCAAAATAATTCACAGATTTGCCTACAACTAAGTCAAGATTATAGAAATGAGTTATACCGAGTTATATAGTATACAAATTGGAGGACAATTGAGTTAAAACTAAAAAATTCAAAAAGATTAATTTTTTCCCTATAAATTTTTTATCTATTATTATTATTCAATGATAGCGTATGTATTAATTTCACCAAGTATATATCATCAAGAACGAGCATATGCAAAAGCATGAGCCCACTAGCTCAGTTAAAAATTCTTTAAAAAATTGATTTCCCTCCAATACCCATAAGTAATGGTGTTCTCATATTCAAAATTGTTTTTTTTTAATATATATAATTAACTTGTTTAAACGTTGGGTGCATTAGAGCTGGAACCTTTTAGTGATATCAAAATAAGAGCTGGCGTTTTTTTAGTCTCGATTGTAAGAGAAAGCTAAAATTTCCCCAACTCTAATTGATATCAAAGTATGTATAAATATCTCCACATTAGCAAAGGTTTTGAGTCTAACGGTCAATCTTTCGCAATGTTAAGATTTAATTTTGTGTTATAATAGTTAATGTATATCCACATATAGGGTGAGTAAATTAGAACCAAAACCGAAAATTGAACTGAATTTAATTCGGTTAATTCAGTTTTCGGTAAAATTTAGGTTTTCTTTTTCTAAAAATTCGGTGTTCGGTTATTAGAAAAATACTTCAGTTAAAACAGAAATATATATAATATATACTATTTGATATTATAATTAAACAGGTGTAGATTTTGAATTATATTAGATAAAATCTATAGATATTTAAAATATAATTAATTTATTTTATATATTTTCCCCCTAAATCTAATGTTAATGATAAAAAATAATATAATCGGTTTTTAAATGAAATTTGATTAATCGGTTTCGATTCAGTGTTTGAAATTGGCGCTTTATTCTGTTTTTGATTATTTCGGTTTTCACCGAAAAACTAAGTGTATGTCAATACTAAGCAGTAGCACCAGCCCAGAACCTTACAATGTGAGGCGTAATCGTTTGGGATAGGTAAGTATTCATATTTAGTAATTGACGGTGCGTGCTTAAGAGTAATTTGAATAGAATAATACATGTAGGGAAGGGAGGGAGGAAAATCTTCTTCAATGGCGAAAAACTAAAAAGCTCGTAGTTAAGCACTTCCTAATTCCTATATGTCGCATAATATAAGCTAGCCACACCTTTTCTGGATGTGTGCGAGATATATATCCCAAAATCTGAATAATAGGACGAAGGGAAAAAGAGCTTAGGATTTCATTCACACAATCACAGCACCAGGTTCAGTGTTGGGTGTTCGCTGGAGAGCTTATTTGATGATATTCACTCGTCTAGGAGTTAGTGGGGCATAAGGAAAAGAATAAAAGTGAATGCCATATTTTCTTTTTTCTAAAGCAAGGAATGTAATTCCTTCCTTTATTGGGGATAACGTTGAAGAATCCTCAGCACTACATAAAATATATATCATCACAAGAAAAACAAATATGGTCCAGAGAATTCCCCCCTGGCCACTTTTTAAACATATATACGAACACACTCTGCATCAAGTGATTGACTGCCTTTTTTTTTTCTCCGCCCACTTTTTCTATGTAATCTACTCCATATATTCTCTTCTCCCTTTAAAACAAGTTTAAAAACTATACATCTGTTTCAGACTTCACTTAGCTGGCTTATTCCCCATTCAAATCCAGCACACGAGAAACATGGCCGCCCGAGCTATATATTGTGGTATATATGTCAGATCAGAATTAACCATGACCAGATTTACGCGTTATCTTCTCAGAAAATAATATTTTGCCTTACGAGATGGGGAAACAAAGCATGGGACGATGGACCCACACGTACGTGTAAGAGTAAAATACTAAAATTAAACCTGGTCTGGGTGGCACACTGTGTTTGGCATCTCACGTTTGAGGGCATCAACTATGAAACCCCATTAATTGAAAATCAGTCCTCTTGTACTGTGTTGGGGGATGCTCCCAAACACACCACAACTTGTTGCAGATCTTATCGTGCTATGCCTATGGTGGCAGGTCAAATATTGGTGAAATCAACAAAGCAGAAGTGCAGAACACACACACACACATGTATAAGCAGGAAGAGTGTGTGTGTGTGTGTGTAGCTAGCATATATAATCATTTCAGCGGACAACAATAGGAAGTACATAACTATAATCAAACTTCATTAAGAATACAGATACATATATAATATCAGATTACGTTACATATATATATATATAACTAATGAAATGCTAGAATGTTAAAACACTTGAAACATACACGAGACTGGGAGGACTATATTCATTCAATAACAATAATACTGATTAAAATGATTAGGGGCTAGGGCTGAAGGGGCACAATTTATTGCTTTAGTAAGGTAGGGGAATATATGTTGGGACTTGAAATTCAAGACATAGGTTGAGGAGATTTGAGGAGCTGAGCGAGCTGGCCGCTTAGGTGGAGGGACATAACTTCGTTGGTGGAGCCCACAAGGTTCCCTCCGATGAAAACAGCTGGCACAGGCGCAGGACAGCCCAGCTTCATTAGGGCTTTCTCCATTTCCCGACCTTCTGGCTCTTGGTCGATTTCATGAACCTCAGGGTTCGCCTTCAGTTCTTGGAACAGTATCTTCACCGCATAGCACAGGCAACATGAGCTCTTGCTGAATATCACTACCCGGTTTTCTGACGCCAACCTTGTCACCTTGTCCATCTTTAATTTTTTCTACTATACGCACTTCTTCTCCCTTGTTCTAATAATTATGTACAAATATTATTCTGTTCCACGCACAAATTAAAGAGAGTTAAAGACATAGAGAACGTATTTTTAAGAAAACAATGAAAAAATAAAAGGGAAGAACTCGGGCTTATAGATAAGATTACGTACCTTAGACTCGTTAATTAGAACTCCAAAACCATTAGACCGAATCCAAGAGCTGAATTCGATCCAATGGTTTGTGTTGGGGTCGCGGATGTCTAAGGAGCTAGCAGCAGGAGTACTGGGGAAATATAAATAGAAAATTATATGATGCTTAAGGTCATTTTGAAATGAGCTAGAGTGTATTAGACTATTTATAGGGACGGCTTATAATAAAGGCCTGTGTCTTTGAAAAAAAAGCACATCCAAAAGAGGTTGTGCTTTTTAGATGCCCAACCATAAAGCAACCCATGGGAGATAAAGACCACAGTTAGTAGTTTAATTTATCACACTGGACTCACAAGTTGGAAGAAGAAAAATGATGCCCTATTCATTTAGTTGCATTTGCATAAGCCTCCATTAATTCACGGACAGGCCACTGTGCGAGAGCATTATAAACGCATAATTAATGACAGATGAAAATGGTATATGTTGGAGTGACCATCGATCTGTTGAACTTGGGCAGAATATATGGAAAAAGGGGTAAGGCTGTTTCTGGAGGGTTGTCAATTTATACTTGGATTCTCACAATCTACTGCTTAGAATCTCATAAACAAGGAGAAGATCGCGACTGAGATTATATGGCTTTCGGTGGCTCTGATTCTTTGTGTTGAGAGTCTCTCTCTGATCTGTATATCTCTGACACTCGGAGATGAGGGGCGAGGATGGACACACACGTGTACCATATTCTTTGATATAAAAGAGCGAGCCAACGAGATTCCATTCCTTCATCACTGGGAGAGCCCCGGAATCTAGCATATTTTTCATGAAGGTATATAATTAATGTGCTTGCTAATATGCATACACACGCGTTAGTTTTCTATTTGATTTTTTTTTTTTTTTTTGGTTTGATGATTATTATATGTTACCCATTGTGTGTGTGTGAGTTATATATATGCATGGATGCACTTACTATATTCACGTCCATGCAATGACCTGTTACTTTGAAAACTCTCATACAATTGATTGCGCATATCTTTCTTATCAAGTGGCCATTACTTTAAAGCCCTGTCCTGTGCAATTTTTTATGACAAGCGATTTCGTTTTCATATATAGCACTATTATTTAAACACGCACACACACTGATAGTTATTGAGTTAAATTGAAGAGATTTAAATATAATTACAAGTTGAAATTACCTTATATAATAAAAAATGTCACAGTAAAACTAACCATATCAGATGGGTATTTTGGATAATCATGCCAAAAAAATAAGATATATAAAATCTACATCTTTAATTTATTATAACTGGTTTAAGGGTAGTTGTATATGATTTTTTCCTTGTTAATTTAGAGTGAAGAAGGCATTTCTCTTTCACAAAGTAAGTTGTATGCCAGATAATCGATCGAGTGATGGAATTGGTTTGTGTGTATCCTCTTCACTTTAAAAGTGATATTTTGGTGGGTTCGTATTCAATAAAATATGCCTTCATTCCATTTAACACAGCACAAACTATATTCACACCATTGTTTGCGTCCATGTTTTTTTTTTTTTTTTTTTTTTTTTTTGATAAAAGAGAGGCAATAGCCTTATATATTAGAATTAACTAAAAAGGGGATCAAGTCCCATACAATCATTCAAAAGAGCAGTCCTAAGATATTCAGGACAAGTATTCAACATAGAGGATTGTGATAAACCCTCCTTAGCTAAGGCATCAGCCAGAGAGTTCGCAGACCGAGGAATATACAGCACTTTCACCTCCCATTCCCTTGACAACATACTTCTAATCTGCAGAAAAACATTACTGCTACTGGGGTCATCTTGCTGTTTCCGAATTCTGTCCACAAGTTGTTTAGCATCTGATTCTACAATGATCCTTTTATGTCCTTCCTCCCATGCAAGTCGGATTCCATATAAAAAGGCCCATTCTTCCGCTACACATGCATCGCAAAATCCCAGGAACTGGGTAAAGCCAGCAAGCCAGCCTCCTTTGTTGTCTCTGATCACACCTCCACAACCAGCTTTTCTAGCAACTAATGAGACAGCTCCATCTATATTCAGCTTAACCCAATGAATAGGAGGAGGTTCCCATTTCTTAACTCCAGGAACAGGCCTTATATCAGCAAAACACACTGACTCATTTTTGTCACAATAAAGCCTCCATGATCTCTTAATGATTCTGGAGGGAAATAATGGTTTTTGGAACTCTTTGTGCGTGTGAGTAGGTTTTGTGATGGTAAAACAACAATTTTTTTTTTAATGGGCCAATTTTGAACGAGCCCATTAAGCCTAGAAGGGAGTGGGCTGTCCTGCTTGACATTTTTCCTTTTTTGTTACTCTGACCTTTCATCTCATGCTCTCATTTAGTGGATCATACAAAATCTCACGATATATAAATACATGGCTCCTATATTGACATGCGTGATAACTAGGGTCGAACTTTATAAATCACTGAGCCCGTCAACAAGTAATTTATATAAACTATTCTCTCTGTTTTTTATTATAAGCTTCAAATATTCAATTTTAGTTAAAATTAATTAAAAGTAATTATATGTTAGTTTTTTTAATTATATCCTTATGTTGTATAAGGAGAACAAATACAGTTAACATGGGATAGAGTAATAAAAAGCGCAATAAATATTTATACAAATATAAAATAAAGCTTATATTTTGACACATGCCTATTAAAAAATTTAAAGGTTACTACAGGGAATGGAGGGAGTAATAAATACACATAATACAACCCTCTTGAAAAGTAAACAATGCAGGCTCTCTTCCCACGCTAATCCTTTACTTTAAAAAATTGGCATTTTTTCAAACCATCCATGTCAGCAAATTTTACGGAGTCATCTTCTATCGTCTTGGAACCAGTATTACACATTCTATATGCATTATCACGCTATCATTCGAAGAAGAGCTGATAAAAAAAACTCGTCAGATTAATTTTATGTCTATACGTATGCCCTATAGACATAACGGTGGTTCGCCAAAAAACAAAAGGCATAACGGTGGTCTAAAGAGGAAAGAGCTCGGTCTCATAACATGGGCATGTCAAATTAACTACTTGAGCGTGGAGCATGAAAATATAATTTTTATACGATAAAATCTCGTGAGATAAGTTTTAAACGCTCATATAAACTACACAGGTTTCATTTTGAAAAAATTACTTAAAATTCTCATACTGCCAATGAGATACAAATCCACGTACATAATCGTAAAATAAAAGTTAAATCCTAATTTCAACTTGACCAATATCTTCGTCGAATATAAAGATTTAACTTTTTCATTCAAATGTTAATTTATTCGATTAGTTTAAATTCTCCATGCGATCGAGATGCTTATATTATAAGGATCCTATTAATATAAACTTTATGGCCCAAATTAAAAGATATTGTTTTGAAAAGGGTTGATATTTTCTTTAGAACATCCACTTTTTTTTTTAATATTATTATTTGGTAGCTTGGTTCAGGGTTATTGGATACCTCTCCTAATATTCCTTCTTCTCCTTATTATAATGCATCAACTAACAATTTTCACAAACTAATAAAAACAGTTAAAGTCAATAAAATTGTTCTACAATAAAAATAACTTTCAATATTATCCCTATTAATTGCACTAAACTCTAATATTATATTAATTATTACTCTCGCCCACTACCCTTATTAATTATGGGCATACATGGAAAACAATAATTAATATGCTTTGGAAACAAGTAAGTTCCTCATAAAAAGCACTAAATACAATTGATAGTTAGTGCCTTATAATAAAGACACGAGGAAGTACAAGTGTCTCTCCTAGGAGATGAACTCAAGCGAGTCTTACACCGCTAGGCCGACTCTATATTGGTAGCCACTTTATTAATAATGTTAACACACACACACAACCAACAACATAATCATATATCACTCTGATCCTATTTATAAGTCCAGTTTGACCAAAAAATTGATCTTATTTATAAGTCCAATTTCATGTAATAAATGAGATTGTGACAATTTTATCCATATTAATTATACCCATAGAGAGAGAGAGAGAGTTGAAAAATATCCAATCATAAATGAGGACAAAGTTAGACTTATAAATAAGACCGAGTGGTATTTACAAAACGTGATGACATTTTTTTAGGAATTCACCCAATATACGGACAAACAATATTTAATTATCCATTAAATGACTGACATACAAATATTGCATGCACCAGTAGCCCTAAGGATTATTTTGCAACAGAAAGAATAATTGAGGGTCTGGTCTACATGCATACGATTCGTATATACTAGAAGCTAACTCAGACATGAAAAAGTTTATGGATATGGGGGCGGGAACAACTGTAGTATATCACCTTTTTCGTCTTTAGCTTTCAGCTAACTGGAAGATTAACGCACCCCATGCGATGCTATATTTTTAAGTGATCAGGCCATGCACAAGATGCGCGCAAATTGAGTGGTGAGGAACCAACGCCCAACTGTATTCTTGGTTTTTATGACGTTATTCTTGGGGAAGCCGAATATATAGAGGTTAATCGATTATACTAAAAAATTACAATATTAGAAAATGAAGTCTCTAGACGTAATTTAATAAATGATAACTACTATATCTAATAACAGCTAGTAAATAATAAATAAAACAACAATAAAAGGAATATCCGAATTTAATTTTACTTCAAATAATTTACAGGTGAAAAACTATAAGATAGGAGAAAATACAAATATTCCTTATAGAAGAGGAAAGACATTTGTGGGATGATTTTAACGGGAGGAGGAGCCTATTCTTTTATAGTGTAAGAGCCTCCCTTTATCTTGAAAACCCACCGATGTGAGACTTGCCATAACCTACAAATCTCTACCTTTCCCATATTCTCAATTTCTTTTATAGTATACACCTCTATTTTCAATTCAATATTTAATGTTCAACAATGTTGAAATTTGATAGAAGTCACCACTTTTGTTATCATATCAACATGATTTTCACTTGCCCGTATCTTCTAAATCATGACTCTACCTCCTTATAAAATTTCTCATATAAAGTGATATAGAACATCAATATACTTCGTCTTTACATGATAAACTTGGTTCTTTGCTAATTGAATAACACTTTGGCTATCACGAAATACTGTGATGCTTTCTTGATTAACACCAAGCTCTCCAACCAATCCTTAAAGCCAAATTGCCTCCTTCACAGCCTCTGTAATTGCTATGTACTCTGCCTCTGTGGTAGACAAAGCAACTGTTGACTGCAAAGTAGACTTCCAACTAACTGGTGCATTTGCAAGAGTGCACATAACCAGTAGTTGATCTTTGTTTGTCCAAATCACCTACAAAATCTGAGTCACAATCCCAACTAAACATTTATCATCTTCTTGCTCCAAGACCAATCCAACATTTACAGTATTACGGATATACCGTACAATCCATCTCACAGCTTGCTAATTCTCCTTTCCTGGATCATGCATATACCTACTCACAATTCCAACATCTTGCGAAATACCAAGTCTTATACAAACTGTTGCATACATCAAGCTACCAACAACATTTGGGTATGGTATTCTTGACATGTATTCTTGTTCATCTTCATGTTTTAGCGACATATCAACACTAAGCTTAAAATGAGAGGCAAGTGGAATGCTAACTGACTTTGTTGTGTCATTCATACCATCTAGCACCATCTTCAAATACTCCTTCTGAGATAAGAAGAGTTCCTTTCATTGTCTATCTCTTATTATCGGTCCATGCCAATAATTTTCTTTGCCTCACCTAAATCCTTAATCTCAAACTTCTTTTTTAGTTGAACCTTTAGTTTCTCAATTTCTGCTTACTTTTCATCTACATATAAAATGAGATATATAAAGGATCCATCTTCAAGCTTTCGCAAATAGACACAATGATCGTATTTGCTTCTTTTGTACTTATGATGTAACATAAACTTGTCAAATCGTTTATACCATTGTCTCGAAAACTGTTTCAATTTGTATAACGATTTTTCAAGTATGTACACCATATTCTCCTTTCCAGTAACTTTGAATCCTTCTGTCGAGTTATGTAGATTTCCTCTTCCAAGTTTTCATTTAAAAATGCAGTTTTAACATCCATCTGAACTAGTTCCAAATCTAACTATGTTGCCAAAGCCAACAAAATTATAATGGAGGAATGTTTCACAATTGAAGAAAATACCTCATTGTAATCAATTCTCTCCTTCTGAGAATAGTTTTTAACTACTAATATTGCTTTATAGCACACATCAACTTAGTTAGGAAACCCTTCTTTCTTTGCATACACTCATTTGCAACCAATTTCTTTCTTACCCTTCGGGAATTTGGTCAATTTCTACATACCATTTTGATGAAGGGACTACATTTCTTCATTCATGGCATTCCTCAACTTATCCATTTTTGAACTCTAGACAGCCCATTTATAAGTTGAAGGAATATTATCAGCTACAATTAAGGTTGCACAAGCCACCATATCCATGAAACGAGTATGTTTTTTTATTGTTCGTTTTGGCTTGCTGGTTGCTATTAAGGTTCATGAGTTGAAACCTCCCTCTCAACTGGCTCTTATTCTTCTGCAGGAAAGTCTTCTTTTATTTCCCCATTTGTTCCTCGTACTGGGAATATCATCTTTCCTTCAAACTCCATTTGCTTTGTTGCACCATCAGTTTGTTTAGTATCTTTAGCTGCTACCTTTTTCACCATGATAGATTCAGCAAAATTAACATCCATGTTGAATATAAGATTCTTTGTCTCTGGACACCATAAACGATATCCTTTGACTCCAGAAGTGATCCCAAAAAGAATAGCTTTCTTTGCTCTCGGATCCAATTTGGACTCTTTCACATGATAGTATGCATTTGAGCCAAATACACGCAAAGAATTATAATTTGTAGTAGGTTTTCCATACCATTATTTCAATAGTGTCTTACCACCAGTAGCAGCAGATTGTAGATGATTAATAATGTTACACACATATGGTATTGCCTCAGCCCAAAATTCTTTGACCAAGCCATCATTATATTGGACAACATAAACAAAACCTTTTCCAGCAAAGTCTAGCTAGTTCATGTGTTCTGCCACTCCATTCTGTTGTGGTTTATTTTTTAGGGTCAAGTGTCTGACTATGCCATTATCCTCATAAATCTTCTGAAAAGGATCATTCATGTATTCTTCTCCATTATTTGTACAACGACATTTGATCCTCTTGCTTGTTTGTGTTTCTATTATTGCTTTCCATTTGAGAAAAATTCCCATCACTTTATCTTTAGTCTTCGTTGTATACACCCAAAATCTTCGGGAGAAATCGTCAACAAATGTTACAAAATAATGTTTCCTCCCAATGAAGGTGTTTTGGAAGGACCTCAAACATCAAAGTGAACATAATCTAAAATACTCTTTGTGTTATGGATGAATGTAACGAACTTAAACCTTGTCTGTTTCCCCTTTACACAATGCTCACAAAACTCCAAACTGCAATGTTTTAATCCTTTTAACAACCCTTGATTTGATAGAGTTTTCAAGGATTTTCCTTCAGCATATCCTAAACACATATGTCACAACCTGGTCGCTTCTACCTCCTTCTCATCACTGACTGTTATAATTGATAGTGGCATGTACGTGTTATTGTTCTTCCGTATACCCTTCATTACCACCAGTGTACCGGAAAATATTTTCATTACTCCACTTTCTGCAATGATTTTGAACCCCTTTGAATCTAGAGTTCCCACATAAATATGATTTTTCTTTACATCTGGTACATAACGAACATCTTTTAATATTATGAATTTATGACCAATCCATCATGGTTCCTTAATCGAATTGAACCAATTCCATATGCGGTAAGAGAAATGTTATCTGATGTATGGACAACTTGACATCCTTCTTCTTGAAAATCAGTGAACCAGTCTCAGGGTAGGACACATATGATGGCTACAGGCTTAGTCCAACAATCATATGTCTGATGGTTTTGACGATGTCATTGTAGATAGTGAGAAATCCAAATTTTCATCATAACAGTCATCTACATTTGAGTCCATAACAGCCTTCTCATTGTTATGTTGACTTTGTTTTTTCAACTTTGGACAATCTTTTTTCCAATGGCCTTTTTCTCGATAAAAAGTATATTCATCTTTGCTAGATCTAAACTTCGATTTGGATCTCCCTTTCCTCAATCTCATCTAGTTTTCAGTATGTCCTCTCACAACTAGTGCCTTTGATTATTCCACCTCTTTGTTTTTCTCTCTTTCTTTGTTCATATATAGTTGTATAAGGTAGAACAAACTTCTCTTGGAGATACTTCCTCTTTGCCGTGAAGTAGAGTGGTCTCCAGGTGCTTGTATTCATCAAGAAGTGATCCAACAACATCAATGCCAAATCTTCATCTTCAAAGGTGACATCCATATATATTCTACAAATTTGTTACCAACTTATTGAAGTTGGTGATATAATCATTTATTGTGGTATCAGGAACATAAGTGAAGCAAGATAGTTTTTTCTTCATATGGAGTTTATTCTAATTGCTTTTCTTCAAAAATTTGTCCTCCAGTGCTTCCATAGTCTACATGCAGAAGTTTCCTTTGTGTATGGATACTTCTGTCCTCTTGATAGGCTTTATGATCGAATGGTACCACAAGCAACACGATTGAGGATCCTCCAATCTTCCTCCCCTACACTATTTGGTTTCCTTTCTTCAATAGCAAAATCTAGTCCTTGTTGCAACAGGACATCAAGAACCTCACTTTGCCACGTCCCAAAATGTCCTAATCCGTTAAAAATTTCAACTGCAAACTTCGCATTGGGCACAATTATTCTTGTCAAAAGCGAAGATACCAACGATCATTTGTTGACAATTGATGCGGATTCTTCATTCTTTTTGTTCATCATTTCTGTTCTAGATACTATTTAATAACAGCCAATGCAAAAGCTCAAAGTAATTATTTTCTAATGTGGAAGTTCAGACTATGTTGCAACCACAAAGCATACTCATGCATAACTTTGGCTTTGATACAAATTGTGTTGCAGAAGCCAAATATATAGAGCATAATCAATTATACTAGAAAACAAAGTATCTAGACATAATTTAATAATATAATAAATCACAACTACTATATCTAATAATAACTAATAAATAATAGATAAAACAACAATAAAAGTAATACTAGAATCTAATTTCACTCCGAATAATTAATTTACAAGTGAAATACTATAAGAGAAGAGAGGAAGAAATACAAAATGTCTTATAGAAGAAAAAAGAAAAAGGTAATTGTAGGATCATTTTAAAGGGAGGAGAGGCTTCTTCTTTTATAGTGTAAGAACCCCCTTTATCTTGAAAACCCACCGTTGTGGGACTTGCCATAACCTACAACTAGATACTATTATGAGTGGTCGTGATTTTGATGGAGAACATTTGTGTTATTCACAAAAGCAGATTCTACGTGAATGTTATGCTATGCCCATTCCACCACCTTTTGTTTACTTGCAATACACTGATTTGATCGATCGGTATATATATTAAATATATATAATCCTCCTAAAAGTGGTGAGATTGGATAAGGTGTGTTGTTGAAGCATGTTTTTTCACTCAGCTAGTAACCCTAGCTAAGAGATCTTAAATATATTTGAATCATTTACTATATATGCACATCCCTTCCGATCCCTCCATTGTATATATACATACATATATATAAAACACAGTTTCAACTGTTATATATATATATATATAGAGTGAGCCTTTTCAGAAGTTAAAATACCAAAAAAAGGCTATTTTATAATTTATACACACTTTCTTCATTGATCACCAGATTTGCATAAGGGGACAGTCAAGAAAAAGCAGGAGTGTCCCTTCAATTATAAAAACAGTGAGACTAAATTGCTTGCATCAGAATTCCACTCCTCTTATACTACTACGTACAGTAGTGTAGTACAGGGAGCTTTTGTTGAAACTAAAGTAGTAGAGAGTATGGGTAATAATATAAAAGCCTAGTTAAAACCAAATGGCCTTGGCATTTATGAGCATCTGTTTGAGAGAACCATCGACGTGGAGGGATATGATGTCTTTGGCAGAGCCCACGAATTTCCCTCCAATGAACACTGCTGGGACTGAAGGGTTACAACCCATCCCTCTCAGAGCCCTTTCCATGTCTCTCCCATACGCATCTGTGTCCAGCTCGTGCACTGCTGGGCTCGCTCCCAGCTCGTAGAACAGTTGCTTGATGCTGTGACACATGCAACACGAGCTCTTTGTGAATATAACTGCTGCCCTGTTTGATGCCAATTCTCTCACTCTCTCCATTAGTCTCTCTCTCTCACTGATAGCTAGAGCTACAAGATATTTTTTAGCAGAAACTGAGAAAGATGATAATGATAATGAGATGACTGGGAGTATATGTTGTAGTCTCTCAGGTTTTGCTGTGGTGGACTTTGAGATTTCGTCTCCAATATTTATAGTGGTTGGTTGAAGACAGTGGATCACCGGATTGCTTATTTTATAATTGTAGAAAAGCACAGAAAACAAATTAATTATAGTTAAATGGATAGGAGGGACAGATCAGAGTAGATTAAGATATTTGTTTGGATAAGGGGAATGCCACACCACCTGATCATTTGATGGATGGTGACCCTGCCATATGAACAAGTTGCTTTTAGCATATTTATAGTAATATTTATATATATGTAAATATCATCACACTGTATGTAAATGACAATTAATTATTCAAATTTCTTAGGGGGTTTGTCCGTACAAGATCAATCAGTGGTGGAATAAGAACAATGTTATAAATTGTCAATTGCCCTAGCTCGCAGCATCAATACAATATTCGTATACCAATTTATGCAAGCTTCACGAGGCAGGTGGGGCAAAGCTGCTGCGCTGTCAACAAAATTTGCCATTATGATGGAATCCATTATCCAATTAGAATGTGTATTATATGCAAAAAGTCAAAGAGTCCCAGCAGAATAAAAATAATAATAATAATAAAAATGCCCAAGTGTAAGCCATGCGAAGCCACCGTGCTTTACTAAAACTCTTAAAAGAAAAGGAAATTTCTGGAAATCAAGAAATATGGAAGATCATAGTAAGAAAGTGGGAAGATGATCATGGTAGAAGCATGTACAACTTTAATTAGCCAATTGCTCTATCTGACTATACTTGCCATCTTCTGTAATTAACTTGGTGTGTTTTATTCTCTATATGGCTGATGATGTGGAGAGAGATAAAGTTTATCCGGTGCATTCCACTTTCACACTTTGGTCCCCGCATCAGATTCACAGAATACAAACTGTTTCTTTCTCTTTAGGATTTGTCCCTTTAGATATCGAAGGGATTCTTTGCTTAATCTCAAGATTACATGCACAGTGGTGAGGGGTGTGTCATGAAAAATCCCAGTGCAGTTACGTATAGTTTGATTGATTGGTTGGACATATTTTATATTTTAATTATCGAAATATTTGAATAGGAATTAAATTGGACATTTTGATAAGATTTTGGATGATTAAGTAATTAAAATATATATACCCTTTAGTGGTTGTCCGTGAGTTATTAATTGAGTCTAGAATTAAGGTTAAGTCGGTCACGTCGTTTAATTAATTAATTTAATAATTTATGATGGCTAACTGAGTGAGCGCGGCCACAAAGAGTGATTTTACCTCTCTATAGGATTATCTTAATAGTGATGTCAGAATTCTTAATGATCATCACTAGCTATGTCCTCATGCTTGTCAGTTAGAAGAATCACTAATCTCTCTATTTACCTAATTATTCTTCTGACTAATTCTCTGTCATCTTTCGGTTCTCTAATTATCCTGAGATATATATATATATAGAGGACTATTACTTCATATATCTACTCGCATGATGATAGGCAGTTATATACTAAGTCTTCCGCTATTATTCTTTGAAGAATTTTTGGTATGTCTGTCTGCAGTAAAATTAGAATATGTCCCATATAATATGGTATTGGTTTAATCTCCTCTGCGCAAAATATTGTAATTGTTATAAATATGTGGATGTCCAATACATGGATGTCCAACTCCTGCCCGTGGAATGCGTTCTGTGTGTAGGATATATTATTAAATCCTTTAATGGTTATCTACTAAGCCCACTTGGTGTATAGTATATGTGGGAAAATCCAATATTAATACCCCCAATGTAAACGAAATGATGGACTGATGAATAAGAATTCCCACCTCTCCTGATTCTCTCTCTCGTCTTTGTCCATCTCTTGTTCCTCCTTCTCTTAATTTTATCAAGTTTTATAACACGTTATCAGCACGATTTGTTCACCTAAGCCAAGCTTCTCTTCACTCTTCACATCAGTGACTTGCACTCACCAGTGTCAAGCACAACTCATCCTCAACCTATATACTGCAACCGCCAGCACAACTCACGGCGTAACCTACCTGCGATTTTCATCAGATCTAGCGAGATTCACCCACGTTTATGATATATCGATCTCGCTTCCGTCTCCGAATCGGCGGTTTGCTCCAGTTCTGGATTTTCTTGCGGAATTGGACTCTTCTTAATTCCACCGCATTGGATGGCGCTTGATCTCGAAATATTCCTTCGCCGGAACAACCATGAAAATTCCGGCAACTCGCCGAGATCTCGCGAACAACATTTGAAATCTTAAGGAAAAATGGAAGAAACGTCGAGCGAGATGCAAATCTAATGAACCGAGAGGTAACGATCGATCGAAGTCTTCTCCTTCTTCATTTAATGGCGAGATTTAAACAAGGGAAGTAGTGAAGAGGTTGATGGACACAAACTCCGGTTATCTTCCGTTTCTTTCTCAAAATGAAAGATGAACTATCCACTCAGGTACTTTTTCTACTGTTGGCTTCAACTATAATTTTTCCGTCCATTATGCCCTTTTGATAGATCTTGCACAAAGCCCACACACAGAGTGAGTAAGACGCAGCACAGAGAAAAAGTGAGATAAGAGAGGAAGAGTGCATAGATTAGAAAATCGATGCAATACGATAAGATCTATTTTCTTTAATAAAAAAAAAAAAAGGAAAAACGCAGCCCGTCTCCTTCGTTTGATTAATATATACCACTATAAATAAATAAATAAAAGCGGCCTCGGGAAGAATGAAAGAGGTGGGGGAGTTGAAATAATCATATATATGGCCGTCATATAGCAAGAAGTTACGGGAGGAGAAGGGGAGGAATGCATAATTGTATGTATTGCATAATTAGTGTGGATCCCATATTTAATTATTATTATTATTTTCATGTGTTTTCTCCATTATTTGTGTGGAGGAAGGTGAGATTTTTGACTTATGCTAATTATATTTTCCCGTGTGTGGCCGACAAGATGGTAGGCACATTGATTGAATTGAAATATGTATGTGGATCCATATATTTATATTATATATATTTTATCACAATCTTGAAGGAACAAGAAGTCACGAGAAGTGTTATTTGTATGGGCCATATTTAATTATCATATTTATTATTATTATTTTCATCTTTTTGATAACTAAACGAAGAAGGAAACTTTAACATAGGTTTGTATCTAGTCTCTTTCTTCTGTAGAATATGCATTGGTATGCTGGAAGAGATATTAAAATAGTATTAATGGGTCCTATCATGTGAATTTATTTAAAAGACTGCCTTTATTGAATTTTGGGTAATAATAGCCAAAATATTTGACTTATAGATACTTGAAGAAGACTCGCACATGTTGCTATAGTAAAAGTATGATAGAGAAAGTATTAATTTAATGGAATATGCGTTTGAAAATAAAAGGCTAGGTTTGAATAAGAAGTCACAGGAAAAGCATACATGTTTATATTATTAAAATGTCATTCAGTGGTCTTAAATCATGTATGCATTGAAAAAATTTAGGGTCCATATATATAATAATTTGAAAAGAGAAATGTTGATAACAGGAGATTGTTGGTTGTCATGTGTTTGTGCGAAGGCCCCATTTAATTTCAAACACGCACATATATCTATTTCAAAAGTATCACCCTCTCCTGTTTATATTATTTCAAATTTCTCTAACTTGATTACATGATTAGAAGTGATATATAATTTTGTATGTCCGGGAGATAATCAATTAAAAAAAAAGTGAAGACACAAATTTGCCTGAAGCAAAGTGATAGTTTGGCCTGAAGCTATGAAAAGACAAATTTGGCCTGAAGCCATGATGAGACAAATTTGGCCTGAAGTCATGAAGGTGTCTTATCCATGATTTTTATATGCCACCATTTGTATGAAGAAAGGTTGTATATTTGGCATTAAAAGACTCCTTGATCTTTAGAACAATTTAAAGGGATTGTATAGCCATTTGAGAAGATGGTTGTTCTTCTAAAAGTTTGTTATAAATTGAGATATTTAATTTGCTCTCATAAAGTAGTAATATTGTGAAAGAAATTTTAAGAATTATTCTGAATTAATTTCTTGATCTTATATAGCCAAACAAAACAATGAGTTTTGTCTAGAATCATGAATAATGTCCAAATTAGCTTGATTCCATTCCCAGAAGTGAATGACGTAACGAATAACGTAACGCATGAATTTATATGGACATGTGTAAACGTGTTGATTTGTAATCATGTCTGTTACGTTTAAATTCCCACCTGAAGTGAAGTGGAGAAAATATTGATAAGAGTCACAAAAAGTGACATTTGTTTGTTATTAATATCATTGCCCGAAGGTTTACGTTTTGAATATTGAATATTGTATGACACAATAAGATTTTATATCTATGTTTGTAAAGTATTGTCCGAGAAGACAATAATTTATAGAGATTATGTCATAATAAGTCTAAAGGCTAATAGTCGCTAATAGTCCTAGAGACTAATTAGCATATTTTGAAAAACTAATGTTCAAACTATATATGACAGTATAAATTTGAGAGAAGAGCTAATATTTTGTTACCTGAAGGAACAAAATTATTTATTGAATATTCTACCAAGTATAAAAGAAACTTATGGAGTTTCAAAGATATCTATGAGAAATAGATATCATATAAAAATATATGTTATTGTAAACCGAAGTTTACAAATAATAATGCAAGGGATTGTAAGTGCAAAATAGAAGTTTGCCAATACAAATCTAATATTTGTCAATGCTACAAATAAAGGGGCGATGAGTGCAGAGAGATATGACCATATCTATTTTGGAATCAAGCTCATGAGAAAGAATAAGCCCATAAGGTAATACTATGATTACTTTGTTATTATTTTGTCATCACATCTCATATATTAATTGTCATGAAAATCATGCATATGTGGTGGACTACGTATAGTTTGTGCATATATAGATTAATTGAAATATATTAATCATGAATCATGAGATTATCTAGTGATGTAATATTATATGTTTATTCTTGAAGAATTAACATAAATTTTTTTTTTTCAAAGTTTTTTTAGAATTTGAAAAAATTATTTTGAAACACAAATATAAAGATATCATGTTTTATGACTCACACTTGAGGGGGAGATTGTTAGAAAACAAGTGTGAGTTATAATACAAGTGTGAGCTAATTTTAGAAAACAAGTGTGAGTTATAATACAAGTGTGAGCTAATTTTAGCAAACAAGTGTGAGTTATAATATAGGTGTTAGCTAATTTTTGATCATTTATATACTTCTCACACAAAGTCAAATAGATCTCCCAAGAATGTATGTCAGATTATGATTTAAATCATAATTTTATGAAAATTGAAAAGTTTGTGATTGGTTGAGATATATGTTACAGTAAACCAGAAGTTTACTGATCCAAATAAATGTATTGTTGGCATGACTTGTTTGATCATCCGAGTCATATATATAGAATACAAATAAGATTATGTATTGATATCTATTGAAGAACCAGAAGATTCTTCTTAAATAACCAACATATTGTTCAAAAATAATTATGTGCTGCTTGTTTTCAAATAAAAATGACTATGTAAATATCATAGGTCATGATTGATATTGGATCTCCGGAAATATATCAAACAAATCTATATGGGCCCATTGCAAACCGAAGTTTGTAAGAACGCAACCTGAAGTTGTAATAATGTTTGAATAAATTAAGCGCTATTTCCGATTATACGATCCATATATCATGAATTAAAGCATCCATAAAAAGTCTGGATTAACGCTTATGAGAACATAATACTATGTTGATATATTTGATATTATATATTGCAAAGCATTTATATAAGCCAACAAAATTCTCCCCGTAAATTGGTTTTTGATCGAAAGCGAGACAATTCCATATGGAAAGTTTTTGAATGTGCAATGCTTATAAATCCATCATAATGCACATAGATGGATATAGAAAGAAAGTTGGGATAAATGTTATGTAAGGACCTCCTTCTTCTTGTTTGTCTCTAAATGGAGCGAATGATGTTTCTAATGGTAACAAATGGATTTAGGAGACTTACACTGCATGATTAGTCAATTGTGATTTGACATTGTTTTCCCAACATGAGGGGGAGAAAATAGGCAGTTGGGTAACGAAATAAGCTGGAATGAATTATCATTGGCTCATTTTGATCCTCGTACAAAATAATGTGAACTCGGAAGTTCAAAAGATAATTCATTTACGAGTTTAGCTAATCAAATGCCGGAAGCATTTATCGACCCAAAGATAGTGACAAAGTCACATGTCCCAAATTGTTAATGTTCCTATTTGAATTAATGTCCCCGAAGGATAACCTATTATGAATGAATATATAGCACGCCTGAAGCGTGAAAGGTCCATCGGTTCCAAAGATATAAATCCTCGAAAGAGAAAAGGAGCTAAGAATATAGATGATCAAGTTGAGAATAATCAAGAAAAATTAGTAGCTCCGGAAGAGCAATCTCCTGAAGAGATATTATCTCCAGTAGAGATATCTCCAGAAGAGAATGTTGTAGTCCCAGAAGAGACCCAGGTACCTGAAATATGTAAAAATTATGAGATCTCAATAAATTGTTGTGAATAGAATCCGATGAGATCGAAATGAAGTCAACGTTGACGACATCTTTGCTTATAATATAGCATATGATGTAATGAATGATATGAGGATCATGAGCCACAATCCATTAGTGAGTGCCAACAAGAAAAGTATTGGCCCCAATGGAAAGATGTCATTATTGCAGAATTAAAATATTGGCAAAACGAAAAGTATTTGGACCTGCAGTCCATACAACTGATGATGAAAGGCCAGTGATGCAAAACCAGTTGGATACAAATAAGTTTTTGTACGAGAAGAAATGAAAAGAGTGAAATCACAAGATATAAGGTACGTTATGTAGTTCAAGGTTTTAAACAAAGACACGACATTGATTTTTGAAGAAACATATGTGGATGCAAATACTTTTGTTATTTGATAAAGCCTAGCGATAAATGAAGGGCTTGGTCTCGCATCTAGAGGATATTATAATCGCATGTTTGCATGATTCACTTAATAGTGATATTTATATGAAAATTCTCTCGAAGGACTCAAGGTGCGAGGAAGCACATGTCGCGAAGGAATTAATGTGCCAGAAGCACAAGTCCCTGAAAGGACTCAAAATGTTTGAGGCATCTAATTCAAGTTCTCAAGAACAATGCTCAATTAAGTTAAATAAGTCCCTTGGCCTGAAGCAATTAGGGCACATGTGGTATAATTGTTTCAAAGAATATTGGATGAAAAGTAGGGTACAAAAATAACCCAATATGCCCATGCATCTTTACGAAAAGACATAGAAATGAATTTGTTACAATTACTGTTTATGTTGATGATATCAATATCATTGGAACTCCTGAAGAGCTTCAAAAGACAATTAATTGTTGAAGAACTACTTGGTCCGAAGTACCATATTTTAGTACTATTGGAGTACTAATGTATCATGCTTATTAGCAAAATATAGTTCTTCACCAACACAAAGATATTGGAAGTAATGTTGCCATCGAGAAGAAGCAATATTAATATTTTCATCGGGGAGTAAAACGATGTCATCAAGAGGGAGTCGATACACATCGCAGTCTTTTTTTCCCTTATCTAGGTTTTGTCACCTGGGTTTTCCTAGAAAGGTTTTTAATGAGGCAAAGACTTTGGAAAGTGTATCAATGAATGATGTACTTTTCTTTTCTTTGGCTAGGTTTTTATCCCATTGGGTTTTTAAGTTAAAGTTTTTAACGAGGCGACATTCATAATGGACATCCAAGGGGGAGTGTTATAAATATGTGGATGTCCAATACATGGATGTCCAACTCCTGCCCGTGGAATGCGTTCTGTGTGTAGGATATATTATTAAATCCTTTAATGGTTATCTACTAAGCCCACTTGGTGTATAGTATATGTGGGAAAATCCAATATTAATACCCCCAATGTAAACGAAATGATGGACTGATGAATAAGAATTCCCACCTCTCCTGATTCTCTCTCTCGTCTTTGTCCATCTCTTGTTCCTCCTTCTCTTAATTTTATCAAGTTTTATAACAGTAATGATGCAATTAAGTTGAGTTTATTTTGACACCTTTTTTGAGGGGTTCATAATTATGATTCCAACCTCCAACTTTCAAGGGTATAAATTCCTGGCCTCTGTATGATGGATCAGGCGGCTTGCCTAGCGATAATCCTAGTAAGCGTGTCCCCTAGCGTATGAGATTCTTTAATTTCTCTCTGTTTGAGAGTATCTCCACTAATGGGGAAGAAAATGTCAACTTGAACATAAGAACCTACTAGAAGAATATATAGTGAGGTATATTGAAAGAGTTGTTGCTCCTATTTATGTCCACGTACTTCACAAATTCAAAAGGTTAATAATTTTTCTAAATTTTGATTTAATTATATATGAGGATTACTGATTCAGATACGGGGCATCTAAATCAATCTCGGTTCAAAGAGAGAAAGTAAGGTGTGATTGGACATATATAGTTTTTTTTTTTTTTTTTGGGTAAGAACAAACTGATTGATCTAGTCTCAAAACCGGATTCACACTGCAGATGGGAAAATCTTTTATATGGGCTCGACCCAGTACAGAAAGCACTGGGCCTATGACTTTTCATTCAACAACGTTGCCAAACAAACATTTTATTCGTAGCTAATGGGACATCAATAAACATTTCACCAATTATGAAGGCCCAAGATTGTACTACTACTTGGGTTTTATTCATCACATCTTCATGCAAGAAAGCTAGGAATAAAGAGAAAGGCTCAACTACATATATCAAAAAAAAGAAAGGCTCAACTACAGCTAGCTACCTATACTTACAATCATGGATATGGTACTCTAATTTAGGAATAAAGAGAAAGGCTCAACTACAGCTAGCTACCTATACTTACAATCATGGATATGGTACTCTAATTTGTCGTGCAATTTAAAACTGAAGGTATGCAGTATATCAGTTTTGTTATTGAAATCTTAGAAGTTATTGATTACCTGGCTCGCATCTGCAGTCATGTGATCAATTCCTTCCACTGGCCAACGAGGTTCCTCTCTCTGTCATCACCGATTCAAGGTGAAGGCTGAAGGGTGCTTAAAAAGGAAACAAAAAGGGACCTGTACGTTAAGGAATGTGAGACAGTGAAGGCTTTTAGCATCTAGCATTTCGCATTTAGCTAGGTCACCATTAAAGTTGCTACTTCAGAAAATAAAATAAGCAATTCACTCTACTGCAAGAACTGAAATTTATCTGCACCAAGGTGTATGCCACGCGAAGTCACCATTAAAGAGCGAATGCAAGAATGATACTTCAACAAATGAAGCTGCTGGTGCGTGTCTCTGCATTCTCCATGGCTGAAGAGACCAGATCGGACAGGAGAGGAAATTCATAACGTCTCTTCCAACAGAAGGCAAAATGAGCTAGGTTGATATAACTAAGAGGGTTAAGGAAATTTTAGTCAAGTATAGTGGCATCTTTGCCGTTGGATTAATCAAATGGTCGAAATTGATGACAGAAGGGAGACTGTAGATAAATGGACAATGCACAGAGGCCCTTAGACAGAATCAGAGACAGCAATCTTCTACAACGTTTGCAAATTCACCAATGAAAATGCAGGCATGTCAACTTTGTCACGTGAAACAGCATGAGCAAAGATGAAATTCCTCCCAAATTAGAGAATCCACTGAAACTGACACGCATATATATGAGATCTATCAACCTCAGAATATATATTGAGATTTCGATTTTGTATGGAGCTGCTGCATTATTAATTCTTCACATGTTTATAGTGCATGGCTTTTTTCTCATCCTTTATCGATGATACCTGCATGCCACGAACCGTCTTCGTTTTCTTTATCTCAAACTCTCTTCCACTTTCATAGATTTTATACTTATCTATAATTATAATATCGATATTATTCTTCCCTTTCCTCTTTCTATAATCTTTGTCGCTTTCTAATCTACTCACATATATTCCTCTTATCATCTCGTCCTAAATTATCCTCACTTCAGGTGGTCGGAGCAAGTAGAAATTGACTGCCATACACATAGATGATGTCCGTACACACTACACGATTCTGATATGCTACTACTTTCATTTGGGCTATATATATATACTGTAATTATATATATACAAGACAGATCTGATATGGATGTACGTTGTACTTGTGCTTGATCTTTCGCTTTTTTAACGTCCAATAATTAAATTCCTATTAAACAAGCTTCTATCAAGATTTATGAGTTGATGTAGGCTGCGAATCTTAGGATGAATAGGCTCAGAAAGTCAATAGGTAAAATCTAAGGTAGTGACAGAAGGCCGCTAAACAAACAGAAAAAAATTCCGTAATTAGCAAAATGACAAAAGCTCATAGGGTGTTCTGTTATCATAAACTAACTAAGACAAGGCATAATCAGAGATGGATTTGCTCAAAAAAAAAAAAAAAAAAAAAAAAAAGATGCCTCCTCTGCATAACCGTGAATCTTATTCTTGAAGATAGTGCTCGAAACTCATTAGATTGACCGTACACAAAGCTAACTAGCAGAGCAACTTGTTTATCCACGAATACAACACGTGCAAGTTCAGAGACCGAAAGGGAACTTGCCGATACGATCTTATTCTCTTCCTAGCTTATAAATAGGCCTTTAATGAAACCTAGTTTACACACGGCCAAGCTTGACTCGATCACTGGCTACACGCTAATTATTGCACAACATATACACATACATCAATTCCTTTATTTGGAGGCAGTCATGGAAGTGATAACGAACATGGTGGGCGAGAGACCAGTGGTGATATTCAGCAAGAGCAGCTGTTGCCTGAGCCACTCCATCAAGACACTGATAAGTGGCTTTGGGGCTAACCCGACAGTGTACGAGGTTGATGAAATGTCTAACGGTCAGCAGATTGAGAGGGCATTGATTCAAATGGGATGCCAACCAAGTGTTCCGGCTGTTTTCATAGGTCAACAGTTCATTGGTGGTGCTAACCAGATCATGAGCCTCCATCTCCGCAATGAGCTGGTCCCACTCCTCATGAATGCCAAAGCCATTTGGATTTGGAAAAGAAAGTAACTAATCCGATCCATCCAAAACGTTCTTCCCAGTTGAAATAAGAGGCTTACTTAATTTGCCGTACGTGTGTCTAGCTAGCAGTAATATATATATATATATATAGTTGAAGAGTATCCTATCCTATATATAGATATATATACATCTGAGCATAAACGAGTTTCTTCCTCGTTATTAAAAGTGAGAATCTTGATGGTTTAATTCCTACTATAAAATGAATGAATGCCTGCATTTCTGACAGAGTTAGATCATATTATTAGTGGATTGCATCGTCTTTTGTTTTCTTCTTAATTTTCTTGTACATATGTTCATTTCTCTAACATTATATATCATGAGCATGGATCTGCTCATCAAGGACAGTACGGTTTTGCATGAAGAAAGAAAATGCATGAATGGGTAATGGTTACCTGCGGGACGCCCATAACACTAAACCCAAAGCCTGCAGCAAGCTCCGCCGCTGACTTTATACTGATAACAACAAAAGATAAGCCTCAATGAAAAAGGGGATGGTTAATAAACAATTTTTTTAAAAAAAAGCTTTCTAATTAATTGCCTAAGCGTTACCTTGATAAAAAAGCGATCACGTACATATGCTGTAGTTTTTACTCAGTATTTATCCTTTCCGCATACAAACTCGGTGGGAGATAAAAAGGATTTTTAGATATGCTGCCCCACCCCCACCACCCAAAGAGAAAAGCTTGCACTCACTATAAAGTTAATGCCATTGGAGAAGAAATAGGCATATATAAATTGTTTCCATATAATATACCGATAGAATAATATTTCTCTCTAAATACTTTTCTATGTAAAATTTATATCCTTTTGTAAGTTTCGTTGCGCTTGTGGAAAATTTTACACAATAATACTAGTAGTAATAGTAATATTTCACAAAAAAAAATATAAAAATATGTAATATATGCATATACATACATACACACACATAGTGGCGGATCTTTGATGAGGCCCGGGGGCCATAGCCCCCCAAAAAAAATTAATCATGTAAATTGAATGTGGGATCTTTTAGTTTAAGCTACAGAATGTGGAAATTGTTTAACCAATTAATTTAATTTAATGGACAATGAGAAATTAAATGTGATTGATTGATTGATTGATTAATTATTTCAAAAATCCATCAGCATTACTCATATCATTTTCACACCATTTGGCGTAAAGTTCAACATGTAAGTTGGATTCAACATGAAAGCTGGATAATCATACTCTTTTAGCCCCCAATTTTTTTTAAAAAATATTTCCCCCCTTTTTTTTTATTCCCTCTCGTAGTCTTGCTCACAAACATTGGACATTAGGACACGCTTCTATTATTCTCTCAATCTCCCTTGATAACTCAATAACGAGAACAAGAGCGAGGAACGCACCTGTTATTCTCCCAATTTCCCTTGATAACTCATTTGTGATTTTTCGGCTCTTGCTCGCTACAACCTACAGTTAAATTCTTCCATCTTATTTCTTTGTTCTGATTTAACTCCATATTTACTTTGTCTGGTCTTGATTCTTTTCTAATATAAGAAATTTCTTAATTGGTAAATTTCGTTGAAATCGTCAAGTTTAATAAATTATTTTCTTGTTTCTTTCTTTATTTCCTTCTTTGATTGAGAAATGATAGTAATAGATATCTTTGTTGTCTTCACAACTCAAACTGGATTTGTCACTCCCCTTATTTGCCAATCGTCTATACCGAATATTACGATCTTAGGATAAATATTTAGCCCCTCAAATATTTATCCAAGATCCGCCACTATACATACATACATATTCCTATAGCCTGCAGAAAAATGCTTCAACAGTAGTTGAAATGAAAACGTTACAAGGGCGAGATGATCGTGCTCAAGCGACGCTTTGCTTTATGTTTGAGCCAATTGTGCAAATAGATTAAGGGGGTGCTTTTGCAAGCTGCAGGCACGTGGAAAATTCTGTCGCTAGAAACATCGAAGATCAAATATGTGTTAGACTGATGGAGTGATTTTTTAATGTTATCGAATGTCCTGAATGGATAGAGCAAGATCTGATTAGATGCAAAATTTAAAGCCGCCCCTAATTAATAAGTTAGAGATGATATTGAACCCTTAGATTTTTTGTTTTTACTGTTATCGAATAGTGAAGGAATTTCTTCTTTTCACACACGTGTTTCACTACACTATATATATTGACTAAAATCAGTGACAGCATTCGCTTACATGGTGCAGCTGACCTCCAGAACTAAATATTAAATCGAAAAACACGAGTTCATTTATATACCTAAAAAGGTTCTTTGATACAAGACGAACAGTGCAGATAAAAACGGTATTGCTAATTAGCTGCCAATAAATAAGAGGCCCTGGCGAACATCTTCTGGGCATCCTCCCCAGCATAGTACAGTGTGGAATGGAAAATTCGGTGAGTACTTGAGGTCCAGGTAGCTTTTCCTGTTCGTACGGTCAATATATATGTGGGTTTTCATGCTATCAAGGGCCAGATTAACCAGAAAGGCAAATTCTCCTTGTTGCCTTTAAATGAGCATCTTTTCTACTTTTCTTTTTCTCTCCATCCGCGCTTTCAGTGTTATTCTAGATTTGAAATCGATGCGAATCATGAAAAGCCGCTACTTGTCACCGGATGATTGGCCCATCTTCCCTCTAAACCGACGCAGATAGATGCTCCCAATGCAAAACACATGTAGCAGTTCTACGATGAGAAAATAGAGTGAACATTGCCAAGTAATGTGGCAATATTCATAAATGAGATGACCAGTTCATTTAAGGCAAATGCAAATAACAAAGAAGGTAACCCTAACATGGTCAATACCTAGGTCTCGATACATTGTAAACTGATAGATGTTATGCTCATGAGCTACTCCTCACTCACAGTAGTAGTACTCGCTCTAGAAAAAGCATATAAGGTAGGTAAAATGAAAGGGTAATTTGGGAACCCAAAGGTGACACGACTTTCACAAAACGTTTATTCTCTATGAGATGTTATTCTACGTGGGGAAGCTGCTCAATCTCATATGCCAGAATAAACCGAGGCAGCTAATATAAATAGACCTGCTCTGAAGCTGAAGTTCCACAGAGCAGATTAAGCAAAACAAAACAGCCTGAGGATATAAATTAAGATGGAGATAGTGAGGAGCATGATAGTGGACAAGCCAGTGGTGATATTCAGCAAGAGCAGTTGCTGCATGAGCCACACGGTCAAGGCTCTGATATGCAACTTTGGAGCGAATCCTACGGTGATAGAGGTTGACAAATTGCCAAATGAGCAGCAGCAGCAGGTGGAGACGGTGCTCATCCAGCTCGGTTGCAGCCCAAGCGTGCCGGCCGTCTTCATCGGCCAACAGTTCATTGGTGGCGTCGCTCAGGTCATCAGTCTCAACGTTCAAAACAAACTTAACCAAATGCTTTTAAAGGCTCGAGCCATTTTTGTGTAGGCCTCTCTCTCTTTTTCTTCTTATAAATAATGCCTCATGTGGTAATATCCCCTCTTACTGACCTCACTTTTCTCATCACCCTTTTTCAGTGTCCCTTCCTTTTGTGTGTGAGTGAGTGAGTGTGTGTGTGTGTGTTTTTTTTTTCCGCACCGTTAACGTATCTCATCATGAGAAACTTCTGTATAACATATACATCTTCTATAATGCGAACCTGAGCTTTACTTTTGACTTTATACGATGCAAGGGTCCTGCTATTCTATCTGCGCTAAACCGTCAGAAAAAAATATGATTGAGTTATTATTATTTATTTTTTTTGCATATGCTTCTGGTATCCTGGACCTACCTCTTTTTAACTCGGAGGATTTATCGCGGTCGCATTAATCCAGATCGGCCGGTTGACCACAAAGCAAAGGAAAGTTTCTACCACCAAAGACTGCTCGCGTTCCTGCGCTCAACTCGGCACTCCAGTTTTTTTCAACAATCCCAACCGGTTGATCTAGGTGCTTGGTGGTTATGATTGAGTTATTATAATATGAGAGAATGCAGACGTTAAAATGATGCAATCTTAAACTAACCGCAACTCATAATTCAGCTGGTCATGTACTTGACTTGACTAAATGAAATTTCTACTCAATTATGTTGATAATTATTCGTTTAGCATTAGTTTATACTAGAGTTGCTTTGGAATTACACGTAATTGCTTGAGTCAAAATGGTGATTCTAGCATAGACCAACAGGGTATGCGTCCGCATCTGTACAATTCAATCATCCGCACACCCTATTGAACCCAGTTGAATACACGCGTTTTTGAAATCACGTCCTCTTTCTCTCTCTGATCTTTTTTAATAGTTGAACACAGCACTAAAAAATTTTTGAAAGGGAGAAAAATCAATTTGAGGATTTCAAACATTTTTTAGCACACGACAATTTAATATCCCACAACAAAACATACCAAGTCAACCTTAAATTAAAAAAGCAATGACAACTCAGATTACTTGACCATACATAAGTGTGATCCCCGAGCTCGCCTTGTTTCCTGAAATCTGAAGAATTCGATTCCGCATGTAATAGCTACCCACGTGGTCCGCCAAACAGGTTATTTAAACAGCTTTGGCAATCAAACACTAGAATCCTCTTTAATCCACGCCAAGTCCTTCTCCGCACGCAACGATTTCTCAAAAAATGAAATATCCCTTAGTTCATATATTTACCTTTCGTTCCTTATTATCCTTCTTTAAAAATATGCTACTCTGGGATATTATACAAAACAAAAAACATCGTAAATGACAAAAACAGAGCACAAGGAGCAGTGGTGGAGGAATCATTAGGAAATCCCCACTAGGTGATGCCAAGAACTGACCTCGCTCGCACCTTCCTGTTGTATCCTTGTCCTCCTGATGGATATGCCAAACGGTCATGAGAACCAATAATACAATGGAGTGTAGGTCTTTTTTAAGCTTTAGTTGGAGGGCCAATTATTGAACCTAAGAAGATAATTGTTCTTATGCTCCAAGCATAACTTCATATTCATTCGGAAAACATTTTCCAAGAATATTCGGTTAAGAACCCAAGGCAGACAGACCCAAACACTGATTTGAAGAAAATCGTGTCTGCTCCAATATCAATTCACTAGTAAGAAATTACACAATTGGAAAGCAATGAAGCCATGAATCAAATGTTCGTTTGTGCAGGGATAAGCATAGATGAATTAATAAAGCCAGAATCTTCAGGATTTAGTCCCCTTTGTCTACAACTACAAGTCACAGAACGTGAGTTCTCCGGTCAGTTATGAGTTTCTAAGCAGTAGGCTGGTGAATATCCATCCAAGACTGGACAATACAATACAATGGAGTGTTTCAAATCGGTCTCAAAGAAAAGATAGAAGGAGACTGGAGATGTAGAAGACTCTACCGGATCACGTACATCAATGAACAAAACCAAAGCAAAATCGGTCATTGCCTTCACCTGCACAATTGAAATGCAATGACTTTACTTACAATGTTTACCACTCTAAATAACATTCTCCTAGTAATATTAGATTATCATCAATTAGTAATTTGCACAATCCATTAGAACAATTTAAGGAAAAAATGAAAGAAACATAAGCAGAAATAAAATAGAGGATTTAAAAACAATACACTGATGGAACTAGAATTTCTTCATTTCTGAATATAGTCTTTCAGACCAATGTTTCTATTGTCTAGGCTCGCATTTATTTTCCAATTTGCTACAGCTCTATGGAATGTAGCTTTAGCCTCGCTAATCTCCTTAGCTGAAAATTTATGTTCTACAATCCCCAATGGTCCAGGCTGCAGCCCGTTAATCACAGTCTCCATCTCTTGCTCAAATTGTCTGAGATAAATAGAAGCAAATATTGCATGAGGAATGTGAAGAGCTGAAAATTTCATAAGATAAATCATAAATATAATATTATTAGTTATAATTTTTCACATAAAGTGCAGTTTACTGTCCCATTTTAACAAAACTGCATCACTTTCTGCAATTACCTTCCAGAGTTGACATTAATGGGAAGTCTCATACAGTGGTTGGCCTTGTTTTCAATTAGGAAATCAGAAGATAGAAAATGTACAATAAACTATGACAAGGCTCTTAAGGTTCTTGCTGACTGCATTACATGGCCATGAGTTAGAATTGCTTAAACAAAGTAATTTTCCTGATTCCGTACAATATAGTAGTATATGGACTCCTCAATTACAGAAATTAACCAATGATTAACAGAAAGCCCTTTAGTATATTATAAATGCAATAAAATAGGCAGTGATGATATTCAAAGAGTAACTCCGGCGGATAAGTTGAGGTAATTTAACTTGGACATCCTACGTTCAAATCTCATCCATAACAGAAGATGGGTAAGAAGAAAATTCGTTCCAACGATGCTCAAAAGGATTGAATTCTCAGTGCCAGTCGGTCCTCTTCCTCTAGCTTGTTGAACCATAATCAATATTAATAGTTCTCATTTTATACATTTTCTTCAGAAAGTAACGTTCAGTTTTCATTGCGAGCAACCTGGTATAAATAGTTAAATACGATGATGCAATGTACCGCGTTATCCCTAAGAATTCAGATAGCAGTTAGAGAGACGAGTAGGAGACGGTCCTAACTAGAGTAGGTACTTGCTATGTCGAACAAGTCACATGCACCGAATTCGTCAATTTATACACATGAATGAATTTGCAAGGTACGGATTATGTCAAGCGATCTTACGGAATGGCTTCAGCAGCCAAAACTATCAACATGTTTGCAGACACCGATTAACGAAGAAAATCCCCCAGCCAAACAGCCATCTTTTAAATATACGGAGTGCGTTCTTTAAATATCCAGAAAGACGAAGCAAGAAGAAATCAAAATCGAAAGAATCCCAAAGATGATGACGAAAAAGAAACCAGCGATAGGCACCTGAAAGGGCAAGGAACTTCTAAACCCTGCTAAGGATAGCCGCATTCCTGTACACTTCTGTTCACGCAATGGCCGAAAAATTTAAGCCAGGTGAATTGAGCTCAAGTCTGGCGGCGGAGCCGGCACCGGCAACAACGATAACGCCCCGAGGCTAATCACATACGACGTCGTTTTGCTAGGGAAGCCGGTTTATACGTCGTATAAATAAAAATAAAAATAAAAATATTATGAACGCGACTCCACTGGGGATCGAACCCAGAATCTCTGGTTCCGTAGACCAGCGCCTTATCCATTGGGCCATGGAGTCAATTGATGTCAAGATAGAACTAATATTATATAGGTTTAAACACTTTAAAATTCAATTTAAAGTTGATAAATACGTAACAAATGTATTTTTATTTTTTAAAAAAAGAAGCCTTTATTTTTGTAAGTGAGGGAGGGTGGTAGGAAAAAATGATGAAGGATGAGGTATGATACTTTAATTTCCTCTGGTCTGAAAGGAGGATGTGGTGAGGTTATTCGAGACCATGGAGGATGGGTAGTTGGTTCTACACGTCCTTTGGGTCAATGTTCTGTTTTAGAGGCTGCAGTGGGGGGTTTAGGGTTTATAAGGGTCTTGGACTTGGGAAAGTTATCCTCCAGTCTGATTCTAAAGCTATGTTTGGTTGGAGGTGAGGGAGGGAGGAAATGTGCCCCTCCTTAGTATGAAAAGTCAAATATGTTCATGATGTGACATGTTTTCGAAATTAATGTGTGGAAAACGATGCAAAAAAATTATGTAATTTTTAAAATTTCATAGGTAATTTGGTCAAAAAAATTTCTCCCCTCCCCTAGCCTCCCCTCAAACCAAATATAAACATAACCTCATTGCAATTGATATGTTGCAAAAGCCTAGTGACAACAAGGTTGAGAGCTTGCTTCTCCTACAAATCAAGAATCTTATGAGACATTCATGGGATCTGGGGATTCTTCATGTCTCAAGGAACCAGAATTGTCTTGCTGATGCACTTGCTAAAGAGGGTCTTTCTGCTTCGGCCATTTTGGAGACCTGTCCGTTTCATTTGAGAGCTCTGGCAGATAAAGAGTGTGGGATTTTTTTCCCCATGAGAATTTTCTAGCTGTACTTTCGGCTCTACCCTCACTGGTACCCAAAATGCGCTGTATTCTCGTCCTTAAAATTAATCAGATTTTTGTGTATGTTCGGAAGGGAGGGAAACAAACTAAATAAACCGACAAAGGATCCAATTACTCGTTAGTTGTAGTACGGAGTAATAAATTTCTCTGGTTAACCGACTTCAATTTACTGGTTGCTCCTATTACTTACCGCCCCTTCAGGCTCCAGCTGAGCTAACCTGACCGTATACAAACTCTGGATAAAGAACCTGACCGTATACAAACTCTGGATAAAGATACAACGACTTCACGGGATCGACGCCCCCTAATCGTTAAACAAAACCTTTAGCACATCCAAACACCTTCCGGCCACTTTATCTCATCGCCTTGCTTCTTGGCGCGCTTCGTCTTCCGAGTTCCGAGCATGAGTAACTTAATAGCGAGTTTCCCTCCTCGAATAATTTCCGCACACCGCCACTTAGGCTTCGGAAGATATTGTCCCCCTCAACGATGCTTTGAAAGATGCGTCACCGTTCTCCCCAGTACTAGACACAGAGCTCCAAGACTCGTGTGCATGGCGGTACGCAACTAATGCCCGAGATAAAAGAGCAAAAGGAACTTTTTTTCGTACGGGAAACGTTTGGGGACTAGATTGCTATTTTTTTTGGGTCTCTTCCTCAAAGGATTAATAAAATCGACGTTTTATTTACCTATTCGTTGTTAATTGTAGAAACCTTATTTGATAACGAAGCTGGAATCCGCTGAGAAGACATGGAAAGAATTATCGGTATGCGCCTTTTTTCCCGTGTGCTCCTATCAATTGTCAACAATTTTTGATTAAAAGTTCTTGTTGTAACTACTTTAGGCCTTAAGCCTTCAACCCATCCATATATTTCCTTATTTGCACTCATCAAAATTTATGTCTGTTTAGTACCTTGCTAAGAGTAACTACGTCATTCCGCTGTGTCCTCTAGTCCGCTACTGTTGTACATTTTCCAAAGGAGTTTATCATTACAATTCCTTGCGTATCTCGTGCGTGTGAAACTCATCAAAATTTATGCCTGTTTAGTACCTTGTTAAGAGTAACTACGTTATTCCGCTGTGTCCTCTAGTCCGCTACTGTTGTACATTTTCCAAAGGAGTTTATCATTAAAATTCCTTGCGTATCTCGTGCGTGTGAAACTCATGATTTCGTGGACAATCAGTTAGATAACAATGCTTGCAGGTTAAGCTTGCTGATCCGGACGTTGTATCCAATCCAAGTGAATACCAAAAATTAGCACAATCGATGGCTGAACTTGATGAGGTACTGTAACTTATTTGCTCCTTTGTGTGCCTATGTCTGGATAAACGTTTTGGGTGACATCATATTGGTATCATTTTAAATGTACTAGGTCGTTGCAACTTACAAGAGATTTAAGGAATGTGAGAAGCTGCTAGAAGAGACCAAAGGTTCACTCTCATTTTTTAATCTTTCGCTGGTTCCTCAGGTAATGAATGGCTGTTCGAAAATCACTTAGTCTGACTCTTCTTAATCACCATGCCAGCGTTAGCTAAGGATGATGGAAATGATGAGGATATGGCAGAAATGATAGGGGATGAAATCAAGAGTCTTTCCAGGCAACTGGCAGAGCTTGAGGAGCAGCTTAAGGTTTGCACTTTGCATCGCAAAGTTCAGTTGTTATGTAATAGTCTGTCATCGCTTGTGTTTTCAATCTGTGCCTCCCTACCAAATAAAGAGCAATTTTAGCTCATTCGAGGTCTTCTCTATTTTTCTTGCTTTTAATATTTATTGTATCAATCAAATGTACTGTTTTCACGTGAAAATTTGTCTTCTATTTGCTCATTGTCCTTGCTTGATACCAATGCTTGAATAAGTTAGGTAGTTCGTAGTTGTTATCAATTAGACATTCCTCAGATAGCAAGTGCTAGTTTCAAAAGCAAGCGGTGTATCCAAAATATCAGTGCCCTCATCATTTTCATCTTATTTATTCTCTTATTGTTATCTATCTAGGGAGTCTTTCTTTCTTCATGTTCACATTTCTCTCTAATTTGAACTGATGAATACTGTATTGCATTACTGTAGACGCTGCTGCTTCCCAGTGATCCTTTGGATGCAAGAAACATAATGCTTGAAGGTGAATTATCTCTATATTTAAATTGCTTTGTTGAAACTGTTATTTCACTTTCAGCCTGATGGAAAGTATTGTGGAGGGAGCTTTTGTTCAAACAACAGAATATATAGTTGACTAAAGAGAGGAATTAATGGAGCTTATGTAGAGCAGGCCTATGTGGAGAACTGAACTGAATGGTTTGAAATTGATTGTTGTTGCTGCGATTGAGTATTCTAATCAGAGCAGTTTGCACTCATTTGTTTATCTTCTACCTGTGAATGATATGAATTGTGGTCTTTACCGCATTTTTATATTTTACATCTCCATGAAGCAAAATTCCAAACCGTGTTTAGGTAACTCGGTATGAGGTTATTAACATTCTACTACTATTGTTTCACTCCTTTAAAATATCAGTAATTGTGTTGCCTGTCTTCTAATAGTTAAATGGTGTTACTTTGTATTCTTGTGTCACAAATATTGCCCCATGTCAATATGTTGTTTGTGCTTATATTTCATTCAAGATTCCTGACTCTAAGGGTAAGTACTGTTCACTTTTGCAGTACGAGCAGGAACTGGTGGTGATGAGGCTGGAATATGGGCTGGTGATCTTGTAGGTACACATTGCAATTGTCCTTTTCTAATCCCTGGGTACTTAAAGGGACCTACCCATTTCACTGTCAAGTACATTGTGGAAAATGAACAAAGGTGGACAGTGAAGACACATATTTTCCTAGTCAACTGGATGAAGTTTGAATTGCTTAGTTGGCTTTAAACTTTTTTCCTACCTTTTCATATAGGCTTTTTTTGGATGCCTAAGGATTACGCTTCTACTGAATTTTGCCATATTTGTGAAGTTCATATTTAAGAACACTATGGTTATTGGTGTCTGATTAGGTTCGAATGTATCAAAAATATAGTGAGCAGAACTCATGGAAGTATTCTCCCGTCTCAAGCTCTGAGGTATTCCGCCTTCAGTCTCCATAAAAATTGACATCAAATAGCTTTTCTAATTTGCGTATTTTTTTCATCTTTCAGGCTGAAAAAGGAGGATTCAAAACACATGTGATGGAAATCAAAGGTAAACGTGTCTACAGTAAATTAAAATATGAGTCAGGTGTCCACCGAGTTCAACGTGTTCCTCTAACAGAAGGACAGGGCCGTGTACATACATCTACTGCAACAGTAGCTATAATGCCAGAGGTAGAGTTTACACTGTGCTGATACCATTAAATGTGCCGTGCAGAGTTTCATTTATTAGTTATAACAATCAGCTGGTGCACTAATTATGTTTCTCCCTTCAAGATACAATGATGTAGCGTTTCTCTGTTTATTCTTTTATGAACATCTAAATTCTTACATCCATCACGCTGATGCTAAAATTTTTATCTAGGCTGATGAAGTAGAAGTGGTGATTGATCCAAAAGATATTGAACTTACAACTGCACGTTCTGGGGGTGCTGGAGGTACAGATTCATGAATATGGCACCATTTCTATCATGAAATTGAATTTTCCATTTTTAATACCTAGAGTCAACTCCACTATCATTCACCAAGTAAAGATCCCTTGCAGGGCAAAATGTTAATAAGGTGGAGACAGCTATAGATCTTTTCCATAAGCCTACGGGAATCCGAATCTTTTGTACTGAAGAAAGAACTCAACTTCAGAACAAGAATCGAGCTTTTCAGTTGCTCCGAGCAAAACTGTAAACACAAAATTCACCAATTACTCCTTTTAACTTCACAGGCTTTGGCTTTATTAATGGATTCTACTTATTGCTACTATTCTGTCAACTTTTCATCCTCTACCACTCACATAAATGTTCATGAGACAAATCTTCTCAAAACTTTCTATACATAGGAACTAAAAGACACTTAGATCATGATGGAAAAGTCAACCAAATGATCTAAGAACACTCACCTGATTTCTTGAGAACTCTACTTAATCCTTTGCTTTAGTTTGTTGGATCCAACATCGTAATGGTTGGTTACAGATATGAGATGAAGGTTAGGGAGCAGCAAGAGTCAATAAGAAATGAAAGGAAATCCCAGGTGTGTTTTTAGTCGCTATGAGTGTTTGATGTACTACTTTGATCAATATAAAAAATAAGTATGATTGTGATAAAATGTTTGTTTAAGACTCCAAAATATTAATGGCAACTAATAAAAATTTTAATGAAGAAGGGAGCAACACTTGGGATATCATTTTAAAAGCTTCGCAGTTTACATTATTGTAATAGATTATTCTTTTCTATATTTCAATTTACAGGTTGGTACGGGTGCCCGTGCTGAAAAAATTCGGACTTATAATTATAAGGTATTCTTTGTTGTAGTCTCCATTATCTGTTCACACATTTTCCTGTATCATTTAAAAGTGGAAGATCATATCATGATCATGTTCTGTTTTCTTATTTTTTAAATAATTTGTATGATGAAGTATACAAAATTTGAGGAAAATGGCAACTTATTCTTTTACATAACCTCATTCATCCAATTAAGTTATTGAGATTCAGTGACCTGGAGTTAAGTGGGTTGCCATAGAACAGCAGTTTGAGGAGTTAATGGCTATACGAAGTTTCTGTACCTGTGAGGTTTATGATTGTCTACTGGCAACTTATGACCTTTTTTTAAAAAAATATGTAGGACAATAGGGTAACTGATCACAGATTGAAGGTCAACTTTGAGCTCACCTCTTTTCTTGATGGTGATCTAGAAACTGCTGTTCAGGTATATTATCTTGCACGAATATTTAGGATTTTTTTAAGTAGTTTTGTTGTTTCCCCGTGTGTCTAATGAGAATGCTTTGTGATGACTCAAATGAACCTTTCTTCCTGCAGTCTTGCTCCGCAATGGAGCAAAAGGAACTCCTGGAAGAACTCGCTGAATCGGCAGGAGCTACAGCTGGCTGATCTGATATCATCCATGTGATTGGGAAGGAAAACCTCCTTACACCAGATGTGGAGGAAAGTTTTGACAAAATACCTGTCACCAATGGAAGATCTCCCTATGTTGTCCTCTTGAATGAGTCTCACCATCTTAAGTTCGCAACATCTTGAGCTGATCATTCATACGGAGATACATTCTGCTTGTAACAATATATAATACAAGACCCCTCATTCATGTTGATTCATTGATATCTATATCGTCGTGTAAAGTGACGCTATTAATTATTGAATTTGGGCTCTCTGCTTCATGTTTCCCTTACAATGACGCTTGAGCTTGTTCCTCGCAAGCTTCTCGGCTCAACGTAATTGGCATCAGCTCTTACTGGGAAGTCAACGTAAATATCCTCCCAAGTTTATACGCACTGAGATGAGTTCTAAAGGAAAATGTAACAACCACGACGATGACTGCTATATAATTTATCCTTGAGCTACAAAAACGGTTATGCAACAGAACCTGGGCTTTTCCGAAGGTGCCTTGTCCAAGCATTGAGGTTTTCAAAATTTGTGGGTTAATTAAGGTGATTCAAAATTAGTGACTGTAAGTTTGTATACCAAAAAGAAAAGAAGGGTTAAGGTAATTTCTGCCTTAGAAGTTTTCAATGAGAGGTAATTTTACTTTGACAAAAAAAAAAAAAAAAAAAGAGAGAGAGAGAGGGAGGGAGAGAGATAGTTTTGATCCAAAAGTTTTCTTGAGGGTAATTTTGCCTGTGTAAAAAGTGGAGCAATTTTGTATGTCTATTATCTCAGTTAATTTTAACTGTCAGTTGGCCAAATCTGTTGAGCTAACAGTCTATACGTTATTCATGTTAATTTTGTTAAAGTGCAAATTTGTCTTAGATATTCTAAATCTAATTTTAAAAAAAGATGAAGTAAATGACATATGAACTTCTGGTGCAAATTCGCACCTGTACAAAAATAATATGGATAACATGTGGATGGAGTTCAGCATATTTGGTCAACTAACAATTAAAATTAACTGGGATAACTTTTTGGACAAAATTGCTTCCTTTTTTACATTTTCGGGTAAATTTGCACCTTAACCAAAAAAAAAAAAAAAGAATGAAATGGCAACTGGATGTTTGTCAAATGTAATTAAACTCCTCGTGTTTTTAAGTTTAAGTGGTCCTTGATGATATTAAAGGTTGTAAGGCAATCTGACTCTGATGAGATTGCGCATAGCTCAAGTAACTGTGAAGCTGCGATTTTAAGAATAAAATGTGGGGCTCCACTATATAATAAACTCTGGTGTCAACGCCCAAACGTTATCAGTTTATAACGAGAGCGGGAAGATGGGCCACCTGTCCACCGTGGAGCCATTCCAAACGCACAATGGTCAGGAGCTACACATGGCATCCCCCACCGATTTCCACCTTCCCGCATATGGCAATTCCCAAATCTTCCTCACCCCTCCCACTAATTGAACCTTCTCTTTCCCATTACTTGCTTCTCAACATTTCTATGCTCCGCAGACTCTTTCTCTCCTCCTCTTCTCATCGCCTTCTTACTCACCAACTAAAACTATCGTCGCCTAGAAAGTACGCGTATTCCGCTGCTCACGTCCCTTCACTTCTCTGCCCTTCCTCCTCTGTTCCATCGCGACGCATTCTCTCTCCCAAGGTTTTGGCAATGGCTGAAAGGCCCACCCATTCAACGTCTTCTTCCCACAGGCATACCAATCGACTTGCTGCCGAGCACAGCCCTTACTTGTTGCAGCACGCCCATAATCCGGTGGGTAAAATCCTTTCCTTCAATTTAGTTGTTCGATGGTTGTGTTGAAAGGATGCGAGCGACGACGAACCATGCCGCCGTTTTTTATGTTAAGTACCCACACGGCCAAAATAAAAAGTGGTGCTTGTTTTGCCGGGTTGACTCGATTGTTCCATTTAATTTTTAATTTTTTTTCCATTGCTTTTTGCCGTTGTTAATCACTGACTTCGTATTGAAGGTTGATTGGTATCCATGGGGAGAAGAAGCTTTCGCTGAAGCACGAAGGAGAGATGTACCTATTTTCTTATCGAGTAATTCTCTTCCTGCTCTTTTTTTTTTTTTTTTTTATTATTATTTTTATACGCTGTGCTGTCCCCTCTTTATTTTTGAAAATTTCACTGATAAGATTAACTGCTGCTTGGCATTATGATATTAATGGCGATTCCATTCGAAGTTGGGTACAGCACTTGCCACTGGTATGATAACTTCAACTGGTTATATAGACTTTTGATCTTCGGAGCAGAGTGGAATGGTAAAATATAATGAACTGATTGATTCTTTTGGGAATCTGAACTATTGGCAAGGTGTCATGTTATGGAGGTTGAGTCATTTGAAGACGAGGCGGTTGCCAAGTTGTTGAACGATTGGTTTGTTAGTGTTAAGGTAAGTTCAAATGGCGTTTGTCTGCATTAATTTTTTTGGTCTTTACTGTTTCGAATTGTAGCAGTCTTCTACCTCATCTTCAGTTTGACCATTTTGCAAGATCACTAATGAACGCTTTCTACTTTGTTCCATTCAATTTTATTATGTCAATGCCACAGGTGGACCGAGAGGAGCGACCAGACGTCGATAAGGTAAATTTGTCTATGTTAAGGAGCCAAATGAACATCTTTCTTTGGTTCATGCGGAATTCCCTTTTTATTCTCAAACTTTTCCATTTTTAGTTTGATTGATGGGGTTTGCTTCCCTGTCTTCCGAATGGGTTATGTAGAGAATGCTCAGCATGTCTCATACATAATGGGATGCGCTTAAAAGTTTTGCTTATTGTCGTTTTAGGTGTACATGACCTATGTGCAAGCATTGTATGGGGGAGGAGGTTGGCCACTGAGCGTGTTCCTTTCACCTGACTTGAAACCTTTAATGGGTGGAACCTACTTTCCCCCTGATGATGCGTATGGACGACCTGGACTTAAGACTTTACTTAGGTAAGAATCAATGTACGTAGCAAGTTAAATCATTAACCACTGTCCATCTACCCTTTTCTCATAATGTCTGTAGCTGTCATGTCCCAAATCGTTGAATGAGAAACTCCTGGTTCAATGGTTAAACAAATTGCTTATATAATATAGTAATTTCTTACATTCTCCAGAAAGGTGAAAGAAGCTTGGGACAATCAGAGGGATACACTAGTTAAGAGTGGAGCTTTTGCTATTGAACAGCTTTCTCAGGCTCTGTCTGCTGGTGCAGATTCTAATAAATTGGCAGATGGAGTCTCTGAAAATGCTCTCCGTTTATGCTCAGAGCAAGTGAGGATTTGTTCACCCATGTTTCTTTTTAGTATACTCTGCCAAGTCAATTCTTTCCCTCATAACAAGATGTTTCTGTTAGTCTTGTGTTCTCTCCTATTTATGAGAATTGTGAGGCAGGGGAGAATTATTATAACAAAGAAATCTTGTCTTCTTATTCCTAATGATATCTGAGGCAGGTGGTAATCATTGTTGTATGATCTTCTCTTTGAAAGAACTTTTGGTATCTCTGTTTATGATTAAACAAATTTCTTATATACTCAGAGGTTCTTTTCATTGAATACTTTCTATTAAGGGCTGCAAGGTCCTGATAATTATTCAATCGGTCATTTCCTTTGTTAGCTCTCTGGAACCTTTGACTCTGAGTTTGGTGGGTTTGGATCTGCACCAAAGTTTCCCCGACCGGTTGAGAGCAATCTGATGCTTTACTATTCCAAAAAAATGGAGGATGCTGGGAAGTTAGGTGGAGCTAATGAAAGTCAGAAAATGGTCTTTTTTACCTTGAAATGCATGGCAAGAGGGGGTATTCATGATCATATTGGAGGGGGTTTTCACAGATATAGTGTCGATGAGTGTTGGCATGGTAAGTTTAACATGGCACCAATCATTTAAGTGAATAATCTTTGATATGTATGACATTTTTATTCACTGTAGTTCTCAGTTACTCTGAAGAGGCATAGATATATGCTTTTTTTTTTTCAAGTTTTTCATTATTTATTGCAATTTGCTATTGTGTTCTCTGTTATGAAATGTTAAGGTGAATAAATCATTGAGCTTTAACACTGATTGCAGTTCCACATTTTGAGAAGATGCTATATGATCAAGGGCAGCTTGCCAATGCTTACTTAGATGCGTTTTCTATCACAAAAGATACCTTCTATTCATTTATATCACGGGATATCCTTGATTATATAAGGAGAGACATGATTGGTCCAGAAGGTGAAATCTTTTCAGCAGAGGATGCTGACAGTGCAGAAACTGAAGGAAGTACAAGGAAAAAGGAAGGAGCCTTTTATATATGGACCAGCAAAGAGGTTTTTACCAAACATTTTTGTGTGCCCAGAATTGTTTTATTCCATTTATTTCTCAACCGTTTTCTGTTATATATAAAGTGATGCGTCTTTTAAAGTTATTTAAATGCCATGCTATCTCTATCTCCAACTGTTTAGATAGTTAAAATTCAGTTTGCTCAGGATAACCTAACTGCACATTTTTAATTTGATCAAGAAATACTTATAGTAACATGTAAGCTTGTATCACTCTTCAGTAGTTGATGAATGCTTCAGATGTTTGCCTCCTTGGCCCAATTGTTCTGTGTCGGATATGAAAATATAATATAATTTCTCAGTCATGGGCATATATCGGTTTTCCCATTCATGCAAGATTTTTTATTTTGCATTTCTTTTGTTAAAATACTGTTTAGTCTTCCTAAAAGCATCTATAGTGCATGACTTGAAACATTCTTATTCAACTTTACCTTGAAATTTCTTCTTGTTTATTTTCAAATACGTCATTGATTGTATTTTTCCCACATAATAAATCTGATCAAACATAACTTTGGTTTATGCTTTTTTGCATCAATTCTCATAATATGATTAACTTTTTGAGTGGCTTGTTGCTTTGACTTGGTTTTGTGGATTTACGATTATTTCTGCAACTTGAGTTTTTTTCCCCAGTAGGCGAATAGTTTTTTATTTATTTATTTGTGGCGATTGGCCCTTGATAGTTGATTTGTCACACTTTCTCTCTGGGTTCTCAAGTTGAACTGTTTCTGTTTAGGTCGAAGACATACTTGGACAGCATGCAGATCTTTTCAAAGAGCACTATTACATAAAGCCCTCGGGCAATTGTGACCTTTCTAGAATGAGTGATCCTGCTAAGGAATTCAAGGGAAAGAATGTCCCGATAGAGAGAAAGGATTCATCTGAATTGGCATCAAAATATGGTATGTCAGTTGAGAAATATTCTGCGATTCTTGGAGAATGCAGGCAAAAGTTATTTGAAGTGAGGTCAAAGCGACCAAGGCCACATTTAGATGATAAGGTATTTCCTCTCACTCATATATGAACTAGCTATGCTAGTATAGGTTTCAAGTTTCATGCATTCTCAAAAGACCATATGCTTCTAGGTTATTGTATCCTGGAATGGGCTTGTGATCTCATCCTTTGCAAGAGCCTCGAAGATTCTCAATGCTGAAGCTGAAGGAACCAGATTCAACTTCCCTGTTGTCGGCACTGAAGTAAGTTTTTACTCATATAGTTGTGTAATTTGATGGAGGTTGTGATATGTGATTTCAACAAAATGACTAATAACCCTTAAATGTCGCTGCATTTTGGAGTTAAAATAGGACCCTCCTTTTCTTTTTCTTTGGATGTTACCTGTAGAACGGACCATAATTTGTTGTCATAGATGTAGATTCATACTATTGATCACAATTCTCGATTAATGGTCTATAATACGATTGCCTTTCACTGAAAGCTGAAAGGTGTAAGGGACTGATGGATGAAGATGTTGGAACCAAACCTGCAACCAACTTGATATCTTTCATTACAGTCATTGAAAATAGTATTTGATTTGCTCCTTTTCGTTGCACAACTTCCAGCCAAAGGAGTATTTGGAAATTGCCGAAAAAGCAGCCTTCTTTATTAGGAAGCAACTTTACAATGAGGAGACAAGCAGGCTACAGCATAGTTTCAGAAACGGTCCATCTAAAGCTCCTGGGTTTTTGGATGATTATGCTTTTCTGATTTCTGGATTGCTGGATCTCTACGAGTGTGGTGGTGGAATTGACTGGCTTGTGTGGGCAATTGAGCTGCAGGAGACCCAGGTGAAGATCAACATCTGGACTAGAAAAAAGTTATTTTCCTTGCCAGAACACCCTACACAGATTAAGGTACTCATGACATGAGCTGCTTGCAGGATGCTTTGTTTCATGATAGGGAGGGAGGAGCTTATTTCAACACGCCAGGAGAAGATCCTTCAGTTCTTCTCCGTGTAAAGGAAGATCATGATGGGGCTGAACCCTCTGGGAACTCAGTTTCTGCAATCAATCTAATTAGATTGGCTTCCTTGGTTGCTGGAAATAAGGCCGAGTATTATAGGCAAAACGCAGAACATCTTCTGGTATGCCCTACCCTTCTACTTTTTACGTTTACAATAGGTGGAGTGGGATAAGTCGCAATGGTGTCTCTTGCTAGACCTTAGGATAAGTTGGAATTGACTAATATTTCCTTGCACGACCCATGCAGGCAGTATTTGAAAATAGATTGAACGATATGGCTATGGCAGTGCCTTTAATGTGTTGTGCGGCAGACATGTTGCGTGTACCTTCCCGTAAGCAAGTAGTTCTGGTGGGTGAAAGGACTTTGAAGGAATTTGAAAGCATGCTTGCCACAGCTCACGCATTATATGACCCTAACAGAACCGTAAGCGTACTAGCTGCTTTTGACGTTGGTATTTTTATTTTTCTTCTTTTCTGTGTCCATCATCAATAGCTTGTGTTCATGTTGATGGCAGGTTATTCACATAGATCCCAACAGCAAGAAAGAGATGGAGTTTTGGGAAGCACATAGCAGCAACATTGCTGTCATGGCAAAGAATAACTATGCAGCAGACAAGGTTTCAGCTCTTGTATGCCAAAACTTCACTTGTAGCCCGCCTGTGATTGACCCGGCTTCACTCGGAGCTCTGCTCTCTAAAAGACCCTCCTCTTCATCTGCATAGGCGTGGTTCTGAGATGTCTGAGTAGGCAATAAAAGTGAATATCACTGATAGCTATCACCTAATAATCTTGTTTAAGATATTGTTTCCGAGTCTGTGACCTTCATTAGTACCAACTACAAGTGGTGCATATTCCTCATTGTTATGTACCGGGTGACGGTTGACCGGTTTGTAGGTATTCTGGGTACCTGTAGCATAAAATTATAGGGTCGAGATGGAAAGAATCTTCTATTTAAGTGGAGAATCTGGGTTTCGGTCTAGTGCCTTCGACTGGAAAACATTTGAAGCATATTCTTCAAGCAAATGGATTCGGTCAAAGTACAAAAAGTCTAAAAATGGTAAAATTTATGAAAAGTTTATGTTATTGCAGCATGATCGATTTTTTAAATTGTACGTAATATAAGAAAAACCTTGCTTAAAAACTTTGTACCTTTTTCTTTAGGAAAATACTTAGGTAAAACTATAGATATCCATTTAACAATAAATTCATATGAAAAAAAAAATCACATGGTCATGTGGGTGTGGTTAGAAAATTTGATGCAAGTATGGTTCTTTTCTTGATACTCCCTCCAGTCCTAATCTTATAATTATGATCAAAACCAACTTTCAAATGTTGTCCTATAATTAGGACCGGAGGGACTACTATAGAGTTAACTTTTTTGGGAAATATTAAAGAAGCTAAATAAGTTATTTAATTATATCATATATTGTATATCTTTAGATTATATAAGTTAAGTAAAATAATTTGGAGAAAAAATGACAAATAAAAATATTTTTATAGTAATGTAATTCGTTTCTATAATCTTTTCAAAAAAATCAACTCTATTTTATATTCAAGATAGAGATATTTTTTTCTGAACAAGTTATTATATTCACTCAGCTAATCTGCCTTGAGGGCAGTCTCGAACTGTGCCCAAAGGGCACCGGTCATTGAATAAATGTAAATTTTTTATGTTTTTTTATTTGTCATAAAAACTGTGTATTTCTTGAGTAGTGCTATATTGGTCCTAAATATAAAAATTAATTAATTTTTTAAAGATTAAATAAATTAAATAAGTTCTTAATCATATAAGATATTATATATAATTAAATTATATATTAGTTTATAAATCAGATAAATTAGTTTAAAAAAATCACACGTACACATATAAATACTTTTTAGAGTAATTTAATTAGGCTTCGTTAATCTCTCCAAAAAGATCAATAGAGTCTTATATTTAGGACGGAAGGTGATAGCTAATATTTGATATCCTTAAAATGTGAATTTTTAATTTTTCGCCATTAAAGTAATGTCCAGAAAATAACTACATTGTCTATATCATATATGTAAGAAAATAATATACTTGTTTATAATATATTATGTAAGGGTTTAACGTTTTGTTTTCATTAAAACACCTCCATAAAAATAAACGAGTCTCATTATAAAAAAAAAAAAATATTAGTGAGGCTCACTTATTTTTATAACTTTTATATGAGTGTGTCTGCAAATAGAAACATTATACTAATTGCTCATTATGTAAACTACCCAAATGCATTTGAAATATTACAATTATAGAGTATCAATTTATAGAATGATTTTAATTTTATTGCATCTTTAAAAATAAGATAACAATTATAGAGTATCAATTTATAGAATGATTTTAATTTTATTGCATCTTTAAAAATAAGATAACGTCCTTATCTTTTCTCGTTTTTCCAATAACCCGAACTGCTTGTAGCCATTGGTTGTGTTGCGTCAGTTTCAGCTTCAGCTTTCTTTATCTGGGGATGAAACTCCAACTTTAGTTGTGCGAAGAAGGAAAAAAGAAGAAGAAACTGACTGGGTACGCCCAACAAAGAAACAAGGAACTGGCTGGCTATTCTACCCATTAGTTTTGCTATCACTCTTATCCAACAACATATTGAAAAATGGAAGCATTACATTTCCGGAATCCCGGGATGGTTAATCGAACTCTTTCTTGCGCATTTCCTTCCAGAAAACCAAAGCAGAATTTTGGGGTTTCAAATGCACGGTTCTTGTTCTTTTTTCTGAACCGATGGCCTCCCAGACCAGTCTCCTTCAAAATTGAAGCAAATAATTCGAATTTCACTATCGCTTACCTCATAGATTCTTGTGGATTGGCTCCAGAAGCTGCTGCTTCAGTTTCGCAGAAGATACAGATACATTCAAGAGAGAGACCGGATTCTGTCCTAACACTGCTCAGAGAACACGGCCTCTCAGAACCCCAGATTTCAAATGTCGTAAGGAAGCGTCCATCGCTCCTTTTAGCTAATCCCAATGATATCCTTTTGCCAAAGCTTGAATTCTTTTACTCCATAGGGATTTCCAGGTCTGACCTCGCAAGAATCCTCGCTACAGACCCAACCGTTCTGAAAAGAAGCTTGGAGAAACAGATAATTCCCTCTTATAATTTCCTCAAAAGTGTGTTGCTTTCTGATGGGAAGATCGCTTCTGCGTTGAAGCGCACGTCGTGGATTTTTCTGCAAGACCATACGAAGAAGCTCGTACCAAATATCTCCTCTCTGAGAGCAACAGGTGTGCCAGAATCGTGCATTGCATTGTTGCTCGCTCATTTTCCCGAGGCATTAATTCAAAAGAACGATCAATTCGTAAAGATTGTCGAAGAGGTCAAGGAAATGGGATTCGATCCAACCAAGTCGACATTTGTGTTAGCGATCCACGTAATGGCAGGTAATAGATCGATATATAATCGCTGCTGCGAGGTGTACCAGAGGTGGGGGTGGTCGGAGGAAGAGATTCAACTGTCATTCAGAAAGCATCCGAATTGTATGCTTCTATCGGAGGACAAAATAACGAAAGCAATGGACTTTCTGGTGAACAAGATGGGTAGGTCTTCGGGGATGATAGCGAGATGCCCAGTGGTATTGTTCTTCAGCTTGGAAAAGAGAATCAAGCCGAGGTGTTCTGTTGTTCAGGCTCTGCGATTGAAGGGCTTGATCAAGAAGACTCTGAGCTTGTCTACTGTGTTGTTGCCGGATAAGGAGCGTTTCGAGGAGAAGTTCGTGACGAAGTATGAGCATCAGGTGCCTGAATTGTGGAGTATCTATGAGATGAAAGTGGATTTTAGGAGCGTCATTTGAATTTTTGTAGCCTCTTGTTCAAACTTCTCATTCAACGAATTAAATACTACTGCTAGCATTCATGGGAATCCTAGTTCTGTAATGAACGTTATCACTGCTCTGCGTAGTAGTCTGGTTTGAGTGTGTGACTGCTTCCATCACTTTAATCACCTCCTACGGCAATGTCGGTTAAATTTACTTGATTAATGTTTGTTTGTTTGGTACTCTCGCTTCTATCCTAATTATAAGACATAGTTAACTTTTTTAACGAAATTAAAGAAGTTAATTAAATTACTTTAGAGTATTTTTATTTTTATTTTTTTCTTCAAAAGTCATTAGTTTGACTAATAAACTAATATATAATCTAAAGATACACAACATATAAAATGATTAAGAACTTATTTAATTTTCTTAATCTCTCCAAACAAAGTCAACTATGTCTTATAATTACGATAGGAAGTAATAACACCTACCCGGACAATCTAGTGAAATCAGACGATTTTTTTCTTATATATATATATATGGGAAAAACACTTCTTATGTTGTAGGAGAAGTGTATTCTCATGTCACTCACACATGAAATGGTGGACCCACATATATATATAATGCTAATTATATATCTTTGTGGGTCCCACCATTTCGTGTGTGTAAAATCTTCTTTTTCAAATGCAACACGTGAGAAGTTTAAACCCCTATATATAGAGGGGTTTAAACTTCTCATGTTGCATGAGAAGAAGAAGATTCCTACACACATGAAATGGTGGGACCCACATATATATAATGCTAATTTGTGCTATTGTGGAATCAACGTATATAAACCTCTTGGAAAATCTTAACTCCAATGAATACTTCAATGATAGAGCAATCTTGGCTCCAACTATTGAAATGATCAATTCTATAAATGAGCACATGTGTGCCATATTACCTGGAGAACCATATGAATTTCTCAGTTGTGACTCAGTTTGTAAGTCAAGTGAAGATAGTGATAGTTTTGACAACCTGTATACCACAGAATTTCTTAACACTATTAGTTGCTCGGGTATGCCTCCACATAAGCTAACATTGAAAGTAGGAGTACCTATAATGTTGTTGAGGAATATTGATCAATCTTCTGGATTATGCAATGGAACACGGCTTCGTGTAACTCAGCTTGGGAAGACAGTCATTGAGGCGATCACATTAAATGGTTCACATCCAAATCAAAAGGTCCTCATTCATAGGATGGACATGAATCCTTTCAAAGCGAGATGGCCTTTCCGCGTAAACGGAGACGATTCCTATCACCCTTTCCTTTGCTATGACTATCAACAAAAGTCAAGGACAATCTCTTCGCCATGTTGGTTTATATCTTTGCAAGCCAGTCTTTACACATGGCCAATTATATGTTGCATTATCCAGGGTTAAAAGCATGGATGGTCTAAAGATTGTTGTGGATGATAATAGTGGTGGCAACAAGAACAAAACAAGGAATGTTGTGTACAAAGAGATATTTAGGAATGTTAATTGATCAAAAGATATTGTTGTTTAACATTGGTGAGATTTCATTTGTAATATGCACTTTGAATCGATAATTAGGATATTGATGTCCACCATTGTTGATGTTTCATTTCTAATATATAGTCATTCATTGGTTGTGATGTTATAATATTCCTTAAATACAAGAAAGTTCATCAATTTGGAAGCAAAATATGTTTAAAAAACCTGTTAAATAATATCATTCCGTGCAACGCACGGGGAAGTAAAAGCTCGTTATATATATATATATATGTGTGGGTCCTACCATTTCATGTGCGTGTGACATGAGAATACACTTTTCCTATAACATAAGAAGTGTATTTCCACACACACATGTATATATATATGTGTGTGTGTATATATATATATATATATATATTTCTCGTTTGATGTCAAACGGTGCTTTGTTATGTGACTTGAACAACCCATATGGTAGGTTACTTAATCGGTGGGAGACATGCTCCCATCATCCGTTAATCTCGTGATCAAAAAATCATCCGTTAATCTCATTTTTACTTAGATAAAAAATAAAAAATTGAATACTTTAGATTTAATATTTTCTAAAACAATCACTATAATATTTTATAATTTAATTTTTAAATATTTTGTTTATGTTGCAATTAAGAGTTATGTAGAAAAGATTTTTAACATTTTAAATTTATTTATTTATGTTTAAAATAATAATTTTATAAAATATGAAATCTAAACCATCAACGAGGATTAAGATGAGGTTTTGAGAGAAACTAAACATGTTAGTTTTTTCTGATTTACGATGAAAATAAATGAGAGAATTTTTTTCTCGGTTTACAAACAATGATTTTTGAAATTATGATTATATTGTTTCTCAAACATATATTTTGAAGATTGAAGAGCCTTCTTCGGATTTGGTTACGGTCTACTTCTCTTCCCATCCTCTTCCTCATCTCATTTATTGGATTGAAATCAACGGTTGGATTTGATATTTTATATTAATAAAATATTAAATTATTAAAAAATATAAAAAAAATAATACTTTTATAAAACATTAAATCAACGGTTAAGATTTCAATCCAACGGTTGAGATGAGGAAGAGGATGGGAAGAGAAGTGGACCGTAACCAATCCGCTTCTTCATAAGACGAGGAGGTGATTTAGGGCCTGTTTGGTACAGGGAACATTTAAGGAGGGAAAAGAACTTAAACCCTGTTTGTTACACGAAAGATTTGAGGAAGAAAAGGAAATGAAAGGAAGTGAAAGGAATGGAAGATTAGGAGGGAATTTAAAAATGTAAGTTGTTTGGTATACTAGGGAATGGATGTTAAGTTGAGGGAAAATAAAATGTTTGGTATGAAGAATTGGGTGTTGGTTAAGTGGGAAGGTTATGAGAAATTCCCACAATGCCCCTAAACCATTTGAACTCTGGCGTTGGGTTCGAACAAAAAGCACTAAAGGGACAACGCGTTCGAACGAAAAATTGGACAGTAACCAAACTTGTGCAACTGTTTATATCAGAACATTCTAGGAACATCAATATGACAGAAACAGAAGTAGGCATTTTTGACAAAAACAATAGTAATATAAATGCAAGACAGTAAAAACCACAGCACAAACCCACCATTGGTGAACACGCAAAAATACCCATTCCAGACATGCATTAAAATATGACAGACTTGTTGCTTCCCATGGATTATCCCTCCTTGTTTACCTGCGGTGCTTTCACCCACAACATCATCAGTCACATCTGCAGCCAGTCCTCTTCTCTTCCATATTGTGTCTCCACAACTACATCGTCAGAAGGATCATCCCCTTCCTTCTTTGCTTCTTCATCTCTGCTGCTTTCATCCCCAGCCTATAAATCATGGTCATCAACACACAGCCATACACATTAAAACACAATCAATTTAACACTCACCCAACCTAGTTCATGAGCTACAAGAAACACGCCATCGACCAAAATTTAACATAAATTAAACATCCATTTCCACTTACCTGGATTCGACACTCGTCTCCCATTCCTTAAACTTGTCCTTCGACTGTCGTTCAAGCAGCCTTCAGCTCGTTGTTCTCGCAGCTCCTCCTTCTCCCGTCGCAGGTGTTTATAGTATGGTATGTTCAGGGGCTTTTTTGTCCCGTTATTTGCCTCTCCCAGGAACATTTATGAGATCCAGCCAATTTGAAAGGGAATTCACTTTCCCACGTTAGTGGGAACTTAGCATGGCGCGAAAACTCTTCTTATCGGAAGTGTGGCGCACCAAACAGGTTTTTTAAGTGGGCACTGGCCCATGTTCCCTTTCCCTCGGCCCAATTCTTTCTAACAAATAGGGCGTTAAAGGAAGGAAAGGAATGGAAGGGAAGATTGAGAGGGAATTTAAAAAGTTGAGCTGTTTGGTAGATATGAGAATGGAAACTTAAGTTGAGGGAAAATAAAATGTTTGGTAAGAAGAATTGGGTGTTGATTAAGTGGGAATGAGAGGTAAAATACCTATAATACCCCTGACATAAAAAAGGGAGAAAAAGACTTAACTTTTTTTTTTTTTTGATATCAAGCAGAAACAGACTACCCACATCGCGACTGTAATGGTTGAGAAGGAAAATCAAAAGAGCTGCCGATGGGATCTGTGAGGGCAATGATCAAAACGACAGCCGTAGGTGAGAAGGATTTCCAGGAGAAGGATAGAAAGGGAAAGGAACCCAAATTGCATCAAGAAAACATATACGAATGTTCATAATCAAGCACAAGAATTCGACAGTACCAACTGAAAACATTACTGTGTTTCATAAAATGAATTCTTAAGATCCACATATGCTAAACAACTGCAACTAATACATGAATAGTAACTTCATTCTTGAATTCACTATTCATACTACTCTGTTCGGCTTTGTTTTACATTTTACATGGACAAGATTCAATAATTTGATCATATCTCTCAAACCATATATCCGATTGTGGTGAAACTTTTTTTATATGCAACTAGACTCCCAATGCGTCACATAAACACCAAAAGCAAGCTCAAAGGAGTTCAGACGAAAGAGATATGGATTTCGGAAGTTGACCCTAGAATTCTCGCGTCATATCAGACATAAGTTCAGTAACTTGGATGACTTGGTTCGAACAAAGTTGACAAGTTCGAATGTAACACTCACCTAAAAGAGTATGAGTTCGAACGCATAAACTGACAATAGCTCAAACCATGATACAATTAATTTCATGAGGAATGAAAATAAGTAGCAGAAATTGAAAGTAGTGAAACTAAGAAAGATGGATTACTACTTTTGCAACTTTCGTTGACACTTAAATCTTCTTTCATAGTTTCACTTTTCACATCGATCACTCTGTGCTAGCTCTTTCTTTGTGATTTCTTCATTCCTCAGACCACCGTGAGAGAGTTTGAACTAGACCGTCGGCAACCTTCTTGCATCTCTGACGAGCCACCACTGCTATCCTCCTCACTGTCATCGTTGGGAACGAGAAGGCCAGAGAGCTCGAGTCGTGACTGAGTCTTTGGAGGGAGAGCAATTTGGGAACGAATAACCGAGCACGAAGAAGCTACGAGAGACCACCTTTAGAGGGGCTTTTTTGTCTCATTAATTCACTTTCCTGGGAAGATTTTGAGATCCCTCCAGTTTTGGAGGGATTTCAATTTCCTACATTTGTGGGAAGATGGAGCAAGGTGGGAACTAGGTTTGACGGGAAGCTGCGCGCCAAACGTGTTTTATCCGTGGGAACTCTGTTATATTCCCAGGAACTCCCATTAGTTCCCTATACCAAATAGGTCCTTAGGGTTTGAAAAATCAAAATGCTTTTTTTTTTTTGATCTATTGCTTATATGAAATTGAAAGTGAAAATTATGAGTTATAAATAATACAATTTATCATGTATTTTCTATATGGTAATTTGTTGATGATTTGTTCAATAACATGCGAAGTAAAATAAAACCTTAAAAATTATATTGTCGCATAAAATCGTAATAGAATTACTTTTTTGGCCAATATTATTATGCGTGTTATTAAATTATAATGAATCATATTATTCTCATGAAAAACATAATTGATTATTTAAGTCCGTATAATGCTGTCAGGAACCCGGTTTCCCCTTTCCCTCAATCTTGGTGTCGATTAATACATACCCCTTATTCTATTATAATTATAAGGTGGATTTTTTTTAATGAGATTAATTTAATTAATTAAATTATTTTGGAGTATTAGTATTTTTATTTTATTTTTAAATTAAATAATTTAACTAATAAACTAATATATAATCTAAAAATATATAATATATAATATAGTTAAATAACTTATTTAATTTATTTAATATTTCTATAAAAAAAAGTTGACCGGGTTTTATAATATAAAATATTTTGTTGATGAATAATACGAAAGTTAAGAAGGAATTAAAAATAACAATAAAAAACGCGGCTGCTGTATTCACCGAAAACCAGAAGAAACAGAGGGAGAGACCCAGAAACTGGTTCACCAAAAACTCTGTGTTGATCTATCCGAGCTATAGAACTGACGCCAAATAAGATTCGAAGCCTCAAAGATTTTCTTATAATTCTAGAGAATCCTTTTGGAAGATTGTGCATTTTGTTGACTGGAAAATACAATTCGAGTTCGTGATTCCTACTCGAGTCCACGATCGTGTAGATTTTCAACATTGTTTGGCGAATTCTTCGGGAATTTCGATTCTGGGAATTGGATTGAAAAAAGAAACTTGGATTTGGATGTCGGGTTGTGAATGTGGAGGTTTAAGTTGGAGGGTGTGATTTTGTTTTTTTTTAGTATTTTTTGTGGATGATTTCGGTGGGAAGTGGGGATGAGAGAAAGGGGCTAGGGTTAGGCTTTGGTAGTGCTGGTGGTGGGAGGTCTGAAATGGACGAGTCCGACCTTGAAGAAGGGGAAGCGTGCTCATACCCGAATCATGAATATGATGAGGGGAGCATCGATCCCGACGCCCACTCTTATATTGTAAGGATTTTTCCGTTGTTTCTCTCTGATTTATTACTTAACTATGGTATCGAAGCGCCGAATTATTGGTGTTCACTTGTTGCACTATCTCAGATCCAAGTTGTTATCTGTTTCCATGTTTGGTAAAAATTAATTAATTTGGAGATGTGCAGTGATGAATTAGATGTTTTATTAAACATGTTATGTCTTCTACACACACATGTATGCATGTATTTAAACAGAGGGTGTCAAAGAAGATTACTAATTTTGGGATCTCAACTTCGGAGCATTAGGCAAATGAAGAAATTTTCTAATTTTCGCTTAGCCTGCCTGATTAAGTACTTATTGAAACACTATTTGAATTAGCCTGATTGTGTAAATGACTTTTCTCTTCTCTTTATCTATGCACGTAGAAACAAATTGTTCATTTTTGGCTGCTTTTGTACGTGAACTACTGTCTACAGTTATGGAATTCAGTTTCTCCTTAGGCAGGTAGAAATAACTCCAGTGAACACTGAAAGACATTATAATTGTTTTGCCAGTGTTGTCCAGACTAATTACGAGAGAATGGAATGTATACCTTAGTAACTTTTCCATTTCAGGTTTGAAAGTCTTGTGAATTGAGTAAACTTCTCAATTGGAAAATTATGCCCTCAGTGAGATAATTAGTTGACCCATCTCAAGGTCGTTTGGTCATTGCATCAGGGAATGCTATTTGTTTTGCATGAATCCCCTTCAATCCCTTCAATGTTGATTTTTTTTTTTTGTTACTAGTCCTTCTACTTCTTCTTCTAACATTTAACTACGGGACTTTCATTTTCTAAGGATGAAAAGATTCAGGATGTTCTGGGACACTTTCAGAAGGATTTTGAAGGTGGGGTTTCTGCAGAGAATCTAGGTAAGTTGTTGCTTGTGACCTGGTAGAATTATTTCTTCCAAGTGAGGGCTTACCAAGTCAAGAGTTCTTTCTTAATGATATCTGGTAAATAACCCATTCTAATAGGGGCAAAATTTGGTGGATATGGATCCTTCTTACCCATGCATCAGCGCTCTCCTGTTTCGTCTCATCCAAGGATTCCATCAAAAGTTCATAGTCAAAATACACCCAACTGTTCGATCAATTCACAACCGGAGGTACATACACTCTACCAATATGAGGCTGGCAAAACTGTGATTGAACTTGTAGTTAAATTGATTGTATGAAGTTTTTTTACTTGCCCTTGTATGATTTTTAATTTTGGATTTTGTTAAAACATCTAATGTATTACAAACAGGCTGGGCAAGGGGATGCTGTACATTCTTCAACTGCAACTCATTTATCAGGACTTGGATCAAATTCTACTAGTTCCTTAGAGCCTCCTGCAATTAAGGCACCCTCATTAAATCTTGGAGTCAGCCAAGAAAATTATCCGACAACCACTTGTGTTGAGGCAATCACTTCTAAATATGAATCTACTGGCATGAAATCTACCGGTGTGTCAGATCTGAAGACACTGAAGGTTCGAATCAAAATGGGAACTGATAATTTGACAACACAGAACAATGCTGCAATCTACAGTGGACTTGGCCTTGATGTGTCACCATCACCATCATTGGATGACAGCCCCTCAGAGGGTGAAGGAATATCTCAGGGGCCAAAAGATGCCCCTTCTGAACCTCCATCTAGCATCCTTCAGGTGAATTATCTTCTCAAAATTTCATTTTCTCTTTTCTTCGTCTTATATTGCATGAAAGAGATTATAAGTTTACGATGCTGTCTTGAAACAGATTATGGCATCCCTTCCTAAGCTGTTGTCTCCACTTCCTGATGATCTTATTCAATTAATTGGAGAGAAAGCAGATTCCAAAGAAGGTATACCTGGTGATGTTCATGTGGAGGAATCAGAAAGTTCTGGCATGTTACTAAATGAATCTATTACTGTACGGGGTGACAGAAAATTGTTAGGAGGGAAGAAAATGAAGTCTGCGGAAGGATGGGGATCTTCTTTGGAATCTAAGGGTGGTATTAATAAAAATGGAGTCTTATCCAGGAAAGAGCAGAGTAATGATGCGTTGACTACTGACGAGCTTGTTTCCAAAACCTTGAAGCTACCACTTTTATCCAGTTCATTCTGTGATGACTCAGTAAAGGGAGTAGGTGAACTATGTGGTAAATTGAAGGAAGCTAGTGAGAGTGTGGTGAGGGAGAAAATCTTCTCTGATCATGCACAAAAGGAGCAAGCAGATCCAATATCTACTGGAGTGAATGTTTTGGTTGAGAAAGGTCAGGCCGGTTCAGGAAGAAAAGCCGTGGCAGGTAAAGTTTACAACTCTGTTGATGACTTGTCTGCTTACACAATGATAGACAAGGCTCACAGAAGTAAAACTTGTGACTCAGTAACAGCTGAATCTAAAGGTAGGGCAGCTTTAAACCATGAACATACAGAGCCTCCTGAGAATGCTTTTTTGATAGGTGAACAGGATGGTATGGCATTACCTGTTGTCCGAGAACATCCCCTTTCCAGGGGCAAGAAGAAGAAGTCAAAGGGAGGTCATGGCACCATGGCTTCAGAGGGGGAAATACAGAACTTGAGGGTCAACAACCTATTGCCGCCCAAAACAAAGAAGAGTTCTGATGATGGTGCTACATCTAAAAATGAAGGTGACAGGGTACAAAATGATCATGGAAAGGCTAGGGATGCTTACAGAGTTTTTTTTGGGGAATTTGAGGAAGAGGAGGATGGATTGGATTCCTTGGAAACTCTTCATGTGGATAAATTGAAGGACTCTGAAGTGTCTGAGAGGAGAACATCAGCAAGCATTTCTGCATTAACAGAGAGATCAGGTGCTAAAAAAGTTGTTAAGCCATTGTCATCTGACGTATATCCTAGAACAGCCACAAATCTAATCCAGTGCAGTGCAAATGGGCATGGCACAGGTGTGGATGAGGGAAAAGAGGCTCCTATGACTGCAACCCCTGTTGTATTTGAAGATAATTGGGTACAGTGTGATCGATGCCAGAAATGGCGCCTCCTTCCTGCAGGCACAAATCCTGACCACCTACCTGAAAAGTGGCTTTGTAGTATGCTTGACTGGCTGTAAGTTTCAATTGAGTGATTACTCACATTTAAAAGATTTTTTGGTAGGAAAATTTCTGATGAAATTTGAATACTTTAGTAATATATGATCAGAACTGCTTACATTAATTATAATAGATGATAGAACAAAGTACCTAAATGATTCCATTCAAATCTCTAACAAAGTGCATATAAACTTGCAGGCCTGACTTGAATCGATGTAGTGTTAGTGAGGATGAAACCACTAAAGCACTTATTGTACGATACCAAGGCCCACCTCCTGAAGGACATAGCAGTCTGCAAAATGCATTTGGAAGTGTTGTTGGTGGAACACAGAACTGTGACCAACATTGGCTGAACCATAGTCTACATACACTGCCTGATGGAAAGAAAAAAAAGGCAAAAGAGATGTCGAATGCAAAAACTAAAGGTGGATCCTTTCCATTGTCATCTTCTGTTAAGAAAGGCTTGCATTCCTCTGTGAAAAGTAGGAGTTTAAATGACGTGAACAAATCTCCTGCAGTAAATGCTCTCAATGCTCCTGTGGAGAAACACAAAACTAAGCATAAGATATGGGAGGACAATTCTGAAATAGGTAGTTTGAACCAGATATTCATCATGCCTATCATCCCTGTATTTGACATTTTGAGTTGTAAGATGTTAGATTTTGCTGTATAATATTTAATTATTTGAGATGTCTTGACAGGTGATACCAAGAATTTGAAGGTGAAAAGCAAAAGGGGCCCTGATCAAGGTTGTTCTAGATCAAGCAAGAAAAGTAAGACTGATGGAGTGTTTTCTATAGATGAAGATTGGATTCCAGACCATGGTGGGACTGCTAGGAAAGTGGGTCATGGTTTGAATAGAAGCAATACAACATCATGTGGCAAGGATCAATCTAAACATAAAGATGGCTTCTCTTCGGGGGACTCAAAATACAATGGAAAAGATAGGCTACAAGTTTCTGCTGGAAAAAAGAGAAATATTAGGGGGTATCAGGATACTCAAACTTGTAGCACAGGTAATCATGTACAGGAGAGTAGGGTTTCTATGCAGGATGAGCTTATTGCCTCTAGAAAGGAAAAGAAGGCTAGAGTATCAAAATCTGAGGGTAGAGAGTCAAGTACTAGTAAAGGTAGTGGTAGGACAGACAAAAAACCGAGTCAGACAAAGAACCAGAAGTTCAGACAAGATCCAGGGAGCAATCTGTCTCATCGAAGCTTGGATGGTATGGATTGTTTGAAAGGGGATTTAGAGTCAGTTCAGGCCACTGCTGCTGCCACTTCTAGCTCTTCTAAGGTTTCTGGTTCACATAAAACCAAAGCTGGCTTCCAGGAGTTGAAGGGTTCACCTGTGGAATCAGTTTCTTCATCACCTATGAGACTTTTAAATCCAGATAAGCTTACAAATAAGGGGAAAGATGAGTCTCTTGATGCTGGTGCCATGGGTAGTCCAAGAATGTGTTCAGATGGCGAAGATGAAGGTGGAAGTGATCGATCTGGGACAGCTAGGAAGAATAAATCTTTGACTTTGATCCATAGTAGGTCTCATGGATCTTCCAAGCTTGATCCCCATGGTAAGGATGTCCATAATATATCAGATACTAAATTTAAAGCTCAAACTTTGTCTCCTGATATAACAACAAGCCGTTGTACAAATGGTGATCTGGACACTGTAGGTCAAAATGGGACCTACCCTGATAGGGAGCAAATCAAGGATCAGGGCCAAGGTGAAGAGAGAACTGATGTTTATGGTGCTAACATGTCTCTTCCAAGGAAGACTGGCAGAGGATTGTGTTCAAAAGACAACAATGAAAGCTGTAAATCAGAGTCCAAGGGAGAAAAGGTCAAGAATGCGAGTTCACTTGGTCAATTACAAGCCCAATCTCCTCTATTGGAGGCAAACCATGGGGATAATAAAACTAAATTGCAGGAAAAGTTTGGGTTCAAATCTGACAAAAGCGAGAACATACATACTAGCAAGAAAGATTGTGCAGAGAATGATGGTAGGAGAAAAGAGAATCAGTTAAGGGGGAAAGAACTTCAAGAGTTTAGTGTGGATGCCATTAAACAGGAAGCATTGCCCTCCCATAGTCAGAATCAAAGTCTGGACTTTGATTCTGAAAGATCTTCAAAGAGGTCTATCTCAGACAGAACCGATCAAGAAATACTTGGAAAAGAGAAGTCTCTGTCAATGCCACCCTCAGGAGGAGCTCAAATTGAGACAGTGGCTCATTGCGCACAACCTTCTGCTGGTTTCCATAAAGGAGGTGGAGATTTGGAAGTTGACCCCTCCAAAGTTGATGATGCAGCAAAGCTGCAAAAGAAGCTAATCAGAAAGGCTGACCACCAAAATGGAACTCAGCATCTGGGCTCAAAACATTCCACACTTAATGGACGCAGATCTAAGGAGCTAGATGCACCCAGTCCAACTAGAAGGGATTCTTCCAGTCATGCTGCCAACAATGCTGTGAAAGAGGCTAAAGATCTGAAGCATTTGGCTGATCGGCTGAAGGTTCTTTTACATATAGTGTCTTTTTCAGTTTGTTTTCTTTTGCTCTTCTTGGTCCTTAATTTTGAAATTTGGGGTTTATTATGCAGAATTCAGGATCCAATGAGAGCACTGTGCTTTACTTCCAGGCAGCCCTGAAGTTTCTTCATGGAGCTTCTCTATTGGAATCTGGCAATAATGATAATAATGCCAAACATAATGAGATGATTCAATCAAAGCAAATGTACAGTAGCACAGCAAAATTGTGCGAGTAAGTTTTATTTATTCTTAATCATGCTTTTATTTTTGGCATACAACTATTGTCTCATCTTAGCACTTTCAGCATGTAATTAGTCAGATATTTATATTAACATATAGACCCTCTGTAGGGATTTATTGCCATGGTCCGCGACCTTAAAAGAGGGAGTTATTGTTAGTGATGCTTGTTTTAAGTTTATAAATTCTTTAGGTTAATGAAAATTGAACAAAATGAATTAAATAGCACCGATCCATGTAACTGCAGTGGTATATATTAGATTGAAGACATTGGAGCAAGTCTAAGTTATGATTTTGTAATTCAAATTGTTTTCCTTATATTTTCTTTCCTTAACATAGCGAGGCATGTGAATCCAACATTTTAGTGTCCTAGAGACCTAGGATGCATTCTCTCACTTCCAACTGTGAGTAATTTTTTTATTGGCACGACAGCTGTGAGTAATTGAGTACAGCTGTGAAAGCAGAGACACTTGGTTCTTCTTTTTCCTTATTATCCTTTTTATTTATATCTTCGTTTCCTCAACCCATGCAAACAGGTCTTAAACCAAATCCTTTGACTTTCTCTATAACTTTGTTGATCAATCCTTCATTGCTTTCTCTTTGTAACAGTAACAGTAAGTTGTAATTTTTGCTATGTGGGCTTATCTTGGAACAATGCAGCTTCATAAAAATGATGGATTGCGCTTGACCTTTCTATAGTTGATTTGCATGTAGTAAATCATAGCCTTTGTAGTTGGATATTGGATCTTTTAATGGCTTTGCATTCCTGATATTTTCCGTTTGATAGGTTTTGTGCCCACGAATATGAGAAATTAAAGGACATGGCTGCTGCGGCTCTCGCCTACAAATGCATGGAGGTAGCATATATGAAGGTAGTGTATTCCTCGCACTATGGTGCAAGCAGAGATCGTCTTGAACTGCAAACAGCTTTGCAAATTGTTTCTATTGGTAATGACATATGATCTAGAAATAATTCATTTAAGCTTAACTCTTCGCTATTCTTTTTGTATGAGTTCTTTTTCATACTGGTGTCCCCACTCTCAAGGTTGTTGCAATTATGATCTCTATGTTTTAACCTTGTAAGTTGTTTCATTTTTGTCAGGTGAGTCGCCTTCCTCATCTGCATCTGATATTGACAATGTTAACAACTCTGCTACAGCAGAAAAGTTAGCCTTACCCAAGGGGGTCAGTTCTCCCCAAGTTGCTGGCACCCATGTCAGTCCTGGCCGATATCGTTCAAACATTATGCGATTGCTTGATTTTGTGAGTATATATTTTTTCTTTTCTTTTTTTTTAATAGAATTGCCCTATTATGCGATCAGAATCATAATATAGGAGCTTCAGTGAATGCATATATATAAGTTTCACTTTGGAATAATTTAAAATTTGGTAGAATCAAATACTATCTCTTTGATAATGCTGTTGTGTAAGAGTTCCATACTTCCATCCTGTCAGTTCATTAGTTTTCATTGGAAAAAACTGCAACACTAGCTTAGTTGTTTGCTTGACCTTGGTAGTATTTCATCAGTATGGACATAAAATCACATTAATGGTTGCAGGCTCAGGATGTGAATTTTGCCATGGAAGCCTCAAGGAAATCACGAATTGCTTTTACAGCTGCTAATTCGAGCTTAAGTGAGAAGCATGCAGATGGCATCTCATCCGTTAAGAAGGCCCTTGATTTTTGCTTTCAAGATGTTGAGGGGTTGCTGCGGTTAGTCCGCCTTGCCATGGAGGCCATTAGTCGATGAAGGATCCAATTTGTTGTAAACAGGATTCTGGCCTGGGAAGAACATATGATTCTTGGTCATGTATAAAGCCTTTGCTTAGAAAAAGAAAATGGCTGAATTGTGTTATGAACGGTAAAGTTCATTATCTTGCAAGCGGAACTTCTCTTACCATCTTGCAAGGCCAATCTATACATGCTTGCCTCAGATGATGAAATGGCAATTTCAGTATACATTCAGGCAGACACAGTTGCTTTTTTATGTGTTCAAGGATGAATGTTGTGGAAACTCTCATGATAATGTTGACTGTGGAGGCACAAGGACTCCGGAGACAATTTCTCTAAAACAATTCTGAGCTGCTTTTGATATGTGGGTTGATGCTACATCGAGATTATGGTTGAAGGTAGATATGGATGGACAGCAGACTTTGATATTACTTGCCATTCTTTGGTCATCTAGTAGAGGAATTGTTATCTTGTCAATCTGTAAATTTCTTTCTGATGGAAATTGGGAGTTTCTGAATTAGCATGAAACCTATTTATCCTTCAACCTAAGGTAATTTCACTCCCACTCTTAATCCAAGCTCTCTAGAGAAACCAGAATCAGAATGTATACAATCTATCCACCCCACCCCCAATGAAATGAAATAAAATTTCGTGAACATGAATTTGTATTTTCCTTGCTAACTTTATTTCTCACTTGCATTTTTTTATTTAAGTTTAAATTTATATGCAGATTTTCTTACACATTTTTTGGGATTTGAAGGGGACCATCTATTTCCTGTCTAATGCTGATGGTTAACAAGAAGCAGAAAGGAAAGAATAAGAATTATGAAGAATATGTAGCATGAAATTTATTTATGTGGGGTCCACGGTGTTTGCCTGCTAATATGTCGTTAGTTTAGAGGTATTCAAGTACTCCCTAGTTTTGGAAGTTCTGTTCAACTGTTGATTAATTAATTTACAAAGCATCTCTAACGCCTATATGGCATTTATTCTTGTTTTCCTTTTCTTGAAGGATGTGGACTGTACATATTATTACATAAGCAATTTTATGTCAGAGGCAATCAAGCTGGTGCTTCCTTTTCTGGAATCTGACAGGTAATCACGTTACCGTTATTGCATTATTCCCTATCCATGGCAGCCTGATTCAGGAATATTTATATAATTGCCGCTGTTAAAGTACACATTATGAAATGAGACTAATGGGAAAATGTTATTTAAAAATGTTGGACATCAAATCAATTCAGATTTGAGAGTACCACAATTATCTCCCATTGATCATAATCCCTGATTTAGTGCCTTACTGTTTAGGCAATAATCTCTTATTGTAATCCCTGTATTTACTCCTCTGATTACTCTCTTTAGCCTATATATTGTACCCTTTCTAGTGGAATATATCATCACATTCAGAGTGAAATTGGTCTCTGATCTAACCAAAAGAAAAGAAAATATGATTTTGTCGATGAGAATAACACTATACCCTTGAGAAAATAGTAATAAGATGAGTAAGATGACAAGAGTATAGTAGGTAATGTCAGTTATGCGAATGGGATTCCTTCCCAACAGGAATGCCAACCAGGCTGTGGTTTAATTTCACGTTCTTCGACAGCATCTAAAAACTGCAGTGGAGGGCAGTCCTTTAGAATTCTACTCCCTCTTATCCTAATTATAAAGGAAAAGTACTTGCTACTTGGTCTAACATATAAGGCAAAGATGTAATGTTTATAATTTTTCCAATCCTGCCCCTCATTCATGTATTGTTGGTCTCATTATGTTTAATCGGAATTGTGTTTTTTTCTTATTATTAATGGTTCATTCAATTGAGGACTTTATATTCTGGCGGAAAAAAAAATTGAGGACTTTATTGTGGAGGCTAATTTCTGTGAATGGCAAATTTGGAAAGTCACATTTTTCTACAAGTTTAAGGTATCAACCACCACTTCTTGAAAACCATAAAATAGTTAACTTTGTCCTTTAATTGGTACGAAGGGAGTACAAGATTTACTGCATTTGATGTAAAGATCTTTATTAAATTTGGTGAGCATGTGTGGCACACATGGCGAGAGGCCTATGACCTGCAACCTAAAAATAGGGTTCTTCAAATAATTTGAGCTGTTGACTTCATTAGCCTTGATAATACGATATAATTAATTGAAAAAGGTGTCAGATGTACTGTTCTTTTGTTATCAATTGATTCTTGTTCGATAAGTAGCTCCTTCCATTGCATGACATGTGGGTGCAGTTGCAGGTTGAGCACCTGAGGCAAAATTAAATAGCCGACCGCCTGCTCCATAAGCTACCGTAATGGAGATTCCTCTTTTTAGTCAATAGTAATAGTAGTACGCGGGTCTCTGTAGCAGTAATAAATATTGGGTAATGGAAATTGAGAATTCCCTACGTTGATTCAATTTTGACCATCACATTATTTGTTTTATTCTCTCTAATCTTCAGTATGGAGAGCTTATTTTGTGTATTGGGCTTGTATATATAGATCGTAAATATTGATATTGATGAAAAGAAATTGCATTGATAGCCGCATGAAGTGGTTTAGAAAAACAGTTCCCAGAACAAAGGTGGTGCAGGTACGTAAAAATGGTTTAGTTCTCGTGGCTCCTGCTCCAATACCCTTGTATTCTCTAATTATGATAATGAAATTGCTGTATTCTATCTTTTTGCCCCTGGATTCGATATCATTTTGCCTCGTAAGCACAGCCTTTGCTTGTGGTGCTTTTTTTCACTTATACTTCCCAGTAGCACTTATCATTTACCAAATACTGTAGTAATAACAAGCAGCGGCTGCACTAGTGGCCCCTGACTTTTCTCCTGGTTTATGTCCAACCAGAAAAGGAGGGGAAAAGCTTGAAGACGTTCAAATTTCCTCTTAGAAATTACTTGTCTGTAACATGGTGACCATTCTTGCTACTAAAATGATTAGATTAATAAAGGTAGTTAATATGACATGTATTTTCTATCTTTCTTAATTCTCTCATTCACCCAATTCCTTGATTATTATTATCAGTAGGGGTAAATTATTAAAAAATTGACAAATATGAAAACTATGTTTTATATTTATAATCAAAATCAACTTCTCAAATATGTCTTATATTAAGGATCAGAGGGAGTACTAATTTAGCAACCACTTGACTTCTCCTTTTGTCTTTACCAAAGGGGAAAATTATGAGAATATGTATCATTAATATGGAGATGACTAGACTAGGGTTAGTTTATAGAATGGTTTGTTTATGGGAATATCATACTTAGGTTCCAACGACGAGAAAAAAATGATAAGAAAGTCTCAAGTGATATAAATTCTGAGTATGAAATTATCTTCTTATTCTTAGTAATTGATATTTGGATATTATATGATATTAAGTTATGTGACTAGGTTTAGATATTTATCAATCATCACTCTAAGACTTGTCAATATAGACATGTCCACTTGTTAATTATAACTGTTTTAGTTAATATAGATGGGCTTGTCAAGAGTCACTCTATGACTTGTCAATATAGTCACGTCCACTTGTCGACGGGGGTTGTTTTAAATTGTACTGAAAAAATGGTAATAGTTAACATAGGTGGGCTTTGTCAATGATCACTATTTGACTTAACATTATAGGCACATAAACTTGTCAAAATAAACACATACATTTGTTAATGTATAAACTTGTCAAAATAGGCACATAAACTTATCAAAATATATACATACACTTACCAATGTATGACTTGTCAAAATACACACATAAACTTGTCAAAATAGATACATATACTGACCAATATATAAAGTTTTATTATAGGCGGGTAAACTTGTCAAAATAGGCACATATAGTTGCTAACATATAACTTGTCAAAATACACAATTGATCTGTTTGCCCTTGTATGAACCATGATTGAAGAATAAGGTTTTAACGACAAGTCAGTGTGTATATTTTGACAAGTTATACATTAACAAGTTCCTATTTTGACAAGTTTAAGCAACTATTTTGACAAGTTTATGTGTCTATGATGACAAGTTATACATTAGCGAGTATATGTGCCTATTGTGACAAGTTCTACATTCGCAAGTGTATATGCCTATTTTGACAAGTTTATGTGCCTATAATGACAAGTTATACATTGGAGAGTGTATATGCTATTTTGACAAGTTATACATTGGAGAGTGTATGTGCCTATTTTGACAAGTTATACATTGGCGGTATGTGCATATTTTGACAAGTTATAATGACAAGTTATATATTGGCAAGTATATATGCATATTTTAACAAGTTTATATGCTTATAATGATAAGTCAAAGAGTGGTCATTATTGTCAAAAAAAAAAAGTGGTAATTGACAATCTCATCTATAATAATTATTGTCATTTTTTTAGTACAATTTAAAACTGTTCTCATTGACAAGTGGACGTGATTATATTGACAAGTCATAGACTATTGATAAACACATCTATGTTAACTAAAACAGCTCTCATTGACAAGTATATATGTCTATATTGTAAAATCATAAATTAACGATTGACAAATACCTAATCCTAGTTATATAACTTAATATAATATAATATCCAAATATCAACTATTAAGGAAAAGAAGGTAATTTCACATTTGGAATTATATATCATTGAGGTCCCTAGAGGCCTTTTTGATATGATAATCTATAATAGGACTTTTTTGTTATTTTTCTGATACTTAGGATCTAAGTGTGATTTTCAAAAAAGAAAAAGAAAAAAAGAAGAAGAACATTTTAGGGATAAGTGGGAAAAAGTTCCTCATTTGAAAATTAATTGGTTTAGGGTTTACCAATTAAATTTCTAATGGGAGCTTTTCCCCAATTTTTATTTTTTGTACCGATGGTCTTTATCAAACTATATATACCAAAGAATGCTGGGATTATCTTTATCTCTTTCCATAGAGTCTCGGGCGATGAGTTTTTCAATCCGCTTTATTAATTGCCCTGAGATCGCCTATCCTTGTCAACATCTTCTGCTACTGTTTTCCTTTCATCAACCCGTGGAAGAGGGACGTACAACCAAACCAATGACACTTCCAAATCAAAGAAAAATTTTATAATTTTATTTTAAAAGAAGAAAAAGAGGGGGAAAAGTAAATGTTCTACACTAAAAGTAATTGAATAAGAACCTTCATCTTCTTTCTATTATCAGTAAATTTGGAGTTGAACATGAAGCTGTCATTTTGAGAGACAGTTTTCATGTTTGGCTCCTTAACAAGTATCTCATTTTCTGCACATGACAGGGATATATGGAAGCAACCGATCCGAGACTTCATGGGTTAAGTTCAGCTGAGTCGTAATCTCTGAATAAGTCAATCTATCTGCACTATTAAACAACAGAAGGGCAGCGGCCTGCAAAATACAGACAACAAATAATTTAATATCAAAATAATGGAACCAAAGGAAAGAGAATTGCCTGATAAATTAAGTTGACACGATCAACTTAATCGTTTTGTTTTTTAATGTACCATTAATGTTGCAAGTCCCCAAAGGCAAAGAGTAAATCCACGTGAGTTTCCGGTACTTTGTTTTTGTTTCATAAAAACTTTTGAAAGCTTCCACGCACCTGACCTGAAACCAAAAAATAAGTCCAGTAAGTGTGTGAGTGTAGTACAAGAAAAAAAACAAGAAATTTTCATTGGCTAGATGAAAATAACACACAGAGAATGGAAACTAGAGATAACTACCAAATTTTCATTGCCAGCAACAATGTTGTTACGTAACATTTCAAAGGCTTGTTGCAATGCCTGTTGGACAACAAATTAAATAATTGTTTCATCCCCCCTAAAGAGATAATTATAAGCTATTCAAATGATACATCAGGATAACTCCAATTGCAAAAGAGTGTGTGATTCATAAAGCAATCATTAACATATGCCATACCCTTGTCATGGAGCTCAGTAAATTTTCTGACGAGGACCTGCAGTATCAGGTGGTTAATCTACTATGACATTGTCAAATCAAAAAGAAAATTCAACGTGTTACCTATGGCTCAAGTTACCATAAAATGATCCTATCAGATAACATAATTGCTATCAGTCTACTATGGTCACAGTTTGAACTGGCAGGAAATAAAAAGAATAATGTCAACTTTGTTCCAGCCGGTTGGACCAACTTTGTTCCCCCATCTGTAATTTGCTGCAACAAAACAACCACAAACATTTCCAGCATTTTAATTAAGATCAAAAGATGGTTTTTTTAAAAAATCAGAAAGCATAACGCAACCAACCTGCTTGAACATATTAGCAACAGGCATCCAAACCATTAGGTATTTTATGATAAAGTCTATACATTCTAGAGAGATCATCCACCTAATATATAACAAGAATCAAGAAATTAGTAAACCAAAAATCTTGTAGGCAAAAATGACAAGTAAAACAATCAGAAGATTCAAGACCTTATCATCTTTAAGCAATGCACGACAGCCAGTGAGCTCCTTCTCAAGTAATTGATTTGCATGGATCACAACTCACAAGCAACTCGTGTTGCACTTTCTATAAAAAAGAAATTTAAAGCAAAGAGATTTTAAGAAAAAGACATAAGAGTAGGGAAAAAAATAAACATATTATACTACGGTGACAACAATAAGAAGATTAAAATTCACAGAAAAGAAAATAAACAAGACAAATTGTAGTCCCTCGTTCCTTTTTTTTTTTTTCTTTTGATATTATCATCTATATCCGGTTCGGACTTCATGATTGTCTCTCCCACCACAGATGTCTCATGTGGGACTCGAACCCATGACTCACAAGAATCTAGCAGGTCCTTACACCACTAGACCAACTTTGTATTGGTTACTCCCTGATCTAGTCCTTAATATAAGACTTATTTACTTATATTAAATAAGATTAAGGAAGTTAGACAAGTTAGTTAATGTAAAATATATTTTTTGAAATGTCATAGTCATCTTCTTTAATTTTCTCATTCCCTCTCTTCCTTGATTATTGTTGCAAGAGCATCAGTAGGGGTAAATTAGAAAAAGATTAACAAATATGAAAAATAAAGAGTTTAGAGGCAAAAATACATATGTGCTTTTTCCAGAGGAGCGCCCAATACTAAGTGCTTTTTTTAGGTGCAAAAGTGACTATGTGGTTACAATTAGGTGTAAAAATACTATTTGACTGTTAAATTTGACTTTTTGGCTGACTAGACGATGATTTTAAGGTGCAAAAATACACATGTGGTTTGTCTAAAAGAGCGTCCAACACCAAGTATTTTTTTTTATGTGCAAAAATATTGTTTGACTGTTAAGTTTGACTTTTTTTGTGTGGAAAAAATAATACCAAGACTTTTGAAATATAGGATCTTGAAAAAATATTTCAAGATGCTGCCTGACATTAAAAAAATACTTCAAGATGCTGATTGGTACTGAAAAAAATACTTCATGATTTTGAAAAATTATTTTAGGATCTTGAAAAAATATTTTAGGGTACTGAATGGTACTTCAAGATACTGACAGGTACTAAAAAGATAATTCAAGATACTCACTGGTATTGAAAAAAATACTTCATGATCTTGAAAAATTATTTGATGATCTTGAAAAGATATTCTAAGTACTTATTGGTACTAAAAAAAAATACTTTAAGATATTGACTGATACTAAAAAGATATTTCAGGGTACTGACTGGTACTAAAAAATACTTCAGGATACTGTCTAGTACTAACAAGATATTTCAAGATACTGAATGGTACTGAAAAATACTTTTTGATTTTGAAAAAATATTTCTGGGTACTGAATGGTACTAAAAAAAATATTTAAGGATAGTGACTGGTAATGAAAAAATACCTCATGATCTTAAAAAATTATTTTAGGATCTTTAAAAAAACAATTATGGTACTGACTGGTACTCAAAAATACTTCAAGATACTGACTAATACTAAAAAGATAAAAAATAAATAAACTAACGGTCAAATGGTATTTTTGTATCTAAAAAACATTTGGTGTTGAGCGCTCTTTTACCAAACCACATGTTTATTTTTACACCTTGAAAGCCATATCATCGTCCATTTTTTAACCTTGAAAGCCACATCGTCGTCCATTTTTGCACCTTGAAAGCTATGTCCTTGTCTAGTCAGCAAAAAAGTCAAACTTAACAGTCAAACGATATTTTTGAACCTAATTTGTAACCACGTAGTCATTTTTACATCTAAAAAAAACACCCTGGGTTGGGCGCTCCTCCACCCTTAACCCAAAAATATCTTATATTTATGACCAAGATTAACATTCTCGTCTTATATAAAAGCCTAAGAGAGTAGTTATAGAATAACTCAATCATTAGTTTTCAATTGAAAATGCTCTTCTAAGTATCTCTCTCCAAACTTAGAAATGGTTGTGGTCAAGTCAGAGTGAAATAAACGAGCATGGGCTATGGACAAGATCAGTGGCGGAGCCAAGATTTATGTTTGTGGGTGCATAATTAGTAGGGGATTCGGGGGCAACGGCTTTTTTTTTTTTTAAAAGGAAAGTTTTAAATGTATTAAGGAACATGTTGCAACTTATAAGTTAGTGCGTCTCAATGCTTCCTCTATTGAAACCTATGACATTGATCTTTTTCCATACAGGGACACTAAGCAACTATTTCTAATTCCAAAGCAACTTGACCACAAGAAATCAAAGAATGAAAAATTATAATAAATGGAAGGTGGGGACAGAGCAATTGAACTCAGGATGTTCTAACTTTAGTGCATCGAAGCACAACAAAATCAGCAGGCATTTACCAATGAACAGCAAAGAAAAAGAAGTAATGAAATTAATCACCGTTTTAATCATAATCATATATTTCCCAGATGCACCCTACCAAGATATATCAGAATGTACGCATTGACAAATCAACTCTAACAAGCAAACAAAAATCAGATCATGCTTCCATACAATGTATGCCAGTTGTGCTCATGTTTCCCATCAATGTGATAAACTATTAATAAACCTATAGAAACTTTCAAAGCATGCCAGAAAGCTGAAAAAGGTTGTCTGTATAATTACATACCAATTCTTGCTACAGCTTTTTATTTTGCTCAGTTGTGTAATTTTTCTCCTTAGTCACCTTTAAATACTCTGTATTTGCTCTCAAGTCATCCACTGAAAGATTGATGCGGAAATTGTTTTAATCAACCTCTCATGCAATTCTAAGACTTGAAAAGATGTAGAGCATAATTGCAATCCTCCAACCAATTCAACAGCATATACAAGTAATATACAATGCCATGAAATTAAGTGCCTCTTTTTCATACAAAGCCACACAGAAAGATGTATCATTGACACAGATAACTCCAACTTACCAACCCGTTTACTCTCAGGGAATCTCTTCGGAATTAGTATTCCGAGCCACAAAAACAGAGAACAGGTAAACATCTAACAATAGTCCGCTTTGCAGGTTCAGAAATTATACCATTACCACAATTATAACAGTATAATTAAAAGCAAACTTATACAAGAATCATGATACATTAACATAAAAGCCCTCAACCAAGCTTATAATTCCTTGTAGAATTCATAAGACCCATCTTACACACATTAGCAGAAATCTAGTATATAAATGAAAATAGGGCAGAGCTGGAATCAGATAAGAAACAAGATTTCTAAAATCTATACTTGCATAATATTCCTAAACTAGCATTATACAATAAGGAAAATTGTACCAAAATATACATCTAAACATAAAAAGGTCAGGATCTAACAATTTATTGAAATCATAATTATTATCCCAGCATTAAAATTAAAACCAATCTGGCACTAATCTTCAAGCTTTAGGAAATTCTTGATTTGTCCCATTGACTTTCATTATGTTGGAAGCAAAATTAGTATAATGAAAGAAATTTAAAAAGCTACAAACTAAATAAAAAGTTTTAAACAAGGAGAATTTTACATAGAACCAAAGTTTCAACCACCAAACTCATTACAATTTTAAATAAAGCTAATCAATGAAATTGAACTACTCAATGATTTCTGAATTAAAGAAACTATCCTTGCCAGTTTAACCAAATCACAAAAATCAGGTCTCTAACTTGGTACAAAGAATTCTACAATTTAGTGAAGAAACAAACAAACAATCAAGAGAAGTGCTTGATCTAACTCAAAATTTAGTTTTAAGTAAACAAAATTGATACATCAGAACCACAATGTTCCCCCCCTCTAAAGACAACAAAACTATATAGGACAAATACTCTACTGAACCCAAATCAAACCTATAATAACCTTAAAGTTCACCCAAAAATAAGGAAGAAGAAACAATCATCACGAATAACATCTGAAAACATATGGTTATACTACCTAAAAAATCTTAAAAATTAGATTGATTTTTTCCATTTACCTTGGTAAACCTCAAACCCCAAGAATAATTTGTTCTGTCACTGCACAATTTCAATTCAGGTACATAAACTCAAAACGTGGCAGCCTTGCTAATTAGTAACAAACACCTACATAAAGGAGGGAGGAAAACAATGAGAGGGGGGATCTGGAAAATTACCTTGAGACAAAATCGATTGAGCCGGCCTTGCTATGCGACGGTTGAGCGACGACGGATGAGAGCGGAGAGCGTGGTTGCACGATTTGGAGAGTTGGGAGACTACAACAGAGACCGACGGTGGATGAGAGTGGAGAGCACGGAGAGTGACGGCAGACGATTTGGAGACGAGAACGGAGAGATCAATGGAGATTAGAAAGTGAGAATTGGAGACGAGAGAGAGCAGAGATGAAAATGGGGGGAAAACGTTGGAGACGGGAGAGAGCAGAGATGAAAATGGGGGGAAAAAAGATAAAAGGAACTTGGAGGCTCGAACCGACAACCTATGATTAAGAGAAAGGTTTAAAGTATTAACCATCCGTATCACCTATGTATGTTGTCACTAAATTCTTTCAAAATTATATATATTTTGTGTCTGCACTTGCTCACATTGACACTAGTGTGGCTTCGCCACTGGACAAGATATTAACTCACCAAATCACGGAAACAAGTCCGTCCAGCTTCCTCGAGTGTAGGCAATTCGTGACGATGAAGATACTGAAAGATGTGTGAAAGCCACCTAACTACCTAAGCATACAAGACAAGTTAAAACAAACACAAACAGTGGAGTTTCCTACAGTGGATGTGATTGATGTACTCATCAAAAGCCTCCTTGTATTTATCATAAAGTTGTTGAGCGTAGTCATGTGGGGGCGCTCTTGTGAACACATGTCATGGATGGTGCTGCGGCAACGTTAAGGAGATCATAATGTTTGTTAATATCCAAAACAGAGCGACAAGTTAAACAAGACTTGCAAATATATAGTCGTAAGTTACTCAATCCCACAGAAAGGGTACGTGTATAACGACATGTACTCCTCTGCATTCTTCACCTTCGTGATCCCCTTCTGCAAAATGTCCCACCTTGTTCTGGCTCAATGATCTTCTTACCCATTCTGGATGTAGAAATATCAACAAGATTCAGGTTATGAGCAAGAATAGAAATCATTGAGAAATACTGTAAATCCATGCCAAGCAAAACTATGAAGAACTGTAGAGAAACTGCTAGAACTAACCTTAACTGGTGCAACGATACGATCTGGTTTGGTACGTTTTCCACTTCAAAAAGGAGGGATAAAAAACGAAGCAAGAGATTAAGGGTTTTTTTTTTTTTTTTTTTTTTTTTTTTTTTTTTTTTTTATGGTGAGTGGAGGAAGCTGTATTCTGTCAACCATTAGATACTTCTTTCTTTGGTATAACAAAGTTAGTTACTTGATGATAAAAACTGATAAGCGATCGAAATTAACGGCAAACTTGGAAACTTGATTATAAGGCGCAATCTCCGAACTACGGAGCATTCCGCGGGAGTGGTGTTGTCTGGGGGGTTTCTGTGGCGAATCAATCTAGAAAATTACAGAAGATGCACCAGTGAAGGGGGGATTTAGGGATAACTTTTTTGTAAGGAAAGATTTAAATGCATTAAAAAATAAAAAAATATCAAAAAAATATTCATGAAATCAAGTGAATACTGATGATGTAATAAGAGAGTCAATTATTTTACAAACCTATTATTTAGAAAAGTAAGGCTAAGTGAGCTACATAAATTACAATGAGGGGGGCACTCAATAAGTTCAAGTACATATATTTTAATAACAAAAGTATATTACAATAAAAATAATTACAATGTCATTCTTCTAGGCCTTAATTTTTGGAATTCCATTATAATTGTCTTATTATCAATACTATCAAATACATCTTTTTCAATATAAGGCCCTAAACAATCATTCAACCATTCATCCCCATCCGATTACGAAGTGTAATCTTATGTATTAAGGATGAGCAATCATTCAAACATATATTAATTCAAGAAAAGTAGACAAATAATGCTAATGCTAATAAAAATTTAAAACCTCATTATATTTAAGTTATTAATTCAAACTCGTTTAACTTGAGTTTTAAAAAAATCCAAATTCAACGGGGGCACTTGCCCCCCAATCACCAACGTGGCTCCGCCCTTGGGGGCTCTTGTCGTGGTCATACTTTTTATTATCTGACATATTGTTTTATATACACACACATTGCATAATGTTGGAAGATATTTCAAATTATTTATATTGATTATTATTTTATTATTAGATATTATATTTATCATATTTTATGATTACATTTAGATATTAGATTATAGTTATTTTGATATATTTTAATTTGATTAAATTAGATTCTATGTTCCTTTTATATATACTCTTTTTCATTGAATGATTCATAATAACATTTAAGTGGTTGTTTGGGATTTGAGTAGGAAAAATGATGATAGTCAATCGACTTATGGAAAAGTCAGATTGTGAAACATGATTTATATTTAGATTGGTGGTAATATAAGTAGCTTTTGTGATTTAAACTTGTAGTCAATTCGAAATATTTTTGAAGTCTTGATTAGTATTAAAAATATACTTCAAGATATTGAACGGTACGAAGAAAATATTTTATGATTTTGAAAAATTATTTTTAGTTCAAGTCAATGCCTAAAATATTTTTTAGGGCACTAAACGGTACCAGAAAAATACTAAAAAAATACCTCATGATTTTAAAAAATTATTTTAGGATCTTGAAAAAAATATTTTTAGTACCATTCAGTACCCTACAATATTTTTTAGAATACTGAATTGTACTAAAAATATACTTCAAGATACTGAATAGTACTAAAAAAATACTCCCTCTGGTCCTAATTATAAGACATAGTTGACTTTTTTGGAGAGATTAAAGAAGCTAATTAAATTACTTTAGAGTATTTTCATTTTTTTATTCAAACTAATTAGTTTGACTAATAAACTAATATATAATCTAAGGATATACAACCTATGAAATGATTAAGTGACTTATTTAGCTTCCTTAATCTCTTGAAAAAAAAGTCAAATATGTCTTATAATTAGGACTGGAGGTAGTACCTCATAAGTCCATAAAGTCCATAGTAAATTTTCAAAAGTTCCCCAAAGTAACTTTTTAAATAAGTAACTTTTAGTTCATAAATCCGATTGAAACAACTTTTCAGTCAAACATAAAAAAGAAAAAATTTCCCATAAGTCTGTCTGAAAGTTGATCCATTCGGCTTACCAAACATGCATCTTTCATATTCCAACCATATTTCTCATTTACACGATAAAATGTGAGTGCTATCAATGGAATGGTCGATAAATTTAATTTTTAATGATTAGATGTTCCGGAAGAGTAAAATATTATTTAAAAATATTTTAAAGTGTTGTATGTTAAAAAAAAAAATTACGCTAGCAGTATTCAAAAAATACTTCTTAAGTGATGAGTGTAACCTAAACTCAGACAATATTTGCTTACTTGTAACGGCTTATCATTTTAAGATAAAATTTCTTCTAGAAAGAATGTCAATTAAATCTAATTAAAATATCAAAATCTAAATTCAGATGTACACTTTTAACAAATTATTGATTACACCAATAGGCTTTATTAAGAATTTCTAAATGTTGTTAAAAGATTATCATTTTTTTTCTCAAAAAAAGATTATCATACCCTCTAATCTCTATAGCTAAGAAGAAAAATTGAGGGCAAACTCGTTTTTTGTTTTTCCTTTTTTTCCATCGGAAGTTGAAATCTTTGTTGAAGGATCTGAATTTCTGAATCAAAACAGTATAACTCGTTTGCGTCGTGGTTTAGCCTAAATGTTCGTTTGCTAGGAATCAAATGTACGAGAGTTCCTCCATAACCTAGATAGAAGATGTAGTGTTGCAAAGCTGCTTCATGGTATGCCATCTTCAAATTTTCTTTGTGCTTATTTGAAGTAGGCAAGTAGCTATGAAGCTGTTTTTCCAACCTGATTTATAGTATATAAAGTAAGTTTGTGAAATAAGTTTTTTCTCGATTTAAGTAAATATGTTTTTCCAACATTAACTCAGTCAAACACCTTGTTTTTCACTTGCAACTTCGGCTTTTATTGGGCTTGTTTGGCTATGCATTTTAGACTGCGTTGAAGAGGGAAAAAAAAATCGGCTTTTTGACCAATTTGCCCCTAATTAAATAACTAATTACCAAAATATCTCTGTTTAAAAACTATATACCAATATGTCTCTATTTAGTCGACTAAATGAGTTTTTTAGTCATATAATCGACTAAAAAACTCATTTAGTCAATCGACTACATCATAAAAAAAAGGTTAAAACTTCGGAAGACCATAACTTCTGGTTCGGGAGTTCGAATCAAGTGATTCTTTTTTTGATTCCACATAACTTTTTGAGATCTATGCACTGACATAAAAATTAATTTCCAGATTTAATGAAGAGAAATGAGGAAAAACAAGTGATTCTTTATTGTGCGGGAGATACTAACAATTCATTAAATACAATCAAGTGATTCTTTAATATATATATATATATTAATAAATTGTTTCCTTTTATTTGATGTTTTCTTTTTTATTAGATCACATAATATCTCCTGCACAATAAAAATAGGATGTGTGTGTATATATATATAATGAATTGTTAATATTAACATGAGTTGTTAATATATATATATATATATATAAAATGAATTGTCAGTATCTCCTGCACAAGATGGATCACATAATATGGACAATTCAAAATCTTAATTGAACCCTCTAACCTTTTATTTTATCTTATAAAAGATCAATCGTGAAACCATGCCCTAATTAAGTTAGTTGGTTCTCCCTCCCTCCCTGACTTTGTGTTGAAATTAAACTTCAAACTTCAAAGAATAATCACTTTTTTTTTTCCAGTAGATGAGGCTGTTATTCCCCTAAAAATCAAGCCCTACAAATTTAGTGGCAGTCAATTCCATTTTAATATTAATATTCTCTTGCAACATATGATCTCATGCATAACTTCCAAACGAAGTTATTCCCCTAAAATCAAGCCCCACAAATTTAGTTTCGATATTTTTCCTATTTCTCTTTTCTTTTAAAATCCATATTATTAATAGAGAGATAATCTCAATTTTGTATATATTGTATTTTGAAAATCCAGTATTAATTGTTACGTTGAAATTCAAAGTTTACCAAATACATGGTAGAAAAATAAAGATATTAAAATCTAAAATAAGATCAATTAATTGTTATTAGATAATAATATTAGAAATAATGATTAATTAATTTTACAATAAATATCTCTCAATTAAATATAATTAATTTCCTCCATCCCGACAAAACCCTAGGATTGATGCAATCATTTCCCACTCTATCTCTTTTTCCTTGCTTGGCGCCGCCCTCTCCCCGCCATCAACGTGTACACACACACACACACATATCCTATCTTTATTGTGCAGGAGATATTATGTGATCTAATAAAAAAGAAAACATCAAATAAAAGGAAACAATTCATTAAAATATATATATATATATATATATTAAAGAATCACTTGATTGTATTTAATGAATTGTTAGTATCTCCTGCACAATAAAGAATCACTTGTTTTTCCTCCTTTCTCTTCATTAAATTTGGAAGTTAATTTTTATGTCAGTGCATAGATCTCAAAAAGTTATGTGAAATCAAAAAAAGAATCACTTGATTCGGACTCCCGAGCCAGAAGTTATGGCCTTCCGAAGTTTTAACCTTTTTTTTATGATTTAGTCGACTAAACAAGGGCAGATTGGTATATAATTTTCAAACAAGGGCATTTCAGTAATTAGTTATTTAATTAGGGGCAAATTGGTCAAAAAGCCAAAAAAATTCAGTGGAGGTTAGAACAATGCTCAATGGGGAAAAAGCTCTTGCGGGACCGTTTGGATAAGCTTTTGAGATGATGAGCTTTTTCCAAATAAGCTCAGTATCGCAGAAGCTGAAGGGGGAGCATCTAGGGCGGCAATCGAAGCGGAAGATACAAAGCACATGAAGCACATGAAGAGAAAGAAGGAAAGAGAAATACTTTGATGGAGATTATTGAAAGATCCAGATGAGCAATTCATTTTGGGAAAATCCATATGAGGGCCTTTTTAAGTAAAAAAATCATGGTTATGAAACCCGGATCGGCTGGTTCGGACCGGAAACCGGCGAACCGGCCGTGAAGACGGTCCGGTCAGCCATAGAAACCGGGGTTAGTCCTTTTTTAAAAAAATAAAGTCAATCGTTGAGTGAAGACTTACGGGGAGAGAGAGAGAGAGAGAAGATGAAGATATTATGGCGGTGATGTCCTTGACAGACTTGCTTTTCAGCTGGCTTCGGCGATGGCGTCGAAGGCTCCAAGCTTGAAGACGGCTTGCAAATCAGACATGGAGAGAACAGAGGAGGAGCCGAGGAGGCCAGTTATGTGGTGGAGATGAAGCTTTGGGAAAGAAAAGCGAAAGATAAGTTACAATTACAGAGCATATGGGTTTGACTAGATGATAAAAATGAGGATGAGAGGGGTTCCTTCACGTGCCTCATCAGTTTATAAAAAGAGTGAAGGTGCTGGCTAATAAATGAGAAGCAGGAGCAGACTACAGACTACAGACTCTTCCATTCTTTTTGACTTTATGGATCCAATTCCCATTAAATTTAAAAATGAAATTAAATCTTATTAGATTATGATTTGGACGTGGGGTGAAAAGGGAAGAAAATAAGTATTATATAATTAATCAGACTTAGCTATCCGGTTTGATTCTCGGTCAATCTAATCTGACCTTAACCTAGTATTTCGACCGGTTCACTGACCGGTCCGGTTTTAATAACCTTGAAAAAAAAAAAAATCTTAAAAAGGGCCCAAACATTATTCAAATGTCATAAAAGGCCCCGGGCCCTTTCTGACATGCAATTCTGAGAGGAAATGACAAAAAAAGCCATTGATCGTTTATTTCAAACCAAAAAAGCAAAACAAAACGAAAAATACAGAACAGAAGGAAAGCAGGGACTCCGGGTCTAGGTTTTCTTTTCCCTCTCTGATGCTCGAAATTCTCGTCTTCTTCGAATCGTTGGGGTCTGTCTCATGAATCATAAAATCTCTCCTAATTAAAACCCTACTACTTCTCTATTTTCCTCTGTCTTATTTAAGGTATTCTCTTTTTCCTTTTGTTTCCCCCCTTATTTTCATGATATAGCGTATGGTTAGTTCAATATAGTTGGCACTACATCAATTTCGAATGGTTTGGAACTTGGAGCTGTCCCCCCCCCCCCCCCCCCCCCCCTTTCCTTTTAAAGAAGTTATAATTATGATTACAATAAGTGGGGTGTTGTTATATTTCGTGAATCAGTTTGTTTGGTAGCTCAGAAAATTAAGGGCCTCGCGCTCAATTGGCTTCGGAAAATGAACACTGAACTAAACTGAGCTGAGCCACTTAGTTGTCCGTCGATTGTTGGGTTATTTATAGTTCTGATTTGAATATAAAATTGTCTGTTACTGCTTTTACACGCTGGTTCTGACTTATCCTGTTTGATACGATTGCAGCTCTGTACAGATTGTCGTGGCAAATTGAAAGCTGGGATTCTTGTTGGAACTTTTTTTGGTATCTTATCGTTGAGGAATTAAATCGGTGAAAGATTTCAGATGCCAGAGGAAGACCTAGTGGAGATAAAGTTTCGTCTTTATGATGGATTGGATATCGAGCCCTTCAGCTATTCACCGACATCTACTGTGGCTATGCTCAAGGAGAGGATTGTTGCAGAATGGCCAAAAGGTCAGGAGTTCGACATTATTTTTGTCTCTATTTTATTTCTTCTTTTTCCCCTCTTCAAGCTCTGTAGTTTTGACTCTAATTTGATATATGGTGGCCCTTAATTATAGCTTTGGCATGCTGGCTGAGGCAAAAAACTTTGTTCTTTGGCCTGAATGAAGCTTCTATATGTCTCAAACTTTTTGAAGGTGATGTCATTTCCTAGTTTTCATATTTGTAGTAAATGGACTTGATGTAATCATATATGTGGTAATTTTATTTTAAATGCATCATTTGTGTACAGAAAAGCGTATATTGCTGATTGACTCCTAATGCCCCATCAATCTTTAATTGTTTCATAAATAAGTTCAAGCAGTTGCCTGCTGCCTAGGCTATTCTGAAATAGGGAAGAAGGATGAATATGCCATGTTAAGCCTTCTCCATGCAAAGTTTAAAAATAGAAACTCAACCTTGTTGTGTGAATTCAAAATGAATACATTTTTTATTGTTGTAACTTGTAAGGTTCTAATGCACCGCCCAAATAAATGTCTAAGTTGAAAAATACTATCCTTGTTGTATGCCTCAGTCAATACAAGAACTTTTCAACTTTATGTTATGAACATAATTTGCTGCAGATGTTTCTGTGTCAACTTTTGTATGATTATCTTGTTTATAAGAAAAGCTGTTTGTGGCACATATGCAATAATATCATACTACTGGTGCTCAACTCTTTTATTCTAGGGTATAGGAGCAAAAATACACATGTGCTTTACCTGGAGGAGCGCCTAACACCACGTGCTTTTTTTAGGAGCAAAAATACACATGTGGTTAGAAAATATGTGCAAAAGTCACACCATCGTTAAATCTGACTTGATGGTGTTAACTTTGGAGGTGGGACCCACACTATTTTCATGAAAATACCAAAATTCCCCTAATTTTTTTTTTTAAAAAAAGTGAAAATGTGATCTCCAGCGATTCCAGGATAGAACCCGAATGGGTCCACCGTTGCCCATGATTCTAGGTAGCTTCTCTGGCGATCTCGAGCTCAAAAAGGCGATAATCTCGGCGATGGTAATCTAGGAAAACAAGTGAAAATGTGATCTAGACTATAATCTGGCATATAAACAAGATAATCAAAACCCAAATATGAGTTTTAAATCAAAGTCCCAGGTTCCTTCGTTCTCACTGTGAAAATGGTGACGGCGATTATCTCTTGCGAGGGTTAACAAAGTCAAATCCATTCAATAACGTCGCATACAATCATTAAACAAAAACCCACAATTCGAATTTCAAACAATGACTTAAACTAGTTTTTCGGTTCCCTCGATTTCTAGATGAAGGATGCGATACTTATCATCGAAGAGCAGAAAAGCTCTTCTTGGGTCCCTTTACCCGAAATCAAGCATTTAACAATGGAAATCAAGACAAGAAATGAAAATAAAAATCAGAATAAAGATATTTGCAAATTTCGGGTTTCTTCGAGTTTCCGATGAAGAATGGAGACGGTGATCCTGACAGACTTGGTCGCCTCTCCTCTTTGTACCCGATGAAATAAGCATGCACATATTCAGTTGAATCTAAAAATTGATCCCAAAATGCACCGGTGAAACTTGATATCTAGCCTAAAAATTGTTTTCGTTCTGATAAAGAATTGTTCTTGTTGTGAATAGGTTCAGATTGAGATTGGAGGACGTATCAGATCGAGCTTGACTAGAGGCTTTTTTAAAAATAAAATAAAATAAAATTAGGGGCATTTTGGTATTTTCATGAAAATAGTGTGGGCCTCACCTCCAAAGTTAACACCGTTAAGTCAGATTTAACGGTGGTGTGACTTCTGCACCTATTTTCTAACCACATGTGTATTTTTGCTCCTAAAAAAAGCATGTGGTGTTGGGCGCTCCTCCGGGTAAAGCACATGTGTATTTTTGCTCCTTTACCCTTTATTCTATTTGGTTGTTATTAAGTTAATTCCTGCAATTATCTAATGTATAGGTCTTCTTTATTTTGTTTTAGAATGTTCATCATTAGGGACAACCCATGCCCGGTGAAGAGCAAGAAGACATTGTAATAATCACTACACAGTCTAATATTTTGAATACAAAATGTCCATTAATTGGGAAGCATGTCACTGAGCTTGCAAAACCTGTTCCAAGGGCCCCAAGGTTGTCTTTGATCAAGAAAAAGTGTTGTCTTTGATCAAGGAGTCCCACAAGCGAAAGATGAGACATTAGGTAGATAGGTTGACTTGTTATAGGCAAAAACATAACTTTGATTGTATTCAGGACACATTTTAGTGGGTTCTTTGTTTTGTACACGTGAATTTGTATTTATGACACATTTTAGTGGGTTCTTTGTGTACACATGAATTTGTATTTATGACAAAGTTGTGAAGAATTTGTTTTTGTGGGAAAGTTCATTTGTATCGATGAAAATGACCTTCAAAATTTGTTAATGGTATGTCAAGAAGCCGAAGAATGGAAAATAATATGTTTCGTAAAGTCTTGCATTTTCAATGTTACATCATAGGTAACAATTACATCAGTGACTCATAACTACATTAGTATATGTTAACAACTACGTCGGTGGTTTCTTTTAGTTGTTAATGTGACTGATATCGTTGTTAAGGCACCCTAATATTGTTGTTAAGGCACCCTAATATTGTTGTTAAGGCACACTGATATTGTTGTTAACGCACCCTGATATAGTTGTTAAAGCACACTGATATTGTTGTTAACGCACCTTGATATTGTTGTTAACGCACCTTGATATTGTTGTTAATGGAGCTGATGTAGTTGTTAATGGAGGCTGATGTAGTTGTTATTTTTTTGCTGATGTTGTTGTTAAAAGGGGCTGATGTAGTTGTTAATGGGGGTTGATATAGTTGTCAATGAGGGCTGATGCAGTTGTTACTGGGGACTGATGTAGTTGTTAGTGTTTGCTGATATAGTGGTTAATGGGGGCTGATGTAGTTGTTAAAGTGGACTGATAATGTTGATTAACGGGTACCTTATTATATCCCATTTTCCTGCTTTTGCACACACAACTAACAATGACTAGAGATGTAGGAAACAATTGTCATTCTCATTCATATTAAAATGTCATGTCACCTGTCCTAAATATGAACTCAAGTATTCTGCACAATTGCTGTAATAAAATCTGTCATACAACCACTGAAATTTATATACACTTAAAAACAAGTCAGCCTATGTACATAAAAGGATTGCTTTTCTCCAACTCAACTTCTCACAACCAGAGTCATCATGTTTTGCTCTGCTCTTCTCCAACTCAACTTCTTACCTAAGCTTATTCATAGTTAGTAAAGATTCCTACACCAAACCACAAAGAATGGCCAAATATGAGTCCATTAACATATAAGGAGAACACATGAACCCTACAAGAGTCCATGAAATAAATTAGACAAACAGGTTTTAGTCAAATTCAACGTCATTGGCTATAGTGACAAACAAATTTGATAGTTTATGCAGCATATTAGAGACTCATTTCAGCAGCTATACTTCATATAGTTCTCACAATTTTGCAGTTTAGGATTGGAATTCCAGCAAGCTAATAACAATAAGATGCACCAAAATATTTGGTAAAAAAAAAGATTTCAATTCAAAATCTGATTTGGAAAGCAAAACTTGAATATGCAGGAAAAATGCAATGCTTAATTTCGGCATGCCAAAAGCAAGTAGCTCATTTGGAAATTCAATTTACATAATGCAAACCTACTTGCAATGTCAACAACAGAATAAATCCAACTCAGAGATTTAGAAGGAAGCAAGCTGCTACAGCAAAAAGTGATTTAACCACTCTTTGATAGCTTAATTAGAGATAACAACAGAAATTTAGGATAGTAACAGGAAGTAGATGAACAATTATCAAGGACCGACATAATAATCACACCCAAAAAAACCATGGTAATTTATCTGTTAGTGCCCTGGAACTATAGCAAAGAATCACTTTTTTTAAGTAAACAAATTTTTTTTGACCAAATCTTCTTTTTATGCCAGATTTTTAAAAGAATAAACTGATATACTCCTTATAGCAGCACCAATACACACAAGTTGCAGAAGTTACCTGTCAGTATTCAATGTTCTGAAGAGCACACAGCGTACACCCCTTGGAATATTTAATGACTTCATAACTTCGGTTGAAATAAAGTTCAAACTCAATTCAATTCCAACTCTTAAGATTGCTTCCTGGAAAACTATTTTTATCTAAGCAATTGATAGGCATATAGGTACAAACATTGAACTCCACGAATGTCATAGAGACGATAGTTTCTATCTAGCCCAAGATTGGTAAATTCCTCCTAAGTTGCCACACTAAAACAAAATGTCTTGAATAAGTTAAAACATGAGTTATACATACCAGTTATGTTTGTATCTCTTGGAACATCGACCAAAAGTGCAGGACCTATATACATCAAGTCAGAAAAAGAGATAAAACTTCAAGTTCTTAAAATTTTGATGAGATAAAACTTCAACAAAGATTTGCATAGGTTGTCATAGTTAATTTCAAAATCTTATTTATAATGAGAATCACTTTGTTTGATGAGTTTTGCTACAGATTTGCATTGCCTCCAAATTTGAGAAAGAAAGGCTGAAACGAGAGTGTCTTTGTACAGATGGGGTTGGGAACAAGGGATCCGAGAAAGAAGAGTCTACCTCGGCTGCTGAATGGTCCTCGAACTTATCATTATCACCTTTGCAACCTTGGAAACCTTTAGAGCATACCTCGGTAGTTCTGCCAAACCTGAATCTCTACGCCATTTCAACGCCCCCATCGTAACCAATTCCTTGTGATACTTCCCAGCCTCCTCCTCTTCTAATGCATTTTATGACCACATTAAAAAAGAAATTAGGGCGAATGGAAAAGGGGGGGGGGAATTGAGGAGATGGGAGGAGAACTAACGTAAGTATAGTTGAAATAGGAGTTGATCGTCCAAGAAATCGTCGTGAAGGGCTTGGGGATCTTGAAAGCACTCGCGGAGCCAGGAGTGGTAGAAGCATGGGGAAGAATGGATGAGGTGCCACCACTGATCGGAGAAATCCTCCACTGTACGAAAGGACATTGGGACGGACAAGGGGGCGTTTGGATTGAGGGAGGAGGTGGTTGTTGTGGGAGGTGAAGAAAAGAACAGGGTATCAATGCCATTTCATATATCATTCACATGTCAAAAAGGGCCCTAGGCCCTTTTTGACATGTGAATTAAGTCTAGGTCCTTTTTTTGAGATTTTTTTTACTAAATGGGCCCTCATCTGGATTTTGTCATTCATTTTCTCTATAAATAAATAATTTATTATAACTAATTTAATATTAATTTTTGTTAAATTCATTATTTTATAATAATAATTTAAATTTAAATTTTCAATTATCTTAATATATATAACTAATATGTATATATAGTATTCAATATGATTTATGTCTTTAGTCATTTTCTATCTCAACTGACTTTTGAAATAATAATCTCAATACTCATTAGTTCACAAAAAGTCACTGCTGCAAAAAGTCAAACAGACAATCCAAACACAAATTACATTTACAATCTGACTTTTTTTCTACTGAGATTTTATAAAAGTCGGGTAGCTTTTAAATCACCGCTTATACCGTTAACCCAAACAGGCGTCAAGTCAAATCCTCAAAATACTGAAGAAGCTGTTTCTCGTTTTGATGGCTGCTTCATCGGTGTCCCCCACCCTATAACATGACTAGAATGAATTAATGGTAAAACAAAAATTAAGAAAGAAATAAAAAATATCTGTTACGATGAGGATGTGTATATCGATAAATTTTAATAATTTTATATATAAATAAAAAAAACATCTTTTAGATTTTTTTTAATATTATATATAGACAGATATTTCATATTTATTTGTGTTATAAAAAAATAAAACAAAAAATAATTCTTTTTTTTATGCATCTAATCATTTTTTTTTGCTCTGATGTATTTAATCAGAATTTTTTATCATAATTTATGTATGGATAAAGGATTTCTCCAGTCATTGGAGATAAGTTATCTCCAGTGATCCCCAAAACTATGTTGCTTTGGATTAATGAAAAGTGTTTCCGTAATTTTGCACTCTTTATTAATTCACATAAAATTATAAACACACCCTTTATTAATTTAAAATGATGTAGTTTTAGGGGTAACTGGAGATAACTTATCTCCAATGACTGGAGAAATACTTTTCCTAGTATTTAATCATAGAAACTTTTTTTAAAAGTTGGGTTAAGTATCAATTTTGCCTCTGAAATACACGTGCAGGAGCAACGTTGCCCTCGAAGTTTTTGGTAGCTCAATGTAAGTATCAAAACACAGCAATGTTGCCCCTCCGTTAACAGCCCTAACGGTCAACATTGTTGCGTTTTTATACTTTCAGGGCAACATTACTCTTGGACATGTACTTTAGGAGTGAAATTTATACTTAACCAAAAAAAAAAAACTATTTTCCTGATCTCTTATTCATTAACCCCATAAAACCTTTTTCAATAATTAGATTAATTAATTAATTAATCTAATTAAAATATTTACTAAATATCTTCATCATATCCTTCATTATTTATCTATATCTTTGAGCAATTAGGATTGAAATATTATTTGTTGAGAGTCCTAGTTAGAGTTAGTTTTAGTGGGTTATAAACATCTCTCTCATGTTATTTTGAATTTAGAGTCAAATAAAGAAGAATTATTCAATTTCTTTAGCGAGCATGACTTGTTATTAAATATTATGGATTGAATACCTTGTAGCTATTTGGGTAATAGGTGTTATAGATAGGATACCTCATGGGTTATCCAAAATTTCCAAGTGCTTCCACATCGGAAAGTCTGACTTTTCAAATTAAGTTCCAAGTGATATATATTTAGAATTTTTTTAAAAAAAATTGGAACCATTATAATCAATCAACATGTAAAATTTCTAGCAAGAAATACCAATCTCATCAAAATATATATAAAGCTCAAACTGGTCCATATAATGTAAGAGGTGTGGTATTGGCAAGATATCATTTTGATAATTTGTTAGAACTGTTTGACATCAGTAATTCGGTGCTTGGTATCTTTATTCCACTTTTTTGGATATGATATCGATTGATCTTCTTTGTGATTGCTTAGACTTTATTTAAAAGGGTTAAGTATCAATTTTGACCAAGACACTGTGTAAGAAGCAATGTTTCCCTTGAATTTTTTTTTGGGAGCAATGTTGCCCTATAAGTATAAAAACGCAAGACAATATTGTCCGTTAACAATTTTCTAACGGTTAAGCGGCGTTTGATCGTTAGAGCTATTAACGGAGGGACAACATTAATACGTTTTGATTCTTTAAGAGCAACATTGAGTCCCCAAAAAATTTGAGGGCAATATTGCTCCTGGGCGTGTACTTTAGGAGTAAAAGTGATACTTAACTTTGGGTATGTTTGGTGGGAGTGGGAGGGGAATTTGAGAGAGAAATTTTTTTTCTCATCTTTACAAAGTTCTTGCGTAGATAATTTTCAATATTTTAAAAATATCTTTCAACAAAAAAAGAATATTCTTCTTATTTTCTCATTAATGATAAAATTGTCAATGTGCTCCAAAAGTTTTTTCCCTCCCTTAAATCAAACATACTAAGTTTTATGTGTTTTCGTTTATAACGCCAAGGAGAAAACTTGTACGCGCCTTTAATTCTACGTTTTTGTGTACTACTTACTTGTACGCAAAATTTTTTTCCGGTCATCCGCCACGCAGCACTCCCGCAGTTCCAAACCCTAACTAGTCCCAATTGGAGTGAATTAAGGGGGATTCCAGTTCCCGAACATGCGATCCCCCGTTTCGCTCTTCTACACATTGCGGAGAAACCTCAACCCTTGCGATCAATGATGGAGGTCTCGAAAGACGAATTTTCGGAGCTAGAGATTGGGAATTCAGTGGAGTCGTTCCAGAAATTTCTGGGTTCGCAAAGGGAACTCTTTCATAGCCAGATCGATCAGCTTCAGAAAATTGTCGTTACGCAATGCAAACTCACTGGTGTCAATCCTCTCTCTCAAGAAATGGTGTGTTTTCTATACGCTACTATGTTGTCTTCCAAGTCCCTCTCAAAACATTTTCCCGCTTCTCCCCCTTTCAATCTCCCCTATGCCTTTTGTTCCTCGGAAAAAATCCATCAAATCTCTTTATTTTACGATTAAACAGAGATTCATAGCCCTTTTATCACGACTACTGTCTCAGATAATGTTCACAACCTCAATTGTTGCAATTTTGCTAAGCCAAAAGGGCAAAAACCTCATAGACTACTTTATTTTGTCTCGGTTGTTTTTCCCTTTGTACTTGAAGCTTTACATATTCTGTTCCCCCTTTCTTTTCCTCTCATTTTTTATTGGGATCAGCTCTTTGATTTGATTTTTTTGGGCTACTTTGGACCTCATCTTTGCAGGCAGCTGGCGCTCTGTCAATAAAAATTGGTAAGTTTTGGATGGTTTGATTTCTACTTAAAAGCAATAAGTGGCAATGTGTATGGGTGCTTTAAGTTTGCCTCTCTCCCGGCTTGTTTGAAGATGCAATTGATATGTAAGGTGTAGAGTTAGTATTACTGTTTCTATTGCTGTTATTTCCGTGGGGTTAATTAGGCAGTTAGGTCAGTTGGTTCGTAGTTAGACATTGCTGTTAGTGGTTGGTTATACCTGTGCATATCTGTTATGGCAGTGAGGATTAGCTATTGGGCCTTGAGGGTCCAGCCTAGTAAGATACTATATATAGGCTGATAGACTAATGAGGAAGCATGTATTGAATCAGATTATGATGATTGAATGTATTGATTGAGTTAGCAGCAGTTCTGCAACTCTTCTCTTCCTTGTTTCTCCCCATTTCTTCTAAATTCTACATCCTCCTTATCAGCATTGTTCATTTTCCAGGTCCCTTTATAGTGTTAATTTCTCCAAATTATTTTGTTCTCCCCCAAAGTTGCTCTCAGTTTGAAAGTTTTAATTGGTTTTTTTATATTTTACAATGTTTTATAACTACTCATTGCCATCAACCATGCACTTACCTATGTCTATGTCTGATCTGATTATGCATGATCCACACCATCTCATTCAAATCACGTTACCAAAACAGCATCACACACCCCACATGTGTGTGGATTTCATTCCATTCATCTTGTTGACATGAATAATGCTTTTTAAAAATGTGAAAATGACATATAATTTGGCCAAGTCAGTGCAATGTAGCAGTACGTGGAGGTAAGTTTAATTGTAGAGACCTAATTAAACTATGGAGGACCTAATTGTAAGCTTATAAACTATAAAGATCAATTTGAAATTTGAAAATTGAGGGAAACTCAAATCCGGTAGAGTTATCCAACCCTATTATCTTCTTTCGTATTCGAGTCTGTAGGAGTTTTTGACCTACTTTTGATGGAACTTCTAAAATTCTATAGTTTACATGCTATCTATTTTAAATGTTTACGCCCTTATAATTTCTCAATAAATATCTAATGCTTAGTTTTCTTTTTTACTCTTTTTGTCCAATATATCAATTTATTGAAACAGAACATATGTCCTTATGCTGTATCTTAATATTTCAAACCCACCTGACTCTATTCAATGCACTGGGTGCACCTTGGGTGAATCTGAAACTTAGTGGCTTCTACAAATCTTTATGTTGATCGTTTCTGTTTTTTTCATGTCTAATGTATTTTTATCCGTTTTTGTAGGCAAAAGACCCAGGGATTTGTTAAATCCAAAAGCTGTAAACTACATGCAATTAATATTCTCCATTAAAGATGCAATTAGTAAGAAAGAATCTCGTGAGATCAGTGCTTTATTTGGCGTCACGGTTACACAGGTTAAGTTTGTTTCACTTCCTGTTTAAATATTTTCTTTGCCCTCCCTCCTCCACCACCCACTTATTCTGTATAAACTAGGTGTTGTATGTACATATTGTTACTACTCTTTTTTAGTTTTCCATGTGCTTTAAATATCTTAACCTTTTATGGAGTGAAGGGGAACATCCTATTTGAACAACTGCTTTGCTTTGATTTTTATACGCCATTTGTTTGCACTTTGGTAATAGGTCCGTGAATTTTTCAATATTCAACGTTCAAGAGTGAGAAGGCAAGTTCGGTTGTCAAGGGAAAGGGTGTTAAGATCCAACTACCATGAAGAACCTTGTGACGGGTTCCCAATAAACTCGGATCCCATGATACCGATTAATCCAGCTCCCTTAAACTCTGCCAGTCCCGTCAGCATAGATGAAGCTTCTTGTTCAACACAGGAGACTTCATTTTCTGGCCTAAATGGCTTAGAGAAACATTTTGTTGATAATATTTTTAGTTTAATGCGGAAAGAGGAAACATTTTCAGGCCAGGTTAAATTGTTGGAGTGGATATTGAAGATACAGAATGCTTCAGTACTAATTTGGTACTTTACTGGCCCCCTCATTAGCTTGATAATCTGTTGAATTATTGTCATCTTTCTTTTTTGGCTTAGTTTTACTGGTGTATTCTTTTAGGTTTTTAGGCAGCGGAGGTGTGATGATTTTAGCAGCTTGGTTGAATGAAGCTGCTGTTGAAGAGCAAACAAGTGTTCTTCTTCTTATTTTAAAGGTAAATCTGGATCATGGTGGTTAATGTATAGTGCATATGGATGTTCAACTTTATAAATATATCTAAAATTCTGGTTAATTGGTTTCCAGGTCCTTTGTCATTTGCCTCTACATAAAGCTCTTCCTACGCATATTTCAGCTATATTGCAGTGTGTTAATAGGCTTCGGTTTCACAGAACATCAGGTGTGCTTTTCCTCCCTCAGTGCAACTGCCCATTAGCTCCCATCTCTCATGTCATTTTATTTTTAACCTCTCCTCTGTTCCTGAATGGTTTGTTGCACTCCAGTTTGGATATATATTGTTCTTAGACTCCCTCTAGAAACTGGATGTCAATATTATGTGGGTCATAGGTAATGACTGTAGAGGAAAGCTGAGTCATATTAAATACGATATGTTTTTATTCTTATTTTTTATTATATTAAAAACCAGTGCGAGACTTTCTTTTTTCCCCTTATTTTTTGGCTTGTTCCCTTTTGGTGGTTGAATGAGAACGAGTAAGAGGATTGTGGGATTAAACCAAGGGAGGAGGGAATAAAGAATTGGATGAAATTTTGTTATGGTTGTTGATCTAGGGTTAGAAGATTAGATGTAGAAGAGACACAAGAAAGGGGAAATAGAAGAGAGATAGAGAAGAGAGCTCCAAGGCTCCCTCAATTCTATTATTGCAATGCCATAACAAGACTGAATTCTGATCTGAATGTACAATGGGAGGATGGGCTATTTATAACACCATAGCCTCCTTCAAGTCCTAACTAATCCTAGTTTACAATTATTGACTAATTATCCTGCTAACTATCTAGTTTACAAATAGGTCCCTAGGTTTATCCTAAATGCATATCATTACCTTTATGTATCATTTTTTCGGGGGGAGTGGGGTGGGTTGGGGATAGCGACTGTCATAATATGAAATATCAGAATTCCTTTCATGACAAGTTACAACTTGGAATTGAGTCCCATTTTTTATGTTTTAATAATTTCTATTCTAGATTTTTTGTTTTTTAACAAGTGAGCCTTTTGCATTAATTGATTAGCTACCACAGCCATCCGTTTTTTTAAAAGTTGAACTGCAGCTTCATGCTGCACACCCTAGAATGTCTCTCTCTCTCTCTTTTAAGATAACTACAATGTTCTTTCATCATACGCCAAAAGTTATAGAGGGTGAGAGGTATCAAACTCCATTTGATCTGTAGGAGTTATAGTAAGGTTGACTGCTGTGAATATTTAATCTTTATCTGTTTTGGTCTTCAGGCAGTTTTGAAATCTCAAATTTGAAGTAACGTTATTTGATGTCACCTAACCTATTGTTATTTGTGTTCCTGTTTACATCTTTGTTGAATGTGTTTTGTGGTAGTATTTGTTGACTCAATTGACCGTATGATGATTAATCTCTCTGATTTGAAGATCAGACATATCAAACAGGGCACGGGTTTTGTTATCAAAGTGGAGCAAATTATTAGCGAAGAACCAAGCAATAAAGAAAACCACTGGGGTTAAACCTGGTAGCGAGGTTCAAAAGGAGATGGCTGGACAGAGGCAAGCAAATATCTTTATCTTTTTTCCATGCTTTTTGTTAGACTTTTTTGTTAATTATTGTTATTATAATTTTATTGTCAGGGTTTGTCAAATTATGGGCTCTGAATCATGGAATTCCAATGTCGATATTCCTGTAAGTATTTTCTAGCTTTTCTTAAGCATGTACTCTCAGCTGGTGATTGTTTTTCATTTTGCAACTCTTTTAACATTCCTTTGTTGCTCTTAGGAGGACATTCTGGCCCTTTCAAATGAAGGTTCATATGATTTCAGGTATGAGATTATGTGTTTTTGGCTATATCTATTAGTTGATTTGCTAGTTCTGAAAAAGCTTGGCTCTTTTTCTTTCTGCTCAGGAAATCAGAATCTCCACAAACTGTGAAATTATTGACAGCTTCTTCAGATGATTCTACTAAGAAGTCTGTCCTAGGTTTATCACTGTCTCGTATCCTTGGAGGATTTTGTTAAATTGATTCCATCTTGTTAACCTGTTCCCTTTTAATTTTAGATGAATGTTGATAGATTTGCAATGTGCTAAGCATGATGTTACTTGCTGTACATAAAATGCTGTAGATAAAGCTTTTTATATTAAAAATAGGGAGAAGTGATCGGTCGGCCCTTAAAATGTAAGCATAGTAATTGGTGTGCTAATAGTTGAAGTTTTGATAACTTAGTTTTTGCACTGGCTTGGAATTTCAATATCTAATCATGGACAAATCTTTACTGCCGTGTAAAAACTGCCCTTTTGGCCACACTAACTGATAGAGTACTCTCATTTTCTGTTTAGTTCCATATTGGTGTTTTGGTTAGCCTTTATCTTTTCAGCTATCTATAACAAGTCCAGAAATCATATAACAACTATCTTTCCATATTGGCTTGGAATTCCAACATCTAATCTTGGATTATGAGTCCATTGTCTATCATATAACAATTCCAGAAATCAGTTGACTTGTGGATTGTGGATGCTTGTTTCAAGCTTCTTGAAACTGCATATGGGATGAGATGGTAGTATGCTGGAAACAAAAATGCTTCTTATATTATTTTGTACGTTATTACTTTTGAATATACTTGTGTACCCATGCATTGTACTATATTATACCCCTCCCCCAAAAAAAAATAAAAAATAAATGCATCTAGACATAAAGCACCCTGATAAGGCTGGGTGAAAAGGAATGAAAATAAATATTTGTGGAAGAAGCTATTCATACTATTGCATATTTCTTGAAGAGTAAATCTCTTTTGCAAGTATTTCCTTGACTCCTTTGGAGCACTGAACGGTTGCCAAAAAGTCCAAGGACATAAATGATCTCTCGTTTTATCCAACATTGTTTTGTTAAAACTAGCTGGCTCAAGAGAAAAAATGATTTGTGATACCTAACGGTTTCCTCAACTTGTGAGATTGCTATATTTTTGGGAAAATAACAAGAAGGTCCCAATTAAGAAAAATAATATTAGAAAAGTCCCATAACTTATGGGAGTTCCTTCACTTGTCAATGATTGCTCCTTTACTAGTCATTGACCAGCTATGGGAGTTTTCTGATATATTTTTCTTAATTGGGACCTTGGTGTGATTTTCCCTATATTTTTCTTTATATTCCTTGACAACTAATCAGAGACTAGGGAACGCAGAAAAGTGCAGTTAGTGGAGCAGCCAGGTCAAAAAACAGTAAGCAGAAGTCCTCAAGCTGCAAGAGTAGGGCCTGTAAGTAAAGGTCGTCCCATGTCTGCTGATGATATCCAGAAAGCAAAAATGCGTGCTTTGTTTATGCAAAGCAAATATGGGAAACCTGGTTCATCTAAAGGAAGTAAAGAAGCAAAGACTGATGGTCTGAATAAACCTCAAACAAATCAGGTCGGTCTTGGGGCTTCCTTATCTAAAGTTCCTGTATCAACCAAAACTGATGAAGACAGTAAGCCTTTCTTGCTTCCTTCTAAAACTCCTAATACGAAGGATGCTTCTTCTGAATCATATTCGAGAATGGATTTGAAGGAGCCTTTCTGGGAGAAGTGCAAGCAGGTGCAAATCCCATGGAAGATACCAGCAGGTACATATGCAACTTTTGATGGTTCCATCCATAAGCTGACTATAATATTAGCATAGAATAAAATTGGTCAATCTTTGACCGCCAATCATCTAACTTTTTTTTTTTTTTTTTTGGGTGGGGGGGGGGGGGGGGTGTTGTAGAAGATTGCAGCCTACATTAGGAGGTTTCTTGATGTTGGGTAGAGAGAGATATACCATAATTGAAATTTTCTTGGAGGATGATTCAGATGGTTCTTTGCAGCTTCACCTTTTGTAAATAATCTTTTGGCCTATATAAATAGAATTGAAGTGGTGGGTCTATGCACTTGCTCTGTAAGTAACTTGAGCATACTGGGCAATTCTACAAACTATCTTTTATTATAGTCTAAAAATCAATTAAAAAGATGGTTATTGAAATCTGTATTTTGTTTTTACTAATTTCAAATACTCGGATTCTTGTTTTGAGAATTTAAGGGTCTTCTGTTTTTCTGCAAACACCATCCGTTGGTTAAAATTTATTGTTACTGAACTTGTTTCTCATACTTTGTTCGCAAAATTATGTCAAATGGTGTAACAGCTCTAATTCTCTTATATGGACTTTTAACCGTCTCATTTGATGATTTGATGGGTTGAATTTTCCAATGTACTATAAATGGATGAGATGAGGGCAAAGGCGAAGATCAGTTTATGACCATATCAAGTTCATTTTTATTATCATTTCGAAACAATAAAACGAGCAAAGCGACAGGGAAGTTCCAAGCTTCACAGGGATCATCAATCCGTGAGTTATTGCTACTTTAATTGTTGACAAGTACTGAGGTTCGACCGGCCGAATAAACTGTTGAATTCATCTTCTATTTGGCCTCTTAAGCTCAGTTATTGATTGATGGCCAATGAAAAAACTCATTAATTGGGAGATTGAGAATGAGGAATTTATTGGCTGTAAAATTTATGAATAATCAGCAATTGGATTTAATAATATTTCCTCAGTTTGTTGGAATGAATGAGCTACAACGAGCTGAAGTTATAATTTTGAACTCGAGATGAGGTTTTTTTCTCCTTGTTAAGTATTCCAGGTCCTCTAAGTAGCATTGGAAGTGGCGGTTTTATGTTGAAATTTCCAATCATGGACGTGTATCTGGGTGCAATATTCGTTTTCTGTTTTTGGGAATTTGTATGGCAGCCACCGAGCATGATTTATCCTACAGTGCGGAACCCAATGGATTTATCAGCTATAGCACGTAATGAACTGGAGTTCCATAACCAAAAGTTTCCGATCTTTGCCTTCCTTTGCGTGATGATTATATTTTTGTAGGTTTAAGATTCAGAGAGTATATAAAGCAAGCAATTGTCTGTCTTCACTTATTCTTTTCTCCACTTTTCTTGGTCAATGTCGTTCTTCTATTCGAGACTTGACACTAAATCATTATCTGTTATGGAATTGGTAAATTTTGCAATTTGAAAGAATTGAGCGATGATCTGGAGATACGTTGTCTAACTTTGGATATTTACCAGGAAACTGGTTAGCGAAAAGTTTCTGCCCGTTTTAGGAAAATTTCCACAGGATGCCATTTTGCTATTTCCCTTCATTGCTCTGATTTCTGGTGGTTTTTGTAATTTGAATGAATGTTAAAATCATATTTTATTCGGCTCTCAGTCTTTTGTTCCCTTCCCTTTCTGCAGAAGTGAAACTTCACGATACATGGAGAGTTGGTACTGGCGAAAACAGCAAAGAGGTTGATGTTCAGAAAAGTAGAAATCGGAGGGGGGAGGAGATAATTTATCGGACTATCCAGGAGATACCACTTAATCCTAACGAGCCATGGGACCTGGAAATGGATTATGATGACACACTAACCCCGCCAATTCCTATTGAACAGCTTCCTGATGTTGACGGTGCAGAAACACTAGCTGCCGCTAATGAAGGTATTCAAGGGGTGACCCCTTCATCTTCCAACGCTAATGCAAATGTTGCTGAGCCTGATCTGGAGCTGCTTGCTGTACTTCTTAAAAATCCTGAGTTGGTGTTTGCATTGACTTCTGGACAAGCTGGGAGCATACCGAGTGAGGAAACAGTAAAGCTGCTTGACATGATAAAAAAAGGTAGTGTCCATTTGGCTGACAATACAAATGGCAGCATTTGTGGAAAGGCGCAGGAGAAGGTGGAAGTTTCTCTTCCTTCTCCAACTCCTTCTAACGATCCAAGAACGGTGCGTGATTTGAGATTTTACTGCAACTATTTATCAAAGGTCTTGTCCATATCTCTTAGAATCAACTTCAGCCATGTCGGCTCTTGTGTATGCCTTAAGAGTGAGGAGCGCTTGTATCGTAGGGCCTGCGCTATCCAACATCTCGTGTCACAGTTAATTTTTTCTAATGTGGTTGTGGGGAATGGGTTTCTGATTCTTTGGTGGCATAAATTGAGGGTGCCAACATTCCCTATCGGAGATTGGTGAACCAAAAAAAATGTAAATAGCCACACGTGAAATCCTTGTATTCAAGAAGATCACTTGGTCGTTAGATTTAATCACAATTTTTCTTGGTAATAATAAAAATAATCGGGTTCCCTTGGAGAAATTTTGAGGGCTGGACCTTGGCAAGACAAGGAGCCAACTGGGTCACAAAGGCCCTTCACGGTGTCATCTTTATTCGTCAGCCTGTTAACATTTTTAAGTCAGACCAAATATGGGGGGAAAATTATTGGTTTCTTGCATAAACTGATGCTTTCCGTTTGTGGACTTTTCAGAGTGGAGGGACAACAGAAGGTTCAAAGAATCCCTTTTCACGCCACAACTCGATGCCTGACAGAAGTATCAACCTTCCAGCTGCTGCAATCAACAACATGGTATTGCCTCAGGGTCCTGCAGCCCCTGGCATCGCAGTACGACAACATCAAACTGATTCACTGTCTCAAGCACCTAATGTTGTTTCTGCTCTTTCCTCTGTGCATTCAACTCTGCTTACCAATTCTTCTCCAACAACACAAATGCTATCATCAAACATAGGTTTAAGTACCATGGTGAACGATATAATCCCTGCAACAAATGCATCGTCTGTTAACTCACCTTTAGCAATGCGGGTAGATAGCACCAGTATTAGTAGTAATGTAAAACCAATTGCTAATTTGAGAATACAAGAGGGATTGTCTAATTCACATCTGCAATCTTATGAGCTGCCATCACCAACGCCAACACCAGCACCAACACTACCCAGTTCAGTCACACCACCACAAAGGCGTACCCTTTTATTGCAACAGCCCCCTTTTTATGAGCCTTCCTCTCACAACTCTGTACAGTCCTACCCTCCTCCTATGGAAAAACAAGGCCATGTTTCAGAGTCTTGGAGAGTTAGGCAGGACATATCCTCCAGCTATCACTCTCAAGTAAATCAAAACACTTATAACGCATCAGTTGAAAGATACGAGCGATCCGGTTCTTCTTGGGAGAGAAATGATTATGGAGGAGGAGGAGGATTTGAATCATGGAGTCCAGATAATAGTCCGAGTAGAAATAATGGATATATTAGGGGAAGGAATTTCCCTGATTCCAGAATGAACCCTGAGAGGAACTATAGGCCTGAATGGTCAAGGCATCGGGGTTCTGCTGGTTACTGGGATCCTAGTAGACAAGGAAGCAGGAAGTGGCATGATCAGAGGCGATGACCTTAGTGTTCAGCTTGATTTGATGTGATGGATTGGTTTCCTTACTGGGCTATTTTCACGTGTACAGAGATGGCTTCTGATTGAAATGATATTCCTTTAGATGATTGGAGACATAGTAGTAGGAGACAATGACATTACAGTTATTGCAACTGCTTTATCTGCAGTGTCTTGACTTTGTATTGCTTGTCAAAATATGAAAAATGATCTAAAGTCTCGCAAAGCAAATCTCTTCTAAAGAAATTTATTTCTTCTTTTCCTTCATTTGTATATTCTTAGCTTTTTGTTGGTAAAATACCCTGCCTAAACAGCTGACAGTGAATTAAAAGTTCCTTTAAGATGTAGAATATTAAAGTACATTAGCTTTCTCCAATAGATTTAACTATTCAATTATATCAAGGTTTACAAATGAGGAATAATTATAAAATACAAGGACTGAATGAAGTCGTATTGTTGAAGGGTCTTTTTCAGTTTCAGATTTTAGACTTACTCAGAATTTAATGATACGAGATATAATTCATAACATGAGGAAAAAATAAAATACAAGGAATTAATTTGAAACTATCATTTATCTATTATTATGGAGTCAAGTTGGATCAATATTAGGCTCAATTAGAATTAGAAATAAATCTGTCAAAGTAATTTTTTGTATCTACAAGGCTGGGGCAATCAACGCCACTTTCTTTTCTAATTTTTTTTCTCTTAAACATATTGATTTTAACAAAAAAATTTATTACTTTATTTATACATGCGGGGATTTATTTACTTCCTTTAATAAATTTATCTTCTTATTATTAAAATTAATTTATGTCCTTTATTTAAATTAAAATTTTAATAATATAAATATAAATAACCGGATATAAATTTTCTTTTCTATTTAATTCATAGAGAATATATACATTTAAGACAGGAGCACGTGGCAGCTTGTTCATCTGCGGACGCTGCATCGTATTCTTCACTGCAATAAAGCGCGAACTGCAGCACAAACATTTCCCCCTTCCGAACCTGTGCGTCAATCTAAATCATCATGGGATTTAGATTCAGTAATCTCAATACCATATATAAAACCAGTATCACAATCTCATCACGTTCTTGCGAGAAATTTCTTCCTCCCTTGCTGTCATCAGCGAATCCTCATCGATTTGAGTCTTCCTTGTTATTCTCTAACCATCCTGTATTCAGAATCACTAGGAGATGGCATATGGGACATTCTCATGGGGATCATGAACATCAGCACCTCCTCCTTCAAAAGGAAGGAGAGAACATTTTTAGGTTGGGTCTGGCCGCTGACATTGGTTTAGCCACCGGAAAGACCTTGGTCGGTTATCTTTCTGGAAGTACCGCCATAATCGCTGATGCTGCTCATTCCTTATCTGATGTGGTATCTCAATTGCTAGCGTGCGTGCGTCCCCCCACCCCCACCACCTTAATAAGATGTGATTTCTCATTCCTTACTAGATGAATTTTATAACGCCTTTCTTGTATGCCACAGGTTCTGAGTGGCGTATCTTTGTGGTCTTTCAAAGTTGCCAATGCGCCTAAAGATAACGAACACCCATATGGTCACTTCTGATTTTGTATCTACACGCTGCTCGATTTATCTCTCTTTTTAATGAACATACTGTTTCTAATATATTATAGGACTGTTTCTACTTAAAAAGCTTCCATATATTTTATACTCATCTTACTTCCTTTTCATATCCCAGGACATGGCAAGTTTGAGACTCTCGGAGCTCTTGGAATCTCTGGTATGCTTCTGGCGACTGGTGGTGGCATTGCATGGCACGCTATAGATATCCTGTTGGTACAGTCTGAAATTTAAATCTTCTATCTATTTATTGTTTTACTTATTCTCATGAACAACATGATTTGAATAAAGTTTGAATATTTGTTTTTTAGACTACAAATTAATCTAGATCTTTCTGTTATTTCTAGGGGGGTCTTAAATCACATTTTTATTTTATTCATGGGGTTAAGGGCAATTTTGCCCCAAAAGTTTTAAAACGGGATCAGTTAATTTTGACCGTTAGTTGATCAAATATGTTGAGCTAACCGTCCACACGCCATTTTTCTTAATGTGCAAATTTTCCCTGGAAATCTATGTGTCATCCACTTTCTTTTTTTTTTTCAATGTTAGATTTAACACTTCCGGGGCAAATTTGCACTTTAACAAAAATGACGTGAATGATATGTAAATTATTAGCTCAGCATATTTGGTCAATTAACAAGTCATGACAGAATTTCTCCCTTTCCGAAACTTCCGGGGCAAAACTGCCTACCGAAAAACTTCCAAGGCAAACTTGCCTGTCGGTGAAAATTTTTGGGGCAAAATTGACCCTTGACCCTTTTTCATGTGCAGGGATTGTACTCCTCTGGCCCTGAATTGGTTAGCCAGTTATTGGCGCTTGAGCATTTGCATAGCCAACAGCATGGGGGACATCATCATGGAATTGACATGGATCACCCTGTTCTAGCTCTGAATATGGCTTTTGCGTCTATATGTATTAAAGAAGGGTACTGAAAATTATTAACATGCACAAATAAGCAAAGGTCCCAGTGATCCTTATGCGACTTCTAGTCATCTATGTACCATTTCATTGTTTCAAGTATTGCTGAATTTATCTAATTCTAACCATGTACCAATGCTAGTCATACAGAGAATTCGGATGGCATATTATTCATGGCCAGCTTGATTAAATAGTTTAGGTTTGCTGAGTGCTTAAGAATTAGATAATTAATGTATTCAACCAATTACTGCAAATAATTAGGTTGAAACTTCTATAGCTTGACTTTAATCATTGTGTTGGGGGATAAGAGGGGAGCAGAAGTTTTTTTTTTTTTTTTTTTTTTTGGGGGGGGGGGGGGGGGGGGCGCTGGTTCAACAAAGGCCAGAGGGGAGATTCAGTCAAAACTATTATAAACTGCAAACTTTTATGAAATCATATGTCAAGACTGAGTCTGAAGTTTAATAATATGGCATATAGAAAAATAGTCTTGAATCTTAAAAGGCTTCAACTTGGAAGTAATCAATCAAGGAGGGAATTGGAATATTGTTCTACCTTTAAGGCTTCTGTATTTTACATGTATTTCTGATCTCCAGGCTTTACTGGGCAACAAAGCGAGTTGGTGAAAGGCAAGGTAGTGGTCTGATGAAAGCAAATGCATGGCATCATCGTGCTGATGCAATTTCATCTGTAGTTGCTCTCATTGGAGTTGGTAAGGGACGTATCTTTTGAAATATGGCTTAGTTTGGTTATTTTGTATGATTTGCTATGATACCAATTTCTAATAGATGTTGCATGATAAATCAACTTATATTCAAAACCTCTGTTCTTATATTCCACATAAGAGGAGTATGGGTGCTGTTAGATTTTGTCTATCTTTATGCTGCCATTGTAATATGGCTGCTGAAAAGAAGATATTCTTTATGCAATGTGACTCTCTGTATTGCACAATATTTTTTCCGGATTACTTGATTCATTTGTGTCTTGTTTAAATTCTTTGACCATAATTGTTCATCTCCTTATCAGGAGGCTCCATCCTTGGTGTGAAGTTTCTAGATCCGCTTGCAGGACTTCTTGTCTCTGGCATGATTCTAAAAGCTGGAGCTGAAACTGGTTACCAAAGGTAACATTATAGACTGATCCATGTTGTTATTTGGAAGATAAGAAGTGATGTCTAACTGTTTTTCTGTTTCACCTCAACTCATTATTGCTTGTAATGCACTTGTTGATCTGTAATTGTTTAACTGTTGTTTTGGTTACACCAACATTTATGTCCCCCCTGATGTATCCATGTTCTTAAGTAGCCATATAGTCCCTTACTGCGGACCCTCCAATGTTAGCTGATTCTGTGACCACCGGAGCTAAATTTATTCTGGCTAAAAAGTTTCCTCATCTTGACATATTTATAACCAACTCTGACTAAGTGCGGTGCTATCCTTAGCTCTAACACATTTTTTTAATTAATTTTTAGCATCATGGAACTGGTGGATGCTGCAATTCCATCACAGCAATTGGATCCTATTAAACAAACAATACAGCAAGTTGAAGGTGTCAAGGTGTTTCTTCTTCTTCTCACTTTAAAAACACCCTGCCAGTGGTTCAATTTATGATGAGTCCTTAATTTGGCTTTGGAATCTTGGACTCTGCATGTGTTTTGTTTTCTATGGTCATTTTTTTTCCTGTTTGAGTTTCTGCACAGGGCTGCAATCGCTTGAGAGGAAGGAGAGCTGGTTCATCTTTATATCTTGATGTGAATATTGAGGTTAGTTCATCTTTGTATGTTCTGTGCGACATGGATTATTTGTCATCGAGTGATTTAATTATTACTGTTTCTCAGTTAATTTCTCAGTTTTGCCCTGCAGGTTGATCCTTTTTCTAGCGTGAGTGCGGCACATGACATTGGGGAAAACGTCCGTCATCTTATACACAAGTCCCATCCGTCAGTTGCTGAAATGTTCATACACATTGGTATTCTTGCTAGTCTTACATTTTAAGAGAAATTCATTATGTTCATATACTGTTTCTATATCACTTTTTTGTTGGGGAGGTTCCCCCTATAAACCCTCAATAGTAATTTTATATGCCTATGTAGATCCTGCGGATCAGCAAGATACTTGGAGCGGTGATATGGATCAAAACTGTATCATTCCTACTGGACATAATAATATTGACAAGATTGTTTCTGATATCATCTCATCTAACTTCTTAGAGGTAATATTTTCATGTAAAAACTAGGGTTTCTTGATTAGACAGCCTATTAGCAATTTACCATTCAAGTCCAGGCTTTTTTTTTCTCTCTTGCTGTGTTTCATTTAGTTTTACACAGCCTCCATGTTAAGATGGAGGGCTGAAAGCTAGGAAGAATTTATTGTAAATGGTAGTAGACTTTATGAAATTTTTTTCGGTCAAAATAGTAGACTTTATGAATGATGTAAGCTATCTACCACTGATTTCAGATGTCGGTTGAACGGGTAACACGGCACACATTTCAAGGAAAAAATATTCTTCAAATTGAGGTTTCCATGCCCCCTGATATGCAAATTAGGTAAAGTTCATTGCCTGAGTTTGACGTCCCGTTGGTGAATAATATGAAAGTAAATGTGGCTGTCTCATGGCAGTTTATGTTCATTTATACACAGAAACGCAATGGAAATAGCAGAGGAAGCAGAGAAAAAAGTTTTGAAGGCTGTATCGGATGTTACGCATGTCAGCATTCAGCTAAGACTAGGGAGATCAATTCCGCAGTTGAATCATTCATAGGAATAGTCCCACCAAGTTGCAATTTTTAACCACCCCCACGTCTATGCACGTTTTTTGCATGGGAAATTGGGGCAGAGCAGAAGCAATAAAGTGATCGAACATTTGTTTTGTACTAATGCCGCTTTCTCAAAGCACTCTCCAAGTGCTGAAAACCAGTTGTTACATGCGATGCCTCACATTCTATGACTGACTCGAAACAAGATACAACAATTGTTCTGAGTTTTTGACGAAATAAATCAACACTAGAAAAAGGCATGGTAAAAACCTGGCAATACTTGCATATGCAGATTAACTCAGGCTTATTGATTATTGACGACTACTATCTTCTGTAATTTCTGCCTTGCCATATTTTAGTTTGTTAAGAATTTCAGCGATTTCATTTTATTAGCTGTCTCAGTACAGGAACTAACATTTTGCTTATTCAATACAAATTAAACTAAGAAATTTATTAGAGTTACATAACCAGTATGATTATAACTGTTTACGAAACTTATATTCCACTTTTATGTTTATTTTTCTTCTATTTTTATCTTTTTAAATATTACCCATCCTTAGTATAAGAAGTAAATAACTAATTTTGTTATATGTAACAAAATTATATTAGTTTTAATAAAATATCTTTATATCTTTTCTAATGATTTGCATCATCTCTACAACTCTTAATATTAGTAATTAATGTGTGGCTTGAAAAATTATAAATACTCTTGCTAGCTCCTATTAATAATAAATAATAAGGATCCGTTTGGATGGGTTTTTTTATAAAAAAAAATACATTTTTTTTAAAAAAATACTTATTTTATTAATTTATGTGTTTAGATATATTTTTTTAAAAAGTAAAAGTAACAAAAAAAACTAAAATACTGCTTTTTTAAAAGTGCTTAAAAGAAAAATACTTTTAAAAAAAAAAAGCATTTTTTTTAAAGCCCATGATGTATATTTAAAGTCCAACTCTCATTCTAAATATAAAACAATATAAGAATAAGTAATGTATCTTTCTATTATAACAAAATAGTTTTATTTTAAAAATAAATATAAATAATTTAAAATAATTTAGTTAGATTAAATCACCTTTTTAAAAAGAATAACTTTATTTTATATTTATATTTAGTAAAGGATTGGATCGGTTGATAGGTAATTGAAATTCGAAACTAAGAATCGAAATCTTAAGAAAAACTTTGGGGCGATGATGAAGCCACCGATCAGATAATTGTAGTCTGAATTTGTAAGTCGACACATTGAATTTCCGAACAGGTTATCATCATATCGGTGGCTCTGTCTTAAACATGGTCAAGAATACTTGTATTCTCGTGTTTCTGAAGTAGAGAAAGTTATAAATCTTTTTCTATAAAAAAAGGCATAATTTAAGAGAGCATGAAATAGAGAAACCCAAACGAAGAGTAAAGGCTCAGAAGGATCCATTGGTAGTTTTGTAATCATAAGGGAAAATCCCTCGTAGAATAGGTAATCCAACACATCATTGCCTCCACAACAGAAGAGTAGAAAGGAGAAAACAAACGCAAAAGCTGAAGAAATCTGTAACGGGTAACCTACCAAAGGGAGGAGCACGAACCAAGCGCGCAGCCGAGCTGATATTGTTCGCACAAAGGATTCCGGAGACTTAAATAGAAGCCGAAGGTGATCTAATTAGGGTTAGGGTTTTTCCACATCCAGGGACCTAACGGCCGTCCCTTGTAAGAAATGGGCCTTCAGCATGGCCTTTTGGGCCGTAGTAATTGTCATTGACAAAAATGGGTCATACTTACTTGCCTAACGTACTGAAATTAATACCCGAGGGAAGTTTAGCACACAAAAAAAAAAAAAAAAAAAAAAAAACCCGAGGGAAGTACCCGGGTCTTTGGACTCAACTGGCAAAGGGGTCGAACACTCTCATCAAAGGGAGGAGATTCGATCCTGAAGTTGGTCAAGGTGCTGGGGAAGACATTCTAGCTCCTAAGTGCCTAGATTAACGCCTGAGGGTCAAAGGGAGGAGATTCGATCCTGAAGTTGGTCAAGGTGCTGGGGAAGACATTCTAGCTCCTAAGTGCCTAGATTAACGCCTGAGGGTAATAGATGGCTTGTCCTGCCTAACATCGGTATTACCTAGGAGGAAGAGAGATTTCACTCTACCCTTAGATCATGGGTGAACCCAACCCCTCTCCTAAAATTTTTGTATATAAAAAAAAAAAAAACTAGGGAAGTTTTTTATTTGGGAAATTAGGTTTCATAATTCATAATGGAATTGAACTTCATTTTTTCACTTTTTAGTCAAAAAGGAGAACTTATCATCATGCCTTGAATAGGGACAAATATTTAGCTATTAGAAAGAAAAGCAATTGAATCTCAACGATGAGCTCTGTGTCTACCCAGGAATTATCGTATTTGAAAGAATCAGCCACTAATCTAAGCGCAACGTATATAATGAGTCTGAGTCTGAGAATCTCATAATTGCTTTAAACTCCAATCTCCCTGCAAATTGGGCGGCATGGGAGTGGGTCCCCCAATGCCCAAGAAGTCATGAATTCTGGTCATCTCACTTGCTCCTCCTTCTCTTCCTCCCATCACCATTTGGCTCAACATTTCCATATCTTTAAAAGCAGATGATCCATTGTAAGAGTCAAACGATTGCAACATTTCTTGCGGACCTTTCTGGAACAACAGGTTGCTGAATTCTCCACCTCTACTACTAATCCCAGCCATGTTAGGTTCAGGGTGGTAATCAGGACCCGCCATGGAAGTAACATACCCTTTTTGAACCATGTGAGAGTTATTGCTATTATTGCTCACGGTGGCGCCCATTTGAGCTGCTTTCTGCAGTAAAGCCGTGGCAGACGCGTGAGCTGACTCTGAAACTCTCTGGCCATCTTGGACGGAATTGAAAACGGGGGAGCTAGGCTGGGGAAGAGAAGGAGGCAAGCCTTTTGGACCACTGAGAAGTGCGCCTGAAGTGGTGGTGAACATGCCACCCCACATGCTCGTGCCCGTCGACTTGAACGGCACCGGAAGAATCTCTTGAGGAACCATTGTATTTAATTCAGATGATATGTTGGAATAAGTGTTTAGAGATACTGCACAATTCACCCTGTTGTTTTCTTCAGCCAATGCATCACAAAATGCCCTGTGAGTGATAAAACTATCTCTCCTGCACAATTCAGAAAACATAAACAGAGATCATAAAGCCTACTATATACTCCAAAAAAAAAAAACTAAATAAGATATTTAATTATATTATATGCTACTTATTCTTAAACTATATATCAATTTATTAGTTAAACTAATTAGTCTAATTTAACCCAAAAAATAAAAATACTATAAAAAATTTAATTAGTTTCTTTAATCTCTTCAAAAACTTAACTTTATCTTTTATTTCGGCAAGTAGAAAGTACTATGTTTGAAGAATATGGGACGTGCTTAGACTGACCTGGAAAATATGGTGCCACAATCGCATTTGTATTCGCGGGTACCGCAGGTTTTCTGGTGGGCTTTCCAATCAGATTGGACGGCGTATTTTTTTGAGCATTTGTCACATTTCCATTTCTTCTCGCCGTGTTTGCGGCTAAAGTGCTTTTTGATGCCGGTGAGGTCTCCGAGTGCCCGAGCTGGGCTGTGGTGGACGCATGAAGGCTCTGGACACACGTAAACTCGTTTCTTGCGCACCTCATTGGTCGCTCTCTGTCTCAGCTTCCATGGCAGATTGTGACCTCTCCGGTGTAACTGTAGGTTCTGGTCCCTCTGAAACCCTTTGTTGCATATCTCACACACAAATCTGTTCGTTGCCATCAACGTTGTCGGTGACAAAGCAATCACTTCAGCTTTCGGATCTATCTCATCAGTAAAAGATGAAAATCATATTTATATACAGGAGAAAAGAAGCTATATATGGTGAATATATTGAGGAGTAGAGTTGAATTTGCCTGGAGTTCCAGGGAGATTTCGCTTCTTCTTGGTGGATTGAACCTGGTTTTGATGATGATCACTGGAGGCATTTTTGTTGGAAGGTGTTGAGGTTGAGCCATGCAGGTGTTTGTGTTGCTGCTGCTGTTGGTTTTCCTGATATTGGAGTTCTTCCCCTGAGGACAAACTTACTTCATCACCTGAAATATTTGACATTTGAACACAAAGACAGACTGTGACTAACAGAATAAGTTGATATGATTAAGAAGCTTCTGTGTGTCCGCACAGTAAAAGCCGAGGCTTGTGTTTTCTGGTATATATTCCAACACTCTCTGAACTCTAAAAACACTGCAGCAAGGTACAAAACCGGAGGAGTTATCCTTTGTTTCTGCTGAGATATCAGCAAGCAATGGCTGCCCTGAGATCAACAATATATATCCAAATTACATTCTTGTTCGGAGATAACTTCGAGGTTCATGATCCGAATTATATTTTCCATTTAATTAATTGTTATTCTTCTATACACATCTCTTGCTACTGCTTGATATACACTAACTGTTATGTATTTACTTGATAACATGCGTTTAATGAATTATCACTTCAAACAAAATAATTGAAATTAATGGATCAGAAAATATGTGAATTCCGTGAAGCCACGAGGGAATTAGGCGTACATTGGTAATGGTTATTGAAAAGTTGAGGTTATTTGAAGTTTAATGAAGACATGAAATAATTTAATATTAATGTTGAACCCTGTAAAAATAAAATATGCGATGGGAATTCCTAATTAAATTTTGATTTTCATAAAATTCATCCTAAAATAAGTTATTGTGTGGGCATGAGAGATAGACTTAGAATCTGTTGTGTATTTGTCAAAAAAAAAAAAAAATCTGTAATTGTTGCTAAGAAGCAGCAAAGTGTTTTGTTCCAATAAATCTGGTCGGAAAATATAGCGGAGCTTGTTATGCTATTCCACAGCAGTAGTAATAAGAGTGAAAATATCCATATTATTTGTTTTAAAACTGAGAATATCCTCAATCACTGATCCATTTTACCAGGAGCTTCTCAATGCTGGACATCCTCGTAATTAATTATAAATTGACGAAGAATGACTTTTAGAAATTATCGATGTAATAAGGTCGATATATTTGATGAATTACCATGCTTACAACAATGCAACGACAGATTGAAGCTGGCAAATTTATATACATACCCGTTATCTCAGAAATGTTGATTTTATCATTTGTCAAACACAATTAGCAATGACACTTTTTCATGATAATTTGGTTTATTTAATACTATATCCGGTCCTTATATAAGAGTTGGTTGACTTTTTCTTAGAGATCAAGGAAGCAAAATAATTTATTTAATCATATCATATGTTATATATTATTTAATTATATATCAGTTTATAAGTTAGCCAAATTAGTTTAGAGAAAAACGATAAATATAAATACTTTAATTTAATTTATTTAGTTTCTTTAACCTTTCTAGTAAAAGTCAACTAGCTACGAGGGAATATTTCACAATTTAGGGATTGACATGTTTGCTAGTCGACATGGACAAGACAAGAGGATTTGGAGATAAAACCAAGTAACCAACGCCTCGGACAACTATTTTTTCCCATGAGCTATCTTAATTACCGTTATTGTAATAATTTGCCCGTGATAAGGGTTGTTGACGTGGACGTGCTTCTTTAGATGATCCTGCCTTAACTAATTGCCTGAGTACAGAGGACATGCCCTCACTCTTAAATTTGATGGCTAATTAATTGGGTTGCCTAAACTTTGCAGAATGGGTTTGGATCCTCCATGAAGCTTGAAGAAATTGTTAAAAGGGGATTCAAAGAAAGTTGCTTTTGATAATAACTAACCTGCTTTTTATGTTGAATGTATGAGTCGTTCATCTAATTTTGGAAGTTTAAATAAATTATTTAATTATAATATATATGACATTATCTTTTTAAAATATTTATGTGTAACATTATATTATATATGAGTTAGCTTATATATCAGTATTCTTCCGGTCCTAAATATAAGGTATAGTTTATAGTTTAAATTATACTACAAATTATGTCATATATTTAGGAGCAGAGGTAATATTAGATGGTGGTAGCGTTTTATTGTAATAGCTGGTTTAGTTTTTAATGAAAGTATTATTCTCTCTTGGGGTGAAAAAAAGCATCGCCTATCGCTTTAAATGAAGTTGTCAGAGTCTTGTGCCGCTGATATGAGAATGATTTTGTTCTTATTCTATACAAAATTCATAATGATTGCCAGATTCTGAAATTTTTACTAGTTTGGGCTGTTTGTTCTTGAGTTAAATATCACTTATTGTTTTGTTTAGTTCAATTGTAGTTTTGATTTTCCCCTCTAACCGCTGGTACAATTCTATTTGAAGAACTGTCGAGTACTAAATACGAGAACTTCTCCTAATGAGAATTTGAATATTGGGTTCTTACGATGTGAAGAACTAATCTCTTATGCTACACCAAACCACCATTGGCATCAAATTCAGTTCAAAATTAGGAGAAACTATAATGAACTTGTATATTTTACGGGGGAGGAGGACAAGTAAATCTGGGTTTGAAATTTCGCTGGGTCTAACCATATTGGACATAAATGAAGCAGATTACCATTCCGCACCAGGCACATTTATATTGGGCCAGTAACTTTACGTAAAGTGGGTAATCAATGACGCAACCCTAACAGGAGATAGGGGCTGAGGTGGAATATGTTAAGTGGTTAGAATAAAGATGACATGGTATTATCTCCTAAGCCGCAAAGGTATGTTAGTCTCTCTGTTAATTAAAGGCGAGATTGCTACGTTTTAATACTTAGCTTCTAGTGTGACATTAAGATAAAAATAAAATTCAGGGCAACAATGAGATTTCAGCGATGCTTCAAAAGGCATATTTCCACCCTAATAGGCCATGCAATCGTCACCCCCTCTCAGCAGCCGACATGCGGCCATATGGACAAACACATCATCATAGAGTCCAATCACCATCCGAGTCAACAAGCACAAGGACATCGGTCAGTGGATATGCCGAAAAGATTCACAGACTTTGGGATTTCGTAAGGTGGAAGTGGAGACTGATGAGTTCACATTAGGTGCTTGTCCTAATGTACTTCTTACATGACAAGCATATTTTATTTTATTTTATATATTTTATTTATTTAGATTAAATTATAATTCTTTATATCTATATAAAGAATTCCCTTCAACTATTCGTGTCTGTCAAATAAGAAAAATAATATAATCCAATTTTGTGAAATTGAAGGGAAATATCCAAATACATGTCTTACTATTTGAATCTTAAATAAGACATATTTGTAGCAATGAAATACTATTGTTCTCATCCCCAAAATGATAAATGATTGATTCCAAATATCTATGATTCATATTCTCTATA